>JAWZYU010000013.1:21130600-22630600 GCA_038380435.1 Ryuthela nishihirai
AAACGTTCGGGTAAATTAACAAAACATGAAATGTTCAGGTAAATTAACAAAACCTGTGAAATGTTCAGGTACATTAACAAAAACTGAGAAATATTCAGGTGCATTAACAAAAGCTGCGATGTTTAGACGCATTAAAAACGGAGAAATGTTCAGGTGCATTATCAAAAATTGAGACACATTTCGCCACAATCGCTACAACGTTAAAGGAATTATGAAAGATGATATGGCTAAACTAGCGAGTGAAATTCCCTCTACTTCTTATGACGTAGCATTTAACAGAGTCAGCAATTACCTGTCTTTATTTTGAACGGAGAAAATATGGGAATTTCTTTAGAAAACATATTCTGGGCTACACTCAGGTGCCCTACAAGTGGCTGAGCAAGTTGATAATGAGGTCTGGTCTGTTAATTGGAGAAGTGTTTCAAGGGATGGTAGGGGATGTGAATGGTACTTGGTTTTCAAGTTGGGTTTTTTTTACCTCGAAAAGACTCTTATACACAGGATAGGATAAATGGCCAGGTCATAAGGACCCCAAAGGCTGAAGGAAGTTTGAAAAGGGAATCTACTGAACAGCTTTAGGACACAGGTGGAAACCTCTCGTCAAGGCCATCTAGCGTGTTTTTTAACTTGCACAAAGTTCGATTCTCCTGCACAGGGAAAACGGCTTTACGTACCAGGACTGCGGCATTTCTAAGCTCAAAGATGTTCTTTTTCATTAATGAATTAAGAGAGTTTAAAAATAAAAAGTAAAAAAAAAAATATTGTTAGAAACTACCCATACTTAAAATTTAATTTATTCTCATATTAAATAATGTAAAATAAAAAATGTGCCTTAAAAATTAGACGAAAGTGTCCAAAACAAACGCAAAACAAAAAGACTCAACAATACAACATTCGATTTCTCAACTCTATAAACAAACTCAAAACCTTAACACTTTCAAAGTCGATAAATGATTTAGTAGCACTTCACGGTATGATTTTGCTATCTAGTACGGAGTTTTAAACAAAAAAGAAAGTGACTATTCGTATTCTGAGAATGTCAAAAAAAAAAAGAAAATATTTTGCCCCAGAAGAGCTCGAGGACTGTATTTTGGGGCGGAGGTGGCTCAGTCGCAGGCTCGTAATCTGTAGTTTCCAGGTTCGAGTCCCAGCTGGATCAGCGTTGAAATTTATCTCCACAAAATTCCCCGCCCTGACCATGGTCAGTAGGGGACACCGATGGGCTTGGAAACACCGCCGTCCGTCGGATGGGACGTTAAGCCGTGGTTCCGTATGCTGGAGAGCCATACCCTGTGCACGTTAAAGAACACACTGGATGGCCTTGACGGGAGACTACCATCTGTCTCCCAACAGCTGTTCCAGTGAGTCCCCTCCCCCAACCTTCTCTGAGCCTTCGGGGTCCATGTAACCTGGCAAGATTCTCTCTGAGCAGCATTTAGTGCTGCTCAGAGGTAAAACAACCCAGTACTGTATTTTTGAAACGAAATCGTTGCGTAGCCCTGCTGGCGGATGACACGGAAATAATTAATAAAGTGATTAATTTGCGGAATGTAAAGGATATTACCGAAACCAAACTAATAATTACTCAAAAGATTATTGGGGCGGGGGTGGCTCAGTCGGTAGCGCTCCAGGCTCGTAACCTGTAGTTCCCAGGTTCGAGTCCCAGCTGGGTCAGCGTTGAGATTTATCTCCGCAAAATTCCCCGCCCTGCCCACGGTCAGTAGGGGACACCGATGGGCTTGGAAAGGCCGCCGTCCGTCGGATGGGACGTTAAGCCGTTGCCCCGTGTGCGGGAGAGCCATACCCTGTGCACGTTAAAGAACACGCTGGATGGCCTTGACGGGAGGCTACCATCTGTCTCCCAACAGCTGTTCCAGTGTGGCCCCTCCCCCAACCTTCTCTGAGCCTTCGGAGTCCATGTGACCTGGCCATTTAGCCCATGGTGTGCAAAAAAAGTGCCGCTCAGAGGTAAAACAACCCAACCCAAAGGGTCACAAACCCTTAAAGCATATATGATTACAATTAGATTGATCTGAATGATCTACATTGAATTTCAAGCTGATTTATTATATCTTTTGATTTACTAGGTTTGTAATTATTTGTAGAGATATGAGTAATATAATGTGAGATATAATTTACATTAAGCTATTAAGTTGAAGTATTATAGGAGTAATAGTCCTAATCAAGGCCTGATCTAGGGCCCCTCTCAGAATGCTATAAGGGTAATAGAAGCAAAACTTTATTAAACTCATTTATGTTTCATGCATTTTTATAAAGAAGTTTTTTAAAAACCTATATACATAGATACAAAATCCTCATGCAGCTATGGGCTACGGAGGTCCAACCAGACTGTGTAATATTCCTCACCAGACGTGTCTGTCCTGAGCTACAGCTGCTGCATTTGGCCACTCTAGGCCAATTCTAGCAAGGTCATGTTTGACATTGTCTGACCATCGCATCCTAGATCTCCCCCTTTTTCTCAAACCCTTAGACATACTGTTCATAATCCTGTTTGCCAATCTGCAGCTATGCATACGGGCAACATGGCCAAACCAACGCAGTCTCTCTTTGCACAATATGCCCCTGAAAAGAGGTTGATTACTCCTTCTAACCTCATCATTACTTACAAAGTCAAATCACCTAATGCCCACGATACTGCGTAAGCACCTAGAATCAAAGGCATCAAGTTTCTTGTTATCTCTCTTACAAAGGGTCCATGTTTCGCTACCATAACTAACCTTAGAAAGAACCAAACTATTATGCAGCCTAATTTTTGTCTTTAGGTGCCTATTTTTCCACACTCTCTTAAATAGATTCTTAAAAGTCCCAGCGGCAATCCCTATTCTTCTATTTACCTCATGCCACACATCACCAGTATTTGTTACATGGCTCCCAAGGTAATTAAACTGACGGAGGGATAAATGTTACACTCCATTGATAATCCAGTCTCTTGCCCCCTCCCCCCCCACACACATCGATTTTTGGTTTTTTCTAGCTCCGGGCCTGGTCACAATGTAAGAATAAATGTAAATAAATTATTATTTCTATAAATGGAAACATCCACGCAGATGATAAAGAGATTTTGATTTTCAATTAATGAGCTCACGAGTTGAAAAAAAAAAAATCTCGAGCTACATCAGCTTATTAGCTGATGTAGCTCTGAAGTTTGTTTCATGTTGATTTTACGAGCAAAAAATATTACATTTTCGTATTTCATATATGTAAAATATATGAAATTATGTCGAAATTATGTAAAAAGTATGTCGAAATACTTTTAGTTTCTGTCTGTAATATCTCATTAAAGTATTTAAAATGCATTGTTTTGATTTAAAATTTCAGCAAGGAATTTTGATAAAGACAAAGCAGAAACCATGATGAGAAAGGTACGTAACGGCATTGATTCCTTTTCTTTATTCCGATATTTCAGCGTAAACAAATAAAGATAAGCTAGGAAATCCTACACTAGTAATCTATGGTTATTGTGGAGAACTCTTTTCAAATCTGATAAAAATAATGAATTATATAAGATCGGTGGATCCCGGTCAAGACCGATATATTATACTTCTCTGAGTTAGAATTGTTTACCTATATAAACTTATGGGTAAGAAACTCTCTATTTGGTGTAGGGCATAGGATTATATACAGGACAAAAGTGTTCTAAATAATATTAACATATTCTATAATAAAAAGTACCGTCCCATGGCCGAGTGGTTAGCGCGCTTGGCTGCTGATCTACGGGACCTGGGTTCGAGCCCTGGGTAATGGATGTGTGTGTTGTTTTTCTGCTGAGGTCCCGCCATCCTCACAGACCTTCTACTATGGCGTATTAAATTGACAGGCTCCTGTCAGACCTCTGTGGCAAGCAGCTGCTTGAGGGGGAGTTTATTTTATTTTTTTTTATTTATAGTAGAATATATATATAGCTAGGAAATCTATATATTTTTCTACAGAATCTATAGCACAGGAAAATTCCTGTAAACATAGGATTCATGAATAGTTAGTTAAAAACCTGATCATAAATATTTTCTAATTTTTTTAAAATATTTGATTGGTTGAGTTTCATTATTGATATTAGACATTTAAATAGTGTTATGAATGTTGTATATGAATAGAAGAAGAAGAATTTTTGTAATGAAGAGTTGTCCAGTATATTATGAAAATTAAAATTATGCGTTGTGAGTTCTTGCATATTATTTTAAATATAGTCACTGGGTTTTGGTTTATTCATTTTAGAATCTTCAGTGGAGGAAAAATATAGGTGCAGATACGATACTTGCAGACTACACTCCTCCTGAGGTAAGAGACGTTCTGCTTAACACTTTGACTCCCGTATGAATCGTAAATGAATCGAATTGGTTCTAGACTAGGGGTTTACAACGTCGAGTACAGTCGCTCAAAAAAATAATCCGAACACTATGGTTGATTACAGAATTCCGAAAAAATATCTGGCAACGATTTTTTTTGGAAATTAGTCTGGAAATTAATCTGGAAAATTTCTTGTCACGTGACACGAAATTTGCCAGATCACTAATTTCTTACAACTTCACTAATTTCACTAATTTCTTTAATTTCTTACAATCATTATTCTTTCAACTTATGGTATTTTTAGCCAGATTACTAATTTCTAAAAGAGTCGTTGCCAGATATTTTTTCGGAATTTCAGAAATTAGTGATCTGGCAACCTTCGTGTCACGTGATTATAGAATTCAGGAAAAATATCTGGAGCGTGTACAGCAACTGTACACGCTCCAGTTGCCGTTCACAGCAAACTGGAGCGTGTGCAGTTACTGCACACGCTCCAGTTTGCTGTGAACGGTAACTGCACACGTTCAATATTTCCGTGAGTGAGCCCACACGATCCAGGTCTTTGTGAGCTCACACGATCCAATGTGCTGTGAACATTAACCGGCAACCGCTCCAGTTTGCTGTGAACGGTAACTGCACACGCTCAATATTTTCGTGAGTGAGCCCACACGATCTAGGTCTTTGTGAGCTCACACGATCCAATGTGCTGTGAACATTAATCACAACCGCTCCAGTTTGCTGTGAACGGTAACTGCACACGCTCCATATTCATTGCATTATATATTCATATGCATTATATATATTAAAAAATATCCGAATACTATGGTTGACTACAGAATTCATAAAAAATATCTGGCAATGATTTTTTTTTTAGAAATTAACGATCTGGCAACCTTTGTGTCACGTGACACGAAGGTTGCCAGATCACTAATTTCTAAAAAAAATCGTTGCCAGATATTTTTTCGGAATTCTGTAATCAACCATAGTGTTCGGATACTTTTCTGAGCGACTGTACGCAGTAATATTCTTTTGGGGGTACGTCGTGAGAGTTCAAAAGTCGCTAGATTTTTATTTCCCATTGCTATACTATAACTATAGTTTTATCTATCTATACAAGGGGTGCGCCAGTTACATACACATTTCCAAGGGGTACGTGAAGCATAAAAGTTTGAGAACCATTGCTCTAGAGTACTATGCCGCGCGAATCATATTTGCTCCGCATCTAAGGTTTTTGTTCGGGTCGCGTAGCTCACCCACGATTCGTGCTGTAATGAATTACTTATAAGCGATAGGAGAGTGTGTCCCCATAAAGAAGTCAACAAGTTTAGCGCAGACAGTACTGAACAATTAATAGACATTTTCCCACATTTATACACTGTAAACTGAGCGCATGAACTTGTGAAAAAATTTCGCGAATCATGTGTGTACCGCTCGGACGAGTATAAAAATTTTTGTTCTAAATGCCGAGCAGTGCATATGTGACTCACACTTAAAAGAAGGTGTCAGAATTGATTTGACATAAATTCATCATAAATAGCCAACCTATGGTATTTTGAGCCAAATGCAGGAAAAAACTTTGCGTGGCTGGGGAGAGACTGAAATTCTCAACATTGCAGTAATCAACGTGCACTTTCATACATTTTCACAGCTGTGATTTCACTCGGGAAGAAAATGTAAAACTACTGAGAAAACTGCTGAACATCAATGTTTCTTTTAATGAGATATATAAAAACCATTAGTAGACCTTAACCGGCATAGTGGATATGGAGTTTCTACCCTTTCAGAAGGCATACTTTGTGCGTTGTGTTGGTTCTTACTGAGAAGTGATCAGCAGTGATTTCGGTTAGTGGGGCATGTCCTTTTATGAGAAGGCCTGCAGAAATTAAAAGTAGTTTTTAAGATTCTTTTCTGTCCCATGTGTTACAAACATAACAGTGGTTTTGCATTCTATAACTTTTGCATTAAAGATCAAACAGGCCCTTTGAAAGATTCACGTCATTGTACTTAGAGTACCAGCTAGATCTAATGCTCAACCGTTGAAACAGTGTCCAGGTTATTTAGAAACTATACAAATTAGGATTTGTTCGAAGATCGTTTTGTACAACAGTAGGAGATTTATCCAAAGTTATTCAGGTACCTTATCTAATTAAACTTTCTAAAATATAGAGTACATAACACTCCCCACGTCGCAAATCTTTATGATATACAACTAATTAAGATCGATCCCATGAAATACCCCTACACCATTTTCCTTTCGAGAAGAAGGGGAATAATTTAAATTTGTTCAAGGTGCACTTCACTTCGGAAGTTTTGATTTGAGATTCCTCTCCCCTCTTTCTGAAGTGGAGGAGAAGGATTTGGGGCGAAACCCTTTACCTTATGAAAAACGGAAACTGTATAACGAATTTTGTCAGAGCTTCTTATAAACTAGTTCTTGCTGTTTATAAGAAGTTTTCACTTGTTTCTGGGGTAACTTTTCTTTCGAGAGGGAAGAAAGCTTGGGTGGGAGTGGGAGTAATCTTTACATTATTTTAAGTTATGGGAAGAGGAAGTTGTTATCGAATTTGGTGGTTCTAGTACTTACAGTTAACCCTTTCACGACCAAGGGAAACATTTTTCCCATTTTAAAATTGGTGATTGTGGTATTTAATTTTAACCTTATCTGCATTTTTTATACAGAATGTCAAAATAGAACGTATGCCGAACGCAATTACGTAAACGGGAACGTTTAGGAAAAAAAAACAGAACTGTCAGGACGCATAATATATGTACTATGTGCAATGTCCAACTTTGCCTCACTACCAAAAGAAATTGCTTCGCAGAATATCATAATTAGCACATCATTTTGTATAGTAATTTTATTTCATAATTTTGTATTATTTTAGTTAACATTTTGTTATAATCAACCAATAAATAAAAGACATTGCATAATAAGCCTAACTATAATTTGTGCTACCTTTATAGTCCATTGGGAAAAATATTTCCCATAAAATTTCAAAAAAAAACTACACATTGTTATGTATTTTTCTTATGATTTTTATTTATTTTACGTCTAAACAAACTAAAATAAACAGTTACATACTAATATTTGCTCTTAGAAACCTTATGGTCTTGAAAGAGTTAAGGAGTTCTTGATCAAACTGACAAACTCTTTCAAACTCTTTAAAAGACTGTACACAGAAATTAAATATTAATATTATGGATGTTCAAAACAAATAGTGAAGCAAGAAACCGAGCAAATATTTACTGTCAAGAATATTCCCTTTTTTTAATATTTAGATTGTTGACAAATACTACCCAAGAAGCCTTCTAGGAGTGGACAAATATGGCTGCCCAGTGAGGTATATGGCTTTCGAAAATCTGGACCTTAGAGGTAAGATCAGATTTTTCGAATGTCTTTATAAATAATAATTTGCAATGGACAAATATGGTTGTATGAAATGTATTGCTTTCTGAAATCTGGATCGCAAGATTTTGCATCCTTGAATTCTAATATGGATATACCAAACACACATATATAAGTACTGGATGAAAAAACGGAGGAAACTGTTCCACGTTATCTCAATACGCAACCACATTCAGAGCTCAATAACTTCTTCAATATGTTTTTTAATGAAAAATGTGTCTAAAGATAAAGTTCTCAATCAAATCTATCTAAATCTCGATTTTGAAAAATATCGTTCAGAATTCAAAGAGTGCCGTCCCGTGGCCGAGTGGTTAGCACGCTTGGCTACTGATCTAAGGGACCTGGGTTCGAGCCCCGGATTCGGCATGGATGTGTGTGTCGTTTTTCTGCTGAGGTCCTGCCATCCTCTCAGATCTCCTACTGTGGCATATAAACTGACAGGCTCCTGTCAGACCTCTGTGGCAAGCAGCTGCTTGAGGGGGTATTTATTATTTTTTATTTATTCAAAGAGTTACGAACGATGGAATATTTAACAGCTTACATAAATTGACCCCAAAATTTAATTAAAACAGGTTAAAAGATCAGTGATCATAGTTGACTCTACCGATATTCAACTAGAGCAAGTATGACCTCTATTCTATTAACCTGTTTAATGTTTTAATTATATTTGGGGGGTAAAGTTTTGTAGCCTGTTAAATATTCCAGCGTTCCCAACTTTTTTAATACTGAACAAATATTGTTTAAAATTGAGATTCAGATAGATTTGACTGAAATCTTTAATTTAACTTCAAGCATATTTTTCTTTAAAATCATATTGAAGGTGTTATTCAGCTTTGATTGTTATTTTCTATCCCATTTTTCTGTTTCCGTTTTTCTGTCCAGTACCTGTAAGTACAGTCGCTCAAAAAAGTATCCGAATACTACGGTTGATTACAGAATTCAGAAAAAATATCTGTCAACTATTTTTTTTAGAAATTAGTGATCTGGCAACCTTCGCGTCACGTGACACGCAACGTCCTTCGTGTCACGTTGCCAGATCACTAATTTCTAAAAAAATAGTTGACAGATATTTTTTCTGAATTCTGTAATCAACCGTAGTGTTCGGATACTTTTTTGAGCGACTGTACCAATCTAAGAACTGATCAATGTTCTATTTAATCTGTTTGTACCGAAATACTCAAAAAAGTCCCCCCCCCCTGAAAAGAAAACTTTTTGAAACTCCCTCAAGGGGGTGATAGCTCCCAGGTTGAGAACCACTGTTCACAGTATCAATGTTCATCCGTTACACTTGGGTGACCGTTTCTGAATCCACTATTTCTATCCTTTTTTTATCATATAGAACTGTCTCAATATTCTGCACCCTTCTATGTTCACTTGTATTTAACTCCTTCTGAGAACAAAAATCGAGTGACAATTTACAGCTTAACTACGGTGCAGTGTGGAAGGGGGGAATTGGAAGACTGTCAGTGAGAATATTTTCAGTTTTATACCAGAATTTCGAGTACAATCATGCTGAGTGTTAATAAAAGCTATTTTCCTCAGAGATCTGACAAAAGCCTCTCAGTTTAATATTAAAAGTTAGTTCTCAGTTTATTAAGTTAAATCTCAGTTTAATATTAAAAGAAATACAAAGAGGAAGTGACCGGATTTCCAACGAAGTATAACATTCCTCCTTCTGTTTTATAGATCTTTAAAAAATTTCTTGAAAAAAAAAGAAAGAAATATAAATAAATTTAACAATTTTTTTACCTCTGTTATCCTTATAGCATTCTAGAAAAAGAAAGGGCGAGGCCCCTGTAGATCCGACCTGCTCAGTGGTGCTTGAATTAGGCCCTCTCCCTAGATGTTATGTCAGTGAAAGCTAACTTCGAACAACTCCATCCGCAAACCATTATCAGCATTCGCGTATATCATATGCTTAACCCTTTCACAACTAAGGGAAACATTTTTCCCATTTTAAAATTGGTGATTGTCGTATTTAATTATAACCTTATCTGCATTTTTTTATACAGAATGTCAAAATAGAACGCATGCCGAACGCAATTACGTAAACGGGAACGTTTAGAAAACAAAAACAGAACTGTCAGGACGCATAATATATGTACTATGTGCAATGTCCATCTTTGCCTCACTACCAAAAGAAATTGCTTCGCAGAATATCATAATTAGCACATCATTTTGTATAGTAATTTTATTTCATAATTTTGTATTATTTTAGTTAACATTTTGTTCTAATACACCAATAAATAAAAGACATTGCATAATAAGCCTAACTATAATTTGTGTTACCTTTATAGTCCATTGGGAAAAATATTTCCCATAAAATTCCAAAAAAACTACACATTGTTATGTATTTTTCTTATGATTTTTATTTATTTTACTTCTAAACAAACTAAAATAAACAGTTACATACTAATATTTACTCTTAGAAACCTTATGGTCCTGAAAGGGTTAATAACAGTCGAAGTTATGCAAATGCTTGAGGTTTGATGTATGTTTGCGAGGAAAATTTATTAATAACTAAAAATAAACTGAAAAATGTACTGTGATAAAAAAAAGTCTGTATTTCAGGAAAATATGCCTATATTGGATGAAAAATTACAATTCTAATATTAGATGAAAATATTAAATGAAAAATTACATTATAAATATTGTAATTTTTTCAAAATCTTCTGCGTTATTTTTGCTTTTTTGGATGAAGTTATCCGCGATTATGGGAAGCCATTGCTTTTTATTACTCGATTCTTGTCCCCCTTCCCCTTAAATTTCATTCTGTAAACATTGTGATTTCAACGATTGAAATTCTGATAAATATAATTCCAATTTCCTACGCAAGAATCGAGTAATGTTTCAAAGCTACATTTGCTTTGTCGACATAAAAAAGATCGCTTCTTGAACATAACTTATTTTTTTTTATTTGTGATTTTATCCCGAAGTTATTTTTAAAACTTTTTAGTCATTAAATTTTCAAATCATATTTTTTCAGCATCAAATGTAATTTTTTTTCACTCACGTCTGAGGTCAATAATATTTCAATAATGCAGTAATGTTTGCCCCATAATGTTTGACCCATGTTTCTAGAGATTTTATCCGCATCTGCCTTAGCATTGATCTTTTATCTGCAGAGCGTTTTTAAGTGGGTAAAACCGCGGATAATCCGCTTAGGACTCTATTTATAACTTCTAAAATAAGCATCTTATAAGACAATATGACAGAAGTAATGATCTCCATCAAATCTCTCTCAATTTCGATTTTCAACAATATTTGTTCGTTACTTAAAGAGTTATAGAATATATATTATATATATTATAAATATATATATATTATATAATATATATATTATAAATATTCTTTAAGTAACCAATGATTTATATAGAACTTCAAATATTTAACAACAATGCCACAACAATAGAATTTACTTCAAAAGTTATTGTAATTCGAATAAGAATAATTATTTTAAACCATTTAATATAATAGATGTATATTTAAAAAGTTTGCGGAAATAATTATTTCGATAATTTAAAATTGTTTTAAGACGCAGATTACGAAATGCTGCTAAATATTCAAACTTTCATAACTCTTTAAATCATCATCACCATCATCATCCTCAAGCAGTCATGGGCTACGGAGGTCCAACCAGACCGTGCAATTTAGTTCTCCAAGCAAGTCTATCCTGAGCTACATCTGCTGCATCTGGCCACTGCACACCAATTCTAACAAGGTCTTGTTTGACATTGTCTGCCCACCGCATCCTAGGTCTCCCCTTCTTTCTGAGGCCTTTAGGCACACTGTTCATAACCCTATTCGCCAATCTATAAGTATTCATACGGGCAACATGGCCAAACCAACGGAGTCTCTCTCTGCACAATATGCTGCTTAAAGGAGGTTGCAAACTCCTTTGCCTAACCTCATCATTAGTTACAAAGTTGAACCACCTAATGCCCAAGATACTGCGTAAGCATCTGGAATCAAAAGCATCTAGTTTCCTGTTATCTTGTTTACAAAGTGTCCAAGTTTCACTACCATAACTAACCCTAGAAAGAACCAAACTATTATACAGTCTAATTTTAGTCTTTAGGTGTATACGCCTATTTCTCCACACTCTCCATAGATTCTTAAAAGTCCCAGCAGCAATCCCTATTCGTCTGTTAATCTCATGCCGCACAATCTGTTAATCTCATACCAAACGAATATTATCGAAAATCAAGATTTAGACATAAATGACTGATATTAATATTTAATTTTTGCTTCATATTTCTCATAAAATGCTTGCTTTAGAAGTTATAGAACTTCGAAATTTAGCTGACAAAATAGAAACAGATGCAGCAGATATAGCTCAGGGGAGATGTGTTTGAAAAACTAAATGGCATAATCTGGTTGAACCTCCGTAGCCCATGACTGCATGAGGATGATGATGATGATGGTGATCATAATTCAGTCACCAGTGAGTGTGTTACGTCTCTGGGCAACTAAAGGTCACATTGTAAAATCCATTTGCCTATGAAATGTGAAATTGCAAACATAAACTAAGAAAGAAATATCGAACTTGTTTCTATTTTAGGTTTCACTTTTTCCGTGAAGAAATCGGACATCCTAAAATTTCTAACTCTTATATTCGAACAGGACATTCAACTGATGAAGGAATACAGCAAAAAGGTAACAGATTACTATTTTTTACCCATAAATCAATTCCGAACGAACCGGAAAGCCGTTCGGTATAAAATTTTGTTCCAATACCCTGTCATTTTAGCATCGAAATTTGGCATTTAAGGTTTACCAGTAGTACTAATGAGATCCATATGGTTAATTTAGCTCCACCATCTTGAATGGTTACACTTTTAACTACAATGATTTTTATATCAGCTACGTGTTTAGACGATTAATGAGAACCTATCCTAGTAGACGGCGCTTTGGTCTTAAACTCATTGTTTGCATTCAAATTCTTTCTGTTGTAAATGACTTTGTCAACTAGTTTATGGGTCTGTGTTGGCTCAATCGGAAGTCCACAGGCTTGTAATCTGCAGTGCCAGAGTCAGTTGCAGCAGAGTTAAGATTTATCTCTGCAAATTAGTACTGTGCTTTCGGTGAGAAAGGGGGATACCGAAGGTCTTTGAAAGGCCACCATCTCTCAGATCAGATGTTAACCCGTGGCCTTGTGTACAAGAGAACCATACCCTGTGCAAGTTAAAGAATACGCTGGATGGGCTTGACAGGAGGCTACTATTGATCTCCTAGCAGCTGTTCAGTGGGACTTCTTCCCCTAACCTTCTCCGAACCCTTGGGTTCCTTGTGACCTGGCCATTTAACTCATTTTGTGCACAAAAGTATCACTCAGAGGTAAAACAACCCAAAAACTCAAGAAGTTTATATACAATAAATGGAAATGAATTATTCCTCAAAGCTGTTTTCCCCAGAGATCTGACAAAAGCCTCTCAGTTTAATACGCCCTAGATTTCCAGGTCCACAATAGAGAAGCCCTCAAATTTAATACGCCATACAAAAGGTTTATGAGAAAGGCAACACAAACAACCATGCTTTACCCAGGGCTCGACGGGGCGGGGGTGGCTCAGTCGGTAGCGCGCCAGGCTCGTAATCTGTAGTTCCCAGGTTCGAGTCCCAGCTGGGTCAGCGTTGAGATTTATCTCCGCAAAATTCCCCGCCCTGCCCACGGTCAGTAGGGGACACCGATGGGCTTGGAAAGGCCGCCGTCCGTCGGATGGGACGTTAAGACGTGGCCCCGTGTGCGGGAGAGACATACCCTGTGCACGTTAAAGAACACGCTGGATGGCCTAGACGGGAGGCTACCATCTGTCTCCCAACAGCTGTTCCAGTGGGTCCCCTCCCCCAACCTTCTCTGAGCCTTCGGGATCCATGTGACCTGGCCATTTAGCATATGGTGTGCAAAAAAGTGCCGCTCAGAGGTAAAACAACCCAACCCAACCCAGGGCTCGAACCCAGGTCCCTTTGATCAGTAGCCAAGCGTGCTAACCACTCGGTCACCTGGACGGTATAAGTTATTTATTTATTTATTCATTATTCTTTGATCATAGTATAAGTAAATATTATCATTATAAGTGATCCGCAAAGCTTAAAGCTTATATGCAAGATACTGTATAGAATAATTACATTTATATTTCGTAACAATAATATGATTAGCCTTCTTTCATTTGATGTGACATTAATATTGTTTGACATTGACATAATGAATGTAATTTTGACAATTGAAATCTGACATTTATAATATTTAACAATGAAATTAATGACACTGATCTAGAACGTGGAGAGTACTTTTCCTTAATATATTACAATAAATTCACTTCGGTTATACTCATTCTAATCCTTATAGTGAACGTTTTTTGTTTGTTTCTTAATAACGAATTGAGAAAGAGACGTTTCGTGAATGATTGAAACCACGTGATTATGTCCCGAAAAGAGTTTGTTCGACTTTACATTTAATCAACAGCTCAACATATATATATATTTAAATATACATGCTAACATATTTTTATTTTATAGCTCGACAAAGAGATCGAAACTCATGTTTACATTGTGGACCTGGAAAATTATACATTTTCTCAAGCGTCAAATAAACAAGGTAGGTAAAACTTTTTTGCCTTTTGGTTAGTTATCCTTTGAATACGGGTTCTTAATTTTTTTCCCTGAGGCAAATAGGGCAGA
Organism: Ryuthela nishihirai; assembly: GCA_038380435.1. NCBI lineage: Eukaryota > Metazoa > Arthropoda > Arachnida > Araneae > Heptathelidae > Ryuthela > Ryuthela nishihirai. The sequence continues at coordinate 21,144,990 of JAWZYU010000013.1, forward strand.
GAAGGGTATCTAGTAGTGCTTTTAGTAGGGCATGTCCTTGTATGAGAAGGCTTTTACCAACTACTCCTAGGTGGTAAAAGCCTTCTCATACAAGGACATGCCCTACTAAAAGCAAAGTAACTGCTGATTACTGCCTCAGTTAGTGCTAATATAATACACAAAGTTTGCCTTGCTGAATAATAGTTAGCTCCATAATCACTATACCAGTCGATCTATCATCATCATCATTATCCTCAAGCAGCTATGGGCTACGGAGGTTCAACCAGAACGTGCAATTTAGTTCTCCAAGCAAGTCTGTCCTGAGCTACATCTACTGCATCTGGCCAATTCTAATAAGGTCCTGTTTGACGTTGTATTCGAACCGCATCCTAGGTCTCCCCCTCTTTCTGAGGCCTCTAGGCACACTGTTCATAACCCTATTCGCCAATCTATAATTATTCATATGGGCAACATGGCCAAACCAACGGAGTCTCTCTCTGCACAATATGCAGCTTAAAGGAGGTTGCAAACTCCTTTGCCTGACCTCATCATTAGTTACAAAGTTGAACCACCTAATGCCCAAGATACTGCGTAAGCATCTAGAATCAAAAGCATCTAGTTTCCTGTTATCTTGTTTACAAAGTGTCCACGTTTCACTTCCATAACTAACCTTAGAAAGAACCAAACTATTATACAGTCTAATTTTAGTCTTTAGGTGTATACGCCTATTTCTCCACACTCTCCATAGATTCTTAAAAGTCCCGGCAGCAATCCCTATTCGTCTGTTAATCTCATGCCGCACATCACCATTATCTGTTACATAGCTCCCAAGATAATTAAACTGTGACACCTGCTCAAGACTGCAACCATTCAGATTAACTGAATCACAGCCTGCCTGACCAATTTTCATCACTTTAGTTTTCTCTCTGTTTATAACCCAACCTACTCTACTACCAGTCTCATCAACAGCTCGAATGAAAGAGTTCATCTCATCAACATCATTTGCCAAAAGGGCTAAATCATCAGCATAATCTAAATCAGAAATTTTCGTATCTCCAGTCCATTTAAGGCCAAAATCTTTCCCTTGAAGTGAATTTCGCATAACATAATCAATAACGAAGCAAAAGAGAAAAGGAGACAAAATGCACCCTTGTCGAACACCAGAAGTAATGCTAAACCAATTGCTACAAGCCTTACCAACTCTCACACACGACTCAGTGTTATTACAGAGAGCATTCATTATGTTAACTAACTTGTCTGGTATACCATAATGATCTCACAATCAACCACAAATTATGACGATCAACAGAGTCGAAAGCCTTTTTGAAATCGACAAAGCTAGCAACCAAAGGTTTCTGAAACTCTAAACATTTCTCAAGAATCTGCCTAAGTGAAAATATCTGATCCAAACATCCCCTACCACTTCTGAATCCACATTGCTCATCACGCAATTAACTGTCAACCAGATTCTTAATTCTATTAAGCGCAATCATGCAAAGAACTTTATGTGGAACAGAGAGTAGGCTGATACCCCTATAGTTTTCACAAGAACTGCGATCACCTTTTTTGAAAATAGGGATAATAATAGCTCTGGTAAAATCTTTAGGAACCATGCCTTTATCATAAAAGATATTCAAAATTTCAGTCATCCAAGTGGTAACCGAAACATTCCCAGCTCTGAGCATTTCGGTAGTAATTTCATCTACCCCTGGGGATTTATGAAGTTTAAGTTTAGAAACAGCCAAAATAACTTCAGATTGTGTTATAGGGCCAACATTAAAGCCACCAATGCATCCATCATCACTGCAAACAATGGGAGCAGAACCAACTACATTGTTTAGAACATCACTGAAATGCTCAGCCCACCTAGCCATGACAGAATCCTCCCCTTCTATAACCTTACCTTGTTTATCCTTCAATCCCTGTATACCTGTTCGTTTTCTACCACACAAAACATTAACTATCTGGGACAGCTCTTTGCTGTTGTGCTGTCTAACTGCTTCCTCGGCTTTGTCAGCCAAATCATCAAGCCAAAGATTCTTATCAGCAGCTAACTGATCCTTTACAAGTTTATTAAGGTCTCTGTAATGCTTTCTATTAGGACTAGTAGGGTATTGATTAAGGGCATTCCTGCAGCTCTTTCTTTCTGAAATAAGCTCAAGTGCCTTATCACTCAGATAATTTTGCCTCTTCTGCTCCTTTTTTCCTAAAAGAGTACTGTTAGTGTCCAAAAAAGCCTGTTTAACATGGTCCCATTCTTCCTCAACTTCAGTAGTAAGCAAACCATGGCTGTCATAATGACTAAGTAACCTATCATGGTAAGCTTTGGCTATAACTGGGTCTTTCAGAGCTTCAGTATTCAAAGTAAATTTTTTAACCCTAGCACAACACTTTTTAAGTTTAAGTTGCAGGACACTTTTAACAAGATAATGGTCAGATCCAATTTCAGCTCCCCTATATGCCCTGATATTCCTAACAGAACTAGCCCATTTGCCGTTAATTATTTATAATCAATCATATTCTTATGCAGCCCATCAGGTGAAACGCATGTGCATTTATGTATGTCGCAGTGTTTGCAATAAGTGTTAGTTATACTGAAACCATTGAGTTTACTTACCTGTAGGAGACATTGTCATTGCAGCTGCCAATAATAAAAGGGCCTATTACTCTTCCCCAAAAGTCAGAGTCAGTACCAACTTTGGCATTGAAATCACCAAGAACAAGGGTAATATCTCTATTCTTGAAAGAATTCAAAATATCCTGAAGTTGTCCATAAAACCTATCCTTCTCATCCTCATCGGCATCCTCAGTGGGGTCATAACAGCAGATAACATTCAAGTCTTTAATAATTGTCTGAAATTTTGCTGTAAGAAACTTTTCATTAATGCACTCATATCCTAGAAGAGCATCACTAGCATCTCTGCTGAGAAGCAAACCTATGCCTTGGTGATGCTTCTTATTTTCTCTCCCTTAAAAGAAAAATTTATTTTTAAGAATCTGACCTTTATCTGTCCATCAGGTCTCTTGCAAGCAGAGAATATCTAAATTATAACAGTGGAATTCTTGTGTGAGGACATCAAGAGAAAAAGCTCTGTGCAGAGTCCTCACATTCCAACTACCTATGGAGAGAAAATGGTTAGTGGGATGTTTAAAGAAACTATGTTTATTGAGAGAGGGAATGCCGACAATATCAAACAGCCCCCTAATCGCAGACATGGGGCAAAGACCCGTTCCCCCACTACTAAAGGCTGAAGCCATCTACACTGGAAGACTTCCTCCAATGTAGAATTTGACGATGCCAATAGAAGCAAAGAGTTCAGGTGCCTGCGATGACCTCTGCTTAGGATTATCCACCAGCTGATAAACATATCCTGTGAATCTATTCACTTGGGGCTGTCAACCCAAACAGAAAACACAGTGAAAGATTTTCCCTCCACAGAAGCCCACCAGTGCAGCAAAATCAGGATGCATAATCAAGCTCAGAGCCATATATCTGTCCAGTCCAGTTGGTTTATATGGTCAGCACCAGGACCCTGTGTGGTTGACCACTCCTCAGCAGGGTAGAAAAAAAAAGAAAAGTAGCCATAGTTGTCCAGATCAGTAGGCCACACTAATCTGGCAGCCCTCCCCTTCCGTTCACTTCCACAAGAGAGTATCTCTTTTGAAAGGTACTAACGGTCTGCACCACGAGAAGGCGGGGTCGGACATTAGGTGCTAGTCCTGGCCGGTTCTATGCATCATCACAGGGGATTGGTGCATAGCTCTCCTTCCAGTGACTACCTAGCTACCATTTACAGAGCAGTCGATCTATAATTAATAATATTGACAATATGAATATAAATACAAGAAGACTATCATATCGTCTCAGGCGAATATGGAATGCTAATGTTCAAAGAGAATGAAGTTTTTAATATTTCTATTTTTTGCAGTAACAGTTGAAATTAGAACTAATGTATCATTGGAAAAATGCAAAAATAAATGCAATAATTTTTTTGTATAATGAAGAAGTCCGCTCCCTTGGATGTAAGGGGCAAAGCATTGCTCATCATTATAAACTTGTTCACCATATCTACCACCAAGCTACATCATTTGCAATATTCGTTGCAAAAACGTGCATTTTATAAATTTTTTCACCGTTAGAGGGCACTATTAAAGCTATTGGAAGATTCGGAAAGCGCGAATACTAATATCTCGCCAATACCTATACAACCGATAAAGAGTTTTTTAATTTATCTCTAAAGAAAGAAGTTAAATATTTACAGATAGAAAACAGAAGTAAAAACATTAACTGGTGTTTTTTTAAAACGAGCTAAAAAAAAGCCTTTGTTTTTTGAAAAATTTAAAACAACGCACGTAATTACATTTATAGTACGTGTTTCATATTTTGTTGAGAGCGGGGGTGGAGCGTGGCTTAGTCGGTAGCGCGCCAAACTTGTAATCTGTAGTTCCCAGGTTCGAGTCCCAACTGGGCCACAGTTAAGATTTATCTCCGCAAAACTCCCCACCTGCCGCCGGTCAGCAGGGAACACCGGTGGTCTTGGAAAAGTAGCCATCCCTCGGATAGAACTTTAAGCCGTGGCTCTCTGTTTGGGAGAGCCATACCTTGTACACGTTAAAGAACACGCTGGATCATCTTGACAGGAATCTATGATCTGTTTCCCAATAAGCTGTCCCAGTGGCTCCCCAACCTTCTCTGAGCTTTCGGGGTCCTTGTGACCTGGCCATATAGCCCATTGTTTGCAAAAAAAAAAAGTGCCATTCAGAGGCCAATTTTGCATTTTTCATATTTGCGAGGACCCAATATTTCTTTCATTGGACTATCGTGGCCCATGCTGAATATCGTTTCTTAATGGTCCTAAACTAGAGATTTCTATATGGTACAACTGAATACGTACGTATCTCTCACGAATCCTTCGGGGATGACTCAGTCGGTAGCGCGCCAGGCTCGTAATCTGTAGTTCCCAGGTTCGAGTCCCAGCTGGGTCAGCGTTGAGATTTATCTCCGCAAAATTCCCGCCCTGCCCACGGTCAGTAGGGGACACCGATGGGCTTGGAAAGGCCGCCGTCCGTCGGATGGGACGTTAAGCCGTGGCCCCGTGTGCGGGAGAGCCATACCCTGTGCACGTTAAAGAACACGCTGGATGGCCTTGACGGGAGCTACCATTTGTCTCCCAACAGCTGTTCCAGTGAGTCCCCTCCCCCAACCTTCTCTGAGCCTTCGGGATCCATATGATCTAACCATTTAGTCCATTGTGTGCAAAAAAAGTGCCGCTAAGAGGTAATACAACCCAACCCACGAATCTTTCTGATCAGTTCATTTAACTTCCAAGTGCTTTTTCATCTGTGTATGCTTGCTACAGTAAGAAATATTCTAGAAAAGGATTTAACTTCGAATTGTAATCGTCGCTTTCCTCTTTGTTGCAGGTCTTGGGATGATGGGGGAAATATTAAACCTTTATGAAGCAAATTACCCAGAGAGGATGAAAACAGTTTACTTTATTAATTGTGAGTATGAAGGTTTTATTTTATCTCCCTTGTTCAACAAATGAGAATATCCATTGCTCATAGCCATTACTGAGAAAACTAGAAAACTTCCATTTTTCATATTTTTATCTAATTATCATGGACGTCTTCAGGGGGGGGGGGGAGCAAGTAGGGCAGTTGTTCTCCCTCCATAAAAGTTTAAAAAAATAATTTATTTAAAAAAATCAGCTATACCAAAAATTAATATTTTTACCTTAGCGAAATGTAATATTGATTTCGTTTTGTATGTTTTAGTTTGTTTTCGGAAGTATTTTTTACATGTATTTTCAATAATATATTTCCCTATTTTTAGTTTTATTTTTGGTTATCGTTAGTTGAATTATGGTGTAATATATAAATAATTACATTATTTGAAAGTGTGCTCATTAATGAACGGCTAGACCAAAATATTTATATGCAGAAATATTAATTTTGTTTTTGGCCCCCTCCTGGAAAGTTTTTACTACCCCCTGAAAACATTCCATCCCTAAAAACATTCCCCCTAAAAAAACATTCATACCCCCTGTAAACATTTCCTGACAATGCTCGTGCTAATTAATTTAGAAGATATTTGATTTATTTGTTCCTTTAAAATAATATTACATAATAATATATAAGTAACGTGGATGTCAATTATAAGTATCAAATCCAAAAATAATACGTGCCGGAACGCAACGGAACAGCGTTCCTCTCTATAGTATTTTTCCAATATCTCAGCTGTTTTTGAATGTATTCAGTTCAAAGTTGGTTGTTCGATGTCAATTTTGGGTATCAAATCCGAAAATAATACGTGCCGGAACGCAACGCAACGGCGTCCCTCTCTGTAGTATTTTTGCAATATCTCAGCTATTTTTGAATGTATTCATTTCAAAGTTGGTGTTCAATGTCAATTATAAGTATCAAATCCAAAAATGATACTGCCGGAACGCAACGGAACGGCGTTCCTCTCTATAGTATTTTTGCAATATCACAACTATTTTTGAATCTATTCAGTTCAAAGTTGGTGTTCGATGTCAATTATAAGTATCAAATCCAAAAATAGTACGTGCTGGAACGCAACGGAACAGCGTTTCTCTCTATAGTATTTTTGCAATATCTCAGCTATTTTTGAATGTATTTAGTTCAAAGTTGGTGTTCGATGTCAATTATAAGTATGAAATCCAAAAATAATACTGCCGGAACGCTACGGAACGGCGTTCCTCTCTATAGTATTTTTGCAATGTCTCAGCTATTTTTGAATGTATTCAGTTCAAAGTTGGTGTTCGATGTCAATTATAAGTATCAAATCCAAAAATAATACGTTCCGGAACGCAACGGAACGGTTTTTGAATGTATTCAGTTCAAAGTTGGTGTTCGATGTCAATTATAAGTATCAAATCCAAAAATAATGCGTACCGGAACGCAACGGAACGGCGTTCCTCTCTATAGTATTTTTGCAATATCTCAGCTATTTTTGAATGCATTCAGTTCAAAGTTGGTGTTCGATGTAAATTATGGGTAGCAAATACAAAAATAATACGTGACGGTACGCAACAGAACGGCGTTCCTCTTTAGAGTATTTTTGCAATATCTCAGCTATTTTTGAATGTATTCAGTTCAAAGTTGGTGTTCGATGTCAATTATAAGTATCAAATCCAAAAATAATACGTTCCGGAACGCAACGGAACGGCGTCCCTCTTTATAGTATTTTTGCAATATCTCAGCTATTTTTGATTGTATTCAGTTCAAAGTTGGTGTTCGATGTCAATTTTAAGTATCAAATCCAAAAATAATAGTGCCGGAACGCAACAGAACGGCGTTCCTCTCTATAGTATTTTTGCAATATTTCAGCTATTTTTGAATGCATTCAGTTCAAAGTTGGTGTTCGATGTAAATTATGGGTAGCAAATACAAAAATAATACGTGACGGAACGCAACGGAACGCAACCGAACGGCGTTCCTCTTTAGAGTATTTTTGCAATATCTCAGCTATTTTTGAATGTATTCAGTTCAAAGTTGGTGTTCGATGTCAATTATAAGTATCAAATCCAAAACTAATACGTTCCTGAACGCAACGGAACGGCTATATCTATAGTATTTTTGCGATATCTCAGCTATTTTTGATTGTATTCAGTTCAAAGTTGGTGTTCGATGTCAATTATAAGTATCAAATCCAAAAATAATACTGCCGGAACGCAACGGAACGGCGTTTCTCTCTATAGTATTTTTGCAATATCTCAGCTATTTTTGAATGCACTCAGTTCAAAGTTGTTGTTCGATGTGAATTATGGATAGCAAATGCAAAAATAATACGTGCCGGAACGGAACGGAACGGCGTTCCTCTCTAGAGAATTTTTGCAATATCTCAGCTATTTTTGAATGTATTCAGTTCAAAGTTGGTGTTCGATGTCAATTATGAGTGTCAAATCCAAAAATAATACGTGCCGGAACGCAACGAAACGGCGTTCCTCTCTATAGTATTTTTGCAATATCTCAGCTGTTTTTGAATGTATTTAGTTCAAAGTTGGTGTTCGATGTCAATTATAAGTATCAAATCCTAAAATAATACGTGCCGGAACGCATCGGTACGGTGTTCCTCTCTATAGTATTTTTGCAATATCTCATCTATTTTTGAATGCATTCAGTTCAAAGTTGGTGTTCGAAGTCATTTATCGGTATCAAATACAAAAATAATACTGCCGGAACGCAACGGAACCGCGTTCCTCTCTAGAGTATTTTTGCAATATCTCAGCTATGTTTGAATGTATTCAGTTCAAAGTTGGTGTTCGATGTCAATTATAAGTATCAAATCTAAAAATAATACCTGCCAGAACGCAACGGAACGGCGTTCTTCTCTATAGTATTTTTGCAATATCTCAGCTATTTTTGAATGTATTCAGTTCAAAGTTAGTGTTCGATGTCAATTATAAGTATCAAATCCAAAAATAATACTGCCGGAACGCAACGGAACGGCGTTTCTTTCTATAGTATTTTTGCAATATCTCAGCTATTTTTGAATGTATTCTGTTCAAAGTTGGTGCTCGATGTCAATTATAAGTATCAAACCCAAAAATAATACGTGCCGGAACGCAACGCAACGGCGTTCCTCTCTATAGTATTTTTGCAATATCTCAGGTATTTTTGAATGCATTCAGTTCAAAGTTGGTGTTCGATGTCAATTATGGGTAGCAAATACAAAAATAATACGTGCCGGAACGCAACGGAACGGCGTTCCTCACTAGAGAATTTTTGCAATATCTCAGCTATTTTTGAATGTATTCAGTTCAAAGTTGGTGTTCGATGTCAATTATGGGTATCAAATCCAAAAATAATACGTGCCGGAACGCAACAGAACAGCGTTCCACGTTACAGAACCCTATTATTTTTAGACATTCCACGCTACAGAGCCCTATTTGTTTTAGACATTCAACGCTACAGATTAGTTTTAGTCACTCCATTACAGAGCACGCTTGGCTACTGATCTAAGGGACCTGGGTTCGATCCCCGGATTAGGCATGGATGTGTGTGTCGTTTTTCTGCTGAGGTCCTGCCATCTTCTCAGATCTTCTACTGTGGCATATAAAATGTCAGGCTCCTGTCAGACCTCTGTGGCAAGCAGCTGCTTGAGGGGATATTTATTTTTGCCGTCCCGTGGCCGAGTGGTTAGCGCGCTTCGCTACTGATCTACGGGACCTGGGTTCGAGCCCCGGGTAAGGCATGGATGTTCGTGTTGTTTTCTGCTGATGTTCTGCCATCCTCTCAATCTTCTACTGTGGCATATAAACTGACAGGCTCCTGTCAGACCTCTGTGGCCAGCAGCTGCTTGAGGGGGTATTTATTTCTTTTATTTATTCTTTTTAGACACTCCACGTTACAGACCCTACCGAATTTTAGAGAATTTCCACAATACACAGCTCTGTCAGATAATTAAAGAACTTGCATATTGTCTCACAGGAGAGCAAAATTCGAAGCAGTTGAACCACTAATGCAGTGGCTCCCAACATTTTTGGGGAGAAAGTTTAACTCCTTCACGGAAGGATACTTAATCTATGAAGTATTCTATATTCTACATAAGTTTAAAAACACAAATTTTTAAAAGCTCTCGATTGAATCACTGCTCTAAGGTAAGTTTTCGATGAGAAATCGAGAGTGACGATAAAAAGGAAAACCTGAATAAATTTCCTCCCAATTTCGACAAACTTCATTCGGTATTTAAAGTTTTTAGATTATATCTTTACATCACATTTGGAATATTAGTAATTAGTCTTGATTTTAAAGATCTGTGGATTAAAAAAGGAACAATCTGAATATTTTTTTAAATATGTTTTTAGCACCTCAGTATTTTTCCATGATTCTGACTCTCCTTCGTCCTTTTCTATCTGATGCCACCGTTAAGAAGTTTAAAGTTTATGGAAAAGGTGAGAAAAATAAATTGATTTTTTTTCCTATTTATTTAGCAAAACTAGAATTTATTATTCATTAATCCTTTTTGTAGAAGCATTGTTTCCATTGCTTTTCAAGCTCGAGTTTAATTATCATTAGTTATTGTAAGTTAAAGTTAATCAACATACTTATAAAGAACCCAAAAGCAAAAGGTTGACTATATGGTTATATATATCAGGCCGGATCTAGAAAAAAAAAATAACCGGGTGGTGGTGGTGGTGGTGGGGGGGGGGGGGGACAGGCGACGAAATCAAGCTGGAAAAAGTAAAAAGAGGGAATCGGTGGCAAGAGACCTAATTTCCGTTGTTCTATTGCAGTCTAATATTTTCCCCTGCGTTTCAGAGTTTTTTAAAAATTTAATGAAAATCATGCGAAATATGAACACGAGAAATGATTTTTTAGACATATTACCTTATTAGCATTCTGAAGGGGGGATGCATGGTCTCCTTCGCCTCCCCCTGGATTTCGACCCTGGTATATATTGCATTGACAGTAAGAAAAATTATTTCCCGTATTCTGCTTTAATCTTATTTTTCTGTGCAAAATTTTATAGTCAGTTGACAAATATAAGCAAAAATTATTATTTATATATATATTAAATATTATTTTTGCATTAAATTATAATAAAAATATAACAATCTCTCGAGGTTAAAATTGAATATCAAACTGGATTTCCATTACGATCCCGAATTAATTTTGATTAATCCGTTCTTTTATTAAGCACGATATTATAATTATTTAGATCCAAACACATCTTTTGACACCAAAATATCATCCTCATTATCATCCTCAAGCAGCCATGGACTTCGGGGGTCCAACCAGACCGTGCAATTTAGTTCTCCAAGCATATCTGTCATGAGCTATATTTGCTGCATCTGGCCTCTGCACACCAATTCTAACAAGGTCCTGTTTGACATTGTCAGCCCACCGCATCCTAGGTTTCCCCTTCTTTCTGAGGCCTTTAGGCACACTGTTCATCATCCTATTCGCTAATCTATAATTATCCATACGGGCAACATGACCAATCTGCACAATATGCTGCTCAAAAGAGGTTGGCGACTACTTTACCTAACCCCATTATTTCTTACAAAGTTGAATTTGTATGTATGTATATACTGTATAAGGTATAACATTCCCGTAAGGGAAAAAAGTTCTGAAAATTTTATTAAATGAAAATACTTTGAAACATGTCCGGATCTAAAAAAAATAATTTTTGATATTGTTTGATAACCACAGATCGTAATATCATACATAATATTCAATCTGTGATACCGAAAGTATGCAGTCCAACCAAATATTAGAGATTTTTCATGTTTTGTTAATGGGAATCTGATTTTGGAGCTATATAACTTCTAAAATATGCATATAATGGAAAAATGTGACTGAAGATAAATAACATGCCGAAATTTATTTAAAACTCTATTTTAAACGATATTCGTTCGGTATTTAGAGTCATGGAACTAGAATAATTCACAACAGCAATGTGTCATAAGAATTTTTCTGAAAAATTAATTAAAACTTTAATAATTAATATTGTTTAATACCATTTAATAAAATAAGCACACCTATCCCTCGATTTACACGGTACTCAGTTCACACAATTTTGGCTTTGCACGGTCAAAAAATGCAACCAGTTTCGATTTACACGGTACTGACTGAGATTTCCTTTCTATGTACGTCTCAGTCAGTACCGTGTAAATCGAAACTGGTTGCATTTTTTGACCGTGCAAAGCCAAAATTGTGTGAACTGAGTACCGTGTAAATCGAGGGATAGGTGTATACACTTTAAAAGTTTGTGTAATGATTATTTAAATATTAGACATCTATGAACGAATTTTATAAAACAAGATATTTATTGTTAAATAATCCAGTTTCACATCTCTTTAAATCTTTTTTTTCTCATCTGTTGTAAATCAATATTTAAATAAATTTGAGTGTGATCGTTAATTTACCTTCAGTCAACTATTTCCATTAAATGCATTTTTTTAGAAGTTATAAAGTTTCAAAGTTAGATTCCCATTGACATAAAGTTTAGTTAAGATGTTAGTTAAAATTGACATAAAGTTTAGTTAAAAGTTTAGTTAAGATGTTTAAAAGCTTGCTTTGAAAAATTCTTATATATACTTGCTTTGGACTTCCCAGAAGGTTGGAAAGAAGCCCTTCTGGAAACAATAGATGCCGATGTGTTGCCTGTGTTTTTAGGAGGAAGAAGAGTCGATCCCAATGGGGACCCGAAATGTCCTTCTGTGGTGAGTTGTACATATATGTATATGTTTTTAGGGCAAACACTGATTGTAGCGTATATTCTTTGACACTAGAGCAGGGGTTCTCAACGTGGGATACGCGATAAAATATTTTGGGGAGCGCCGTGAGAGCTAAAAAGTCTCTAAGTTGGCAACACTGCTATGCAAAAATGTCATTTTTTTGTGTTTATCGATATATGTAATTTATCAATACAAAATTTAATGTATGTATATATATGTTTTATTTTATTCCCATTGTTATAATATAACTGTAGTTTTATCTATCTATACAAGGGGTACGTGAAGTAAAAAAGGTTGAGAACCACTGTATTAGAGTATCGAGGCATAACACTTTATACAGGCTGGATTTGAGCCAATTATATCTAAATCGACCTTTCTTCTTAGTATATTATCTCCAAATCTGAATTACTCACATTCTTAAGTGAATAGTGCTATCTTACAGTAAAGTCAACAATGTAACAATTCACACAGTGAGAACAATACTGATATATTTTATCAAATTATTATTCTACATTATTTTTGATTTAAGTATCCCTAAAAAGTCTACTAGTTACCTCTAGTTTGTTTCAAAATATTCATGTTGGAAAAAACCCTAGATCCAATCTGTGACAATCATGAGACTATTGTAAGAACTTGAGATCCAATTTGTGACAATGATGAAACTATTGGAAGAAACCTGAGATCCAATGTGTGACGATCAGGTATCTAGTGAGATTCGAATCCGATCATCGCCTTTACTACTAGGAGGCTTTATCACTTCGGTTAAAGACCACTTGTAGAAAATTACCAACCTTTTACCACTAGGCAAACCGAAATTCATAGTGAAGCCAGCAGTTAAGATAATTATTACAATCCGACGGTAGAGGGGACCCCTATAAAATACACAGTTACTTTTTTCGATACCTGAAAAAGCATAACTGTTATGTGGAATATTATGAAAAGCAAATCTGCTTGAATTTGGCTCACATATGTAATTTTTTTATAAAACTATCACAAAATTCACAGTGGGATATAATCATAAGGTATAATAGAATCCCTTTTTCATGTTGAAATATTACTACAATGTTGAGAATGAATATTTCTTCCCATTTCAGTTAGAAGATCAATGCAATTACTGAAAATCAGCCCCATGCAAGGTAGAAAATGTAAATGCCAATAATAACAACCTTCTGTGAATTTAACTACAATTTGAGCCAATCTACAGATCGTTGTTCTTCCTCATGGGGCATATTGTGAAACCGAAATAGCCTCTGTTTAAAAGGGATTGTTCAACTGGATTGGGAACAATACAGTATTAAAATTTGCTGGAATCTCAAAATATAGTGAGTCGCTGACCATTCGATTTCTCTTCTTTTGGCTTCACATGATTTAACTGAGTATTATTAATAGACAAATTCATAATCATCATCATTTTTATCACTCATCATCATTACGAGTATCATTATTAGCGATTATTATCATCATTATCAATATAATTATTATTAGTTATTATCATCATTATTAGTACCAACTTTTTCAATTATGAGTATCATTATCATTAGCTGTTATCATCATTATAACTATAATTATTGTTAGTTATTATCATCATTATCAGCACCATGATTATGAGTATCATTATGCATATCATCATTAAGAGTATCATTATGCTTATCATCTTTATGAGTAACATCATTACCATTAAGAATATCATCAATTTGAGTATCATCATTTCATCATTATGAATATAATTATCAATTATCATTCTTGTGTTACATCATTATCAGTATCATTGTTAGCAGTTATTATCATCTTTATGATTATTATTAATTGTTATGATGATTATGAATATCATTATTGTTCCTATCTTCACTATTAGTGTCATTACAAGTGTCTTCACAATGCGTATTATTATTATTATTATTATTATTATTATTATTATTATTATTATTATTTTATACTGTTATCAGTTGAAGTTCATATGTTTATTCCAAATGATGGAGAATTCATAACTGAATAAATATAATTATGATTCTGGACTTGTAACGGCTGTCACGAATAAGTTGTTATTATTATTTTCCTACCACAGGTCAACTTTGGCGGATTCATTCCCGAGTCTTGTTACTTTTCACATCAAGACAGAAAATTCGAAGATGAAGAAGGGGTGAAGTCTGTTACTCTCGATAAACGCTCTTCCTTCACGATAGAAGTTCCCATAGAAGAACTGGGTTCGAAGCTTCAATGGGAATTTATGACTGCAGACAAAGATATCGGCATCAGTCTCTTGATCAAGAAAAAAATGGAAAAAGATTGTTCTATCATCGAAGAGGATCTAGAAGAACTCTTTCCTACAGAGAGAGTTAACTGCAATTTAGTGCCGGAATCATTTACTTATTCATGCGATAGGATAGGAATTTGTAAGTATTGAAAATTATTAAGCTTTTTGTTTATTTATGAATTCGTTGCTCTCTGTAACTTATCGCACCCCGGCAAGAAAAGTGACATAACTAAAAAAAATGCGTATTTTGAGGTTATGTCAGTGATAAATAGGTATTGTGTTCCTCTACGTGAACGAAAAACGTCACATCTCTAACTCGCAAATTAACCGCCAGGGAACAGTTGTCAGTTTTACTTTTAGGCTACTTCACATTCATCATGATTTCTTTAATTTGTTATTTCTCAAATACTGTATTTTTGAGTTATGTCACTTTTTTTTGCCGGGGTGCGATACGTCGCTTGTCGCTTTAACTGTGCCTGTTAATCGCCAGAACCAGAAATGTCAAAAGTGCTGATTGTACGCTTAACTATCGGAACGAGGGGCGATCAGGAAGCCTCCCACCTACTACCGTAAGATACTCGCTTGAAATTACTGTTTTAAGTTCATTGGTGAAACTTAGGTGTAGTGATAGAGGCTTAATAAGCTAGGATTTGTTTTAGGGTTGTTTGAAGAATTTTAACATAAATTGCTTAACGAGTTATTAAGTAAAAAAGAAATTTACACGATTGGATAGTGATTGATTTTATCTATAAATCGGTACCTTTGGGTTGATTGGATCGGTATCTTTAGATGATTCAAGTATTCTAACTAGTTTATGAAATGTTCTTTCTCGGCCAATATTGATCGAGTCCAAATTGAGTATAAATCTTTTACCCTTTTTGTTTGATTACACTATTTCTTCTATATGTAATAGTATAATTGACGACACCAGAAAATCAAAAGACTTCTGCCAAAATTGGACCCTAATAAGTAAGACCTAAAACAAGATTTTGGTATTCACTTTTTGGGCCAGTATCTTTTGATCTTTCAACCATGAACCTGAGTTTTTGGGTGCTTTTATTGGGCCAATATATTTTGGTTACTAAAACCATGAATCTGATGTATGAATCGCTTATTGTATCGGTACCTTTAGATGATTTCAAGTACTCTAACTAGTTTATGAAATGCGCTTTCTTGGCAGGTATCGTTGAGTCCTATAAGAAGCTACAGATGCCCTGTAGTTTGTTCCACAGATTTACTTGTTGAACTAGCAACTTATTCAGGCTCTTAAGAACTGTAACTTGTTTTGGAAATGTTCTTTCTAGGCCAAACTCTATTGGGCCCAAAGCCTTATAGCTAATTCTTATTGAATTAGAAACTTTTTCAAGCTTTCAAGAAATGTAACTAGTTTAGGAAATGCTCTTTTTGGGCCAAACTCTATTGGGCCCAAAATCCTTAAAGGTAATTCTTGTTGAACTAGCAACTTATTCAGGCTCTCAAGAACTGTAACTTGTTTAGGAAATGTTCTTTCTAGGCCAAACTCTATTGGGCCCAAAGCCTTATAGCTAATTCTTATTGAATTAGAAACTTTTTCAAGCTTTCAAGAAATGTAACTAGTTTAGGAAATGTTCTTTTTGGGCCAAACTCTATTGGGCCCAAAATCCTTAAAGGTAATTCTTGTTGAACTAGCAACTTATTCAGGCTCTTAAGAACTGTAACTTGTTTAGGAAATGTTCTTTCTAGGCCAAACTCTATTGGGCCCAAAGCCTTATATCTAATTCTTATTGAATTAGAAACTTTTTCAAGCTTTCAAGAAATGTAACTAGTTTAGGAAATGCTCTTTTTGGGCCAAACTCTATTGGGCCCAAAATCCTTAAAGGTAATTCTTGTTGAACTAGCAACTTATTCAGGCTCTCAAGAACTGTAACTTGTTTAGGAAATGTTCTTTCTAGGCCAAACTCTATTGGGCCCAAAGCCTTATAGCTAATTCTTATTGAATTAGAAACTTTTTCAAGCTTTCAAGAAATGTAACTAGTTTAGGAAATGCTCTTTTTGGGCCAAACTCTATTGGGCCCAAAATCCTTAAAGGTAATTCTTGTTGAACTAGCAACTTATTCAGGCTCTTAAGAACTGTAACTTGTTTAGGAAATGTTCTTTCTAGGCCAAACTCTATTGGGCCCAAAGCCTTATATCTAATTCTTATTGAATTAGAAACTTTTTCAAGCTTTCAAGAAATGTAACTAGTTTAGGAAATGCTCTTTTTGGGCCAAACTCTATTGGGCCCAAAATCCTATTGGGCCCAAAATCTAAAGGTAATTCTTGTTGAACTAGCAACTTATTCAGGCTCTCAAGAACTGTAACTTGTTTAGGAAATGTTCTTTCTAGGCCAAATTCTATTGGGCCCAAAGCCTTATATCTAATTCTTATTGAATTAGAAACTTTTTCAAGCTTTCAAGAAATGTAACTAGTTTAGGAAATGCTCTCTTTGGGCCAAACTCTATTGGGCCCAAAATCCTTAAAGGTAATTCTTGTTGAACTAGCAACTTATTCAGGCTCTCAAGAACTTAACTAGTTTAGGAAATGGTCTTTCTGGACCAAATTCTATTAGACCCTAAACCCTCATAGCTAATTCTGGAACAAGCAACTTGTTCAGGCTCTCAAGAACTATAACTAGTTTAGGAAATATTCTTTATGGCCCAAACTCTATTTGGCCCAAAAGCCTTATAACTAATTCTTATTGAATTAGCAACTTTTTCAAGCTTTCAAGAACTGTAATTAATTTAGGAAACTGGGCCAAATTCTATTGGGCCCAAAATCCTTAAAGATAATTCTTGTTGAACTGGCATCTTTATGGTTCTCGAGAACTGTAACCACTTTATATAATACTTTTTCTGTGGCAGTTTAGAATGGGAGTGAAAGCACTATAGCTAATTCCTGAGATTCACTTGTTCAACCAGCATCTTATTTATGTTCTGAAGAATTTAACTAGTATATAAAACTCTTTTTTGTGGGCCAGTATCAATCGGGTGTAAACCTGCAACAAATTCCTGGTGTTCACTTATAGAACCGTCGTCTTCTGAGATCTTAAACCTGTTGTTACTATCTCGGATTAACTAGTTGGCTGTTGTCTTTTGGACTAACCATTTATCTGATATCTCATGTTTTGGGCTGGCATTTCTACAGCTCTCAAACTTTATAGTTAGATTGTGAGATTCTTTTGCTAGGGGAGTATCTTTAGAGTTTTAAATTTTATATCTGATCGTCAGTTATTGCGATGTATTTCAGATTATACCCTGCTTTATAAATCTAATTGTGCTTTTAGAAACGTTAAAAACTGTGAACAAATTTAAAACAGCTTTTTACATCGATTTTTCATTTTGCAGATGTACTGAAATTTGACAACTCCTATAGCTGGTTTACACAGAAGAAGATAATATATCGGGTCAGTGTACTACCTCCAGATTTTTACGAAACGTTTCTCAAGGAAACAGAAAATTCTTATTACGTCCATCTCTGAGATTATGTGCAAAAACAGAACTCGACTCTTGTATCTGAAGTTTGTAGGAACCTGTATCACTCTCGTACTCTGAATAATAGATTATTACAGAAAAAAAAACACAATTGATCGTATTCATCTCGAAATTTTACCTTTTCCGTTGTTCACATATGAAGTAAAGAGATAAAGTTCGCTCTGTTCTTAAATGAGTGAAAAATCGGAAAGAAATACAAATTGGAAAGTAAACCCTCTTTATGTATATCTTGTACATGGAGAGAGACATGGTAATGAGATAAATTCATGAGGGACATCGTCCTCATGAATCATTGTGATGAGATAAATTCATGAGGGACATCGTCCTCATGAATCATTGTGATGAGATAAATTCATTCCATCAATACTGATATGCAGCTTGGAGAGATTAAACGGGCAACTTCCATTAAATATACTTCCTCACAAGTTTAGATCGTAAATAAATACAAAACGGTCTCATAGTAGAAAAATTCACCAAATTTTTATCTTAGAGCAGTGATACCGAAAGTTATTTATGTTTCTTACCAGAAGGAAAATGGTTGGAATTTGCAATATCTCTGAGAGCGGCACATTTTCTGTACAAAATTGGCTCGATGGCTAGGTCACAAGGATCCCAAAGTCTCAGAGAAGGATGAGATGGATCTACTGTTAGGAAAGAGATAGTGGTAATCTTTCTGTTACCACCGTATTCTTTAACTTGTACAAGATATGGTTCTCCTACACACCGGTGCTACGGCTAATATCTCACCCAAAGGACGAACGGTGGTCTTTTCAAGCCCATTGGTATCACCTATCTCACCAAGGGTAGGGTATGGTTTAGCAGAAATAAATCTCAACAGACCTACCGTTAGAACTTAAACCAAGGAACATTAGTAAAATGTAAATTGTTAAAGATTTTTTCGTGTGCTAATTTAGCTATTATTAATTATTACTTGAAACTATACACATGAAATGCCGAGCTGTGACCAATAAAATGCCAATGAATAAGATCTTACCTAAATGTTTATACTCTTTCATACACAATAATCGTTTTAAGATTTAAGAATAAAATTTTTAATGAAGTATATAATTACTATTTGCATATTTTTGCTCATATTTTTTATTTTCAGTTTTCATTGCAAAATTAAGAGATAGTTATAAAGAAATATCTATTGAAGGAAATGCTTTTTCTCCACGAAATTCGTTTCAAAATGAGAAGTGCTCATAAAGCACGTCTCATTTATAATTTTGCTGTAATTATTTACACAATACAATTGTGGAAAAAATTATAAATTTTTCTTACATCAGTGTGGTTTCTGCTGAAGAACAATGGCGACAGTTATTTGATTTTCGTTTTGTACGTTGCCATTTTCAGTGCTATACCAAATAACACTCATTTCCATCGTTAGTTTCATTCTTGTAATAGATTTTATCAAATTTAAATATTAAAACTTTTTTAGCTTGTTTTAAAAATTACTGTTTTCATTTTGTCGTCTGTCTGTCTGTCAATCTGTATACATTCAACGTTTTGATTTTAGAGAAATTTAAAAATTATTTTGGGTTGGATGGGTATCGCTGAAATATTATGGTTTACGGTTTCCGAATCTATCAACAGTTTTTATCGCACCCTTGGTAGAAAAACTTTAAACTAATATTGCAAACAATCTATTTATGCTAGAATTTTTGAACGTTTGGTGGTGGAGTGTGATGGTCATTCATATCAACTGAAAACAAATTTAAATAAAATATTTAACATATGTTAATGCTTGTATCATGTTTACAAAACGTTCTTACTTGTTAGAGTGAAATTTTTAGCTCAGTCGTTTAATGACAATTTTTTTTTCTAAACATACTAGGAAGACAAAAATAATCTCGCGTACCTCGTGAAAGCGCCTCGAGGACCCCTATGGGTCCGCGGATCACACTTTGAGAATCACTGTTGTAGGCTAATTCTAGTAAGGTCTTGGGGCGGGGTGGCTCAGTCGGTAGCGCGCCAGGCTCGTAATCTGTAGCTCCCAGGTTCGAGTTCCAGCTGGGTCAGCGTTGAGTTTTATCTCCATAAAATTCCCCGCTCTGCCCACGGTCAGTAGGGGACACCGATGGGCTTGGAAAGGCCGCCATCCGTCGGATGGGACGTTAAGCCGTGGCCCCGTGTGTGGGAGAGTCATACCCTGTGCACGTTAAAGAACACGCTGGATGGCTTTGACGGGAGGCTACCATCTGTCTCCCAACAGCTGTTCCAGTGGGTCCTCTCCCCCAACCTTCTCTGAGACTTCGGGGTCCATGTGACCTGGCCATTTAGCCCATGGTGTGCAAAAAAGTGCCGCTCAGAGGTAAAACAACCCAACAACCCAACCTCTAGTAAAGTCTATTTGACATTGTCTCCTACAGTATCTTAGGCCTCCCTATTTTCCTAAGGTTTAAGGCACACTGTTCATAACCCTCTTGGTGTTATATATAATATATCTAGGCGTCATACCAATAATTCAACGGTAGAGTATTATGGGAGATATTCTGTACCCATGGTACTCATGAATAGTTCGCTGAAAAATTGATTGGTTGTCCGTTCCCGTCATAGATGGCGCTACGAATGAATCCAACAATATTCGCAAAAGTTCATGAGTCACATTAGCGGGAAAAACCGTTCACCGTTGACAGTTTAGTCGTCAAGAACACCAGGTTGATAGCTGGTAGTTGTCGGTTCGAATCCCGCTCATGTTGAAACGCAACCTTTTTCATCTAATTATTCATGAGTCCCATGTTATAGGATATTTCCTGTGATACTCTACCATTGGATTAGTGTATATCACTTTTTAAATAATTTGGATATCATGATTTGGGGAGATTTTGCAGAAATCTTCAATTCATCTACATTAAAAATATTTCATAAAAAAACTCAATTTTAAGGAGCTTTATTCCGGTTTTACCATTCACATAAGAGGGAAGTGTCTGAATATTTTTGGTAACATAGTGTGGACTTCGAATTTAATTTCGATAATGAGTAATATCACATATTCGTCACAGATAAATATATTTAATAAAAAAAATTTCATTCTTAATTTCCTCTGTCAATAATACAGTAAGGCTGCATCACTGGGAAGATTTGTTCTCATACAACCTTTCCTTCTTCAAGATAGCACCAATATCATTTGAATGGGAAACTTCAACTTTATAGAGAAGCTTTTTCTTATTCGTCCAACTGTAGGTATTGTCAAATTGTAGAACATCTGTAAAAGACGAAATGTGTAATAAATATAAGCAGCAAAACATCTATTTAAAGTTCATCTCAAAAATCAGAATGTTTCTAAATACGTGTATAGTAATATTGTTATTCTAATACCTAAATTCCAATATACGTGTATCTGTTTTACATGGCGTTGTAGAAGTGGTAAATGGAGAGACTGAACATGCGCAGTCTTGTATTCTCTCAAATAGTCACTCATAATGTGCCACTGCTATGTGCCACTGCTAGAAAATATCTCGTTAAAGAATTATATTAAAGAGTAATATTGATCAAATTTTCTAAGTAAATATAAATAAAAAAATTAAAGGATATCTATCTTTCTATTATGTGCTCTAAAAAGTGAAAACTAATGAAAAAGAATATATGTGTGGTGAAGTTATTCGCTGGATTTGTTTCCACTTCAAAGAAATGTAGGGTGCCAGCAATTTTTGTTCAGCAAAATTATTTGCTGAACAATTGAATTGTTCAGCAAATAACTATGTTCCTTTGAAGTGAATACGAAATCAGCGAGAGATTTCACCATCGGTAAGCTTTAATTTTATTTTTTACTTTTCAGGACACATATAGGAAGATAATTTTTAAATTTTTAATTTACATTTTTCACTTTGTCACTTAAAACCGTAACTGCATAGATACGAACAGTTATTGAACCGTAACTGTGTAGCTATGAGCCGAGTTGGTGGCATGGAGGTAGGAAGAGAGGGGGAGGCCCTATCGCTTAAAAACTGCAACCGACGTCGCCATATTGCTCTTACTCGTAAGAGTGCGTTTTCTGTATTAACGAACGAGAGATTGTGCAAAAACGTTAGTTCCTATATAGCATATTCCTGCAGAAATTAACCTATAAAATCAATAAAAGGAATGGCATTTCATTGGTAATAAGATGCAATAAAGTTTTTCTTCACGAATTTTTAAATTTTTCGTAATTTCAAATTACATTGGAAAGCAGCGTAAATAACTGCTACATATTGCTAAAATTACTACTGGTTTGAAATGTCCCCTCACCCCCTTTTTTTCCTGGAGTGTATTGCGGTTGAATTGCTTTTATTTGATATGTAATTTATTACAATAGACGTCCAATATGGACCTCAAACAAGAGTTCTTAAAAACTACACACAAATTTGATTATGGTGTTCAACTACAGTTTTTGTAAACTCATTGAAACACAAAAAGAATTAAAAAAGAATATATTCCAGTATGGGTAATAATTCTACTAATTAAAAAAGAGTAAATTCCCATGTACCTAATAATTCTACTAATTAAAAAAGATTAAATTCCCATGTACCTAATAATTCTACTATTTAAAAAAGAGTAAATTCCCATGTACCTAATAATTCTACTATTTTAAAAAGAGTAAATTCCCATGTACCTAATAATTCTACTAATTAAAAAAGAGTAAATTCCCATGTACCTAATAATTCTACTAATTAAAAAAGAGTAAATTCCCATGTACCTAATAATTCTACTAATTAAAAAAGAGTAAATTCCCATGTACCTAATAATTCTACTATTTAAAAAAGAGTAAATTCCCATGTACCTAATAATTCTACTATTTAAAAAAGAGTAAATTCCCATGTACCTAATAATTCTACTAATTAAAAAAGAGTAAATTCCCATGTACCTAATAATTCTACTATTTAAAAAAGAGTAAATTCCCATTACCTATTAATTCTACTAATTAAAAAAGAGTAAATTCCCATGTTCCTATTAATTCTACTAATTAAAAAAGAGTAAATTCCCATGTACCTAATAATTCTACTGTTATTAGGAAATATTACGATTTAATTGTGCCAGTATTCGAACAAAACATTCACATATACGATGACAACTGACCTTTCAGCGCGACTCTCGTGGTAGGAGTAACATGGCAGTTTCGGCTACACTAGCCATCTATGCTGACTGATAGTAAGGGCGCCTCCCCGTATTCCTACCTTTATGATTGGTAGATGTTTTCATGTAGTATTAAATCTTGAATTTTTTGATAGTTTGCAAGTTGTCCCGTGCCGAATGGTTAGAGCGCTTGGCTACTGATCTAAGGGACCTGGGTTCAAACCCCGGATAAGGCATGGATGTATATGTCGTTTTCTGCAGAGGTCCTGCTATCCCCTCAGATCTTCTACTTTGGTATATAAACTGTCAGACCTCTGTGGCAAGCAGCTGCTTGAGGGGGTATTTATTTATTTTTATTGATTTAACGATAGAAAGGGTGCTGTCTGTGTTTTAGATGCTAACTGAATGCTCTTCAACTGTTTGAGGTATCGAAAATTCTGTTAATATCCTTATGGATTGTTGCACATGACACTGTCGATCACGTTATACGCTATTGTCGAACAATATTATATAAGTTATATACAGGGTGATTCAAAACTTATCGTTCAAATTTCGTGGGGAGGTACGGAATACGTCAGGAAACCGATTTCACATAGGAAAGTATGTCCGCAAACGTCATCTACATGAACAAAATGGACAAGTAAAGTGAACACAAGGAAACAGTACTGTTAAGTGGTAACGAATGTGACTTTTATTCCAACAAGGTAAAGTACAGGTTCACAGTAGGTGCTCAAAATTGCGACCATTTACACGGACACAAGATTCACAGCGCCGTTGCATTGACCGCCGAACATTTTCAAAAACGCCTGGCATATCACGGACAATGCCTGCGGCGCCCACTAGTCATGCAACAAGGTCCATTTCACTGTCGACGGGGGTCTCGTACACATGGTATTTCATGGCCCCCCACCAAAAGAAATCCATGGGCGATAAATCAGGTGACCTGGGTGGCCAAGCGATCGCTGATGACAGCGGGAGTGGTCGGGCGAGCTGTACACTGGTTGGGTACACACAGCGCCCTCTACATACGCATGCGTACATTTGCGGACATACTTTCCTATGTGAAATCGGTTTCCTGACGTATTCCCTACCTCCCCACGAAATTTGAACGATAAGTTTTTAATCACCCTGTATATAATGGATTAACGATTTTCATATTTCTGTCTTTTTAGGAGATTGGGTTGTTGTTGGGTTGTTTGATCTCTGAGCGGCACTTTTTTGCACACCATGGGCTAAATGGCCAGGTCACATGGACCCCGAAGGCTCAGAGAAGGTTGGGGGAGGGGACCCACTGGAACATCTGTTGGGAGACAGATGGTAGCCTCCCGTGAAGGCCATCCAGCGTGTTCTTTAACGTGCACAGGGTATGGCTCTCCCGCACACAGGGCCACGGCTTAACGTCCCATCCGACGGACGGCGGCCTTTCCAAGCCCATCGGTGTCCCCTGCTGACCGTGGGCAGGGCGGGGAATTTTGCGGAGATAAATCTCAACGCTGACCCAGCTGGGACTCGAACCTGGGAACTACAGATTACGAGCCTGGCGCGCTACCGACTGAGCCACCCCGCCCCCTTTTTAGGGGAAGAAAGGGCGGGGTAGGAAGAGTAAATTCTTTATAATCTGTGACATTTCCCACGTCACAAGATTTCGTTTGATTCATAGCTCGTTACTGTCGATCCTCACGTTCGAAACATATAAGGAAACAAACGTTTTCCGTTCTACTCTTTTTTAGAGAAGAAGAAAGAATAGGGGGGGGGAAATGTTTCAAAGCTCATGACACTCTTCGAGTCACAAGCTTTCATTTGATACATGAAGTGAAGTTTAGCTTTGCTTTCGAAAGATATGGTTTAATAACTGTCTTGACAAACACGCAAAGCTGCATACAACCAACAATCAGACAAGCTGACAAACCAAAAAATAAGCCGAGAAGCTGACATACCAATAAACCGAAAAGCAATGAGGAAGATAGGTAAATGTCAAGTTCACAACGAAACCAAGGGAGCAGAATTTTATAGAGGAAGGCTTTCATCAGTACAGTCGCTCAAAAAAGTATCCGAACACTAGGGTTGATTACAGAATTCAGAAAAAATTGATCTGGATCTAATTAGTGATCCAGATCACTAATTAGTGATCTGGCAACCTTCGTGTCACGTGACACGAAGGTTGCCAGATCACTAATTACTAAAGAAAAATCGTTGCCAGATATTTTTTCTGAATTCTGTAATCAACCCTAGTATTCGGATACTTTTTCGAGCGACTGCAGGTGGTCATATTATTTTGATACTAGATCGTGTGGGCTCACTCACGGAAATATTGAGCGTGTGCAGTTACCGTTCACAGCAAACTGGAGCGTGTGCAGTAACTGCACACGCTCCAGTTTGCTGTGAACGGTAACTGGAGCGTGTACAGTTGCTGTACACGCTCCAGATATTTTTCCTGAATTCTGTAATCACGTGACACGAAGGTTGCCAGATCACTAATTTCTAAAAAAATCGTTGCCAGATATTTTTTCTGAATTCTGTAATCAACCATAGTGTTCGGATACTTTTTTGAGCGACTGTGCCATAATCGCTGCCCATTGGGTTCATTGGACAGTCATTCCTTATCCAGCGCATGGACGTCCGCAGAGGGGGGCAAACGAGACACTTGCCTCCCCCTGGGATCGAGCAAAACTTCTTGCTTCCTTTGTATTGTAAATTTATATACATTATGAATGTGTTTTTGTATTGATGCAGTACTGTATTCTATAATCTACTTTTGAAAAAAAACCCAAAATAATTAAATAATTAAACAAAAATTTATTGATTTAATTATTTGTCTCCAAGCTTTGCCCCCCTGGAAAATTTTCTGCGGACGCCCATGATCCAGCGTGTTCTTTAACGAGCACAGTATATATAACATCTGCACCAGAAACTTATTTTAAAATCTCATCCGACGGATAACGGCCTTTCCCAACGCATCGGTATTCCCTTTCTCACCGAGGGAAGACTGAGTGCTAACGGAAAAAATCTCAATGCCAGCGCAATTCGGATATGAACCAGGGAACATCAGAGCACTAGTTGGTTCACTGATTCAAATCCCCATCCGTTTACAATTAGGACTAACTCTCTGAGCATGATTTAGTTCTATTATGTGTTACTGACTTCATATTATATGCCCTCTTCACTTTATGGGTTGGCCTAATGAATTTCTTCTTATATAAAATTAAAAAAAAATAATAAATACCCCCTCAAGCAGCTGCTTGCCACAGAGGTCTGACAGGAGCCTGTCAGTTTATATGCCAAAGTAGAAGATCTGAGAGGATGGCAGGACCTCAGCAGAAAAGCAACACATACAATCATGCCTTACCCGGGGCTCGAACCCAGGTCCCTTAGATCAGTAGTTTGCAGTGTAGTAAAAACAATAAATCGGGGAATAGTTTAACATGGAACGGGGATCTGTGAAAATGAATTAGCTGAAAAAGTGGCTTTGAACTCAGGGGTGTGTTAGAGTAATTGTTTCCACCTTAAATTATTTGCTACAATTGCACAAATTTTATTAGATTCTTTACATTCATATTTGAGTTTTAACTACTGAGTAATGTCTATTTTGTCATATTGCACTATAGAAATTAAGATTACTGCCAAATAATCAGTTTTATCTGAAACCTAGGAGGGGCGGGGGGTGGCTCAGTGGGTAGCGCGCCAGGCTCGTAATCTGTAGTTCCCAGGTTCAAGTCCCAGCTGGGTCAGCGTTGAAATTTTTCTCCGCAAAATTCTCCGCCCTGCCTACGGTCAGTAGAAGACACCGATGGGCTTGGAAAGGCTGCCGTCCGTCGGATGGGACGTTAAGCCGTGGCCCGTGTGCGGGAGAGACATACTCTGTGCACGTTAAAGAACACGCTGGATGGCCTTGACGGGAGGCTACCATCTGTCTCCCAACAGCTGTTCCAGTGGGTCCCCTCCCCCAACCTTCTCTGAGCCTCCGGGGTCCATGTGACCTGGCCATTTAGCCCATGGTGTGCAAAAAAGTGCCGCTCAGAGGTAAAACAACCCAACCCTGAAACCTAGGAAACCATTTGTTAAATTTCTACGAACCGAATGTTGCTTTATTGAAAACTGGAGAACAATATACTTACAAACTCCAGGTTCTTGACAGACGTACATTCCTTCGACAGGTATCGATGAACAGTTTTCTCTCTTCGTGGGTATCAGCACTTCCAATTCCTTGTCTTCAGTGGTTAAGTTCTTCTTGAAACTGAGCGCAAATCCCAAGTCAAATTTTTCGGTCTGGTACTTCCAAAACAAAATGGTATCAGCATCTTCAATCGGCACTTCCACTGCAAAAGAGGATTTGATGTTGATTATGGTGGAATGGACGTCTTCTTCGTCTGGATTAAGTCTTTCTCTCTTTATTAAGTAATATTCTTCTGGTATAATTCCTCCTTGTGTAATCTAGAATAGAAAAAAAGAAAACAGGAACGAAACTGATTATATCTGGAGATGCTATTATTATCTATTCAGAGATTCAGGGTGGGGGATACAGGACAACTTCATAACCTTCAATTCGTGAAGTATCCTGTAAATCAATTGGGTTGTTGTTTGGGTTGTTTTACCTCTGAGCAGCACTTTTTTGCACACCATGGGCTAAATGGCCAGGTCACATGGACCCCGAAGGCTTAGAGAAGGTTGGGGGAGGGGACCCACTGGAAAGACTGAGTGCTAACGGAAAAGTTAGTTTCGTGTGGAAAATATACCTGGCATGATATATTTTCCACACGAACATGTTGGGAGACAGATGGTAGCCTCCCGTCAAGACCATCCAGCGTGTTCTTTAACGTGCACAGGGTATGGCTCTCCCGCACACGGGGCCACGGCTTAACGTCCCATCCGACGGACGGCGGCCTTTCCAAGCCCATCGGTGTCCCCTACTGACCGTGGGCAGGGCGGGGAATTTTGAGGAGATAAATCTCGACGCTGACCCAGCTGGGACTCGAACCTGGGAACTATAGAACACGAGCCTGGCGCGCTACCGACTGAGCCACCCCCGCCCCATCAATTGGGAAACTGGAGTATTTTTTTATGGGAAAATATCCTTTAAATGTACACAGTTGGCTAATTTATATTAGGATTACAAGGATTACGATATTAACAATAAATGGAAAACTGCAATAAATTCAAAACCGAAACATAATATTTATATATAGAAGAGATACAGCATGTAATAAAGATAAGAAAAAAAATATTTCAGCATGTGATTGTCTCCATAATCAGACAACCCTGTCAAAGATACAAGTGCGCAGGATCGAATCTAGGGAGGAGGGGAGGTTCAGATGCCACGTTCCCCCTTTGTGAATGATAGTAAGAGTAATGGAGGCCAAACGTTTTTAAAATTGTACATATTTGACGTAGTTTGCAATAATTATTTTAAAAAGCTCTAAAACGAAGGGGAAAATGATACACTTCAATAGAAATCCAGTCTCTTGCACCTCCCCCTCCCCAACCCCTTTTTCCCATATTGATTTTGTTGCTTGCCCTTCCTCCTTTATTTTTTTTTCTAGATCATTACGTACGTATCATTACGTACGTATCATTACGTACGTAACGATCATTACGTACGTAATCATTACGTACGTATCTAGATGTACGTGGGTGACATGTTACTTTCAATATAATATCAGTGCGATGATTCTGGAACAATCGGTTTTCATAATGACTCACAGTACATCTGAGGAGGGAATTCATGATCCGCAATAATTTTGGGAGGGGAGCAACAAAATATCCGAAGGCTTCAATATAGAGCTAGGGCAATCTAGGGTTTCCAAACTGGGGGGGAGGGGGGCGAAGACATTACAAGAGGAGGGACGGGGATGTGAAATTTTTTCTGTTTATTTTTCATTTTAAATTGAAATTGGTATTAAAAGAAGTTGTTAAAAGTTGTTCAAAATTCGAAAGGGGGGGGGGCGTTTTACCGAAAAGATTGCGGACCCTGATAAAGAGTGTACAGTCGCTCAAAAAAGTATCCGAACGCTATGGTTGATTACAGAATTCAGAAAAAATATCTGGCAACGATTTTTTTTAGAGATTAGCGATCTGGCAACCTTCGGGTCACGTGACACGAAGGTTGCCAAATCACTAATTTCTAAAAAAATCGTTGCCAGATATTTTTTCTGAATTCTGTAATCAACCATAGCGTTCGGATACTTTTTTGAGCGACTGTACTTCAACGTAAGGTGTATTTAAATCTACAGCCCTGGGTATCGTCAGGTATTTTTTCAGGGGGTGGGGGGCGAAAAGTTATCAACGTTGAATAGAATTATTTTTAATATCCTCATCATTTATCGCCCCTTTGTCATCACTTGCGAAAAAGCAAACAAAATCAAGATTACATTTCATCAACGAAAGTGTGACATTAATTTCTAATAAACATGAAAAATATTTATTCAAATTAATATTTTTAGGTGTGTGTATGTATGGGGGGGGGGCTGGTATCTCTCTAAAAAAACCTGCCGAACCCATGCTTGACACTAATTTCAACATAGAACGTTTCAACCTAAAGTATGCTTCAATTTAAAGTGCATTTCAACCTGGGGTTTAACTTACATATTGATAATGAAGAATTGTGATTTCGTTTACTCACCACTGTTAGACAGCGAGGATTTCCATCGGGGTCGGTTCTTATTCCTCCCAAGTAAGCTGGAAGGATTTCCGGATCCATGATCTCCAGAAGAAATTCTTTCCAACCTTCTGCAAAACAGTAGAATAAAAAAGAAGCAGTTATAGCTAACATATTTAAAGTTACCAATTTTTCTCGTTCCAATTGATATTAGAAATACATATGCTCGTTAACAAAATAAGGGAAACAGCTTGAAGAAAACCTAAACCTTCCAGTAGTCAACTGGTTAGCTTGTTTGGCCAATGATGAGAGGGACTCGGGTTTGAGAGCCGAATAAAATATGGATATTTCTTTTCTCGCATTGTCTTTCTGCTGATATCTTGCATTCCTCACAGAACTTCTCTTTGGTCTATTTTCTTGTCAGATCTCTATGGCAAGCAGCTACTTAGGGGATATGTTTTATTAAACCTAGTTGGGTTGGGTTGTTTTACCTCTGAGCGGCACTTTTTTGCACACCATGGGCTAAATGGCCAGGTCACAAGGACCCCGAAGGTTCAGAGAAGGTTGGGGGAGGGGACCCACTGGAACAGCTGTTGGGAGACAAATGGTAGCCTCCCGTCAAGGCCATCCAGCTTGTTCTTTAACGTGCACAGGGTATGGTTCTCCCGCACACGGGGCCACGGCTTAACGTCCCATCCGACGGACGGCGGCCTTTCCAAGCCCATCGGTGTCCCCTACTGACCGTGAGCAGGGCGGGGAATTTTGCGGAGATAAATCTCAACGCTGACCCAGCTGGGACTCGAACCTGGGAACTACAGATTACGAGCCTGGCGCGCTACCGACTGAGCTATCCCCGCCCCATTAAACCTAATAAGAAAGACACCAGGGCTGGGTTGTTTCAAATCTGAGCGCATTTTGTTTCGCACAAAATGGGCTAAGTGGCCAGGTCACAAGGACCTAAAAGACAGAGAAGGTTGGGAGAACGGAACCCACTGGACAGCTGTTAGGATACAGATGGAAGAGTCTGTAAAAGCCATCCAGCGTGTTTTTTAACGTGCACAAGATATTGGTCTCCTGGAAACAGGGTGAAACCTTTTCGTCGTATCCGACCGAAGACTGAAGTCGAATATTCAGCAGCTCATTTCTGGGATCTAGTCCCATCCTTCACATACTTTGCTTTGACAATCCAACTTCCGTTTTGGCATTATACTAATTTGTCATGATCTTCCTCATTTATACGAGAGAGATCTGTTGCCTTAATGTCTTTACCGGACCTTTATCACACAGTAGTTGTCGTATTTAATAATAACACCATTAACTCAGTATCTCTTGACTAAATATTAGTTTAATAAACAGCACTTTACATAAACGAATACAATAACAATTGGGAGCAGCCTTAATCCACTGGGGCGGGGGTGGCTCAGTCGGTAGCGCGCCTGCAGTAATCTGCAGTTCCCAGGTTCGAGTCCCAGCTGGGTCAGCGTAGAGATTTATCTGCGCAAAATTCCCCGCCCTGCCTACGGTCAGTAGGGGACACCGATGGACTTAGAAAAGCCGCGTCCGTCGGATGGGACGTTAAGCCGTGGCCCCGTGTGCGGGAGAGCCATACCCTGTGCACGTTAAAGAACACGCTGGATGGCCTTGACGGGAGGCTACCATCTGTCTCCCAACAGCTGTTCCAGTGGGCAGTGGGTCCCCTCCCCCAACCTTCTCTGAGCCTTCGGGGTCCATGTGACCTGGCCATTTAGCCCATGGTGTGCAAAAAAGTGCCGCTCAGAGGTAAAACAACCCAACCCAAACCCTTAATCCACTGCCTCATTGAGAACGCCCAGTCACACAGTCCCAGAATGTTGATCCGACTTTATTAAAAAGTCCTTCAACGATGCTGGCTCCCAGAGCACAACAATCCACTTCCGACGACCAGGAGAGAAGTGTCCTGTTGTGTCCACGTTTGTTTTAAAATGTGGACACGACTGTTGGCGCGGAAGGCCTCACACACCATTATTTTGACCACTAGTACCAACCTACCTCGCCTCCATTTTGGCATCCAACTCGGCCGGAAAAGAGTATCGCCGGCGGCATGGATCCATACAACGTGGTCCGGTGCTCCCCAGATGGCCGGCGATCTACGTGACCGCTGAGGTAAACAACTCTTGTCGGAGGTGCCGAAGATTCACACCTCGGCCTACACAAGCCAATAAGAAGTGCCCACGCGCGGACTCGGGTGACCTCCACTAGGGAGGGGCGGGAGTGGCTCAGTCGGTAGCGCGCCAGGCTCGTAATCTGTAGTTCCCAGGTTCGAGTCCTAGCTGGGTCAGCGTTGAGATTTATCTCCGCAAAATTCCCCGCCCTTCCCACGGTCAGTAGGGGAAAGGTCGCCGTCCGTCGGATGGGACGTTAAGCCGTGGCCCCGTATGCGGGAGAGTTAAGTTAAGAACACGTTAAAGAACACGCTGGATGGCCTTGACGGGAGGCTACCATCTGTTTCCCAACAGCTGTTCCAGTGGGTCCCCTCCCCCAACCTTCTCTGAGCCTTCGGGGTCCATGTGACCTGGCCATTTAGCCCATGGTGTGCAAAAAAGTGTCGCTCAGAGGTAAAACAACCCAACCCAACCCTCCACTAGGGAGCCAACGAAGAATGAAACTGAGAGGACACAATTTCTCAGCCTTCTTTTGTCAAAAAGTTCTCGACTCCAAGCTGGAAGGAGGAAGAGGTGTCGAGTCGTCTCCGGTGAAGTAAAGGAGCCGAGCAGGACGTTAGCATGCACGCGAAGTGTAGCAAGAACCTCTATCTACCTGTTAGTGTATGAGCTCCGAGCAGCGACTGCCTAGCGGTGATGCCTTCACCTGTGATCCGTCTGCATAGAACGAGGTAGGGTCAAAGTTCATTCTGGTTTGGTAATGCTTTTCCCAATTGTGCTTACAGGGGCGGGGGTGGCTCAGTCGGTAGCGCGCCAGGCTCGTAATCTGCAGTTCTCAGGTTCGAGTCCCAGCTGGGTCAGCGTTGAGATTTATCTCCGCAAAAATTCCCCGCCCTGCCCAGGTCAGTACCGATGGGCTTGGAAAGGCCGCCGTCCTCGGATGGGACGTTAAGCCGTGGCCCCGTGTGCGGGAGAGCCATACCCTGTGCACGTTAAAGAACACGCTGGATGGCCTTGACGGGAGGCTACCATCTGTTTCCCAACAGCTGTTCCAATGGGTCCCCTCCCCCAACCTTCTCTGAGCCTTCGGGGTCCTTGTGACCTGGCCATTTAGCCCATGGTGTGCAAAAAAGTGCCGCTCAGAGGTAACACAACACAACCCAACCCAACCAATTGTGCTTGTGTAAGATTGCGCTGCCTATCGCCGTCGCCCCTGTCCCGGAGACACAAGGTATTTTTTATTGGCTATGCTAGAGGCTAATGCTCAAAGGGAGAATAGACACTAGTCCAACAGACTAGTGTCTATTCTCCCTTTGAGCATTAGCTCGACCGATTAACTTTAAATTGGCTTATCGCCGCCGCTCTACGTTCCTTCAAATGGAAAGAGGCTGCGCTAGAGGCGCCTGCCTGCAATTGTCAGAAGGTTTAATGTTTAAGCCGTCCCGTGGCCGAGTGGTTAGCACGCTTGGCTACTGATCTACGGGACCTGGGTTCGAGTTCCGGGTAAGGCATGGATGTATGTGTCGTTTTTCTGCTGAGGTCCTGCCATCCTCACAGACCTTCTACTATGGCATATAAACTGACAGACTCCTGTCAGACCTCTGTGGCAAGCAGCTGCTTGAGGGGGTATTTATTTTTATTTTTTATTTAATGTTTAAATGTGTAACTCACTTAGAAATGATCTGTTGAATAAATGTTGTTATTTGTTATCTGTGATTCATCTTGATGCTTTATGATTATTGATATATGTCTGACGAAATAAATGGTGATCTTAGAGTCTGTCTCAGTTCGGCAGTAAGAAAAATAACGACCACTAGTACGAACGGCTACCAAATGGCTGGCACTACAATATATGTAAGTCCCACCCCATGACAGTCCCCCTTCGCTCTCCCCTTCGCACAAACGGCTGCAGACCTCATTAGGGCTCCTTCTGTTCATGGGGCGGGGGTGGCTCAGTCGGTAGCGCGCCTGTCTCGTAATCTGCAGTTCCCAGGTTCGAGTCCCAGCTGGGTCAGTGTAGAGATTTATCTCCGCAAAATTCTCCGCCCTGCCCACGGTCAGTAGGGGACACCGATGGGCTTAGAAAGGCCGCGTCCGTCGGATGGACGTTAAGCCGTGGCTCCGTGTGCGGGAGAGACATACCCTGTGCACGTTAAAGAACACGCTGGATGGCCTTGACGGGAGGCTACCATCTGTCTCCCAACAGCTGTTCCAGTGGGTCCCCTCCCCTAACCTTCTCTGAGCCTTCGGGGTCCCTGTGACCTGGCCATTTAGCCCATGGTGTGCAAAAAAGTGCCGCTAATAGGTAAAACAACTCAACCTTCTGTTCATGACACCCTGCGGCGCCCAGGTCTGAGTTCTGCAGTCCGTCATACCCTTGGAAGGTCATACACGCAGCACATTTGCTCTCGCCTCACTAAATGTAGTATCAGGAGAATGCATGCCACTCCAAGATGGGAACATCCTTGACATGATAATAAATTTTTTCTTATCGTTTTGCACTTATACATGTGAGAAGCAAAATGTAACAAACAAAGCTAAACCTTTTTCGTTCTTTTTATTGCACCCCGCCCTAACTATTGGCCCACAACAAACGTGATATTTTTCTGTTCTGCCCGTTACCAAAAAGGTTTGTCCAAACACTTCTCTGTGTGTTTCAGATTGCATTCTTTAAAAATAAGTTAAATTTGATCAAAATCATTAGAGGAACTTTCTCAAAAATCGCTTTAGTGCAAATGCCCTTAATTGTTGCATCAGATGATTCATATTCGAAGAAAACTAATTAATATCAGAAATGCAACTATTAGTGTTAGCGTAATGTTTAGGTAAAAGGTTTCAGCTCAGTGACTTCGACGGTTCATGCGTCAGAGTTTCGTATAGACCATTGGTTTACGAAGTGTGGGTAGCGACCTCTGGGAGGGGCACGACTGTCAGGCATAGTTGGTTGGGAGGACATAGGATTTTCTTGAAAAGTTTTATGGTAAAATTGCATTAAACGTATTCTCAAAATGTCAGAGATCAATTGTTTGCTTTTGTGCATTGCTCTTAGAAACATTACCCTTGCAGCTACAAGATCGCTCAGTTCAATTTAAAGATATCTTCAGTTTTTTTTTTTCGGACTAAAGAAGGACGGAGTTTTGGATTTTCAAAACTGTGTCGTGAACTGTCTTTTATTCTCAAAAGTGTGTTGTGGACTAAAAAAGGACTCAATTTTGGATTCTCAAAAGTATGTCATGGACTCTAAAAGGACACTATTTTGAATTCTCAAAAGTGTGTCTTGGACTCAATTTTGGAATTTCAAAAGTGTGTCGTGGACTCAATTTTGGAATTTCAAAAGTGTGTCGTGGACTGTCTTTTATTCTCAAAAGTGTGTTCTGGACTAAAAAAAAGACTCAATTTTGGATTCTCAAAAGTATGTCATGGACTCAAAAATGACTCTATTTTGAATTCTCAAAAGTGTGTCGTAGACTCAATTTTGGAATTTCAAAAGTATGCCGTGGATTCAATTTTGGAATTTCAAATGTATGTCGTGGACTGTCTTTTATTCTCAAAAGTGTGTTGTGGACTAAAAAAAGGACTCAATTTTGGATTCTCAAAAGTATGTCGTGGACTCAAAAAGGACTCTATTTTGGATTATCAAAAGTGTGTCGTGCACTCAATTTTGAATTCACAAAAATGTATCGTGGACTCAATTTTGAATTCCCAAAAGTGTGCCGTGGACTCAATTTTGAATTCCCAAAAGTGTGTCGTGGATTCAGTTTCTTATTCTCAAAAGTGTGTTGTGGATTCAAAAAGGATTGAATTTTGAATTCTCAAAAGTGTGTCATCGATTAAAAAAGGACTCAATTTTGGATTATCAAAAGTGTGCCGTGGATTCAAAAAAATTGGTATGCATTGCCTTAGACCCGTGTTTCCCAACGTGGGGCCCACGCCCCACAGGGGGGCAATTTGATTGTCAAGGGGGGCAATTCGAAAATGGAATCGTTCAGAGTTTAACCGTATGGCGGTTAAATTTTACATAGGGGGGGGGGGACATAAGAATTTTAGAGAGGCTTAAGTGGGGCATGGCACAAAAAAAGTTGGGAAACACTGCCTTAGACTGTTCGCTATGAAATAATCTTACTTACTTGATCCGAACATCTTCACTTTCTCCATTATCCGATTTGCTATGAAGTTGGCTGCAAGCTTTTGGAAGAAATAAGCGATGGGTGGAGCTGAAAGAAAACGAAAAACCGATATTAAAAATGAGCAAATATTTTGAAATATAATTTGAACTAGTTTGGTCGCAATGAGTCAAATTATCTTTGGTAATATATTCAGAATAACTCATTCACTCAGAAATACGATATTCTGCCTACCTGATATGATGAACAAATTAAGAAAAGTAATTAAAAACATAGATCTAAGTATTTACAACGCTGTTAGATAATTTTTTGAAAAGCAATATTTAGGTTTTTCGATCATACTATAAAATATTACATAGGACACACTTTCACAGTGTACTTTATATTGTTCTTTACTATTGTAAGCAATAAACCCTATATTGTAAGAACGTACACTTTATAGTTAGGTTTTAAGAGGTAGGTTTTTTTATACTACAAAAAAATTGATTTACTGTAATAACAGAAATGTGTTTTTAACGCGTTAAGCACACAATGGCCAAACGTCAATTTGATTGTTTGTTTTTAGTGGGGCGGGGGTGGCTCAGTCGGTAGCGCGCCAGGCTCGTAATCTGTAGTTCCCAGGTTCGAGTCCCAGCTGGGTTAGCGTTGAGATTTATCTCCGCAAAATTCCCCGCCCTGCCCGCGGTCAGTAGGGGACACCGATGGGCTTGGAAAGGCCGCCGTCCGTCGGATGGGACGTTAAGCCGTGGCCCCGTGTGCGGGAGAGCCATACCCTGTGCACGTTAAAGAACACGCTGGATGGCCATGACGGGAAGCTACCATCTGTTTCCCAACAGCTGGGTCCCCTCCAGTGGGTCCCCTCTCCCAAACTTCTCGAGCCTTCGGGGTCCATGTGACCTGGCCGTTTAGCCCATGGTGTGCAAAAAGTGCCGCTCAGAGGTAAAACAACAACTCAACTTGTTTTCAGTTGTTTACCACTGATGGCATACCCTTTATTACTTAATATTCAAACATAAATAAAAATTGGGTAGTCCTCCAAAGACACCTTAAATTTAAAATTATGAAAAAGTTCGGGAACCCCTGAACTAAAGAATAATTTTTGTCGCATATCAATACTCACCGTTTATAATGATTATACATTTCAATGTTTCGGGGTAGTTGTTCAAGTACAAGTGCAACATCCGAAAAAACAATTTAATATCTGTAAATGATCAAATGGGAAAAGCATTATTACTCTATTAATATGTGTATCACAGTAGAAACAATAAGTTTATCAATGAACAACAGTTATAAAAAATCACAACTGAAATTAGACGCCATTTCTGTTAATCTTCATCTAGTTTTTCAGAGGAATAAAATTTTTTTATAAGGAAAATATAAATGTAAGAAATTCTCAAGAAAAATATAACAAAATTTTCATAATAAAAATATAAATTA
This sequence comes from Ryuthela nishihirai, assembly GCA_038380435.1. Lineage (NCBI taxonomy): Eukaryota > Metazoa > Arthropoda > Arachnida > Araneae > Heptathelidae > Ryuthela > Ryuthela nishihirai. Next base: position 21,182,287 of record JAWZYU010000013.1, read on the forward strand.
AAAAATATATAACAAAAAGAAATAAATATAGGAAAAAATATATAAAAAAATTTCATAAGAAATATATAAATATAAGAATTTCTCAAGTGAAATACAAGTATAAGAAAAAATATTACAAATTTTTATAAGAAAAATATATTAAAAAGTATTTTTCACTGTCCTTGATTCTCAAGCATGAATAACAAACAATCCAAAGCTTATTCTCAAGAATGCAGATGCCTAATGGTGATGTCCCATTCACTGAATTATTAAATACCAGATACAGCCAGCCAAAGTTTGGAACGAAACGTATAGGCTACTCCATTCTCTATTCACAATTTTAACCTTTCCCAACAAATGTTTGGGAAGAAACGTATTTATTCATTCAATACACTTCACAACGTAGAATAGTCGATGGGACCCATAGGTTAAGTAGCTAGCTAGTTATTCTGGGGATGCGACCCACAAATTAAGTAGCTAGCTAGTTATTCTGCGGATGCGACCCACAAATTAAGTAGCCAGCTAGTTATTCTGCGGATGCGATCCACAGATTAAGTAGCCAGCTAGTTATTCTGGAAATGCGACCCACAGATTAAGTAGCCAGCTAGTTATTCTGCGGATGCGACCCACAGATTAAGTAGCCAGCTAGTTATTCTGCGGATGCGACCCACAGATTAAGTAGCCAGCTAGTTATTCTGCGGATGCGACCCACAGATTAAGTAGCCAGCTAGTTATTCTGCGGATGCGATCCACAGATTAAGTAGCCAGCTAGTTATTCTGGAAATGCGACCCACAGATTAAGTAGCCAGCTAGTTATTCTGCGGATGCCGACCCACAGATTAAGTAGCCAGCTAATTATTCTGCGGATGCGACCCAAGATTAAGTAGCCAGCTAGTTATTCTGCGGTTGCGACCCACAGATTAAGTAGCCAGCTAGTTATTCTGCGGATGCGACCCACAGATTAAGTAGCTAGCTAGTTATTCTGCGGATGCGACCCAAGGAAATCATATCTGCGGCATTCGCAACGGCATTAATCCTGTCCCAATGCAGGTAGGGAATCGATATTTTTACCGATCAGTTCCAAATTTGCTGTTGTAATCCACTTTGTTTTCTCGCAGTGTAGTGTTTAGAGATTGGGATTTTTTTTCACCGAATTTTATTTCCCTTTTGAGATCTGATTCTCAAAAGTGTGTCGTGGATTTAAAAAGGATTCAAAATTGTACTCTCAGAAGTGTGTCATGGACCCTTTAGTCGCTGCAAGGATCCGAAACCTATGGCAGCGCTGCACTCGCCTACCTTATGAATAGAGTAGTATGTTATAGATGGAAAAAATTATCAATGGGCAGCCGTTTCGCACCAAATGTTTCTTTTTTTGTGTGTGTGTGAGGGGTAAATTTAAGGGGTCCAAACGCTTATAGTGTACTAAGTTACGAAGATAAGAAGCTGGAAGCAAAATTTGGGGGTTGTATCTGTTACCATTTAGGAGTATTGCATTGGGTTGTTTTACCTCTGAGCTGCATTTATTGCACACAATTTGCTAAATGGGCAGATCACAAGGAAAAAGTTTGGAAAGGGGACCCACTTGACAGCTGTTAGGGGACAGATGGTAACCTCCTTTCAAGGAGATCCCGCGTACATGGGGCCATGGTTTAATGTTCCATCCGATGGACGGCGCCTTTCCAAGTCCATCGTTATCTCCTACTGACCGAGGGGAGGGCGGGAAATTTTGAGGAGATAAATCTCAACGATTGCCCAGCTGGGACTCGAATCTGGGAACTGCAGATTACGAGTCAAGAGCGCTACCGACGGAGCACCCCCCCCCCCCCTTCTCACATGTTTAGGATGAAATCTTGAGGAAATAGACAAACGAACTGTTTGACTCACATTAAGGACATCTAGCGTGTTCTTTAAAGATGATAGACTGACGGAGTTCAAGATAAGGGATAACAGACGGACGGAGTTCAAGATAAGGAACGTTAGACGGACGGAGTTCAAGAGATGATAGACGGACTGAGTTCAAGATAAGGGATAACAGACTGACGGAGTTCAAGATAAGTAGCGTTAGACGGACAGAGTTCAAGAGATGATAGACGGACTGAGTTCAAGATAAGGGATAACAGACGGACGGAGTTCAAGATAAGGAGCGTTAGACGGATGGAGTTCAAGAGATGATAGACGGACTGAGTTCAAGATAAGGGATAACAGACGGACGGAGTTCAAGAGATGATAGACGGACTGAGTTCAAGATAAGGGATAACAGACGGACGGAGTTCAAGATAAGAAGCGTTAGACGGACTGAGTTCAAGATAAGGGATAACAGAAGGTCGGAGTTCAAGATAAGGAGCGTTAGACGGACGGAGTTCAAGAGATGATAGACGGACTGAGTTCAAGATAAGGGATAACAGACGGACGGAGTTCAAGATAAGGAGCGTTAGACGGACAGAGTTCAAGAGATGATAGACGGACTGAGTTCAAGATAAGGGATAACAGACGGACGGAGTTCAAGATAAGGAGCGTTAGACGGACTGAGTTCAAGATAAGGGATAACAGACGGACGGAGTTCAAGATAAGGAGCGTTAGACGGACGGAGTTCAAGAGATGATAGACGGACTGAGTTCAAGATAAGGGATAACAGACGGACGGAGTTCAAGATAAGGAACGTTAGACGGATGGAGTTCAAGAGATGATAGACGGACTGAGTTCAAGATAAGGGATAACAGATGGACGGAGTTCAAGAGATGATAGACGGACTGAGTTCAAGATAAGGGATAACAGACGGACGGAGTTCAAGATAAGGAACGTTAGACGGACGGAGTTCAAGAGATGATAGACGGACTGAGTTCAAGATAAGGGATAACAGACGGACGGAGTTCAAGATAAGGAGCGTTTGACGGATGGAGTTCAAGATAAGGAGCGTTTGACGGATGGAGTTCAAGAGATGATAGACGGACTGAGTTCAAGATAAGGGATAACAGACAGACGGAGTTCAAGATAAGGAGCGTTTGACGGACGGAGTTCAAGAGATGATAGACGGACTGAGTTCAAGATAAGGGATAACAGACGGACGGAGTTCAAGATAAGGAACGTTAGACGGACGGAGTTCAAGATATGATAGACGGACTGAATTCAAGATAAGGGATAACAGACGGACGGAGTTCAAGATAAGGAACGTTAGACGGATGGAGTTCAAGAGATGATAGACGGACTGAGTTCAAGATAAGGGATAACAGATGGACGGAGTTCAAGAGATGATAGACGGACTGAGTTCAAGATAAGGGATAACAGACGGACGGAGTTCAAGATAAGGAACGTTAGACGGACGGAGTTCAAGAGATGATAGACGGACTGAGTTCAAGATAAGGAATAACAAGCGGACGGAGTTTAAATAAGGGTTGTTAGATGGACAGAAGTCAAGGGATGATAGATGGAAGAAGTTCAAGATAATTGATGATAGGTGAACGGAATTCAAGATAAGGAATGCTAGACGGAGTGTCTATCACTTCATTTTTACCCCCTTTAGCCATTTTATAACTACATTTTCCCCAAGCCTTACATTTTGAATAACAACAGAGTACAAGGTAAGGGATGATAAACGGATGGAGTTGAATATAAGGGATGATAGTTCTTCGTTCAAGACAGACAGTCGAAGATAGGAATGATAATTCGTCCAACCGAACTGCGGATGTTTTACTTTTAGCCATTAGCTTATTAAACCACGGGGACATCGCACTCAGTTAAATTTCAAATTTTACTAATGTAAGTGCGAATTTTGAATAAATACATGCCATAAAAATAAATGTGATGAATCAATAGTATTTGGAAGATAAATTTTTTATGCATATAAATTTGAAAATTTTCACTCAAATACTCTTCTTCATAGATTATGGAAGTGGAGAGATGTTTTGATATGTTTTTTAGTTTCTGGCGTAGAGAATTTTAAATCCTAAAAAATAATTATATTTAGATGTATTATATAACTCATGATAAAGAAATTAAGATTTTTTTTTTCACTTACTCGCTTTCGTAAGAATTTCAGAAAGTTCCACATTTTCTACATTGAAAATATAGATATTTTTTTCGGCCCATTTTCCAGTCTGGAAACATATAAAACTTGCTGTTGAAGTTGTGAGAAAAGTACATGCTATAGTAACAGGTTCTAACAACCCAGAGACCGTGGCTGTTGGGTTATTGAAATATGCCAGTTACTAAAAACTTTATAACAAAAAAACTTATACAGTAGAAAGGAGTTAAAGTTTTCATATAATTCGAATTTATTTTTTAGAATTTTTAAGACCCAATAAACAAATTTCACACAAATATCAAAATATTTGCGTCCTAATAAGTAAACAAATTTTAAAAAAGAAATAATGTTCGTAAAAATTGTGCATTTGTCAAATACCATGTGAATGTTTATAATTTTGTAATGTGCTACACGAAACTGATATGATTTTCGTGATTTCTATGTGTACACGGTATAATTTATTCATAAATTGATAAAACAAAGTACAATGCAAACAAATCAAAACTTAATTACTTCAAAAGTTACAATAGAAAATTATCAAAATTCAATTACTTAAAAAGTTACAATACAAATTATCAAAACTCAATTACTTAAACAGGTACAATGCAAACGAATCAAAACTTAATTGCTTAGAAAGTTACAATACAAAATTATCAAAACTCAATTACTTAAACAGTTAAAATGCAAACTTCCTAATGAAACGGAATTTCCATTTCATTAAAAAGTACCCTCTTAATTTTCTTTCGAAAAATATTTTTAAGGAGGAGGGCCAGAAAAGAAATCTCTCATCAGCGCCTAGCGTCAACTTGACACATCACTGAGTGTATTAAGATGTAATTTTTGTTAAAATAATATCATATTTCATTTTGTAAATGAAAAAGTAATATAAAAACTATTTCATTACAATTGAATGAGATTTTTATTTACAGTAACAGCAACTGGTTTCTCTATTTAGGGTATATATATCTAAGTCAGAGACCGACTTGAAGGACGGGGAACCGTCAACTCCTTCGCCCACACAGATATGGAATCTGAAAATGTTATGAACTAGACGGAGTCAAAAAAAGTGAAAAAGTAAACTCGTATATTATATTTCCAAATTAAAGAATAAACTAAATCAGGAGAGAAAAGTATATATTGGAAAAACGTTCGATTCGTTTGTTCCGTTACAGTTTTGTCAGTTGGACATCCTGATTTGAATATGACACGCGCACAGGTGCCGTTGTACATAATATAATGTACCACATGTACGTCCGATTAAAAGAAAATTCTGAATAATTAATATCTGAAAGTAAGATTTTTCATGATTTTTGTCCTTTTTTATGACTGAAATGTGGGATTGTCTCTTTTCCGATGAGTGAAATATAGTATTAGGATTATAGTATAGTTATTAGTATAGATATTAGTATAGATATATAGTATAGTTATTAGGATTTAACAAGTTTGTGTTACAACTTTTAGGTTATTGGGCTTTAATAAGTTTGTATTGTAACTGATTAAGTAATTAAGTTTTGATTCGTTTGAATTGTACCTGTTTAAGTGATTGAGTTTTGATAATTTTGCATTGTAAGTGTTTAAGTGATTGAGTTTTGATAATTTTGCATTGTACCTGTTTAAGTGATTAAGTTTTGATAATTTTGCATTGTAACTGTTTAAGTGATTGAGTTTTGATAATTTTGTGTTGTAACTGTTTAAGTAATTAAGTTTTGATTCGTTTGCATTGTACCTGTTCAAGTAATTGAGTTTTGATAATTTTGCATTGTACCTGTTTAAGTTATTGGGTTTTAATCTTTTCTGTTGTAACTTTTCGTTTTTTTACTGTTTTTCACACATCTCAAATACACTGCACGACACTGAAATTGCCCCACCCAGAAGGAGTGAGGGGACAGGGGTGAAATGTGGCACAAACAGAGGAATACATACTGACATACCATGATTTAATTTACAGCCACTTACAACGGTTAGAATATGAGATAATGCAGCACAATGTGACTGCCTCAGTAGGTGGTTGTACCGCTGTGAACGGCACAATACAGGAGCAATACGGCGTGGCATGGAGTCATGCAGTCGACGGATATGGTCCTGAGGAATTGCACACCAATCAGTGTTGACTTGCTCCCATATTTCATCGAGATTCTGCGCCGGCTTGTGAGAGGATTCCACACGTGGTCCCACAGATTTTCTATTGGAGATAAATCTGGAGATCCGGTCATGGTAATACTTGATCGTGTTGCAAACATTGACTGGAGAACCTAACAGTGTGCACACGGGTGTTGTCATGCTAGAAAATGGACTGCTGCTTGCCTCCCAGGAACGGTAACAAAATGGGTTGTAGAACCGCACTAACGTATTGTGCAGCTATCAGTGTTCCTGTGATGCGGACAAGAGGTGGCCTGCTGTCATGTCCAATAACACTCCATACCATTATGCCTGGTTGACGGATGGTGTGCTAGTCTCAAACAAAAATTGTCTCGTCCTCTCGCCAGGTTGTCGCCATAGATGGACCCGTCGATCGTCAGCACTCATACAGAAATGGGATTCATCACTAAACACAACCATTTTGACTCTAGTTCGCACGATTTCTGCATCAAGCCAAACGAACGCTGCGTTGTTTGCAGTCAATGGCAGTCAACGTAACGGTTGCCTAGAGTGCAGGTGTGCCTCATGCAACCAGTTTACCATTTGGGTCGTTATGGGGACATCCATGGCTGCTGACACATCCCGTCGAATATCGCCTGCAGTGCTCTGTGGTGATGAACGAGCATGCCGAACAATGCGCCTATCAAGCCATGCTGATGTCTGTTGGACGGCACCACCTCTCTGCGACGCACGCTAGAACCTTCATTCCGCCACTATTGCCAACAGCGTCCAACAGTTCGTGCATCCCGATGAACATGGGCAGCGACACGACGTGTAGTTCATCCAGCTTCACATAGGCCTATAATTCTTCCTTTCTCAAAAGCATCGAAATGGCGATAAACCTGCCGACGGCGTGTATCAGGCATTTTCGGCCTTCGCTGAACAATTTCCAAAAGGAATCATCTAATCTCAACCGTTCCTTCGATTTCCACCTACATAAACACAATAACATCCCTGTTCCTTCTTGCACCTTTTATCTCTTGAGCCACACACGTCATTGGCTCCGGATTATCATCATTTGCATATCTCAGCTTCGCTCACCCACTCTTCTATTTGCATGTTTGTACGACATGTCCTTCTGGGTGGGACACTTTCAATGTCGAGCAGTGTAGTTGCATTGTAACTGTTTAAAAGCTATTGTTTTTTTTAATAAGTTTTCGTTTGTAGCCGTCAAGTCAATAGTGAGCAAACCTTTTTATTTAGAGCCAGTAGCGATTATGGAATATTAATTAGCCTGGCCAAAACTTTAGGTACCGTAAGAAAATTTATAAATTTATAATAAGCAAAAGAACTGTTACTTTTTTATTATTGGAATCATGCCAAGGAGACAAAGATTTCAATTTAATACAGACCAAGTATGTATTAATGTGAATATACAAGTTAAAATTTTTATTTTAGTTTAGTTTTTTTATACGATTCACAAATAATTTGCTAGCCAGATTAAAAACGATTACGGGGCGGTAGTTGTCTCATGGACTAATAGTTCCCTCATTACTTTTTTGTTTGATTTGCGACATATAGGACAGAGAAGAATCCTAGAAGCTACTCCTAGCTTAATACAGGCCTTCCTCATGCAAGGACATGCCCTACTACGACCGAAGTCACTGCTGACCACTGCCTTAGTTAGAGCTAACACAACACACAAAGTTTGCCTTGCTGGAACAGTCGCTAGCTGCCTAACCACTATGCCATTACTCGTCCAAGTAACTGGGTTTTTAATGAGTTTTTATTGTAACTGTTTAAACGTTCAACAAATATTGATCCAATCTCTTCGAAGAAATACTTGTATTTGACCGAAATGTTTCCTTTTAGTATCCAGTGAAACAACACGACTTACGTATTTCATGAGGTTGCACTGCAAAGCATTTATAACAACAGAAACAGATACGTTTACCTTTGCATTATTTTCTTTTCGACTTTTTATATCTTTCTCCAAGTAATGAAATAAAATCTGAACAATATCCTTTTCAGTGAGGCTCAGCAGAAGTCCTGAAAAGAAAGTAATATAAGAAAAAATAATACACGAATAAACAGCGTCAGGCAATTAGAATAGCTATATGTTGTCTGAAATGATCATTTACAGCAAATTCAGCAAAGATTTGTATATGGGTACAGTGGCTCAAAAAAGTATCCGAACACTACGGTTGATTACAGAATTCAGAAAAAATATCCGGCAACCTTCGTGTCACGTGACACGAAGGTTGCCAGATCACTAATTTCTAAAATAAATCGTTGCCAGATATTTTTTCTGAATTCTGTAATCAACCATAGTGTTCGGATACTTTTTTGAGCGACTGTAGGTGGTCATATTATTTTGATACTAGATCGTGTGGGCTCACTCACGGAAATATTGAGCGTGTGCAGTAACTGCACACGCTCCGGTTTGCTGTGAACGGTAACTGGAGCGTGTACAGTTGCTGTAAACGCTCCAGATATTTTTCCTGAATTCTGTAATCACGTGACACGAAGGTTGCCAGATCCCTAATTTCTAAAAAAAATCGTTGCCAGATATTATTTCTGAATTCTGTAATCAACTGGAGCGTGTGCAGTAACTCAAACTGTAATTCTTTACTAAACAACACGTTACTTACTAAACAAGTAATTCTCAAACTGGAGCGTGTGCAGTAACTGCACACGCTCCAGCGATCTGGCAACCTTCGTGTCACGTGACACGAAGGTTGCCAGATAGCTAATTTCTAAAAAAAATTGTTGCCAGATATTTTTTCTGAATTCTGTAATCAACCATAGTGTTCGGATACTTTTTTGAGCGACTGTACCTCTCGTGTAGACAAAGTCAGTGTTTTATTTTATTCCCATTGTTATATTATAACTATAGTTTTATAGTTATAATATAACAATGGGAATAAAATAAAATACTGACTTTGTTACTAGATCTAATGACTTTTGAGCTCTCACGGCGTACCCCACATTGAGAACCCCTACTCTACACTATTCTGGAGTCAACATACAATAGCTAGTGATCCATAAACAGTTATCGAGAAATTTCGACGCCTTTAATTCCGCATATGATTAACCAATAAGTCCCACATTTCGTAAGCGGGTGTCTTTTGTGTGACCCACGTTGGGTGAAAAGATCGCGGGAAGGAATGTCGAACATCTGGGGAGCTGTCTTGTGAAAGTTATCAATGGAGAACGAGTTGAATTGTTTTCCCTCTGAGCGACACTTTTTTGCACAAAAAAAATAAATAAATACCCCCTCAAGCAGCTGCTTGCCACAGAGGTCTGACAGGAGCCTATCAGTTTATATGCCATAGTAGAAGGTCTGAGAGGATGGCAGGACCTCTGCAGAAAAACGACACATACATCCATGCCTTACCCGGGGCTCGAACCCAGGTCCCTTAGATCAGTAGCCAAGCGTGCTAACCACTCGGCCATGGGACGGCTTCACAATGGGCTAAATGGACAGGTCTGAAAGACCCCGAAGGCTCAGAGAAGGTTAGGGGAGAGGACTCACTGAACAGCTGTTAGGATACATATGGACACTTCCCTTTAAAGCCATCCAGTGTGTTCTTTAATGTGCGCAGAGTGTGGCTTTCCCGCATAGGACCACGGCTTAATGTCGCATCCGATGAACGACGGAACTCCCAGCTGGGACTTGAAACTGGGAACTAGAGATTACGAACCTGACACGCTATCGACTGAGCCACCCCCGCCCCTGGAGGACGAAACTTAGGTGCCATGTTTTGGTGGCAAAGCTATCAGTAGATATCGGAAGTACGTTTTGCGCCAGATTATGGCGGGATATAGTTAGTATACAGGGTGAATCTGAAAAAGTGGGCAAAACTTTACGGGGTGGTAGAATGCAGCTATACGAGCAATATTCGTCATAGAATGTGTGGTCGGAACGCAAGCGGTGAGAAGTTAAAAGGTAGTTTTCCACTGACACATTTAAAGAATGAACACAAGAAGGAGAGGAGATACTTCAGAAAACATTTTATTAACAGGAATGTAATTGAGGTACATGCTCAAAGAAATTGCTCAAAAGAGCTGCCGCCAGCTGTAATGCAGGCTTCACACCTGCGGGATAGGGACCGACGCACATTTGCGAAGACACCAGGCATTTCCCGAATATCGCCGGCAACAACGGAGATCCTGGCGACTAGATCCATATCGGTTTCAATGGGGCACTCGTAGATTAGGCTTTTCAAGTGCATATCCGTCATTTCGTGGTTAGTATAACCAGCCATCCTCTCGGCAATCCACGGTAGAAATACCGTTGGGTGCGAGGACCGACTCTTTTATACCATTTCCAACGCCACCTAGCGGCTCACCGTTTGCGTTCCGCCCATACTTTCTATGATGAATATTGCTCGTATAGCTGCGTTCTACCACCCCGTAAAGTTTTGCCCACTTTTTCAGATTCACCCTGTATAATAATAGACGTATTTCTAAGAGTCGACAGCGAGGAAACCGATAAATGTGCTTCTTTTACGGCTTGGTGACGTCAGCACGTACTCTAGTTTCTACTCAAATGTTTGAGCAATTCTTAGGAGAGACTTCGGCGCCTTGTAATTTTACAAATACTTGACTGATTGGTCTCGAATTTACTGACTTATTGGTCAGTAAATGGGTTATTGTTATTGGTTAGTTAACATTACTCTCGGACTTATTGGTTAATCATAAGTACACTGGTGTCCCATGTATGATAGCATACAAAAGATTACCTAATACAAAAGATTTTTTTCAGTAATAACTTTTGGTAATTATTTTTACCTTTAACGTCCATTTCATTTACTGAAGCGAATCTTACTGAGTGTCCTCCTTTGTCAAATCCTAAGAAACCTTGTGCCTGGTATTTAATCAAGACCTGAAAGTAAAAAGACAGTTGGAATAATTGGAATTTACTTAAAACATATATGATAGTATCCAAGTCAGAGCAACAAACCCTGGGTAAACTAATGCTCAAGACACTAACTATTTATTCACTATTAACAAAAATTAAATTTTAAACAAATCAAAATATTGTAACATTTATATTTATTTTTAACACATAATTAGTCAATCATTATTAAGTGTGCACAGTCTGCGTATGGCCACCTTAACTGATACGGCTTTGGTTTTAGGAAAGGCTTTTATAATAAAATAAAAAAGGCATAAGTTTGAATATATTCTGATGCCCTCGTTAGAAAAAGGTCTTTGTGTAGAGCAGTGGTTCTCAACCTTTTATGCTTCACGTAACCCCTGGAAATGTGTATGTAACTGGCGTACCCTTTGTAAATAGATAAAACTATAGTTATAGTGTATATATGGGAATAAAATAAAACATAAATATATATATAACATATATCTAGCGACTTTTGAGCTCTCACGGCGTACCCCAAAATATTTTACCGCGTACCCCACGTTGAGAACCCCTAGTGTAGAGAATTCGCATGAAAAACAAAAAAATCAGTAACATTTTATTTCTCGATTCGTAGTTAATCCATAAAATAAAAATTCTTGAATAAGTAATTTTGTATGAAAATTTAGTGCTTTCGATGCGTGAGCCTCGAACCCACACATCTCCAGATTCATGCCAGAGTATTCTAACAACTGAACTATCACAGGCTTCGTAATTTATCCACTAATGTGATTTATAAATCTACCCGAATTTGTCGTTATGGCGCCATCTATGATCGGGAAACTCAACTTTTTTTTCATTGTTGCTGTGAATAAGACGAAAATAAGAAAAACCAATCAATCAAAAGTAAATACACATTGTTACCTGTTGACACAGAAGTGATAAAAAGTTCGTCTTGAAGATGAAAAGTTAATATTGAAGATGAAAGTTCGTCTTGAAGATGAAAAGTTAATATTGAAGATGAAAGTTCGTCTTGAAGATGAAAAGTTAATATTGAAGATGAAAGTTCGTCTTGAAGATGAAAAGTTAATATTGAAGATGAAAAGTTAACATTGAAGATGAAAGTTCGTCTTGAAGATGAAAAGTTAATATTGAAGATGAAAAGTTAATATTGAAGATGAAAGTTCGTCTTGAAGATGAAAAGTTAATATTGAAGATGAAAAGTTAATATTGAAGATGAAAGTTCGTCTTGCAGATGAAAAGTTAGTCGAAGATTTAGTCTTGAATATGAAACGTTAGTCTTGAAGATAAAAAGTTAGTCGTGAAGATGAAATGTTGGTCTTGAAGATAAAAAGCTAGTCGAAGATAAAAAGTTAGTCTTGAGGATAGAAAAGTTAGTCTTGAAGATAAAAAGTGAGTTTTTAGGATAGTCTTGAAGATAGTCTAATAAAAGTGTGCATTTAGTTTTGTTTAGAAACTCTCCATTCATAGGTATTAAAATCTTTTATCGTTTATAAAATTTTCCCGCCGCTTTTTCAAACCGTTTGTCACAGAGAAGTCAGGCTATACAAACAGCGTTTTTTTGGGGACTCCTGGTCAAATGTATGAAATATTTAGAATCTCAGCTTTGTAACTGCTCAAACATTTTGTATCTGTTACAAAAACTGTGATGCGTTTGAAAGACATTTTTCTTTCGCTATTCTGTTCTCTAAGTATATTTTGTGGTAATTTGTAATGACATTTGACTAAATTAATTATCATTATTTCAATTATTGAAATTTTCTGATGGCAGCACTTGAGAACCACTGATTAAGAGGTTTTGATTGAATTTGAAAAATGAAAAATGCCTTTATACATTTTTCAAATCATCCATTAATTCGAATTATCACTTTTCACGAGTGCAGAAGCAAGACGAATGAAAGACTCTTCTGTATTTGGAAACGAGCAAACCACATTCGTCAGAATCGATATGTGTTTTTGTGGTTAAAGATCACAGGCCTTGGTTGGAGTTAAAGATAGGCGCCGCAATCCCTGAGGTTATGGGGCCCTGAAAGAAAAAATTATGGTTAAACTTGATATAAAACTATTTAAAGTAAGAGCCCGGAATTTTTTCTCTATAGCTTTGAAAGAATAATAGCACACTATGAACAGTCAGCTTCATTTTCCCGATTAGAAATCCTTTTCTTTTCTGCTTGTGAGACAGAACTCATTGTCTCAAAGACTGAACTTGGCCGTGAACTTCGTTAAAATAAGGCCATGATAGCCGTGTATGACGTCATTTTTTCCGTCCGACCAATAGCAGGTCGGACGGAAGTGCTATTGGCTCTCGATAAGTCCAATTTAACACCGCAGCAATTTACAACTGTGATCCAACCCCAATTTGAGAGCAATCACAACGCAATTGTTGATTTTTTTGTGTCGCAAACAAATTGTATTGAGACGCTCGCACACTGCAGCAACTTTACTTGAGACAACTGAAATCGAGTTTGATGTCACCTTAAAGTATTGCAACTTTTAAATAAAATGTAAGTACATTAGATTGTGTGCAATAATGGAGTGGGTTGGGTTGTTTTACCTCTGAGCGGCACTTTTTTGCACACCATGGGCTAAATGTCCAGGTCACATGGATCCCGAAGGCTCAGAGAAGGTTGGGGGAGGGGACCCACTGGAACAGCTGTTGGGAGACAGATGGTAGCCTCCCGTCAAGGCCATCCAGCGTGTTCTTTAACGTGCACAGGGTATGGCTCTCCCGCACACGGGGCCACGGCTTAACGTCCCATCCGACGGACGGTGGCCTTTCCAAGCCCATCAGTGTCCCCTACTGACCGTGGGCAGGGCGGGGAATTTTGCGGAGATAAATCTCAACGTTGACCAAGCTGGGACTCGAACCTGGGAACTACAGTTTACGAGCCTGGCGCGCTACCGACTGAGCCATCCCCGCCCCAAGAGAACTAGAGTAGATTATATAAAATTATAGATAATCTGAAAAGCTATGTTGTTTTTGAATTTAAAATGTAACATGCCGTTAAATGAAATTTTTAATATTATAATAAAGCATGTTTTTGGAAACAAAATATGACAACAAAATTTACCGTATATTTTATTACTCCTACCTTAATACAGATTTCAGAATCAGAGCTACACCAATCACAATAGAAAAACATTCGAAACATAATGTCATCGACATGCATATCATGATTTTGCCGATAAAACTGATATTTCTAAACGACACAAGAGTTATTATGCACTAACGATTATCGGACACTACTGTATATGAATTTCTCTCTTCCAATAAAAATGCATTCTCAAAAAATTACAATTTAAGGCTGAGATTTAAATGATTAACTGCGGTTTCGGAGGATGTTTTAAACACTCTAAATTATACATACTAAGAAAGGGGCCGGATGTTATAAATCCCATACACACTTTTGGAGCACTGTTGCTTTTAACTATGTCTGATCACAATGGTCCCAAAAATGAATTGTGTTCAATGGCAAAGATGTATGAACTAGAGCAGTGGTTCTCATCCTTTTATGCTTCACGTACCCTCTGGAAATGTGTATGTAACTGGCGTACCCCTTATATAGATAGATAAAACTATAATTATATAATTATCGATTTTATTTATTTTTATAGTATAACAATGGTTATTTTTACTTTGTTACTAGATCTACCGACTTTTGAGCTCTCACGGCGTACCCCAAAAATTTTCACTGTGTACCCCACGTTGAGAACCCCTACTCTAGAGGGTTCACACATAAATTGGATTTGTGTTCTGTAGTGCAGACCATCGTACGTTAAGCAATATTATTTTATTGAGAGTAAGAGGGGGCATTGTAGCTGTTATAACGTATCCTTGCGTATTTACCTACATTTTGTCAGTAGTAATAATGTGCCATAAACATGTGGTTCCTTTGGCTAGCCCAGCGCATTGTTTTAAAATTCCTAACCAATGAAAACGCGAAACGTACTGAAATTCGGCCCTATTAAATATTGACATTCATTAATCATATTCTGCTTACCTCGGGAATCTCATAAGAACTTAGAATCGAATCAATTCCATACTTTTTTCGGAATACTGTTATGTGCTGAAAAGAAGACAGGAAAAAAACAGGAAAAGAAAGTGTTAATAGAAAAATGGAATTTCAACAATCTGAAAATCATGCAGAAACTCTTAATAGTGGTATCAAATTTATAAGAAAACTTCCTCCCCTAATATTAATAACGATATAAAGATCGTCTATTTAAAAAAAAATGATATAAAGATTATCAATTTGACAAACAAATTAATAGTGATATAAATTTTCCATTTGAACAGAAAATTGATAACGATATAAATATTGTGTCTGTGATCCAAAAACTAATAACGATATAAAGATTGTGCATTTGAAAAATAAATTAATAAAGGTATAAAAATTTCTCGTTGAACAATAAATTAATAATGATATAAATATCGTTTATTTAAAAATCAAATTAATAACGATATATATATATAGTCTATTTAAAATTAATAACGATATAAATATTGAATATTTAAACATCAAATTAATAACAATATTTATATATATAGTCTATTTAAAAATAATAACAATATGAATATTCTTTTTAAATATCAAATTAATAACGATATATATATATATATTAATTTTATATTTATAAATATAATATATATATAATATATTAATTTTAAATAGACTACATATATATAGTCTATTTAAAATTAATAACAATATAAATAGTCTATTTAAACAACAAATTAATAGCCATATATATATATTGTCTATTTGAATAGCAAATTAATAACGATATTAAAGACTGTGCATTTGAACAACAAACTGGAGCGTGTGCAGTTACTGCAGACGCTCCAGTTTGCTCTGAACGGTAACTGGAGCGTGTACAGTTGCTGTACACGCTCCAGATATTTTTCCTGAATTCTGTAATCACGTGACACGAAGGTTGCCAGATCACTAATTTCTAAAAAAATCGTTGCCAGATATTTTTTCTGAATTCTGTAATCAACCATGGTGTTCGGATACTTTTTTGAGCGACTGTACCCCTCTCTGAGGGAAAATGATGAATATTCAATGAGGGGGGGGGGGCATGTAAATACATGATGGAACTAATAATAGTTCTTTCATCGAATAATCGAAAATTACATTGCTCTATCAAAATATTAAGAAGCTCTATAACTTATAAAATAGGCATTTAATGGAACATGTGACAAGATAATTAAAAAGTCATATTGCAATCTATTTGAATTCAACACTTATATTATATAATAGCTATATGCCAGGCGAACGAACGAAGTGCCAAGCGGACAACACATGTGACGTCATCGGTGGCAGTAATTGGCAGTTTCCCCGTTGCTTCGCGACTATTTGAGCGATCCGTCCCGAATTTGGTGAGTCGATCCCATTTAGTTCAGACCCTCTTGGTATGAAGATGGGATTCCTAGCTGCAGTGGGTCGGGAATGATCCCTCGAAAAGCATCCGAGATTTCTGGGGCGCTGCCGTCCGCCTACCTGAATGCAGTTATCGATCGCGTACGCTTGGTGGCAATGAACTTATTGAATAGTTTCGCACCAAATGTTTGGCGTCGGTATTACTATTATTTCAGTATTTAAAGAATTAGAGAAGCCGGATTACTTCACAACTGTAATAAGTCATAAGGAATTACTTCAGAAACTGAAATTTAAATAGTAAGTATTGCTTCAAATCATTGAATGAAACAAACACGTTTCAGAAGTATGCGTAATGATTGTTGAATATTAGACAACTGCGAAAGTTTTTTTAAAGAAACAAGAAAATATGTTGTTTAATATTCCAGCTTCCATAACTCTTTAAATATTGATGAAATCTTATCAAAAATTGATATTTAAATAGATTTGATTATGTTCTTTAATTTTTCTTCGGTTACTTTTTTTCATTCAATGCACATTTTAGAAGTTATATAGTTTCGAAGTTAGAATTCCATTGATGGAACATGGAAATTATCTACTATTTTGGTAGGGCTGTATATTTTCAGTGTATATTATGAATATTGTATTGATTAAACAGTTTCATTTTAATGACTTCTTTACCCGTAACACACATTATGGAAAAACGATAGTAAAATTAATTGCAGTTAGAAAACAAGCTTCTATTTTTCCAGTGGGGGTGTGATTGATACAAAGCTTTTTCATGTTTAAAATTTACACAGCACCTTCTGCAAAAATTCCTTTGCTTTAAATATTATCGTGGGATATTTTTGTTTTGTTTTGTCGATAACATAAAGCGCTTAACTATGATGTATTAATTACACCACTAAATTAAAGATAATTCTCTGTAGAAAACAGTCATCAACTCCAATCATGAGCTTCGAGTGTAATTCAAATATAAATTTTTAAAAATGACGAAAAGCGAAAAAAATAAATAAAAAAATTAAATAAACAGACCGTCCGTAATTCCAGTAACAAATATGATAATTAACTTCAATATATCAATATAACTGATTAAAAATCTGTCACTTAATTCACTTACCTTCCTTAGCATATCATCTGCTTTTTCTTTATCAAACGACACGGCTAGCAAAGGAAAGCATTCCAGTAAGTGTCATATGATTCAAACATTATAAACTAGAAAAAAGATTTTAAAATACAGTACATTCTAGATTATCCGAGATTTGGAAAAAAGAAATGCATGCCTGAAAATAACTTTGAGATAGGAAAAACCTTTCGTTAAAACACGATTCGACTGTATTCAGGTTCCGACTGTATAAGTTTTCACGCAGCAGAATGTTCTCGGTACAATTGATCGGAAGACGAATGAAAGAATGTTCTCGGTACAATTGATCGGAAGACGAATGAAAGAAAAAAAGTAAACTTTCTTGTTTAACTATTTTAAACGAATAAGCTATATCCAAGTTATGATATTTTCTAAAAATTTTGAAGTTTTTGTACGTTTTATGTGGATGGAGGATTATATGGGAATTCGATTAACGTAATGGGCCATCTGAACATGTGGCCTACGTCTTTCAGTTCAATGTACTTATATTTCAGCGCATGCGCATTCGTGTCGTCACAATACTAGGTAATGTTAAGATTTCGGGGGGTGGCCGTAATGGATAACTTCGTATAAATAAAGCAGACCGTGCAGTACTGATTCAGAAAGTGAATGCTGTGATTGTTTACATTACACGGTAAATAATGAGTACAAAGCGAATATGAAACTGTTATGTTTTTTTAGATAAGACAAATAATGAATACGAAAGTTCAACTTCGCTTATTACATGTTGTGATTGTTTTCTGGTGGCCCAGTGCCCTAGATGTCCTAATGGACAAGACACCACTGGTAGTTATGCTCGTGATCTGTGTTAACCATATTTATAATAGAAGTAAAGTAATGTCATGTAGAGTATGGTATTACTTCACGAGATATTCTAATTCTATTATTCTTGCTTTTATTCTAATTCTACAGTAATAATTAAGAAATATTTACATAAATACAGAAAGTTACGCACTTGCAGGGACGGATCTATGGTGAGGAAGGGGGCGTTACCCCCTGGAGAATGATAGTGACACGATTGAAGGGGAAAAAGGCTAAACATCATATAATATATTACCTTTAATTCCGAACTGGCGGAAGTATACGTGGCAAAAATAATACATGAGCTAACACTAATAGCTGAGATATTGCAAAAATACTATATTGAGGAAGGCCGTTCCATAGCGTTCCAGAACTTATTATTTTTGGATTTGATACACATAATTGACACCGAACATTCGAAAATAGCTGAAATATTGCAAAAATACTATGTAGAGGAACGCCGTTCTGTTGCATTCCGGTACGTATTATTTTTGGATTTGATACCCATAATTGACATCGAACACCAACTTTGAACTGAATACATTCACAAACAGCTGAGATATTGCAAAAATACTATGTAGAAGAACGCCGTTCCGTCTCGTTCCGGCACGTATTGTATTTGGATTTGATACCCATAACTGACACGGAACTATATAATTCACATTTCATACCCATAATTGAAATGGAAAAAAATACTATATAGAGGAACGCCGTTCCGTTGCGTTCCGGCACGTATTATTTTTGTATTTGACACCCATAATTGACTTGGCACACCAACTTTGAACTGAATGCCTTCAAAAATAGCTGTTATTCCAAAAATACTATATAGAGGAACGCCGTTTCGTTCCGTTCCTCTATATAGTATTTTTGAAATATCTCAGCTATATTTGAATGAATTCAGTTCAAAGTTGGTGTTCGATGTCAATTTTGGGTATCAAATACAAAAATAATACGTGCCGGAACGCAACGAAATGGCGTTCCCCTATATAGTATTTTTGGAATATCTCAGCTATTTTTGAATGCATTCAGTTCAAAGTTGGTGTTCGAAGTCAATTATGGGTATCAAATACAAAAATAATACATGCCGGAAAGCAACGGAACGGCGTTCCTCTATATAGTATTTTTGAAATATCTCAGCTATTTTTGAATGCATTCAGTTCAAAGTTGGTGTTCTATGTCAATTATGGGTATCAAATAAAAAATTAATACGTGCCGGAACGCAACGGAAGAGCGTTCCTCTATATAGTATTTTGGAAATATCTCAGCTTTTTTTAAATGCATTCAGTTCAAAGTTGGTGTTCGATGTCAAATATGGGTATCAAATACAAAAATAATATGTGCCTGAACGCAACGGAACGGCGTTCCCCTCTATAGTATTTTTGAAATATCTCAGTTATTTTTGAAGGCATTCAGTTCAAATTTCGTGTTCCAAGTCAATTATGGGTATCAAACACAAGAATAATACGTGCCGGAACGCAACGGAACGGCGTTCCTCTATATAGTATTTTTGAAATATCTCAGCTATTTTTGAAGGCAATCAATTCAAAGTTGGTGTTCGAAGTCAATTATGGGTATCAAATACAAAAATAATACGTGCCGGAACGCAACGGAACGGCGTTCCTCTATATAGTATTTTTGAAATATCTCAGCTATTTTTGAAGGCATTCAGTTCAAATTTGTTGTTCGAAGTCAATTTTGGGTATCAAATACAAAAATAATACCTAACGGAACGCAACGGAAGGCCGTTCCTCTATATAGCTTTCTGATGCTATATAGAGGAACGCCGTTCCGTTGCGTTCCGTAACGTATTATTTTTGTATTTGATACCCTTAATTGACACCGAACACGAACTTTGAACTGAATGCATTCAAAAATAGCTGAGATATTCCAAAAATACTATATAGGGGAACGCCATTTCGTTGCGTTCCGGCACGTATTATTTTTGTATTTGATACCCATAATTGACTTCGAACACCAACTTTGAACTGAATGCCTTCAAAAATAGCTGAGATAAGTCAAAAATACTATATAGAGGAACGCCGTTCCGTCACATATTATTTTTGTATTTGATACCCATAGTTGACTTCGAACACCAAATTTGAATTGAATGCCTTCAAAAATAGCTCAGATATTTCAAAAATACGATATAGAGGAACACCGTTCCGTTGCGTTCCGGAACGTATTTTTTTTGCATTTGATACCTGTAATTGACTTCGAACACCAACTTTGAAACTAATGCATTCAAAAATTGCATTCAGTTCAAAGTTGGGTTCGAAATCAATTATGGGTATCAAATACAAAAATTTATTCGTGCCGAAACGCAACGGAAAGGCGTTCCTCCATATAGTATTTTTGCAATATCTCAGCTATTTTTAAATGCATTCAGTTCAAAGTTGGTGTACGATGTCAATTATGGGTATCAAATACAAAAATAATACCTGCCGGAACGCAACGGAACGGCGTTCCGCTATATAGTATTTTTGAAATATCTCAGCTATTTTTGAAGGCATTCAGTTCAAATTTGGTGTTCGAAATCAATTATGGGTATCAAATACAAGAATAATACGTGCCGAAACGCAACGGAAAGGCGTTCCTCCATATAGTATTTTTGCAATATCTCAGCTATTTTTAAATGCATTCAGTTCAAAGTTGGTGTACGATTTCAATTATGGGTAGCAAATATAAAAATAATACCTACCGGAACGCAACGGAAAGGTGTTCCTCTATATAGTATTTTTGAAATATCTCAGCTATTTTTGATGGCATTCAGTTCAAATTTGGTTTTCGAAATCAATTATGGGTATCAAATACAAAAATAATACGTGCCGAAACGCAACGGAAAGGCGTTCCTCCATATAGTATTTTTGCAATATCTCAGCTATTTCTAAATGCATTCAGTTCAAAGGTGGTGTACGATGTCAATTATGGGTATCAAATACAAAAATAATACCTACCGGAACGCAACGGAACGGCGTTCCTCTATATAGTATTTTTGAAATATCTCAGTTATTTTTGAAGGCATTCAGTTCAAATTTGGTGTACGATGTCAATTTTGGGTATCAAATACAAAAATAATACGTGCCGGAGCACCGTTCCTCTATATAGTATTTTTGAAATATCTCAGCTTTTTTTGAAGGCATTCAGTTCAAAGTTGGTGTACGATGTCAATTATTGGTATCAAATAGAAAAATAATACCTGCCGCAACGCAACGGAACGGCGTTCCTCTATATAGTATTTTTGAAATATCTCAGCTATTTTTGAAGGCATTCAGTTCAAATTTGGTGTTTGAAGTCAATTATGGGTATCAAATACAAAAATTATATGTTCCGGAACGCAACGGAAAGCCGTTCCTCTATATAATTTTTTAATGCAATATAGAGGAACGCCGTTCCGTTGCGTTTGGTAACGGATTATTTTTGTATTTGATACCCATAATTGACGCCGAACACGAACTTTGAACTGAATGCATTCAAAAATAGCTGAGATATTTGAAAAATACTATATAGAGGAACGCCGTTCCGTTGCGTTCCGGCACTATTATTTTTGTGTTTGATATCCATAATTGACTTCGAACACCAACTTTGAAGTGAATGCCTTCAAAAATAGCTGGGATGAGTCAAAAATACTATATAGAGGAACGCCATTCCGTCACATGTTATTTTTACATTTGATACCCGTAATTGACTTTGAACACCAAATTTGAACTGAATGCCTTCAAAAATAGCTGAGATATTTCAAAAATACGATATAGAGTAACGCCGTTCCGCTGCGTTCCGGCACGTATTATTTTTATATTTGATATCCATAATTGACTTCGAACACCAACTTTGAACTGAATGCCTTCAAAAATAGCTGAGATATTTCAAAAATACTATATAGAGGAACGCATTTCCATTGCATTCCGGCAGGTATTATTTTTGTATTTCATACACATAATTGACTTCGAACACCAACTTTTAACTGAATGCAATTTTTGAATGCATTCAGTTCAAAGTTGGTGTTCTATGTCAATTATGGGTATCAAATACAAAAATAATACGTGCCGGAACGCAACGGAACAGCGTTCCTCAATATAGTATTTTTGAAATGTCTCATCTATTTTTAAATGCATTCAGTTCAAAGTTGGTGTTCGATGTCAATTATGGGTATCAAATACAAAAATAATGCGTGCCGGAACGCAACGGAACGGCGTTCTTCTATATATTTTTTTGAAATATCTCAGCTATTTTTGAAGGCATTCAGTTCAAATTTGATGTTCGAAGTGAATTGTGGGTATCAAATACAAAAATAATATATGACGCAACAGAACGGCGTTCCTTATATAGTTTTTTTTAAAATATCTCAGCTATTTTTGAAGGCATTAAGTTCAAAGTTGGTGTTCAAAGTCAATTATGGGTAACAAATACAAAAATAATACGTGCCGGAACGCAACGGAACGGCGTTCCTCTATATAGTATTTTTGAAACGTCTCAGCTATTTTTGAAGGCATTCAGTTCAAATTTGGTGCTCGAAGTCAATTTTGGGTATCAAATACAAAAATAATACGTGCCGCAACGCAGCGGAACGCCGTTCCTCTATATAGTTTTTGATGCTATATAGTGGAACACCGTTCACTTGCGTTCCGGAACGTATTATTTTTGTATTTGATACCCATAATTGACTTCGAACACCAACTTTGAACTGAATGCATTCAAAAATAGCAGAGATATTTCAAAAATACTATATTATTTTTGGATTTGATACCCATAATTGACATCCAACACCAACTTTGACCTGAATACATTCAAAAACAGCTGAAATGCAACCGAACGCCGTTCCGTTGCGTTCCGGCACGTATTATTTTTGTATTTGATACCCAAAATTGACATCGAACACCAACTTTGAACTGATTGCATTCAAAAATAGCTGAGATATTTCAAAAATACTATATAGAGGAACGCCGTTCCGTTGTGTTCCGGCACGTATTATTTTTGTATTTGATACGTATAATTGACTTCGAACACCAACTTTGAACTGAATGCATTCAAAAAATTGCATTCAGTTCAAACTTGGTGTTCGAAGTCAATTATGGGTATAAAATACAAAAATAATACGTGCCGGAACACAACGGAACGGCGTTCCCTATATAGTATTTTTGGAATATCTCAGCTATTTTTGAATGCATTCGGTTCAAAGTTAGTGTTCGAAATCAATTATGGGTATCAAATACAAAAATAATACGTGCCTTAACGCAACGGAACGGCGTTCGGTTGCATTTCAGCTGTTTTTGAATGTATTCAGGTCAAAGTTGGTGTTGGATGTCAATTATGGGTATCAAATCCAAAAATAATATAGTATTTTTGAAATATCTCCGCTATTTTTGAAGGTATTCAGTTCAAAGTTGGTGTTCGAAGTCAATTATAGGTATCAAATACAAAAATAATACGTGCCGGAACGCAACGGAACGGTGTTCCTTTATATAGTATTTTTGAAATATCTCAGCTATTTTTAAATGCATTCAGTTCAAAGTTGGTGTACGATGTCAATTATGGGTATCAAATACAAAAATAATACTTGCCGGAACGAAACGGAACGGCGTTCCTCTATATAGTATTTTTGAAATATCTCAGCTATTTTTTAAGGCATTCCCTTCAAATTTGGTGTTCGAAGTCAATTATTGGTATTAAATACAAAAATCATATGTTTCGGAACGCAACATAAAGCCGTTCCTCTATATGCATTTTTAATGCTATATAGAGGAACGCCGTTCCGTTGCGTTCCGTAACGTATTATTTTTGTATTTGATACCCATAGTTGACTTCGAACACCAAATTTGAACTGAATGCCTTCTAAAATAGCTGAGATATTTCAAAAATACGATATAGAAGAACGCCTTTCCGTTGCGTTCCGGCACGTATTGTTTTTGTATTTGATATCCATAATTGACTTCGAACACCAACTTTGAACTGAATGCCTTCAAAAATAGCTGAGATATTTCAAAAATACTATATAGAGGAACGATTTTCCGTTGTGTTCCGGCACGTATTATTTTTGTATTTGATACGTATAATTGACTTCGAACACCAACTTTGAACTGAATGCATTCAAAAAATTGCATTCAGTTCAAACTTGGTGTTCGAAGTCAATTATGGGTATAAAATACAAAAATAATACGTGCCGGAACACAACGGAACGGCGTTCCCTATATAGTATTTTTGGAATATCTCAGCTATTTTTGAATGCATTCGGTTCAAAGTTAGTGTTCGAAATCAATTATGGGTATCAAATACAAAAATAATACGTGCCTTAACGCAACGGAACGGCGTTCGGTTGCATTTCAGCTGTTTTTGAATGTATTCAGGTCAAAGTTGGTGTTGGATGTCAATTATGGGTATCAAATCCAAAAATAATATAGTATTTTTGAAATATCTCCGCTATTTTTGAAGGTATTCAGTTCAAAGTTGGTGTTCGAAGTCAATTATAGGTATCAAATACAAAAATAATACGTGCCGGAACGCAACGGAACGGTGTTCCTTTATATAGTATTTTTGAAATATCTCAGCTATTTTTAAATGCATTCAGTTCAAAGTTGGTGTACGATGTCAATTATGGGTATCAAATACAAAAATAATACTTGCCGGAACGAAACGGAACGGCGTTCCTCTATATAGTATTTTTGAAATATCTCAGCTATTTTTTAAGGCATTCCCTTCAAATTTGGTGTTCGAAGTCAATTATTGGTATTAAATACAAAAATCATATGTTTCGGAACGCAACATAAAGCCGTTCCTCTATATGCATTTTTAATGCTATATAGAGGAACGCCGTTCCGTTGCGTTCCGTAACGTATTATTTTTGTATTTGATACCCATAGTTGACTTCGAACACCAAATTTGAACTGAATGCCTTCTAAAATAGCTGAGATATTTCAAAAATACGATATAGAAGAACGCCTTTCCGTTGCGTTCCGGCACGTATTGTTTTTGTATTTGATATCCATAATTGACTTCGAACACCAACTTTGAACTGAATGCCTTCAAAAATAGCTGAGATATTTCAAAAATACTATATAGAGGAACGATTTTCCGTTGCGTTCCGGCACATATTATTATTGTATTTGATACCCATATTTGACTTCCAACACCAACTTTGAACTGAATGCATTCAAAAATAGCAGAGATATTTCAAAAATACTATATTATTTTTGGATTTGATAACCATAATTAACATCGAACACCAACTTTGAACTGAATACATTAAAAAAAAGCTGAAACGCAACGGAACGTCGTTCCGTTGCGTTCCGGCACGTATTATTTTTGTATTTGGTACCCAAAATTGACATCGAACACCAACTTTGAACTGAATGCATTAAAAAATAGCTGAGATATTTCAAAAATACTATATAGAGGAACGCCGTTCCGTTGCGTTCCGGAACGTATTATTTTTGTATTTGGTACCCAAAATTGACATCGAACACCAACTTTGAACTGAATGCATTAAAAAATAGCTGAGATATTTCAAAAATACTATATAGAGGAACGCCGTTCCGTTGCGTTCCGGAACGTATTATTTTTGTTTTGATACCTGTGATTGACTTCGAACACCAACTTTGAAATGAATGCATTCAAAAATTGCATTCAGTTCAAAGTTGGTGTTCGAAATCAATTATGGGTATCAAATACAAAAATAATACGTGCCGGAGCATCGTTCCTCTATATAGTATTTTTGAAATATCTCAGCTTTTTTTGAAGGCATTCAGTTCAAAGTTGGTGTTCGAAGTCAATTACAGGTATCAAATACAAAAATAATACGTGCCGGAATGCAACGGAACGGCGTTCCTCTATATAGTATTTTTGAAATATCTCAGCTATTTTTAAATGTATTCAGTTCAAAGTTGGTGTACGATGTCAATTATGGGTATCAAATACAAAAATACCTGCCGGAACGCAACGGAACGGCGTTCCTCTATATAGTATTTTTGAAATATCTCAGCTATTTTTGAAGGCATTCAGTTCAAATTTGGTGTTTGAAGTCAATTATGGGTATCAAATACAAAAATTATATGTTGCGGAATGCAACGGAAAGCCGTTCCTCTATATACTTTTTTTAATGCAATATAGAGGAACGCCGTTCCGTTGCGTAACGGATTAATTTTGTATTTGATACCCATAATTGACGCCGAACACGAACTTTGAACTGAAAGCATTCAAAAATAGCTGAGATATTTCAAAAATACTATATAGAGGAATGCCGTTCCATTGCGTTCCGGAACGTATTATTTTATATTTGATATCCATAATTGACTTCGAACATCAACTTTGAACTGAATGCCTTCAAAAATAGCTGAGATATTTCAAAAATACTATATAGAGGAACGCCTTTCCGTTTCGTTCCGGCAGGTATTATTTTTGTATTTCATACACATAATTGACTTCGAACACCAACTTTGAACTGAATGCAATTTTTGAATTCATTCAGTTCAAATTTGGTGTTCTATGTCAATTATGGGTATCAAATACAAAAATAATACGTGCTGGAACGCAACGGAACAGCGTTCCTCTATATAGTATTTTTGAAATATCTCAGCTATTTTTGAAGGCGTTCATTTCGAAGTTGGTGTTGGAAGTGAATTATAGGTATCAAATACAAAAATAATACGTGCCGGAATGCAACGGAATGGCGTTCCTTTATAAAGTATTTTTGGAATATCTCAGCTATTTTTGAATGCATTCAGTTCAAAGTTGGTGTTCGAAGTCAATTATGGGTGTCAAATACAAAAATATTATGTGACGTAACACAACGGAACGGCGTTCCTCTATATAGTATTTTAAAAATACCTCAGCTATTTTTGAAGGCATTAAGTTCAAACGTGGTGTTCCAAGTCAATTATGGGTATCAAATACAAAAATAATACTTGCTGGAACGCAACGGAACGCCGTTCCTCTATATAGTTTTTGATGCTATAGAGAGGAACGCTGTTCCCTTTCGTTCCGGAACGTATTATCTTTGTATTTAATACCCATAATTGACCTTGAAGACAAATGTGAAATGAACGCCTTCAAAAATAGCTGAGATATTTCAAAAATAGTACATAGAGGAACGCCGTTCCGTTGCGTTCCGGAACATATTATTATTGCATTTGATACCCATAATTGACTTCGAACAACAACTTTGAACTGAATGCCTTCAAAAATAGCTGAGATATTTCCAAAATACTAAATAGAGGAACGCCTATCCGTTGCGTTCCGGAACGTATTATTTTTGTATTTAATACCCATAATTGACCTTGAAGACAAATGTGAAATGAACGCCTTCAAAAATAGCTGAGATATTTGCAAAATACTAAATAGAGGAACGCCTTTCCGTTCGGGCATGTATTATTATTGTATTTGATACCCATATTTGACTTCGAACACCAACTTTGAACTGAATGCCTTCAAAAATAGCTGAGATATTTCAAAAATACTATATAGAGAAATGCCATTCCATTGCGTTCCGGCACATATTATTTTTGTATTCGATACCCATAATTGACTTCGAACACCAAATTTGAACTGAATACCTTCAAAAATAGGTGAGATATTTCAGAAATACCATAGAGAGGAATGCCGTTCCTCTGCGTTCCGTAACGTATTATTTTTGTATTTGATACCCACAATTGACTTCGAACACCAAATTTGAACTGAATGCCTTCAAAAATATCTGAGATATTTCAAAAATACTATATAGAGGAACGCCGTTCCGTTGCGTTCCGGCACATATTATTTTTGTATTTGATACTCATAATTGACTTCGAACACCAAAGTTGAACTGAATGCCTGCAAAAATAGCTGAGATGTTTCAAAAATGGTACATAGAGGAACGCCTTTCCGTTGCGTTCCGGCACGTATTATTTTTGTATTTGATACCCATAATTAGCTTCGAACACCAACTTTGAACTGTATGCATTCAAAAATAGCTGAGATATTGCAAAAATACTATATAGAGGAACGCCGTTCCGTTGCGTTCCGGCACAAATTATTTTCGTATTTGATACACATAATTGACTTCGAACACCAACTTTGAACTGAATGCCTTCAAAAATAGCTGAGATATTTCAAAAACACTATAGAGAAGAACGCCGTTCCGTTGCGTTCCGGCTCGTATTATTTTTGTATTTGATACCCATAATTGGCTTCGAACACCAACTTTGAACTGAATGCATTCAAAAATGGCTGAGATATTTCAAAAATACTATATAGAGGAACGAGCCGTCCCGTGGCCGAGTGGTTAGCGAGTTTGGCTACTGATCTACGGGACCTGGGTTCGAGCCCGGGTAAGGCATGGATGTTCGTGTTGTTTTTCTGCTGAGGTCCTGCCATCCTCTCAGATCTTCTACTGTGGCATATAAACTGACAGGCTCCTGTCAGACCTCTGTGGCAAGCAGCTGCTTGAGGGGTATTTATTTTTTATTTTATTTATATAGAGGAACGCTGTTTTCTTGCGTTCCGGAACGTATTATCTTTGTATTTAATACCCATAATTGACCTTGAAGACAAATGTGAAATGAACGCCTTCAAAAATAGCTGAGATATTTCAAAAATAGTACATAGAGGAACGCCGTTCCGTTGCGTTCCGGAACATATTATTATTGC
Organism: Ryuthela nishihirai; assembly: GCA_038380435.1. Classification (NCBI taxonomy): domain Eukaryota; kingdom Metazoa; phylum Arthropoda; class Arachnida; order Araneae; family Heptathelidae; genus Ryuthela; species Ryuthela nishihirai. The sequence continues at coordinate 21,211,185 of JAWZYU010000013.1, forward strand.
ATTTGACACCCATAATTGACTTCGAACAACAACTTTGAACTGAATGCATTCAAAAATAGCTGAGATATTGCAAAAATACTATATAGAGGAACGCCTTTCCGTTGCGTTCCGGCACGTATTATTTTTGTATTTGATACCCATAATTGGCTTCGAACACCAACTTTGAACTGAATGCATTCAAAAATAGCTGAGATATTTGAAAAATACTATATAGAGGAACGCCGTTCCGTTGCGTTCCGGCACGTATTATTTTTGTATTTGATACCCATAATTGGCTTCGAATACCAACTTTGAACTGAATGCCTTCAAAAATAGCTGAGATATTGCAAAAATACTATATAGAGGAACGCTTTTCCGTTGCGTTCCGGCACGTATTATTTTTGTATTTGATACCCATAATTGGCTTCGAACACCAACTTTGAACTGAATGCATTCAAAAATAGCTGAGATATTTGAAAAATACTATATAGAGGAACGCCGCTCCGTTGCGTTCCGGCACGTATTATTTTTGTATTTGATACCCATAATTGGCTTCGAATACCAACTTTAAACTGAATGCATTCAAAAATAGCTGAGATATTTCAAAAATACTATATAGAGGAACGCCGTTCCGTTGCGTTCCGGCACGTATTATTTTTGTATTTGATACCCATAATTGGCTTCGAACACCAACTTTGAACTGAATGCATTCAAAAATAGCTTAGATATTTCAAAAATACTATATAGAGGAACGCTGTTCCGTTGCGTTCCGGCACGTATTATTTTTTTATTTGATACCCATAATTGGCTTCGAACACCAACTTTGAACTGAATGCATTCAAAAATAGCTGAGATATTTGAAAAATACTATATAGAGGAACGCCGTTCCGTTGCGTTCCGGCACGTATTATTTTTGTATTTGATACCCATAATTGGCTTCGAATACCAACTTTGAACTGAATGCATTCAAAAATAGCTGAGATATTTGAAAAATACTATATAGAGGAACGCCGTTCCGTTGCGTTCCGGAACGTATTATTTTTGTATTTGCTACCCATAATTGGCTTCGAACACCAACTTTGAACTGAATGCATTCAAAAATAGCTGAGATATTTGAAAAATACTATATAGAGGAACGCCGTTCCGTTGCGTTCCGGCACGTATTATTTTTGTATTTGATACCCATAATTGGCTTCGAATACCAACTTTAAACTGAATGCATTCAAAAATAGCTGAGATATTTCAAAAATACTATATAGAGGAACGCCGTTCCGTTGCGTTCCGGCACGTATTATTTTTGTATTTGATACCCATAATTGGCTTCGAACACCAACTTTGAACTGAATGCATTCAAAAATAGCTTAGATATTTCAAAAATACTATATAGAGGAACGCTGTTCCGTTGCGTTCCGGCACGTATTATTTTTTTATTTGATACCCATAATTGGCTTCGAACACCAACTTTGAACTGAATGCATTCAAAAATAGCTGAGATATTTGAAAAATACTATATAGAGGAACGCCGTTCCGTTGCGTTCCGGCACGTATTATTTTTGTATTTGCTACCCATAATTGGCTTCGAACACCAACTTTGAACTGAATGCATTCAAAAATAGCTGAGATATTTGAAAAATACTATATAGAGGAACGCCGTTCCGTTGCGTTCCGGCACGTATTATTTTTGTATTTGATACCCATAATTGGCTTCGAATACCAACTTTAAACTGAATGCATTCAAAAATAGCTGAGATATTTCAAAAATACTATATAGAGGAACGCCGTTCCGTTGCGTTCCGGCACGTATTATTTTTGTATTTGATACCCATAATTGGCTTCGAACACCAACTTTGAACTGAATGCATTCAAAAATAGCTTAGATATTTCAAAAATACTATATAGAGGAACGCTGTTCCGTTGCGTTCCGGCACGTATTATTTTTTTATTTGATACCCATAATTGGCTTCGAACACCAACTTTGAACTGAATGCATTCAAAAATAGCTGAGATAGTGCCAAAATACGTGACGGACCGCCGTTCTGTTGCGATGTATTTTATCGATGGGAAGAGTCAATAATCCATTTGACGCCAAACCTTTGAGGGGACCTTTAATTGTGACTGAGTTTAAGAAAACTGTGAATGGACTTATCGATGGGAAGAGTTGTTAATACGTTCCGCGTCAAACATTTGGTGTGGGTTTAACTAATAGTACGTACATCTTTCTGGTAATTTTTTCAAGAAAAAGTAAAAAAACCACTAAAACGAAAAGAAAAATTCACAATTGAACTGTGTTTCGGTTCATTCCTGCTCGAATTTGTACTGCATTTTACTGCTTTTGCTCATTAAATGTTGTGCGATTTGCTCTTACATCCGTCTTCATTTCACCAGAAATGCCCATAATAAAAAGGAAAATTCAACTCATAATAAAAAGAAAATTCAACTTCTAGCATTACCTAGATTACGTAAGTCTGGAACTGCTTTGCACTCGTTAACCAATGTTCAGTTTTCAATGTACACTCAGCGACATGCCTTCGTTCTCTGTTGGGTCAAGCCAAAGCACATTGTCTGTGATTGACTTGCTCCGTACATTATATAACAACGTTCATCACTTGGGGAAAGAACTACGCAGAGGAGACGTCGTAATTCTTTACTACGTTATGAAGTCTTGATATTTACGCTTTACAAGATATTTGTTTTCTTACCTTTTAACCATTTTACCAGATATAAATCGTCATGTTCAGGCTTCAAAAGGGACGATTCCAATTCCCGAAACTGCAGATGAGAAAGAAAACGAATCCACCATTTACAAACAACTTAGTAATTACAATTACGAACAAACAAGGAAACAGGAAGGATATAATAAATAGAGAGATTGTTAAACTGCAACCTTCCTGTCTGTTGAAAGAAATATCAAGTAAACTATATTTGTGTGCCTACCCGTGGCCGAGTGGTTAGCGCGCTGGGTTACTGATCTAAGAGACCTGGGTTCTGAAACCCGTGTAAGGCCAGGATGTGTGTGTCGTTTTTCTGCTTGATGTCCAGCCATGCTCTCAGTCCTTTTACTATGGCATATAAACTGACAGGCTCCTGTCGCTCTGTCGCAAGCAGCTGCTTGAGGTTATTTTTAATTTTTTTATATTTGTGTAACTGAAAGTCTACAAGAAATAAGAATGTTTTTTCTTAAAAAAAATCAAGAAAAATAATTAAAATGAACTTTTAAGACAAGTGGTTCTAAACTGATATGTTACCTGCTTAGTTTTAAAATAAAAACATATAAATTATGATATCTTTGAATAATGAACTCTCGTAGTTTCATCAAAATCCATGGGATAAATAAAGTTTTTAAGTGAGCGAACAAAATCGATTAAGTAAACTAATAATGATATATCCGCAAAAGTGAAGGACTAAAATTGAAAAATCGACTTTCATGAAACAAGAATCCTCCCACCAAATTTCAGTTGGTTTTTCGAAATATTTAGTATATATAATCAGTGGCTACTTTATTAGTAATAGACCTATGTTATGTTACCACGGAATCAAATCCACAATTCTGGGACTCCTTAAACTTTTTATGAGAAATTTTCTGTGACGAGCCCATTTGCCCAATCTCGACTCATCTGTGAAGTGCCCATTTGTCCAATCTAGACTCATCTGTGAAGTGCCCATTTGTCCAATCTAGACTCATCTGTGAAGTGCCCATTTGTCCAATCTGGACTCATCTGCGAAGTGCCCATTTGCCCAATCTCGACTCATCTGTGAAGTGCCCATTTGTCCGATCTGGACTCATCTGTGAAGAGCCCATTTGCCCAATCTCGACTCATCTGCGAAGTGCCCATTTGTCCAATCTAGACTCATCTGTGAAGTGCCCATTTGTCCAATCTGGACTCATCTGTGAAGTGCCCATTTGTCCAATCTAGACTCATCTGTGAAGTGCCCATTTGTCCAATCTAGACTCATCTGTGAAGTGCCCATTTGTCCGATCTGGACTCATCTGTGAAGAGCCCATTTGCCCAATCTCGACTCATCTGCGAAGTGCCCATTTGTCCAATCTAGACTCATCTGTGAAGTGCCCATTTGTCCAATCTAGACTCATCTGTGAAGTGCCCATTTGTCCAATCAAGACTCATCTGTGAAGTGCCCATTTGTCCAATCTAGACTCATCTGTGAAGTGCCCATTTGTCCAATCTGGACTCATCTGTGAAGTGCCCATTTGTCCAATCTAGACTCATCTGTGAAGTGCCCATTTGTCCAATCTAGACTCATCTGTGAAGTGCCCATTTGTCCAATCTAGACTCATCTGTGAAGTGCCCATTTGTCCAATCTGGACTCATCGGGTCTCTCTCCAGCTTCTGAAGTGTGCGGACGTGTTTCCTGATTGTTCCTGAAGTTGCCCGGTGTTGACCATGGATCCTACCGATGTATGCAATGATGAAAGGCTACATTGTAGTTTCAAAATACGTCATGAAAATGTATCTTATGAAGAAGTAGTTCTTCATTTCGCTTCTAAATATGGTGCAGCAAATATTGAATGTGCCCAGAAACTATCTAATGTCTCAACAGTGATTACCTTCAAAAACGAACTAAGTGCCGATTTGCTAGCAGCTTCACCATGCTTCAGCATTCACGACCATCCTGTTTCTTCTGTTCGTTTAGCCCTTCCTGCCAAGACTGTGTTCCTCTCTAAATTTCCGTTCTTCATCTCGGATCTTGAAATTAAGAGTGCCTTGGAGAGACCTTTGGAACTATTTTGGATTCTAAAGAAAAATACCTCACTTCAAACGGCCTGGATACGATAAAAACAGAAAATCCGCAATTCTTTCTTTTCGAATTCTTTCTTTTCGAATGACCAAGCCCATTCCCAACTTTATCAAGATTGGACTTTTCACAGCTACTGTATGGTATAGGGGTATGATCAGACTGTGCAAATGGTGTGAAAACCAGAATCACCCCATGAAACAGTGTGATTCCTATGCGAAAGTCCTAATGTCCAAAAAAACTAAATTGGTTAACAAGCCCACCACTCCCAAAACTGTTAATTCAGTTATTGACTCTGTAGAAATGTCTATTCCTGCTGATTGTCAACCGCTAACTCCAGAATTAATTTCTGAAGATATAGCGCACAATTCTTCCCCTTCTAAAGAAAATCTAAGACCTTCTCCAGAGTTAACTATTCCTAGTCCACTAAATATTTTTGAAGAAGAACCTTCAAAGAAAATAGTGCCTAGAAACCAAATCAAAACACACCTTTGCTTTGCCATTACAGACTTCATCTCGGATCGGCTTCCGGACGACCGAGAAGACTGCATTCTTGATGATTCTGACTCACAGGACACTTATGAAGACATCGTAGATGTTCTTAAATTCATTGCCAACCCTACTTATGCCGTCTCCGAGTGGGAAATTCCTTCCACCTTCAATATATTGAAGAGAACGGTGACTGTGGAAGGTAAAATTAGAACTAAATTTCGTAAATTCTACAAGAGAGCACTACTATCTAAAGAACTTCCAGACGTCTTTTCTGTTTGGGACTACCTGGTTATTGTTACCCAACTTTTAAAGTTTTAAAAGTGAATTTCCTTGATTTTTATTACTTTCCTTTACTTTAAACTCTAATTGAAGTTTAATTAGAGCTTTTTCACTATATTTATGTAAATTTTACTTTATTTTATTAGTTTTACAATTGTTAACATGTTTCCTCCTTAATTCTCCCGTCTCAGCCAATCCTAAAATTTCTATCTTCTCATTGGTTGAGACTTTTTTCTGTCTGAATCCTGTCCAAATTGAATGCTTTCTTCGATTAGGCTTATGTTTTAGTATTAACTCTTCATTTAGGATCACTTATTCTCTCTCTCCCAATTTAAAATGTACGGTGCCATATAATTTTTTCTTCCTATTCTAAATTATATCATCAGCCCCTTTCTTTCTTTCTTTCTTCTTTTTTATATCAATGTTTAAAATTGTTATCCAGTGACATGGCCATATGAACAGGTCCTCCTAAGTGGAGAGACCTGACAGCAGGGCCATTTTCTTCCCAATTTCAAGACCAAGACCAAGATCTAGACTCATCTGTGAAGTGCCCATTTGTCCGATCTGGACTATCTCTGTGAAGTGCCCATTTATTCAATCTAGACTCATCTGTGAAATGCCCATTTGTCCAATCTAGACTCATCTGTGAAGTGCCCATTTGTCCGATCTGGACTCATCTGTGAAGTGCCCATTTGTCCAATCTAGACTCATCTGTGAAGTGCCCATTTGTCCGATCTGGACTCATCTGTGAAGTGCCCATTTGTCCAATCTAGACTCATCTGTGAAGTGCCCATTTGTCCGATCTGGACTCATCTGTGAAGTGCCCATTTATCCAATCTAGACTCACCTGTGAAGTGCCCATTTGTCCAATCTAGACTCATCTGTGAAGTGCCCATTTGTCCGATCTGGACTCATCTGTGAAGTGCCCATTTGTCCAATCTAGACTAATCTGTGAAGTGCCCATTTGTCCAATCTAGACTCATCTGTGAAGTGTCCATTTGTCCGATCTGGACTCATCTGTGAAGTGCCCATTTATCCAATCTAGACTCATCTGTGAAGTGCCAATTTGTCCAATCTAGACTCATCTGTGAAGTGCCCATTTCTCCGATCTGGACTCATCTGTGAAGTGCCCATTTATCCAATCTAGACTCATCTGTGAAGTGCCCATTTGTCCAATCTAGACTCATCTGTGAAGTGCCCATTTCTCCGATCTGGACTCATCTGTGAAGTGCCCATTTATCCAATCTAGACTCATCTGTGAAGTGCCCATTTGTCCAATCTAGACTCATCTGTGAAGTGCCCATTTCTCCGATCTGGACTCATCTGTGAAGTGCCCATTTATCCAATCTAGACTCATCTGTGAAGTGCCCATTTGTCCAATCTAGACTCATCTGTAAAGACTGCATTTAGCCAATCCGATGACGCAGAGATTCGGAAATCGTTTTTCTCTAAGAAGTGTAATTTAAGAACATCGTGCAAATTATGATTAAACTAAAGAAAGTCTTTCAGAAAATCTTACCTCTTGTAAAATTAATCTTTCTTTGTCAGTTAAGTTCTTCAGTGATGGATACATCCTTCTTTAGAACTAAGATCTGTAAAAATAGGGTATTTACAAAATTAAGAGTAATCATATTTTGCTCACTACTTTATTTTGCATAAATTCTTGTTAAGATTACTTTTTGTAGAGGCATACATGCATACATACAAATCTGGATCTAGAAAAAAAAATGTTGCAATCGGGGAGGGAAAAAGTAAAAAGGGAGGACCAGACCAAGAGACATAATTTGCATTGCAATATAACATTTTCCCTTGTTTTAGTGGTATTTAAAAAAATGAATGAAATATGCACAAGTTTAATAGTTTTTTTGCCTTCATAACTAGCATTCTGAAAGGGGGGTGTAAACCTCCCTTACCCCCTAGATCCGACCCTAGCATACATATACACATGCATGGCCTGATTTAGGAGAACTGCAAGACTGCCAGTCTAGCATGCTGACGACGCTACTACATCCGATACAAAACCCACTGGATGGCCTTGACTGAAGGCACTATAGTACTTTAAGCTCTATAGTAGTTCTTTTCCTCTAGGGCGGGGGTGGCTCAGTCGGTAGCGCGCCAGGCTCGTAATCTGTAGTTCCCAGGTTCGAGTCCCAGCTGGGTCAGCGTTGAGATTTATCTCTGCAAAATTCCCCGCCCTGCCCACGGTCAGTAGGGGACACCGATGGGTTTGGAAAGGCCGCCGTCCGTCGGATGGGACGTTAAGCCGTGGCCCCGTGTGCGGGAGAGCCATACCCTGTGCACGTTAAAAAACACGCTGGATGGCCTTGACGGGAGGCTACCATCTGTCTCCCAACAGCTGTTCCAATGGGTCCCCTCCCCCAACCTTCTCTGAGCCTTCGGGGTCCATGTGACCTGGCCATTTAGCCCATGGTGTGTTGGGTTGTTGGGTTGTTTTACCTCTGAGCGGCACTTTTTTGCACACCATGGGCTAAATGGCCAGGTCACATGGACCCCGAAGGCTCAGAGAAAGTTGGGGGAGGGGACCCACTGGAAAAGCTGTTGGGAGACAGATGGTAGCCTCCCGTCAAGGCCATTAAGTGTGTTCTTTAACGTGCACAGGGTATGTCTCTCCCGCACACGGGGCCACGTCTTAACATCCCATCCACGGACGGCGGCCTTTCCAAGCCCATCGGTGTCCCCTACTGACCGTGGGCAGGGCGGGGAATTTTGCGGAGATAAATCTCAACGCTGACCCAGCTGGGACTCGAACCTGGGAACTACAGATTACGAGCCTGGCGCGCTACCGACTGAGCCACCCCTGCCCCAGCCCATGGTGTGCAAAAAAGTGCCGCTCAGAGGTAAAATAACCCATCTCTTTTCCTCGATGCAATTCTGATTTCTCCAGGCTCTAGTTACCTTGCAATTTAGCCCATTGTGTGCATAACAGGGGCTCTCAGAGGTAAAGCAACCCAATACAACCTTTCGTTTACAGAATAAAAATTCACGTACTGAAATATCGTTCCTCTAAATGCGTATTTTAATTTTTGTATTATAATTTTAATTTTTGTAATTTAATTGTATTTTATAACTTTCCTATAGGACATTATTAAAAATTATAAAAGGAAAGTTATAAAATACAATTAAAAAAAAACGGGTTTTAATGAATCGAGTTGATATTACTGCGTACATATACACTCAAGAATACTAATTTTTAGTGGCATTTTTTTCGTAACAGCATGTATAGAATATGCAAAATGAGATCTATATTGGAGGGCTTAAAAAATAGTTTACGATCTTTATGAGACTTAAAAATGCGAATACAACGACGTGTTAAAACATGAGTGAAGACAAATCACAGAAAAGGAAACAAGGAAGAATGAAACTACATTTTCTGTTGATTAATGTCCTAAACTGCTGTCCAAATATTCGATCGTAAGAGTTTCTCGTCACGTGAGGCGGGGGTGGCTCAGTCGGTAGCGTGCTAGGCTCGTAATCTGCAGTTCCCAGGTTCGAGTCCCAGTTGGGTCAGTGATGAGATTTATCACCGCAAAATTCATCGCCCTGCCAAAGGTCAGTAGAGGACACCGATGGGCTTGGAAAGGCCGCCGTCCTATTGGATGGGACGTTAAGCCGTGGCCCTGTGTGCGGGAGAGCCATACCCTGTGCACGTTAAAGAACACGCTGGATGCCTTGATGGGAGGCTACCATCTGTCTCCCAACAGATGTTCCAGTAGGTCCCCTCCCCCAACCTTCTCTGAGCCTTTGGGGTCCATGTGACCTGGCCATTTAGCCCATGGTGTGCAAAAAAGTGCCGCTCAGAGGTAAAACGACCCAAAACCCACCTGGGCTAGCGTTGAGATTAATCTCTGCTAAACCCATACCCAGTCCTTGGTCAATGGGCTTGAAAAGGCCGGTGTCCGTCGAATGGGAAGTAAAGCCCTGAACCGTGTGCGAGAGAACCCATATCCTGTGTTAAAGAACACGCTAGTTGGCCGTGACGGGAGGCTTACATCTGTCGCCAAAGAGCTTTCTAGTGGGCTTCTCTGAACCTTCGGGGACCTGGCCGTTTAAACCATTGTGTAGTACAGTCGCTCAAAAAAGTATCCGAACACTATGGTTGATTGCAAAATTCAGAAAAAATATCTGGCATTGATATTTTTAGAAATTAGTCATCTGGCAACCTTCGTGTCACGTGACACGAAGGTTGCCAGATGACTAATTTCTAAAAAAATCAATGCCAGATATTGTTTCTGAATTTTGCAATCAACCATAGTGTTCGGATACTTTTTTGAGCGACTGTACCACTCAGAGGTAAAACAACGACGACTACCTAACCTCATGACGCGCATTTTTTGTTGAATAGTATTTCTAAGGTAGTGCTCTCCAAGATTCAGGCTGTAAGTACAGTCGCTTAAAAAAGTATCCAAACACTATGGTTGATTACAGAATTCAGAAAAAATATCTGGCAACGATTTTTTTTAGAAATTAGTGATCTGGCAACCTTCGTGTCACGTGACACGAAGGTTGCCAGATCACTAATTTCTAAAAAAAAATCGTTGCCAGATTTTTTTCCTGAATTCTGTAATCAACCGTAGTGTTCGGATACTTTTTTGAGCGACTGTAGGTGGTCATATTATTTTGATACTAGATCGTGTGGGCTCACTCACGGAAATATTGAGCGTGTGCAGTTACCGTTCACAGCAAACTGGAGCGTGTGCAGTACTGCACACGCTCCAGTTTGCTGTGAACGGTAACTGGAGCGTGTACGGTTGCTGTACACGTTCCAGATATTTTTCCTGAATTCTGTAATCACGTGACACGGAGGTTGCCAGATCTCTAATTTCTAAAAAAATATCGTTGCCAGATATTTTTTCGGAATTCTGTAATCAACCATAGTGTTCGGATACTTTTTTGAGCGACTGTACTCCTTATGACATGATGTTAATTTTTATATGCTGTATTAGTTTATTTTGCCTTCTAACGAATGATGCATTAAATATGACACTTTTAAAAGTTTAACTTACACGAGAAATAATTTTTTTTTACTTACATGAGAAGAGGCAACTTTTGGCACTTCACAGTGGAACTTCCTAGAAGTAGATTCAACTCGTGCAAAAATTCTGAATAGAAATAATCAAAATGTGAGATATTTCTTGTGTGGAAACAGCAAGCAATCTTCAGCACATTAACGAATTAGTAGAAGTGCATATGGTGTAATTGCCTTTCTAAAAATGCTGCAGTTTTTCCGACAATAAGATTTTGCAGAGTTACTTCTATCGCTAACAGAGGGGAATATAGAACTTTTAAGTAAAGATAACCACGTGTTGCGCATCAAGGAAACGATTACAAGCGACTACGGAGAGAATTCAATGCGTCATCTCTTTTTTCTACGAACTGAAGAAAATGATTATTGCTAAGACGAAATTATCATTAAAGTATCTGAGCTACTTTTGATTTCGAAATCCGTTAATGACATTTTTGCGCGACTATGGCAACATGATTTTCCCGTTAATGATCAGAACAACAAGGATACAAAGTTTCAGTAGAGACTGCATAAGTCGTGTTGAAATCTCTAATGAACTGTTCATCAATGTACAAATTGGGTATTTATGTCTTTTGCGTAGGGAAGTACAGTCGCTCAAAAAAGTATCCGAACACTGGTTGATTTACAGAATTCAAAAAAAATATCTGGCAACGTATTTTTTTTTAGAAATTAATGATCTGGCAACCTTCGTGTCACGTGACACGAAGGTTGCCAGATCACTAATTTCTAAAAAAAAAATCTTTGCCAGATATTTTTTCTGAATTCTGTAATCCACCATGTTCGGATACTTTTTTGAGCGACTGTAGGTGTCATATTATTTTGATACTAGATCGTGTGGGCTCACTCACGGAAATATTGAGCGTGTGCAGTTACCGTTCACAGCAAACTGGAGCGTGTGTAGTTACTGCACACGCTCCAGTTTGCTGTGAGTTTGTTGAGCGTGTGCAGTAACTGCACACGCTAGCAACGCTGCAACTTTTGTAACTGGAGCGTGTACAGTTGCTGTACATGCTCCAGATATTATTCCTGAATTCTGTAATCACGTGACACGAAGGTTGCCAGATCACTAATATCTAAAAAATCGTTGCCAGATATTTTTTCTGAATTCTGTAATCAACCATGGTGTTCGGATACTTTTTTTGAGCCACTGTACCTTCTTTCTTAATAACGTTTGAACCCTATTATGTGTATGGGCACAGAGAAAAATTGTCTTGATGGGTGGAATCTGAACTCACGACTTCCTTGGGTTGGGTTGTTTTACCTCTGAGCGACACTTTTTTGCACACCATGGGCTAAATGGCCAGGTCACATGGACCCCGAAGGCTCAGAGAAGGTTGGGGGAGGGGACCCACTGGAACAGTTGGGAGACAGATGGTAGCCTCCCGTCAAGGCCATCCAGCATTTTCTTTAACGTGCACAGGGTATGGCTCTCCCGCACACGGGGCCACACACGGCCTCCTTGAGTCCACTTTTCTCACGTTGACCTGCAGCCTAATTCAGCGATAAAAATTCAAATATTAAAATGTGTAATAAATATGGAAACCTGTTATTTTTTTGTAAAGCAATAGGTGAATCGATTTCAAATTATGGAATAATTGTACAGATATTGATAAAAATCGGTGCCAGATATTTTTTCTGAATTCTGTAATCAACCATAGTGTTCGGATATTTTTTGAGCGACTGTACTACTAATTTGTCCAACGACATGTCCAAATCGCTAGATGGACTTACGTGCTCCAACCTCTTAGATGAGGACGATCGTTGTAGAGTAACGAGTGTCATTATAGATACACAATAGTTGTGGATGTACAACGTAACTGACGAGTACGACGCAACTGCATCCTGTCAATGACACCAATGCACCCTGTCAAGGATACTAAACCCTGTCAATGTCACAACGGTGACCTGTACCCAGTGGACCAGATGATAAATACGAAGTAAGATTGGGTATAATAATTAAAATTATATAAAATTTATATTTTTTTAAATTTTCACCAAAACATCTTCTTTACAAAGTGGTCCAGAGTGTAAAGCAGATTTATTTGTTGAACGGGGTGACCTGTACCCCGTCGACCACCCTGCAACATGTTAACGACCCTGAACCCAGGCCCGAGGTTCGAGATGCCACTCACTTGAAGGGAAAACTGATACCGAGCTACTCATTCACTGTTTTACAGAAGAGTTTTTTTCAGCGAAAACACCATCATTCCATCACTGATCCATCATTCCACTTACACTCTCTATCTCAAGGCATTTAAGTGAGGTGAGAATTTAAGGCTATAATTTGTTATTAATATTATACTTTGTCATTTTTGAAAAATTACCTTTTACGTTAATATTATTAAATATCTTTCGGTACGTTCAAGCCGGTTTTAATTTCCAAAATTTTGTGTTTAGTCAGATGACAAGTAGGCCTCCGCGAGACCAAACTGTTCCCGCCTTGTAAGGCCAGTTGCACTTAGTCTCGCAAAAATGAGCGTCGGATCTGCTCCAAGGAACGGGTTCGACATTAACTTCAAATGATAAACTGAAGAACTGTGGCAGCTCTGTTAGCTGCACAGTTCTTGGCAACAAACACCCATCCTCATCCTATCCTTTTTCCACCTGCATTTGTCACGATTGGAGACTTTCTTTTGTGACCGTGGCCAATCTCCTTTTATCCTTGGGATACTGCACCTCCGTTACTTGATGCTTCTGTCCATTCGTGTTGGAGACTTTCTTTTGTGACCGTGGCCAATCTCCTTTTATCCTTGGGATGCTGCACCTCCGTTACTTGATGCTTCTGTCCATTCGTGTTGGAGACTTTCTTTTGGGACCGTGGCCAATCTCCTTTTATCCTTGGGATGCTGAACCTCCGTTACTTGATGCTTCTGTCCATTCGTGTTGGAGACTTTCTTTTGGGACCGTGGCCAATCTCCTTTTATCCTTGGGATGCTGCACCTCCGTTACTTGATGCTTCTGTCCATTCGTGTTGGAGACTTTCTTTTGAGACCGTGGCCAATCTCCTTTTATCCTTGGGATGCTGAACCTCCGTTACTTGATGCTTCTGTCCATTCGTGTTGGAGACTTTCTTTTGGGACCGTGGCCAATCTCCTTTTATCCTTGGGATGCTGCACCTCCGTTACTTGATGCTTCTGTCCATTCGTGTTGGAGACTTTCTTTTGGGACCGTGGCCAATCTCCTTTTATCCTTGGGATGCTGAACCTCCGTTACTTGATGCTTCTGTCCATTCGTGTTGGAGACTTTCTTTTGTGACCGTGGCCAATCTCCTTTTATCCTTGGGATGCTGCACCTCCGTTACTTGATGCTTCTGTCCATTCGTGTTGGAGACTTTCTTTTGGGACCGTGGCCAATCTCCTTTTATCCTTGGGATGCTGAACCTCCGTTACTTGATGCTTCTGTCCATTCGTGTTGGAGACTTTCTTTTGGGACCGTGGCCAATCTCCTTTTATCCTTGGGATGCTGCACCTCCGTTACTTGATGCTTCTGTCCATTCGTGTTGGAGACTTTCTTTTGGGACCGTGGCCAATCTCCTTTTATCCTTGGGATGCTGAACCTCCGTTACTTGATGCTTCTGTCCATTCGTGTTGGAGACTTTCTTTTGGGACCGTGGCCAATCTCCTTTTATCCTTGGGATACTGCACCTCCGTTACTTGATGCTTCTGTCCATTCGTGTTGGAGACTTTCTTTTGGGACAGTGGCCAATCTCCTTTTATCCTTGGGATGCTGCACCTCCGTTACTTGATGCTTCTGTCCATTCGTGTTGGAGACTTTCTTTTGGGACCGTGGCCAATCTCCTTTTATCCTTGGGATGCTGAACCTCCGTTACTTGATGCTTCTGTCCATTCGTGTTGGAGACTTTCTTTTGGGACCGTGGCCAATCTCCTTTTATCCTTGGGATGCTGAACCTCCGTTACTTGATGCTTCTGTCCATTCGTGTTGGAGACTTTCTTTTGGGACCGTGGCCAATCTCCTTTTATCCTTGGGATACTACACCTCCGTTACTTGATGCTTCTGTCCATTCGTGCTCCAAAGATGACGCCCTTTCGAAGTCAGCCACATCAGCCATTTTACCCATGTTGCATTTTACAGCACTTCGTATCGAAGAAGAATACTAACGTCAGTAAGAAATTTTGGATGGTACTTAGCACACTACGAACTGTACTAAGAATCATGGTTTTGGATTGGATTGTTTTACCTCTGAGCGGCACTTTTTTGCACACCATGGGTTAAATGGCCAGGCCACAAGGACCCCGAAGGCTCAGAGAAGGTTGGGGGAGGGGACCCACTGGAACAGCTGTTGGGAGACAGATGGTAGCCTCCCGTCAAGGCCATCCAGCGTGTTCTTTAACGTGCACAGGGTATGGCTCTCCCGCACACGGGGCCACGGCTTAACGTCCCATCCGACGGACGGCGGCCTTTTCAAACCCATCGGTGTCCCCTACTGACCGTGGGCAAGGCGGGGAAATTTTGCGGAGATAAATCTCAACGCTGACCCAGCTGGGACTCGAACCTGGGAACTACAGATTACGAGCTTGGCGCGCTACCGACTGAGCCACCCCCGCCCCAAGAATCATGGTACTTAGCACATTATGCACTGTATTCAAGCACACTACGAACTGTACTAAGAATCATGGTACTTAGCACACTACGAACTGTATTAGAGCACACTACGAACTGTACTAAGAATCATGGTACTTAGCACACTACGAACTGTACTAAGAATCATGGTACAGTCGCTCAAAAAAGTATCCGAACACTATGGTGGATTACATAATTCAGAAAAAATATCTGGCAACGATATTTTTTAGAAATTTGTGATCTGGCAACCTTCGTGTCACGTGGCCAATCTTCGTGTCACGTGACACGAAGGTTGCCAGATCACTAATTTCTAAAAAATATCGTTGCCAGATATTTTTTCTGAATTCTGTAATCCACCATAGTGTTCGGATACTTTTTTGAGCGACTGTACTTAGCACACTACGAACTGTACTAAGAATCATGGTACTTAGCACACTTCGAACTGTACTAAGAATCATGGTACCTAGCACACTACGAACTGTACTAAGAATCATGGTACTTAGCACACTACGAACTGTACTAAGAATCATGGTACTTAGCACACTACGAACTGTACTAAGAATCATGGTACTTAGCACACTACGAACTGTACTAAGAATCATGGGACTTAGCACTGCACACTGCATTCAAGCACACTACGAAGTGTACTAAGAATCATGGTACTTAGCACACTACGAACTGTACTAAGAATCATGGTACTTACCACACTTCGAACTGTACTAAGAATCATGGTACCTAGCACACTACGAACTGTACTAAGAATCATGGTACTTAGCACACTACGAACTGTACTAAGAATCATGGTACTTTAGCACACTACGAACTGTACTAAGAATCATGGTACTTAGCACACTTCGAACTGTACTAAGAATCATGGTACCTAGCACACTACGAACTGTACTAAGAATCATGGTACTTAGCACACTACGAACTGTACTAAGAATCATGGTACTTAGCACACTACGAACTGTACTAAGAATCATGGGACTTAGCACACTACACACTGCATTCAAGCACACTACGAACTGTACTAAGAATCATGGTACTTAGCACACTACCAACTGTTCATAACAATTTCACCAAGCAGTTTACCGAAAACGGTGTTTATCGAAAAGCTAAGATAAATAAATAGCTTACCTCTAGTAACACGAATCTCTCTTTCTCAGTTAAATTCTTGAGAGTCGGATACATCGCTCTTTACGATTATAACGAATTTTTGAACTGAATGTCTTAAAAAATAAGTTATCTTCGAAACGAAAGAGGTCTGAAAAAGAACAAGGTTATTTTTTTCAATAGTTCTCTTTTTGGTCTTACTGTACTTTTGTTTTAAAAGATTATTAAAAAATTTTCAGTTAAATAGCAATTAACTAAATGTTAGGATTCACATTTACTGAACGTCAAATAAGTTCATTTAATAGTCATTTCAATAGTTCATTTAGAGGTTTACTGCATATTTAGAGGGCATACTACAGGAACGCAACGGAACGGCGTTTCCCTATATAATATTTTAGCAATAAATCAGCAATTTTTAAATGTATTCAGTTCAAAGTTGGTGTTCGAAGTCAATTTATGGGTATCAAATACAAAAATAATACGTGCCGGAACGCAAAGGAACGGCGTTTTTCTACATAGTATTTTTGCAATATCTCAGCTATTTTTGAAGGCATTCAGTTCAAAGTTGGTGTTCGAAGTCAATTATGGGTATCAAATACAAAAATAATACGTGACGGAACGCAACGGAACGGCGTTCTTCTACATAGTATTTTTGCAATATCTCAGCTATTTTTGAAGGCATTCAGTTCAAAGTTGGTGTTCTAAGTCAATTATGGGTATCAAATACAAAAATAATACGTGCCGGAACGCAACGGAACAGCGTTCCTCTATATAGTATTTTTGCAATATCTCAGCTATTTTTGAAGGCATTAAGTTCAAAGTTGGTGTTCGAAGTCAATTATGGGTATCAAATACAAAAATAATACGTGCCGGAACGCAACGGAAAGGCGTTCCTCTATATAGTATTTTTGCAATATCTCAGCTATATTTGAATGAATTCAGTTCAAAGTTGGTGTTCGATGTCAATTATGGGTATCAAATACAAAAATAATACGTGCCGGAACGCAACGGAACGGCGTTCCACTATATAGTATTTTTGCAATATCTCAGCTATTTTTGAAGGCATTCAGTTCAAAGTTGGTGTTCGAAGTCAATTATGGGTATCAAATACAAAAATAATACGTGCCGGAACGCAACGGAAAGGCGTTCCTCTATATAGTATTTTTGCAATATCTCAGCTATTTTTGAAGGCATTAAGTTCAAAGTTGGTGTTCGAAGTCAATTATGGGTATCAAATACAAAAATAATACGTGCCGGAACGCAACGGAACAGCGTTCCTCTATATAGTATTTTTGCAATATCTCAGCTATTTTTGAAGGCATTCAGTTCAAAGTTGGTGTTCGAAGTCAATTATAGTTATCAAATGCAAAAATAATACGTGCCGGAACGCTACGGAACGGCGTTCTTATACATAGTATTTTTGCAATATCTCAGCTATTTTTGAAGGCATTCAGTTCAAAGTTGGTGTTCGAAGTAAATTATGGGTATCAAATGCAAAAATAATACGTGCCAGAACGCTACGAAACGACGTTCCTCTATATAGTATTTTTGCAATATCTCAGCTATTTTTGAAGGCATTCAGTTCAAAGTTGGTGTTCGAAATCATTTATCGGTATCAAATGCAAAAATAATACGTGCCGGAACGTTACGGAACAGCGTTCCTCTATATAGTATTTTTTGCAATATCTCAGCTATTTTTGAAGGCATTCAGTTCAAAGTTAGTGTTCGAAGTCAATTTTGGGTATCAAATACAAAAATAATACGTGCCGGAACTCAACGGAACGGCGTTCCTCCATATAGTATTTTTGCAATATCTCAGCTATTTTTGAAGGGATTCAGTTCAAAGTTGGTGTTCGCAGTCAATTATGGGTATCAAATGCAAAAATAATACGTGCCGGAACGCTACGGAACGGTGCTCTTCTGCATAGTATTTTTGCAATATCTCAGCTATTTTTGAAGGCATTCAGTTCAAAGTTGGTGTTCGAAGTCATTTATCAATATCAAATACAAAAATAATACGTGCCGGAACGTAACGGAACAGCGTTCCTCTATATAGTATTTTTGCAATATCTCAGCTATTTTTGAAGACATTCAGTTCAAAGTTAGTCTTCGAAGTCAATTATGGGTATCAAATACAAAAATAATACGTGCCGGAACGCAACGGAACGGCGTTCTTCTACATAGTATTTTTGCAATATCTCAGATATTTTTGAAGGCATTCAGTTCAAAGTTGGTGTTCGAAGTCAATTATGGGTATAAAAAAAAAAATAATACGTGCCGGAACGCAACGGAACGGCGTTCCTCTATATAGTATTTTTGCAATATCTCAGCTATTTTTGAAGGCATTCAGTTCAAAGTTGGTGTTCGAAGTCAATTATGGGTATCAAATACAAAAATAATACGTGCCGGAACGCAACGGAACGGCGTTCCTCTATATAGTATTTTTGCAATATCTCAGCTATTTTTGAAGGCATTCAGTTCAAATTTGGTGTTCGAAGTCAATTATGGGTATCAAATACAAAAATAATACGTGCCGGAACGCAACGGAAAGGCGTTCCTCTATATAGTATTTTTGCAATATCTCAGCTATTTTTGAAGGCATTAAGTTCAAAGTTGGTGTTCGAAGTCAATTATGGGTATCAAATACGAAAAATAATACGTGCCGGAATGCAACGGAACAGCGTTCCTCTATATAGTATTTTTGCAATATCTCAGCTATTTTTGAAGGCATTCAGTTCAAAGTTGGTGTTCGAAGTCAATTATGGGTATCAAATGCAAAAATAATACGTGCCGGAACGCTACGGAACGGCGTTCTTATACATAGTATTTTTGCAATATCTCAGCTATTTTTGAAGGCATTCAGTTCAAAGTTGGTGTTCGAAGTAAATTATGGGTATCAAATGCAAAAATAATACGTGCCAGAACGCTACGAAACGACGTTCCTCTATATAGTATTTTTGCAATATCTCAGCTATTTTTGAAGGCATTCAGTTCAAAGTTTGTGTTCGAAGTCAATTATGGGTATCAAATACAAAAATAATACGTGCCGGAACGCTACGGAACGGCGCTCTTCTACATAGTATTTTTGAAATATCTCAGCTATTTTTGAAGGCATTCAGTTTAAAGTTGGTGTTCGAAGTCTTTTATCGGTATCAAATACAAAAATAATACGTGCCGGAACGCTACGGAACGGCGCTCTTCTACATAGTATTTTTGCAATATCTCAGCTATTTTTGAAGGCATTCAGTTTAAAGTTGGTGTTCGAAGTCTTTTATCGGTATCAAATACAAAAATAATACGTGCCGGAACGTAACGGAACAGCGTTCCTCTATATAGTATTTTTGCAATATCTCAGCTATTTTTGAAGGCATTCAGTTCAAAGTTGGTGTTCGAAGTCAATTATGGGTATCAGATACAAAAATAATACGTGCCGGAACGCAACGGAACAGCGTTCCTCTATATAGTATTTTTGCAATATCTCAGCTATTTTTGAAGGCATTCAGTTCAAAGTGGGTGTTCGAAGTCATTTATCGGTATCAAATACAAAAATAATACGTGCCGGAACGCAACGGAACGGCGTTCCTCTATATAGTATTTTTGCAATATCTCAGCTATTTTTGAAGGCATTCAGTTCAAAGTTGGTGTTCCAAGTCAATTATAGGTATCAAATGCAAAAATAGTACGTGCCGGAACGCAACCGAACGGCGTTCTTCTACATAGTGTTTTTGCAATATCTCAGCTGTTTTTGAATGTATTCAGTTCAAATTTGGTGTTTGATGTCAATTATGGGTATCAAATACAAAAATAATACGTGCTGGAACGCAACGGAACGGCGTTCCTCTGTACAGTATTTTTGCAATATCTTAGCTGTTTTTGAATGTATTCAGTTCAAAGTTGGTATTCGAAGTCAATTATGGGTATCAAATAAAAAAAGTAATACGTGCCGGAACGCAACGGAACGGCGTTGCTCTATATAGTATTTTTGCAATATCTCAGCTGTTTTTGAATGTATTTATTTCAAAGTTGGTGTTCGATGTCAATTATGGGTATCAAATCCAACAATAATACGTGCCGGAACGCAACAGAATGGCGTTCCTCTATATATAGTATTTTTGCAATATCTCAGCTATTTTTGAATGTATTCAGTTCAAAGATGGTGTTCGATGTGAATTATGGGTATGAAATCCAAAAATAATACGTGCCGGAACGCAACGGAGTTCTTCTAGAAAGTATTTTCGCAATATCTCAGCTGTTTTTGAATGTATTCTGTTGAAAGTTGGTATTCGATGTCAATTATGTGAATCAAATCCAAAAATAATATGTTCCAGAACACAACGGAACGGCGTTACTCTATATTGTATTTTTGCAATATCGGAGCTATTTTTGAATGTATTCAGTTCAAAGTTGGTGTTCCATGCGAATTATGAGAATCAAATCCAAAAATATGACGTTCCGGAACGCAACGGAACGGCGCTCCACCATATAGTATTTTTTCAATATCTCATCTATTTTTTAATGTATTCAGTTAGAAATTTGTGTTCGATGTCAGTTATGGGTTTCAAATCGAAAATTAATATGTGCCGGGACACAACGGAATGCCGTTCCTCTGTATAGTATGTTCTATTAGCTTAGATACTTTTGCAGGTATCCTGTGCAATGTTTGTGTTCGAACTCATTGAAGGGTGTGAAACTGAAAAGTAAAACGTGCTGGAATGCAATAGAATGTGATCTCTTTCTGAGCAGCTGCTGCAACTTTCTTTCAGCCTCCCTAATCCTTGTGGCCTGGCCATTTAGGCCATTGTGTAAAAAACATTTCGGCTGGGAAATAAAACCACCAACCAACGACCCGTGTGCCAACACGGGCCCATGGGTCGTTTAGATGTGGCCCCGTGTTTTAAAGACCGTACCCTGTGCACATTAAAGAACACGCTGGATGGCCTTCACGGGAGGCTAATTTCTGTCTTTCAACAGTTGCCCAGTGGATCCCCTGCCTCCCCAACCTTCTGTTAGGCCTCGTGATCGTTGTGAACTGTCCATTTATACCACGGTGTGCAAAAAAAAAGTGTCGCTCAGTGGTAAAACAACCCTACTTTATCTTTACTTCAAAATATTCAATTATTTTTGTAATAAAAAAATAATAAATACCCCCTCAAGCAGCTGCTTGCCACAGATGTCTGACGGAGCCTGTCAGTTTATACGCCACAGTAGAAGGTCTGAGAGGATGGCAGGACCTCAGCAGAGAAGCTTCACATACATCCATGCCTTACCCGGGACTCGAACCCAGGTCCACATAGATTAGTAGCCCAGCGTGCTAACCACTCGGCCACGGGACGGCTAACAAAAATTGTCAACTGCACGCGGTGTTCCCAGGTGGTCACCCTCCCAAGTACTGACCGCGCTCAAAGCTGCTTAACTTCGGGGATCAGAGAGTTAGTAAAAATGGAAAATATTGAAATATCTGATATCCTCAAAAAATAATACGGATGGTGTCTTTGAGTCTGTGAGACTCATTCTTTATAATTATATGTCCTGATCAGTAACTAACTGTCGAAACTATGCGAAACGGCAACAATTTGTAGTAAAAAGGTGGGGTGAAATGTACGAAGGAGGAATAGATCCCATCTACTGTCGTTTATAAAAAATTCAAGATACAAAATCATCTGAATCTGTGAGCCGTCCCAAAGCGACAGATGGCGGGTGAATCCTCCATCGATTGCATATTTAATAAATAAAAAATAAATACTATATTTTATATGTTATACAGGGCCAGATCTAGTTGAGAGGGTGTCAAGGGGGCCATGACTTCCCCTTTTCAGTGAGCTAGTAAGCAAAATATTATTAAACTTATTCATATTTCATGCATTTTTCAACGAAATTTTTTAAGACCTGTAAAATGGAAGGGTAACAAAACTGTTACTAAGCATCTGGAATTTTCTATTTTCATGGATATAAACATTAAAAAAAATCCTAGAAAATTTAAATCATAATACATATAATTGGGCCTGTAAATGGTAGCTAGGCGTAAACTGGAAGGAGAGCTGTGTACCAATCCCTAGTGATGATGCACAGAACCGGCCAGGTCTAGCACCTAATGTCCGACCCCGCCTTCTCGTGGTGCAGGCCGTTAGTACCTTTCAAAAGAGATACTCTCTTTTGGAAGGGAACGGAAGGGGAGGGCTGCCAGTTCAGTATGGCCTGCTGATCTGGTCATCTACGGCCACTTTTTTCTTTTTTTTCAACCCTGCTGAGGAGTGGTCAACTTCACAGGGTCCTGGTGGTGACCATTTATACCTACTAGATTGGACTTGTTTATGGATTTGAGCTTGATTATGGATCCTGGATTTGCTGCACTGGTGGGCCTCTGTTGAGGGAGAGTCTGCCGCTGTGTTTTCTGTTTGCTTCTGGGTTGCCAGCTCTAAGTGAACAGAGGCATGGGATACCTTATATCAGCTGGTGGATAATCCTAATCAGAGGCCATCGCAGGTACCTGAACCTTACTTAGCTAGTTGGGCATCGTCAAGCCTAAACTGGAGTAATGCGTCTCAGGCAGGCCATGTGGCTCTTGAAAAAGTCCACTTGAAAAGGTGGTGCCTGAAGTTCCTACCAGCATCGGTGACTTCAGCCTTTAGCGGAGGAGGAACGGGTCTTTGCCCCATGCCTGCGATCAGAGGGCTGTTTGATATTGTTGGCCCTACCAATCTCAATAAACCTAACTTCTTTAAAAATCCTACTAATCATTTTCTTTCTGCAGGAACGTGGAACGTGAGGACATTACATAGAGATTATTCTCTTGATGTCCTCATGCAGGAATTCCAGCGCTATAACCTAGATATTCTAGGCTTGCAAGAGACCAGATGGACAGGTAAAGGTGAGATACTTAAAAATAACTTTAAATTTCTCTTTACAGGGAGGGAGGATGGAAAGCATCACCAAGGCGTGGGTCTGCTGCTCAGCAGACATGCTAGTGATGCTCTTCTAGGATATGAGTGCATTAATGAAAGGTTTCTTACAGCAAATTTTCAGACAAGCATTAAAAACTTGAATGTTATCTGCTGTTATGCCCCCACTGAGGATGCTGATGAGGATGAGAAGGATAGGTTTTACGGACAACTTCAGGACATTTTGAATTCTGTCAAGAAAGGAGATATTACCCTTGTTCTTGGTGACTTCAATGCCAAAGTTGGTACCGACTCTGACCTTTGGGGAGGAGTAATAGGTCCTTTTGGTATTGGTAGCTGCAATGGCAATGGGCAACGTCTCCTACAGGTAAGTAAACTCAATGGTTTCAGAATAACTAACACATATTACAAACATCGCGACATACATAAATACACATGGGTTTCACCTGATGGGCTGCATAGGAATATGATTGATTATATATTAATTAACAGCAAATGGGCTAGTTCTGTTAGAAATACCAGGGCATATAGGGGAGCTGAAATTGGATCTGACCATTACCTTGTTAAAAGTGTCTTGCAACTTAAACTTAAAAAGTGTTGTGCTAGAGTTAAAAAATTTACCTTTAATACTGAAGCTCTGAATGACCCAGTTATAGCTAAAGCTTACCATGATAGGTTACTTAGGCATTATGACGGTCATGGTTTGCTTAATACTGAAGTTGAGGAAGAATGGGGCCATTTTAAACAGGCTTTTTTGGAAACTAACAGTACTCTTTTAGGAAAAAAGGAGCAGAGGAGGCAGAATTATTTAAGTGACAAGGCAATTGAGCTTATTTCAGAAAGAAGGAATTGCAGGAATGCCCTTAATCAGTACCTTACTAGTCCTAATAGAAAAGATTACAGAGAGCTTAATAAACGTGTAAAGGATCAGTTAGCTACTGATAAAAATCTTTGGCTTGATAGCTTGGCTGACAAAGCTGAGGAAGCGGTTAGGCAGCACAACAACAGAGAGCTGTACCAGATAGTTAATGTTTTATGTGGTAGAAAACGGACAGGCATACAGGGATTGAAGGATAAACAAGGTAAGGTTATAGAAGGTGAGGATTCTGTCATGGCTAGGTGGGCTGAGCATTTCAGTGATGTTCTAAACAATGTGGTTAGTTCTACTCCCATTGTTTGTAATGATGATAGATGCATTGGCAGCTTTAATGTTGGCCCTATAACACAATCTGAAGTTAGTTTGGCTATCTCTAAACTGAAACTTCATAAATCCCCAGGGGTAGATGAAATTACTACAGAAATGCTCAGCGCTGGGAATGTTTTGGTTATCACTTGGATGACTGAAATTTTGAATAACTTTTATGATAAAGGCATGGTTCCTAAAGATTTTACCAGGGCTATTATTATCCCTATTTTCAAAAAAGGTGATCGCAGTTCTTGTGATAACTATACTCTCTGTCTACTCTCTGTTCCAGGTAAAGTTCTTTCCATGATTGTGCTTAATAGAATTAAGAATCTGGTTGACAGTCAATTGCGTGATGAGCAATGTGGATTCAGAAGTGGTAGGGGATGTGTGGATCAGATATTTTCACTTAGGCAGATTCTTGAGAAATGTTTAAGAGTTTCAGAAACCTTTGGTTGCTAGCTTTGTTGATTTCAAAAAGGCTTTCGACTCTGTTGATCGTCATAATTTGTGGTTGATTGTGAGATCATATGGTATACCAGACAAGTTAGTTAACATAATGAAAGCTCTCTATAATAACACTGAGTCATGTGTGAGAGTTGGTAAGTCTTGTAGCAATTGGTTTAGCATTACTTCTGGTGTTCGACAAGGGTGCATTTTGTCTCCTTTTCTCTTTAGTTTGGTTGTTGATTATGTTATGCGAAATTCACTTCAAGGGAAAGCTTTTGGCCTTAAATGGGCTGGAGATACGAAAATTTCTGATTTAGATTATGCTGATGATTTAGCCCTTTTGGCAAATGATGTTGATGAGATGAACTCTTTCATTCGAACTGTTGATGAGACTGGGAGTACAGTAGGTTTGGTTATAAACAGAGAGAAAACTAAAGTGATGAAAATTGGTCAGGCAGGTTGTGATTCAGTTAATCTGAATGGTTGCAGTCTTGAGCAGGTGTCACAGTTTAATTATCTTGGGAGCTATGTAACTGATACTGGTGATGTGCGGCATGAGATTAACAGACGAATAGGTATTGCTGCCGGGACTTTTAAGAATCTATGGAGATTGTGGAGAAATAGGCGTATACACCTAAAGACTAAAATTAGACTGTATAATAGTTTGGTTCTTTCTAGGGTTAGTTATGGTAGTGAAACTTGGACGCTGTGTAAACAAGATAACAGGAAACTAGATGCTTTTGATTCTAGATGCTTACGCAGTATCTTGGGTATTAGGTGGTTTAACTTTGTAACTAATGATGAGGTTAGGCAAAGGAGTCTGCAACCTCCTTTAAGCAGCATATTGTGCAGAGAGAGACTCCGCTGGTTTGGCCATGTTGCCCGTATGGATAATTATAGATTGGCGAATAGGGTTATGAACAGTGTGCCTAGAGGCTTCAGAAGGAGGGGGAGACCTAGGATGCGGTGGGCAGACAATGTCAAACAGGACCTTGTTAGAATTGGTGTGCAATGGCCGGATGCAGCAGATGTAGTTCAGGACAGATATGCTTGGAGAAGTAAACTGCGTGGTCTGGTTGGACCTCCGTAGCCCATGGCTGCTTGAGGATGATGATGATGATGACATATAATTGCGACCTACTGTTCTTTGTACCTAGGGCCGTTTGAGGTGTAAATCCAGGCTCTGTAGAAAAAATAATTTTATAATATAAAAAACAATATTCAACAATTAAAACTCTAATGCAAAATAATATTTTTTATAATTAAAGAAGCTTTGAGGTCTCCTTTTCAGTCGTAATAGACGCCCTGGCCCTAGTTAATTTTGTTGTTTTCAGTGGAACAGCTAACTTTTCCGCTGTTTAATTTTTTTATTTTCTTTTAAGTTTTTTCTCTTTAACCTGTTAGGCATAAATTATTGCAACCTCGACTTGCCATTATAGCAGATAGTGGGGAAACCCATGGTGCACAGTAAATTAGGACTTTAATTCAGGTCTTGAAAATTTCCTTAATTCACCAGGATCAATTCTTTTAAAAGCATCCAATTTAGTTTGTAAAGTAAGACTTCTACTTACCGACACTAGAAGTTGATGATCTTGTATTCTGATCATCCATTGTCAGAAATTAAAAATGATATTAATCAATCGCGTTCGAGAAAAAGCGCTAAATTAAAAAACGCATTGCATGCGAATCAATTCATGTCAGATCCGCTTCTATGAAATCGGAAGACTTCAGTTCTGTTGCCAGATCCATTGCAAATAATTTTTATTACAGCAATTATTATTTTATTAATATATCGTGAGAGATTTGAAACAGCGTTATAACCAGTTGATTACAGCGCTACAGTGAGGTAATAGATGTAATTCAATAAAAGTATTATAGCGAATTAACGCTCAGCTAACGGCGTTGTAAAGAGGGAATACTATATGCTCTTTGCCTTATTTTAATTTTTGAGTTTTTCCACATATTGGGCGCTGGTCGCAAAATTTTTTTCACCGGCTTTGGGTTGGGTTGTTTTACCTCTGAGCGGCACTTTTTTGCACACCATGGGCTAAATGGCCAGGTCACAAGGACCCCGAAGCTCAGAGAAGGTTGGGGGAGGGGACCCACTGGAACAGCTGTTGGGAGACAGATGGTAGCCTCCCGTCAAGGCCATCCAGCGTGTTCTTTAACGTGCACAGGGTATGGCTCTCCCGCACACGGGGCCACGGCTTAACGTCCCATCCGACGGACGGCGGCCTTTCCAAGCCCATCGGTGTCCCCTACTGACCTTGGGCAGGGCGGGGAATATTCGCGGAGATAAATCTCAACGCTGACCCAGCTGGGACTCGAACCTGGGAACTACAGATTACGAGCCTGGCGCGCTACCGACTGAGCCACCACCGCCCCTTTTCACCGGCCACCATTCGAGTAGAGGTGATGTAAGAAAGTAACATATTTTGTGATTGGAGGTTTGTGCAATATACATACCCCTCTCAAGCAGCTGCTTGCCACATAGGTCTAACTGGAGCCTGCCAGTTTAATACGACATAGTAGAAGACCTGTGAGGATGGCGGAACCTCAACAGAAAGACAGCACAATCATCCATGCCTTACCCGGGGCTCGAACCCAGATTTCGTTGATCAGTATCCAAGCGCGCAAACAACTCGGTGTTCGTTAAATTATAATCACTCCATCCCATGTCAAATCATCAAGTCAATGGAACACTAACTTCGAAATTCTATAACTTAAAAAAAAAAACGTTTTATCGGAAAACGTGAAGAAAGATCTCAATCAATTCTAGTTAAATATCGATTGTGAACAACATTCTTTCAGTATTTAAAGATGTGGGGCTAGGTTGTTTTACCTCTGAGCGGCACTTTTTTGCACACCATGGGCTAAATGGCCAGGTGACATGGACCCCGAAGGCTCAGAGAAGGTTGGAGAAGGGGACCCACTGGAACAGCTGTTGGGAGACAGATGGTAGCCTCCCGTCAAGGCCATCCAGCGTGTTCTTTAACGTGCATAGGGTATGGCTCTCCCGCACACGGGGCCACGGTTTAACGTCCCATCCGACGGACGGCGGCCGTCTACAAGCCCATCGGTGTCCCCTACTGACCGTGGACGGGAGGGGAATTTTGCGGAGATAAATCTCAACGCTGACCCAGCTGGGACTCGAACCTGGGAACTACAGATTACGAGCCTGGCGCGATACCGACTGAGCCATCCCCGCCCCGCAGAGTTGGGGTAGTTTGAACATTTAACAGCAGCAATGCTAGACAAAATATTTTACCTTTCAAGATAATTGAAACTGACTATTTTATATATATAAAAGAATATTATGTCAAATTGTTTCATCCATAGCTAGATATTTTTAAAGTGTGCAACTAAGTCCTTCAATATTCGTTATTTTTTTTAGAATTAATTGCTGCTCCGAAATGCTTAAACTTCTATAGTTATTTAAATACTACAATAATGTTGATGATAATTGAGATATAGATAGAGTGGATTGAAATCTTTAAATGTTCCTGAGCTATAGTTTCTTATAAAACGCTTATTTTAGAAGTTACAGACCGTTAAAATTAAGCTCCCGTTAACAAAACTTGTGGTAGAGAGGTCATGAGATCAGTAATCGTGTATACTCTCTGTATGAGTCTATTTTTTGCTTTAAAAAAGTAAATCCAGGGAAATGAATAAGAATATCTTAATAATACTTACATGAGAAACGAAAAACTTTTAACACTTACATGGGATTTCGTAGAAGTAAGACCAATTGAAGAAAAAATATGATATGGAAAAATATATATATATGAATTCTGAACTGAGATATTCTCTATGTCAACAAATCAGACCGTTTCACAGCATAAAATCGAATTAATAGAAAATAATAGAACAGCTTTCTCTGTTCTATTATTCTCTGTTCTAAGCTTAATTTGTTACTAAAGAGTTATTTTTGCACTTCTAGAGTTTGCAATATTTCGAGACATGTCGATCATAGAAAATCTACAGACATGACACTCTGAAGGATGCTTATCTTCATCGGTACGTACAGGAAATATCAGAATAATGATTGAAGCTAATTATATGAAACGAAAAGGAAAAATTCTTTCATCCAAGGACTGAAATAAAGGTAATTATGCATATCTTTAAAATACAATTATCATTAGATACCATTCTTTCGATGCTGAAATACATTAAAGGCATTTCTACGTAAGTGCTTCAAATTTAACATTTTATTGTTGAAAAGGCAGATAGTGGTGCACAGTAAATTAAGACTTTAGAAAGGAATTTTTCTGCGCATCTATTACACTGGTCTGCATGAAAAAGTGGGTGTACAGTCGCTCAAAAAAGGACGTGACACGAAGGTTGCCAGATTATTGATTTCTAAAAAAAATCGTTGCCAGATATTTTTTCTGAATTCTGTAATCAACCATAGTGTTTGGATACTTTTTTGAGCGACTGTTCTTTATAGATTTCAGGGAGCTGAATCCGAATCTGGCATCCAAATGATTATGTCAGGCACAATTTTCGTCGGAGGATGTTTTTTGAGAAAATGATGCTTTTGTAAATATGTATGATTTTATTCGTTTTCAAACCACCGAAAGCCTCAGTTTTATTATGTGAGATAACCAACAGATTTGCTTATTTAAGGCGAAATTTTCCACGGATTAGCGACGAAAAATGAAAGATGGAATTTTCGTTGGTACAGTCGCTCAAAAATGTATCCGAACACTACGGTTGATTACGGAATTCAGAAAAAATATCTGGCAACTATTTTTTTAGAAATTAGTGATCTGGCAACCTTCGTGTCACGCAACACGAAGGTTGCCAGATCACTAATTTCTAAATAAAAATCGTTGCCAGATATTTTTTCTGAATTCTGTAATCAACCTTGGTGTTCGGATACTTTTTTGAGCGACTGTAGGTGCTCATATTATTTTGATACTAGATCGTGTGGGCTCGCTCACGGAAATATTGAGCGTGTGCAGTTACCATTCACAGCAAACTGGAGCGTGTACAGTTGCTGTACAGGCTGCAGATATTTTTCCTGAATTCTGTAATCACGTGACACGAAGGTTGCCAGATCACTAATTTCTAAAAAAAACGTTGCCAGATATTTTTTCTGAATTCTGTAATCAACCGTAGTGTTCGGATACTTTTTTGAGCGACAGTACTCAGATCAGATAGTTATTTTAAGATCCTGAGATCCAAAATAAATTAAATTACAATGTAAATAGAGCCTGGGAAGCATTCAGAAATGTTTGCCACAACCTTTTAGGTAATAATGTAAGGGCAGATAACTACGAAGAAATCGTCGAAAATCTACTTTCTTCATATAGAGTATTAGGATGTAATATGCCGCTAAAACTGGATTTCTTACATTCAAACCTGATTTTTTCCCCCCCACAATTGATGGGGGCGGTCTCGGATGAGCACGGAGAAAGGTTCCATCAAGATATATCAGAAATGGAAAAAAGATATATCGGCAAATGGAACGAGAGTATGTTGGCGGACTACTGTTAGGCCCTGCAGCGAGAGTTGGGTTGTTTTACCTCTGAGCGGCACTTTTTTGCACACCATGGGCTAAATGGCCAGGTCACATGGACCCCGAAGGCTCATAGAAGGTTGGGGGAGGGGACCCACTGGAACAGCTGTTGGGAGACAGATGGTAGCCTCCCGTCAAGGCCATCCAGCGTGTTCTTTAACGTGCACAGGGTAAGTCTCTCCCGCACACGGGGCCACGGCTTCACGTCCCATCCGACGGACGGCGGCCTTTCCAAGCCCATCGGTGTCCCCTACTGACCGTGGGCAGGGCGGGGAATTTTGCGGAGATAAATCTCAACGCTGACCCAGCTGGGACTCGAACCTGGGAAGTACAGATTACGAGCCTGGCGCGCTACCGACTGAGCCACCCCAGCCCCCTGCAGCGAGAGACTTCAAAGATAAAATATGTGACAGAAAGCAACAAAATAATTTTTTGTGTAAATATTTACATGTATCATGATTTATTAGTGTCAGCTTTAACTTTTTATAATGTAAATAAATATTTGGTAAAATATATTTAATTTCTCTGAGTAAAATAGTGTTTTTTAAAATTAAACCCATATCTCTAGAAAACTACAGAAACAAATCGTCTGTCAGATTCGGATTCAGCACCCTCAAGGACATAAAAATCAGACAAAATTTTAGAAGGGAGGGAAAAAAAGTTTCTTCGCAGACCAATGTTATTTTTGATTCATTCATTGTTATATTGCCATTCATTGTTATATTGCCAGAAGTAAATGAAGCAACAATGCACATACATATTTTTTTCCATTTACCATCGCAAGGGGAGTTAACCCCCATCGCGCCCGCTGTCAGAATGGAGACACTGAGGGGATTGAAAGCCTGTTGGGTGGGACTTTAAGCCATGGACAGGAGAGCCGTATCTACACATGTTAAGGAACATTCTAGATGGTCTTGTTAGGACTTTACCGTCTGTCTCGTAACAACTATCTATTCGACCCCTTTCCGTAACGTTCTCTGAGTCGTTGGGGTCCTTGTAACTTGGCGGGAGAGCCATACCATGTGCACGTTAAAGAACACACTGGATGACCTTGACGGGAGGCTACCATATGTCTCCCAACAGCTGTTCCAGTGGGTCCCCTCTCCCAACCTTCTCTCAGACTTCGGTGTCCATGTAACCTGGCAATTTAGCCCATGGTGTGTGAAAAAGTGCCGGTCAGAGGTAAAACACCCCAACCTTGTAACTTTGCCATTTAGCCCATATTGTGCAAAAAAGTGCCGGTCAGAGGTAAAACAACACAACCTTGTAACTTGGCCATTTAGCCCATGGTGTGCAAAAAAGTGCCGGTCAGAGGTAAAACAACACAACCTTGTAACTTGGCCATTTAGCCCATGGTGTGCAAAAAAGTGCCGGTCAGAGGTAAAACAACCCAAACTTGTAACGTGGCTATTTAGCCTATCGTGTGGAAAAAAAAGACTACCCCTCAGAGGCAAAACAACCAACCCTTTATTACCATACATCTCAGTTTTCACCTACCTTAACATATTTTCTGGCTATTTGTTTCAATTTTGCAGTTTATTTTTTGAATATTAAAAAAACCGTAGCATCAATTTGGGACTCTAACTACGATCACAGAAACGGTATGCGCTGCTCGTAAAATGCGATACCAACGAACAGCAGTGGTATTGCGTTGCGCAGGTTTTAGTCAAGGCCATAGAGTGGGTTCTTTAACATTTATAAGGTATGGCTATCCTGTACACGGAACCCCGGCTTTACGTTCCATCCGATGACGGCGGGCTTTCCAAAGCTATTAGTGTCCCATTTCTGACTGAGAACTGGGGGCGGGGTTGCAGAGAAAATCTCAACGTTGACAGAAGGGAGGCCACAACCTCTCCCTGCACAGACAGTCATTAAAGGTGGAACTTGAGCAATTATAAGGTTCGAAAAATCTTTCTACACAATCCAACATCCTACTAAAGCAAAATAGCTCACTAGCCAGGTTGGGTTGTTTTACCTCTGAGCGGCACTTTTTGCACACCATGGGCTAAATGGCCAGGTCACATGGACCCCGAAGGCTCAGAGAAGGTTGGAGGAGGGGACGCACTGGAACAGCTGTTGGGAGACAGATGGTAGCCTCCCGTCAAGGCCATCCAACGTGTTCTTTAACGTGCACAGGGTATGGCTCTCCCGCACACGGGGCCCACGGCTTAACGTCCCATCCGACGGACGGCGGCCTTTCCAAGCCCATCGTTGTCCCCTACTGACCGTGGGCAGGGCGGGGAATTTTGCGGAGATAAATCTCAACGCTGACCCAGCTGGGACTCGAACCTGGGAACTACAGATTACGAGCCTGGCGCGCTACCGACTGAGCCACCCCCGCCCCCACTAGCCAGGATCTATCTATAAGGAAAAACAAAATGAAACCATCTTCATTTCGTTAGCTGAGGTGAATGCATCCCACAGAGCATCGAGTTTTCGCAGCTACAGTTTCAAACTAATATCCCGAGTCTCGTTTATTATTTTTCCGAATGTCCAACACTCTCGACGTTCTGTAGCGATAGTATTCCTCACCTCACCCTGTTATAGGTTATTGCAAACTGTAAAATTATTATTACTCTTAAAATAAAATGGGGCGGGGATGACTCAGTCGGTAGCGCGCCAGGCTCGTAATCTGCAGTTCCCGGGTTCGAGTCCAAGCTGGGTCAGCGTTGCGATTTATCTCCGCAAAACTCTCTGACCACGGTCAGTAGGGAACACCGATGGACTTGAAAAGGTCGCCGTCCGTCGGATGGGACGTTAAGCCGTGGCCTCTTGTTCAGGAGAGCCATACGCTGTGTATGTTAAAGAACAAGCTGGATGGACTTGACGGGAGCCTACCATCTGTCTTCCAACAGCTGTTCCACTGGGTCCCCAACCTTCTCTGAGCCTTCGGGGTCCTTATGACCTGGCCATTTATCCTATTGTGTGCAAAAAAAGTGTCGCTCAGAGGTCAACCCACCAATTTTAAAATAGTAATTTTATTTTCTTTCAATGTTTTCATACAAAATTAAAAAATAGAATGCATAGATGAAAATATGAAGCAATTGAAGCAAACCGAAAAAAGAAAAAGAATAAGTGTTGCTTAATATGCAATCATGGGTTATTAAAATTCGACCGGATCTCATATAATTCTTCCACCTGAAATTTGTCAGCAATAAACAAAAAAGTCAAGTATTTTAGCCAAACTCAGAGAAACCATCTAAACAGAAATCTATTAATGAAGAAATTTATCGCCCATTGCTACCATGGCGTTTACTGCTGGATGAAAACATAACAGGGCAGGAAAAGGATGACCCCAACAGCCCACAGAGCGAAACCATACTCCTGTAGTGGACAATCCCATAGTGCAAGTGGGATGCAATGACTCTGTGCGCGTGACTGCAGCATTGTGACATGCCCTGAAAAAAAAAAAAAACGACGACTGAGGTCACGAAAGTCGAGTCGGGCCATTAAAAGTTTCTAACTTTTGGTGCTTTCTCAGAATTTTTTTGGACTTTTTGATTCCTTTATGTCATTTATCTTGTTTACAAAATAGAGTTTCTATGTGTGTTCCTGGTACGGCAAAAGTCGACATCCAAAAAGTTGGGTTGTTTTACCTCTGAGCAGCACTTTTTTGCACACCATGGTTGGGTTGTTTTACCTCTGAGCGGCACTTTTTTGGGGCTAAATGGCCAGGGCTAAATGGCCAGGTCACATGACCCAGAAGGCTCAGAGAAGGTTGGGGGAGGGGACCCATTGGAACAACTGTTGGGAAACAGATGGTAGCCTCCCGTCAAGGCCATCCAGCGTGTTCTTTAACGTGCACAGGGTATGGCTCTCCCGCACATGGGGCCACGGCTTAACGTCACATCCGACGGACGGCGGTCTTTCCAAGCCCATCGGTGCCCCCTACTGACCGTGGGCAGGGCGAAGAGTTTTGCAGAGATGAACTTCAACGCTGACCCAGATGGGACTCGAACCTGGTAACTGCATATTACGAGTCTGGCACGCTAACGACTGAGCCACCCCGCCCCGACATCCAAAGGACTTATCCTGATGATAACATCCGGATTACTTCTGCGAATGTGGAACAAACAAGGATGGTTGACCAGTGCTGATTAGAGTGACTCCGTTAATGCACATCAAATTCTCATGTCACAAGACGCGATATAAATGGGATAAATAAATTCTTATTTTTTATGCTAAACAGCCATATAGCGTATTTAATACTAATATTGTTAGCGCTGTGAAAATTCCACATTTTCTTTTTCTTCGTTATAATTTTTACTTTCTTCCTCTCAAAATTATAGGCAAAAATCAGAATTATGACTGATCCCGAACTACTGAGCCAACATGTTCCTGATTCATCTCCATTTCGTATCCCACCTTAGCGCAAGACAATTTTATCTCCTTACTCGAGCAATTTGTTGTCTTTCATTTAACAGGAAATATTTTTCTTTCATTTATGACGTGTCGTTAAACCAGCTAAACTAATAAGTTTTTCCCTCCTGTTAATTATGAACGTTAGCGATGACGATATACAAATTTCCTTTGTCATCTTTGCTCATTAAGCACTCTTGTAATGACATTGATCATCGATTTGTGGGGCGGGGGTGGCTCAGTCGGTAGCGCGCCAGGCTCGTAATCTGTACTTTCCCAGGTTCGAGTCCCACCTGGGTCAGCGTTGAGATTTATCTCCGCAAAATTCCCCGCCCTACCCACGGTCAGTAGGGGACATCGATGGTGCTTGGAAAGGCCGCCGTCCGTCAGATGGGACGTTAAGCCGTGGGCCCCGTGTGCGGGAGAGCCATACCCTGTGCACGTTAAAGAACACGCTGGATGGCCTTGACGGGAGGCTACCATCTGTCTCCCAACAGCTGTTCCAGTGGGTCCCCTCCCCCAATCCTTCTCTGAGCCTTCGGGGTCCATGTGACCTGGCCATTTAGCCCATGGTGTGCAAAAAAAGTGCCCCTCAGAGGTAAAACAACCCAACCTAATCTGTTTGAAATATATAGGTGTCATGAGGTCTTCGATGCCCATGAAATTATTTCTCAGCGTAAATCCAGCATCATACGGTAGAAGTAGAAATTGCGATTAAAAAGTGCCTAAAAGTTTGACTAAATACTAGATTTTGTAATAATTAAAAGATTGTATATGAGGCACACATTTAATATTAATACTTTTAAAATTTTTAACTACTGGGATGCCCAATTTTTTTTTTTACCGTTGTTGGGGTGACGGGAAGATGAAAAGATTAAGAAACATTGGTCTAGAAAATTCCTCATGGGAAGATGTTTTCAAAATTTTCAAAAATTTTTTGTCATAAATTAAACATTGCACATTAAAGAGCAAGTTGAAAAATTTCGTTTCTTCTTCAGCTAGTGTGACTTTTAAACTTTCCCACTTTTTTTTTTATTTGATTCGCTTAGTGGCGCCATCTATCGGGAAATGGACAACTATGTTTTCTCATGGAGATGGAATTTATATACAATCACGCTCATGTCTTAATCAGTAATTCAATGGCAAATTATAACAGGAGATGTCTGGTAGACATGGAACACCTAACCTGGTCGGTTGCAAAAAAGATCCCATCCCACTCGCGCCCAAACCAATTTTTTTTCCCAACTTTACTCTTTCATGAGTTTCATATCTACAGGACATCTGTGATACTTTGCCACTGATTGGGTTGGGTTGTTTTACCTCTGAGCGGCACTTTTTTGCACACCATGGGCAAAATGGCCACGTCACATGGACCCCGAAGGCTCAGAGAAGGTTGGGGGAGGGGACCCACTGGAATAGCTGTTGGGAGATAGATGGTAGCCTCCCGTCAAGGCCATCCAGCGTGTTCTTTAACGTGCACACGATATGGCTCTCCCGCACACCGGTCCACGGCTTAACGTCCCATCCGACGGACCGTGTCCCCTACTGACCGTGGGCAGGGCGGGGAATTTTTGCGGAGATAAATCTCAACGCTGACCCAGCTGGGACTCGAACCTGGGAACTACAGATTACGAGCCTGGCGCGCTACCGACTGAGCCACCCCCCGCCCCACTTTGCCACTGAATTGCACATTAAAGCTTTCTAATAAATAACGTTCTTTTTGTTTCTTACAGACTGACACCAGATACCCATTTCACTTGTAGGGTAAAATTGCCTAGTAAACTGTACATTAAGACTTAATTATCATTAATTAAAGTACGATTGGTTTCCTTGAAGAATAACTATTCGTACTAGACAGGACCAGATGTAGGGGAGGGGGGACAAGAGAACCATGCCCCCCCTTTCGTGGATGTTAGTAAGAGCAATGGGAGCAAAAATATTATTAAAAAAAGTAAATAAGGAGGGCCAACAGACATTTCCAATTCGGTATGACGTTTCCCCGTCCGTTTGTAGGCCTTTAAATTTTTTCTTGAGAAATATTTTGAGAATATAAGTAAGTTTAATAAATTTCTGCCTCTCTTACCCTTACTGGCATTGTAAAATATTTTTAAAGACCTTTGGAACGGAGGGGATAATATGTCTTGGACCCTGTTATTTTTTACGGCTCCATTACATCACTTGTCTCCCTCCCTTTATTTTTTTTAGATAAGGCCTTATTCTCATTTTTTATTTGCTTTATTAGTTAGCGTACTTGCTTACTGATCATAGAGACTCGGGTTCGAGCTCATGATAAAGCGTTAATGTTTATTTTCTTGTCTGTTTCTGTTGAGGTCTCGCTGGGGGCGGGGGTGGCTCAGCCGGTAGCGCGCCAGGCTCGTAATCTGTAGTTCCCAGGTTCGAGTCCCAGCTGGGTCAGCGTTGAGATCTATCTCCGAAAAATTTCCCCGCCCTGCCCACGGTCAGTAGGGGACATCGATGGTGCTTGGAAAGGCCGCCGTCCGTCGGATGGGACGTTAAGCCGTGGGCCCCGTGTGCGGGAGAGCCATACCCTGTGCACGTTAAAGAACACGCTGGATGGCCTTGACGGGAGGCTACCATCTGTCTCCCAACAGCTGTTCCAGTGGGTCCCCTCCCCCAATCCTTCTCTGAGCCTTCGGGGTCCATGTGGCCTGGCCATTTAGCCCATGTTGTGCAAAAAAGTGCCGCTCAGAGGTAAAACAATCCAATCCAATCTGAGGTCTCGCCTTCCTCACAGATATATGGCACATTATAGACAAGCTCCTATCAGACATCTGTGACAAGCAGCTGCTTGAGGGGATATTTATTTATTGTTTTTTGAACAATTGTTTCTAGATATTTTTCGAATATGAAGGTGGAAGTATGACGATATCTATGTCAAAGCAAAGCGTTTGATGTGACATAGAATATAGAAAACGTATCCCCTAATTTTTTTAACCCCCCCCCCCCCCCCAAAAAAAAAGGAAATTTTTAAACAATTGGTTCAATATATCTTCCGAATAGTAGAGCAAATCGTATTGAGTTATATTAAAATGAATAGTTGTGACGTGGAGAATGACATTGGCTATCTCAAATTATTTCCCCTTGTTTCACCAAAAAGGGGCTGTTTCATCTTTTTATTTCCAAGGAATTTTTAAAGGCATTTTTGTTTTGTTTGGAAAGATAAATACAAAAATTCTTATAGTTGTATCTGTAATATTGGAACATCAGTCTTTTGATTTTCTGAATCATCCAATAGTTCGAAATTTCCCCTTTAGAGGGCGCAAAATTCGGAAAATAACAAACTTCTTTCTTTTTTTCAAAACAAGTGTTACGTATTCGCCAGAATAAAACTGTGGAAAAGGAAATTTACAAAAGTTGATCAAAGGGACCAGGGTTCGAACTCCGGTAAGGTAAATGTTTATGTTTTCTTTCTGCTGAACTTTTTCTGTCAGACCTCTGTGGCAACAGCTGTTTTCGGGGTAGTATATTATTACTGTTAAATTTTATTGTGGTTTCACAAGATAGGCGGCACTTTTTTGCACACCATGGGCTAAATGGCCAGGTCACATGGACCCCGAAGGCTCAGAGAAGGTTGGGGGAGGGTACCCACTGGAACAGCTGTTGGGAGACAGATGGTAGCCTCCCGTCAAGGCCATCCAGCGTGTTCTTTAACGTGCACAGGTTATGGCTCTTCCGCACACGGGGCCACGGCTTAACGTGCCATCCGACGGACGGCGGCCTTTCCAAGCCCATCGGTGTCCCCTACTGACCGTGGGCAAGGCGGGGAATTTTGCGGAGATAAATCTCAACGCTGACCCAGCTGGGACTCGAACCTGGGAACTACAGATTACGAGCCTGGCACGCTACCGACTGAGCCACCCCCGCCCCATTCACAAGATAGTGGAATATGTTAGTCATGGGCTAACTGCAGCTGTGCTACTGTAATCTGAGAACCACATATTCTCGGGGAATTAACAATATTTTTAGTGTCTGTGTATCTGTTCGTTCAAGAACTCTCCCTAAATGGTAAGGGCTAGGACCAAAGAATTCGGTATACAGCTTCATTTCACGGTAAATGAGTGCAAAAATGAGGGTTTGCACCCCACAAAATTTATCCCCTTGTTCTCCCAAGAAAAAATGATTAATGCGTAATGATGAACAAACTAAAAGAATTCTTAAAAAAACCTTTATTTCCTATAATACAACAATGAACGTTGATGTAACATTTAGGTCATGTTCGCATGAGACTCGCCTATTAGTGGCATGTCAGTTGATTCGGTATTCGAAAGACTTGTTATTTTAACGGTTTGGAACCTCAACTCCATTATTTCCCAAATGCCTGACCGTTCGGTCCTAAATTTGACGTTAAAGTTAAATTACGTGAGGTTAAAAAAAATATATACCAGGTGATCCAAAAGTAACAGAAAAATTAAAAATACAATAATTCGAAAAGTATAGACAGTAGCACGATGCGGCTTTCACAGAAATGCACAGAAAGACATCTGATTTTTTTAATAAAGAAAAATTTTATTGCCAGAATATTTACATTTGTCACCGACAGGTGGCGCTGTAGCGGTCCCGGAGATGCTGCCTGTCGCTATTTAAACAGATCCGCCACTGTAAAACTACTGACACAACTGAAGCGCCACCTGTCGGTGGCAAATGTAACTATTGTGCCAGGAGAAATTTTCGTTATTAAACAAAAACCCATATCTTTCTGTGCATTTCTGTGAAAACCGCATCGTGCTACTGTCCATACTTTTCGAATTACTGCATTTTTACTTTTTCTGTTACTTCTGGATCACCCGGTAGTTATGTTTAATTTCCACCATCAACCAATGGGAAGGTAGGGCGTGCGGCTCGTAATTTGCAGTCCTGCGAGTCCCACCTGCGCTCAACGTTGAGATTTATCTCCTCAAGACTCCTCGCCCTGCCCTCGGTCAGTAGGGGATATCAATGATTTTGGAAAGGCCTCCGTCCATCGGGTGTGACGTTAAGCCGTGCCCCGTGTGCTGGAGAGCCATACCCTGCGCACGTGAAAGAACACGCTGGATGGCCTTGACGGGAGGCTTCCGTCTGTCTCCTAACAGTTGTCCAGTTTACCACTCAGAGGTAAAAAACACAACCCATCAATACATATCCTCCATTTTTTTCTCTGTATGTTTCATTACTTCCTCGTTGCATATCGTTCAACCCCACTCGTTCATTACTGCATAGGGTCGGGGGTGGCTCAGTCGGTAGCGCGCCAGGCTCGTAATCTGTAGTTCCCAGGTTCGAGTCCCAGCTGTGTCAGCATTGAGGTTTATCTCCGCAAAATTCCCCGCCCTGCCTACGGTCAGTAGGGGACACCGATGGGTTTGGAAAGGCCGCCGTCCGTCGGATGGGACGTTAAGCCGTGGCCCCGTGTGTGGGAGAGCCATACCCTGTGCACGTTAAAGAACACGCTGGATGGCCTTGACGGGAGGCTACCATCTGTCTCCCAACAGCTGTTCCAGTGGGTCCCCTCCCCCAACCTTCTCTGAGCCTTCGGGGTCCATGTGACCTGGCCATTTAGCCCATGGTGTGCAAAACAGTGCCGCTCAGAGGTAAAACAATCCAACCTGCTCCCATTCCCAACTTTTTGTCAGCTTATGTTATCTCATAAAAATTTGAATGTTTTCATTTTGTCGTCTATCTGTACATCTGTAGACATTCAATTATTTTTTCAGAGATAAATTCTTTTTGAGTTTGATAGGTATTGATGAAATATTACAATTCGAATTTTTAGAATCTCCCAAAGTTTAAATTGCGTACTCTAACGGTGGAAAGAATTTAAAAAAAATGTTAACGAATATTTAAAACGATGTATTTATGCTAAAAAGTTTGGTGGTGGAATGTGGTCACAAAGTATCCATTATTCACAACAATGAGCTGCTCTCTTTCCAAAACACCCAAAAGTTTAAATTGCACCCTCTAACGTTGGAAATTGTTCCTCTAACGATGGAAACCTTTGAAGATTGCAAAGTTTTAGACGAATAATTCGAACGATGCATTTATGCAGGAAAATTTTAAATTTTGGTTGTAGAATATGAAGATGATGAAGTTCGTATTGACAACAATAATTTGCTCCCTTACTCCCAGGTAAGTGGGGACACACGGCTTTTATATTTTTTAAGAGATAATTGGAAAATTCTCTTTTAGTTGGATAGGTACAGTCGCTCAAAAAAGTATCAAACACTATGGTTGATTACAGAATTCAGAAAAAATATCTGGCAACGATTTTCTTTAGAAATGAGTGATCTGGCAACCTTCGTGTCACGTGACACGAAGGTTGCCAGATCACTAATTTCGAAAAAAATCGTTGCCAGATATTTTTTCTGAATTCTGTAATCAACCATAGTGTTCGGATATTTTTTTGACCGACTGTACTAATGAAATATTATAATTCGTACTTTTAATATCCTTGGTTTAAGGGCATAGAGAATACTAAATATTGGAAAGGCGAAACTTTTAACGAATATTGCAAGTGATTTGTTTATGGTAGTAATCTGAACTTTCCAAGATATAGTGTCAAGAGATATTCCACTGATAGTAACAATTTGTCTCCGTTTGCAAGATGACTATGAGAATTTTAAATTTAAGGAATAAATGCATAATACTTTTATATTCCGTAAGTACTAATAAAACACTATTCTTTGCATTTTCCCAATCATCCATTAGTGCGAGTTAAAACTTCTAAAGAGTCCAACGATCGGTGATGAAAATCTTGATTCTCATTGAAAACGCGATTCTCCTTTTCGCTGGAGACGATATGTGTTCTAGTTTGTTTCTAAAATTCCTTGATGAGATGGAATAGAGTTGGGAAAGCGTTTTCTTTTGATGCACCATCTCTGTGAACAGGGCTGGGTTGTTTTACCTCTAAGCGGCGCTTTTGTTTGCTCATAATAGGCTAAATGGCCCCGGTCACAAGGACCTCAAGGATTCAGAGAAGGTTGGGGGAAGTGGACCCACTTTACAAATGTTAAGAGACAGATGATAGCCTCCCGTCGTACAGTGTATGTTCTTTAACGCGCAGAGGGCATGTATCTCTTTCCCCCACAAGGGTCTACAGCTTAACGGCCTGTCCAAGCCCACCGAGGGGCGGGGGTGGCTCAGTCGGTAGCGCGCCAGGCTCGTAATCTGTAGTTACCAGGATCGAATCCCAGCTGGGTCAGCGTTGAGATTTATCTCCGCAAAATTCCCCGCCCTGCCCACGGTCAGTAGGGGACACCGATGGGCTTGGAAATACCGCTGTCCGTCGGATGGGACGTTAAGCCGTGGCGCCGTGTGCGGGAGAGCCATACCCTGTGCACGTTAAAGAACACGCTGGATGGGCTTGACGGGAGGCTACCATCTGTCTACCAACAGCTGTTCCAGTGGGTCCCCTTACCCAACCTTCTCTGAGCCTTCGGGCTCCTTGTGACCTGGCCATTTAGCCCATGGTGTGCAAAAAAGTGCCGCTCAGAGGTAAAACAACCCAACCGAAGCCCACCGGTGTCCCCTTCTGACCGAGGGCAGGACGGGGATTGGGAAAATAAATCTCAACGCTGTCTCAGCTGGGATCGAATCTGGAACTGTAGATTATAAGCCAGGCGCGCTACCGACTGAGCGATCCTCGCCCATCTTTGTGATCGATGTCTTAGGGATGGTGATGATGGTGGGAGAGGAAACACCATGGGCTTCAGCTATCATTTCCTATTCATTTTGTCTTATCTCTTCCTATA
Organism: Ryuthela nishihirai; assembly: GCA_038380435.1. Classification (NCBI taxonomy): domain Eukaryota; kingdom Metazoa; phylum Arthropoda; class Arachnida; order Araneae; family Heptathelidae; genus Ryuthela; species Ryuthela nishihirai. The sequence continues at coordinate 21,253,579 of JAWZYU010000013.1, forward strand.
TCTTTTTTTTTACAGAAAAACTTCACATTGCGTTGAAAAGGGATTTTATTAGACTTCGTAATCAAACACGTTGAGAATTCCACTTCAGTTATAAGACTATTATATATTCTTTTTTGCAGCTTATCTTCATTCTGCTTCCTCGGTTGGAAGAATATTTTCGGATTCGACACGACAATTTGCCAAATAATCGTCAATTTCACTCGGCAGTCTTATCTCAACTTTATAAAGAAGTTTCTTCTGATTCATCCAACTGTAGCTATTGTCGAAATGCAGAACATCTGGAAAGTTAGAAAATAAACGCATATAGACACACATATGAATGCAAAAGAAACGTTATTAAAACATTAACTGAACTAAAATATGCACTTCAAAATAATGCATTGCTCAAAACAAACATTTGCAAATAATAGTTTGAATGCGAGCTATCTACTTACAAACTCCAGGTTTTTGGCAAATATACATTCCTTCGACAGGTATTGATGAACAGTTTTCTCTCTTCGTGGGTATCAGCACTTCCAATTCCTTGTCTTCAGTGGTTAAGTTCTTCTTGAAACTGAGCGCAAATCCCAAGTCAAATTTTTCGGTCTCGTACTTCCAAAACAAAATGGTATCTGCATCTTCAATCGGCACTTCCACTACAAAAGAGGATTTGATGTCGATTATGGTAGAATGGACGTGTTCTTCGTCTGGGTTAAGTCTTTCTTTATTTGCTAAGTAGTATTCTTCTGGTATAATTCCCCCTTGTGGAATCTGCAATAGAAAATGTTAGTCAACAGATTGTTGAGAGATAGGTCAGATTAGCAGTGCGTCAGAATTCATTGGGATTTGACAAAGTAATGTTTAAATGTGAAGCAAGTATGGGTTAAGCCTTACACAAAAGGTGAAGGGTGAAACCCAAGGGTGGACGGATTCCCTATAACTAAGTTTCACTTCTTATACGAAAGATTACTTGCTTTTAACAATACTGCTTTTATTAGGGGTTGGGTTGTTTTAGCTCTGAGCGGCACTTTTTTGCACACCATGGGCTAAATGGCCAGGTCACATGGACCCGAGGGCTCAGAGAAAGTTGGGGGAGGGGACCCACTGGAACAGCTGTTGGGAGACAGATGGTAGCCTCCCGTCAAAGCCATCCAGCATGTTCTTTAACGTGCACAGGGTAAGGCTCTGCCACACATGGGGCCACGGCTTAACTTCCCATCCGACGGACGACGGTCTATTCAAAGCCCATCGGTGTTCCCTACTGACCGTGGGCAGGGCAGGGAATTTTGCGGAGATAAATCTCAAAGCTGATCCAGCTGGGACTCGAACCTGGGAACTACAGATTACGAGCTCAGCGCGCTACCGACTAAGCCACCCCCGCCCCACTTTTATCAAGAGGGATTGACTCAATCGGTAGCGCACTAGGATCGTATTTTGCAGTTCATAGTTCAAGTTCTAATTGTGTCAGCGCTGAGATTCATCTCTGGTAATCCCCACCCTGCTCTCAGTGAGAAGGGAAGAGTTGGCTTCCAAAAGTTGCCATCTTTCGGATGGAACGTTACTTAGCATTCAAAACAACTTTCGCCGTCTACTTGTTATTGAAGAATTATGAGAGATTTTAAAGTTAAAAGACAGAAACGGAATTCTATTATAATTTTTTTTTACTCACCATTGTAAGACAGAGAGGATTTCCATCGGGATCGGTTCTTGTTCCTCCCAAGAACGCTGGCAGAATTTCCGCATCCATTTCATCGAGAAGAAATTCTTTCCATCCTTCTGCAAAACAGGAAAACTAAGAAATAATTTTTGATTTTCGTATCGTTTAAAAATATTACCTTGGAAGGAAATAATTTGGGGACTATCGCAGCTCAGTCCTCTCCCAAATGATTCAAAGGAAAATATTTACTATGAATGATTTTATTACATTTGTATGATAAACACTTCCACTCGAACTAAATACATAACTGATTACAAGTTGTTTATTTTCAGTCTAATGCAGAGGTTCTCAGCATTTTTACCTTTGACACACATTAGAAGTGTGACATCCATGTAAAAGACTTACCAGTATGGTCGTCCTAATATTTTTAATAAAACAATAAATAAATTTGCGAAAATGGATCATATTTTATTGATAAAAATTTCGTATACTAAGAGTTTGCAAATTATCATCGAATCAATACCTAAGTAGCTATCATCAATGGAAGACCTTGGACTGGTGTAGCTCACGTAATTTAGCAGTGCGATTTTTATTGTCCGTAGACAGTAATTCTTCGACGGACTGTGTCATGTGACAACGGCAACTTTGAAATTTGCTCAACGTCTTCATATCCATTGGATTGGATTGTTTTACCTCTGAGCGGCACTTTTTTGCACACAGTGGGCTAAATGGCCAGGTCACAAGGACCCCGAAGGCTCAGATAAGGTTGGGGGAGGGGACCCACTGGAACAGCTGTTGGGAGAAAGATGGTAGTCTCCCGTCAAGGCCATCCAGCGTGTTCTTTTACGTGCGCAGGGTATGGCTCTCTTCCGCACACAGGGCCACGGCTTAACGTCCCATCCAATAGGACGGTGGCCTTTCCAAGCCCATCGGTGTCCCCTACTGACCTTTGGCAGCGCGATGAATTTTGCGGTGATAAATCTCATCCCTCGTGCCCTTAATATATTTTTTAGATTGAACCCCTTTTAGACATTATGTACATTACAATGTACACTACTTGTTTTATTTATTTTAAACACAGAAGGGTTGGGTTGTTTTACCTCTGAGCGGCACTTTTTTGCACACAATGGGCTAAATGGCCAGGTCACATGGACCCCGAAGGCTCAGAGAAGGTTGGGGGAGGGGACCCACTGGAACAGCTGTTGGGAGACAGATGGTAGCCTCCCGTCAAGGCCATCCAGCGTGTTCTTTAACATGCACAGGGTATGGCTCTCCCGCTTACGGGGCCACGGCTTAACGTCCCATCCGACGGACGGCGGCCTTTCCAAGCCCATCGGTGTCCCCTACTGACCGTGGGCAGGGCGGGGAATTTTGCGGACTTCATATCCAAGTGTAACAAAAACAATTTTTTTACAAGACTATAAAATTAGCGCTTCCCCGATGTTCGGGTATTTCGAAATTATTATCTACTAGCTGAATCGCACCCGGCGCTGCCCGGGTGTCAATTTTAACCTGAATATTCTTATTTTCACTCCACTAAAGGTAAGTTGTGTAACCCTCTTCCCTTGAAACTTCAGCGCGGATTCAACACGAAGAAAATTTCCCGGTGTGTGCTTGAGTCGTTGCTGACATCAGCGAGCTCTCTCATAGCCCGTGACTCAGTTTCTACCTAAACTATCGAGATTTTTATTTTCGTTACGACAGATTGTGCTGCCCTGTGGCTCCCATGATACTTGACCGCATAGTCCAAATTTCCTGCACAGCTTCTCCCGAATGCATTGGTGATTGGTCTAAAAATCAGGTTCCCACTTGTCCCATGGCTTCGTTTCTACACAAATTGTCACAGATCGGATGTCACTTAATTTTTCAATATTTTTTAAATATTTTTTTAGCAATCATTCAGAAACTTTAAATGACGCTAAAACTAATTTGTTGTGACAACTTTACGCGTTTTCCCAATGCTGTTGAGAATGCTTTAAATGAAGAACGGAGTCAACCAAAGTAATCTGCCGGCTTTCGGGCGACATTAGCACGGTTTGTTTTAAATTCCTTTGATAAAATGACGCCACATATAAGACAACGCAGCTCACCTATCCAAGTAAACTCAAATTATATATATTCTTCGTTGTACTGGGGCGGGGGTGGCTCAGTCGGTAGCGCGCCAGGCTCGTAATCTGCAGTTCCCAGTTCGAGTCCCAGTTGGGTCAGTGATGAGATTTATCACCGCAAAATTCCCCGCTCTGCCCACGGTCAGTAGGGGACACCGATGGGCTTGGAAAGGCGGCCGTCCGTCGGATGGAACGTTAAGCCGTGGTCCCGTGTGCGGGAGAGCCGTGCACGTTAAAGAACACGCTGGATGGCCTTGACGGGAGGCTACCATCTGTCTCTAACAGCTGTTCCAGTGGGTCCCCTCCCCCAACCTTATCTGAGCCCTAGGGGTCCATGTGACCTGGGCATTTCCCACCTTCGTTGTACTTGCTGAAATGTTATTTTCTTTCCTTTGATTTGGTAATAGCAACATTGGATTGGATTGTTTTACCTCTGAGCGGCACTTTTTTGCACACCATGGGCTAAATGGCCAGGTCACATGGACCCCGAAGGCTCAGAGAAGGTTGGGGGAGGGGACCCACTGGAACAGCTGTTGGGAGACAGATGGTAGCCTCCCGTCAAGGCCATCCAGCGTGTTCTTTAACGTGCACAGGGTATGGCTCTCCCGCACACGGGGCCACGGCTTAACGTCCCATCCGACGGACGGCGGCCTTTTCAAACCCATCGGTGTCCCCTACTGACCGTGGGCAGGGTGGGGAATTTTGCGGAGATAAATCTCAACGCTGACCCAGCTGGGACTCGAACCTGGGAACTACAGATTACGAGCCTGGCGCGCTACCGACTGAGCCACCCCCGCCAGAGGTAATAGCAACTGTTGTATTGTTATTAACAGTAATGTCTATGGCATCATAGTCGCGTGCACTGCAGATGCACTACCCTCACTTTCTTCTTCTTTTCTTGCCTCCTTTACTAAAAAATTATTCAGGAGTATAATAGAAAGAAAACGGAAATAAATTGTCACAAGGCCCTACAATATTTTTCCTTTGCTTCTAGAACTGTGCGGTGTTTTGGGTTTGGCTGTTTTACCTCTGAGCGGCACTTTATTGCACACCCAAGACCCCGAAGGCTCAGAAGTTGGGGTAGTGGACCCACTGGAACAGGCTCTTGGGGGAAAGATGGTAGCCTTCCGTCAAGGCTATCCAGCGTGTTGTTTAAAGTGCGCAGGGCATGGTTCTCCTACACATGGAGCCACGGCTTAACGTCCCATCCGACGAATGGCGGCATTTTCAAGCCTATCGGTGTTCTCTAGTGACCGTTGGTAGGGCGGGGAGTTTTGCGGAGATAAATCTCAACGCTGACCCATCTGGGACTCGAACCTGGTAACTGCAGATTACGAGCCTGGCGCGCTACCGACTGAATTACCCCGCCCCCTGTGATGTTTTGACTGCATTCCACATACGCTCATCAAAACCGAGCGCTATAAAATGAATTCAGCACATTTTATTTTTTTCAGGCCTGCAAACAATGGTTATGTTGCAAAAAGCGTTCAAATGAATGATTTAACTGTGGTTTAATATTAAAACAGTTTTGAAAATGTTTAGATTTTGAAGATGTTTAGTTTTAGATTATTAGCTATTGACTGCATATGATAATTTAATTGAGTCGTTTCGCAGATGGCCAAATTTCCAGCGAAACAGTAAGCAGTTAAGAATGGCTAGTCTAATGATTTAGTCACTAAAAGACACACCTACAAAATTCTCATGCAACCATGGCTACGGAGGTCCTACCAGACTCTAATTTTGCTCTCCACACTTACTTCTCCTAAGCTAAGCTGCTGCATTTGGCCACTGAAATCCAATTCTGGCAAGGCGCTGTTTGACATTATCTGCCCATCGCATCCTAGGTTTCCCCCTTTTCCTGAAGTCTTTGGGCACATTGTTCATCATCCTATTTGCAATCTGCAGCTATGCATACGGTCAACGTGGCCAAATCAAAGCAGCCTCTCTCTGTACAAAATGCTGCTCAAAGAGGTTAATGACTCCTTCTACTTACAAAGTCAAACCACCTAATGCCCAAGATACTGCATAAGCATCTAGAACAGTGGCGCACTCAGGATTTAATCTTGGGGGGAACAAAGTAGCGCTCGGTTCGTCCGAGCACTAATGTGTTCGCCTTGTGTTCAGTGTTCACATAAAATATAAAAAAATGAATTTTAATTCTGAAAAGATTTTTGGAAAATTTTCTAATTTTTTTTTTCCTTTTTCTTTGGGGGTCCAGGGCTCCTTGCCCCCCCCCCCATCTGGGTGCGCCACTGATCTAGAATCAAAGACATCAAGCTTCTTGTTATCCTGCTTACAAAGGGTCCATGTTCTGCTACCATTACTAACTTTAGAAAGAATCAAACTATTATATAGTCTAATTTTCTCGCTAAAATACATAGGCCAGCATTGAGATTTATCTCCGAAAAAAACCCTACCCTACCCTCAGTGTGTAGGGGGATACCGACGGGCTTGGAAAGGCAGGCATCCGTTGAATGGGATGTAAAGCCGTGACTCCGTGTGTGGGAGAGCCATACCCTGTGCACGTTAAAGAACACGCTGGATGGTCTTGCCAAGGATATCATCTGTCTCCTAACAGTCTAGTGGCTGTCTCCTAACAGTCTAGTAGCTGTCCAGTGGGCCTCGTCCCCCTTAACCTTCTCTGAGCCCTCGTGTCCTTGTGACCTGGCCATTTAGTCTATTATATGCAAAAAAGTACCGCTCAGAGGTAAATCAACCCAATCCTTCCTCAATTTTCTCGAGTCCTTGCAGTTTTTGTGGTTAGGCCATTTAGCTTATTGCTTGCAAAAAAAGTCCCTCTCCGTGGTGAAACAATTTATACGTATTCCTCTGCAGTCAGACCGTTATGGGGACAACTGAACAAGGTAGTGAAATATGCAACATGTGTAAACCTTAGGATTCTATTCACTGTATCTCTTAAATATCAAATCTGTAGGAAAAGTTATATATATATTTAAGGAGCCCTATCAGTTTGTTAGAAAATTTCCTTGTTATGCAAATGCGAAACTAACTTCGATAACCTACAACTTCTAAATTACGCTTTTCATGACAAAAAAGTGACTGAAAGATAAAGTAATGATCTTAAAAAAATCTATTTATATCTCGATTTTCAACACCATTCCTTCGCTATTTGTAGGTTATAGAAGCTGGATTCTGAATCAATTTTTCATTGCTGTTGTTCGACATTCCAGCTTCCGTAACTCTAAATAGTGAGCGAATATTGTGGGCAGATTTGCAATTTGAATCCAAATATCGGAGTGGAGAAACTTGATACGCCAGAAATTTTGTCATCCACAGCCAATCGCAGCTTGTGATCAACATAGCTAGCCAGGGTTCAACTGACATAATAATTCCTGCCAAAAGCAACAAAATGTGACGCCTTTATGAAATCGCGGTAAATTTACAATTTTCGTTTTGAGTTGTTTGCAATATTAAAATTAGCTCGCCGCTCGCGGACTCCTAGGGGTTTGGGGCGAGGGTGGCTCAGTCGGTACTGCGCCAGACCCGTAATCTGAAGTTCCCAGGTTTCAGTCCTTAACTGGGCCAGCGTTGAGATTTGTCTCCGCAAAACTGTTCTCGGTCAGTAGGGGATACCGATGAACTTGGAAAGGATGCCATCCATCGGATGGCATCCTTTCCATTCCATTTATGTGAACACTGAACACAAGGCGTGAACACAAGGCGAACGAAGTAGTGCTCGGACGAACCGAGAGCTACTTCGTTCCCCCCAAGACTAAATCCTGAGTGCGCCAGTGTTCTAGATGCTTATGCAGTATCTTGGGCATTAGGTGGTTTGACTTTGTAAGTAGAAGATCTAACTCCTAATAGCTACCCATTGGGTCTCCCCACAACCTTCTCTGAGTCCTCAGGTCCTTGTGACCTGGCCATTTACGGGGCGGGGGTGGCTCAGTCGGTAGCGCGCCAGGCTCGTAATCTGTAGTTCCCAGGTTCGAGTCCCAGCTGGGTCAGCGTTGAGATTTATCTCCGCAAAAATTCCCCGCCCTGCCCACGGTCAGTAGGGGACACCGATGGGCTTGGAAAGGCCGCCGTCCGTCGGATGGGACGTTAAGCCGTGGCCCCGTGTGTGGGAGAGTCATACCCTGTGCACGTTAAAGAACACGCTGGATGGCCTTGACGGGAGGCTACCATCTGTCTCCCAACAGCTGTTCCAGTGGGTCCCCTCCCCCAACCTTCTCTGAGCCTTCGGGGTCCATGTGACCTGGCCATTTAGCCCATGGTGTGCAAAAAAGTGCCGCTCAGAGGTAAAACAACCCAACCCAACCTGGCCATTTAGCCCACTAAAAAGCGCTGCTCAAAGGTACAACAGCCCAAACTAGGGGTTTAGTAACCACTGGTCTATATATTGTGGTGACAATAATCTAAATATATATTTAAAAATTATTTACTTACCTTTTCCGAATGCTTTTAGTTTAGACAAGATTTCTGCTGGCACAAAAGGAGTGGCAAGTTTCAGGAAGTGAAAGGCTATAGGAGGACCTGGAAAGCAAACGACAAAAATATTAATACCAAGAACTTTCCAGTCGAAATTCAACATATTTTTGAAATGCAAGAAAAGAAATATCGGCCTTACATTCGAGCTCAGGTCTGCATCAGAGAGTTGTAGTTGGGTTTGTTTTTACCTCTGAGCGGCACTTTTTTGCACACCATGGGCTAAATGGCCAGGTCACATGGACCCCGAAGGCTCAGAGAAGGTTGGGGGAGGGGACCCACTGGAACAGCTGTTGGGAGACAGATGGTAGCCTCCCGTCAAGGCCATCCAGCGTGTTCTTTAACGTGCACAGGGTATGGCTCTCCCACACACGGGGCCACGGCTTAACGTCCCATCCGACGGACGGCGGCCTTTCCAAGCCCATCGGTGTCCCCTACTGACCGTGGGCAGGGCGGGGAATTTTGCGGAGATAAATCTCAACACTGACCCAGCTGGGACTCGAACCTGGGAACTACAGATTACGAGCCTGGTGCGCTACCGGCTGAGCCACCTCCGCCCCATATCAGAGAGAAACTCGATTTTTAAATGCAATAGTAGTGGTGGGGATGATAGAAGAGAAACACATAGAAGGAAAATTTGGAACTGAGTGGCCAAGTATTTAGGTAGTTATGGGGAGATAAGAAAAGAGCGAAGAATGTTTAATTGAAAAATTCAGTATTCTTTATATCTGAATTTTCTCGTACGAAAGAAAAAATGTTTCCATTTAAATGTGCTTTATTTATAACTAAAGAAATAATATGCAAAAAAAAAATGTTTTACCATCTTTCACTTAAATGCAACGTATACATTATAACGTAGAAATCGTCGCAAAAGTTGGAAAAATTCTGAAATCTCAGTTATAATTTTTTTTTCAATGTTCATTTTATATAACTGATGTGCACTTTGTCATGATAAAATACATACATTTTTAAAACGGATAGGCACTGAGCGTGAGTACTAATAACTATATTTTCAAACCAATTACAATAAAATGCAAATTGTTACAAAAAATATGGATGATTTATCTTATAAACAAATTAACTACTATCATACATAAGACATTAACCTTTTGTACAGAGCATACAATATATCAGCTCTGTCTGTTGTACTAAAATACTACGTCTTCACTTTGTTTACCATGTCACTTGAATACCTTCAGACGTAAACAAACTCTCGTCCTGTGCTAGTTCACTAAACTTTTATTACTAACAACAGAAGACAAACACCCACGCACACACTAATAAATATACAGTGGACCTTCGTTATAGCGCTGTCGCTATACCGCGCACTCGGTTATAGCGCGGGCGATGTTCGCGATAAGTTCAAACATGTTTATACAGGTCCGTGCGGCGTTAGTGAGTATCGCATTTTATTGTTACTGTGTATTGAGTAATTGTGTATGTATTGAGTTCCTGCATGTATTTTGAATAGTGTTTAATTATTGTATGCATGATGAGTAAAAGAAAAGCTTACAGTGTGAAATTTATTGTGCTCGGTATAAAGCGGTTCACCTTATAACGCGGGTGTTGTTTCCCGCCCGACATGCGCGTTATATCGGGGGTCCACTGTACTAATTATTTTCACTTAACGCGCACTGACTCATACTATCTGAACGTCCTTTCAGATCTCAACTTTGATACACTACTATCTTTTTTTATTCTTCCGAATTCGCACACGTGAAAATGTAGCGAAACAGGGCCGTGCAGGGGGTGGGCGTGCATTAGGGCATTGACTCGGGGGTCCCGGAGAAGTGAATCAGTCCCTTTGAACTCTTGATATTAGTATCTGAGGTACGTGGTACGAATTTAAGAAATATTTGGTGTAAAATGGAATTTTGTTTTTCATTTCGATTGAATAAAATCAAAAATAAGAATTTAGAAGTACAGATAATTTTATTTTTATTTCATAATAGTTTGAAACAAAAAAACGGATGGCGTTGAAAACCAAATAGATCTTTGCCATTGGCCTATCAGATCCCTGGTGCTTGGCACAGCTATCCTCAGTGGTATTGTATGTCGTTTCTATTGTATTCATAGATGACATCAAATTCCTTATATACTAGACTCCTTATTCAGTATACTAGAGACTGCTCTATTATGTACTTTCAAACATTGCAAGACCATAGGCATCTCTTCTGTGTTTAGGGGCGGGGGTGGCTCAGTCGGTAGCGCGCCAGGCTCGTAATCTGCAGTTCCCAGGTTCGAGTCTCAGCTGGATCAGCGTTGAGATTTATCTCCGCAAAATTTCCCGCCCTGCCCACGGTCAGTAGGGGACACCGATGGGCTTGGAAAGGCCGCCGTCCGTCGGATGGGACGTGAAGCCGTGGCCCCGTGTGCGGGAGAGCCATACCCTGTGCACGTTAAAGAACACGCTGGATGGCCTTGAAGGGAGGCTACCATCTGTCTCCTAACAGCTTTTCCAGTGGGTCTCCTCCCCCAACCTTCTCTGAGCCTTCGGGGTCCATGTGACCTGGCCATTTAACCCATTGTGTGCAAAAAAGTGCTGCTCAGAGGTAAAACAACCCAACCCTTCTGTGTTTAAAATAAATAAAACAAGTAGTGTACATTGTAATGTACATAAGGTCTAAAAGGGGTCCAATCTAAAAAAAATTAAGGGCACGAGGGAAGCGATTCGTTGTTCTAAATCACGTTCCATTATAAGTAGAGATTTGAATGTTTAACGGAATACGGGATGACGTGGCAAAAACTTGTGTGAACTTGAACACTTTTGAGAATGTACTGTATGAAAGGTTTGTGAAGTTTTAAATTAAATGAAAGATTGCTTATACAAATTCAAGATTACTAAAAGCAAACATCTGAATGTCTTGAATTAGAAAAAAATATCCTGAGCCAGGTAGTATATGAACCGACAGTTTCTGATGCCATGTCATTGCAGCCAAAACAGCTTCTAATGGCTGAACCATGGTAATAAAAAAAGCTTAAATCTATCAATAAAAGTAATATTGATCGGCAGTCAGTAGTTTGGTGGTCACAGCACTCACATGACGTCAGGAGACCATGGGTTCATATCCCCCTCGATTGAAGACAGTTTTTGTTCTAACTCAAGAAAATGTAAGTTTGAAACATAGGTAAATGTTTATATACACTTTGAACTCCTTTCTAGCAAACAATTACTTTTATGCAAAGAACATTATGAATACGAACAAAAATGAAAATAATTGTGAAGTAACATCTATAAACGAAGTGTTTTATGAAACCTTTAGTTAAAAATAACAAAAGTAAGAAATAACGGTTACATTTCTATACTTTGATCCGAATCTCCGAACTTTACTCACCATTTATGGCAATGCCATATTTAACTCTCTCGGGGAAATTATCGAGGTACAATTGGAGGAAACGGAAACCCATTTTAAGATCTGCAAAGCATTAACAGGAATGCATATTAGTTTCAAAATATTATTTATGTAAAATAGAAACAAGTGGAGTACCTGAAAACTTGAATTTTATTACAGAGTCGTAATAAAGGAATATCTATATTTTAAGTGCTATATGTGAGTGGTTCTCAACCTTTTATGCTTCACGTACCCCCTGGAAATGTGTATGTAACTGGCATACCCCTTGTATAGATAGATAAAACGATAGTTATAGTATAACAATGGGAATAAAATAAAACATATATATCAGTGGTTCTCAACCTTTTATGCTTCACGTACCCCCTGGAAATGTGTATGTAACTGGCGTACCCCTTGTATAGATAGATAAAACTATAGTTATAGTATAATAATGGAAATAAAATAAAACATATATATCAGTGGTTCTCAACCTTTTATGCTTCACGTACCCCCTGGAAATGTGCATGTAACTGACGTACCCCTTGTATAGATAGATAAAACTATAGTTATAGTATAACAATGGAAATAAAATAAAACATATATATCAGTGGTTCCCAAACTTTTATGCTTCACGTACCCCCTGGAAATGTGTATGTAACTGGCGTACCCCTTGTATAGACAGATAAAACTATAGTTATAGTATAACAATGGGAATAAAATAAAACATATATAAATCAGTGGTTCTCAACCTTTTATGCCTCACGTACCCCTTGGAAATGTGTATGTAACTGACGTACCCCTTGTATAGATAGATAAAACTATAGTTATAGTATAACAATGGAAATAAAATAAAACATATATATCAGTGGTTCCCAACCTTTTATGCTTCACGTACCCCTTGGAAATGTGTATGTAACTGACGTACCCCTTGTATAGATAGATAAAACTATAGTTATAGTATAACAATGGAAATAAAATAAAACATATATATCAGTGGTTCCCAACCTTTTATGCTTCACGTACCCCTTGGAAATGTGTATGTAACTGACGTACCCCTTGTATAGATAGATAAAGCTATAGTTATAGTATAACAATGGGAATAAAATAAAACATATATATCAGTGGTTCTCAACCTTTTATGCTTCATGTACCCCCTGGAAATGTATATGTAACTGGCGTACCCCTTGTATAGATAGATAAAACTATTGTTATAGTATAACAATGGGAATAAAATAAAACATATATATCAGTGGTTCTCAACCTTTTATGCTTCACGTACCCCCTGGAAATGTGTATGTAACTGGCGTACCCCTTGTATAGATAGATAAAGCTATAGTTATAGTATAACAATGGGAATAAAATGAAACATATATATCAGTGGTTCTCAACCTTTTATGCTTCACTTACCCCCTGGAAATGTGTATGTAACTGGCGTACCCCTTGTATAGATAGATAAAGCTATAGTTATAGTATAACAATGGGAATAAAATAAAACATATATATCAGTGGTTCTCAACCTTTTATGCTTCATGTACCCCCTGGAAATGTATATGTAACTGGCGTACCCCTTGTATAGATAGATAAAACTATTGTTATAGTATAACAATGGGAATAAAATAAAACATATATATCAGTGGTTCTCAACCTTTTATGCTTCATGTACCCCCTGGAAATGTATATGTAACTGGCGTACCCCTTGTATAGATAGATAAAACTATTGTTATAGTATAACAATGGGAATAAAATAAAACATATAAATCAGTGGTTCTCAACCTTTTATGCTTCACTTACCCCCTGGAAATGTGTATGTAACTGGCGTACCCCTTGTATAGATAGATAAAGCTATAGTTATAGTATAACAATGGGAATAAAATAAAACATATATATCAGTGGTTCTCAACCTTTTATGCTTCATGTACCCCCTGGAAATGTATATGTAACTGGCGTACCCCTTGTATAGATAGATAAAACTATTGTTATAGTATAACAATGGGAATAAAATAAAACATATATATCAGTGGTTCTCAACCTTTTATGCTTCACGTACCCCCTGGAAATGTGTATGTAACTTGCGTACCCCTTGTAGAGATAGATAAAGCTATAGTTATAGTATAACAATGGGAATAAAATAAAACATATATATCAGTGGTTCTCAACCTTTTATGCTTCACTTACCCCCTGGAAATGTGTATGTAACTGGCGTACCCCTTGTATAGATAGATAAAGCTCTAGTTATAGTATAACAATGGGAATAAAATAAAACATATATATCAGTGGTTCTCAACCTTTTATGCTTCACTTACCCCCTGGAAATGTGTATGTAACTGGCGTACCCCTTGTATAGATAGATAAAGCTATAGTTATAGTATAACAATGGGAATAAAATAAAACATATATATCAGTGGTTCTCAACCTTTTATGCTTCATGTACCCCCTGGAAATGTATATGTAACTGGCGTACCCCTTGTATAGATAGATAAAACTATTGTTATAGTATAACAATGGGAATAAAATAAAACATATAAATCAGTGGTTCTCAACCTTTTATGCTTCACTTACCCCCTGGAAATGTGTATGTAACTGGCGTACCCCTTGTATAGATAGATAAAGCTATAGTTATAGTATAACAATGGGAATAAAATAAAACATATATATCAGTGGTTCTCAACCTTTTATGCTTCATGTACCCCCTGGAAATGTATATGTAACTGGCGTACCCCTTGTATAGATAGATAAAGCTATAGCTATAGTATAACAATGGGAATAAAATAAAACATATATATCAGTGGTTCTCAACCTTTTATGCTTCATGTACCCCCTGGAAATGTATATGTAACTGGCGTACCCCTTGTATAGATAGATAAAACTATTGTTATAGTATAACAATGGGAATAAAATAAAACATATATATCAGTGGTTCTCAACCTTTTATGCTTCACTTACCCCCTGGAAATGTGTATGTAACTGGCGTACCCCTTGTATAGATAGATAAAGCTATAGTTATAGTATAACAATGGAAATAAAATAAAACATATATATCAGTGGTTCTCAATCTTTTATGCTTCACTTACCCCCTGGAAATGTGTATGTAACTGGCGTACCCCTTGTATAGATAGATAAAGCTATAGTTATAGTATAACAATGGGAATAAAATAAAACATATATATCAGTGGTTCTCAACCTTTTATGCTTCATGTACCCCCTGGAAATGTGTATGTAACTGGCGTACCCCTTGTATAGATAGTAAAGCTATAGTTATAGTATAACAATGGGAATAAAATAAAACATATATATATCAGTGGTTCTCAATCTTTTATGCTTCACTTACCCCCTGGAAATGTATATGTAACTGGCGTACCCCTTGTATAGATAGATAAAACTATTGTTATAGTATAACAATGGGAATAAAATAAAACATATATATCAGTGGTTCTCAACCTTTTATGCTTCACTTACCCCCTGGAAATGTATATGTAACTGGCGTACCCCTTGTATAGATAGATAAAACTATTGTTATAGTATAACAATGGGAATAAAATAAAACATATATATCAGTGGTTCTCAACCTTTTATGCTTCACGTACCCCCTGGAAATGTGTATGTAACTGGCGTACCCCTTGTATAGATAGTAAAGCTATAGTTATAGTATAACAATGGGAATAAAATAAAACATATATATATCAGTGGTTCTCAATCTTTTATGCTTCACTTACCCCCTGGAAATGTGTATGTAACTGGCGTACCCCTTGTATAGATAGATAAAGCTATAGTTATAGTATAACAATGGGAATAAAATAAAACATATATATCAGTGGTTCTCAACCTTTTATGCTTCATGTACCCCCTGGAAATGTATATGTAACTGGCGTACCCCTTGTATAGATAGATAAAACTATTGTTATAGTATAACAATGGGAATAAAATAAAACATATAAATCAGTGGTTCTCAACCTTTTATGCTTCACTTACCCCCTGGAAATGTGTATGTAACTGGCGTACCCCTTGTATAGATAGATAAAGCTATAGTTATAGTATAACAATGGGAATAAAATAAAACATATATATCAGTGGTTCTCAACCTTTTATGCTTCATGTACCCCCTGGAAATGTATATGTAACTGGCGTACCCCTTGTATAGATAGATAAAGCTATAGCTATAGTATAACAATGGGAATAAAATAAAACATATATATCAGTGGTTCTCAACCTTTTATGCTTCATGTACCCCCTGGAAATGTATATGTAACTGGCGTACCCCTTGTATAGATAGATAAAACTATTGTTATAGTATAACAATGGGAATAAAATAAAACATATATATCAGTGGTTCTCAACCTTTTATGCTTCACTTACCCCTGGAAATGTGTATGTAACTGGCGTACCCCTTGTATAGATAGATAAAGCTATAGTTATAGTATAACAATGGAAATAAAATAAAACATATATATCAGTGGTTCTCAATCTTTTATGCTTCACTTACCCCCTGGAAATGTGTATGTAACTGGCGTACCCCTTGTATAGATAGATAAAGCTATAGTTATAGTATAACAATGGGAATAAAATAAAACATATATATCAGTGGTTCTCAACCTTTTATGCTTCATGTACCCCCTGGAAATGTATATGTAACTGGCGTACCCCTTGTATAGATAGATAAAGCTATAGTTATAGTATAACAATGGGAATAAAATAAAACATATATATCAGTGGTTCTCAACCTTTTATGCTTCATGTACCCCCTGGAAATGTATATGTAACTGGCGTACCCCTTGTATAGATAGATAAAACTATTGTTATAGTATAACAATGGGAATAAAATAAAACATATATATCAGTGGTTCTCAACCTTTTATGCTTCACGTACAGTCGCTCAAAAAAGTATCCGAACACTATGGTTGATTACAAAATTCAGAAAAAATATCTGGCGACGATTTTTTTAGAAATTAGTGATCTGGCAACCTTTGTGTACGTACACGAAAGTTGCCAGATCACTTATTTCTAAAAAAAATCGTTGCCAGATATTTTTTCTGAATTTTGTAATCAGCCATAGTGTTCGGATACTTTTTTGAGCGACTGTACCCCCTGGAAATGTGTATGTAACTGGCGTACCCCTTGTATAGATAGATAAAGCTATAGTTATAGTATAACAATGGGAATAAAATAAAACATATATATCAGTGGTTCTCAACCTTTTATGCTTCATGTACCCCCTGGAAATGTATATGTAACTGGCGTACCCCTTGTATAGATAGATAAAGCTATAGTTATAGTATAACAATGGGAATAAAATAAAACATATATATCAGTGGTTCTCAACCTTTTATGCTTCACGTACCCTCTGGAAATGTGTATGTAACTGGCGTACCCCTTGTATAGATAGATAAAGCTGTAGTTATAGTATAATAATGGGAATAAAATAAAACATATATATATCAGTGGTTCTCAACCTTTTATGCTTCACGTACCCCCTGGAAATGTGTATACCTTATATAGATAGATACAATTATAGTATTGTTGCGAATTTTTAAAATGGATAGGTACTGAGCGTGACTACTAATAACTATATTTTCAAACCAATTACAATACATGCAAATTGTTACAAAAATATGGATGAATTATCTTATGAACAAATTAACTACTATCATACATAAGTCATTAACCTTTTTGTACAGAGTATACAATACCAGCTCTGTCTGTTCTACTAAAATACTACCTCTTCACTTTGTTTACCATGTCACTTGAATACCTTCAGACGTAAACAATTTCTCGTCCTGTTCTAGTTCACTAAACTTTTATTACTAACAACAGAAAACAAACACCCGCGCACACACTAATAAATATACTAATTATTTTCACTTAACGCGCGCTGAATCAGACCATCTGAGCGTCCTTTCAGATCTCACAACTTTAACACACTGCACTGCTATCTTTTTTTTATTCCTCCGAATCGTTCTAAGTTCCAATTCGTTGGCTAAATTGAATCTCACGTAGAAGCACACACGAGTGTTCAAGTCAGGTTAAGTCATGAAGTCACTGTTGCTCGTTCATCTGTCGTAACAGTATAATAATGTCAACTTAGCGACTTTGTTACTAGTTTTAGCGACTTTTTAGCTCTCACGGTATATCCCGAAACATTTTACCGCGTACCCCACGTTGAGAACCCCTGCTATACGTTATTAAATTAAGTAACGAAAGTACTTGGTGCGAAATGTTAAAATACTCTGAAAGTTTCGTTTTGTATTCAACAGACGCTAATATGGGTGTCACTAGTGGCGTGATATTCAACTGCTTTGTTTTACCTCTGAGCGGCACTTTTGTGCACACCATGGGCTAAATGGCCAGGTCACATGGACCCCGAAGGCTCAGAGAAGGTTGGGGGAGGGGACCCACTGGAATAGCTGTTGGGAGACAGATGGTAGCCTCCCGTCAAGGCCATCCAGCGTGTTCTTTAACGTGCACAGGGTATGGCTCTCCCGCACACGGGGCCACGGTTTAACGTCCCATCCGAAGGACGGCGGCCTTTCCAAGCCCATCGGTGTCCCCTACTGACCGTGGGCAGGGCGGGGAATTTTTGCGGAGATAAATCTCAACGCTGACCCAGCTGGGACTCGAACCTGGGAACTACAGATTACAAGCCTGGCGCGCTACCGACTAAGTCACCCCCGCCTTCAACATGTCCGATGTAACACTTGCAATAGTGCAGTGATTCTTTAAATCCTGTAAATCCCAAAAGGTTTCGGAATAAACCATGCTTTTAATGTATTGTCACCAAAAAAAGGCCAATGGCATGAAATCGTGAATTCTTAGGTTCCATAAGATCGATCTACTTCTACCAATCCATCGATTTTGAAATGTGTTCTTTAAGATATTACATGTGATACTTACTCCACGTCGTCAGAACAAGGAAATTTGAAGGGTTTCTTGCCGAGTGGTTAGCGCGCTTGATTATTGATCGAAGGGACTTGGGTTCGAGCTCCGGTTAAGGCATGGATGTTTGTGTTATTTTTCTGCTGTGGACCCGTCATCCTCACAAACCTTCTACTTTGGTTTATAAACTGACAGGACGTTTATAAACTGACAGGTTCCTGTCAGTTTACACGCCAATTATACGACAGTTCCGTGGCACTAATTTCTAAAAGATCGTTGCCAGATATTTTTTCTGAATTCTGTAATCATCTTTAGTGTTCGGATACTTTTTTGAGCGACTGTACATTGTCATCTCAGTTGCTCTCTCCCATCCATACTGTCGTCACACTTACGCTCTCCCTTCAGCACACTTGTGGTATCATTTGCACTCTTACATCGCACACACTTGTGGTCTCAACTGTACTCTCCTCTCCAGCACACCTGTGGTCTCACTTCCACTCTTCTCTCCAGCACACCTGTGGTCTCACTTCCACTCTCCTCTCCAGCACACCTGTGGTCTCACTTCCACTCTCCAGCACACCTGTGGTCTCACTTCCACTCTCCTCTCCAGCACAGCTGTGGTCTCACTTCCACTCTCCTCTCCAGCACACCTGTGGTCTCACTTCCACTCTCCAGCACACCTGTGGTCTCACTTCCACTCTCCTCTCCAGCACACCTGTGGTCTCACTTCCACTCTCCAGCACACCTGTGGTCTCACTTCCACTCTCCTCTCCAGCACACCTGTGGTCTCACTTCCACTCTCCTCTCCAGCACACCTGTGGTCTCACTTCCACTCTCCTCTCCAGCACACCTGTGGTCTCACTTCCACTCTCCTCTCCAGCACACCTGTGGTCTCACTTCCACTCTCCTCTCCAGCACACCTGTGGTCTCACTTCCACTCTCCTCTCCAGCACACCTGTGGTCTCACTTCCACTCTCACCCCATCACAGAGCAGGAGTTTCACGCTTCTGTACTACTAGAATCTGAATACGGTGGCGCGATTAGTCGTTGCAAAATGATAACTATTGCGAACTAGAATCGCAAAACTTGATCCTAACTTGAAACGTGCGAAGGGAAGTCCCAGAATGTAGTGGACAAACAGTGTCAAACAAGACCTTGTTAGAATTGGTCTGCAGTAGCCACATGCAACAGCTTTAGTCAGCTTAGATGCGTTTGGAGGACTAAATTACACAGCCTAGTTAGACTTCTGTAGTCCATGGCTGACTGAGGATTATGTACGTAAGTGTTTGCAAAATTAGATTTCTAATCTAATGAAACAAGCGTTTTTAGAGTGCGATAGGCTTGAAATACAAATGGCAGAATAAGAGACTTAAATACGAGAATTATACATAAAAAGATGAAATATTCACTTACTTTCTTTTGTAACTAATCCACTAATGTCTATATTTTCTCCGTCAACGATATAAACATTCTTTTCGGCCCATTTTCCAGTCTGCAAACAGATTATTCGGAATAATATTTGCTAGTCAAACGATCAAATTATTAATTTTCAGTGACGGCTCGAGGCAAATTTTTTGGTGAGGACACTTTGACTATCGTAGGTATGACCCGAGCATAAGAAAACAATTTGGGAGAAATGCCTACCATTAAACTCTATAGGACTAAAAAGACTTTCCGAAATGCCTATATAAAAGTTTGATCGAAAAGTAACACCCTTCTTTTTTA
Organism: Ryuthela nishihirai; assembly: GCA_038380435.1. NCBI lineage: Eukaryota > Metazoa > Arthropoda > Arachnida > Araneae > Heptathelidae > Ryuthela > Ryuthela nishihirai. The sequence continues at coordinate 21,273,696 of JAWZYU010000013.1, forward strand.
TCTACTCTGTTCTTTCGTTAAACGTTAATTCATGTTCTTTTGGTTGTTGGTCGGTTGTTTTACCTCTGAGCGACACTCTTTTTGCACACAATGGGATAAATGGCCAGGTCACAAGGACCCCAAAGGCGCAGAGAAGGTTGGGGGAGGGGACCCATTGGAACGGCTATTGGGAGGCAGATGGTAGTCTCCCGTCAAGATGATGGAACGGCTATTGGGACACAGATGGTAGCCTCCCGCCATCCAATGTATTCTTTAACGTGCACAGGGTATGACTTTCCCGCACACGGGACCACGTCTTAACGTCCCATCCGACGGACAGCGGACTTTCCAAGCCCACCGGTGTCCCCTACTGACCGTGGGCAGTGCGGGGAGTTTTGCGACGATAAATCTCAACGCTGACACAGGTAGGACTCGAACCTGGGAACTGCAGATTACGAGCCTGGCGCGGTACCGACTGAGCCACCCCCGCCCCTAATACACGTTCATTTACAAAATCTCAAGCAAAATAAAATTTCAAAACTGAAATAGAGAATTAGAAAATTATCAGAAACTAAAATTTATAAGAAAATCACATAAATGAAATAAAAATTATATATACGCAAATATAAAAATAATCACATAAAAAAGGGCGTTACTTTTGGTGGTATATATATTTCAGTTATTTAAAGAAAAACATTATTTAACAAAACATTTCTGTAAGAAAACAAACAAACTCGGAAAGACATTTTGGTCCTTTCTATTCAATTCAGTATTTTGCCTCCCCCCTATAATAATTACTTATCTGTATTTATATTTCCATTCCGTTCTAATGACATTTTGAAAAATATTTGCGAATAATGTGTCTAATATATAGGTTTACTAATTTTTTTGACTCCGTTACGATTATAAATTTATATTATTTTAATTTGAATTACTTTCATTATTAGGGGCGGGGGTGGCTCAGTTGGTAGCGCGCCAGGCTCGTAATCTGTAGTTCCCAGGTTCGAGTCCCAGCTGGGTCAGCGTTGAGATTTATCTCCGCAAAATACCCCGCCCTGCCCACGGTCAGTAGGGGACACCGGTGGGCTTGGAAAGGCCGCCGTCCGTCGGATGGGACGTTAAGCCGTGGCTCCGTGTGCGGGAGAGCCATACCCTGTGCACGTTAAAGAACACGCTGGATGGCCTTGACGGGAGGCTACCATCTGTCTCCCAACAGCTGTTCCAGTGGGTCTCCTCCCCCAACCTTCTCTGAGCCTTCGGGGTCCATGTGACCTGGCCATTTAGCCCATGGTGTGCAAAAAAGTGACGCTCAGAGGTTAAACAACCCAACCCAACTTTCATTATTAAGTTTGAATTACTTTGAATAAGTAAACCTTTGAATTATTTTTCTATTAATTTTAACTGAAATTTTCTTTGTAAATTATCACTTGAATGACTTTTTTCTTAATATTTAATTTATAGTAATTAATTTATTATATATATATTATTACTTATATGTTGTTATTTATATTAATTTATCACATAATGAATTTTAAAAAACGTGATATAGTAATACAATGATTTATTTTAAAAATGACTCAAAAAAACACTTATGAGTGCCGTTGGTATCGATCCGGAGACTTTTGTGTTCTGTTAGGCTGTTTTATTTCAGAGCGGCACATTTTTTGCACACAATGGGTTAAATGGCCAGGTCACAAGGACCCCGAAGGCTCAGAGAAGGTTGGGGGAGGGAACCTAATGGACAGCTGTTAGGTGGAATTCTCCCATCAAGCCATCCAGCGTGTTCTTTAACGTACACAGGGTATGGCTCTCTCCCATACCCAGAGCCAAGACTTAACGTCCCATCTGACGGACGGCGCCCTTTTCAAGCCCAACTATGTCCCCTACTGACCGAGGGTAGGACAGATAGTTTTGCGGATATAAATCTCAACGCTGGGGCCAGCTGGCAATTCGAATCTGGAAATTGCAGATTACGAGTCTGGCCCGCTCCTGACACTGAGCCATGTCTGTCCCTGTGTTGCAGGTCAAAAGGTCATTGCAATGAGCGAAGCACTGCTGAAGAAATATCTTGTCTGAGTATTATATATATTACAAGAAATATCTTGTCTGAATATTTTATTAGTATTCTATTATGAACTAAATGTTGAATAAAGTGCTATATTTTCATATCTAAATGCACTTTCTAAATTGTTCATACCGAAATATGCTTCCTTGGCAAAATAAAAAGTTAACAATCCAATTCGAATTCAAACATATGAGGTGAAAACACATTTCTTGACAAAAAAGTTTGAGCCTGGCACAGTCAAATGAAGATTTTCTCTAAACAACAAATCTTCGACTATTGGTTGCATTGGTTGAATCAGCCAATCAAGTGCAATGGGTCATAATGGATAAATTCGCATTGTATAAACTAAAGCAGACGACTGAGCTTTGGTTCAGAAAGTAAATGCTGTTATTATCTACAACACGGCAAGTAATGATTAAAAAGCAATTATAAAAGTGTTATTATGTTTTTCGGAAAAGACAAAATATGAATACTAAATTTCAAATTCGCTTTCTTTTAATTATTATTGGTGGGTCAACTCCCCAGGTGGCCTAATGATCTAGCCGCCCCTGTAGGCACATTATAAGCATTAATATAAAATAACATTATATATATCTATAAGAGAAAAGAGTAAAATTTACTCTTTAAATGAGACTTGGGTAAATTCCTTTAACGTCTCTAAAGTGTGGTAGTTTAATTCAATAAGTTAACAACTTTCGAAAATATGCTTGACACCATTTGGGATCGTCGCTGGTCGACGATGTTAGAGTGAGTTATGGTTACAATGTACTGACGACATCACAGAGGATCACCGTTATTTGAGGCATGGCCGAGTGGTTAGCGCGCTTGGCTATTGATCTAAGGGACCTGGGTTCGAGCCCCGGGTAAGGCATGGTTGTATGTGTCGTTTTTCTGCTGAGGTCCTGCTATCCTCTCAGATCTTCTACTTTGGCATATAAACTGACAGGCTCCTGTCAGACCTCTGTGGCAAGCAGCTGCTTGAGGGGGTATTTAAAGTAGGATATGACTCAATTTATTGTCATCAGAAGTATCACTAACGTAAACAACTGAGTACTTTATCTTATTTGTTTAAAATGAGAACGAAAGAACCAACCATTTGAGATTTACCAACACAGATCCAGGAACACTGGGAGTGGAAACTTACTCACAGATATCAATTCTGTGGCATGAGAAATCCACAAATCCAGGATGGGCAAAATGCATATACACGTCATGCTCGTGACGTCACAGCTTGAAACCAAGGAGTTGCCAACTCAAAGTAGCTACCATGATCAGACCAGAAATAGTTTCTGTAGTTCAAGGTTAAAATCAAATTCAAAATTCTCGGGTGGGCAAAATATGCTGTTTGTCTTCTCTCCAAATTTAGAAAGTGTGTGTGTGTGTTGGATTGGGTTGTTTTACCTCTGAGCGGCACTTTTTTTCACACCATGGGCTAAATGGCCAGGTCACAAAGACCCCGAAGGCTCAGAGAAGGTTGGGGGGAGGGGACCCACTGGAACAGCTGTTGGGAGACAGATGGTAGCCTTCCGTCAAGGCCATCCAGCGTGTTCTTTAACGTGCACAGGGTATGTCTCTCCCACACACGTGACCACAGCTTAACGTCCCATCCGACGGACGGCGGCCTTTCCAAGCCCATCGGTGTCATCTACTGACCGTGGGCAGGGCGTGGAATTTTTGCGGAGATAAATCTCAACGCTGACCCAGCTGGGACTCGAACCTGAGAACTACAGATTACGAGCCTGGCGCGCTACCGACTGAGCACCCCATGTGTGTGTGTTGGAGGGGGGGGGGTCAACTTTGGGGGGTCAACTTACCCAGTTTGTCCAGCCTGTTCAGATGCCACTGTACCAATTAGGAATAACTTAAAAGGAATTTCTTAAAATGCAATTGGACCGATTACCTTGGCATTATTTTCGATTCGAGCTTTATCATCCACTGCGAGGAAATATAATCCAATATCCAGAAGGTCTCTTTCAGTGAGGCTTAACAAAAAACCTGAAAAAAGGAAAGAAATACGACAGCATTACTATTAGCAGAATATATTTTCTCTGTTGTGGGAAGGCAAGCAAAACTTTGGGAAGGTTTCAAGATTTAAAGAAAAAATAACAGTGTGGTAGAAAAAAATTCGGTTAACTTGATATTATTGTCTGCTGGTAAAGTAGATAACATTTAGTACAAAAATTAATGCTTTAATTAAGAAAAAAGATCTTTTCAAATATTATTCTCCTAAATCTTTTTCCTGTCTTTTTTCGAACGAAAAAAGGGAAAAAGAAGGAAAATTAAATATGTCTCAAGTTTGCAACTTATTTAATTTGTCGAAAAGTTAATGACATGCTTTTTAGGTATAAGAATGTGAAATCAATAATTCATTTATTACAATTGCACTGCAATATTATTTAAAAAATTTAAAATTAAGGAAGATGTTACTCTGAATTTAACGTCGATCAATTTTAGAAGAAATATTGTCTTGAGCCGGTGGGATAAGAAACCACGACTTCCCGACGACACGTTAGGTGCTCCGGACCACTGAGCTAATTAAATTTAAAATGTGACTTTGAAATATAACCACTGAGTTAAATAATTCAACTAGCTAATTTTAAAATTAATTACTATGTTTTTAAAACGAAAAACAAAATAATTTAATTTTTAATATTGATACCTAAAATTAAAAGACCTATAAACTAACTTTTTTTTAAAATATTTAAATTCTTTTTTCTGCTAGTAAGCTGTCCAGAATAGGGCTCGTGAGCTCACTGACAGAAGAATTTTTTTTTATAGGCATCGTAATTTAACCAGTTAAAATTCGATGTTGCTGTTTATTTCTGAAGAGATAGTAATTGATTTTAAAACATTTAATAGATTTTTAATAAAATCATACAAGTAAATTATTTCATACTGTTTTAAATTAAATAGCTTTAGAAAAATAACTAGCTCAAACATTTGCTTTGGTTAAGAATACCTCCTCTGTCAGTTAATATGTTATAAAGAAGTTGCGAGGGAGAAAGACCTAAAAAAAACAACAATACAATACTGTAGTTAAGCACGCTAATTGCGACATCATAATTTCTAGAGCATCGAATTTTTCCATCAAATGTTCAGTGTCAAATTACGAAATATGTAATAATTGACTATAATACAGGGTGATTCAGAATTCATCATCAATATTTAGTGGGGAGGAAGGGAATAAGAAAAGAAAGAGATTTCACATAGGAAAGTATGGGGGCAGACGAACGCATGGTGGTGTAGAGGGCGCTGTGTGTACACACCTCTCATACAGAAGCACAGCTGTTTGACGCGTGCAGTCAGTTGTCATTCGACAAGGTGAATTTGCAGAAGTAACATGAACCGGTATACGTGGAATGAATGTGCAGATATGCATGTAACTTACGGTGTGGCAGAAGAAAGATGTCTTCGAGCCAGGCAATTGTATGCAGCGCGCTTCCCAAACCGCCGTGTGCCACAGCATCAAATGTTTTCACGTATTCATCGCCAACTGCGTGAAACAGGATCGTTTGCTGCTAGTAATGTTAAGCGAGGGAGGCGCAGATCGGCACAAACAGTAGCAGTAGAGGAAGCTGTCCTACAGGAAATCGAGGAACAACCTGGTGCTAGCACACGAGGTATGGCTAGGCAGTTTGGAATTTCGCAAGCAACAGCGTGGCGGATATTACACGATGAAGGGTTACATCCGTTTCATCTGCAAAGAGTGCAATTATTGGCAGCAGACGACCATCCCAAGCGTGTTATTTTTTGTCAGTGGTTCATGCAGAGAACAGCCGTTGATCCCAATTTCCCAACGTATGTTCTTTTCACCGATGAGGCGTTGTTCACTCGAGAGGGTGTCTTCAACACACACAATTGGCATGTGTGGGCTCATCAGAACCCACACGGTACAAGACCTGGAGCTGCGCAACAACGTTTTGCTGTCAATGTGTGGACTGGGATTGTCGGTGACTGTTTGTTGGGCCCGTATTTACTACCATTCCGTTTGGACGGAGCCAAGTACCTAACATTTCTTCAGACTGTGTTACCGGATCTTCTGAACGAGGTTCCTGATGGTAGTCTCCGGCGAATGTGGTTCCAGCATGACGGCGCTCCTGCACATTTCGCAAATGCTGTGCGTGCTTACCTATGCAGACAGTTTGGTGGTCAATGGATTGGCCGCGGTGGACCGGTTTCTTGGCCACCACGTTCACTGGATTTATCTCCAATCGATTTCTTTGTATGGGGTGCTATGAAAAACATGGTGTACGAGACCCCTGTTGATAGTGCTATGGATCTTGTAGCACGCATATCAGTTGCTGCCTCAAACATCCGGGAAATGCCAGGCATCTTCCACAGGGTCCGGCTGTCCATGCAACGCCGTTGTGAGTCATGCATTCTAGCACATGGTCGGCAGTTCGAGCACCTCTTGTAAGTCTGTACAACCAATGCAAAGAAATGTTACATGTAAGATAATAAATGTTTTTTCCTTACCACTTCCTTCTTATGTGTTCTTTCCATCATTGAACTGGGGTCATTTTGCCCTACTACATGGCATATGCGCGCATGCTTTCCTATGTGAAATCTCCTTCGTTTCTTATTACCTACCTCCCCACCAAATGTTGATGATGAATTCTGAATCACCCTGTATAAATAACTAAAGATATAACCCATTATAGGGAGTTTCAGCGAATCCCCATTGCGAATTGGGTTGGGTTGGGTTGTTTTACCTCTGAGCGGTACTTTTTTGCACACCATGGGCTAAATGGCCAGGTCACATGGACCCCGAAGGCTCAGAGAAGGTTGGGGGAGGGGACCCACTGAAACAGCTGTTGGGAGACAGATAGTAGCTTCCCGTCAAGGCCATCCAGCGTGTTCTTTAACGTGCACAGGGTATGGCTCTCCCACACACGGGGCCACGGCTTAACGTCCCATCCGACGGACGACAGCCTTTTCAAGCCCATCGGTGTCCCCTACTGACCGTGGGCAGGGCGGGGAATTTTGCGGAGATAAATCTCAACGCTGTCCCAGCTGGGACTCGAACCTGGGAACTACAGATTACGACCCTTTGCGAAGATCTATATTTTAATTAAACAAATGAACAGCGCGAGCCATAGATTTGCCATCCTTGCTAAAGACAAGTGATGATGGGAAGAGAGTCCACTCAGAGGGAACTTCACAGGGGGTCTGCAGAAAAAAAGTTCGACTTCATAGGGGATCGAAAGAAATTTCACAGAGTGTCCTCAGAAGGAGTTAGACTTTATAGGGATCAATAGAAAGCATTGGACTTAACAGGGGTTCTACAGAAAGAATGATACTTCATACGGGGATTGAATAAAGGATTACTCTTCATAGGGGGTTTGCAGAAATCATTTAGTCGTCATAGGGAGTCTGCAGAAAGGGTGTACTCCTCATAGGGAGTCTGCATAAAGGGAAGAATTAAACTTAACAGGGGTTTCACAGAAAGAGTTATACATCATAGGGTGTTTGAATAAAGGGTTGCTCTTCATAGGGAGTCTGCAGAAAGGGTGTAGTTCTCGTAGGGAGTCCCAAAAAGAATTAGACTTAATAGGGGTTACACAGAAAGAGTTATACCTCATTGGGTGTTTGAATAAAGGGTTATTCTTCATAGGGAGTCTGCAGAAAGGGTGTAGTTCTCGTAGGGAGTCCCAAAAAGAATTAGAATTAATAGGGGTTACACAGAAAGAGTTATACCTCATTGGGTGTTTGAATAAAGGGTTGCTCTTCATAGGGAGTCTGCAGAAAGGGTGTAGTTCTCGTAGGGAGTCCCAAAAAGAATTAGACTTAATAGGGGTTACACAGAAAGAGTTATACCTCATTGGGTGTTTGAATAAAGGGTTATTCTTCATAGGGAGTCTGCAGAAAGGGTGTAGTTCTCGTAGGGAGTCCCAAAAAGAATTAGAATTAATAGGGGTTACACAGAAAGAGTTATACCTCATTGGGTGTTTGAATAAAGGGTTGCTCTTCATAGGGAGTCTGCAGAAAGGGTGTAGTTCTCATAGGGAGTCCCAAAAAGAATTAGACTTAATAGGGGTTACACAGAAAGAGTTATACCTCATTGGGTGTTTGAATAAAGGGTTGCTCTTCATAGGGAGTCTGCAGAAAGGGTGTAGTTCTCGTAGGGAGTCCCAAAAAGAATTAGACTTAATAGGGGTTACACAGAAAGAGTTATACCTCATTGGGTGTTTGAATAAAGGGTTGCTCTTCATAGGGAGTCTGCAGAAAGGGTGTAGTTCTCATAGGGAGTCCCAAAAAGAATTAGACTTAATAGGGGTTACACAGAAAGAGTTATACCTCATTGGGTGTTTGAATAAAGGGTTGCTCTTCATAGGGAGTCTGCAGAAAGGGTGTAGTTCTCGTAGGGAGTCCCAAAAAGAATTAGACTTAATAGGGGTTACACAGAAAGAGTTATACCTCATTGGGTGTTTGAATAAAGGGTTGCTCTTGATAGGGAGTCTGCAGAATGGGTGTAGTCCTCGTAGGGAGTCCCAAAAAGAATTTATGACCCATCATAAAAAATGAATTATTAGAATGAATTAATAAAATATTTAATCATATCATAATTCCTCGAGTCCAAAAAATTAGACTTAATAGGGGTTACACAGAAAGAGTTATACCTCATTGGGTGTTTGAACAAATGGTTACTCTTCATAGGGGTCTGCAGAAAGCGTTTAGTCCTCTTAGGAAGTCCGCAGAAACAGACTTCACAGGAGGTCCGCAAAACGAGTTAGACTTCATAAAGGAGTCTCTGTCGCCGAAAAAGTTTGAAACCGCTGCTGTAGGGTATATAATCTTAGATCCAGACCTACATACAACCAAATAACGGTATCCTACTTCTTGTCTCCCGCGTTGTGTATCACCTCTCTGTTTTTAAGCTATTGACTTTTTGTGCTATCCATATAAAATTTATTCAACGTGTATATATATCCATGGTATCGTCTCCAATCTCATTATGGCAATTAATCTCTAATCTATGATATAAACCCTTTCTAAAGAGTCTACTTAAATTCAAGCATAACATTTAGCAGAAATGAAAACACAGGAAATGTTCCAGGGAGTTTAAAAATATTATATTTTGTAGGAAACCTTTAAAGACAGAAAACCAGGTGGAGCATTCTGTGGTCTTAAAAACTGACTATGCTTACCTTTGACATCTAATTTATTTGCTAGAATCAGTCTCACAGGACACCCTTCTTTATCAAATCCTAGGAAGGCAGTAGCGTTATACTTATTAAACACCTGAAAATTAAAATGAAATCGGAGCGAATCAGCTCGCTTAAATTAATGCAAAATAATAACAGTCTTAGCTAGTTTCAAACTTGTTTATCTTATCTAATATATAAGAAGAAAGATTGTTTGTATGTTTGTTTATCAGCTTATGCACTCAGCCCCCAAGAGAGCTAGAGACAGCAAAAGTTGCATGAACGTTCCCTTCATCCAGTGGGGGCGGGGGTGGCTCAGTCGGTAGCGCGCCAGGCTCGTAATCTGTAATTCCCAGGTTCGAGTCCCAGCTGGGTCAGCGTTGAGATTTATCTCCGCAAAAATTCCACGCCCTGCCCACGGTCAGTAGATGACACCGATGGGCTTGGAAAGGCCGCCGTCCGTCGGATGGGACGTTAAGCCGTGGGCCCCGTGTGCGGGAGAGCCATACCCTGTGCACGTTAAAGAACACGCTGGATGGCCTTGGCGGGAGGCTACCATCTGTTTCCTAACAGCTGTTCCAGTGGATCCCCAACCTTCTCTGAGCCTTCGGGGTCCATGTGACCTGGCCATTTAGCCCATGGTGTGCAAAAAAGTGCCGCTCAGAGGTAAAACAACCCAACCCAACTTTATCCAGCGGAAGAATGTAGGCTATGTGCAAACTCGCTGGGGTAAACCAAATTTGGGGTGGAAGGGTTTGAATTTCTCAAAATCCCCATACACTTAACATTAACGGTTGAAATTTATTCAAAATAACTGTTGCCACCAATAAATTTGAAAAAAGGAATACATCAAATTGAACTAATACCAGATTTCGCGTGATTAAACATTAATAGTTGAGTTATTCAAAATAACTGCTGCCACCATCAAATTTGAAATAATGAATGCATGAAACTAAATTTTTTCTGATTTCGCATGATAAACTCATTATTCAGTTTGCTGAGTCAAGAGCGCAAACGTCATTGAATGACAAATTCTGTTCTAACTAATAGTCTAATCACTATGCCAGTTAAGTCTGATGATATTTTCTATAAAATAACCTCTCCTTCCCTCCCCTCCCCTACACTTTTGTGTTAATTCCTTGGGAGGACACTGAGTGGGAAGACTAAGAGAGATTAGAAGTATATTCAATTTATAAACAGTCTTTAATTGTTGTTTACTCACCTCAGGGAGCTGGTAATGCGTCAGAATCGTATCCATTCCGTATTGTTTCTGGAATACTGTAATATGCTGTAAAAAATTACAACAAAGATTACGAAAGTGAAAATGCATAACGATGGACATTATCGAACAATTTGTAGTCGTGTAAAAAATTTAAATTAAAAAAAGTTATTAATTAAAGTCCCTAGTGTACATCTGCTCTTTGTCTTCTTTTGAAAGCACTAACTAGGGTAAATTTTTTTATTAATGTAAACGCAGTACATAAAACGTTTTTTCGAAAACTTTCGCGTCATTGGGAACACGAAATGTTTTTATATTTAAAGAAATTTAAAGAAATATTAGAGTTCATTTTGCACATATTTGTTTTCGATGAAAGATATATATTTTTTGTCCAATCATAGTCTTATTCTGGAAGATTTCAGTGTCTGATGCGTGGTTTAACTGGTAGAGCACCTCTGGCATGTATCTAGAGAGTTGCGAGTTAGATTCGCGTCAGCGATACTTTTTTTTTTCAGATGTTTTTAATAAATATTATTTTGTGTTTTAACAGCAGTAATTTGAGAGAAATTTGGAACAATGGAAAAAAAAATGGACTTAAGCAATGTCCAAGGGTTGGCAGCTCTAGCAAAAGAGCGGGCTTAGAAGGAAAAGAGACTAAGATAAAAAGAAAAATGCGAAATATCAGAAAACAAAAGGAAAAAAAGTGGGCACAGAGGACAAGAAAGAAGGAAAAAAGTGAGGACACAGAGGACAAGAAAAAAGGACAGAAGTGCAGACACAGAGGACAAGAAAGAAGGACAAAAGTGTGGACATAGGACAAGAAAGAAGAAAAAAGCGTGGACACGGGACAAGAGAGAAGGATATAAGTGTGGAGACAGAGGACAAGAAAGAAGGACAAAAGTGTGACACAGAGACAAGAAAAAAGGACAAAAGTGTGACACAGAGGACAAGAAGTGGGAACAAAGAAGAATATACAGCGAAACGATGCAATGGACAAGAATGGGGATAAAAAAAAGGTAGAAGACAAGAAAGGAAGACGGAGAAAAAATAAAGGGAAGGAAAAAAGAGATGATATAAAAAATCAAAAGGGATATAAATAGGATGCTGAGAGTTTGAAAAAATTAATTATTTAATGCTGAGAGTTTTAAAAAATTAATTAATTAAAACTAGTAAGAAGGACATAGAGGACTAAAAATGGTAAAAAAAAATGGAGGATGCAGGAAACAAGACAAAGAGGAGGTCAAAAGAAGGGTAATGAAAAGAGGATGCAGAAGACAAGAAAGGAGATGCAGAAGGAAAAAAAAGGTAACTAAAAAGAAGATTCAAAGAACAAGAAAAGAGGAAGCAGAGGGAAAAATAGCAACAAAATTCAGAGGAGAAAATGTATCAAAAAAAGGATGTGGAAAACAAAATAGGGTAAAAAAAAGAAGGATACAGAAAACAAGATAAGAAAAAGCTGAGGGCAAAATGTGGAGTAAGAAAACGGAGGATGCAGCGTTATAATCGAGGAACATTGTTTAGGCTACATTCTAATAATGTTTTAAGAATGTTTTTTTAATTTAATGTTTTAGAAATAAAAGAGATTTAAATGTAATAAAATTTCATTTGATGCTGAGTTGCCCTTAAGGTGCTCAACTGAACCACTTACTAACGCACAGTTCAATATAGATTTTTATATTTTTTTCTGTTTTTCTACCCAGTCAAGTCTTTTTATTTTTTTTATTTCATTTATTCTTAATGATAGTTTTCAAACTTGTAAATTAGTTAAATATTTACTTAGATTTTTTGATCAAACTAGCAAAGTGTGAGGAAATGTGAAACTGAAGCATGTTGCCTTTTCATTTTTTTACAACATAACTGTTAAATTTCTTCCACAAGCGAGTTTTTACTCTCGTGCAAGACTCAACATTTTTTCTCAGACTTGTACTGAAAAATGTAGGTAAAATTATAAAACACTAATGAAATATAATATTAAAATTTTCCATATATATGGTATGAATAAATATATGATTTTTATTGTACAAACTATAGGAAAGTGGTATTTAAGTAAATTTCTACAGGAAAGCATTCTTCTGTTCAATCTTTCATTATCTTTGTTAAATTGTAAGTTAATGTGCATATATTAAGCTTCAAAATTAGGGGTGTTTCGCATCGTGTTCAATATTGTTTACTGGAAATTGAACAATTTCATCCAAATAAGGGACATTTCCAGAAAAAATTGCGTCTTATGTGAGTGAATCTTTCAGTTTACCCTGCCTGGTATTTAATGTTAATGAGAAATAGAAAACTCTCTAAGGTGAGTTTGTTTAAGAATTGCAGTATTATCCAAACTTTTACACTGTTATGTTACTTAACCGACCAATTTAGCTATTTCTTCAGTATTATTCTTCGAACGTGGTTAGGAAAAGGATAAATTAGATTATAAAACTGTGTGTATGAATGATTTCTTCAGTAACAAATTAACTTAAAGAAAATTTTCATATCTTTGAATAAAATGTATGATTGAGAACCAAATTGAAAAGAAATAGGATTTCAGTCTCTCTTGTGAGTTGTTCCTTAATACTAGGGTAGATGTTGCGGGGGTGGCTCAGTCGGTAGCGCACCAGGCTCGTAATCTGTAGTTCTGGGAACTACAGATTCCCAGCTGTTCGAGTCCCAGCTGGGTCAGCGTTGAGATTAATCTACGCAAAATTCCCCGCCCTGCCTACGGTCAGTAGACGACACCATCGGTCGATGGTTTGGATGGTCGCAGTCCGTCGGATGGGACGTTAAGCCGTGGCCCCGTGTGCGGGAGAGACATACCCTGTGCACGTTAAAGAACACGCTGGATGGCCTTGACGGGAGGCTACCATCTGTCTCCCAACAGCTGTTCCAGTGGGTCCCCTCTCACAGTCTTCTCTGAGCCTTCGGGGTCCATGTGACCTGGCCATTTAGCCCATGGTGTGCAAAAAAGTGCCGCTCAGAGGTAAAACAACCCAACACAACTAGGGTAGATGGTGAAACGGTTGCAAAACAACAATTTAATTCTCTCACCTTTCTCAATATGGCTTCTGCCTTTTCCTTATTGAATGACATAGCTAGAAAGGGAGAAAAGAAAAGATTACATTCAGTATAAATCTAAAAGGATTTGCCTGAAGCAACATACTTTTATTATACATTTTGATCTTGTAAAAATAAAATACTTCAAAATTTCCACACAAGTTCTTAAACTTCAGCCGACTGCGATTTCATATTTTTTAGGGTACAATTATGGTAGATCGTCAGTTTTAGTAATAAATATGATGTATCCACCATTTTTAGTAAGTAACGTGGCAGACTCTTATTCTTAATCGATAAATATGGCGGCTCGTAGCTAAAATTAGTGGAGGTGCTGCTCCAGAAAATTTTTAGCCTTTGTTTACAGTCAAAGAACTTATTTCTTGGGGATGCAAGGCCATGGTTAAAGTTTTCTGTTAAATAAAAGAACCGAAAAAAAATGAATCAAATAGAATAGCTGGAAGCAGGATAATAATCTAATTCTACACTTTATCACATTCAAGAATATGGTACACGGGTTTTAAGCACAACACACGCGGAGTAAAAAAAAACTACCTGCAACCAGCACGCCAGGGTCGGCACTGCGGGAACGACAGTGCTCTCTCTCCCTTGTATCCTCGCGTGTAGCTTCCTATGTGCGCATGCGCACAGCAGTCAAACACCTCGCCGCTAGTACTGTGAAGCGCACAGTTCCATACAAAGATTTTTGTATCTTTTTCATAAACTGGGGGATGGCTACTGACATTAAGCTTAAGGATTATATATTGCACAAGTATAAAGAAAGAATTAAATTAAAAAGGACTCATTATATTAAATGTTATCGATAATATCAAGTTGAAATTGGGGGTGCTGCAGTTCCACAGTGACTATACGCGAGCCGTCACTGTATGGCGGACAACTCATTCCTTGGCGATAAACTGGTGGATCCTCATTTTTTAGTTGTTAAACAATATGGAACCTTCATTTTCAGTCGGTAAACATCGCCCATTTTTAGTTAGTGAATATAGAAGCTTTCTCTCCAATGTTTAATCGATAAACAAGGATGATTTCCAAGCGTATCAATAGCATTTAAGCACCCCGAGTTGTTAGCGCGCTTGGCTACCGATCAAAGGTACTTGGGTTCGAGTCCTAGATAAGCGCTCCCTACACCCTTTTTAACGTTGCCCCTACTGCATACTCACTTTCTTATATTTATCGCGATATCTTTGTTTAACAGGATATAAGCGTATTTTTTCTGCAAAAATAGAAAAGCTCGACCAATCAAATTTCTGTTTCTATGGTTACACTTATTAAATTCAATATTTCTACTTTAACGTTCTGTAACTGTTCTGAAACGGAAATTTGTTCCTTCACAGTCTGACTTTGATAGTGTAATATGTATGCACATATATTAAATATATCATCATTACTCACATCTTTATTTTTAAACTTTAAACTATTAATTATTTATTTTATTATTAAACTAATAAACTATTAAATATAAAACTATTAAATTTTATAACTATGACACTTCATTGAATAATGACAGTTTATATATTTGATATGTATAATATGTAAAATATTCTCTTGTTTTCTCTTATACTTTTTATATTGTTTTTAAATGAACCTGGTGTAGAAGGGCCTGGCCCTAACATCACTATAGTCGTTAGGTGTATTAATAAATAAATAAATAAATAAATAAATAAGCCAACCGCCCCTTTTTAAAAGAATTTGAATTCATGATTACTGATAAACACAAAACTTTCACATCTTCGAGCCACCTTGGAACGTTTTCATCCCCCTTAGGGGAGTGTGCCTTCTAATATGGGAACACCTGCTTTAGATAAAGCTGCGTTTTTAAGAATAACTGGTTGTTCCATTGTTTTAAGCAGGGTATTTAGTAAGATAACACTTGAGTGAAATATTTAATCAGTGAAATATTTAATCATTGGAAAATGCATGTAAAATGGCTGCTTTTTTGTCGTATGACATGCAGAATGATGTTAGTGTTTCTGATTTTGGTTCGGATGATGTTCGGAGTATTACAGATGGTGATGAAATTAAAGAATTGTATATGATAAATGATTATTATTCCAATGTTATTGAAATTGATAAAAAATGTTTATGATAAAAATTATTTTTGTTCGGGCTGTGGAAATTTGAAAAGAATACTCGACTGTCAAAAAACCTTTTCTTATTTGATTTAAAAACGAACAAAACTATTGTTGAAACACATTATGTTTATTTGACGCCAAAGTTTTTTAACTGCTTACCAGAGAACATCAAAGGAATAAGAAATGATAACTTTTTCTATAAGGAATTAAGAAAATGGATTTTGAATGTGGTAAAATTGAGACTATGTTTTAGAAATAAAAGAGATTTAAATGTAATAAAATTTCATCTGATGCTAAGTTGCCCTTAAGGTGCTCAACTGAACCACTTACTAACGCACAGTTCAACATAGATTTTTATATTTTTTTCTGTTTTTCTAACCAGTAAAGTCTTTTTATTTTTTATTCTTTTTATTTCATTTATTCTTAATGATAATTTTCAAACTTATAAATTAGTTAAATATTTACTTAGATTTTTTGATCAAGCTAGCAAAGTGTGAGGAAATGTGAAACTGAAGCATGTTGCCTTTTCATTTTTTTACAACATAACTGTTAAATTTCTTCCACAAGCGAGTTTTTACTCTCGTACAAGACTCAACATTTTTTCTCAGACTTGTACTGAAAAATGTAGGTAAAATTATAAAACACTAATGAAATATAATATTAAAATTTTCCATATATATGGTATGAATAAATATATGATTTTTATTGGACAAACTATGTATAAAGAAGAATATATATTAGAAAATGTAATACTTTAAAATTGTGTATCTGAGAAATACAACATTATATATATTTCATTATAACTTCAGTTCTAAGGTAAAAATCATGTAAATGTAAAGTACTGCATATTCTGAGAATAAATTATCTATCTATCTATCAAAAAAAAAAACGTTTTAGCACAGCCAATGGCATTTTCTGCCATTGGCTGGGCTAAAAAGTGGTAATGCAAATATGCCTATATAGTGGTAATGCAAAATATTGAACATTGAACAGGATAAAGTTTCGACGATTGCTGACTGGTGGAACTTTTAACCCTTTCGATTAAGTTTTTCTACTCCGTTAAGTTTGTTTTTGAATAAAGATATGAATTTTAATGAATAAATCGCACTGTGTCGTTTATGATGAGCATTTGAAGGATTTAATTAAAAGAATTTTTGTCTTACCTTTCAGCCATTTCACCAAATATAAGTCATCATGTTCAGGTTTCAAAATAGACGATAACAATTCCCGAAACTGCCAATAAAAATATTCGAGTTCGTTACAGTTAGACACAAATTGGTTATTAATCTCAACAGTTACGAACAAAACTAAAATCACTGAAAAAAAACGTGACACGAAGGTTGCCAGATCACTAATTTCTAAAAAAATCGTTGCCAAATATTTTTTCTGAATTCTATAATCAATCATAATGTTCGGATATTTATTTGAGCGACTGTACTAGGTTTTATGACGTAGCGTCATTAACACTCCATATGAACTTGTTTCAGAGCTTCTTGCATACGTATGAAGGTTATAGTAGCACATGTCTTGTTCCCCCCAAGGGGGCAAGGGGGGGGGGCTCAACCGACAGCTCGCCAGGCCCACAATCTGCAGTCTCAAGTTCCATCTATGTCTGTTCCCTTTCTCACCTAATCGTTCTCACCAAGGACAGGGTGAGGGTTATCTCCGCTAATCCTCACCCTTTCCTTGGTGAGAAAGGGAACACCTAGGCTTGGAAAGGCCGCCATTTGTCTGTTCAGACATTAAGACGGAGAAGAGGCGGAGAATCTGATCCCATCTGCACACTTGTCTCTCTCTTTGATGCTAGTGAGTGGTTGCTTGATAGTGTGATCAGACATGTCTATCAACGGCAACCAGACCTCCATGTTTTCTGAATAAATTCTCGGTGGCAGTGTCTAGATGAGATACTGGTTCATTTTGTTCTGTAATATAGATCCATTCTTCGTTTCAGTGTGCGAGGGTAAGTCAGAATGTAAGGTTCCGCATTTCGTTTCTGCAGAGGGCAGGTAATAATCGAAGGAGGTATTTTGTGGCATATATGGGAAATGTCTCCGCATAGGTGTATTAGTTTTGTACGTAGTCAAGCGGACTTGTTGAGACACGTCATAGTGGTCGATCAGTTTATCAAAGATCTGCTCCTAAAGCCATTTTGCGACTTCTTCTTTCACTGCATCATCTGATGGAGAGTGTCAGCCTCGGAGATGCCTCTTCAGCTTCAAAAATAAGTGAAAGACGAATGGATCCAAGTCTGGACTGTATGGTTGGTAGTGAACAGTTGTTCATAGCCAGGTGTGTAGATTCACATCCACTTTGATCAATGAGGATCACTTGTCATTATGTAGAGTATCACTTTGCGTGCTATAGAGGATCGAGTTACGTGCTGCAGAGAATCACTTGCATGCTGTAGAGCAGTGGTTCTCAACCTTTTATGCTTCACGTACCTTCACGTGCCTCCTGGAAACGTGTATGTAATTGGCATACCTCTTATATAAATAGATAAAACTAGTGGTTAGCACGCTTAGCTACTGATCTAAGGGACCTGGGTTCGAGCCCCGGGCATGGTTGTGTGTGTCGTTTTTCTGCTGTGGTCCTGCCATCCTCTCAGACCTTCTACTATGGCATATAAACTGACAGGCTCCTGTCAGACCTCTGTGGCAAGCAGCTGCTTGAGGGGTATTTTTTTTTATGCTTATAGTATAACAATGATAATTTTCACTTTGTTGCTAGATCTAGCGACTTTTGAGCTCTCACGGCGTACCCCAAAAACTTTTACCGCGTACCCCACGTTGAGAACCCCTACTATAGAGTATCACTTGTCATGCTGTAGATAAATTTTTTTTTAAATTTTTTAACCGCGACCCACAATAAGAAATACATTTTACATCGCGACCCAGATTCTGATATTTTCTATTTTATTTCGTTAAAAAATGCTGCTGTAGAGTATCGGCAAGTTCTGTGCTGGCCGTTTGAAAACTTGGGAGATAAGAAGAATAATTTTGCGACTTTGTAGGTTTACTACGTGGGATTATTAGGATCATTTAGTAGATACGATAAAATTATCTGATTGATAGAACCGCTTAGTGGGATGAAAGGCATTACTTGACACTCTGGATAGAATCATTTAATCCGATAGAACCGCTTAGTAAGATGTATGGGATTGATACACTGGATAGAAAAATATGTTTTGATAGAACAGTTTAGTGGGATGTATGGGATCATTGGCAGCTGGATAGAATTATTTGGTAGATTGTACAGGATCACTCGTGTGAATAGTTGTTGTTGTGTTGTTTTACCTCTGAGCGGCACTTTTTTGCACACCATGGGCTAAATGGCCAGGTCACATGGACCCCGAAGGCTCAGAGAAGGTTGGGGGAGGGGACCCACTGGAACAGCTGTTGGGAGACAGATGGTAGCCTCCCGTCAAGGCCATCCAGCGTGTTCTTTAACGTGCACAGGGTATGGCTCTCCCGTACACGGGGCCACGGCTTAACGTCCCATCCGACGGACGGCGGCCTTTTCAAGCCCATAGGTGTCCCCCTACTGACCGTGGCCAGGGCGGGGAAATCGTGTGAATAGAATCCACATGGTTGGAAGGATGTCCAATCCTCCCCTAATTTAATATCTGTAAGTATTGTTGCGGATTACAAAAATGGATAGCCACTGAGCGTGAATATTAAAGGCTATATTTCAAAACCAAATTAAATACAAGGTAAATTGTTACAAAGAAAATATGGATGAAGTATCTTATTAACAAATCAACTATTAACCATACCCAAGTCATCAATCTTCCTGCGCAGAGCACACAACATTAGCTCTGTCTATTCCACTAAATATTACCTTTTTACTTGATTACCACGTCGCTTGAACATCCGCGTACACATCACATAAAAGATATCACTTTTATACTTCGCGCGTACACAACATAAAAGATACCACTTTTATACTTCCCGCTTACACAACACATAAAGGTAATTCTTTATACTTAACGCGCACTGTCTCAGAACAGCTAACCGTCCATTTTCGAACTCTAGACCGTTAAACACACGACCGTTACACGCTCCACTGTTCTTCTTCAAATTCTCCCAAAGTTCTTATTCGTTGGCTGATACTTTTTGCTTTCGGTTGCCAGATTCCTTCTGTCATAACATTGCCCCCTTCCTAGGTCTTGTTCGTCCTGAACAATTCTGGATTCCAAAGCTTCTTCAGTTCTTCGATGAAACGGGGCCAAACGATCCACGTGAATCACCTTGCACTTTGTAGCTGGACGTCGAAAGTTTTCTCCTTTGGATTTTTAATTCTATCAACAGTAACAAGGAATGAAAGTCATTAGTGACATAAAATCTAGGGAGAAGTTTCATCCTCCAGTCTGACCCTTTTGTCAGTTGACTTTCACTTAATTCAGAACTGTCGTGATGAACCTTCAGCCATTTTTCAGCTGATTCAATTTGATCCCCAAGGTGCTTCACAATTATAATATCAGCTCCATAATTCTTTTTAGCGCTTCGGTCCATCTCCTCCTTCCATACCCTTGCTAGAACTGCAGCTTCTAATCCGGCAACCTTACCTGTTTCTCCTATATAAGTGAAATCAATGATGTGTCGGGCTGCTAGCAAATATTTTTTCTGTTTTACCTTCACATAGCCAGCTTGCAACATCTTCAGATACTCCTTGTTCTATTAACATGTTACGAAACTTGTTCAAAGCATTGCCGTTATGCAGAACCTTACGGACACATGATACTTCATCTACCCTATTATCCACAATGTTCACCAAACGCAGAAGTTCTCCTCCTAACTCTTCGACGAGCTCTTGCAGTTCCAAGGATCCGTAACCAAGGAAACACTGAACAGCTTTCATCACTTCCAGAGAGTTGTCAACAGAGTTTTCAAGAGGTGAATCCATGTTGCTGATAACAGCTGAACTCTTCATTCCACGAGCTTGTGATGCTGCAACCATTTTCTTAACTAAATCAACAGCAACATCTTCTGTACTGATGAGGTCAATAGCTCCTTTTCCGAATTCAACATCATAAACCAAAGCGCACACTCCTTCAGCCCAGCTTTTTGGACACAATTGAGCATATCATTGGAGGAACGCTATCTACGGTAGCCGTCAGATCCTTGCAGCGGTAAATCTCCTTATCTGTTGTCACCAGCTCCTCTGTCTGTCCTACGATGCAGCATCCGACGTCTTCCATCATCTGCTCGATTTTATCTTTAGTGCAGTCGACTGTGAAGCCAGGGATGGATTCCAATTTGTCCAGAGTATCTCCCGTCAATTGGAGAGCACGACCGGAGATCACAGGGACCTTGAGACCTAAAGCAGCAAGTGCAGGAGCCAAGACAAGACTCACTTTGTCGCCGACACCTCCTGTGCTGTGTTTATCTACCATCCGATGGCGCCTCTCGGGTCCCCAGCAAAACACATGACCCGAGGAGGTCATAGTTACTGTTTCTTCCGAACACACTTTCTTGGAGCTCTCATTGTAGTTAGCCAGGGAAATATCAGTCATGATTGCCAAATTGTTCATTCTGGAGATCAGCGATGAGTTTTGTAACATGATATTGTCCACTTTGGAGCTCTTGTAGTCGTGATAAAACTTTTCTATATCCTTATAATCTAAATGGTTATAATGTCCAAATCTGTGCATTGACTGTTCAGAAAAGAAATTCAGCATGGCTACGTTGAGATTATCTGAGGGCTTCACTTCTCTCTGATCGTAACTCTGAGGCTTAGTTTCATCCAGAAAGTTAGTCTTTGAAGTACTGTCTCTGCCTGAAGCTCCTTTACTAGCATCACCTGTTACGCTTCTAAGCCATTCTTCGGAATTCTTCTTTCTTAAATCCCCACTTTCTATAAACGATTCGAGTGTGGCTATATGCTTCGGAAAAATCTCTCCGACTTCCCCGGTAACGTCGAATGGCACTTTGTATCTATGATGAATGGACGCCTCTTCTTTACTCGGACCACTCTGCGAAACGTAAACTCTGTTTCGTTTCCCCTCATTACCACTCGTTACTCTGCCTTTGCGATAATTGTCCATGACGCATTTTGCTGACGGCGAGGAATAGAATACCTTTCGTGTGGATCTCTCTTCAGATCGTGCCAGACTTGTATACCTAGGTATTTTGAAGTGCAAAGCGTACTGTATAGTCTCACAGCTCTCTGATCTGTGTGATTGTTCTTCACAGTTCCTAGACATGTCACCAGCGACATAGACACTCTGCCATGCATTACCAGTAGTTGCGTGGTCAAAGGCATTATCTGCGCTATCTCTACGTTTCTTGATTTCCAGTAGCAGATCCATATTTCGAGATTCTCCTTTCTTGCGAAGATTCGATTCTTTTGTAGTCTTCCTCTCGCACTTTCTCCATCTCTCTCGAGATCTCTTCAATCCATATGAAGGCTTCATCAGAACGCCGCTGCCCCAGCGAGCTTCACCTGTCCGTCGATTTTTGTAAAAACGAATTGAATCTAAATTGCTTCTTTTTCAGATAGCGAAGAATCCTGGAATGTTTTCTGGTTCCGCATCGTTTCTTTCCCACATCAGCATTATGTTCATCTGTACTGTTACCTCCAGTGCTGTTAGTTTCGCAACTTTCACCTATTGGTTTGGGATTCACATTTTGATATGCGTTGCCTTTCTCTTTTCCATGTTTACAATCTAACTTAACACTATCAAGATCATCTTTTTCACTGACAAATTCAACCTTTAAACTATTGCATTGTCTATTGACTTCGGTTTTAAAATCCTTGAACTGATCAATAATTTCACCAATTTGAGAAGCCATTTCGGCTCTCATCTCATTATTTTGACTTTTAATGTCATTCACTTGTGTAGCCATATCGCCTTTCAAGTAATTTATCAACTATACTAATAGTTCCATACTTCTAGTTAACGGCATTCAATAAATCATCCCGCTTCTGACACCAAATGTTGTGGATTACAAAAATGGATAGCCACTGAGCGTGAGTATTAAAAGCTATATTTCAAAACCAAATTCAATACAAGGTAAATTGTTACAAAGAAAATATGGATGAAGTATCTTATTAACAAATCAACTATTAACCATACACAAGTCATCAATCTTCCTGCGCAGAGCACACAACATTAGCTCTGTCTATTCCACTAAATATTACCTTTTTATTTGATTACCATGTCGCTTGAACATCCGCGTACACATCACATAAAAGATACCACTTTTATACTTCCCGCGTACACAACACATAAAGATAATTCTTTATACTTAACGCGCACTCTCTCAGAACAGCTAACCGTCCATTTTCGAACTCTAGACCGTTAAACAAACGACCGTTACACGCTCCACTGTTCTTCTTCAAATTCTCCCAAAGTTCTTATTCGTTGGCTGATACTTTTTGTTTTCGGTTGCCAGATTCCTTCTGTCGTAACAGTATGTAAATAATCGGATCATTGCATTTGATGGCTATCTATTACCTTTTACTCTAAACTCTGACTCAAATGATTCGTTTGCCTATTTCACTTCGTAGCTCGATTAAAAATATTGTGCAAATTACTGATTCAAGATGTTTTGAGAAAATAAACTTACCTCTTGTAAGATTATTCTTTCTTTATCAGTTAAATTCTTCAGAGAAGGGTACATAGTTGTTTAGGATTAAGATCTGTCAACCGGAAGATATCTGGAACTGAAATGAATATTTTTATTTAGAATTTAGCTATTTTCAAGCATATTCTCTTTTAGAGATGAGTCCGGGTTAGGGATTTCTCAGGCTAGATCCTCGCCAGGACGAAGCTTAAAATAGCACAGACGACTTCGGGCTCAGAGTAATTGAAATTTCAAATATTTCTTGAAATTGCAAAAAAAAAAAAGTTATAATAATATTTTACTATTGGGTTGGGTTGTTTTACCTCTGAGCGGCACTTTTTTGCACACCATGGGCTAAATGGCCAGGTCACATGGACCCCGAAGGCTCAGAGAAGGCTGGGGGAGAGGACCCACTGGAACAGCTGTTGGGAGACAGATGGTAGCCTCCCGTCAAGGCCATCTAGCGTGTTCTTTAACGTGCACAGAGTATGGCTCTCCCGCACACGGGGCCACGGCTTAACGTCCCATCCGACGGACGGCGGCCTTTCCAAGCCCATCGGTGTCCCCTACTGACCGTGGGCAGGGCGGGGAATATTGCGGAGATAAATCTCAACGGTGGCCCAGCTGGAACTCGAACCTGGGAACTACAGATTACGAGTCTGGGGCGCTACCGACTGAGCCACCCCCGCCCCATGAGTCAGATAAAATTTTCCCACAAATCGGACTATGGCTTAGTAACTTCGATCTCGAAAACATTAGCCCTAACTCATCTCTATTCCCTTTCATTTTAGTGATACACTGATAATGCTCCTTATATAGAAAAGAACTGCATGAAAGCTTAGAAATATAGATTCACCAAAGTTCCCATTCATTATATATCTGTTTTCATAGCGTTGCAAATATAAATGCTATATTCTTCAAATTAAGTAAACTGATAAGGCTCGGTGCAGGGACCTAGCCAGGATTTGGTTTCTGGGATATGTGGCTGAAATAAAATTATACGAAGATGACATCATGTTTTGGATTTCAGAGGAGATCTGTCGTATGAGACGATCCGGATTTTTTTGGTCAATCCCGGTTACGTCTACGTCCCTGGTTCGATGGACAAAAACGTTGTTTTCTTGAGACTCCATCACCTGTGAAATATATATATACTTGTCATCATCAGGGTCTGATTCGTGTTCCCCTGCTGGTAAGGGTAATAGAGGCAAAAATGTTAAACTTATTTGAATTTAATGCATTTTTCAAAAAAATTCTTTAAATACCTGTAAAGCGGAGAGGGAAAATGTTATACTACATTAGAAATCCAGTCTCTTGCGACCCCTCCGTCGCTATTTTTTTTTTGAACCCCACGGGATTTGTCATCATCATGTTTTATTAGGTGCACTGTACTTACTGGAGCAGCTTATAACGGTTCAGCTGGTTTAAAGAGCCATTTATCGATTTCAGAAGAACGGGAAAAATAATGTTTTGAATATTTTCAAGATGGGGTTGAATATGTAAATAGATGCATTCTATCTTGATCACCTCTGTCGACTTGTCTATGATTGTATCCTAATGACTTTCTGGTTGTAAAAATTAGAAGATACTAAAAGGTTATTTTACCTCTGAGCGGCATGCAATAGGCAAAATGTCAGATCACAAGGACCCCGAAGACTCAGAGAAGGATGGGGATCCACTGGACAGTTTTTTAGAGACAGATGGTAGCCTCCCCTGAAGCCTATCCAGCATGTTCATTAACGTGCACAGAGTATCGCTTTCCTGCATACGAGCATACGAAACCACGGCTTAACGATCCATCTGACGGAAGGCCGTATTTCCAAGCCCTACTGACCGTGGGCATGGAATTTTGCGGAGATCAATCTCAACGCTGGCGCAACTGGGACTCGAACCTGGAAACTGACAGATTACGAGCCTGGCACTCTACCGACTGAGCCATCCCCGCCCCAGGGTGGGAAGAATTCATTAGTTTAGAAATTCTAAACAGACACTCATTATACTTGTAATAATTTATTTAGTAACAGAAAGACGCTTAGATTATACGTAAAACGATTAGGTCTTTCCCCCCCCCCCCCGGGGTATGAGCTTTTAACTTCCGGGTACTTTTGCTTAAATTTGAAATCACCAAGGAACAGGGTTGGGTTGTTTTACCTCTGAGTGGCAC
The DNA here is from genome assembly GCA_038380435.1 of Ryuthela nishihirai. NCBI lineage: Eukaryota > Metazoa > Arthropoda > Arachnida > Araneae > Heptathelidae > Ryuthela > Ryuthela nishihirai. Next base: position 21,298,962 of record JAWZYU010000013.1, read on the forward strand.
TTTTTTGCACATCATGGGCTAAATGGCCAGGTCACATGGACCTCGAAGGCTCAGAGAATGTTGGGGGAGGGGACCCACTGGAACAGCTGTTGGGAGACAGATGGTAGCCTCCCGTCAAGGCCATCCAGCGTGTTCTTTAACGTGCACAGGGTATGGCTCTCCCGCACTCGGGGCCACGGCTTAACGTCCCATCCGACGGACGGCGGCCTTTCCAAGCCCATCGGTGTCCCCTACTGACCGTGGGCAGGGCGGGGAATTATGCGGAGATAAATCTCAACGCTGACCCAGCTGGGACTCGAACCTGGGAACTACAGATTACGAGCCTGGCGCGCTACCGACTGAGCCACCGGTCAGTCCTTGTTCCCTCCAAGGAACAGGGACTGACATCTGGCAAGTCACTAACTACAATGCACCAGAATTCTCAATCTACTGTGGTACTTTTTCTTAAGTAATAATCTCAGAATGGCACTACTCGTTTGCTTAAACCAATGGACTCTACTCCTATATATACGTATATATCTATCTGTACTTTTATTTACACTAAAAGCAATGCAGTGCACAATCATATCTATAAATCCCAAGGAACAGCAACTGACGCCTGTCAAGTCACTAACTAGATTGCACCAGAATTCTCAATTCTACTACAAGGCTATGGCAAAGCCTTCAGGTGTTCCCAACACCTACGCAAAAACGGAAAAGGTTGATACAAACACAGGGCCACGGCCTCGCAGCCGTAACCTATCACAGCCCAAAGCTCAATTGTCCTTTTCAAAAATAATTTCCTTTGTTGGGAATATGCAACTGCGATCACGTGATGTTTTCCATGGGGTGTAAAGTTCCCGAGATTCAATCAGGTACGCCCAAGTTCCATTCTAGTGGGCGAACTTTCCAGAAAGTAACTCCGGGCATGGGACTTGATTAAACACATTTATTGTTTTTCCTCCGCCCCCAGAGCTGCCTTTCTTGTTGCTAGGCAACGCTCTGGCGAAAAATGTCGCCCCTGGATCTTCCCCCTCTTGTACCAACTCGGTCGAGTCCCTACAGGTTGGCTAGTGTTCTGTAAAAATACGAATGTCCACCATCCAATCATGTCTTACCAAATATAAAATTCGTAACTTCAGTTTTGTAGCTGATGCTAATGGGGAGGATTTGATTTAAGGGGCAGGGGTGGGAGACAAGTGAGTCATACACCCTGTAACTACCTCTCCCCCTTTGATAATTTTAATAACCATAACGGAAGCGTAAAACTAGTATATTTGTTACAAAAAGTTTGAAATATGTATTTTGAGGAGACTACAAAAGCGAATTGGAAAAATAAATACTATATCGACATAAGGTCCTTTCTACTCCGTTAATTTTTGGTTCTTGTCTGATATAATGTAAAATATCGAGTGCACTTCAACTGTGTTAAGATAGAGTTCCTACCACAGTTGTTATTATGTCTTGCCCTTCAGCGTTGCACTTGTCGTTGTAGCCAAAATGCTCATATAGGGGATAAGCATAATTATCCATTTATTTTTCTCGATAGGCACGAGCAGGCCTGGATCTAGAAAATAATTTATGGGTGGGGTTTGGGTTGGGTTGTTTTACCTCTGAGCGGCACTTTTTTGCACACCATGGGCTAAATGGCCAGGTCACATGGACCCCGTAGGCTCAGAGAAGGTTGGGGGAGGGGACCCACTGGAACAGTTGTTGGGAGACAGATGGTAGCCTCCCGTCAAGGCCATCCAGCGTGTTCTTTAACGTGCACAGGGTATGGCTCTCCCGCACACGGGGCCACGGCTTAACGTCCCATCCGACGGACGGCGGCCTTTCCAAGCCCATCGGTGTCCCCTACTGACCGTGGGCAGGGCGGGGAATTTTGCGGAGATAAATCTCAACGCTAACTCGGCTGGGACTCGAACCTGGGAACTACAGATTACGAGCCTGGCGCGCTACCGACTGAGCCATCCCCGCCCCAATAGGTGGGGGGGCAAGAAAGATAAGCGAGTCAGTAAAGAATAAATGGGAGGGGGGAGCAAGAGACTGGAAACATTTCCCCCTCCGTTTTGGCGGTTTCAAAAAAATTTCTTGAAAAATGCATGAAAAACACATAAGTTTAACAGTTTTTTTGCCTGTATTACCCTTACCAGCATTCTCAAATGAGGGGGGATAGCTTCCTTACCCTCCCCCCCCCTAGATCCGTCCGTTGGTATGTGCCTTCTTTATCTTATGCTTGTGAGTAACGAAATGGCGAAATGTGTGCGCAGTGGGGAACAATTTTTATCCTTGGAGCAGCTTTTCAGAGATGAATCATAAAGAACTTTAGGCTACATCACAGTGATTTTGATTCCTTAATCTTTTGCTTTTATAATTCTTGATTTTGGTCCTGATTTTGGGATTATAGGAAATATCTCTGCTACACCCTTATTTTGAAATTAGGATTCCATACTAGAGTTAGATTATCTCGCTTTTGGGCATTTCATGCCTCTAGCACTACTCTCATTATAGGAGATTGATTAGATTGCTAGTTTCATGTCGATTTAGACTTCTTTTTGCTTTCTTAAAATTGACTTTCCTTTATTTGTGTTGGGTTGTTTTACCTCTGAGCGGCACTTTTTTGCACACCATGGGCTAAATGGCCAGATCACATGGACCGCGAAGGCTCAGAGAAGGTTGGGGGAGGGGACCCACTGGAACAGCTGTTGGGAGACAGATGGTATCCTCCCGTCAAGGCCATCCAGCGTGTTCTTTAACGTGCACAGGGTATGGCTCTCCCGCACACGGGGCCACGGCTTAACGTCCCATCCGACGGACGGCGGCCTTTCCAAGCCCATCGGTGTCCCCTACTGACCGTGGGCAGGGCGGGGAATTTTTGCCGAGATAAATCTCAACGCTGACCCAGCTGGGACTCGAACCTGGGAACTACAGATTACGAGCCTGGTGCGCTACCGACTGAGCCACCCCCGCCCCTGACTTTCCTTTAAAGATCTTTTTTTTTTGCATAATGTGGAACGGCGGTGTCTATGCTGTGAAGCTGCAGGAGAAGAGAAGCACTTTCTAGCTTTTAAACCAAATAGAATTTTTTCACTCTAATTCGACAATTTTCGGAAATTTAGTATCTGTTTGATTTGCCTACTACTCTAACATTGTGGGTTTAATTTGCCTACTTTGCTCACTTTGTGGGTTTAATTCATTTACTTTTCTCACTTGTGTGGGCTTGATTTTCACACCCCTCTCACTTTGAGGTTTAATTTGCTCACTTTGCGGCTTTAATTTGCCTACCTAGCTCACTTTGTGATTTAATTGGCTTACTTTGAGGTGTTTAATTTGCCTATTTAGCTCACTTTGTGATATAATTGGCTTACTTTGCTCACTTTGTGGGAGTAATTTGCTTACCCAGCTCACTTCGTTGTTAGGAATTGAACATGCAAACACAGACATGTAGGTTGGAAGAGGAGTCAGATACGCTAATCACTAGACAGGTAAGGCTAAAAAACTTATAATGCATCAGAAAACAATTTTTCTTCAAATCGAATTCAGGCGGTCTCGGAGTCGAAAACTTGAGCCTCATCTCTAGTAGAGAGCCATTTTGCATTGAACACCAGCTACCAAAATCTGAATACATACTCCCCAACAGGTTTCATAGGCTCTTTTGCTCACTATACTTCAAATCCCAGAGCCTTTTCCCTAAATTCCATCGATGAAAAATAGTAGAGAGTTTTTTTAAATTGTATGCAAGAGAGAAAGAAAAAAGCAAAACTGCCAATCACGAAATTATTCACAACTTGCTTTTAAAATTCACTTGACTTACTCAGTATTCATTTTATCTGTATAAAGCGAAAATCCGGATTAAAGCAATTTGGATGATACTGTACTAGAAGACTACTATTACGACGTAGTGAACTAGAATTTGCTACGGTTTCGTTGGAAACCGCCGTTATTCGAAAGCACATTAACAATGGGTTTGGGTTTGTTTTACCTCTGAGCTGCACTTTTTTGCACACCATGGGCTAAATGGCCAGGTCACATGGACCCCGAAGGCTCAGAGAAGGTTGGGGGAGGGGACCCACTGGAACAGCTGTTAGGAAACAGATGGTAGCCTCCCGTCAAGGCCATCCAGCGTGTTCTTTAATGTGCACAGGGTATGTCTCTCCCGCACACGGAGCCACGGCTTAACGTCCCATCCGACGGACGGCGGCCTTTCCAAGCCCATCGGTGTTCCCTACTGACCGTGGGCAGGGCGGGGAATTTTTGCGGAGATAAATCTCAACGCTGACCCAGCTGGGACTCGAACCTGGAAACTACAGATTACGAGTCTGGCGCGCTACCGACTGAGCCACCCCCGCCCCCATTAACAATGGATTACAGCCATGGCGTATCCAAAGGGGGAGAGCTATAAACCGCCTCCCCCCTCCTTAATGGCTTTAATAAAGTTTATTTTCTAAGGAAGTCCCCAATAATAAGATTAAAGACAAATTCCCCCCCGTACCCCCCCCCCCCTTCAAATTAAAGGCAACATTTCTCCATTGTGAGCAGTTTTTTCCCCACTAGATTACTGTATTCTTAAACTGTTGCTGAAATATTTTTTACGGCTCTATCATATCTTTCAACACAAAATTTTATCTTTCAAATTCAGGTATTTCCAAATTTTCGGCATCATTCCACCTCTTCCATATTTCGAGCAAACCTCACGCCTGCGAACTTCTCATTTATCATCAGCCATTTTAACGACAATTTCAATTCATGACCAAAAATTAAAAATAAGCACAGAAATTTCATATCCTTGCTCCTCCTTTGCCTTTAGCGACCCCCCCCCTTCCCCGCATTCCGTCCGTCAGATGGGACGTTAAGCCGTGGCGTCGGGTGCGGGAGAGCCATGGTCTGTGCACGTTAAAGAACACGCTAGATGTCCTTGACAACAGGCTGCCATCGGTCTCCCAACAGCTGTTCCAGTGGATCCCCTCTCCCAACCTTCTCTGAGCCTTCGTGATTTGCCCATTTAGCCCATTGTGTAGAAAAAAGTGCCACTCAGAGGTTATACAATCAACCCATGACTGGGCCCTTTCTAGCCGTTTTTCTACCTTGGCCTTTTTCTACCACTCCCAACAACTGTTCCAATGGGTTCCCTCTCCCAACCTTCTCTGAGCCTTCGTGATTTGGCCATTTAGCCCATTGTGTAGAAAAAAGTGCCACTCAGAGGTTATACAATCAACCCATGACTGGGCCCTTTCTAGCCGTTTTTCTACCTTGGCATTTTTCTACCTCTCCCAACAGCTGTTCCAGTGGATCCCCTCTCCCAACCTTCTCTGAGCCTTCGTGATTTGCCCATTTAGCCCATTGTGTAGAAAAAAGTGCCACTCAGAGGTTAAACAATCAACCTATGACTGGGCCCTTTCTAGCCGTTTTTCTACCTTGGCCTTTTTCTACCTCTCCCAACAGCTGTCCCAGTGGGTCCCCTCTCCCAACCTTCTCTGAGCTTTCGTGATTTGGCCATTTAGCCCATTGTGTAGAAAAAAGTGCCACTCAGAGGTTATACAATCAACCCATGACTGGGCCCTTTCTAGCCGTTTTTCTACCTTGGCCTTTTTCTACCTCTCCCAGCAGCTGTTCCAGTGGGTCCCCTCTCCCAACCTTCTCTGAGCCTTCGTGATTTGGCCATTTAGCCCATTGTGTAGAAAAAAGTGCCACTCAGAGGTTATACAATCAACCCATGACTGGGCCCTTTCTAGCCGTTTTTCTACCTTGGCCTTTTTCTACCACTCCCAACAATTGTTCCAGTGGGTCCCCTCTCCCAACCTTCTCTGAGCCTTCGTGATTTGGTCATTTAGCCCATTGTGTAGAAAAAAGTGCCACTCAGAGGTTATACAATCAACCCATGACTGGGCCCTTTCTAGCCGTTTTTCTACCTTGGCCTTTTTCTACCTCTCCCAACAGCTGTTCCAGTGGGTCCCCTACCCCAACCTTCTCTGAGCTTTCGGGGTCCATGTGACCTGACCATTTAGCCCATTGTGTGCAAAAGTGACGCTCAGAGGTAAAACAACCAAACCTTCCCCCCAATTTGGGAACCCCTGTTGAAACTAAAGATAACGATTTTTTAAAGAAAAGAATACTTACTTCAGACACGCCACGAGCACAGACACCTACAACGTTCAACTAGAAAAAGTACATCCAAAAGAGGGAGAGAAAACGACTGGAAAAGAGATTATCAACTCTCTTGATATATCTGCAGTTAAGCACAGTGTGCGCAAGAAATAATTAAAAGGAAACTTTTTCTTATTATCCTAATGATCTTACAATATCATTTCCTTCCCATAATGACTTGAAAATTACCGACGTTTGTCTGTTTGCTTTTAGGAGATAAACTTGAAAGACGATCTTTCGAGGAAAAGACAAACCTAATGAAGTTTCAGCAGAAAGAGCAATAGTTTGAAACGTAATCACAAGACAAGTAACGTTTACGTCCTTCATGATTGAATTTCTTGATGAACAATGGCGCAAGATAATTAAGAATATTATTAAAGAGGCAATGCTAACTTCCTTCATGGCATCAGTTAATTGCATTTCTTTGCAGAGATAAAACACAGAGTGTGTAAATTGTCCAAACGCTTAAATTAGTTGTGAGCAAAATTTGGTTCACTTTCAATTTTCAATCAACCTGAGGATTAATTGCGTTATTTCAGAAGCGGATCTATGGGTTGATTTACCTATGAGCGGGACTTTTTTGCACACTATGGGCTAAATGGCCAGGTCACAAGGACCCGAAGACTCAGAGAAGGTTGGGGGAGGGGACTCACTGGAACAACTGTTGGGAGACATATGGTAGCCTCCTGTCAAGGCCATCCAGCGTGTTCTTTAACGTTGGGTTTTTTACCTCTGAGCGGCACTTTTTTGCACACTATGGGCTAAATGGCCAGGTCACATGGACCCCGAAGGCTCAGAGAAGGTTGGGGGAGGGGACCCACTGGAACAGCTGTTGGGAGACAGATGGTAGCCTCCCGTCAAGGCCATCCAGCGTGTTCTTTAACGTTGGGTTGTTTTACCTCTGAGCGGCACTTTTTTGCCCACTATGGGCTAAATGGCCAGGTCACAAGGACCCCGAAGACTCAGAGAAGGTTGGGGGAGGGGACCCACTGGAACAGCTGTTGGGAGACAGATGGTAGCCTCCCGTCGAGTCCATCCAGCGTGTTCTTTAACGTTGGGTTGTTTTACCTCTGAGCGGCACTTTTTTGCCCACTATGGGCTAAATGGCCAGGTCACAAGGACCCCGAAGACTCAGAGAAGGTTGGGGGAGGGGACCCACTGGAACAGCTGTTGGGAGACAGATGGTAGCCTCCCGTCAAGGCCATCCAGCGTGTTCTTTAACGTTGGGTTGTTTTACCTCTGAGCGGCACTTTTTTGCACACTATGGGCTAAATGGCCAGATCACATGGACCCCGAAGGCTCAGAGAAGGTTGGGGGGAGGGGACCTACTGGAACAGCTGTTGGGAGACAGATAGTAGTCTCCCGTCAAGGCTATCCAGCGTGTTCTTTAACGTGCACAGGGTATGGCTCTCCCACACACGGGCCACGGCGTAACGTCCCATCCGACGGACGGCGGCTTTTCCAAGCCCATCGGTGTCCCCTACTGACCGTGGGCAAGGCGGGGAATTTGCGGAGATAAATCTCAACGCTGACCCAGCTGGGACTCGAACCTGGGAACTACAGATTACGAGCCTGTCGCGCTACCGACTGAGCCACCCCCGCCCCAGTCACAACGGAATAGTGAGATAGCGGATGTAGGAGAATCTGACTCTCAGCTATCCTTCAAAAGAAAAAGGCTGTATTCAGGACAATAGACCTTGCAGAGGAGGCCAATGAAAGAAGTCAGTGACCATACGGAAGCGCTCTCGCTGCAGCTTCACATTGTCGTTGTTGCCAAGAAGAGTGGTAATGGTGTAGTCAGTGGTTCCGATAGCATGAAGCTCCCGGAACAAAGCTTCTCGTTCGGCATTGTAGCGGGAGCAGTTGAGCAGAATGTGTGCTGCAAGTGGCACAGTCTGGGCTGTAAACTCTGCCAAGATGAGTGAAGTGTAGAGTTGCTGTACATGACACCAACTCGGAGACGATGAAGGAGGGTCTCTTCAGATATGCGGAGAATACCGAGGTTAGGAGCAATGAGAGAAGGGTCAACAAAGTACAGTCGCTCGAAAAATTATCAAAACACTACGGTTGATTACAGAATTCAGAAAAAATATCTGGCAACGATTTTTTTAGTAATTAGTGATCTGGAAACCTTCATGTCACGTGATTACAGAATTCAGGAAAAATATCTGGAGCGTGTACAGCAACTGTACACGCTCCAGTTACCGTTCACAGCAAACTGGAGCGTGTGCAGTTACTGCACACGCTCCAGTTTGCTGTGAACGGTAACTGCACACGCTCAATATTTCCGTCAGTGAGCCCACACGATCTAGTATCAAAATAATATGACCACCTACAGTCGCTCAAAAAAGTATCCGAACACTACGGTTGACTACAGAATTCAGAAAAAATATCTGGCAACTATATTTTTTAGAAATTGGTGATCTGGCAACCTTCGTGTCACGTGACACGAAGGTTGCCAGATCACTAATTTCTAAAAACAAATCGTTGCCAGATATTTTTTCTTAATTCTGTAATCAACCATAGTGTTCGGATACTTTTTTGAGCGACTGTACCCGAATGAAGAACAGCTGCTGTCCTTCTGCCACTGAGCAAGACGAAATTGGCTCATCAGATGTGAGACAGAGCTCTTGCAGTCATTGAGAGAGAGGGGGTAATTAGTTATATCTTCCTAACCTTGCCGCTAATGGAGCCATCTAGTGTCAAGAAAGGCAACTTATTTAATATTGCTCTGAATATAGATTCTAAATATGAAAGTCACAGACGCTAAAAGACTTCATAATGAAACAATCATAAATACAATAGATTACATGTTGACATATAATTCAAGAAATGTTTGTGGAGAAAAAAATAAGTTGGAAACTCATTTTTCCACGAAAGCATTTCTTGAATTATATGCCAATGAGTAATCTATGTATCCATTTTTGAAGAAATTTTTAAAAAACACTAAAACGTAGGGAAAAATTTATATCCTCACCTCTTAACTTTTTTCTGTCTTGATCCAGCCGCTTGCCAACCCATAATTAATTTTTTTTCTAGATCAGGCCTGTGCTTTTTACCTTTAATTTATTCTATATACAATGGACCTTCGTTATAGCGCTGCTCGCTATACCGCGCACTCGGTTATAGCGCGGGCGATGTTCGCGATAAGTTCAAACATGTTTATACAGGTCCGTGCGGCGTTAGTGAGTATCGCATTTTATTGTTACTGCGTATTGAGTAATTGTGTATGTATTGAGTTCCTGCATGTATTTTGAATAGTGTTTAATTATTGTATGCATGATGAGTAAAAGAAAAGCTTACAGTGTGAAATTTATTGTGTCGCCACCGCGCCGCTCGGTATAACGCGGTTCACCTTATAACGCGGGTGTTGTTTCCCGCCCGACATGCGCGTTATATCGGGGGTCCACTGTATTAATTTAGCACTAAAGTAACGCAACGGGCGAAAAATCATAAATACAGTCGAATACACACACAAACTCCTTAAATTCCAAAATTCTTTTATAATACAGAATTCATACGTAAGTTCATAATGAAAAATTTCGAGACAAAACCACATTCACTTCAATTCTTCGATGTGCTCTATATTTGCATAACTGACTTTAGTTGTATACCAGAGTTGTTTTGCAGTTAACCAACTATAAGTATTGTCAAAATAGAGGATATCTGAAAACACAAAAAAAAAAAGAATAACTTTTATGATATTTAAAATATTTCTGAATCATATCGTTATTTATATGAAATCGTATAACATTTAAAATCATGAATAAATCTAGGATTTTTTCGTAAGCTAGGAAGCGCGATAGAACTATGAAAGTATCTTTGGTAGATGTAGAAATGTGGGGTTAAAAAAAGAATTACTGATTGTAAAACAGGAGACAGGTGGAAAACGCACCGCTGTTTAACTCCGCTAGCAGTGTTAAATCAGTTATTTTACAATTTTATCAACTCTCACACACCATTCTGTGTTATAGAGAACTTTCATTATGCTAACTAATTTGTTAAGTATGCCATGTGATTTAAGTATCGACCACAAATAATGATGATCAACAAAGCCGAAGGTGTATTTGAAATCTACGAAGCAAATAACTTGGACGAGGCATGTGTTCGGGTATTCTGAGAATATTTCGCGTCTGAGGCCTAGGTAGAAAAACGGCCAGATAGGGCCCAGTCATTGGGTTCGTTGTTTAATCTCTGAGTGGCACTTTTTTGCACACAATGGGCTAAATGGCCAGGTCACAAGGACCCCGAAGACTCGGAGAAGGTTAGGGGAGGGGAACCACTGGAACAACTGTTGGGAGACAGATGGTAGCCTCCCGTCAAGGCCATCCAGCATGTTCTTTAACCTGCACAGGGTATGGCTCTGCCGCAAAAGGAGCCACGGCTTAACATCCCATCAGACGGACGGCGGCCTTTCCAAGCCCATCAATGTTCCCTACTGACCGTGGGCAGGGCGGGGAACTTTGCAGAGATAAATCTCAATGCTGATCCAGCTGGGACTCGAACCTAGGAACTGCAGATTACGAGTATGGCGTGCTACCGGCTGAGCCTCCCCCCCCCGCCCCCCAGTCATGGGTACTTATTATCGTGTATGCATACGTTGAAAAAAAAACGATGTCGAGGTACCGCAGTCCGTCGTTAATTTGTGGCCGCATGTGTAGGAAAGTTATACCATGTGCACGTTAAAGAACACATTGAATGGCCTTAACGCAAGGCTTCTATCTGCCTGAATTCCTTAAATATTTGGGGCGGGGGTGGCTCAGTAAATTCATATCCTCTTCACAGATGAATCCCAATTTTGTCTACAAATTAGAATCACAAAACCAACTCCCTTTAACATTGTGAAGAGAAGATCTTATGTTGTTAGCGGTCTGATAGTCTGGATTGTGTTTTTAATAGGAGATGGTAGAAACCCTCATTTGTTTCATGGAGATACTCTTAATGCTCAGAGATGTTGACGTTAAACTCCATGTACGTGCAGTGAGTCACGAATTTGCCCTGATGTGTGTTGATTATGGGCTAGCTGGGGTTGCACTATTTCAGTTATTTGGTTCTCTGAACCACCAATTAAGCTTGCATTTCGATATTTGTATCGTTTCTAACATTCGTAATGAAGTAGTGACCAATACTAAACAATCTAAAGTATCTGTTTCAACCAATTCGATTCGTCTGAGCAACACTTGGAGCTAAAATGTCCTCATAAAAAACTCTAACAAAACAGCGTCTACTGAATTTAAAGCTGGAGAAACAGTAGACTCCAAGCAAATGGGTTTTAATCATTGACCTAGTAAATGCTTTTGAAATTAAATTTTCTTTGCCTTACCACAAATGTTTCTGAGATATCGGTAAGGCCACCTTACTACATAATGGGGGGCGGGGGTGACTCAGTCGGTAGCGCGCCAGGCTCGTAATCTGTAGTTCCCAGGTTCGAGTCCCAGCTGGGTCAGCGTTGAGATCTCAACGCTGACCCAGCTGGGACTCGAACTCAGAGGTAAAACAACCCAACCTTAAATATTTAGAGTTATGGAATCTGAAGCATTTACCTGTAACTTTTACTGGTCATGAAAACAATAAAACGAATACGTATACCCTCAAGCAGCTGCTTGCCACAGATGCCTGACAGGAGCTTGTCGGTTTATACGCCATAGTAGTCTGTGAGGATGGCGAAACCTCAGCAGAGAATATAAAAACAAGCATGCCCTCTTTTCGCGATCGAACCAACTCTCTTAGATCATTAGTCAAGTCAGCTAACCACTCGGCTACAGTAAGGTTAGTCGTGACGTGGTATGGGACGTTAAGCCGTGGCCCCGTGTGCGGGAGAGTCATACTCTTTGACGTTGATGAACACAATGGATGGCCTTGACGGGAGGCCACCATCTGTCTCCCAACAGCTGTTCCAGTGGGTCTCCTCCCCCAATCTTCTCTGAGCCCTCGTGGTCCATGTGACCTGGTCATTTAGCCCATGGTGTGCAAAAAAAGTGCCGCTCAGAGGTAAAACAACCCAACTTTAAAGAACACGCTGGATGGCCTTGAAGGGAGACTACCATCTGTCTCCCAACAGCTGTTCCAGTGGGTCCCCTCCCCCAACCTTCTCTGAGCCTTCGGGGTCCATGTGACCTGGCCATTTAGCCCATGGTGTGCAAAAAAGTGCCGCTCAGAGGTAAAACAACCCAACGTTAAAGAACACGCTGGATGGCCTTTACGGGAGACTACCATCTGTCTCCCAACAGCTGTTCCAGTGGGTCCCCTCCCCCAACCTTCTCCGGGCCTTCGGGGTCCTTGTGACCTGGCCATTTAGCCCATGGTGTGCAAAAAGTGCCGCTCAGAGGTAAAACAACCCAGTTCAACTTGGTATATGGCTTTCCATTCAGGTAACATGGAAGTGTTCGGTTACTTTTTGCAATATAGTGTACTTTCGATTCAGTTGTAAGGTGGACCTACACGTTATTAGGTGGGTGTGTTATAATAAATTTTCCTTTCGTTGTATTTAAAATAGGAGTAGTAACTAAGAAGTTAGGGTGGTGATGATGATGTTTTTTGTCGGTAAACGTGAATTGAAAATAATTGCATTCCTCTTTTTTTTGCAGTTAAAAAAATTATTTAAAATTTGACAATGAAAACTAACTTACACATTCCTGCTTTTTCGCACACAACTTCACCTTTCTCTGGAAAAATATGACAGTCTACATTCTGAACTTCTAATAGTTCTTCAGGGCCTTCGTTTTTGGCTGTAATGCTCTCGGAATTGCTTTTATACAACACACCAAACCTGATGTTATAGTCCTTCGTTATAAACTCCCAAGTGAGAGTGGATCCAGGCTTCTGAATACTCATTTCAATTTCGAAAGAGGATCTTTTAGGAATTACAGTCTGCTTCATGTTAGGATCTGCTTGCGACGATATGCCATCTTTAAGGAAATAGTGAGAAGAGACCGTTGTATCAAAGCAGACCTGCGAAAGAATCACAAGGACATAGTTGAATATTTATTATTACAAATAAAAGTAGACCAGAGAATAAAATTTTATTTACGAAGCAGAATTATACCAGTTGGTCTTTTGTGTTGTTTACCTCTCTTTGCTACTGCCATACGTTTGTGCGCATTATGTGCTAAATGGCCAGTTCATAAGGGCTTTTGGGTTGTTTTACCTCTGAGCGGCACTTTTTTGCACACCATGGGCTAAATGGCCAGGTCACATAGACCCCGAAGGCTCAGAGAAGGTTGGGGGAGGGGACCCACTGGAACAGCTGTTGGGAGACAGATGGTAGCCTCCCGTCAAGGCCATCCAGCGTGTTCTTTAACGTGCACAGGGTATGGCTCTCCCGCACACGGGGCCACGGCTTAACGTCCCATCCGACGGACGGCGGTCTTTCCAAGCCCGTCGGTGTCCCCTACTGACCGTGGGCAAGCGGGGAATTTTTGCGGAGATAAATCTCAACGCTGACCCAGCTGGGACTCGAACCTGGGAACTACAGATTACGAGCCTGGCGCGCTACCGACTGAGCCACCTGCACATGCCACTGTATGTTACTTATTAAAAAGTCTCGTTGGGCATTGGGCGATGCCTGTAAAGCTAATATCCCTTTTGCATAATTATTTTGGTGGTCATTTTTAGAACAAATTTCTCATTCATTGTAATTTGAATTAACACTGAAAAAGATGTAAAGTTTGTCTCAAAGACGACTTTCTTCTGTGATGCTTTGTATAAAGATGCCTCACTTCAGGTGAAGCTTTGTTCAAAGATGCCTCATCGGACATGAAGCTTTGTATAAAGACCCCTCATTTGAGGTGACGCTTTATATAAAGACGTCTCACTCGAGGTGAAGGCTTCTTCAAAGACACATCACTTCAAGTGAAGTCAAAGACGCTCTCACTTCAGATGAAGCGTTATTCAAAGACACTTCACTTTAGATGAAGCTTTGTATAAAAACTCTTCATTTCAGGTGAAACTTTGCTCAGAGACTCACTTCACGTCACGTTTTGTATAAAAATATCTCACTTCAGTTGAAGTTTTGCTCAAAGATGCCCTCATTTGATTAGACGTTTTGCTCAAAAACGCCGTCCTTCTTCACAAGATACTACTTCTCTTTTCAGGTTTGGTTTACCTCTGAGCGGCACCTTTTTGCACACCATGGGCTAAATGGCCAGGTCACAAAAAACCCAAACGCTCAGATAAGACTGGGAGAGGGGACCCACTGGAACAGCTGATGGGAGACAGATGGTAGTCTCTCATTAAGGCCATTTAGTGTGTTCTTTAACGTGCACAGGGTATGGCTCTCCCGCACACGGGATCACGGCTGAACGTCCCATCCGACGGACGGCGGTCTTTCCAAGCCCATCGGTGTTCCCTACTGACCGTGGGCAAGGATGGGAGACAGATGGTAGTCTCCCATTAAGGCCATCTAGTGTGTTCTTTAACGTGCATAGGGTATGGCTCTCCCGCAAACGAGATCACGGCTGAACGTCCCATCCGACGGACGGCGGTCTTTGCAAGACCATCGGTGTTCCCTACTGAACGTGGGCAAAGGCGGAGAATTTTGCGGAGATAAAAGGCCGAGTGGTTAGCGCGCTTGGCTACTGATCTAAGGGACCTGGGTTCGAGCCCCCGATATGGCATGGCTGTTTGTGTCGTTTCTCTGCTGATGGCCTGCCATCCTCTCAGACCTTCTACTATGGCATATAAACTGACAGGCTCCTGTCAGACCTCTGTGGCAAGCAGCTGCTTGAAGGGGTATTTATTTTTATTTTATTTTTTTATATAAATCTCATCGTTGACCCAGCTGGGACTCGAACCTGGGACCTGCAGATTACGAGCCTGGCGCGCTACCTACTGAGCTACCCCCACCACCTTATCTTTTCAAACTGCACTAACAAATAGCGTTAGGGAGTCGATAAAGTAACAATTAATCTAACCAGTAGTTCCAATAATGATCGGGATGTAATTAAAACTGGAGAAAATATTGTTAGCCTTGTAAATTTAAATAGCTGGGATAACAAATACATAAAATATGTGATAAGTTGTCGAATATATTCAACGTGATAGCAGTCGTTTTGTTTTAATCATCCGCGTGGTTGCACGCACTGCAACACGGCTCTCATAGATCATCACAATTTGACCTTACTTTGAGACAGCGCAAACTTGTTCAAATATTGTTGCTGGGTTGTTTACCTCTGAGCGGCACTTTTTTGCACAACATGGACTAAATGGCCAGGTCACATGGACCCCGAAGGCTCAGAGAAGGTTGGGGGAGAGGACCCACTGGAACAGCTGTTGGGAGACAGATGATAGCCTCCCGTCAAGGCCATCCAGCGTGTTCTTTAACGTGCACATGGTATGGCTCTCATGCACACGGAGCCACGGCTTAACGTCCCATCCGACGGACGGCGGTCTTTCCAAGCCCATCGGTGTCCCCTACTGACCGTGGGCAGGACGGGGAATTTTGCGGAGATAAATCTCAACGCTGACCCAGCTGGGACTCGAACCTGGAAACTACATATTACGAGCCTGGCGCGCTACCGACTGAGCCACCCCCGCCCCCGAAATATTGTTGGTACTGAAGTAAACGTAGGAATCGTTATTTTTGAAGCAATGTTTAACAAAAGTAAAGAAATCTCTTACCAATCCCGAACATTTTGGATCTCCTTTGGGCTCATATCTTGTGCCTCCAAGGTAAGCAGGGAGAATTTTTGCGGGAACTAAATTCAGGATGTCATCTTTCCACCCATCTGTTAAAAGAGGGGTCGAAAAAATGAATCATGCTATAATATATAACACATTATTCAGAGTTGAACTTAATAATTCTTCTTAAAGAGCGGGGAAAAACAACAACAGCCAAACGTGGCATTAAAAGTAGCACACGATATATACATAGGGGTTGAGCAGATTTGGGTTCGGTTGTTTTACCTCTGAGCGGCACTTTTTTTGCACACCATGGGCTAAATGGCCAGGTCACATGGACCCCGAAGGCTCAGAGAAAGTTGGGGGAGGGGACCCACTGGAACAGCTGTTGGGAGACAGATGGTAGCCTCCCGTCAAGGCCATCCAGCGTGTTCTTTAACGTGCACATGGTATGGCTCTCATGCACACGGAGCCACGGCTTAACGTCCCATCCGGCGGACGGTGGCCTTTCCAAGCCCATCGGTGTCCCCTACTGACCGTGGGCAGGGCGGGGAATTTTGCGGAGATAAATCTCAACGCTGACCCAGCTGTGACTCGAACCTGGGAACTACAGATTACGAGCCTGGTGCGCTACCGACTGAGCCACCCCCGCCCCTGGGATTGAGCAGAAAAAAGGCTTAAATCATCAATACATCAAAAGTGAATGTGCATTTAAATTAAATCTATTCAAATTAATTTCTTAAAATATTCTGACCATTTTTTTTGGTGCATTGACTGTAATAAATGATATTGCTAATTCTTTGTGCTCATTAAAAACGCATATTTCGTTTCTGAATCAAGATCTTTTCTTGATTCTTTAAAAATATAATTTTTTTGTCCAATTCATTACTCATTAGAAATGTATTTCGCTTCTAAGAAGATAATTTTTCCTGCGGCTCTTTCAGAAAAGTTTTTTTCCCAGTGGCTCTTTGCTAAATTTGGTTTGGAGAGGCCTGATTAAAATAATCAATTATTAATTCCATAGAAACACATTCGTATATTGTTCTTACTGTCAAAAGCGGATTGAATTTATGGTAACATCATTTCTCTCACTGGCATAGAGTGAGTGGCAATTGGGGAGACTATGAGACTGCGCAGTTGAAGCCTCGACATGTCTCATAGAATATGCAGTCCTACACAGACCCGGAGGGGCGGGGCGGCTCAGTCGGTAGCGCGCCAGGCTCTTAATCTGTAGTTTCCAGGTTCGAGTCCCAGCTGGGTCAGCGTTGAGATTTGTCTCCGCAAAATTCCCCGCCCTGCCCACGGTCAGTAGGGGACACCGATGGGTTTGGAAAGGCCGCCGTCCGTCGGATGGGACGTTAAGCCTGGTCCCGTGTGCGGGAGAGCCATACCCTGTGCACGTTAAAGAACACGCTGGATGGCCTTGACGGGAGGCTACTGGATGGCCTTGACACCATGGGCTAAATGACCCGGATCTAGAAATGAAAAAAAGTGGTGGTGGTGGTGGGGGGGGGGGAGATGGATAAGCAATGCAATCGGGTTATGAAAAGGTAAGATTTTCCCCTTCGTTTCAGAGTTGTTTTTTTAAATGTCTTGAAAAGTGCATGAAACAAACACAAAAATTAATAATTTTTGACGATCATTACTCTTACTGGGATTCTCAGAGGAGAGGGAGAGGTTCATTTCCCTTTGAGAATGCCAGTAAGAGCATCTGAAGGGAGAGCTTCATAAAGTTTGGTGTTTTATCTCTGAGCGGCACTTTTTTGGCCCATAATGTTATAAATGGCCAGGTCACAAGGACCCCGAAGGCTCAGAAAAGGTTGGGAGAAGGAGATCCACTGGACAGCTGTTAGGAGACAGATGGAATCCTCCCTTCAAGGCCATCCACGTGTGTTCTTTAATATGCCCAGTGTATGACTCTCCCCTACATGGAGCCACGGTTTACGGTCTCATCCGACGAACGGTGGCTCTTCGAAACCCATTAGTGTTCCCCTACTGACCGCGAGCTTTGCGGAGATAAATCTCAAAGCCGGCCCACGGTGTTTACGAAGTATATTCAGTGAATATCCAGTACCTAACATTTCTTGGGCATTGAAAAGGGGAAAAAAAAAACGAGGACATTAATTTCTATACAATTAAATGTATGATTTGTCCATAAGTAACATTGAATGGTGTACAGTCACTCAAAAAAATATCCGAACACTATGGTTGATTACAGAATTCAGAAAAAATATCTGGAAACGATTTTTTTTTATAAATTAGTGATACGTTCGTGTCACGTGACAACACGATCTGGCAACCTTCGTGTCACGTGACACGAAGGTTGCCAGATCACTAATTTCTAAAAAAAAACGTTGCCAGATATTTTTTTCGAATTCTGTAATCAACCATAGTGTTCGGATATTTTTTTGAGCGACTGTACTTAAAATATATGAAAAATTCCCGCTTGAAAGTTTAAAATCCTTTGAAAAAAAAAGAAGTTTGCACTTCGATAAATTGTAGTAAGTTCCAACAGCCCTTGAAATGTAGATTTCTTACCTTAAATCACTTACCATTTTTTATTTTCGTACAGCTTATAAAAAGAGAAAGGGGTTGGGTTGGGTTGTTTTACCTCTGAGCGGCACTTTTTTTAATACCATCGGCTAAATGGCCAGGTCACATGGACCCCGAAGGCTCAGAGAAGGTTGGGGGAGGGGACCCACTGGAACAGCTGTTGGGAGACAGATGGTAGCCTCCCGTCAAGGCCATCCAGCGTGTTCTTTAACGTGCACAGGGTATGGCTCTCCCGCACACGGGGCCACGGCTTAACGTCCCATCCGACGGACGACGGCCTATCCAAGCCCATCGGTGTCCCCTACTGACCGTGGACAGGGCGGGGAATTTTTGCGGAGATAAATCTAAACGCTGACTCAGCTGGGACTCGAACCTGGGAACTACAGATTACGAGCCTGGCGCGCTACCGACTGAGCCACCCCTGCCCCAAGAGAAAGGAGAGAGCGGTGATTCCACCCTCAGTAGAAACGATAGATGGAAAATTCCCCCCTCTTCCCTCTCCTCTGCAGATATGCTTGCTTATAATATAAAATATAAAGTCAAAATTAGCAGTACAGTTTTAAGCATTATAGGAAAGAAAATCACTTTTACCTGTTCCATAGATTCGGATCTTGTTAAGAATAACGTTGTCCATGAAAGGCTTGATTCTGTTAAACAACCAAAAGAAGACAGGTGGAACTGAAAATCAAAATCGTAAAAGAAAGAAAATATAAATATTATTTGTTGAAAAAAATTCACATCTTCGTAATATGTAGGCTAAGTTTTTTGTTTCGTTATTTAAGCTACAGTTAATTTAAATGTATCTAACTGCATTAGTGAAATACATTGTTATCAGTACTATTGCCACTTTTAGTGAATATTGCCCATTGTAAGGTTCTCAGGGAGTTCCATGGCCTAGTGGTTAATGTTACCAAACAAAGCGATCTGAATTCGAACCCCGGGTTGTTTTGGGTTGTTTTACCTCTGAGCGGCACTTTTTTTGCACACCATGGGCTAAATGGCCAGGTCATATGGACCCCGAAGGCTCAGAGAAGGTTGGGGGAGGGGACCCACTGGAACAGCAGTTCGGAGACACATGGTAGCCTCCCGTCAAGGCCATTTAGCGTGTTCTTTAACGTTGGATTGTTTTACATCTGAGCGGCACTTTTTTTTGCACACCATGGGCTAAATGGCCAGGTCACATGAACCCCGAAGACTCAGAGAAGTTTGGGGGAGGGGACCTACTGGAACAGCTCTTGGGAGACAGATGGTAGCCTCCCGTCAAGGCCATCCAGCGTGTACTTTAACGTGCACAGGGTAATGCTCTCCCGCACACGGGGCCACAGCTTAACGTCCCATCCGACGGACGGCGGCCTTTCCAAGCCCATCGGTGTCCCCTACTGACCGTGAGCAGGGCGGTGAATTTTGCGGAGATAAATCTCAACGCAGTTGGGACTCGAACCTGGGAACTACAGGTTACGAGCCTGGCGCGCTACCGACTGAGCCACCCCCGCCCCTAGAACTCCGGGTGAAGCAAGGCTGTTTGTGTTCTCTTTCTGCGGAGGTCTCGCCATCCTCACAGACCACCTACTTTGGCATATTAAACTGATAGGTTTGTAATGATACACTCTCACGTTTCCTTAATTAGTTTTCATTTATTTTCATTATAATTATTATTTTGGGACTTTCTTTACTTTGAATCATCAATTTTTCCAGCCGACTGCGCAGCTCCATTTTGATTGACGGTTGGTAACCGCACTGAGCCAACACCGCCTACAACAAGGCCATTCCAATGAATTATGAGGCCAACATTAGTGGACTTAAAAATCTGCAAGTTTATTATATATTCATTTCTCTTACTTTTACTAGTAAGTTTTAAAATTATTCTTTATACTAATTTATATTTACAAATATACATTATTTAGAAAAAAAATTATTTGTATACATTAGCAATGTGATAATACTTGTATATTGTTTTTTGTCTGACGCTCTTTATAAAATAACCCTTATTTAATTTCTTGGCAAGATTAATTGTCTTGCGCCCAAATTCAACTATGTGGCAAAGGTTAAAATAATATAATTTGGAGCGTTACGACTCTTTTCAGACCTCTATGGGAAGCAGCTGCTTGAGAGAGTATTATTTTTTTATCAGATTCTCAAAAGTGGTTGTGTCCAAACCCTATAAATTTGGATAAAACTATTTTCTGAGGTAGGGTTGTTTTACCTCTGAGCGGCCCTTTTTTCCACACCATGGGCTAAATGGCCAGGTCACATGGACCCCGAAGGCTCAGAGAAGGTTGGGGGAGGGGACCCACTGGAACAGCTGTTGGGAGACAGATGGTAGCCTCCCATCAAGGCCATCCAGAGTGTTCTTTAACGTGCACAGGGTATGGCTCTCCCGCACACGGGGCCACGGCTTAGCGTCCCATCCGACGGACGGCTGCCTTTCCAAGCCCATCGGTGTCCCCTACTGACCGTGGGCAGGGAATTTTACGGAGATAAATCTCAACGCTGACCCAGCTGGGACTCGAACCTGGGAAGTACAGATTACGAGCCTGGCGCGCTACCTACTGAGCCACCCCCGCCCCCCATTTTCTGAGGACTTAGAACTGTGGAAAATATTCACTAAATATTCTAAAGGTATTTATAACAAATATGTAAATCTAAAACAAATTACACAATTTTAAACCAGACCAGTCAGGTCCCAACCTTGGTGAAGAGCCATTAGGAAAAGAACTATATTCTTAAGGAACCGCAAAAAAATTCTTTAAAAATTCTTAAAAACGAAAATATACATTCCTAATGAATAATTAATTGAAAATAAAAACTATGTTTTTAAAGGAATAAAGAAAAAAACTTGATGAAAAAACAAAAATATACTTTTTTAATCAGTACTGTCGATTAGCAAAATTATTTAGTTATGAGTCTAAAAAGGTTCAAATATATCGATTATTTGTTATATGAGCCTCAGATTTTTTTACAATGAGTCTCGTGTTGGACTGGTCTGTTTTAAACTAACTACAATTTCATAGTAAAATAAATATCTCAGTTTCAATTATAAGCAATTATTTTTCGTTTATATAGGTATACTGTGATTGGCAACGGGAGACTATGAGACTGCGCAGTTGATGCTTCAACAGTTGTCACAGCTCATTGGTTGACTGATTGGTGATTGATAGGCCGTTGACCAATGATTAATGAAAGCTGCTAAAAGGGGAACTGCGCAGATTCAGTATTTCCAAGGAAAACTCATGATACGCGACTACAAAATTCACGAATAACTTAATTTAGAAAAATAACAGAAATTTAGAAAATTTCTATATTAGTTCTGACTGGAAATCAGAAATCCATTATTTCAAAGAATAAAACTTTTGTGAGAATTAGAGTAAAGATAAGAGATAGCCACCTTACACAGTCTAGTTGGAACTCTATATTCCCATGACTGCTTGAAGATTTTATATATGTAGGTAAACTGATATCTAAATCAAGTCGATCTAAATCTTTAATTCCAGTTAGTGGCATAACCAAAGGGAGGGATTTTGACGATATAATTTCTAGCTCCCCGCTTTGAGGGCTAGAAAGTAATATGTTTTTTAAAGAAGTGCCCAAAAATCGGAAAATCAATATATCATTCTCCCACTCACACTCCTCATAGGTTTCTGCGTATGCCACTAAAATTCCTCGCCCTGCCCACAGTCAGTAGGGGACACCGATGGGCTTGGAAAGGCCGCCGTCCGTCGGATGGGACGTTAAGCCGTGGTCCCGTGTGCGGGAGAGCCATACCCTGTGCACGTTAAAGAACACGCTGGATGGCCTTGACGGGAGGCTACCATCTGTCTCCCAACAGCTATTCCAGTGGGTCCCATCCCCCAACCTTCTCTGAGCCTTCGGGGTCCATGTAACCTGGCCATTTAGCCCATGGTGTGCAAAAAAGTGCCGCTCAGAGGTAAAACAACCCAACGTTAAAGAACACGCTGGATGGCCTTGACAGGAGGCTACCATCTGTCTCCCAACAGCTGTTCCAGTGGGTCCCATCCCCCAACCTTCTCTGAGCCTTCGGGGTACATGTAACCTGGCCATTTAGCCCATGGTGTGCAAAAAAGTGCCGCTCAGAGGTAAAACAACCCAACGTTAAAGAACACACTGGATGGCCTTGACGGGAGGCTACCATCTGTCTCCCAACAGCTGTTCCAGTGGGTCCCATCCCCCAACCTTCTCTGAGCCTTCGGGGTCCATGTGACCTGGCCATTTAGCCCATGGTGTGCAAAAAAGTGCCGCTCAGAGGTAAAACAACCCAACACAACGTATGCCACTAATTGTAGCAATGTTTGTTCGGTATTGAAAGACTAATGGAAGCTGGAATATCTAACAGCAAAGTTGCTACAGTCAATGAACAGAAAAATGTAAATGTCCTCATCATATGTCAATCGAGAATCTAATTCGAGGCTCCGTAACTGGTTTAATAAATTTTTATGGAAATATATCACTGAAGATGTATACAAAATATCAATTATACTGTCTAAATTTCGATTTTGAACAAATTTCATTCAATACTTAAAGCGTTATAGAAGTTTGAATATTGAGTTACAGAGATGCTAGTCATAAGAATTCACCTCAGAAGTTAATCAAAACTTTTAAAAAATGTATTATTTCAAACCGTTTCATAAAATAAGTGTATATTTTCGAATTTTGCGCAAATAGGTCAATAATTCAATAGTTGTCAGTTTTACACAAGTTTCATAGGCCTGACTTTGCTTTTGTTAAGTGTTAGAGCTTCCACAGTTCTTTAACTATCCAACAAATATTATTAAAATCGGCATTTAGATAATTTTTGAATGAGATTTAATTTATCTAGTTCTTTTTTCCTATAAAACGCTATTTCTAGAAATTATGGGCCGTCCGTCGGATGGGACGTTAAGCCGTGGCACTGTGTGTGGGAGAGTCATACCCTTGTGCACGTTAAAGAACACGCTGGATGGCCTTGACGGGAGGCTACCATATGTCTCCCAAGAGCTGTTCCAGTAGGTCCCCTCCCCCAACTTTCTCTGAGCCTTCGGGGTCCTTGTAACCTGGCCATTTAGCCCATGGTGTGCAAAAAAGTGCCGCTCAGAGGTAAAACGCCCAACCCAACCCATAAAACAGTTGTCCTTCAAGACACCGAGTTTTAATTTTGTTTCCAGTAGTATAAATGGGAATTCCCTATTTTTGTTTCGTTTTTTGCATTGTACGTAGAGCAGAGCAATATACTTACCGTTGATGAGGAAAGCGACTTTCAACCTTTCTGGGTAATTGTCTTGGTACATGATGATCAACTGTATTAACATTCGTAGAACTGAAACAGAAAAGTCCAATTTGAAGTTTGGAAGTTTTATTGAAAGAAGTTTTACATTAATAAACAAATGAAATAAATATTTCCTCAAGCAGCTGCTTGCCACAGTGGTCCGACAGTAGCTGTCGGTTTAATGTGCCAGAGTTGAAGGACTGTGAGGATGGCGCGACCTCAGCAGAAAAACGACACAAACAGCCATGCCTTACCCGTTGCTCGAATCTACGTCCCTTTCATCAATAGCCAAGCACGCTAACCTTAAATGCAATTTATTAATACAGAAGGATATGAAATCCTTATTAATCATTTCGGAAAATTTTCGGCACCTGGGGCGTCGGCGGATAGAGGGGGAAGGAGTAAATCCCTCTTGACAAAAAGGATAAAAAAATTTATTTATGTTGAATAATAAAGATGTATCAAATATTAATGTTTTTTTTTTCTCAGCAAAATCTAACCCTTTCCCTCAAACAGTTTTTTGCCACATGAAGTCTGACAGAGCCTGTCAGTTTCTACGCCATAAAGTTGGTCTGTGAGGATTTGGGTTGGATTGTTATACCTCTGAGCGGCACTTTTTTTGCACACCATGGCTAAATGGCCAGGTCAGAAGGACCCCGAAGGCTCAGAGAAGATTGGGGAAGGGGACCCACTAGAACAGCTACAGCTGTTAGGAGACAGATGATAGCCTCTCGTCAAGGCCATCCAGTGTGTTCTTTAACGTGCACAGGCTATAGTTCTCCCGCACACGGGGCCGTTGCTTAACCCCCCATCCGACGGACGGCGGCCTTTCCATGCCCATCCGTATCCCCTGTTGACCGTGGACAGGGCGGGAAGTTTTGCGGAGATAAATCTCAACACTGACCCAGTTGGGGTTCGAACCTGGGAACTGCAAATTACGAGCCTGGCGCCCTACCCATTGAGCCTCCTCCGCATCTGGTCTGTGAGGAAGACGAGACCTTAGCAGGAAGACAAACAGATGTCAATGCCTTATCGGAACTCGAACCACACCTATCCCTCGATTTACACGGTACTCAGTTCACACAATATTTGCTTTGCACGGTCAAAAAATGCAACCAGTTTCGATTTACACGGTACTGACTGAGATTTCCTTTCTATGTACGTCTCAGTCAGTACCGTGTAAATCGAAACTGGTTGCATTTTTTGACCGTGCAAAGCCAAAATTGTTTGAACTGAGTACCGTGTAAATCGAAACTGGTTGCATTTTTTGACCGTGCAAAGCCAAAATTGTTTGAACTGAGTACCGTGTAAATCGAGGGATAGGTGTATTTGCAAGAACGATATCATCGGCATAGAAATATATACTGCTGTTTGTTACAATGTTTTCATGCCGTTAATATTGCTATATATATATTTAAAATAGGCCCAAGAAATATACCTTGGGGCACCCCATTTCTGATATTCCATAACTCATTGTCATTGTCATTTAAAGTAGTTGAAAAATATCTATTAGAGAAGTAATCTTTAAACCAATAATAAATCCTTCCTCTCATTCTAGAATTATACGATTTTTTGAGTGAAATATTGTGGTCCAGTACGCCAAAGGCCACTCAGTACATAAACATAGGAAAGCCAACTTTATTCTTATTATTTACGAAAATCATTGATGATCATTATTTGCGAAATTTTAAATGAAATTTTGTTTGCCGTCGTTCACTTGCGAAGTGGAAAAAGAAACTTCATGCTCGCGGCATTCATTTGTGAAATGGTGAGAGGTTTCCATGCGCGGGCGCATCTTAGTGGTTGCTTGGCTGCACAGCTTAGAGCAGCGTTTTTCAAACTGCGGGTCGCAACACATTAGTGGGTCGCGACAGAAATTTTTTTTTTTGACAAAATATAATAGAAAATATTGGGGCGGGGGTGGCTCAGTCGGTAGCGTGCCAGACTCGTAATCTGTAGTTCCCAGGTTCGAGTCCCAGCTGGGTCAGCGTTGAGATTAATCTCCGCAAAATTCCCGCCCTGCCCACGGTCAGTAGGGGACACCGATGGGTTTGGAAAGGCCGCCGTCCGTCGGATGGGACGTTAAGCCGTGGCCCCGTGTGCGGGAGAGCCATACCCTGTGCACGTTAAAGAACACGCTGGATGGCTTTGACGGGAGGCTACCATCTGTCTCCCAACAGCTGTTCCAGTGGGTCCCCTCCCCCAACCTTCTCTGAGCCTTCGGGGTCCATGTGACCTGGCCATTTAGCCCATGGTGTGCAAAAAAGTGCCGCTCAGAGGTAAAACAACACAATAATAGAAAATATCAGAGATGATATCCATCGCGACGTAAAATGTATTTCTTATTGTAGGTCGCAGTCTAAAAAGTTTGAAAAACACTGGCTGAGATGGAACACTGACCGCATAATAACTGATTCCTAACAAAATGTTTGATATATATGTATGAGAATCAATAATACAAAAATAAATACCCCCTCAAGCAGCTGCTTGCCACAGAGGTCTGACATGAGCCTCTCAGTTTATATGCCATAGTAGAAGGTCTGAGATGATGGCAGGACCTCAGCAGAAAAACGACACATACATCCATGCCTTACCTGGGGCATTAATCCTAATATATAGGGCATGCCTTACCTAAGGGACTCGAACCCAGGTCCCTTAGATCAGTAGCCAAGCGCGCTAACCACTCGGCCATGGGACGGCTGAATCAATAATACGACATTGCAAAGGAATTCCTTACCTTCTTTATCTGAAAACTGTCTTAAGCTGAATCCTTCAAAGTCCGAAATATAAGTACTCTTCTCCACCCGATTTCCTGTCTAGATAAAAAGAAATGTCTGTTAAAAATCTAGTAACTAGTAAATGTGTGACAAGTATGTGTCAGTTTCATTCATTTACGTAAATGTAAACAGATCAATCCTCCGCTGCAGCTCTGATTTGGGTTGGGTTGTTTTACCTCTGAGCGGCACTTTTTTGCACACCAAGGGCTAAATGGCCAGGTCACATGGACCCCGAAGGCTCAGAGAAGGTTGGGGGAGGGGACCCACTGGAACAGCTATTGGGAGACAGATGGTAGTCTCCCGTCAAGGCCATCCAGCGTGTTCTTTAACGTGCACAGGGTATGGCTCTCCCGCACTCGGGGCCACGGCTTAACGTCCCATCCGACGGACGGCGGCCTTTCCAAGCACATCGGTGTCCCCTACTGACCGTGGGCAGGGCGGGGAATTTTGCGGAGATAAATCTCAACGCTGACCCAGCTGGGACTCGAACCTGGAAATTACAGATTACGAGCCTGGCGCACTACCGACTGAGCCACCCCCGCCCCACTGCTGCAGTTCTGAGATTCGAGTTGCAACTGTTCCGGCGTCGATATTTCTCTCTGCTAACACTCATCCTGCCCTCGACGAGAAAGGGAACACCGATTAGGCTTGGAAAGGCCATTATTCATCAGATGGAACAAAGTTGGGTTGTTTTACCTCTAAGCGGCACTTTTTTGCACACAATGGGTTAAATTGGCCAGGTCACAAGGACCCCGAAGGTTCAGAGAAGGTTGGGGGAGGGGACTCACTGGAACGGCTGTTGGGAGACAGATGGTAGCCTCCCGTCAAGGCCATCCAGCGTGTTCTTTAACGTACACAGGGTATGGCTCTCCCTCACACTTATTTCTGAAAGAAGGAAATGCAAGATTAATATGAATCAACACCCTACTAGTCCTAACAGAAGGCATTACAACGAGTTTAATAAACGTGCAAAGGATCAGTTAATGGCTGATAAGAATCTTTGGCTTGATAGCTTGACTGACAAAGCTGAGGAAGCAGTTAGACAGCACAACAACAGGGAGTTGTACCAGATTATTAATGTTTTATGCGGGAAGAAACAGACAGGTACAAAGGGATTAAGGGATAAAGGTGGCAAGGTGTTTGAAGGTGAGGATTCTGTGATGGCTAGGTGAGCTCAGCATTTCAGAGATGTTCTAAATAATGTGATTGTTTCTATTCCTATTATTTGTAATAAGGATGCATGCATTACTGGCTTTAATGATGGCCCTATATCGCATTACGAAATCACTTTGGCTAACTCTAAATTAAAAGTGCATAAATCCCTAGGGGTGAATGAAATCACTACTGAAATATTTAGAGCTGCGAACATTTATGTTGTCACATGGATGACTGATATTTTGAATATTTTTTTATGATAAAGGTGTTGTTCCTATGGATTTTATTAGCGCTATTATTATCCTATTTTTTTAAAAAGGTAATCGCAGTTCTTGTGATAATTATAGGGGAATTAGCTTACTTTCTGTTCCAGGTAAAGTTCTTTGCATGATTATACTTGATAGAATTAAGAATTTGGTTGATGGACAACTGCGTGTGAACAGTGTGGATTCAGAAGTGGTAAGGGATGTATTGATCAAATATTTTCACTTAGGCAGATTCTTTAGCAATGTTTGTAGAGTTTCAGAAACCTGTGGTTGTTAGCTTTATAGATTTCAAAAAGACTTTTGACTCTGTTGATTAATTTGAAGACATAATTTGTGGTTGATTGTTAGATGATATGGAATACCTTATAAGTTAGTGTAATGAAAGCTCTCTATAATAACACTGAGTCGTGTGTGAGAGTTGGTAAGGCTTACAGCAATTGGTTTAACATTACTTCTGGTATTCGACAAGGGTGCATTTTGTCTCCTTTTCTCTTTAGCTTGGTTATTGATTATGTTATGCGAAATTCACTTCAAGGGAAAGATTTTGGCCTTAAATGGGCTGGAGATACAAAACTTTCTGAATTAGATTATGCTGATGGTTCATCCCTTTTGGCAAATGATGTTGATGAGATGAACTCTTTCATTCGAGCTGTTGATGAGACTGGTAATAGAGTAGGTTTGGTTATAAACAGAGAGAAAACTAAAGTGATGAAAACTGGTCAGGCAGATGGTGCTTCAGTTGCTTTGAATCGCTGCATTCTTGAGCAAGTGTCTCAGTTTAATTATCTTGGGAGCGATGTACCAAATATTGATGATGTGCTGTATGAGATAAATAGAATAGGGATTGCCGCTGGGACTTTTAAGAATCTGTGGAGAGTACGAAAAAATAGGCATATACAACTAAATACTAAATTAGGCTGTATAATATGCTGCTCACAAAAATTAGGGGATGCTTCAAAATGAATATGAAGCGATGAAATATCCCCTAATTTTTGTGAGCAGTGCAGCTTGGTTCTTTCTAAAGTTAGTTATGGTAGCGAAACATGGACTTTTTGTAAGCAGGATAACAAGAAACTTGATACCTTTGATTCTAGATGATTACGCAGTATCTTGGGCATTGGGTTGTTTGACTTTGTAAGCAATGATGAGGTTAGAAAGCGTCATCAACCTCATTTGAGCAGAATATTGTGCAGAGAGACTGCGTTGGTTTGGCCATATTGCCCATATGCATAGCTGCAGTTTGGCAAACAGGATTATGAACAGTGTGCCTAAGGGTTTCAGAAAAAGGGGGAGATCTAGGAAGCGATGGGATGACAATGTCAAACAGGACTTTGCTAGAATTGGCCTAAAGGGCCAAATGCAGCAGCTGTAGCTCAGAACAGACACGTCTGGAGAGGAAAATTATATAGTGGGGTTGGACCTCCGTAGTCCATAGCTGCATGAGAATTTTGCATGTATGTATGTATGTATGTATGTATGTATGTATAAGGGGAGGGAGAAAATGGTGGGGTTATAATTCATAATCTACGACGGTCCTCACATGAGCTTTCATACCTAATATGTAAATGTACACCCTCGCGTTCGAAAGATATAGTACAAGAACGACTTTCACATTTATCCTTTTTGGGGGGGAAGAGAGGAAGACGGTTATATTTTTATTGCTCACCACACTCCTCACATCACAAGCTTTCATTTGACATATAACTTGTTACATTTAGCCCTCGCGTTCGAAAGATATAGTAGAAAAATCATTGGCAATTTTCCCCTTATTTCGGAGGGATAGAAAGCATGGAGGGGGGAATTTTTATAGCCTGATACTCCCCATGTCATAGGCTTTCATTTGACGCACAGCCCCGAATACGTAGTTACTTTTGGCTCTCGCGTTCCGAAGATATAAAGAAATATTCCATTTTTTTAGGGGGGAAGAAAGCATGGAGGGTAAATTTTTTATAGCCTGATATTTCCTGCTGCACAAGCTTTTCATTTGACACATAAATGTCGTTCAGTATTTAACAACAGCAATGCCTGTCTTAACAAACTTATACAAAACTGATGAATAGTGAACGAATTCTTTATATAAACTTCTAAAATGCACCCTTATTTTATTAAACACGTAGACTTATTTATTAAGTTTTAATTAAATTCTGAAGTCAATTTTTGTGAATAGCATTAAAAAAAATAAATAATAAATACCCCCTCAAGCACCTGCTTGCCACAGAGGTCTGACAGGAGCCTGTCAGTTTATATGCCACAGTAGAAGATCTGAGAGGATGGCAGGACCTCAGCAGAAAAACGACACTTACATCCATGCCTTACCCGGGGCTCGAACCCAGGTCCCTTAGATCAGCAGCCAAGCGCGCTAACCACTCGGCCACGGGACAGCTAAATAAATACCCCCTCAAGCAGCTGCTTGCCACAGAGGTCTGACAGGAGCCTGTCAGTTTATATGCCATAGTAGAAGGGTCTGAGTGCTGTTGTTAAATATTCAAACTTCGAAAACTCGTTTAAATACCAAACGAAAATTGTTGAAAATCGTGATATTGATTTATTTGTTTGAGATCTTTATCTGCAATCACATTTTTCAAAACAAAAAAAAAAAGAACTTAATTTAAAAGTTATAGAGAATCTACTTTAGTTTCCCTTTGACATAACTAGGGTTGTTCCTTAATTTTCGGAAATCAGTATCGATCTGCATTTTCCTTAAGAGAGAAAACAAAAGGACTTACCTTTTCATTCTGCTTTCCCACTTCGACCACATCCGATTCTAAAACGTACGCCAAGTGCTTCACAATGTCACAGTAAGTTAAAGACTTCATCAATCCTTAGAGGAATGAAACAAAAAACGTATAAAATCATCAGAAAGGAAAAATATCAGAAGAAAATCTTACACAGCAGTCATTTTAGCAAATGATATACTTTTTACTAATTAATTAAAACATGTCAACCAAGTCACTAGTTATTTATGTATAAAGATATGTTTCGCGAAATTTCGCGAAGGTTGGATTGTGTTGTTTTACTTCTGAGTGTAGCCCTTTTTTTGCACACAATGGTCAAAATGGCCAGGTTACAAGGATCCCGAGGGATCAGAGAACTCACTAGATAGCTTATAGCCAGATGGTAGCCTTTAGTCAAGGCCATCCAAAGCGTTCTTTAACGTGCATAGAGTATGACTCACCCGCACACGGTGTCACGTCTTAACGTCCCACCTGACGTACAGTCGCTCAAAAAAGTATCCGAACACCATGGTTGATTACAGAATTCAGAAAAAATATCTGGCAAAGTTTTTTTTAGAAATTAGTGATCTGGACACGTGACACGAGGGTTGCCAGATCACTAATTTCTAAAAAAAAACGTTGCCAGATATTTTTTCTGAATTCTGTAATCAACCATGGTGTTCGGATACTTTTTTGAGCGACTGTACGGCTGCCTTTCCAAGCCTATCGCAGTCTCGTACTGACCGTGGGCAGAGCGGGGAGTTTCGCAGAGATAAATCTCAATGCTGGCCCAGCTGGGACTTAAACCTGGTAACTGCAGATTACAAGTCTGGCGCGCCACCGCACCTGGCTCCGACCCAAAATTTCTTCATGAAGAAATTTTGGGTCGGAGCCAGGTAGGAGAGCAGGGAGACGAAAACTTCCGCACCAATGACGTCAGCTAGGACAAACGAGAACCTATGCGTCGGTGCACCCACCAGTACTCACGGAATATAAATAATAATATAAATAAATACCCCCTCAAGCAGCTGCTTGCCACAGAGGTCTGACAGGAGCCTGTCAGTTTATATGCCACAGTAGGAGATCTGAGAGGATGGCAGGAACTCAGCAGAAAAACGACACACACATCCATGCCTAATCCGGGGCTCGAACCCAGGTCCCTTAGATCAGTAGCCAAGCGTGCTAACCACTCGGCCACGGGACGGCACTCACGGAATATGCATGTTATATAATACGATTATAATTATCAATTTCGGGGAAAATATAATTAAAATATTTGTAGTCCAGAAAAAGATGAGGCGGAGGGAAGCGTGGAAAGATTAAGTTTCTTAAAGCGGAACTCGAGTTAAAACTTGTTGGGTTCGAGTTAAAACTTGTTGGACTCGAGTTAAAACTTGTTGGGTTCGAGATAAAACTTGTTGGACTCGAGTTAAAACTTGTTGGGAAACACTGAATTAGAGAGACTCTGAGCTTACGCTGTCAGCACTTCAGAACTTTTTTCTATAAGTAGGTTCTTCTTGATTTCTTGAACGTCGAACCACCTTATTTGAGTTTGAAATGAACAGAAATTTCATTCCATCTTTTTCCTCTCAGATCTACGCCTTAAATTGTTTTTAGATGAGGATAAAGGGTATCCAGGGCATGGAGTGGCCTGCAATCTCTAGTAATCGCAACTTAATACGAGGGACGTTCAAAATGTTCTTGACATGCATCTGAAGAACAAACACCATTGCATTTACCTCAACAAAGATTTTACTGCCTACAAAATACACCCCTCCAACATCTGTTAAAAGTTAAGTTGCAGAAGCCTACGCCAATTCAGGAACGCTTGGTGATATTCCTGTTGGGAATACCCCGCAACTCTGAAAGAACGCATTTTGGAAGGTCTTGGATCCTTGAAAGAAAGAGATCCCAGCAACTTCCTTTTCAATTGTTGGAAAAAACTAAAATCACATGGTGTAAGATCGGGAGAGTATGCAGTATGGAGCAGCTATTTGATTCTTTCCTGCTCCAGGTATGCTGTAACTTGTCGGGAGGGGCCGTGGTGGCTCAATCGGTAGCGCGCCAGGCTCGTAATCTGTAGTTCCCAGGTTCGAGTCCTAGCTGGGTCAGCGTTGAGATTTATCTCCACAAAAATTCCCCGCCCTGCCCACGGTCAGTAGGGGACACCGATGGGCTTGGAAAGGCCGCCGTCCGTCGGATGGGACGTTAAGCCGTGGCCCCGTGTGCGGGAGAGCCATACCCTGTGCACGTTAAAGAACACGCTGGATGGCCTTGACGGGAGGCTACCATCTGTCTCCCAACAGCTGTTCCAGTCGGTCCCCTCCCTCAACCTTCTCTGAGCCTTCGGGGTCCATGTGACCTGGGCATTTAGCCCATGGTGTGCAAAAAAGTACCGCTCAGAGGTAAAACAACCCAACCCAACCCAAATCGTCGGGTTTTGTGCGCACTGGCATTTTCCCGAAGAAGGGGAACCCTTGAAAACACCTGTTGTTGGACGCTGCTCCTTCATCTCCTTAACCATTTTTGGGCAAAAGAACGTTGGTGTAGTATTGGCAATTTATAGTCATTTTTCCAGGTAAGGTATCCACTGCTACACTTCTTGGGAATTGAAAACAAATTGTGAATATCCTCTTCCTCGAGTGAAGTCTTGTCGGAGGATTTGGAGACACGGTTCATCTTCTCAACCCAAACATAGTTCTCGATCTTTCTGCGAGTTTTATAGCAATAAAAACAAGTCTCATAACCTGTGACAATGTCTGTTAACAGTTTGGGGCCCCTAGGTTCAAACATTGTCAGTATTTCCTTGCATGAATCGACTCTAGCTTTTTTTTGCTGTTCTGTCAGTTTGTGGGGTACCCATTTGACACAGATCTTTCGGAATTTTAAATGTTGGTGAATGATTGTTTCCACGCTGCCAATCGATACACTGACATCTAAACTTATTACCTGAACGGTAATGTGTGGGTTTTTCCTTAATGAGTTCACGAACATCATCGATGGTTCTTTCGTTCCCGGCCTCCTTCGGTCTTCCTGCACGAGTGAGGGCTTCTAATCTCTGCCGTCCTTCTCTGAATTTGCACATCCATACCGTAGTAGCGCCATATGAACAGGCATGATTCCTGTATCTTCTGATAAATCGGCATGATAATCTTTCGCATCGTCCCCAAAACTAAAGACATCGATGTATTTAGTAAGCTCCATATCAATAACAGAGAGATTTCGCAGGCCGAAGCGGGCGGGGGTGGCTCAGTCGGTAGCGCGCCAGGCTCGTAATCTGTAGTTCCCAGGTTCGAGTCCCAGCTGGGTCAGCGTTGAGATTTATCTCCGCAAAATTACCAGCCCTGCCCACGGTCAGTAGGGGACACCGATGGGCTTGGAAAGGCCGCCGTCCGTCGGATGGGACGTTAAGCCGTGGACCGTGTGCGGGAGAGCCATACCCTGTGCACGTTAAAGAACACGCTGGATGGCCTTGACGGGGAGGCTACCATCTGTCTCGCAACAGCTGTTCCAGTGGGTCCCCTCCCCCAACCTTCTCTGAGCCTTCGGGGTCCATGTGACCTGGTCATTTAGCCCAATGTGTGGAAAAAAGTTCCGCTCAGAGGTAAAATAACCCAACCCAAATCGCAGGCCGAACTTTATGTGCCATCAACAAAGAGAGAATTGATGATACTACCTTTGTTTTTAACATATAACGACAAGTTTAAACAAGCTTTCAAACAAGTCATAGCTCGTTAACTTAGGAGGAACAAGTGCGAATCTACAAACGCGTGTCAAAAACTTTTTGAATGCCCTCCATAGAACACATGGCATATCCTCGGGAGACGTATTGCCCCGTTTTCAAAACCAGTTGCTTCTCTTCAGAACCGTACTATCTTAGAACTGTTCTCATTGCTCGGTGGGCTTTCCCGCCCTTGTATTCTATGGATTTTCTTATTGATAGCATGAATCGACGCTAGATGGGCCACATATTCTATCGATGATACGAAGGTGGATCGTTTAAATCGTATACTGACGTCACCAATAATTATCAGCTTTTCGTACGAGTTAATGCATGATGTGTGGTACTACATCGCCTCTTCAAGGGAACAGAGAAATGTATGCAAGTTGAAACACGTTGCGATGTAGTAAGCAACAGCTATCTTTACATTGAGCAGGGTATGTTATTCATTCTGTGTTCGGCGAGGATTAGGTGATGTATAGACAGTCGCAGAAATGACTCAAGGGTATGAAGAACACTGCTTGAAACGAAGCAGGATGTTCAAGTGGCACAAACCCTTCAGAGACTGGCGCGATTGTGATTTTTATGGCCGTCTGCGCATTTCTTGAGCCTCGCAGAAAAACATATCACGTACCGCTGCTCAGTTTGCAGTTCAGACATAGCCTGCAGAAAATCGCGCATACAAAAATGTAGACTTTTCCAAAATGAGGAGGGGCGGGGGTGGCTCAGTCGGTAGCGCGCCAGGCTCGTAATCTGTAGTTCCCAGGTTCGAGTCCCAGCTGGGTCAGCGTTGAGATTTATCTCCGCAAAATTCCCCGCCCTGCCCACGGTCAGTAGGGGACACCGATGGGCTTGGAAAGGCCGCCGTCCGTCGGATGGGACGTTAAGCCGTGGCGCCGTGTGCGCGAGAGCCATACCCTGTGCACGTTAAAGAACACGCTGGATGGCCTTGACGGGAGGCTACCATCTGTCTCCCAACAGCTGTTCCAGTGGGTCCCCTCCCCCAACCTTCTCTGAGCCTTCGGGGTCCATGTGACCTGGCCATTTAGCACTTGGTGTGCAAAAAAGTGCCGCTCAGAGGTAAAACAACCCAACCCAAAATGAGGAAGCGAAGGACTGATTGCGCACTATTCTGCTGTTGCTTACGATCGTATCGCAACGTGTTTTAACTTGCACGAAAGCTAGATATAGAGTAAAGCGATACACCGACCATAGACAAGCTTTCAAACAAGTCATAGCTCATTAGACAGGCTCTAGACAAGCTCTTAGACAAGCTTTCAAATTAGACAAACTCTAGACTGCGTAATAAAAATGCCTGCCGCGTTAGCATCGTTACCTGCCACAGTAGTAGAGATTTTTCCTTGGATTGAACCCTGCATTTAAAAATGTTATTAATAGATTACATTTCATTGATTTGCGTAACTCATTACTCCTCATCCTTTGAAAATCTATTCATCCTTTTTATTTCTAATAGCAGAAGTCGTCTCACAACCAAGTTGAATTGGGTTGTTTTACCTCTGAGCGGCACTTTTTTGCACACCATGAGCTAAATGGCCAGGTCACAATGACTCCGAAGTCACAGAGAAGGTTGGGAGAGGGGACCTACTGGAATAGCCGTTGGGAGAGAGATGGTAGCCTCCCGTTAAGGCCATCCAGCGTGTTCTTTAACGTGCACAGGGTATGTCCCATCCGACGGACGGCAGCCTTTCCTATCCCATCGGTGTCCCCTACTCATCGTGGGCAGGGCGGGGAGTTTTGTGGAGGTGAATATCAACGCTGACCCAGCTGGGACTCGAACCTGCGAATCGCAGATTACGAGTCTGGCGCGTTACCGACTGCCCACCCCCGCCCCCACAACCAAGAGATCTACATTTCTTCGAGCAGTACTTTGTCATGCTGTAGACAAGCTTTCAAACACGTCCAATACGTGCCCCCAAGATGGGTGGTGTTTTGCATGACTTTACGCGATGACTTTGCACGTGAACAAATACGTCACAGGTGTTTTCCATACACACATAACGACACAGGATCGTATGTTCTTCTTTACCAGATACGCTTGATATCGCTGCTGTACGTGGCTCGGTTCTTGTCATTGCACACGTTTCGCTTACCTTTTACTCAGTGGGGGCGGGGGTGGCTCAGTCGGTAGCGCGCCAGGCTCGTAATCTGTAGTTCCCAGGTTCGAGTCCCAGCTGGGTCAGCGTTGAGATTTATCTCCGCAAAATTCCCCGCCCTGCCTACGGTCAGTAGGGGACACCGATGGGCTTGGAAAGACCGCCGTCCGTCGGATAGGACGTTAAATCATGGCCCCGTGTGCGGGAGAGCCACACCCTGTGCACGTTAAAGAACACGCTGAATGGCCTTGACGGGAGGCTACCATCTATCTCCCAGCAGCTGTTCCAGTGGGTCCCCTCCCCCAACCTTCTCTGAGCCTTCGGGGTCCATGTGACCTGGCCATTTAGCCCATGGTGTGCAAAAAAGTGCCGCTCAGAGGTAAAACAACCCAACCCTTTTACTCAGCTTTGACTTGCATACACTGCATCGCGCCCTTGGAAAGTCTGTGTGTTGCCACATATCTTCTATTAACTCGTAGGAAAAGCTACTAATTATTGACGACAGCAATCCATGAATTAAATGATCCACCTGTATGCATTTTATATTAAAAACTATCTAACTGTTTTCTCTTACTTTCTTTATTCGTTATTTCTGTTTTCCCCTAAAATGTTCGTTTCCCATAAAACCTAAAATAACCAACCAACCGGTCTGATTACTTTCTTTCAAAAACTGTGTATATTTTATCATGAATGGTCTCAGTGCCTGTTTGCTTTGTTCACGAATCATCGTCTGAGAAAAAAACTAGCATAGAATATATTTTGTCTCTTAAGGTTGCATCTCATTCTCCGTCTTTGGTTGGGGCGGGGGTGGCTCAGTCGGTATAACGCCAGACTCATAATCTACAGTTCCCAGGTTCGAGTCCTAATTGTGACAGCGTTGAGATTTATCACCACAAAACTCCCCTCCCTGCCTGCTGTCAATAGGGGACACCATTGGGCTTGGAAAGCCAGACATCCTTCGAATGGAAAGTTAAGCCGTGGCCCCGTGTGCAGGAGAGCAAATGCTGTGCGCGTTGAAGAACACGATGGATAGCCTTGACGGGAGGCTACCATCATCTTCCAACAGCTGTTCCAGTGGGTCCCCTCCCCAACCTTCTCTGAGCCCTCGGGGTCTTTGTGACCTGGCCATTTAGCCCAGTGGTCGGCAATTGTTTTCGTATCTACATTGCGCATGCGTATTGACGTGGCCGTCCTAGTGGAAAATACGAGACGAATCTTCGGTCGCGCACGGGAAGGAAATCTCGGTTCAAGGCGGATTTTTCTGACTGTCTTGGCGGGCCACAAAAAACTCTTAGCGGGCCGCTCTTTGCCTACCCCTGATTTAGCCCATTGTCTGCAAAAAAAGTGTCGCTCAGAGGTAAAACAACCCAACCAGTATTTGGTTCTGTTGAAGAAGAACATGGTACTGTAAATTTCTAATAAACATTTCATCTAACTGGATATAAGGTATCGGGTAGTAAATAAAGAATAATACTTCACCTCTGATATCGCATGCCCCAATTGAAAAGAAACGAACAGGACTTCCTTCTCTGTCGAAACCCAAGAATGCAGTATAATCATACCTTTTCACGACCTGAGGTAAAAGAGGAAGACATTACATTGCTTTTCCCATCAAAACAAATAAATGAATCAACTGTGTGTCTTTACTATAAATCAAACGGTGTCTTCGGAATCTCTTAGTTTCTATCCCATCTCCCCGACCCCTATTTCACCTCGAATGTGATACCGGATCTGAAAATTCCTTTCCTTTCTGAGATCTTGGACTCAAAATATCCCCAGGCACCATTTTGTTTTATCTCTCTATCACAGATCGATATTTGACCTGTGTCCTCGAAGGATTCATCACATCCAAAATTTCGCAACATTTCGAATATATACTCTCAAAAATATACCATGGAACCAATTTTTTGCTCTTTGACCTGAACTTGACCTTTGACCTCGAACAACACTTGTTATGACGTCAACATAAGTAGTCTTTTAACGTAGATAATTCTTATATATTGCCGTCCCATGGCCGAGTGGTTAGCATGCTCGGCTACTGATCTAAGCGACCTGGGTTAGAGCCCCGGGTAAGGCATGGATGTGTGTGTTGTTTTTCTGCCGAGGTCCTGCCATCCTCACAGACCTACTTTGGCATATAAACTGATAGGCTCCTGTCAGACCTCTGTGGCAAGCAGCTGCTTGAAGGGGTTTTTTTTTCTTATATATTTCTTTCTATTATTATCAGTGGTGTACTTTTACGCTAATGCTTATTTAGAATAAACATTTTTCACATTTATCAACAATATGATAATTTCTAATCAATCCAAATAAATTTTCTTCTAAATAAGATATATTTATAAATAAATGTTTATAAAAATATCAATATAAAAGTACACCAGTAAAAATAGAAATAAATGTATAAGGAATATTGATACTACAGGACTACCTGTGGTGACGTCACAACTTGGTCCATGGCCTTCTGTTACAGGCAGTGGCAGATTATCCATAAGGCACGTTAGGCACGTGTCTAGAGGCCCCAGTCTCAGGAGGGCCCCATCTCAAGAAGAAAGAAGCCTTTAAGCTTATAATTTATAAAATAAATTACTTAATTTAAATGCCAAATCATTTTTATATGTTTTATTGACTTTAGAGATAGGCATTTCAATCAGCAATTATGTGTACTAATAGCATAGTATAACTAGTAATACACCACCTATATCACTCCAACTCGGCGACGGTTTACTGGCAATCCTTCGGAGAGCGAACAGAAACTTCAAAAACATATTGCAGAACACTTGATCGCTCGCACTCCCGGCGTTATCAAAATTCCCTGCCCTGCCCACGGTCAGTAGGGGACACCGATGGGCTTGGAAAGGCCGCCGTCCGTCGGAAGGGACGTTAAGCCGTGGCTCCGTGAGCGGGAGAGCCATACCCTGTGCACGTTAAAGAACACGCTGGATGGCCTTGACGGGAGGCTACCATCTGTCACCCAACAGCTGTTCCAGTGGGTCCCCTCCCCCAACCTTCTCTTAGTCTTCGGGGTCCATGT
This sequence comes from Ryuthela nishihirai, assembly GCA_038380435.1. Lineage (NCBI taxonomy): Eukaryota > Metazoa > Arthropoda > Arachnida > Araneae > Heptathelidae > Ryuthela > Ryuthela nishihirai. Next base: position 21,338,294 of record JAWZYU010000013.1, read on the forward strand.
GGCCTGGCCATTTAGCCCATGGTGTGCAAAAAAGTGCCGCTCAGAGGTAAAACAACCCAACGTTAAAGAACACCCTGGATGGCCTTGACGGGAGGCTACCATCTGTCTCCCAACAGCTGTTCCAGTGGGTCCCCTCCCCCAACCTTCTCTGAGCCTTCGGGGTCCATGTGACCTGGCCATTTAGCCCATGGTGTGCAAAAAAGTGCCGCTCAGAGGTAAAACAACCCAACCCAACCCGGCGTTATACCGCGCTGTTCGCAAGACTCGTATAACATTTAAAACTTATAAAAATTTCCAATATCTTCCAAAAAGTAAGTTTGCTCATTGATTTAATTCTTTAATTTAAAATAACTTGATTTCATTTTTGTTTTGATCGTAGATACCGCAATGAAAACGCAATATCCCAGTGGAGCAGAAAAAAGAATATTGAACGCAAAAAAGATTAAAGAATCTGCTAAAGGACAAACATCTGTACTAGAATTTTTAGAGTCACAGAAACAAAAAGATTTCTCGTTAGCTTCACATAATGTTCAAAAGGATTCCATGTTATCACCAACCGAACACGAAATTGTCAAAATCGAAAGTGATTCATTAGAACCGTCACCAGTATATAATAATTCGGATAATGATAAGCAAGAACCAACGGCATCTTGCAACAAATGTGACCTAATTAGCAATGATCCAGCTGAATGGAGTAAGTCTGAAAAACTAAGACTGTATTTTTATCGAAAAAAAACATTTTGTACAGAATATTAATTTTGAAGATAAAGAAATGATAAAATCTACATTACAAATCAGCGGAGCAACTCAAAGCTTCATTTCAAAATCGATGTTTAAACGCACAATGTTAAACGGTGAAGTAGATCGCTTTTGGCTAATATTTTCACCGAAAACACGTAAGTTTTACTGCGGACCCTGCAAGATATTTTTATTAGAAGGATTTCAAGATCAGTTTATCACAGGCTTCAATGACTGGAAAAATGCCGGATCCAGGCACTTATCCCATGAAAATAGTGCTTCACATTCAAAGTCCTGTTTTAGTTGGTTTGCCTGATCAAAGTAACAGTGTTTGGAAACCGATTTCTCTAAAATGTATGAAAATGAATGTGAGTACTGGAAAAAAGTTTTACAAAGAATTATTGATGTCATATGTTTTTTTGTGTCAACGCGGGCTTCCATTAAGAGGTAAAGATGAAATTTTTGTATCAGTACATAATGTGAATTATTTAGGTGTATTGGAGCTTTTGGCTAAATATGACGCGTTTCTAGCAAATCATATTGAGAAGTTTAAAAATATCGGGCGTGGCAAAACGTCTTACTTATCTTCAACAATTTGCGATGAATTTATTCAACTGCTAGGAGACTATATAACAAATTTAATTTTAAAATAAGTAAAAAAATCAAAATATTTTGGAATTATAGTTGACTACTCCTGATGTGAAACATGTCGATCAACTTAGAGTTATAATTAGATATGTAAACTCGCAAACTTTTGAAGTGTCAGAAAGTTTTTTAAAATTTTTGCCTTTAAAAAGCCACAAAGGAAATGGTTTAGCTCAAGAAATTGTGCAATATTTAAGTGAGTGCGATCTAAACATCAAAAATTGCCGCTCTCAAAGTTATGATAATGCGGCCAACATGTCTGGAAAATATCAGGGTGTCCAAAGTAGAATCAAGGAAATTAACAATGTTGCAGAGTTTGTACCACGTAGTGCTCATTCCCTGAATCTTGTTGGACAGAGAGCAGCCAATGGATGTATAAAGGCGATATCATTTTTTGGGGTTGTGCAAAAATTATACAATTTTTGTCTGGTTCGACATATAGGTGGAATTTGATGAAGAAGAGATATCCAAGAAACAATCGTCGAATTTAAAAGTTAATGAGAGACTATATTTGTTGAAGTCTCTCTCTGACACAAGATGGTCAGCTAGATATGATGCTTTAAAATCATTAAAAATAAACTTCATGGAAATTATGTCAACTTTAAAAAACTTATCACAGGATTCTGACCAAAGTTATGATACGCGAAATGAAGGGACAAATATCTTGAGCAAACTATGTAAACTAGAGACATGTATTCTCAGTTTATTTTGGTATGATGTTTTAGAAAGGATAAATAAAGTTGACATTTCAAACGGAAGGGCTTATTTTAAAACTGGTTGTAGATCAAATACAATCTTTGACAGACTATCTGAAAATAATTCGCCAAAATTTAGACTATTATGAAGAAGAAGCAAAAAGTATTTAAAAAAAATGTTCATCCGAATTTGAGTTAATCATATGTTATAAAAGCAATAAAACACGTCAAATTAAAAGAAAATTATTCGATGGTAAATCCGGTTGTACGGAAATTTTTTCTTCAAAACAAAAATTTAAAGCAGAAGTTTTTTTAGTAATTTGTGATAGCCTAATTTCTGAAATGGAAGGGGCGGGGGTGGCTCAGTCGGTAGCGCGCCAGGCTCGTGATCTGTAGTTCCCAGGTTCGTCCCAGCTGGGTCAGCGTTGAGATTTATCTCCGCAAAAATTCCCCGCCCTGCCCACGGTCAGTAGGGGACACCGATGGGCTTGGAAAGGCCGCCGTCCGTCGGATGGGACGTTAAGCCGTGGTCCCGTGTGTGGGAGAGCCATACCCTGTGCACGTTAAAGAACACGCTGGATGGCCTTGACGGGAGGCTACCATCTGTCTCCCAACAGCTGTTCCAGTGGGTCCCCTCCCCCAACCTTCTCTGAGCCTTCGGGGTCCATGTGACCTGGCCATTTAGCCCATGGTGTGCAAAAAAGTGCCGCTCAGAGGCAAAACAACCCAGCTGAAATGGAAAGAAGATCTCGTTGTTATAAAGAATTTCATTTATATTTTTCATTTATTTTCGATTATGAAATGACAGATTTAAATGGAAAAAGATCTGCAGCTCAAAGACTTGTGAAAAAATATCCGCTGGATCTGGAAAATGAATTAGAAAACGAAATTATACACTGTCATGAGCACATAAAAGTAATCCTCCAAAACACAAATACCGGCACAGGAGAAGATCTTTTAAGAACTATTAAAGAAGTTTTAAAATCTAACTGCTATCCAAATGTTGCTATAGCATTTAGATAGCATTTAACTTTAGCTTGTGGAGTTTGTGAAGGAGAACGATCATTTTCCAAATTATCATTAATAAAAAATCAAAAGAGAAGTGCTATGTCCCAAACTCGCCTAAATGCCTTGAGTTTGTTATGCATAGAGCACGAATTTGTTAAAGACATAGATCTCAAAAAAATAATCCGCAAATTTGCTTCTTCAAAAGTGCGCAAAATTAAAATATAGTGTTATATATGTATTGTGTATATTTGCAAAACTATGTTTTTTTTTATCACAAATAAAATTGTGTTTGTTTCATTAATTTTTTTTTACAATTTACAAAGTCATCTTCCCTCTTTTGCCTGTGCCTAGGGGCCCCAAATGATCTTAATCCGCCACTGGTTATAGGAGGTGTTGCCTCGAAGAACCCTCCGAATCCGAAATTTCGTAACGTTAAAATATCTACACATCTACAAACTGAAACACCACCAGACACCATTTTTCACTTTTCTAGTACTGGTAGATTATGGCTTGATCTCTACGTGACCTCTATCTGACTTTGGAGGACACGTCTGAGATCAGATTTCGGATATTTTTCGAGATCTACGACCCGAATTTCCTCTTAGGGCAAATTTTCGGAGCTTCACCATTTCTATATCATAGTCAGAATTATTGTGCATAGTCTACTTGATTCAGAACATTGTGTATAGTTTACCTTGATTTGAAACGTTTCTAACTTAACTACCTGGATTAAAAAATATTTGTCAATCACTCACAATCGTCTATATATATATTAGATACATTAATTTCTAAAAACACTCTAGTAGATCATCATCATCATCCTCAAGCAGCCATGGGCTACGGAGGTCCAACCAGACCGTGCAATTTAGTTCTCCAAGCAAGTCTATCCTGAGCTACATCTACTGCATCTGGCCACTGCACACCAATTCTAACAAAGTCCTGTTTGACATTGTCTGCCCAACACATCCTAGGTCTAGCTCATTTAAAATAAATGGGCGGAAAGTAAAAAAACGGAATGGTCGATTAAAGCGAATGATGAAAAATGTTTACTGGTTTCGAATACATCGGGTTCTATTATAATCAGGGTTGGGTTGGGTTGTTTTACCACTGAGTGGCACTTTTTTGCACACCATGGGCTAAATGGCCAGGTCACATGGACCCCGAAGGCTCAGAGAAGGTTGGGGGAGGGGACCCACTGGAACAGCTGTTGGGAGACAGATGGTAGCCTCTCGTCAAGGCCATTCAGCGTGTTCTTTAACGTGCACAGGGTATGACTCTCCTAAACACGAGGACCTTTTCTAGCCCATCGGTGTCCCCTACTGACCATGGGCAGGGCGGGGAATTTTGCGGAGATTTATAATCAGAGATTTGAAGTTTTAACGTAACACATAAAGGTTGCGTAGGGGAAATCCATGCACGAAATTTGGGACCAAGTGAGGATTAAAAGATCATTTAAGGAATTACGGAGGAGGTTAAAATCTGGTAAAGAAGAAAAAAAAACGATTTCAACGTACTCTCACTAAACTCTCGCCAACAATGAGCCATCCACGGTAGTTAGAGAACTGCCAAGATTTGTGTGATCACGCCAAGCCACTCTTTGTCAACAGCAAAAACTCTTAGTAGCTCTCAAACTGTTCCACTGTTACAAGTCGGAAAGTTTCCAAGAGATATTCAGTTCTCCAACTGCCTCACTGATTGGGGAATGCCAAGAGTTTTCAGCACACCATGGAGGTTGCCGATGGGCTTGGAAAGGCCGCCGTCCGTTGGATGGGACGTTAAGTCGTGGCCCCGTGTGTGGGAGAGACAAACCCTGGGCATGTTAAAGAACACGCTGGATGGCCTTGACGGGAGGCTACCATCCGTCTCCCAACAGCTGTTCCAGTGGATCCCCTCCCCCGACCTTCTCTGGGCCTTCGGGGGTCCATGTGACCTGGCCATTTAGCCCATGGTGTGCAAAAAATGCCTCTCAGAGGTAAAACAACCCAACCCATGGAGGTTGAGTGATTGAGTAACTGATAAGAGATCCCACTATTTCAAACTATGATGCAAAAATGGTATAATTCTGAAAATTTACACCTAGGGGTAATCTAGGTCGTAGACTTTGGAGAAAATCCGAAATCTGACCTCTGCTATGCCCTTCAGGGTGAAATAGAGGTCAATCCTTGATCTACACCTGCTAAAAATGTGAAAAATTGGTGTCTTTAGGATGTTAGGGTTGTAGACATCCTAAACGTTATGAAATTTCGAATATGGTGGGTGTTTCAAGATCAAAAATCAAGTTTAGCAAATTCATGTGTGTGGGTATTTCTGGTCGTAGATCTCATAAATAATGGGAAATTTTAGATGTGATGGGTACTTTGAGGTTGAAGGTCAAATTTAAATCTGTCAGTGTTAGAGAGATAAAAATTGTTGTCTGTGGCACTGTTTTGCTACTTTCGGTTAGCCTATGCATTCGAGTCTACGTAATTGACTGTCCCTCGAATGAAAAGCATTATTCTTACACTGCAGCTACCTTTTAGCAGTATTAGCATCGTTTTAGAGTTTAGCATTTATTTCTTAAAAGTGAACTTATGTTATCGTTAGTGCCCAGGTCAACTTGTGGGATTTCGTATGTGTGGAAAAAAGGGGACCTACAGCCAAAATCTTCACAGTTTACCTGATCTTCACGCGGGTTCTATGCAGCAACCATAAATTCTTGGCGAGCGGTATCAGGCTACACAACGCAATCCACTTTCAATTTCACCCCGGGGTAAGGTCCCACGTGACCCAACCTCTGGGAGAGGGGCGATACTTTACTATAAACCAGTGATTCTCAACCTCTTATGGTTCACGTACCCCCTGGAAATGTGTATGTAACTGGCGTAATCCTTGTATAGATAGATAAAACTATAGTTATAGTATAACAACGGTTATTTTTATTTTGTTACTAGATCTAGCGACTTTTGAGCTCTCACGGCGTACCCCAAAATATTTTACCGCTTACACCACGATGAGAACTCCTTCTATAAATGGCGCGGGGGTGGCTCAGTCGGTAGCGCGCCAGGCTCGTAATCTGTAGTTCCCAGATTCGAGTCCCAGTTGGGTCAGCGTTGAGATTTATCTCCGCAAAATTCCCCGCCCTGCCCACGGTTGGTAGGGGACACCGATGGGCTTGGAAAGGCCGCCGTCCGTCGGATGGGACGCTAAGCCGTGGCCCCGTGTGCGGGAGAGCCATACCCTCTGCACGTTAAAGAACACGCTGGATGGCCTTGACGGGGGGCTACCATCTGTCTCCCAACAGCTGTTCCAGTGGATCCCCTCCCCCAACCTTCTCTGAGCCTTCGGGGTCCATGTGACCTGGCTATTTAGCCCATGGTGTGCAAAAAAAGTGCCGCTCAGTGGTAAAACAACCCAACCCAACCCTTCTATAAACAATGCGCCCTACACAATTCCAAATATTTGGGCTTAAAAAATAATACTGTCAAAGATTACTGCTGTGAAAACATAACTAATGAGATTAAGTATGAAAGTATCATAGACAAAGATGTTACAAAGAGCACTTAATTTTTGTAATAAATTAAAGATGTAAGAATATATAATCTGAAAAATAAATATTAACATAAGTAACATTTACAAATGCTAATGGAATTTATCACTGTTTGTTTATAACTTTACATATTTGAGATAAGGTTATTGTTTAAAACTGACATAAAAATGTACCGATAAAATCAAATAAATAGGCAGATGAGTAACAAATTCATATGTTATTAAATTACTTATATCACATTTTATATTACATAAAGAAGTTTGCGTTCCTGTATTGTCTGAATAAACCAATGTTATAACTTACTATACCTCAGGAACTTGATAATGTTGTAAGATGCCTTCAATTCCGGCTTTTTTTTTAAACTTGTAATACTAAATAAAGAAAAAAATACAACATGAACTGAATCTTGATATAGAAATCGATAGCTTGATTTCAAACACTGACATTTAATCCACTTTTACTTAAAACAGTGATGTTTAGTCTACTTTGATTTCAAACTAATTTTAAGTAATCATGTTTAAAAATGTTCAATTCAGTTTGTTTTAAAATAATCTTATTTAATCTAGCTTTAAATTCATTTTCAATATAATATGATTTAAACATTTTTGCATAATCTACCATGATATGAAACACACACACACATATGCATAACTTAAAACAGTTGTTATGATATATCTTGATTTAGAACTTTTGTATGTAATCTACCTAGATTCAGAACATTTTAATATAATCTTCGTTGCTTTAGAGCAGTGTCTCACAAACTGTGTGCCGCGAGAGATTCCAAGTGTGCCGTGAGAGATTTTCAAATTGACACTAGATATTCCAAAGATTTCATTTTGACTTGACTTGTGTTATCGATTTTGTGTATTAAAAGTTTTTTCTCTGCTACCTATCGACGTGCTTTAATAAAAATCTTTCAGATTTTATCAACTGGGATCTTGTAAGTATTTTTCAAGCTTTTTCCAAATTTTGGTATTAATTTTTGATTATTTCAAGCCATAGAATGGACAAATATTTAAAACAAACACCGAGTTATGAATTAAAGAACGAGAGCAAATCTTCAAGTAAAACCAGGCTGATGACTTCAGCAAAGCGCAAATATAATGACGATTATATAGAGTTTGCTTTTATGCCATCTGAAAATGACCATCAAAAATTCTTTTTTAGGTGTGCCGCGGAAAAAAAAATTAGATTCAGTGTGCCGCAGAGTAAAAAAGTTTGCGTGACACTGCTTTAGAGCATCTGTATACAACCTACCTTGAAGTAAAACATTGTGTATTGTCTACCTTGATTTACACATTGTGCATAGTCTACTTGATTCAGAACATTGTGTGTAGTTTACCTTGATTTGAAACGTTTCTAATTAAACTGCTGGGATTAAAAATATTTGATATAATGTACTTGATTCAGAATTACTAGAAAAACTGATGGCTAATATACACTAAAAGCACAATTTATTATACACACCACACCCATCCACAAAGACAGCCCTACTTCGCTACAATAATGCGACCAAGCGACACCCCTTGTGGACTATGAATAGATCAGGTACGTACAATCGCTCAAAAAAAGTATTCGAACACTATGGCTGATTACAGAATTCAGAAAAAAATATCTGGCAACGATTCGAAAATAGTGATCTGGCAACCTTCGTGTCACGTGATTACAGAATTCAGGAAAAATATCTGGAGCGTGTACAGCAACTGTACACGCTCCAGTTACCGTTCACAGCAAACTGGAGCGTGTGCAGTTACTGCACACGCTCCAGTAACTGCACACGCTCCAGTTTGCTGTGAACGGTAACTGCACACGCTCAATATTTCCGTGAGTGAGCCCACACGATCTAGGTCTTTGTGAGCTCACACGATCCAATATGCTGTGAACATTAACCGCAACCGCTCCAGTTTGCTGTGAACGATAACTGCCCACGCTCCATATTCATTGCATTATATATATTAAAAAGTATCCGAACACTATGGTTAATTACAAAATTCAGAAAAAATATCTGGCATTGATTTTTTTAGAAATTAGTCATCTGGCAACCTTCGTGTCACGTGACACGAAGGTTGCCAGATGACTAATTTCTAAAAAAAATCAATGCCAGATATTAATCCAGCATTAATTATAAGTGGTACTTGATAATCGGAGGTATGTTTCCCGTAATTATTTCGAAAATTTGGCAATTTGTAATAACTTGGTTTTCAAGTCTTGTATTTTTGTTATGTTGAATTTTTAGTTTGTAAGTTTCGTCAAAGAATTTTTTAATTATTACATTATATTTATAGAAATTGCTGTAGGATAAAAGGTTTAAAAATTGTAATCTATCTGTGGAAGTTTTATAATTTTTTTGCAAATGAAACGGAATAATATTTTTAGCTGTTATAGACTGTAGTTTTTCTATTTTATTTATGTTAGTTAAGTTAGTTGTTCCATGCACAATTATTCCATAATTTAAAATAGGATCACATATTGCTTTATAAAATAATACACAGGTTTCCATATTTAATACATATTTCAATTTTTGAATTTTTATCGCTGATATTCTAAGCTTTCACATATGTGGGATATATGGGCATTCCACCTAAAATATTCATCAAAAATGATTCCTAAGTAATTTATTTAATTTACTTGCTCAACAAGTGGGCAACTACATAATGATTCACAATTTGACGCATCCTTTTTTCTGCAATTTATTTTATGAGTTTTGATAAATATGAAATGATTTGATGAATATGAATTCCTGGTGAATGAATAATCATTGATTTTGTTTTTTTCTCATTTAAATAGCTTTTATTATGATTTAACCATCTAATAATATTTTTGTAATCTGCTTGAACCTCTGAAATGCTATCATTAAATATTTCTGACTGTTTATTAAAACAATGTCGTCAGCATATAGATAAATAGCACTTTTTAATTTTGTATTGAACAAATCATTTATGTATACTAGGAACAATAAAGGACCTAAAATTGAGCCTTGGGGAATTCCATATCGTGTAATTACTTTTCTGCTGTAGCAATGTTTTATTTTAGTAATTGTGTATCTGTCTGATAACTAATTTCTAAACCAATCTAACAATATACCGCGACTACCGTATTTTCCAATTTATTTAGTAAAATGCTATGATCTATTGTATCGAAGGCTTTTTTTAAATCTAAGAACATAGTTACAATTTTTCCCTATTATTCAATGATTTATTAATATTATTTGCAATTTTGGAAATTAGTTGAATTGTGCTTTTTCCTTTTTGAAAGCCAAATTTATTTTCATTAATTATGTTGTGTTTAAGTGAAAATTTAAAAACAGTATTATAAATATATTTTTCCATTATTTTCGAAAAAATAGGCAGAATTGTTATTGGTTGATAGTTAAAAAAGTCCTCCTTAATACCACCTTTAAAAATAGGTCTTAAAATGCCTGGTTTGAGTTCAGTAGGTATGTTCCAAGTTAATGGGGCGGGGGTGGCTCAGTCGGTAGCGCGCCAGGCTCGTAATCTGTAGTTCCCAGGTTCGAGTCCCAGCTGGGTGAGCGTTGAGATTAATCTCCGCAATAATTCCCCGCCCTTCCCACGGTCAGTAGGGGACACCGATGGGATTGGAAAGACCGGCGTCCGTCGGATGGGACGTTAAGCCATGGCCCCGTGTGCGGGAGAGCCATACCCTGTGCACGTTAAAGAACACGCTGAATGGCCTTGACGAGAGGCTACCATCTGTCTCCCAACAGCTGTTCCAGTGGGTCCCCTCCCCCAACCTTCTCTGAGCCTTCGGGGTCCATGTGACCTGGCCATTTAGCCCATGGTGTGCAAAAAAGTGCCGCTCAGAGGTAAAATAACCCAACCCAGTAAATATAATCTGATTTATAATTTTTGATATAATATTAAGTAGTGTTTCTTTATTAAATTTTATTATGTTTTATGCAAACATTATCGTAACCAGGTGATTTATTGGTGTCTAATGAAGTAATTATTTCATCAGTTTGTTTTTCAGTGATTTCATGTATATAGATAGAGTTCAAAACTCTTTGCATCATGGTTGGAACATAATTTATATCGTCTTGATGATTTGTATTTCTTATCTGTAAAATTAGTGTATTATAAATGTCATTGTAATTATATGTTATTTTTCCACAGATAATTTCTTTTTGGACATATTGTCAATTATTACATCGTCCGATGATTTTTTCTGTTTTCCTTCTAATATTTCATATATTAATTGCCAGGTAGCCTTCATATTGTTACGACAGAAGAATCTGGCAACCGAAAGCAAAAAGTTTCAGCCAACGAATAAGAACTTTGGGAGAATTTGGAGAAGAAGAGTGGAGCGTTAACGGTCGTTTTGTATTGTAACGGTCGGAGTTCGAAAATGGACGGTGAGCTGTTCTGAGACAGTGCGCGTAAGTATCAAGAAGTAACTTGATGTGTTGTGTATACGCGGAAGGATAAAAGTGGGATCTTTTATCGTTAAGTATCAAGAAGTAACTTGATGTGTTGTGTATACGCGGAAGGATAAAAGTGGGATCTTTTATCGTTAAGTATCAAGAAGTAACTTGATGTGTTGTGTATACGCGGAAGGATAAAAGTGGGATCTTTTATCGTTAAGTATCAAGAAGTAACTTGATGTGTTGTGTATACGCGGAAGTATAAAAGTGGGAACTTTTATGGCTAACTTCGAATGTCTACACGGACTGTCTTTTTGTTCGGCTAGTGTGTGAAAAGTTATTAGCACAGGACGAGAATTGGTTTACGAGTGAAGATCTTCGGGTGACCTGGTAAATCAAGTAAAAGGTAGTATTTAGTAAAATACACAGAGCTGATGTTGTGTGCTCACGCAGGAAGATTGATGACTTGTGCATGTTAATAGTTAATTTGTTATTAAGATACTTCATCCATATTTCCTTTGTAACAATTTACCTTGTATTGAATTTGGTTTTGAAATATAGCTTTTAATGCTCACGCTCAGTGGCTATCCATTTTTGTGATCCGCAACAATATCATTTTTTTTCATTATAAGTTTATTTCTATAATAAAGTTGTTTCTGATTTCTATTCTGAGTATTAACCATATTTCTTAAATTTTTATAGTTATTTTAATAAGCATCATTTTTATCATTGTTTTTAAATTTAATCCAAGCTTTATCTTTTTCTTCAATTAATTCTATCAAGTTCGGTGTTATCCAGTTTTTGCTATGATTTCTTTTTACCTTTCCAACACTACTCATGTATATTCTATTTTTTCCTAAAATTCCATCATAAATATCTTTAAATACTTTATATAGGTTTAATTCATCCTTTGAGTTGTCTCCATAATTTTCTAAATTCCAATTCATTTCAGAGATAACTTTGTTTATATTGTTATGGTCAAATGACCAATTCTTATTTTCCTAGTCTGTTTCAGTATAATTAGTATTATTCAAATTGTTATTGGTGTTGCTAATCAGTGTTAAAATCATATAGTGATCTGCTATTTTGCTTGTTTGAATTATTGAATTTGCTCACATATTTTTAATCAGTTTAATATTAATATGTTCTATTCAGGTTTTGGTAATTTTATTTTTTACTATTTCTTCTCTTGTAGCTTCCCTTATTAATCTTTCAAAATTCATTTCAGCCAATAGTGTGATATATTTTCCTGTGCAATGTTTTTTAATATTCATTGTATCGATATTAAAATCATGTATTAATATTAAAATCTGATTTTGATCTTTTTCTGTATTTTCCATCCAGTTTCGGAAATTCAACAGAAAAGAGTTCACATCTGTACTAGGTGATCTGTATAGTGCTAAAACATGATATATTATATTATTTTTTTTTTACTTTTATATATATAGTTTCCGCTGGAAGTGTTTGTTGCGAAATAATTTCAATATCTAGATTTTTTATAGTATACTGAAATCCCCCTAATATTTTTATTTATATTATAATTTGTAATTTTATTAAATTTATCAATATTATATAAATAATTTTCATATTTATTTACATTTGTTTCAGTTAAAACAAGCAAATCAATGTGTTTCATGTAATTGTTAATACTTAATTTTAATGAATTCCAATGTTTTCTTTGACTTCTTATATTAACATGAGTAATTTATTTTTGTGAATAAATTTACTGTAATTATTTACGAACCAAGCCTCCACTTCTAAACCTGTAGTTACATAAGCAACATCATAGTTGCTATTAAGACCTTCAAAATTCAAATCAGACATAGCTAAGAAGAATAATCATCAAAAAAAAAAAACAAATAGAAAAAGTAAAGAGCAAAAAATAGAAAAAAGAAGCAAGGTTTATCGGATATATCTAAAAGTTCAAAAATCATCAAAGTTGATAATTCTATATCAACATTGATAATTCTTTCACCATTTGATTTCCTCATTAGAACTTTTCCATTTTTGAACCAAAGATACTTATAATAATTTTTTTCTTTTGCACACATCCTAGCTCTTCAGAAAAGTTCCCTGTTAATCATAGTCATGTTATTCGTCATTAGTTCTTCGTCAGCCGACTACCGCTCGAATGAGGAAATCCGAAATTTCCTCTCTAGCGCACTGATGAACAGCGCCGCCTATTGACTTACGGTGACGTTTCCGATTTTGGGTTCCTATGAAATTCTCATTCCTTTAGATGTTATCTACCTCCCCTAAAAGTTTGTACCTATATTTTTGAAACACCCTGTATATATTCTTATGTAGATTTGAGATTTCGTTGGCAGAACTTACCTGTCTTAACATGATTTCAGCTTTTCTCTTGTCAAAATCTCTCGCTATAAAAGTTAAAAAGAAATATTTAAATTACACTTCAACTTAGCATAATATTCCAAAATCTGATATTAATAGAAATCGAATGAAAAAAAAAATGTTCACAATAGCTTTCTAAAAATGTTTTGTTACGAGTGTTCGTTGTGTTTCATGGTACAAGACCAAATAAGGATATATAATGCACCATACAAAAAAGAGTCAAAAGGATTGTCAACTCAGAACCAAAAATGGCCAAAGTCATAAATATAAGCTAACTGGAAAGATTTGAGTCGTTTTTCCTCTGAGCAGCACTTGTTTTTGCACATAATGGACTAAATGCCCAGATAACGAGGACTCCAAGGATTAAGAGAAAGTTGGAGGGAGGGTAAACACTGAACAGCTACAAGGAGACAGATGGCAGCTTCTCGTCAAGACATCGAGCGTTGCTTTAACGTGCACAGGGTATGGCTGTCTTGCACACGTGGCCACGGATTAAAGTCCCATCCGATGGTCGGCGGTCTTTCCAACCGTATTCCCTTTCTCACTGAGAACAGAACGGGAGAAAGTAGAAAACTTCTCAAGGTAAGCACATCTAGGGCTGGAACTTGGGAACTGTAGATTCCAGGAAAACCTTAGATGGCCTTGACGAGAAACTACCATCTTTGCCCTAAGAGCTTCTCAGTGAGACCACAAGGACTCGGAGTGACCCCAAGGACTTCTCCGTGAGACTCGAGAGACCCCAGGGGTCCCGAGAAGGTTAGTGGAAGGGGAGTCCTTGGAGTTTTTGTGACTTGGCTACTTACAGTATGGTATGTGAACAAAAGTGTGCTGCGAGGTAAAACAACTCAAATCACCGCTATAAATTTTTTATTCTGTCTATATTTCAAGGTAATAAGGTAAATAGTTTTTTTTTTTTGAGAAAATTGCTTGTTTGTATGCGAAAAATGTTGAAATGATACTCATATAGCAATGAAATAAATCACTTCAGAAGAAGCTTGGCTGTCTGACAGTATCCTATCAATGTAATCCGTCATTGAGAAAATTCATATCTACAAGTATATATATTGTAAAAAATTAGGAAATGAAAGAAATTAAATTTTCATAACATGAAAATTCAAGTGAATGTATCCAATGTCGTTTCTCGACCTCTGAATAAGGCGAGGTCTCAACATAAAGACAATAGACATCAGAAAGGATTGGGTTGTTTTACCTCTGAGCGGCACTTTTTTGCACACCATGGGCTAAATGGCCAGGTCACAAGGACCCCGAAGGCTCAGAGAAGGTTGGGGGAGGGGACCCACTGGAACAGCTGTTGGCAGACAGATGGTAGCCTCCCGTCAAGGCCATCCAGCGTGTTCTTTAACGTGCACAGGGTATGGCTCTCCCGCACGATGGCTTAACGTCCCATCCGACGGACGGCGGCCTTTCCAAGCCCATCGTTGTCCCCTACTGACCGTGGGCAGGGCGGGAAATTTTGCGGAGATAAATCTCAACGCTGACCCAGCTGGGACTCGAACCTGGGAACTACAGATTACGAGCCTGGCGCGCTACCGACTGAGCCACCCCCCCCCCCCCCATCAGAAAGGTAAATACCCACCCTGTAGTTGGAATTCGAACCCACATCTCTTTTACCCGTTTATAAAGAACACTAATCGCTCAGCCACTGTAGATAAAATCATTTTAAAACGTTTCTAGTGTGGGGATGGACTAAAGAGAGATATCATTACAAACTGTAGAATTTAGATAATCTTTTGTTATCTAAGCATCTCCCAAAAACTATATTTTATTCGGTTTTGTTTTTTTCAACGTTATCTTATTACAGTAAGATGTATCTAATGTCGTTTCTTTACTTTTTCCTTTTATTTAATATTAACACAATGTTTTCCTGTTTTTTTTAATTGCTGTTCATGATCTACGTCACTAATGGCAGCTAAGTTAAAAGGTCGAGGCCAAGTTTCTTTGTATTTCGACAGTTTCTTGCAGAGATGAGATCATCAAAACATTTTTCCTTGTGCATTGAGTGATTTGCTTCGTAGAGAAAAACAAGAAATAGATTCTGCTCATTTTTCCTTTTCGTAGTTTGAGATGAGAAACAATGGACTCAAGATATGAGTAGAGGATATTCGAAGCATCGTTACAGTGCAACTCCTTTCCTCATTCCCCAATATAAAAACAATACTGAATGAATAATTTTTAAAATCGAAATTTAGATATTGGGTTGAGTTGTTTTACCTCTGAGCGGCAATGTTTTGCACACCTGGGCTAAATGGCCAGGTCACATGGACCCCGAAGGCTCAGAGAAGGTTGGGGAACCCACTGGAACAGCTGTTGGGAGAAAGATGGTAGCCTCCCGTCAAGGCCATCCAGCGTGTTCTTTAACGTGCACAGGGTATGGCTCTCCAGCACACGGGGCCACGGCTTAACGTCCCATCCGACGGACGGCGGCCTTTCCAAGCCCATCGGTGTCCCCTACTGACCGTGGGCAGGGCGGGGAATTTTGCGGAGATAAATCTCAACGCTGACCCAGCTGGGACTCGAACCTGGGAAGTACAGATTACGAGCCTGGCGCGCTACCGACTGAGCCACCCCCGCCCGTAAAACAATACTGAATGAATAATTTTTAAAATCGAGATTTAGATGTAGTTGAACTCTTCAGTTTTTATTCAATGAAATTTTACCGTAAAAAAACTTATTTCGGAAGTTATTATATATAATATTTTATGAAATTCCTCCTCAATATCCTCCTTTACCAGAGATAAACCTCCACGTTGGGCCCAGTGGGACTCGAACCTGGCAACTGCAGATTAAGAGTTAATCCCCGCCCTCACATTTAATGGAATTCATAAAACAATAATTCTAGATCAAAGGGATCCAAGTTCCGTTTCCTGATAAATGACGACAGTTTCCATCATGATGTTTCGTCTTTCTCATAGATCTTCTCTATAGAGTATCACACTGAGACGTTCCTATCAGAAAGGCGGGGGTGGCTCGTAATCTGCAGTTCCCAGGTTCGAGTCCCGCCTGGGTCAGTGTTGAGATTTATCTCCGCAAAACTCCCCGTCTTGCCCACGGTCAGTAAGGGACACCGATGGGCTTGGAAAGATCGCCGTCCGTCGGATGGGATGTTAAAGCCGTGGTCCCGTGTACGGGAGAGCCAAATCCTGTGAACGTTAAAGAACACGCTGGATGGCTTGACGGGAGGCTACCATCTGTCTCTCAACAGCTATTCCAGTGGGTCCCCTCCCCCAACTTTCTCTGAGCCTTCGTGGTCCTTGTGACCTGGCCATTTAGCTCATGGTGTGCAAAAAAAGTGCCGCTCAGAGGTAACCCAAAACTCCTTTCTGTGCTGAGTAATAATTTATTTATTCATTTATAATTTATGAAAAGAAGTTACTCACCTCTCAGCCATCTAAGAAGAAAATAATCATCGTCTTTAGGCCGCAAAAGATCTTGAACTAATTCCCGGAACTAGAAAGAAAAACAGAATTGTTTTTACAGAAGCTGTTCCTCGAAGTGATTCTAAAGTTCTAACGATCTTGTACTGTCAATAATACGTTAATAATAAGACGTTAAATGAAACTGAAAAAAATGAATACTCAGATTCCATTACTATGGAGGTCATTCAAGACGACAGCTCAAGTAAATACTACAACTCTGATAAGTTAGGTTCTATGATATGCTGAAACTTTGAAAAATGGACGTCTCAAAATGTTCTAGAACTGTGAGTTGTGATCAGCTAAAATAAATGCTGCAAATCTGATAAGTGTACGGCTCAAATACACGAGTTAAATAAGCAGTCTTAACGGACGTAGTGGTTAGGAAACCTTATCTAAGCATCTTCCAAAAAAAAACTGTTATTTTTTTTTTCAACGTTATTTTATTACAGTAAGAGTTGGATTGGGTTGTTTTACCTCTGAGCGGCACTTTTTTGCACACCATGGGCTAAATGGCCAGGTCACATGGACCCTGAAGGCTCAGAGAAGGTTGGGGGAGGGAACCCATTGGAACAGCTGTTGGGAGACAGATGGTAGCCTCCCGTCAAGGCCATCCAGCGTGTTCTTTAACGTGCACAGGGTAGGTCTCTCCTGCACACGGGGCCACGGCTTAACGTCCCATCCGACGGACGGCGGCCTTTCCAAGCCCATCGGTGTCCCCTACTGACCGTGGGCAGGGCGGAGATAACTGACCGGGGCAGGCGGAGATAACTGTCCCCTACTGACCGTGTCCCCTACTGACCGTGGGCAGGGCGGAGATAACTGAGGCTACTGACCGGGGTTTGCGGAGATAAATCTCAACGCTGACCCAGTTGTATTACAGTAAGATGTATCGAATGTCGTTAGCGACTATTCCAGCAAGGCAAACTGTTTTTGTGTGTTGTGTTAGTTCTAACTGAGGTGGTGGTCAGCAGTGATTTCGGTCTTAGTAGAGCGTGTCCTTGTATGAGAAGATCTGTAATAGCTAGGAGTGGCTTTTAGGATTCTTCTCTGTCTTGTATGTGCAAAAGAAAAATAAATAAAAAGAATCAGAAATTTATGTGTGTATAGGGTAGGGGGAGGGGGTAAAAACGGTAAAAACCGTTCTTTGTAATGATTGATGGGTTTGGAAAGGTCACCATTTGTCCGATGGGTTTGGAAAGGCCGCGATGTGACTGATGGGTTTGGAAAGGCCTCCGTTTGTCTGATGGGATGTTAAGCTGTATTCTCTGTGTTCAAACGAGCCATAACCTGTTCATGTTAAAATTGGCTTTCACGGAAGTTTCTGTCTGCCTGCAAACAACTGTTCAGTGGTTCCCCTTCTTCGAGCCTCCTGTGAGTTTTTGGGGTGCTAGTGACGTGGCCATTTCAAAAATTGTGTGCATAAAAGCGTTGCTAAGAGATAAAGCCAGTCAACCCACTCAGTCAAGTCAACATCTATCACAGTGTCTCGCAAACTGTATGCCGCGGCACAATAGTGTGCCGCGAGAGATTTTCAAATTGACACTAGATATTCCAAAGATTTTGACTTGACTTGTGTTATCGACGTGCTTTAATAAAAATCTTTCAGATTTTATCAACTGGGATTTTGTAAGTATTTATCAAACTTTTTCCAAATTTTGGTATTAATTTTTGACTATTTCAAGCCATAGAATGGACAAATATTTAAAACAAACACCGAGTTATGATTAATTATATTTATTATTATATTTATTTTAAATAAAATGCATTTAACAAAACTTAAATTTCCTCTTTTTACGTAACCATCAAAAATTCTTTTTTAGGTGTGCCCCGGGGAAAAAAATTAGATTCAGTGTGCCGCAGAGTAAAAAGTTTGCAAGACACTGAGCTATCACATTTCAAAATTTATTGAACGTAACGTTGTTTCGAACAAGAATAGAAATGATAATGTTATTTAGAGTCATATTAATCGACGCCTTCGGCACCTCATGATTTCTAGCAAGTCACTCCGACCTCTTTTTCTCCTTGAATGTGACACCGGATTTGAAAATTTCTCAGTTCTACTGCCTGAAGTAGCCCTATTCATCATTTTTTACTCTCCAGCATAAGTATATCGAAATTTGATCCTTGACCTCAAAGCACCCATCGCATCCAAAATTTGCCAATATTTTTGAGATCTACAACTAAAATACGCCCCCCCCCGGCACCATTTTTAGAAATTTTAGTTCCATGAAACAATAATAGCAAGAGCATCCTGAATGTTCATTGAAAATTGCAGAGAGGCCCTATTTATTTCCATGTATTAATGAGTTATCTGAGACTGAAATTTTAACAAACCTGTTTCAAAATTATTTTCTTCTCCTCATCAAGGTTCTCTATTGAGACTTCCATCCTCGTGCGAAACGACTGAATAGAAAAAGAAATAATAATTGTAATCATTCAGATAGAAGAAAAAAAAAACGAACTTAACAATAAAGCTTATTGTTACGGATTTTTAGTTGTACTTGAGTATTTGACAGCCGAGCGCGAATTCGTAACAAATAAACAGACTGTAAATGAACAGATGTAATAACTAAGGCAATGATTTTTCAAAATTTATAATACCCTTGTTCTTGGTGACTTCAATGCTAGAGTTGGTACTGACTCTGACCTTTGGGGAGGAGTAATAGGCCCTTTTGGTATTGGTAGCTGCAATGGCAATGGGCAACGTCTCCTACAGGTAAGTAAACTCAATGGATTCAGAATAACTAACACTTATTACAAACACCGCGACATACATAAGTGCACATGGGTTTCACCTGATGGGCTGCATAAGAATATGATTGATTACATATTAATTAACAGCAAATGGGCTAGTTCTGTTAGGAATACCAGGGCATATAGGGGAGCTGAAATTGGATCTGACCATTACCTTGTTAAAAGTGTGTTGCAATTTAAACTTAAAAAGTGTTGTGCTAGGGTTAAAAAATTTACTTTTAATACTGAAGCTCTGAAAGATCCAGTTATAGCCAAAGCTTACCATGATAGGTTACTTAGTCATTATGACAGTCATGGTTTGCTTACTACTGAAGTTGAGGAAGAATGGGATCATTTTAAACAGGCTTTTTTGGACACTAACAGCACTCTTTTAGGAAAAAAAGGAGCAGAAGAGACAAAATTATCTGAGTGATAAGGCACTTGAGCTTATTTCGGAAAGAAAGAACTGCAGGAATGCCCTTAATCAATAACCTACTAGTCCTAATAAAAAGCATTACAGAGACCATAATAAACTTGTAAAGGATCAGTTAGCTGCTGATAAGAATCTTTGGCTTGATGGTTTGGCTGACAAAGCCGAGGAAGCAGTTAGACAGCACAACAGCAGAGAGCTGTACCAGATAGTTAATGTTTTGTGTGGTAGAAAACGGACAGGCATACAAGGATTGAAGGATAAATAAGGTAAGGTTATAGAAGGGGAGGATTCTGTCATGGCTAGGTGGGCTGAGCATTTCAGTGATGTTCTAAACAATGTAGTTAGTTCTACTCCCATTGTTTGCAATGATGATAGATGCATTGGTGGCTTTAATCTTGGCCCTATAACACAATCTGAAGTTATTTTGGCTGTTTCTAAACTTAAACTTCATAAATCCCCAGGGGTAGATGAAATTACTACGGAAATGCTTAGAGATGGGAATGTTTCGGTTACCACTTGGATGACTGAAATTCTGAATATCTTTTATGACAAAAGCATGGTTCCTAAGGATTTTACCAGAGCTATTGTTATCCCTATTTTCAAAAAAGGTGATCGCAGTTCTTGTGATAACTGTAGGGGTATCAGTCTACTCTCTGTTCCAGGTAAAGTTCTTTCCATGATTGTGCTTAATAGAATTAAGAATCTGGTTGACAGTCAATTGCGTGATGAGCAATGTGGATTCAGAAGTGGTAGGGGATGTGTGGATCAGATATTTTCATTAAGGCAGATTGTTGAGAAATGTTTAGAGTTTCAGAAACCTTTGGTTGCTAGCTTTGTTGATTTCAAAAAGGCTTTCGACTCTGTTGATCGTCATAATTTGTGGTTGATCGTGAGATCATATGGTATACCAGACAAGTTGTTAACATAATGAAAGCTCTCTATAATAACACTGAGTCGTGTGTGAGAGTTGGTAAGGCTTGTAGTAATTGGGTTAGCATTACTTCTGGTGTTCTAAAAGGGTGCATTTTGTCTCCTTTTCTCTTTAGCTTGGTTATTGATTATGTTATGCGAAATTCACTTCAAGGGAAAGATTTTGGCCTTAAATGGGCTGGAGATACGAAAATTTCTGATTTAGATTATGCTGATGATTTAGCCCTTTTGGCAAATGATGTTGATGAGATGAACTCTTTCATTCGAGCTGTTGATGAGACTGGTAGTAGAGTAGGTTTGGTTATAAACAGAGAGAAAACTAAAGTGATGAAAATTGGTCAGGCAGGCAGTGATTCAGTTAATCTGAATGGTTGCAGTCTTGAGCAGGTGTCACAGTTTAATTATCTTGGGAGCTATGTAACAGATAATGGTGATGTGCGACATGAGATTAACAGACGAATAGGGATTGCTGCCGGGACTTTTAAGAACCTATGGAGAGTGTGGAGAAATAGGCGTATACACCTAAAGACTAAAATTAGACTGTATAATAGTTTGGTTCTTTCTAGGGTTAGTTATGGTAGTGAAACTTGGACACTTTGTAAACAAGATAACAGGAAACTAGATGCTTTTGATTCCAGATGCTTACGCAGTATCTTGGGCATTAGGTGGTTCAACTTTGTAACTAATGATGAGATTAGGCAAAGGAGTTTGCAACCTCCTTTAAGCAGCATATTGTGCAGAGAGAGACTCCGTTGGTTTGGCCATGTTGCCCGTATGAATAATTATAGATTGGCGAATAGGGTTATGAACAGTGTGCCTAAAGGCCTCAGAAAGAAGGGGAGACCTAGGATGCGGTGGGCAGACAATGTCAAACAGGACCTTGTTAGAATTGGTGTGCAGTGGGAACTTCAGGATATTTTGAATTCTGTCAAGAAAGGAGATATTACCCTTGTTCTTGGTGACTTCAATGCCAAAGTTGGTACTGACTCTGACCTTTGGGGAGGAGTAATAGGCTCTTTTGGTATTGGTAGCTGCAATAGCAATGGGCAACGTCTCCTACAGGTAAGTAAACTCAATGGATTCAGAATAACTAACACTTATTACAAACACCGCGACATACATAAGTACACATGGGTTTCACCTGATGGGCTGCATAAGAATATGATTGATTACATATTAATTAACAGCAAATGGACTAGTTCTGTTAGGAATACCAGGGCATATAGGGGAGCTGAAATTGGATCTGACCATTACCTTGTTAAAAGTGTGTTGCAACTTAAACTTAAAAAGTGTTGTGCTAGGGTTAAAAAATTTACTTTTAATACTGAAGCTCTGAAAGATCCAGTTATAGCCAAAGCTTACCATGATAGGTTACTTAGTCATTATGACAGTCATGGTTTGCTTACTACTGAAGTTGAGGAAGAATGGGATCATTTTAAACAGGCTTTTTTGGACACTAACAGTACTCTTTTAGGAAAAAAGGAGCAGAAGAGGCAAAATTATCTGAGTGATAAGGCACTTGAGCTTATTTCGGAAAGAAAGAACTGCAGGAATGCCCTTAATCAATACCCTACTGGTCCTAATAGAAAGCATTACAGAGACCTTAATAAACTTGTAAAGGATCAGTTAGCTGCTGATAAAAATTTTTGGCTTGATGGTTTGGCTGACAAAGCCGAGGAAGCAGTTAGACAGCACAACAGCAGAGAGCTGTACCAGATAGTTAATGTTTTGTGTGGTAGAAAACGGACAGGCATACAAGGATTGAAGGATAAACAAGGTAAGGTTATAGAAGGGGAGGATTCTGTCATGGCTAGGTGGGCTGAGCATTTCAGTGATGTTCTAAACAATGTAGTTAGTTCTACTCCCATTGTTTGCAATGATGATAGATGCATTGGTGGCTTTAATGTTGGCCCTATAACACAATCTGAAGTTAGTTTGGCTGTTTCTAAACTTAAACTTCATAAATCCCCAGGGGTAGATGAAATTACTACGGAAATGCTTAGAGCTGGGAATGTTTCGGTTACCACTTGGATGACTGAAATTCTGAATCTCTTTTATGATAAAGGCATGGTTCCTAAGGATTTTACCAGAGCTATTGTTATCCCTATTTTCAAAAAAGGTGATCGCAGTTCTTGTGATAACTATAGGGGTATCAGCCTACTCTCTGTTCTAGGTAAAGTTCTTTCCATGATTGTGCTTAATAGAATTAAGAATCTGGTTGACAGGCAATTGCGTGATGAGCAATGTGGATTCAGAAGTGGTAGGGGATGTGTAGATCAGATATTTTCACTTAGGCAGATTCTTGAGAAATGTTTAGAGTTTCAGAAACCTTTGGTTGCTAGCTTTGTTGATTTCAAAAAGGCTTTCGACTCTGTTGATCGTCATAATTTGTGGTTGATTGTGAGATCATATGGTATACCAGACAAGTTAGTTAACATTATGAAAGCTCTCTATAATAACACTGAGTCTTGTGTGAGAGTTGGTAAGGCTTGTAGCAATTGGTTTAGCATTACTTCTGGTGTTCGACAAGGGTGCATTTTGTCTCCTTTTCTCTTTAGCTTGGTTATTGATTATGTTATGCGAAATTCACTTCAAGGGAAAGATTTTGGCCTTAAATGGGCTGGAGATAGGAAAATTTCTGATTTAGATTATGCTGATGATTTAGCCCTTCTGGCAAATGATGTTGATGAGATGAACTCTTTCATTCGAGCCGTTGATGAGACTGGTAGTAGAGTAGGTTTGGTTATAAACAGAGAGAAAACTAAAGTGATGAAAATTGGTCAGGCAGGCTGTGATTCAGTTAATCTGAATGGTTGCAGTCTTGAGCAGGTGTCACAGTTTAATTATCTTGGGAGCTATGTAACAGATAATGGTGATGTGCGGCATGAGATTAACAGACGAATAGGGATTGCTGCTGGGACTTTTAAGAATCTATGGAGAGTGTGGAGAAATAGGCGTATACACCTAAAGACTAAAATTAGACTGTATAATAGTTTGGTTCTTTCTAGGTTAGTTATGGTAGTGAAACTTGGACACTTTGTAAACAAGATAACAGGAAACTAGATGCTTTTGATTCCAGATGCTTACGCAGTATCTTGGGCATTAGGTGGTTCAACTTTGTAACTAATGATGAGATTAGGAAAAGGAGTTTGCAACCTCCTTTAAGCAGCATATTGTGCAGAGAGAGACTCCGTTGGTTTGGCCATGTTGCCCGTATGAATAATTATAGATTGGCCAATAGGGTTATGAACAGTGTGCCTAAAGGCCTCAGAAAGAAGGGGAGACCTAGGATGCGGTGGGCAGACAATGTCAAACAGGACCTTGTTAGAATTGGTGTGCAGTGGCCAGATGCAGTAGATGTAGCTCAGGATAGACTTGCTTGGAGAACTAAATTGCACGGTCTGGTTGGACCTCCGTAGCCCATGGCTGCTTGAGGATGATGATGATGATGATGATGGCCAGATGCAGTAGATGTAGCTCAGCATAAACTTGCTTGGAGAACTAAATTGCACGGTCTGGTTGGACCTCCGTAGCCCATGGCTGCTTTAGGATGATGATGATGATGATGATGATGATGATGATGATGATGATGATGATGATGATGATGATGATGATGATGATGATGATGATAAACAAGTACCAGTTATTCTAAACACGAGTATGCTATTCATCTGAACTAACGATCATACTTACTAAATCATACTTACTAAATTTAGCACTTTATTAATTACTCTTATTCTATAAATTTAGTAAATTTAGTACTAATTTAGTACTCTTTTAGTATGATTTAGTAGATCATACTTACTAAATTTAGTAAGTATGAACGATCATACTTACTAAACTAATTGATAAACCAATGACATTTGGGGACCGATTCACAAATCAGTCATGTGGGGCGGGGGTGGCTCAGTCGGTAGCGCGCCAGGCTCGTAATCTGCAGTTCCCAGGTTCGAGTCCCAGCTGGGTCAGCATTGAGATTTATGTCCGCAAAATTCCCCGCCCTGCCCACCGTCACTAGGGACACCGATGGGCTTGGATAAGACCGTCGTCCGTCGGATGGGACGTTAAGCCGTGGCTCGGTAAAAGAACTTAACAATAAAGCTTATTGTTATGGATACACTGGATGGCCTTGACGGGAGGCTATCATCTGTCTCCCAACAGCTGTTCCAGTGGGTCCCTTCCCCCAACCTTTTCTGAGTCTTCGGGGTACATGTGACCTGGCCATTTAGCTCATGGTGTGCAAAAAAGTGCCGCTCAGAGGTAAAACAAACCAATCCCTGAAATATGAGAACTGTCAACTCGTAAACACAGTCTCTCCAAGCTGACGGTCACACTACTTCACTGCAATATATTTTTCACGATTTCATTGCATTCGGGTAACAAAAATACACAGGTCGTCAAAATTAAAAGTACGGATCGCAAAAACTCCGAGGAGATAGAAGAGATAAAAAGAAAATGAGTTCCATACCCAAGTAAAGGTTCGATATCAAATATCAACAACACGAAAATTTTGTATGTGACTTGACGAGGTCCCTGAAGCTTGATCATTTCGAATTAAAAACTGTAACCTCGTCATTTCGGAGTAGTAGTAATAATTTAGAATAAATCATATAGTCATAAATTGTCAAGATCATATAGTCATGATATATATATATATTCACGAAGTGTCAAGATCATATTGTCATTATGTATATAGTCATGAAATGTCAAATAATACAGTCATGAAGTGTCAAGATAATACAGTCATGAAATGTCAAGATCATATAGACGTGAAGTGTCAAGATAATACAGTCATGAAGTGTCAAGATCATATAGTCGTGAAGTGTCAAGATAATACAGTCGTGAAGTGTCAAGATAATACAGTCATGAAGTGTCAAGATCATATAGTCATGAAGTGTCAAGATAATAAAGTCATGAAATGTCAAGATCATATAGTCGTGAAGTGTCAAGATAATACAATCATGAAGTGTCAAGATCATATAGTCGTGAAGTGTCAAGATAATACAGTCATGAAGTCTCAAGATCATATAGTCATGAAGTGTCAAGATAATACAGTCATGAAGTGTCAAGATAATACAGTCATGAAGTGTCAAGATCATAGAGTCATGAAGTGTCAAGATAATACAGTCATGAAGTGTCAAGATAATATTGTCGTGAAGTGTCAAGATAATATAGTCATGAAGTGTCAAGATAATACAGTCATGAAGTGTCAAGATCATATATTCATGAAGTGTCAAGATAATAAAGTCATTAAGTGTCAAGATCATATAGTCGTGAAATGTCAAGATAATACAGTCATGAAGTGTCAAGATAATAGAGTCGTGAAGTGTCAAGATAATATAGTCGTGAAGTGTCAAGATAATACAGTCATGAAGTGTCAAGATAATACAGTCATGAAGTGTCAAGATCATATAGTCGTGAAGTGTCAAGATAATACAGTCATGAAGTGTCAAGATCATATAGTCATGAAGTGTCAAGATAATACAGTCATGAAGTGTCAAGATCATATAGTCGTGAAGTGTCAAGATAATATTGTCATGAAGTGTCAAGATAATATAGTCATGAAGTGTCAAGATAATACAGTCATGAAGTGTCAAGATCATAGAGTCATGAAGTGTCAAGATAATACAGTCATGAAGTGTCAAGATAATATAGTCATGAAGTGTCAAGATAATATAGTCGTAAAGTGTCAAGATAATACAGTCATGAAGTGTCAAGATCATATAGTCGTGAAGTGTCAAGATAATACAGTCATGAAGTGTCAAGATCATATAGTCGTGAAGTGTCAAGATAATACAGTCATGAAGTGTCAAGATAATATAGTCGTGAAGTGTCAAGATAATACAGTCATGAAGTGTCAAGATCATATATTCATGAAGTGTCAAGATAATAAAGTCATTAAGTGTCAAGATCATATAGTCGTGAAGTGTCAAGATAATACAGTCATGAAGTGTCAAGAAAATACAGTCATGAAGTGTCAAGATCATACAGTCATGAAGTGTCAAGATAATACAGTCATGAAGTGTCAAGATCATATAGTCGTGAAGTGTCAAGATAATACAGTCATGAAGTGTCAAGATAATACAGTCATGAAGTGTCAAGATAATACAGTCATGAAGTGTCAAGATCATATAGTCGTGAAGTGTCAAGATAATACAGTCATGAAGTGTCAAGATAATATAGTCGTGAAGTGTCAAGATAATATAGTCGTGAAGTGTCAAGATAATACAGTCATGAAGTGTCAAGATAATATAGTCGTGAAGTGTCAAGATAATGTAGTCGTGAAGTGTCAAGATAATACAGTCACGAAGTGTCAAGATAATACAGTCATGAAGTGTCAAGATCATATAGTCGTGAAGTGTCAAGATAATACAGTCATGAAGTGTCAAGATAATATTGTCGTGAAGTGTCAAGATAATACAGTCATGAAGTGTCAAGATAATACAGTCATGAAGTGTCAAGATCATATATTCATGAAGTGTCAAGATAATAAAGTCATTAAGTGTCAAGATCATATAGTCGTGAAGTGTCAAGATAATACAGTCATGAAGTGTCAAGAAAATACAGTCGTGAAGTGTCAAGATCATATAGTCGTGAAGTGTCAAGATAATACAGTCATGAAGTGTCAAGATTACACAGTCATGAAGTGTCAAGATAATACAGTCATGAAGTGTCAAGATCATATATTCATGAAGTGTCAAGATAATAAAGTCATTAAGTGTCAAGATCATATAGTCGTGAAGTGTCAAGATAATACAGTCATGAAGTGTCAAGATGATATAGTCGTAAATTGTCAAGATAATATAGTCGTGAAGTGTCAAGATAATACAGTCATGAAGTGTCAAGATAATACAGTCATGAAGTGTCAAGATCATATAGTCGTGAAGTGTCAAGATAATACAGTCATGAAGTGTCAAGATCATATAGTCATGAAGTGTCAAGATAATACAGTCATGAAGTGTCAAGATCATATAGTCGTGAAGTGTCAAGATAATATTGTCATGAAGTGTCAAGATAATACAGTCATGAAGTGTCAAGATAATACAGTCATGAAGTGTCAAGATCATAGAGTCATGAAGTGTCAAGATAATACAGTCATGAAATGTCAAGATAATATAGTCGTGAAGTGTCAAGATAATATAGTCGTGAAGTGTCAAGATAATACAGTCATGAAGTGTCAAGATAATATAGTCGTGAAGTGTCAAGATAATATAGTCGTGAAGTGTCAAGATAATACAGTCATGAAGTGTCAAGATCATATAGTCGTGAAGTGTCAAGATAATACAATCATGAAGTGTCAAGATCATGTAGTCATGAAGTGTCAAGATCATGTAGTCATGAAGTGTCAAGATAATATAGTCGTGAAGTGTCAAGATCATATAGTCGTGAAGTGTCAAGATAATATTGTCATGAAGTGTCAAGATAATACAGTCATGAAGTGTCAAGATAATACAGTCATGAAGTGTCAAGATCATAGAGTCATGAAGTGTCAAGATAATACAGTCATGAAGTGTCAAGATAATATAGTCGTGAAGTGTCAAGATAATACAGTCATGAAGTGTCAAGATCATATAGTCGTGAAGTGTCAAGATAATACAATCATGAAGTGTCAAGATCATGTAGTCATGAAGTGTCAAGATCATGTAGTCATGAAGTGTCAAGATAATATAGTCGTGAAGTGTCAAGATCATATAGTCGTGAAGTGTCAAGATAATATTGTCATGAAGTGTCAAGATAATACAGTCATGAAGTGTCAAGATAATACAGTCATGAAGTGTCAAGATCATAGAGTCATGAAGTGTCAAGATAATACAGTCATGAAGTGTCAAGATAATATAGTCGTGAAGTGTCAAGATAATACAGTCATGAAGTGTCAATATAATACAGTCATGAAGTGTCAAGATCATACAGTCATGAAGTGTCAAGATAATACAGTCATAAAGTGTCAAGATCATATAGTCGTGAAGTGTCAAGATAATACAGTCATGAAGTGTCAAGATAATATAGTCGTGAAGTGTCAAGATAATACAGTCATGAAGTGTCAAGATCATATAGTCGTGAAGTGTCAAGATAATACAATCATGAAGTGTCAAGATCATATAGTCGTGAAGTGTCAAGATAATACAGTCATGAAGTCTCAAGATCATATAGTCATGAAGTGTCAAGATAATACAGTCATGAAGTGTCAAGATAATACAGTCATGAAGTGTCAAGATCATAGAGTCATGAAGTGTCAAGATAATACAGTCATGAAGTGTCAAGATAATATAGTCGTGAAGTGTCAAGATAATGTAGTCGTGAAGTGTCAAGATAATACAGTCATGAAGTGTCAAGATCATATAGTCGTGAAGTGTCAAGATAATACAGTCATGAAGTGTCAAGATAATATTGTCGTGAAGTGTCAAGATAATATAGTCATGAAGTGTCAAGATAATACAGTCATGAAGTGTCAAGATCATATATTCATGAAGTGTCAAGATAATAAAGTCATTAAGTGTCAAGATCATATAGTCGTGAAATGTCAAGATAATACAGTCATGAAGTGTCAAGATAATAGAGTCGTGAAGTGTCAAGATAATATAGTCGTGAAGTGTCAAGATAATACAGTCATGAAGTGTCAAGATAATACAGTCATGAAGTGTCAAGATCATATAGTCGTGAAGTGTCAAGATAATACAGTCATGAAGTGTCAAGATCATATAGTCATGAAGTGTCAAGATAATACAGTCATGAAGTGTCAAGATCATATAGTCGTGAAGTGTCAAGATAATATTGTCATGAAGTGTCAAGATAATATAGTCATGAAGTGTCAAGATAATACAGTCATGAAGTGTCAAGATCATAGAGTCATGAAGTGTCAAGATAATACAGTCATGAAGTGTCAAGATAATATAGTCATGAAGTGTCAAGATAATACAGTCATGAAGTGTCAAGATCATATAGTCGTGAAGTGTCAAGATAATACAGTCATGAAGTGTCAAGATAATATAGTCGTGAAGTGTCAAGATAATACAGTCATGAAGTGTCAAGATCATATATTCATGAAGTGTCAAGATAATAAAGTCATTAAGTGTCAAGATCATATAGTCGTGAAGTGTCAAGATAATACAGTCATGAAGTGTCAAGAAAATACAGTCATGAAGTGTCAAGATCATACAGTCATGAAGTGTCAAGATAATACAGTCATGAAGTGTCAAGATCATATAGTCGTGAAGTGTCAAGATAATACAGTCATGAAGTGTCAAGATAATACAGTCATGAAGTGTCAAGATAATACAGTCATGAAGTGTCAAGATCATATAGTCGTGAAGTGTCAAGATAATACAGTCATGAAGTGTCAAGATAATATAGTCGTGAAGTGTCAAGATAATATAGTCGTGAAGTGTCAAGATAATACAGTCATGAAGTGTCAAGATAATATAGTCGTGAAGTGTCAAGATAATGTAGTCGTGAAGTGTCAAGATAATACAGTCACGAAGTGTCAAGATAATACAGTCATGAAGTGTCAAGATCATATAGTCGTGAAGTGTCAAGATAATACAGTCATGAAGTGTCAAGATAATATTGTCGTGAAGTGTCAAGATAATACAGTCATGAAGTGTCAAGATAATACAGTCATGAAGTGTCAAGATCATATATTCATGAAGTGTCAAGATAATAAAGTCATTAAGTGTCAAGATCATATAGTCGTGAAGTGTCAAGATAATACAGTCATGAAGTGTCAAGAAAATACAGTCGTGAAGTGTCAAGATCATATAGTCGTGAAGTGTCAAGATAATACAGTCATGAAGTGTCAAGATTACACAGTCATGAAGTGTCAAGATAATACAGTCATGAAGTGTCAAGATCATATATTCATGAAGTGTCAAGATAATAAAGTCATTAAGTGTCAAGATCATATAGTCGTGAAGTGTCAAGATAATACAGTCATGAAGTGTCAAGATGATATAGTCGTAAAGTGTCAAGATAATATAGTCGTGAAGTGTCAAGATAATACAGTCATGAAGTGTCAAGATAATACAGTCATGAAGTGTCAAGATCATATAGTCGTGAAGTGTCAAGATAATACAGTCATGAAGTGTCAAGATCATATAGTCATGAAGTGTCAAGATAATACAGTCATGAAGTGTCAAGATCATATAGTCGTGAAGTGTCAAGATAATATTGTCATGAAGTGTCAAGATAATACAGTCATGAAGTGTCAAGATAATACAGTCATGAAGTGTCAAGATCATAGAGTCATGAAGTGTCAAGATAATACAGTCATGAAATGTCAAGATAATATAGTCGTGAAGTGTCAAGATAATATAGTCGTGAAGTGTCAAGATAATACAGTCATGAAGTGTCAAGATAATATAGTCGTGAAGTGTCAAGATAATATAGTCGTGAAGTGTCAAGATAATACAGTCATGAAGTGTCAAGATCATATAGTCGTGAAGTGTCAAGATAATACAATCATGAAGTGTCAAGATCATGTAGTCATGAAGTGTCAAGATCATGTAGTCATGAAGTGTCAAGATAATATAGTCGTGAAGTGTCAAGATCATATAGTCGTGAAGTGTCAAGATAATATTGTCATGAAGTGTCAAGATAATACAGTCATGAAGTGTCAAGATAATACAGTCATGAAGTGTCAAGATCATAGAGTCATGAAGTGTCAAGATAATACAGTCATGAAGTGTCAAGATAATATAGTCGTGAAGTGTCAAGATAATACAGTCATGAAGTGTCAAGATCATATAGTCGTGAAGTGTCAAGATAATACAATCATGAAGTGTCAAGATCATGTAGTCATGAAGTGTCAAGATCATGTAGTCATGAAGTGTCAAGATAATATAGTCGTGAAGTGTCAAGATCATATAGTCGTGAAGTGTCAAGATAATATTGTCATGAAGTGTCAAGATAATACAGTCATGAAGTGTCAAGATAATACAGTCATGAAGTGTCAAGATCATAGAGTCATGAAGTGTCAAGATAATACAGTCATGAAGTGTCAAGATAATATAGTCGTGAAGTGTCAAGATAATACAGTCATGAAGTGTCAATATAATACAGTCATGAAGTGTCAAGATCATACAGTCATGAAGTGTCAAGATAATACAGTCATAAAGTGTCAAGATCATATAGTCGCGAAGTGTCAAGATAATACAGTCATGAAGTGTCAAGATAATATAATCGTGAAGTGTCAAGATAATACAGTCATGAAACGTAAAGATAATACAGTCATGAAGTGTCAAGATCATATAGTCGTGAAGTGTCAAGATAATACAGTCATGAAGTGTCAAGATAATACAGTAATGAAGTGTCAAGATAATATAGTCATGAAGTGTCAAGATAATATAGTCATGAAGTGTCAAGATCATATAGTCGTGAAGTGTCAAGATAATACAGTCATGAAGTGTCAAGATAATACAGTCATGAAGTGTCAAGATAATACAGTCATGAAGTGTCAAGATAATATAGTCGTGAAGTGTCAAGATAATACAGTCATGAAGTGTCAAGATAATACAGTCATGAAGTGTCAAGATCATATAGTCGTGAAGTGTCAAGATAATGCAGTCATGAAGTGTCAAGATCATATAGTCGTGAAGTGTCAAGATAATACAGTCATGAAGTGTCAAGATAATATAGTCGTGAAGTGTCAAGATAATATAGTCGTGAAGTGTCAAGATAATACAGTCATGAAGTGTCAAGATCATATAGTCATGAAGTGTCAAGATAATACAGTCATGAAGTGTCAAGATCATATAGTCGTGAAGTGTCAAGATAATATTGTCATGAAGTGTCAAGATAATACAGTCATGAAGTGTCAAGATCATAGAGTCATGAAGTGTCAAGATAATACAGTCATGAAGTGTCAAGATAATATAGTCGTGAAGTGTCAAGATAATATAGTCGTGAAGTGTCAAGATAATACAGTCATGAAGTGTCAAGATCATATAGTCGTGAAGTGTCAAGATAATACAGTCATGAAGTGTCAAGATAATATAGTCGTGAAGTGTCAAGATAATACAGTCATGAAGTGTCAAGATAATACAGTCATGAAGTGTCAAGATAATACAGTAATGAAGTGTCAAGATAATATAGTCATGAAGTGTCAAGATAATATAGTCATGAAGTGTCAAGATCATATAGTCGTGAAGTGTCAAGATAATACAGTCATGAAGTGTCAATATAATACAGTCATGAAGTGTCAAGATCATACAGTCATGAAGTGTCAAGATAATACAGTCATAAAGTGTCAAGATCATATAGTCGTGAAGTGTCAAGATAATACAGTCATGAAATGTCAAGATAATATAATCGTGAAGTGTCAAGATAATACAGTCATGAAACGTAAAGATAATACAGTCATGAAGTGTCAAGATAATATAGTCGTGAAGTGTCAAGATAATACAGTCATGAAGTGTCAAGATAATACAGTCATGAAGTGTCAAGATCATATAGTCGTGAAGTGTCAAGATAATACAGTCATGAAGTGTCAAGATAATACAGTAATGAAGTGTCAAGATAATATAGTCATGAAGTGTCAAGATAATATAGTCATGAAGTGTCAAGATCATATAGTCGTGAAGTGTCAAGATAATACAGTCATGAAGTGTCAAGATAATACAGTCATGAAGTGTCAAGATAATACAGTCATGAAGTGTCAAGATAATACAGTCATGAAGTGTCAAGATCATATAGTCGTGAAGTGTCAAGATAATACAGTCATGAAGTGTCAAGATCATATAGTCGTGAAGTGTCAAGATAATACAGTCATGAAGTGTCAAGATCGTATAGTCGTGAAGTGTCAAGATAATACAGTCATGAAGTGTCATGTTATCTACAAATTAGAATCACAAAACCAACTCCCTTTAACATTGTGAAGAGAAGATCTTATGTTGTTAGCGGTGTGATAGTCTGGATTGTGTTTTTAATAGGAGATGGTAGACACCTTCATTTGTTTCATGGAGGTACTCTTAATGCTCAGAGATGTTGACGTTAAACTCCATGTACGTGCAGTGAGTCACGAATTTGCCCTGATATGTGTTGATTATGGGCTAGCTGGGGTTGCACTATTTCAGTTATTTGGTTCTCTGAACCACCAATTAAGCTTGCATTTCGATATTTGTATCGTTTCTAACATTCGTAATGAAGTAGTGACCAATACTAAACAATCTAAAGTATCTGTTTCAACCAATTCGATTCGTCTGAGCAACACTTGGAGCTAAAATGTCCTCATAAAAAACTCTAACAAAACAGCGTCTACTGAATTTCAAGCTGGAGAAACAGTAGACTCCAAGCAAATGGGTTTTAATCATTGACCTAGTAAATGCTTTTGAAATTAAATTTTCTTTGCCTTACCACAAGGGGCGGGGGTGGCTCAGTCGGTAGCGCGCCAGGCTCGTAATCTGTAGTTCCCAGGTTCGAGTCCCAGCTGGGTCAGCGTTGAGATTTATCTCCGCAAAATTCCCCGCCCTGCCCACGGTCAGTAGGGGACACCGATGGGCTTGGAAAGGCCGCCGTCCGTCGGATGGGACGTTAAGCCGTGGCCCCGTGTGCGGGAGAGCCATACCCTGTGCACGTTAAAGAACACGCTGGATGGCCTTGACGGGAGACTACCATCTGTCTCCCAACAGCTGTTCCAGTGGGTCCCCGCCCCCAACCTTCTCTAAGCCTTCGGGGTCCATGTGACCTGGCCATTTAGCCCATGGTGTGCAAAAAAAGTGCCGCTCAGAGGTAAATCAACCCAACCCGACTACATAATGGCTCTATACATTATTTCAGTAAATGAATAATTGGACAATATCAGATACACGACTCTGTTCATACCTAACCCCCCCCCCCCACTAACCTTGAGCTTTATAATAACAAGTTGCATTCATCCATTAAGAACGTAAAATATATCTTACAAATTTTCAGTGCTGAATTTCATAGCTTAAATAAGGAAAGAAGTAATCTAACGATTTTATTAACTTAATGCCAGACAGTTCATTTCCTTAATAACCCTTCAACAACAGAATCATCATCTTCTTTCTGAAAGTTCCTTAATTTGACCTTCAACGTTTGAAACGACACTCGTGTTCAAAATTGGGTTGTTTTACCTTTGAGCGGACTTTTAAATGGAGATGACAAGGTTGCTGGAATAAAATAATACTGTATTATAATCGAATTATTTAACATTATGAATTTTTGTTTAATGCTTTACAATGCATATTTATACAATACGTTTAGAATATATATATACCTATATATACCTCTTTAACTGAATAGAAAGTTTAATCACTTTGTCCAATTATCTCGAATTTTGATTAGCTCGTCCAATCTTGGTCCCATTTAGTACAGATAACAGACGGTTTATTATATAAGAATCAACCCTATTGTTAAAATAAAATTTTAATTCCAGTTGCTCATGGAAACCTCATCTTCATTCCCTCAGGGGTGGAGTTGTTGTTGTTGTTGTTTTATCTCTGAGCGGCACTTTTTTGCACACCATGGGCTAAATGGCCAGGTCACATGGACCCCGAAGGCTCAGAGAAGGTTGGGGAAGGGGACCAACTGGAACAGCTGTTGGGAGACAGATGGTAGCCTCCCGTCCAGTGTGTTCTTTAACGTGCACAGGGTATGGCTCTCCCGCACACGGGACCACGGCTTAACGTCCCATCCGACGGATGGCGGCATTTCCAAGCCCATCGGTGTCCCCTACTGACCGTGGGCAGGGCGGGGAATTTTGCGGAGATAAATCTCAACGCTGACCCAGCTGGGACTCGAACCTGGGAACTACAGATTACGAGTCTGGCGCGCTACCAACTGAGCCACCCCCGCCCCCAGAGACTGGAGAGAGCACTCTAGTTAGACTGCTAGAGTTCTCTTACGATACCCCTCTTACCGTTCCCATTTATAAGCACACGCTGGATGGTCTCGGAAAAGTGTTCTCTCCCCCCTACTGTCCAGTTGTTCTCTGATGAACACACGCTGGATGATCTTGAAGTATCTAATCGGCCACTGTCCAATGGTTCACTTACCTCACACACTGTATGGTCTCCTCCCGGGTTTTTTTTACTTAACACTCACACTGGATAGTCTTAAAGTGTCTAGTCCACTCAATGTCCAGTGGTTCTCTTTTCTCCACCTGGCATGGTCTCTTGAATGGGATGGGATGTTTTACCTCTGAGCGGCACTTTTTTGCACACCATGGGCTAAATGGCCAGGTCACATGGACCCCGAAGGCTCAGAGAAGGTTGGGGGAGGGGACCCACTGGAACAGCTGTTCGGAGACAGTGGTAGCCTCCCGTCAAGGCCATTCAGCGTGTTCTTTAACGTGCACAGGGTATGGCTCTCCCGCACACGGGGCCACGACTTAACGTCCCATCCGAAGGACGGCGGCCTTTCCAATCTAATCGGTGTCCCCTACTGACCGTGGGCAGGGCGGGGAATTTTGCGGAGATAAATCTCAACGCTGACCCAGTTGGGACTCGAATCTGGGAACTACAGATTACGAGCCTGGCGCGCTACCGACTGAGCCACCCCCGCCCCATGGTCTCTTGAAGAAGTGTTCTGTTCACCCACCGTCTATCTAATCTATCTAGTTGTTTTCTTACAACATTTCATTTTGCCATCATACAATTTAAAAAGGTGTTAATATATGAAGTCAGTGAAATGAATCCGTTCGCAAATTGTTTACTGTTTCTTTTGTACTACATAATTTTACATAATACACTGCACCATAATACACTGTACACTACACCCCACTCAGAAGGAGTGAGGGGATAGGGGTGAAATGTAGCACACACATAGCAATATATATTGTCATACCATGATTTAATTTGCAGCCACTTACAGCAGTTAGAAGATGAGATAATGCAGCACAATGTGACTGCCTCAGTAGATGGTTGCACCGCCGTGAACGGCAAATACAGGCAGCAATACGGCGTGGCATGGAGTCATGCAGTCGACGGATATGGTCCTGAGGAATTGCACACCAAGCAGAGTTGACTAGTTCTCATAATTCCTCGAGATTCCCCGCCGAGCTGGTGAGAGGATTGCACACGTCTTCCAATCTAGTCCCACAGTGCATGATGTGCCCCTACATTCCGACTAGGTAACTGTATGGTATGGGTTTACCGCAACCATACATACATATTAGTGGACCACGCCGTATTACGTTTCCAGAATATTTTGCATACGTGCAATACGTACGGTTATTGCTTATAATATTGCTTTATAATCGGACCATTTTGCATTGATTAGATCACACCTCAAGACCCGTGCGTCGATCGATGAATGGACCACGTTACCCAGATCTTGTTCACCGCAAAATTATTCAGCAATTTTTATTCTTTGCAGGAAAAAAAATTGCTTAGACTCTATAACCTTCATGCAGGATGGGGCGCCACCCCATATTGCACGTACAGCAACGCAATTGTTGTGTACCACATTTGGTGAGAAATAATAATTACTCGAAAGTTTTCCAATGCTTGGTCACCACGTTCTTGCAACCTAAACCTATGATATTTTTGGTTATGGGGTTATTTGAAAAGCCGAGTTTACCAAGGCAATGCTGAATCGCTTTCTGAACTGAAGGCAAAAATAACACAGCATGTTGCAGCCTTTCCCTGAGACATGTTTCAAGCAACTGTGGACCATGCCGTGTTACGTTTCCAGCACCTTTTGCATACGAATGGTTCACATGTTTAGAAGCTTGATTTGTAAAATTTTATGTTTGGTCAGTTTGGTATTTTCTTTATTTTAGCACACCCACGTCACCTGGTGACACTAACACTAACTATTTTTTTATTCGCAAATTCTCTACCCCATGTTCTTATTAAGGTAGCCACCAATTTTCGCTGTGAACCGTCGAGCAGATCCTTCTCTACATCGCTCTGAGTAGTGGGCGGGGTGGCTCAGTCGGTAGCGCGCCAGGATCGTAATCTGTAGTTCCCAGGTTCGAGTCCCAGCTGCGTCAGGGTTGAGATTTATCTCCCCAAAATTCCCCGCCCTGCCCACGGTCAGTAGGGGACACCGATGGGCTTGGAAAAGCCGCCGCCCGTCGGATGGGACGTTAAGCCGTGGGCCCGTGTGTGGGAGAGCCATACCCTGTGCACGTTAAAGAACACGCTGGATGGCTTTGACGGGAGGCTACCATCTGTCTCCCAACAGCTGTTCCAGTGGGTCCCTTCCCCCAACCTTCTCTGAGCCTTCGGGGTCCATGTGACCTGGCCATTTAGCCCATGGTGTGCAAAAAAGTGCCGCTCAGAGGTAAAACAACCCAACTCGCTCTGAGTAATGCCCGTTTAATTATAACCACCCTGTATTTTGGAGCAAAATTCCCAAACGTCTGCCATTATAATCAGTCTTCTTGCATTATAACGATAATATACTCCCAAAACACAAATTAAGATCAGAAAGTGATATCTCCGAAACTTATAAACGTTGGTATAACATACAAAACACCAGCAAATGCCAGTTACAAAATGTAAAACAAATCACAAACCAGAAACTCTGAAACCTTTGTTCTAACAGACATTGATTTAGAGTTGCCACTTGTTTTCTTTTATGATTTACATTTTTGATTAGCAATTTTCAAAACCAGTTTCATCTCTGTTAACTGGGCAGTTTGTACTGATATCCTTTCGAGATAAAATCCGAAATCCTTGAAATATTATCTCGGAAACTGACGAAAAATTTGCGACCAATCGTAGAGAACTGGCAAAGAATCAACAGCAAAAGAAAGTGGATTCTGCAAATGAATGGTTTAAATCCAAACTTCCGGAGGGGCGGGGGTGGCTCAGTCGTTAACGCGCCAGGCTCGTACTCTGTAGTTCCCCAGGTTCGAGTCCCAGCTGGGTCAGCGTTGAGATTTATCTCTGCAAAAATTCCCCGCCCTGCCCATGGTCAGATACACCGATGGGCTTGGAAAGGCCGCCGTCCATCGGATGGGGCGTTAAGCCGTGGCCCCGTGTGCGGGAGAGTCATACCCTATGCACGTTAAAGAACACGCTGGATGGCCTTGACGGGAGGCTACCATCTGTCTCCCAACAGCTGTTCCAGTGGGTCCCCTCCCCCAACCTTCTCTGAGCCTTCGGGGTCCATGTGACCTGGCCATTTAGCCCACGGTGTGCAAAAAAATGCCTCTCAGAGGTAAAACAACCTAACCAACCCACACTTCAGGCGACATTAGTAGCATTTAAATGAATGTGAAGGAATTCATGATGTATGAGTTGTGGAATACAAATTGTAAATAATTCAGTTTCCAACGTAATATGGTGATAATAAGCAAGGCATTCGAAAAAAAAAAACTGTCTGAAGTGACCTCACGATGTGTAAAGGACAAACAAATGGTTAAGGAGGAAGTCTCGTTGAGTGTGCACTGATGAAACTCTTCAAAATAAACGAGATAGCGTTTCCGCTTTGTCATCTGTTTGCCTGACTATTCTCAGATATTCAATTTTATGATTTAAGAGATAAAAGTAGTACAACAAAACTAGCAACACCGAAATACGTCACTAGCAGCACCTAAACACATTATTAGAAGCACCGAAACACGTTATTAGCAGCACCGAAACTGGTTGCTAGCAGCACGGAAACACGTTACTAGCAGCACCGAAACACGTCACTAGCAGCACCGAAACGCTTTACTAGCAGTACCGAAACACGTTATTAACAGCACCGAAACTGGTTGCTAGCAGCACGGAAACACGTTACTAGCAGCACCGAAACACGTCACTAGCAGCACCGAAATGCTTTACTAGCAGTACCGAAACACGTTATTAACAGCACCGAAACTGGTTGCTAGCAGCACGGAAACACGTTACTAGCAGCACCGAAACACGTCACTAGCAGCACCGAAATGCTTTACTAGCAGTACCGAAACACGTTATTAGCAGCACCGAAACTGGTTGCTAGCAGCACGGAAACACGTTACTAGCAGCACCGAAACACGTCACTAGCAGCACCGAAACGCTTTACTAGCAGTACCGAAACACGTTATTAACAGCACCGAAACTGGTTGCTAGCAGCACGGAAACACGTTACTAGCAGCACCGAAACACGTCACTAGCAGCACCGAAACGCTTTACTAGCAGTACCGAAACACGTTATTAACAGCACCGAAACTGGTTGCTAGCAGCACGGAAACACGTTACTAGCAGCACCGAAACACGTCACTAGCATCACCGAAATGCTTTACTAGCAGTACCGAAACACGTTATTAGCAGCACCGAAACTGGTTGCTAGCAGCACGGAAACCCGTTACTAGCAGCACCGAAACACGTCACTAGCAGCACCGAAACGCTTTACTAGCAGTACCGAAACACGTTATTAACAGCACCGAAACTGGTTGCTAGCAGCACGGAAACACGTTACTAGCAGCACCGAAACACGTCACTAGCAGCACCGAAATGCTTTACTAGCAGTACCGAAACACGTTATTAACAGCACCGAAACTGGTTGCTAGCAGCACGGAAACACGTTACTAGCAGCACCGAAACACGTCACTAGCAGCACCGAAACGCTTTCCTAGCAGTACCGAAACACGTTATTAACAGCACCGAAACTGGTTGCTAGCAGCACGGAAACAAGTTACTAGCAGCACCGAAACGCGTTACTAGCAGTAAAAAAGCACGTTACTAGCAGCACTGAAACAGCACCGAAACACGTTACTAGCAGCACTGAAACAGCACCGAAACACGTTACTAGCAGCACTGAAACATCACCGAAACACGTTACTAGCAGCACTGAAACAGCACCGAAACACGTTACTAGCAGCATAGAAATACTTCACTAGCAGCATTGAACTGCGTTACCAGCCGTGCGTTATTAGCAGTATCGGAACTCATCACAAGAAGCATTAAGACGCACCATGAGAAAACTCAGAAGACATCACTAGCAGCATCGAAACACATCATCGATGCCTATTGCGAATGCACAATGTAGGAATCTACGATATGCTTTACGAGTAACATCAGAATGCATCTCAACCAACAGGCAGAATGACTT
Organism: Ryuthela nishihirai; assembly: GCA_038380435.1. NCBI lineage: Eukaryota > Metazoa > Arthropoda > Arachnida > Araneae > Heptathelidae > Ryuthela > Ryuthela nishihirai. Next base: position 21,379,149 of record JAWZYU010000013.1, read on the forward strand.
CCTTCAGCAAAGTTAGTTAAAAAAATTGCAGTGGCAGATGGCTGGAATATTACACATTGCAATGACTTTTAGTTCCCTTAGAACTGTCTTAAAAGTTAACGAACTATAATATGTTATATATATATAATAATATAGTTAACATTAACTATAAGATGCATTCTCAACTCAGAATTAGTTAACAAAATTTAATTTTAGAGAATTATATAACTACTTGTTATTTTCATTTTTATCGTGATCTAGAAGTAAATATAATGAGATTTTTTAGGGTAATTAGCACTTGACGTCAGAAACTTCTATTAAGGCAAACAATGCAGTCTTTAATAATGATTGTAATAGAGTCTCGGTTTTTCCTGGAGTGCAAGACAATAACAAACCACTCTTAAATCATTGCAGCATAGTAAATAAACAGCATAATTCACAGCTAATAAATACTTGGGAACCAGGAAATGTGTCGTTTAAAAACTAGGAGTTGAAAATATTTACTCTTACAAAACTGCAGTTAATGTCTGACTTACACCACTGAATATACTTGCAAAATATCTTAAAGCATTAGGGGCGGGGTGGCTCAGTCGGTAGCGCGCCAGACTCGTAACTGCAGGTTCGAGTCCCAGCTGGGTAAGCTTTCAGATTTATCTCCACAAACCTCCCCGCCCTCGGTCAATAAGGGACACCGATGGGCTTGGAAAGGCCACCGTTCATCCGATGGAAGGTAAAGCCGTGACCCCGGGTGCGGGAGAGTCATACCCTGTACATGTTAAAGAACATGCTGAATGGCACGACGGGAGACTATCATTTGTCTCCCAACAGTGGGTTCTCTTCCCCAACCTTCTCTGAGCCTTTGGAGTCCTTGTGACCTGGCCATTTAGACCACTGTGTGCAAAAAAAAACCCTCAGAGGCAAAATAACCCAACCCATTTTAGAGCATTATGTGAATTCGTGTAATTCTGACTTATTCTTGTAACCTCATCATTACTTACAAAGTGAAACCACCTAATGCCCAAGATAATGCGTAGTCATCTAGAATCAAAGGCATCAAGTTTCTTGTTATCCTGCTTACAAAGGGTTCATGGTTCGCTACCATAACTAACCTTAGAAAGAATCAAACTATTATAAGCCTAATATTAGGTATACATATACGCCTATTTCTCCACAGTCTGCACAGATTCTTAGAAATACCAGCAGCAATTCCTATTCTTCTGTTTATCTCATGCCATACATCACCAATATCTGTTACATACCACTCAAAGTATTTAAACTAAGACATTTGCTGAAGAAGACAAACATTCAGATTAACTGAACCACAGCCTACCTGACCAATTATCATTACTTTAGTTTTCTCTATTTATCACCAAACCTATTCTATTACCAGTCTCATCAACAGCTTTAATGAAAGATTTGATCTCATCAACATCATTTGCCAAAAAGGCTAAATCATCAGCATAATCTAAATCAGAAATTTTCAGATTCTAGAGCATTTAAAGCCAAATCTTTCCATTGCAGTAAATTTCGCATAACATCAATACCCTACTACTCCTAATAGAAAGCATTACAGAGAACTTAATAAACGTGTAAAGGATCAGTTAGCTGCTGATAAGAATCTTTGGCTTGATGGCTTGGTTGACAAAGTTGAGGAAGCAGCTAGGCAGCACAACAGCAGAGAGCTGTGCCAGATAGTTAATGTTTTATATGGTAGAAAACGGACAGGCATAGAAGGATTGAAGGATAAACAAGGTAAGGTTATAGAATGTGAGGATTCTGTCATGGCTAGGTGGGTTGAGCATTTCAGTGATGTTCTAAACAATGTGGTTAGTTCTACTCCCATTGTTTGCAATGATGATAGATGCATTGGTGGCTTTAATGTTGGCCCTATAACACTACCTGAAGTTATGTTGGCTGTTTCTAAACTTAAACTACATAAATCCCCAGGGGTAGATGAAATTACTACAGAAATGCTTAGAGCTGGAAATGTTTCGGTTACCACTTGGATGACTGAAATTCTGAATATCTTTTATGATAAAGGCATGGTTCCTAAGGATTTTACCAGAGCTATTATTACCCCTATTTTTAAAATAAGGTGATCACAGTTCTTGTGATAACTATAGGGGTATTAGCCTATTCTCTGTTCCAGGTAAAGTTCTTTCCATGATTGTGCTTAATAGAATTAAGAATCAGGTTGACACTCAATTGCGTGATGAGCAATGTGGATTCAGAAGTGGTAGGGGATGTGTGGATCAGATATTTTCACATAGGCAGATTCTTGAGAAATGTTTAGAGTTTCAGAAACCTTTGGTTGCTAGCTTTGTTGGTTTCAAAAAGGCTTTCGACTCTGTTGATCATCATAATCATATGGTATACCTGACAAGTTAGTTAACATAATGAAAGCTCTCTATAATAACACTGAGTCGTGTGAGAGAGTTGGTAAGGCTTGTAGAAATTGGTTTACCATTGCTTCGACAAGGGTGCATTTTGTCCTCTTTTCTCTTTAATTTGGTTATTTATTATGTTATGCGAAATTCACTTCAAGGGAAAGATTTTGGCCTTAAATGGGCTAGAGATAAGAAAATTTCTGATTTAGATCATGCTGATGATTTAGCCTTTTTGGCAGATGATGTTGATGAGATGAACTCTGTTGATGAAACTGGTACTATAGTAGGTTTGGTTATAAACAGAGAGAAAATTAAAGTGATGAAAATTGGTCAGGCAGGCTGTGATCCATTTAATCTGAATGGTTGCAGTCTTGAGCAGGTGTCACAGTTTAATTATCTTGGGAGGAATGTAACAGATACTGGTGATGTGCGGCATGAGATTAACAGACGAATAGGGATTGCTACCGGGACTTTTAAGAATCTATGGAGACTGTGGAGAAATGGGCTAAAGACTAAAATTAGGCTGTATAACAGTTTGGTTCTTTCTGGGGTTAGTTATGATAGCGAAAACTGGACGATCTGTAAACAAGATAACAGGAAACTAAATGTTTTTGATTCTAAATTCTTACACAGTATCTTACACATTAGGTGGTTCAACTTTGTAAGTAATGATGAAGTTAGGCAAAGAAGTCCTCAACCTCCTTTAAGTAGTGTATTGTGCAGAGAAAGACTCCGTTTGGTTTGGATGTTGTACGTATGGATAATTATAGATTAGCGAATAAGGTTAGAAACTTGTGCCTAAAGGCCTCAGAAAGTGGGGGAGACCTAGGATGCGGTGGGCAGACAATGTAAAACAGGACCTTATTAAAATTGGTGTGCAATGGCCGGATGCAGCAGATGTAGCTCAAGACAGATATGCTTGGAGAACTAAATTGCACGGTCTGGTTGGACCTCCGTAGCCTGTGGCTGCTTGAGGTTTATGATGATGATGATGATGATGATCCTTTTATTTATTGTCATTTTCTCTCATTATTATTTTAATTACTTTTATTTAGCTCTCATTATCATATTATATTATTTTTCTGAAAATGATAAAAAAAAATCCTGTTTGTCCACTGGCTTGGGAATTGTTTATTTAGAGAAGAGTTTTCGAAAGTTTTTTTCTTGGCATTCCAAAGAATCTTTTCAAAGGGTATTATACCCTGAAACATCCAGAATGGCAACGTAGATCCACTAAACATGAAACAAAATTTTATTACTCCAGTATTTTATTGAATTTACTGCATCTGTTGTTTAATATAATTAGATTTAATTTCAACGGGGTTATTCACAATGATGTGTGAATTGGCCTATGGAATATGAATGACGTGAATTTCGGCATTTGTGAAAATATTTTGGTTCGTTTCAACTGTTATAATTCATTATGTCGCTAATGCATTTCGAAAACAATTTTCTTTATATTACTTACATTAAGAAAAAAAAAAAATGTGTTATGGCCGTTTCTAAAGGGCAGGCGACAGAATTGAGGGCCAATGCCCGTACGTTAAAAAACCCTGATTTATACAGTCGCTCAAAAAAGTATCCGAACATTACGGTTGATTACACAATTCAGAAAAAATATCTGGCAACGATTATTTTTAGAAATTACTGATCTGGCAACCTTCGTGTCACGTGATTACAGAATTCAGGAAAAATATCTGGAGCGTGTACAGCAACTGCACACGCTCAATATTTCCGCGAGTGAGCCCACACGATCCAGGTCTATGTGAGCTCACACGATCCAATGTGCTGTGAACATTAACCGCAACCGCTCCAGTTTGCTGTGAACGGTAACTGCACACGCTCCATATTCATTGCATTATATATATTGAAAAATATCCGAACACTATGGTTGATTACAGAATTCAGAAAAAATATCTGGCAACGATTTTTTTAGAAATTAGTGATCTGGCAACCTTCGTGTCACGTGACACGATGGTTGCCAGATCACTAATTTCTAAAAAAAATCGTTGCCAGATATTTTTTCTGAATTCTGTAATCAACCATAGTGTTTGGATACTTTTTTGAGCGACTGTACAGTTAATAAGTCTCCTATAAGGAACACCAGCTTTCCTCCAGAAAAGCTAGAGTAGTTTTCATGAAAACGGATAAAATATATCTGAGCAGACGGTTCATTGTATATTTTGACTAATTTAAATTTTGGAATTTAATAAAAAATTTTAAATATTCACTCATCCAAATTGCAATGATTCCCTGCAAAATTTAATTTTTCATAATTTCAAATATAAGTAGATATTCATATTTTCAGAGACGTGTAAAAATAAAATTTCAGGAATGTTTAGGATGTGTTAAGTTTGCTAATTTTCATAATTTTCGTATATGATCTATAATTTATACTATTTTCATTAATGTCACTTAAGAATTGATGCCTCCATATTGTTACTAAAGATCCGATGCTTTAATAATGCTATTCAAGAATTGATTTCTTATTAATGTTTTACTCACAAATTAATGCCCCAAGGATTCCACATGCGAATTAACGCCTTAAAAATGTTATTAAAGAACTGATGCGTTGGGTTGGGTTGTTTTACCTCTGAGCGGCACTTTTTTGCACACCATGGGCTAAATGGCCAGGTCACATGGACCCCGAAGGCTCAGAGAAGGTTGGGGGAGGGGACCCACTGGAACAGCTGTTGGGAGACAGATGGTAGTCTCCCGTCAAGGCCATCCAGCGTGTTCTTTAAAGTTGGGTTGTTTTACCTCTGAGCGGCACTTTTTTGCACACCATGGGCTAAATGGCCAGGTCACATGGACCGCGAATACTCTGAGAAGGTTGGGGGAGAGGACCCACTGGAACAGCTGTTGGGAGACAGATGGTAGCCTCCCGTCAAGGCCATCCAGCGTGTTCTTTAACGTTGGGTTGTTTTACCTCTGAGCGGCACTTTTTTGCACACCATGGGCTAAATGGCCAGGTCACATGGACCCCGAAGACTCAGAGAAGGTTGGTGGAGGGGACCCACTGGAACAGCTGTTGGGAGACAGATGGTAGCCTCCCGTCAAGGCCCTCCAGCGTGTTCTTTAACGTGCACAGGGTATGTCTCTCCCACACACGGGGCCACGGCTTAACGTCCCAAACGAGGACGGCGGCCTTTCCAAGCCCATCGGTGTCCCCTACTGACCGTGGGCAGGGCGGGGAGTTTTACGGAGATAAGTCTCAACGCTGACCCAGGCCTTAATAATGCCAGCCAAGAATTAATGCCTTAGTAATGTTACTCAAGAATTGATGCCTTCTTAGACTCACGAATTAATGCCTCAATATTGCCACCTAAGAATTGATGCATCATTAATACTACTCAAGAATTGATATTTCGTTAATATCACTCAAGAATTGGTGCTTTGATAATGTAACTGTCACTTAGGAATTGATTAGAGAAAGTGATTAGTAGGATTTAAAAAAAAAAATCACTAGGTTTATTGAGAGAGATATGGGCAATAATATCAAACTGACCTCTAATCTCAGTCAATAAACTTACTCAAGAACTTTTCCCTCGATAAATCGCTCAAGAATTGATGCATCCATCAACAATGCCACATAAGAATTTGAGCCTCAATAATGTTACTCAAAAATTGATGCCTCAATAATGCGAATAAGGAACTGATACCTCAATAATGCGACTCAAGAACTGATTTCCCCAATAATATCACTGAATAATTGATTCCTCGAAAATGTTGCTCAAGAATTGAGGCCTCATTAATGATATTCGGAAACTAATTTCAATAATGTCACTCAAAACTTGGTGCCTTAATAATGTGACTCAAGATCTGATGCCTAATAATGGCAATCAATGGCTGATGCTTTAATAATGGCAATCAATGACTAATGCCTTAATAGCCACATAAAAATTGACAACCCAGTAATGACACTTAGAACTGATGCCTCAATAATGTCACTCAAGCATTAATGTCTCAGTAATGATACTCACTGCCGTCCCATGGCCGAGTGGTTAGCACGCGTTACTACTGATCTAAGGGACCTGGGTTCGAGCCCCGGGTAAGGCATGGATGTGTGTGTTGTTTTTCTGCTGAGGTCCTGCCATCCTCTCAGATCTTCTACTATGGCATATAAACTGACAGGCTCCTGTCAGACCTCTGTGGCAAGCAGCTGCTTGAGGGGGTAATTTTTTTTTGCCGTCCCATGGCCGAGTGGTTAGCGCCCTTGGCTACTGATCTAGGACCTGGGTTCGAGCCCCGGGTAAGGCATGGATGTGTGTGTTGCTTTTCTGCTGAGGGCCTGCCATCCTCTCAGACCTTCTATTATGACATATAAACTGACAGGCTCCTGTCAGACCTCTGTGGCAAGCAGCTGCTTGAGGGGGTATTTATTATTTATTTTTAATGATACTCAAGAATTAAATCATTTAAAATATGTAAATAAAAATCAGTGAACTTACGTTGAGTTCCAGATGCACAAGTAAGAATTTTTCTGAAAGATTCCTCTCAAATTATGACTTTTTGATCCGTATAATATCTTTTATTGCAGTAGGAGGCAAATGACGAACATATGAAAAGAAGTCTTGCAGATTGATGGCATACGAAGACACAGAATGGGGTTATAAGTGAACAATTCAAAGGGAAAAGCCTGAAAGTCCCTCTTAAGGCCTCTCTTCTTATAGACTGCACCTTATATTTTGAAATTCTTTCCTATTTCGTCGTAGGAAATAAGAACGGAGAGAAACTTAACCTTCATCTTCTTGATATTTTATTTTCCCTGTTCATTAAATGGTAAAACGTAACGTAAACTAATGCCCGTCGTAAATTTCCATTTATATTAGATAGCGTCGAATTATCATCGTCATGCAAACAGTGACGTTTGTCTCCAAGAAATGCCCAAACACTTGTGTATCAGGTTATCAGAAACTAAGGATAATAATATAAAAAATTATCATGTATATATTATCTTTCGGAAAATGAAATAATAATTTTACTTGCGAGATTCCTAAATGCCATTGCGTGCACACCGCTCCAGATAAGGAAAAGATATCCTTTCTGTTTGTTTTACCTGACAACCATTGACGTAGCTGGAATCTTAATTTTGGAGGATGTTCCTCCTATTATTTTTTTCTCTCAGGGTGACCCCAATTATCATGACATAAAAATATTAAACATATATTAATATAAAACTGCGAATTAAAATAAAATTTCCTCTAACAGATATTTATTTTATTTATTTTTATCAGGGTCAGATGAGGTATTTATTTCCTGGTTTCTGGGAGTTCTCGCGAAATATTAAGGTAATCGGATACCCACAGATTCGTTGGATAAATGTAAAAGTTTTGCAGGACTCCTTATATTTATTAGAAGTTCAAATTATCGTTTTATAGATGAGGATCAACCATAGTGTTGTTAATATAGGGAAGCTTGTAGGAAAAAGTCAACTCTTAGTATTCAAAGGTACACATTGGATAAGGATGAGAATCTGCATGTTCTTCAGGATTCATGATAATGTTTAACCCTTGCCGAATGCATCTTTAGACCACAGATTAATCTGAGAGATATCTGATTATTAAATTACTATATGGTTAAATTATATCTGTATGCATATTAATGTTATGGATGAGAGCTATGCCGTGACCCGTGGGGGCGAGAGTGGCTCAGTCGGTAGCGCGCCAGGGTCGTAATCTGTAGTTCCCAGGTTCGAGTCCCAGCTGGGTTAGCGTTGAGATTTATCTCCGCAAAATTCCCCGCTCTGCCCACGGTCAGTAGGGGACACCGAAGGGCTTGGAAAGGTCGCCGTCCGTCGGATGGGACGTTAAGCCGTGGTCCCGTGTGCGGGAGAGCCATACCCTCTGCACGTTAAAGAACACGCTGGATGGCCTTGACGGGAGGCTACCATCTGTCTCCCAATAGCTGTTCCAGTGGGTCCCCTCCCCCAACCTTCTCTGAGCCTTCGGGGTCCATGTGACCTGGCCATTTAACCCAAGGTGTGCAAAAAAATGCCGCTCAGATGTAAAACAACCCAATCCGTGACCCGTGTTCAGGAGAGTCATACTCTGTTCATGTAGAAGAACATGTTGGATGGTCTTGAACAGAGGCTACTATCTGTCTTTCTAACAGCTGTCCAGTAGGTTCCCTTCCACAACCTTCTCTGAGCCCATGGAGTCTTTGTGACCTGACCACTTAGCTCATTGTGTGAAAAAAAGTGTTTGGTAAAAAAGACAGATGGAAGCATTCCATAAAGGAGATTGACACGTGTCTAAGAGAACAGTGTGTTCTTTAACATGCAGTGGATATGGATCTCCTGAACAAAGTCCCACAGCTTTGCATCCCATACGACGGACGGCGTATGGTCCAGAGCACATTGGTGTCCCATTTCTGGACGAGAAAAGGGTGGGAGGTTTAATTGAGATAACCCTCAACACAGATAAAATCGGGACTCGAACCTGGAAACATCAGGTTAAGAGACTGACTGGCTACCTACTGGGCCAAACCCGTCACCAAGTGGAATTGAGTATCGGCACGAAGTATGATGTTTCGAAAAATTCATTGCAGTTTCACAACAATTTGCACTATTAGAAAGTTGCCTTTTTATTAAAAAATACAGGAGCAGAACTCGAGAGAAAATGGGGCGGGGGTGGCTCAGTCGGTAGCGCGCCAGACTCGTAATCTGTAGTTCCCAGGTTCGAGTCCCAGCTGGGTCAGCGTTGAGATTTATCTCCTCAAAATTCCCCGCCTTGCCCACGGTCAGTAGGGGACACCGATGGGCTTGGAAAGACCGCCGTCCGTAGGATGGGACGTTACGTCGTGACCCCGTGTGTGGGAGAGCCATACCCTGTGCACGTTAAAGAACACGCTGGATGGCCTTGACGGGAGGCTACCATCTGTCTCCCAACAGCTGTTCCAGTGAGTCCCCTTCCCCAACCTTCTCTGAGCCTTCGGGGTCCATGTGACCTGGCCATTTAGCCCATGGTGTGCAAAAAAGTGCCGCTCAGAGGTAAAACAACCCAACCTCGAGAGAAAATGGAACGTAAAATTTCGCGAAAGGACTTGTAACTGAGAATTTCATTACAAAGGTTGTTTAAGTATCCAGTCATTCCTCTCTTAAATCAGAGGGGAAAAATTATAAATATAAGAAGGGAAAAATCACTTATTTAACAAATATCACTCCGCATAATATGGAAATCCCGTATTTGAATATGACTAATTCGCTTTGTGTATTTGATAGCAATATAGCCTTTGAAGCTGCCTGGTGCCGGTAGGGGGCGCAGACGAGGCGGCAAGGCTTAAAAGTGGATCAGCCAAAAAGCATTTAAAAGTGGATCAGCCAAACCCCAGCCTTCTCAGCCGCCTATATGCGCGACAAGCCCGGTGTTCACGAACAGGTACGCCGATTACTACTCCGCCGTTGTGCCGCCTGTATTAACGTTGGGGGGCGGACGTTTGAGCATTTGTTGTAACGATCTCCAATAAATGTCACTCTGGAAACCTCTGTATCTGTCCTTCATTTCCGACTCCACACTGCGCTTGCGGCCGCATATTCTATGACGAATATTGTTGGGTTCGGTGTGTACTACCATCCCTTCACGTTTGGGCCATGAATTCAGGGACACCGTGTATAATAAATGACTCGGTAGTAAAAGAACTGGTCACGACCAAGGTGACGTCACTGCCGACGAAAGGTTTCGGCTCATCTGTAATTCCGCAGATACTTGAACGATCGGTCCCAAATTTTGTGTGGAAATCCCAATTACGTCTTACTGCGTAGGGTTTAGATCTAGTATTCCTAGTTGCGATGGGTCAGTATTGAATCGTCCGCAAGTGTCCGAAATCCCTGGGGGCGCTGTTGTCGCCTGCCTTATGAGCAAAGTGTTGAGAGTTACGATAAAATTAGGCCCTCTCACAAAACTTGGGGGAGGGGCTAATTTTATGGTGTCGGAACCCTTTCGGTGAACTAAGTTACGATGAGATGAAGCTGTAGACGAAATTTAGTGATCCTAACTCTCACTGTTTATGAGGAATTCTCGAACAGAGAGAGACAAACTATTAAAAATAAATAATAGATTTTTATTATTATTTCCAAGTACAGTTTGATCAAACAAACAGAGAGACAAACTTTCTAAAATATATAATAGATTTTGTATTATTAATTGCAGGTGTAATTTGTGTTTGTATACGGAAAAAATATGTTTTAACAAGCTTGTATGTATAAATTTTAGTATCCTGCCATCCTCACAGACCTTCTACTATGGCATATAAACTGACAGGCTCCTGTCAGACCTCTATGGCAAGCAGCTGCTTGAGGGGGTATTTATTATTTATTTATTTATTTATTTTTATTTATATTATTAGTGTTAGGGCTGGAAATGCGTGGGGATGCAAGAGGCCATGATCCTTGCATCCCCTCCAGATCCGGCCCAGATCCCCCCTCTTTGAGAATGCTAGTACGGGTAATATAGGCTAAAAATTATTACACACGTGTATATTTCACGCATTTTTCAAGAATTTTTTTTTTAACCTTTAAAAGGAAGGGGATGATGTTACACTGCAATGTATTCCTTCCAACTTTTTTCTGGCCCGATTGCGTCGCTTCCGCCCCCCACCCTCTTCATTTTCTCTAAATCTGGCCCTGATTAGTATGAATGTACTGTATATCTCCTACAGCACATTCATACTAACTTGTTTCCAATTTTCCTTATTTATATGTTCCTTATTTTATATCCTTATTTATATGTTCCTTATTATACATATCCTTATTTATATGTTCCTTATTATATATCCTTATTTATATGTTCCTTATTATATATCGGGACGACCGAGTGGTTAGCGCGCTTGGCTACTGATCTACCGGACCTGGGTTCGATCCCTGGATAAGGCATGGATGTATGTGTCGTTTTTCTGCTGAGGTCCTGCCATCCTCTCAGACCTTCTATTATGGCATATAAACTGACAGGCTCCTGTCAGACCTCTGTGGCAAGCAGCTGCTTGAGGGAGGTATTTATTTATTATTTATTATATATCCTTATTTATATGATCCTTATTTATATGTTCCTTATTATGTATCCTTCTACTATGGCATATAAACTGACAGGCTCCTGTCAGACCTCTGTGGCAAGCAGCTGCTTGAGGGGGTATTTATTTTTATTTATTTATTTATATGTTCCTTATTATATATCCTTATTTATATGTTCCTTATTATATATCCTTATTTATATGTTCCTTATTATATATCCTTATTTATATGTTCCTTATTATATATCCTTATTTATATGTCCCTTATTATATATCTTTATTCATATGTTCCTTATTATATATCCTTATTTATATGTTCCTTATTATATATCCTTATTTATATGTCCCTTATTATATATCTTTATTTATATGTTCCTTATTATATATCCTTATTTATATGTCCCTTATTATATATCTTTATTTATATGTTCCTTATTATATATCCTTATTTATATGTTCGCGTATGAATATCTCTCGATGTTTATGAGGGGAGCGAGGGTTGCTCAGTCAGTAGCGCGCCAGCCTTGTAATATGCCTTTCCCAGGTTCGAGCTTCACCTGGGCTAGTGCTGAAATTCCTCCCCCCCCCCATCTGCCATCCGTCAGTAGGGGACACCGATGGGCTAAAGACTACTTCTGTCGGATGGGACGTTAAGCCGTATGCGAGAAAGTCACACCCTGTGCATGTTAAAGAACACGCTGGATGGCTTTCGGGAAGCTACCGTCCCCAGGGAAGCTGTCTCCTAAGAACTGTCCTGTGGGCTCCCTTCTCTAAACCTTCTCTGAGTCTCTGTGTCCTTGCCATTTAACCCAGAGAATGCAAAAAACTTCAGCTCAGAGGTAAAACAACCCAACCTAGATGTATATGAATCGCAAGTATCCTTAAAAAGCTAGGCTTGAAAAAAATGCCTTAGATAAAAGCATGTTATATCAGGGGCGGCCAACCTTTTTTTTTCAATGTTCCATGTTCACTACCTTACCAAAATATCAGAGAATTTCCGTGTTGTCTCAATGGGCATCTAACTTCGAAACTCTGTAACTGCTAAAATATGACTTTAGTCGAAAACTGTGACTGAAGATAAAAAAAAATCACAGTCAAATCTATTAAAATCACGATTTTGAGCAATATTTTCCCAGTATTTAAAGAGTTATGGAAGCTGGAATATTAAACAATAAATTACCTTATATAAATGGAACTCCATTGCAGAGTAACAGTTCCCTTCCGTTTTAAAATCTTTAAAATCTACATTTCTCAAAAAGAGATGTTTTAAAGCATTTTTCCTACATTATCCTTATGTCCTCGCGGGGTGGACTGCGTGTGTGTGTGTGGGAGGAAGTATATCTTTTGGGGGATGACGATTGGTGTTCAATGCCTAAAAAAATTCCCTGAATAGTCAAACCGCCGTTGTCCTACTATAATATAGTATATATTTCTTTTCAAAAATACGTAACACATAATTAACACATGAGCAACATTTCAAAGTTCAAGTTAACAAAAACAATTTCTTTTTTTTTTTCGTGATTTGCAAACGTTAAGGTGGAATAACTTGAATTCTGTAAATCAGATGCTTGGAACAAAACGTGCTGTACGTGTTGTCGAAGACGCAGATATCTGAAATGATAAAATACTTTCATTAAACAGGACTAATTTGAAACGTGATAAATATATGAACATTTTTATCCACACATTAAAACCTTTACTAGATACAGCGTCGGGGGTGGGGGTGGCTCAGTCGGTAGCGCGCCAGGCTCGTAATCTGTAGTTCCCAGGTTCGAGTCCCAGCTGGGTCAGCGTTGAGATTTATCTCCGCAAAATTCCCCGCCCTGCCCACGGTCAGTAGGGGACACGGATGGGCTTGGAAACGCCGCCGTCCGTCGAATGGGACGTTAAGCCGTGGCCCCGTGTGCGGGAGAGCCATACCCTGTGCACGTTAAAGAACACGCTGGATGGCCTTGACGGGAGGCTACCATCTGTCTCCTAACAGCTGTTCCAGTGGGTCCCCTCCCCCAACCTTCTCTGAGCCTTCGGGGTCCATGTGACCTGGCCATTTAGCCCATAGTGTGCAAAAAAGGGCCGCTCAGAGGTAAAACAACCCAACTCACCGTCATTCCGATCCCTATTTGACCTTGAATGCGACTCTGGATCTTAAAATTCCTCTTATTTCTGCGTTTTACTGCCTAAAATCGCTCTATTCATCAATTTTTTAGTTCTCCAGCAGTGTGATAGCGAAATTTGACTTCTGACCTCAAAGAACCCACCGCATCAAAACGTTTACAAAATCATCAAAAAATTTCGATTCGAACAAATGGATGAGGTGGGGGGGGGATGTAACTAGTAGTAATTTCTTCAATTTAAAGAGTTGCTTTTCTCACACCCTTCTGAGAAAAGGGGTCAGATTGTTGCTGTCAGTGGAATATCCCGTGACACGTTATACTATATATATTTTATATATTTTTATACACACTATCTTCTTGTCACGTGACACGAAGGTTGCCAGATCACTAATTTCTAAAAAAATCGTTGCCAGATATTTTTTCTGAATTCTGTAATTAACCGTAGTGTTCGGATACTTTTTTGAGCGACTGTAGGTGGTCATATTATTTTGATACTAGATCGTGTGGGCTCACTCACGGAAATATTGAGCGTGTGCAGTTACCGTTCACAGCAAACTGGAGCGTGTGCAGTAACTGCACACGCTCCAGTTTGCTCCGAACGGTAACTGGAGCGTGTACAGTTGCTGTACACGCTCCAGATATTTTTCCTGAATTCTGTAATCACGTGACACGAAGGTTATCAGATAACTAATTTCTAAAAAAAAATCGTTGCCAGATATTTTAAACTAAGTTTATAGACGAAAATTTTGTTTTATTTCCATGAAAGGGGGATGGGGGAGAATGGTTCAGTCGGTAGTGCGCCAGGCTCGTGATCTGCATTTCCCTGGTTCGAGTCCCGCCTGGGCCAGCGATGAGATTTATCTCCGCAAAACTCCCACTCTGTTCTCGGTCAGTAGGGGACACCGATGGGCTTGAAAAGTTGCTGACCTTTGGATGGGACATTAAGCCGTGGCCCCGTATAAAGAAGAGCCATCTTCTGTGCACGTCAAAGAACACGCTGGATGGCCTTGACGGAAGGCTACCATCTGTGTCTCCCAATAACTGTCCAATGGGTCTTCTTCTCCCAACGTTCTCCGAGCCTTCGGGGTCCTTGTGATCTGGTCATTTAGCCCATTGTGTGCAATAAAGTACTGCTCATAAGTAAAACAACCCAACCATGAAACGGGGGTTAAAAAATAGCAGTTGGATAAAACAGGCATTAAGCTCAAAAAGGTTGAGAACAGTTGGTCTGCAATCAATACGTCGAACACTGAAAACAGGTTGGGTTGTTTTACCTCTGAACGGCACTTTTTTGCACACCATGGGCTAAATGGCCAGGTCACATGGACCCCGAAGGCTCAGAGAAGGTTGGGGGAGGGAACCCACTGAAACAGCTGTTGGGAGACAGATGGTAGCCTCCCGTCAAGGCCATCCAGCGTGTTCTTTAACGTGCACAGAGTATGGCTCTCCCGCACACGGGGCCACGGCTTAACGTCCCATCCGACGGATGGCGGCCTTTCCAAGCCCATCGGTGTCCCCTACTGACCGTGGGCAGGGCGGGGAATTTTGCGGAGATAAATCTCAACGCTGACCCAGCTGGGACTCGAACCTGGGAACTATAGATTACGAGCCTGGCGCTATACCGACTGAGCCACCCCCGCCCCACACTGAAAACAGAAAGGATCTAAAGTTAGATTAAACGAAAACTTCAGTTCTACTTACAGAGTCCAGAATGAGGGCAACACAAAGTTGTCTTAACAGGAGCAAGTTGGCTTGGAATTCGGCAATAAGGACTCGCAATTTCTACTCTATTGTCGTCGTCATTTTCGTCAAAGTCGAGTTCTCTATTGACATCTTCCAAGTCCACTGATTCGAGGTTAACGTACACCATCCTGAAACCGATGGAATGCTGTTCAGTTCGGAACTCTATGCTTAAAGATGAGTTTGGAATCGTTACAGCGGAGGGATAGCGGAAGACTGTTCTAGCTGCAATGACAGAAGATTTCACACCTGGATCGTTGATGTTAAGCGCAGGTAAGTTCTTCAGGTAATAACGATCAGGAATTGGCCCGCCAAAAGTTAACTGCAAATGGAAAGCGAGAATATCATGAAATGATTTAGCATGTCTTAGAAATGAAATTTTAAGTAGTGCTTTATATATACAGGGTAATTCAAAACTCATGGGCCAAACTTTAAGGGGTGATAGAAGAAACCTAAACAAGTAATTTTCGTCATACAATGCATGGTCGGTACTCAAGCGGTGAAGCGCTAGAGGGCGCTTTTCAGTGAACACTTATAAGCGCTGGTTTTCGCACTCGTCGTCATTTCTACCGTGGATTGTAGAACGGATGGATTATTTCACGAATCAGGAGAAGGCGGACATGCATTTCACGTACGGAACTGCGGATGGGAATGCGAGGGAAGCCCAAAAAACAGAAAAAAAAAACGTTGCGAAAACCATCGCTTATAAGTGTTCACTGGAAAGCGCCCTCTAGTGCTTCACCGCTTGAGTTCCGACCATGCACTGTATGACGAAAATTGCTTGTTTAGGTGTGTTCTATCATCCCTTAAAGTTTGGCCCAAGAGTTCCCAAGTTTCTCCCAGGTTCGAGTCCCAGCTTGGTCAGCGTTGAGATTTATCTCCGCAAAATTCCCCGCCCTGCCCACCGTCAGTAGGGGACACCGATGGGCGTCGGATGGGACGTTAAGCCGTGGCCCCGTGTGCGGGAGAGCCATACCCTGTGCACGTTAAAGAACACGCTGGATGGCCTTGACGGGAAACTACCATCTGTCTCCCGACAGCTGTTCCAGTGGGTCCCCTCCCCCAACCTTCTCTGAGCCTTCGGGGTCCATGTGACCTGGCCATTTAGCCCATGGTGTGCAAAAAAGTGCCGCTCAGAGGTAAAACAACCCAAAACCACTCTTAAAATAAAAATGTTGAGTTCGGTCTCACCCCCCGCTCCACGCACAGATATCTGTGGAGGTGGGCACCCCGTTGTCTCAACATAACACCTTCACAAAACCATACTCTACGAACTACATTTTTTAAAAATTCCATCATGGATAGACTATGTACAATAGCAAAGTTTTCTCCACTTCCCAAATTTAGTTATATCTAACGTCGAAACTGTAATTATTGGAAGATTCATAAAGCACAAATCGCAATGTCTCATCAGTACATACCAAACACAAAATAATTTTTTTCATTTATTATTAAAAACACTGAAAAAAATCGCTGGTAGAAGGGAGAAATTCATAGTAACAGCCTATATCTGAATATTATCAAGTACCACTTATATTTAATGCTATTCCAAAAGAATTACTAAATGTAGATTCTTTTAGAAGACTTAAAATGGAATTAAAAAATTATTTGGCATTTTCTATTTAGCTGATTATTATGTGTTGTGTTTTGTGGATTTATTTGATGTACACCATTTTTGTGGTTGAATGACCTACGTTTAATATAATTTATTCATTTTCCTGCAGATAAGCTATTTAGCTTTGCGGGTCAAAGTGTAAATGTATTTGTATTCTTTACTCTTATGAATAAAAATTATATTCTTTAAAAAAAAATTCAACAGGTTCAGATATTTGTAAGTCAGTGTGAGAAGTAATTGCGGGAACTGTGTTTGTGATTTGAAAAAATTACCCCTCAATTTCGGCTACAGAGGTGTGGCGGCAGCTTGTCGGTATAATACGACAGGCCCTGATCTAGAAAAGAATTAAGGGGGGGGGGGGGTAGACTAGACTTCCATTATAGTATAACATTTCTATTTCCTCCGCTTCACAGCTCTTTAAAAATTCCTTAAAAAATGCACGAGTTTAATGATTTTTTTTTTGCATTTCCTTACTAGCATTCTCAAGGGGACACCAGTAACTTGGAAATGATGCCGTTCCTTGGATGGGACGCCGAGCTTTGGTTCCGTTGTTCAGGGTTGGGTTGGGTTGTTTTACCTCTGAGCGGCACTTTTTTGCACACCATGGGCTAAATGGCCAGGTCACATGGACCCCGAAGGCTCAGAGAAGGTTGGGGGAGGGGACCCACTGGAACAGCTGTTGGGAGACAGATGGTAGCCTCCCGTCAAGGCCATCCAGCGTGTTCTTTAACGTGCACAGGGTATGGCTCTCCCGCACACGGGGCCACGGCTTAACGTCCCATCCGACGGACGATGGCCTTTGCAAGCCCATCGGTGTTCCCTACTGACCGTGGGCAGGGCGGTGAATTTAGCGGAGATAAATCTCAACGCTGACCCAGCTGGGACTCTAACCTGGGAACTATAGATTACGAGCCTGGCGCGCTACCGACTGAGCCACCCCCTCCCCCGTTGTTCAGGGAAGCCGCACCCTGTGCATGATAAAGAACACGCTGGATGACCTTGACGATAGCTCTTGGAGTTCTTATGACCTGGACATTTAGTCCATTATGGGTACAAAAGTGCCGCTCAGAAATTAAACCAACAAAAAAAGAATAAAAGTACACATTGAACAGAAAATTTTAACGAAAAATATATTTCAGGAATCGAAATTCGTTTGAATGAATGAACTGAATGTGTCTGCATAGACGGGCTTCAAGAACACGACTTACTATGGATCGACATCTGGGATCGCCATCGGGGTCAACTCTCGTTCCTCCCAAAAATTCCGGAAGAATGTGTGGTTCGATGAATTTCAACAGCTTTTCTTTCCAACCATCTGAAAGAAATAAAAACGTAGCGTTGATTATTTATCGAAAAATATATTAGAGTTCTTTTAGAATACCGATGATCATCATGCAGAAAATGTAAAAGCAAATATAAAACCTTCTGTATAAGTCAGACTAACAATATACGTATATTTCCACAACTAGACTATATTACCTAGTAGAATTAATAAAAACGTTATCGGCGCACTGCACGCTATAAACAGCTGAATGGTCTTGATAGGGCATTAGGTTGTTTTGCCTCTGAACGACATTTTTTGCACATAATGGGCTAAATGGCCAGGTCACAATGTCCCCAAGGGCTCAGAGAAGATTGGGGAATGAGAATCACTTGACAGCTGTTAGGAGACGGTTGGAGGCCTCCCCTCAAAGCCGTCCAGAGTGTTTTTTAATGCACCCAGTGAATCACTTGCACACGAACAACGGCTTAACGTCCCATCCGACGGACGGCGGTCTTTCCAAGCCCAATGATTACCCCTTTCTGTCGACGGAAGGAGGGAGATTAGGGGGGATAAACCTTAAAATTGGCAAGGTTGGGAGTCGAACTTGGAAACTTCAGATTATGAGCCTGATGCTCTATCGACTGAGCACTCCTGGCTCCTCATAGTGTATTTGGACAAATAATCAAAAATTGAATACTGTTTACTAATTTTAACTATTAACATCGATTATAAGGTTTAAATCATAATCATGAAAAGCAATTTTATTTTGTTTACTTATATTTCACTATTATAAACAACAATAGCGTGGCCAGAAATTTCTATAGGGGAGGTTTTTGCCAAATTTGAGTTTATTGGGAAGGGTTTTGATGTTCTAATTGTTCATTTTCGGCATTTCCTTAGGGGAGGGGTTGTTCCCTCCCCTAATAGGATTGATCAGTACCGAATTTACCGAAGTAATACGCAAAGGGTGTTATACCCCCCCCCCCCCTGTTCTGTGCACCACATAACAGTCATATCAGAATAATATGACCACCTTACCATAGTATAAGTATACAGTACTGTGCGAATTAGTTGGGACAAGCGAAGGAACGCTAAATCCCTTCCGCTGCAGAGTCTAAACTGCTGCAAGTCTAAACTTGTTCGTAACCACCAAGAGTCATGTTTCGGGGATGTTTCACAGCTTCCGGGCCACAGACGCTTCACCCCATTGAAGGAATGATGGACAGCAAAACGTACATAGGCGTTCTGGAGTCGAAAATGGTCCCAACACTGCAGAAGCTGTTTCCTAACGGCGATGGGGTATTTCAACAGGATCTGGCTCCATGCCACAATTCTAAGCTTGCTAAGAGCTTCTTTACCCAGCAACATTTGAAGGTATTGGAGTGGCCAGGAAATTCACCCGATCTAAACCCCATTGGAAATTTGTGGGCCATTATTAAAGCGCGCATATCTAAGATGAATTGCACGACGAAAACCAAAATGATCGAAAGTGTCATGAAAGTGTGGTACCACGACCCTGAAATGAAGGAGATGTGTGGAAAGCTAGTGGCATCAATGGTTGAGAGGGTGAAAGAAGTAATTAAAGCTAAGGGGGGTCACATTCACTATTAACTACTCTATTAAACAAATAAATATTTTAGTTGTGTCTTTGTTACTGCATTTTCTTATTGTCCCAACTAATTTGCACAGTACTGTAGTAGGTGGTCATATTATTCTGATACGACTGTGCACAAGGGTTGGGTTGTTTTACCTCTGAGCGGCACTTTTTTGCACACCATGGGCTAAATGGCCAGGTCTCATGGACCCCGAAGGCTCAGAGAAGGTTGGGGGAGGGGACCCACTGGAACAACTGTTGGGAGACAGATGGTAGCCTCCCGTCAAGGCCATCCAGCGTGTTCTTTAACGTGCACAGGGTATGGCTCTCCCACACACCGCGCCACGGCTTAACGTCCCATCCGACGGACGGCGGCCTTTCCAAGCCCATCGGTGTCCCCTACTGACCGTGGGCAGGGCGGGGAATTTTGCGGAGATAAATCTCAACGCTGACCCAGCTGGGACTCGAACCTGGGAACTACAGATTACGAGCCAGGCGCGCTACCGACTGAGCCACCCCCGCCCCTGTGCACAAGCAAAAGTGGAAATTAAACCTGAGACTGAACCTGAGCCCATCAGAGTTTATCTTTAATAAATAATGATCTTCTTTAATAAACGGTTACGCAAGATACAACAACTTAATTCGACAGCTGATAATAAATCTGGATTACCTTTAGCAAACACTTGTATTTTTTCTATCACACTCTGCTTCAGAATTGGTTTTAAAATGTTATAGGCTACGTAGAAGTATACTGGAGCTGAAAGTATAAATAATAAATGTGAAATCAGATACTCTCATAATAGAAACTATGGATTAATAATAATATCATTATATTGCTACAGCTCGTTTGAAAAAGTGTAATATTCAAGATTTTCATTTCTGAAAGTTTGTTGCACAGGGTTGGGTTGTTTTACCTCTGAGCGGCACTTTTTTGCACACCATGGGCTAAATGGCCAAGTCACATGGACCCCGAAGGTTCAGAGAAGGTTGGGGGAGGGAACCCACTGGAACATATGTTAGGAGACAGATGGTAGCCTCCCGTCAAGGCCATCCAGCGTGTTCTTTAACGTGCACAGGATATGGCTCTCCCGCACACGGGGCCACGGCTTAACGTCCCATCCGACGGACGGCGGCCTTTGTCAAGCCCATCGGTGTCCCCTACTGACCATGGGCGGGGAAATTTTGCGGAGATAAATCTCAACGCTGACCCAGCTGGGACTCGAACCTGGGAACCCAGAACTACAACTCGAACTGGGATTACGAGCCTGGCGCGCTACCGACTGAGCCACCCCCGCCCATTGTTGCACAGGATTCCCTCAGTTATCATCATTGATGCGTGAGGCCATCCTTCTCCTTCCTCAGGTCTGGCCCTCGTTATGAATTTGCTTCTTACTTCTCTGAGCGGCACTTCTTTGCACGCAAATGCTACGTCACAAAAATCCGATAGCGCAGAGGCAGGCCTTGCACTCTTATCATTGTAGGCCAAAGTTATGAATGAAGAATTACGTAAGACACTTGTGGCGGGAAACGTTAACACTGGAGATAAGTCGTACATTTGGGAGCACCAAGTTTTGGCGGGATACAATAGTTTTGAATAGTTCAAATGATTAGTTAAAACTGAAACAGACCGTAAATTGAACCTACCATTTATAATGACTGTATGCTTGATAAATTCGGGATAATAGTCTTGAACAATTTTCATCAAATCTATTCCTGCTTCAATCACTATAATAGAGAAAAAAACAAAAAAAATTAAGTATTATGAAGGGCCGGATCTAGGAAGGAAGGGGAAGGGCGCCATGCCCCCCCCCAACCCTTCCCCTTATTTGTGAATGCTAGTAAGTGGAAAGGAGGCGAAATAAATATTACTCGTATTTTTCAAAAATTTCTTCAAAGACTAAAATGGAGACAAAAGCTTTATACCCGAATGAGTTATAAACTAAATCTTTCATACCCCCCCCCCTACTTTTTTCTAGATCCAGACCTGGTGTTATACAGGGTGGTCGAAAAGTCGCGCGACCTACAATAAACATAAATATTTTGCGAGGTTAATGATAATCATATAAAAATATTAAACAGATACAAACGTAAGTTATAATCTGACTTTTCTAACGAAAGAAGAACATAAATGTCATTACAACATATGTTGAAAATGGACTTCTTCTTCACGGATGCAGGCGCGAGCTCTTAGCTCTTTTTACCACGTTTGATGCCACCTTGTGAAGCACTTGAAGACTGATGCTTGCGATCGCTGTTATTCGTCTTGAGTTCATCCAGTGTGTGAGGATATTTTGATACACAATTCTTTTGAGATACCCCAGAGGAAAAAATCTGCAGGTGACAAATCCTGGGGGGGGGGGGGCACAAGCCTTAGAAATGAGGTAGTCACCGAAAAACTCTTGCAAAAATTTCATGGTTTCATGCAACCAGCAATTGCTTTCATCGACCTCAAAGAGTGCAATGAACTGCGTGATGAAGCACACACCGGGCCACGGCTTAACGTCCCATCCGACGGAGGCCGCCTTTCCAAGCCCATCGGTCATCTCAAAGAAAATGGGTTGCGTTGTTTTACCTCTGAGCGGCAATGTTTTGCACACCATGGGCTAAATGACCAGATGACATGGACCCGAAGGCTCAGAGAAGTTTGGGGAAGGGGACCCACTGGAATAGCTGTTGGGAGACAGATGGTAGCCTCCTCTCAAGGCCACCCAGCGTGTTCTTTAACGTGCAGAGGGTATGGCTCTCCGGCACACGGAGACACGGCTTAACGTCCCATCCGACGGACAGCGGTCTTTACAAACCCATCAGTGTCCTCTACTGACCGTGGGCATGACGGGGAATTTTGCAGAGATAAATCTCAACGCTGACCCAGCTGGGACTCGAACCTGGGAACTACAGATTACGAGCCTGGCGCGCTATCGACTGAGCCACCCCCGCCCCGAGAAAATGGGTCCCACTACGTGAAAACGTAATATCGTATACACGACACCCCAATTTTTTGAGAGTGCAAGGGCTGTTCGTGAAAAGCATATGGATTTTCGGAGGACCAAATCTTATTGTTTTAAATATTGTTTTAATTGTTTTAAATATTCACTTAGCCGGAACCATGCTTCATCACTGAAGAAAGATTAGTCTGCCCTATTCCGTGTTCTTCAACAAATGACTAAAGCCATCGACAGTAGACTATGCGTTTTCCAGTATCCAGATTCTTCAATTCCAAGAGGGGCGGGGGTGGCTCAGTCGGTAGCCCGCCAGGCTCGTAATCTGTAGTTCCCAGGTTCGAGTCCCAGCTGGGTCAGCGTTGAGATTTATCTCCGCAAAATTTCCCCGCCCTGCCCACGGTCAGTAAGGGACACCGATGGGCTTGGAAAGGCCGCCGTCCGTCGGATGGGACTTTAAGCCGTGGCCCCGTGTGCGGGAGAGCCATACCCTGTGCACGTTAAAGAACACGCTGGATGGCCTTGACGGGAGGCTACCATCTGTCTCCCAACAGCTGTTCCAGTGGGTCCCCTCCCCCCCCTAACCTTCTCTGAGCCTTCGGGGTCCATGTGACTTGGCCATTTAGCCCATGGTGTGCAAAACAGTGCCGCTCAGAGGTAAAACAACCCAACCCAATCAATTGCAAGACTGAGTACACATGATATGGATGAAGTTGTAACTGTCTGGCAGCTTTCTGAGCACTTCCGTAAGATATTCTTGCTTGCACTGCAAGTTTCCTGAGGCTATTTATGGGGGGATTGCTGCAATGCTTTCTGCACGTCATCCAATTTAGCATCGGTCAACAGGTAGGTCTTCCGGACCTCCCTTGTCAGCAACGGATCGCGTTTCCCAGAAATGTTTCACTAATCTGGCTATAAGCGCCTTTTAAGGCACTGCAATAGCCGGATATTTCTTATGAAACTCCTCGGCAACACCTGCATACGAATGACTACCAAAATAATGTTCCAAAATGAAAGACCGTTGTGCCTATAAAAAAGGCATTTCACTTTCTTTATCAAGAAAGCTACACTGATGACATCCTGTACCTATCACACTGCAGTCAGCATCTCTCACAGTTTTTCAATAGTCTTATGGTGCCATCTAGTAGAAGGTAAAAGAATTATATCTATTTCAAAACCATTTGCAGAAACTTCAACTTTGGGTTGTGCTACGTTTCAGTCACACTATATATGCCATTTATTATATACTTTGCAACTTATTTCCTAATATTTTTTTCCATAATAAAGTTATATGCTTTGGTATCTCTTATTACCACAGGACATAGAATTAGTTCTGGTTGGAAAAAACTTAGGTTTTTATGCCAGGACAATAAGGGTTACTCCTACTGACATCATATGCAAAGTTGATACTGGAAACACTTAAGAATTTCATGAAATGGTACAATAAGTTAATTTCTTATAATATTCTAATCATAAACAGATACTTAATTGGCAGTAAGTGGGAGAGAGTTGAGTGTTTTACCTCTGAGCGACACTTTTTTGCTTACAATGTGCTAAATGGCCAGGTCACAAAGACCCCAATGCCTCATAGAATGTTTGGGGAAGAGGACCCACTGGGAAAGAGGACCACTGGGAAAGAGGACCACTTGGGGAAGAGGACCACTGTTAGGAGACAGATGATAGCTTCCCATCAACGCCATCCAGCCTTTAACGTGCACAGGGTATTACTGCCTTGCACAAAGAGGCGACAGCTTAACATCCCATCCGACGGACGGTAGTCTTTCCAAGTCCATCAGTGTCTCCCTTTCCCATCGAGGGCAGAGATAAATCTCAATGCTGGACCAGGTGGGACCCGAACCTGGGAGCTGAAGACTTCGAGCCTGACGAACTCCACTCCAATTGAGAGCATGAAGTGGTTGCAGAAGTGTAGAGTTTCGAGAATTTCCACCAAGGGGTGATCCGAGTCGTAAATCCTGGAAAAATTCCGAATTTAGGCATCCCACTGCAATTCTTATGTCTAGTTGCTGTTTTCCTTTCAATATTCCAGTCTCCATACAATTGCTCTGGAGCAACCAACGAGACTTGTCATTCCTGAGATAGAGACAGCCATATTCCTGACTCCAAAAACCAAGTCTCTTCCGAATTCTGATATATCCGCCGTTTGCCATATATTTGGGTCACAATTTTTAATTCACACGTTTCAGAAGCTTCAGCACGAACTTTTATTGCACTAGCACAGTTTATTCCGAAACACAGAGTGGGTTGATCATAATTTAATGGCCACAGAATGTTTGCATACTTCATTTTAAAAACACATGATTATTGTATTATTTTGTTTCAATGTATATCACGGTATACCCCCAGTAATAAATTATCCCTCAATCAGCTGCCTTTCTGGAGAGGTCTGACAGGAGTCTGTCAGCAGAGTCAAATGTTAAGATCTATAGATCTCAACAGAAAGAGAACACAGAAAGAAACATCCATTTCTTATACGGGGACTCGAACCCGGGTTCCCTTTGTAAGCCGGGTCCTCATCAGTTGCCAAGCGCGCTAATCATTCGGCTACTGGAACAGATGTTCATGTTTAAAAATAATATTAAGCGATTTTTATGGTGAGATTTATCTCACAAACATAAAACGGATTTTTTTAAATTTATAACTAATATGTAACAATGCATTTTACGTTTATTTAACAAAAGTGACATGTTTTAAACAAATGTTTATTCACTTAATTGATTCGTATAATATAGGAAGAAAACCTTTTTAAAAAGCATCATTATTGACAAAAAGTCACCAGACTCTAGAACAGTGTCTCGCAAACTGTGCCGCGAGAGATTTTCAAATTGACACTTTTTCAAATTTTTTCATTTCAAATTCCAAAGATTTCATTTTGACTTGACATATGTTATCGACGTACTTTAATAAAACTCTTTCAGATTTTATCAACTGGGATCTTGTAAGTATTTATCAAGCTTTTTGCAAATTTTGGTGTTAATTTTTGATTATTTCAAGCCATAGAATGGACAAATATTTAAAACAAACACCGAGTTATGAATTAAAGAACGAGAGCAAATCTTCAAGTAAAACCAGGCTGATGACTTCAACAGAGCGCAAATATAATGACGATTATATAGAGTTTGCTTTCATTCTTTTTTAGGTGTGCCGCGGAAAAAAAAATTCGATTCAGTGTGCCGCGGAAAAAAAATCGAATTCAGTGTGCCGCGGAAAAAAAATCGAATTCAGTGTGCCGCAGAGTAAAAAAGTTTGCGAGACACTGCTCTAGAAAGAGTAGAAAAATATTTCACAGAAATTTTGTAGAAAGTACGATCTTCTCAGTTTCTCTACTGATATTAAACAGAGATCAATATGTACAATAACGATCATAAATAACTTGTGAAAACTTTTAATATCTCACCATATTTATGGGCAATTTGTTGAAGTGAGAATCCTTCCATGTCGAATATGTATATAATTCCCTCTGCTGCTCGACCTGTCTATAAATAAAAATATATTTAAGCAAAAATTTCCAAGCACTACATTCATTTGACACTTAAAACCGATTTTTTTCTTTTTTTCATTAGATAAAAAATAATGTTCAATGATAACTGATATATTTTAAGTTTCTTCCATTGTTTACCACCTTTTGAAAACAAATAGTGAAGCCAAATGTAAATTGTGAAGTCTGAATCGTAAATTGTAAATTAATCAAGAAGCATACAGTTTTTACACAAATTAATGAGTTTGTAGAATTTAAATTAATAAAGCATAAAGCAAGGGAATGCAAAAACCATGAGAAAACATGATACATGAAATAATAATCATCCGGTAACAGATACTTTTAGAGGTGATAATTCAGGATTTAGTTTCGGTGAGGGGTTCCAAGAATTCAGTTTCATGGAGAGTTCAAGAATTTAATTTAGTCTCGTGGGGGGGGGGGACGTCGTCTGGGAATAAGACATGAATACGGTTTCCCAATTACTAAAATATTTCAAATTCACCGACAGCAAAGATTAAAATGATATTCTATATAGAATAATATTTTATGGGGGGTTTTCAAATCTGTTTTTAATATAGGACGTAAAATATGGGGATAAAATAAAATTTTGCAAAGACAACTGTTTTGGATTTCAAAGAAGGTAGATAAGTTTGATATTTAGTATAAGAAGAAACATCAAGGGTTGTACAGTCGCTCAAAAAAGTATCCGAACACCATGGTTGATTACAGAATTCAGAAAAAATATCTGGCAACGATTTTTTCAGAAGTTAGTGATCTGGCAACCTTCGTCACGTGACACGAACGTTTCTCTGGCAACCTTCGTGTCACGTGACACGAAGGTTGCCAGATCACTAATTTCTGAAAAAATCGTTGCCAGATATTTTTTCTGAATTCTGTAATCAACCATGGTGTTCGGATACTTTTTTGAGCGACTGTACCAGATTGTTAAGACTTTATGTGGGAAGAAGCAGACAAGTATACAGGGATTGAGGGATAAAAATGGCAAGGTGGTTGAAGGTGAGGATTCTGTAATGGTTAGGTGGGCTGAGCATTTCAGAGATGTTCTAAATAATGTGATTATTTCTACTCCCATTGTTTGTAATGAGGATAATGCATTACTGGCTTTTATGATGGCCCTATGTCACATTCCGAAGTCGCATTGGCTATCTCTAAATTAAAACTGCATAAATCCCTGGGGGTGGATGAATCACCACTGAAATGCTTAGAGCTAGGATCATTTGCATTGTCCCATGGCTGACTGAAATTTTAAATATTTTTTATGATAAAGGTGTTGTCCCTAAGGATTTTACTAGAGTATCATTGTCCCAATTTTTAAAAAAAGGTGATCGCAGTTCTAGTGATAATTATAGGGGAATTAGTTTACTTTCTGTTTTAGGTAAAGTTCTTTGCATGATTATACCTAATAGAATTAAGAATTTGTTGATGGATAACTGCGTGATGAACAGTGTGGATTCAGAAGTGGTATGGGATGTATTGATCAAATATTTTCACTTAGGCAGATTCTTGAGAAACGTTTAGAGTTTCAGAAACCTGTGGTTGCTAACGTTATAGATTTCAAAAAGGCTTTTGTTGATCCACATAAATTGTGGTTGATTGTTAGATCATATGGAATACCTGATAAGTTAGTTAGTGTAATGAGAGCTCTCTATAATAACACTGAGTCGTGTGTGAGAGTTGGTATGCTTGCAGCGATTGGTTTAGAATTGCTAGTGGAGTTAGACAAGGGTGCATTTTGTCTCCTTTTCTGTTTTGTTTGGTTGTTGATTATATTATACAAAATTCTTTGGAAGGGAAAGATTTTGTCCTTAAATTGCCTAGAGATTTCAAAATTTCTGATTTAGATTATGCAGATGATTTGGCCCTGTTGACTAATGATGTTGATGAGATTAATTCTTCCATTAAGGCTGCTCATGAGAATGGTAATAGAGTAGGTTTGTTGATAAACAGAGAAAGAACTAAAGTGATGAAAATTGTCAGGCAAACGGTGCTTCGGTTGCTTTGAATGGCTGCACTCTTGAGCAAGTGCCTCAGTTTAATTATCCTGGGAGCTGTGTAACAGATACTGGTGATATGCGGCATGAGATAAATAGAAGAATAAGGATTGCCACTGGGACTTTTAAGAATCTATGGAGAGTGGAAAAATATGCGTGTGCACCTAAAGATTAAAATTAGGCTGTATAATAGTTTGGTTCTTTCTAATGTTAGATATGGTAGCGAAAAATGGACCTTTTGTAAGCAGATAACAAGAAATTTGATGCCTTTGATTCTAGATACTTATGCAGTTCTTGGACATTAGGTGGTTTGACTTTGTAAGCAATGATGAGGTTAGAAGAAGGAGACATCAACCTCCTTTAAGCAGCAAATTGTGCAGAGAGAGACTGCTTTGGTTTGGCCATGTTGCCCGTATGCACAGCTGCATATTGGCAAACAGGATTATGAACAGTTTGACTAATGGCTTCAGAAAAAGGGGGAAACCTAGGAAGTGATGGGCTGAAAATTTCAAACAAGACCTTGTAGAATTGGCCTAGAGCGACCAAAAGCAGCAGAGGTAGTTCAGAACAGACACGTTTGGAGAGGATAATTAAACAGTCTGGTTGGACCTCCATGGTCCATGGCTGCACGAGAACATACAAACAAGGTTCAGGGTTGGGTTGTTTTACCTCTGAGCGGCACTTTTTTTGCACACCATGGGCTAAATGGCCAGGTCACATGGACCCCGAAGACTCAGAAAACGTTGGGGGAGGGGACCCACTGGAACAGCTGTTGGGAGACAGATGGTAGCCTCCCGTCAAGGCCATCCAGCGTGTTCTTTAACGTGCACAGTGTATGGCTCTCCCGCACACGGGGCCACGGCTTAACGTCCCATCCGACGGACGGCGGCTTTTCGAAGCCCATCGGTGTCCCCTACTGACCGTGGGCAGGGCGGGGAATTTTTGCCGAACAAGGTCCAGAAAAGTAGACTAATTTTGTTTGTATATATGTAATATAAGAATAAATGAATATATATGTATAGAATGCACATTAATAAGTGAAATAAATGCATAACAGATGGAAATGAATTAATTCACAAAGGAATATGTCTTATGATAGACTAGTTAAATCGTCAGACTAGAAAAAATAAAAGCGTTAACAGGACTTAACGCTATTATCTAGGTATGTATGACCTTGAAACCGTAATAATATATCGCTAATGATTCATTTTAGAGAATTTGCATTTTATATGTGCAGTGTTAGTTTAAAATTAAATAAGAATTCTCTTCAGACCTATAATGCAAAAAATACATAAACATTGGCGAAGATTATGCATATATATATACACCGAAGAGCCTAAAATTATGACCACTGCCTAATATGATGTTGGTCCTTCATGTGTCATCAAAACAGCTCTTATCCGGCGAGGCATAGATGCTACAAGATTTCTAAAGGTGTCTTATGGTATCTGGTAGGAACACGTTACCAGCAGATCCTTTAACTCTTGTAAGTTACGTGGTTGAGCCACCGCAGATCGGATGTACTGTTCCAACACAAACCACAGATGCTCGATTGGATTGATGTCTGTGAAATTTGGAGGCCAGGACAATACCTGGAAGTCTTCCTCATGTTCTGCATACCATTCTCGAGCAATCCGGGCAGTATGGCATGACGCATTATCCTGCTGAAAGAAGGCTCTATTAGAGAGATATACCGTTGCCATGAAAGGATGTACATGATCTGCAATGATATTTAGGTAGCTGACAGACGTCATAGTTTCCTGCACATGAATGATTGAACCCAGGGTTTCCCAGCAGAACATTGCCCTAAGCATTACACTTCCTCCACCAGCTAGTTTTCTCCCCACGGTGCATCCTAGTACCAATCCTTCCTCAGGTAAATGACACACACGTAACCGGCCGTCCAAGTGATGCAACAGGAAACGGGATTCATCGGGTCAGACGACTTTCTTATAATCATTCAAAGTCCAGTTTTGATGCTCGTGTGCCCATCGTAGGTGCTTTCAACAGTGAACAAAGGTCAGCATGGGCACTCGCTGTGGCTATGCAGCCACATTTTCAGCAGGGATCGATGTATTGTGTGTTATGAAACACTATTTCCGCCACCAGCATTCAAATTACGGGCACGTTGCGCCATAGTATCCCTTTGGTTGGCTCGAACCATACAGGATTTGGGTTGTTTTACCTCTGAGCGGCACTTTTTTGCACACCATGGGCTAAATGGTCAGGTGACAAGGACCCCGAAGGCTCAGAGAAAGTTGGGGGAGGGGACCCACTGGAACAGCTGTTGGGAGACAGATGGTAGCCTCCCGTCAAGGCCATCCAGCGTGTTCTTTAACGTGCACCAGTTATGGCTCTCCCGCACACGGGGACACGGCTTAACGTCGTATACGACAGATGGCGGCCTTTCCAAGCCCATCGGTATCTCCTACTGACCGAGGGTAGGGCAGGGAGTTTTGCGGAGATAAGCCTCAATGCTGACCCAGGTGGGACTCTAACCTGGGAACTGCTATTACGAACCTGGCGTGCTGCCGACTGAGCCACCCCCGCCTGTATTATACAGGATAGCATTCACTTATCTCTAGCATCGATGAGCCGTGGTCGACCCACACCTTGCTGGCGTTTGTGGGTTTTCTTTCTCGGACCACTTTTTGAAGGTACTGACCAGGGTTGACCGTGAGCACCCCAGAAGCCTTACCGTCTCGGAAATACTCTGACCCAGTCTTCTGTCGTCTGGCCATTACAATTTGGCCTTAGTCAAACTCACTTAAGTCCGCTGCCTTT
Organism: Ryuthela nishihirai; assembly: GCA_038380435.1. Taxonomy (NCBI): domain Eukaryota; kingdom Metazoa; phylum Arthropoda; class Arachnida; order Araneae; family Heptathelidae; genus Ryuthela; species Ryuthela nishihirai. The sequence goes on from JAWZYU010000013.1 coordinate 21,410,079, forward strand.
CCCATCTTAAGACCAAGAATAACACTGATTAACAGAGCTCAGTATCAGGTGTTATACCGTTTCATGACCTTCACACGTGCCATCGTTTACCTATATTTGCTTCGATTTGCATAAAGACGCACTGGTCATAATGTTTTGTCTCTTCGGTGTATATTCTAAGATTTACATAAAAATTACTATTAATATATAGTAAAAGCAGCATACAAATATAGTAAAACACAAATATGTATGTTGATATGAACATAAAACATTTGGTAACAAAATTTTTAATGAATGGCTTTACCTTTCTGTTTTGTTCTCCCAAGAAATTAAAATCGTTTTCAAATAAATATATGCCAAACCTCCCAATCTCGTGTACCGGAAGTGACAAAATTAATCCTAGAAATATTTCAATGCATTTTATAAGTCACAATACATAAAGCACACATATTAAAATGAGTAAAACTTCAAGATAATTTAATTCTGTAATTAGAGGAGCTGGATAAGCAAAAAAATGAATGCTCTATAATAATAAAATCAATAACTTAACTTTTGAATGAGACATAACAAATCCATTATCATTAAAACACGTGAGAATTCATTTATAGACGATTTTACTCTTCATAGCATTTTAATGTAGATGTTACAAAAAAACCTATAACCAGAGTATGTTTGATATAGGAGATCTACAGAACGGCATTTAGCGTTGTTTTACCACTAAGAAGGGGACGGGGGTGGCTCAGTCGGTAGCGCGCAGGCTCGTAATCTGTAGTTCCCAGGTTCGAGTCCCAGCTGGGTCAGCGTTGAGATTTATCTCCGCAAAATTCCCCGCCCTGCCCACGGTCAGTAGGGGACACCGATGAGCTTGGAAAGGCCACCGTCCGTCGGATGGGACGTTAAGCCATGGCCCCGTGCGCGGGAGAGCCATACCCTGTGCACGTTAAAGAACACGCTGGATGGCCTTGACGGGAGGCTACCATCTGTCTCCCAACAGCTATTCCAGTGGGTTCCCTCCCCCAACCTTCTCTGAGCCTTCGGGGTCCATGTGACCTGGCCATTTAGCCCATGGTGTGCAAGAAATTGCCGCTCAGAGGTAAAACAACCCAACAACCCAATCACTAAGAAGCACTTTTTTGCCCACAATGGCCTAAATCGCCAGGTTACAAGGACTCCAATGGCTCAGAATAGATTTCGGAAAAGGACCACTGGACAATTGTTAGGAGACAGATGGAAGCCTCCCGTCGGGGCCATCCAACATGTCCTTTAACGTGCACAAGGGATAACCCTCTCGTATACGGAAGCTATGTTTTATCGTCCCATCAGACGGACGGCGGTCTTTCTAACCCCATCGATGTGACCTCATTGACCGAGGGCATGGCGGGGGGTTTAGCGGAAATAAATCAAATAATCTTATATCGTTAATATATTTTGTTCAATATGGAAAGTGAAAAAACGGAGTTCTTTTTAAGCAATGCTAAAATGCTTTTTTTTTTACTTCTGTGATTAGAGGGGTTGGGTTAGCTCGGTCAGAAGAGCACCAGATTCTTAATCTGCAGTTCCTAGGTTCCATTCCAGACTCTCAATCGAGTCCCAAATGTATCCCAAAGGAGTCCAGCTTTGCTCCCCTCCCTCCCGAAAATCCGGTCGTCATATACGAAATCTCAAATTTGTGTACAGTCACTCAAAAAAGTATCCGAACACCATGGTTGATTACAGAATTCAGAAAAAATATCTGACAACGATTTTTTTAGAAATTAGTGATCTGGCAACCTTCGTGTCACGTGATTACAGAATTCAGGAAAAATATCTGGAGCGTGTACAGCAACTGTACACGCTCCAGTTACCGTTCATAGCAAACTGGAGCGTGTGCAGTTACTGCACACGCTCCAGTTAGCTGTGAACGGTAACTGCACACGCTCAATATTTCCGTGAGTGAGCCCACACGATCTAGTATCAAAATAATATGACTACCTACAATCGCTCAAAAAATTATCCGAACACTACGGTTGATTACAGAGCGTTTTTACTTTTTTTATTTACTTTTTTACCATTACTTTTTTGAGCCACTGTATCATTTTTGTAATCCAAAATAGGTATCTTTACATAATTTTATTATGTAAATAGTATTATTAAATTTTATTATGTAATAGCTCATAGTACATGTCCGACACTAAAAATAGATTTAAATGAAACTATAAAATTTTATTCCATATAGAATATCGTTTTAACCTTTCCTGTCCTGTGGAATATTTCAGTAATCGGGAAACCCTCCTCAAGTCTTATTCTCAGATTATTATTATGTATATTATTATTATATATTATTATCTCCCCCCCCACTCCGAAACTAAATCATTAAATTCTCAAACCCTCCCAGAAACTAACCATAACCTACATTTATGAAACTTATTCTGTTTTGTTAAGAGTCCCTTACTTTCATTCCACTTTTCCTAAATGCGTTATTCATTCCTTTACTTATATATATTAAAGGCGGAATAACATTATGTAGTCAATAAATAATTAAAAGTAATTACTTTTCAAATATTACCAGTGCTACCATTTTCGTAAAACGCGAAAACTTCCGCGAAAACGCGTTAAACTTGTGCATATTTCACGCATTTTTCAAGAAATTTCATGTAAACTTTTAAAACGAAGGGAAAAATGCTACATTGCAATAAAAATCCAGCCTCTTGCCCCTCCCTACCTATTTCGATTGCATCGCTTGTCCCCACCGTCTCCCTCTCCTTTCCATTATGGGTTTCTATCTGATCTTCTATATCTTGGCTTAAAGTAATCTAATCAAGCTCAGTTGGATTGTTTTACCTCTGAGCGGTGCTTATTTTTTACACAACAGGCTAAATGGCCAGGTCACAAGGACCCCGAGAGCTCAGAGAAGGTAGGGGGGACCCACTGAACAGCTATTAAGACACATAGTAGCCTTCTGTCAAGACCATCCAGCGTGTTCTTTAACGTGCATTGGGTATGGCTCTACTTCAAACTGTACCATGGCTTTTACGTCACATCTGATGTACTGCGGCCTTTCAAAGACTACGGTGTCCCCTACCTGACCGAAAGGCAGGGCGGGGAGTTTTGCGGAGATAAATCTCAACTCTGGCATAGTTGCAATCTAACCAAGGAACTGCAGGTAACGAGCCTGGCGAGCCGCCGATTGAGCCATTCCCACCCAAATGGAGATGGGTTCCAGTCTACTAGAATCTTCTTATAGAAAAGTAAAATGTTACATGTTTACCATTCAGGTCAGCATGTCCAAATGAAACGAAACGAACTGGACTTCCTTCTCTGTCAGGACCTATTAATTCAGTGAAACCGTACTGCTTTATGAACTGAAATTATAAAAATGAATGTGTTAAATGCAACTGAGAAATTGAAAAAATAAATCATCTGAATTTGTATGAGAAAAAACTTATTTGGAAAATATTTTATAAAAAATCTTAAGAACTTTAATGCTGACGTTTTTTTTATAGTTAATAATTAATTGCAACAATACTTCAAGTTATTACTTTATTAAATACTCAATTAAAATACCTTAATGCTTTAAACGTTAATATTATTACCCTAAGGTTTCATTCATACCTGTAAAATAGGTTTTGGGATTTTTTCTTTCCAAACAATTTAGGTTAAGAACTTCTCCGTCCTGTTTTTATACAGAAACATTTTGGATTGGATTGTTTTACCTCTGAGCGGCACTTTTTTGCACACCAGGGGCTAAATGGCCAGGCCACAAGAACCCCGAAGGCTCAGAGAAGGTTGGGGGAGGGGACCCACTGGAACAGCTGTTGGGAGACAGATGGTAGCCTCCCGTCAAGGCCATCCAGCGTGTTCTTTAACGTGCATAGGGTATGGCTCTCCTGCACACGGGGCCACGGCTTAATGTCCCATCCGACGGACGGCGGCCTTTACCAAGCCCATCGGTGTTCCCTACTGACCGTGGGCAGGGCGGGGAATTTTTGCGGAGATAAATCTCAACGCTGACCCAGCTGGGATTCGAACCTGGGAACTACAGATTACGAGCCTGGCGCGCTACCGACTGAGTCACCCCCGCCCCATAATACTTAGAGAGATTATCGAGTTAGATCTGTAAGAAAGGTAAACTGGAAGTAAAAAAAAAGTTATTTGAACATTGGAATGTGATTGTAAAACTTATGCTTATACGTAGATTAGTAAAATTCCGTTTCCTAACGTGCTAGGTTATTTTATGATCATTAGAATCATTTAATACTGATAGAAAGCATATTGGGGTTTACTGAGAATAGTACAGAAACTTGTTATTGATTATTGTAATTTTATTGCCTGTTATTAAATCAGTTCATTTATAGTTTGTTTGTTTTTTTCGGATTTATGTTCGATTGTCATATAACGAAATGCAAATAAAAATCTGTAACAAAATATATTCCCAGAATAAAAAAAGTGGTAGAGCAGAGTTGAGTTGTTTTTATGTCTGGGCGGCATTTTATGAACACCTGGGTTAAATGGCCAGGTCACAAGGACCCAAGGGATGAAAAAAGGTTGGCGTAGGGATCCAGTGGACAACTTTTATGATGAACTTTTTGATACAGATGGTAAGTCTCCCGTCATCCAACTAGTTCTTGAACGTACACAAGGTATGGCTCTCCGTCACACGAGGCTAGACTTAACGTCCCATCCGACGGATGGTGCCATTTCCAAGCCCATCGGTGCTCCCTTTCTCACCGAGAGACTTGGGTTGGGTTGTTTTACCTCTGAGCGGCACTTTTTTGCACACCATGGGCTAAATGGCCAGGTCACATTGACCCCGAAGGCTCAGAGAAGGTTGGGGGAGGGGACCCACTGGAACAGCTGTTGGGAGACAGATGGTAGCCTCCCGTCAAGGCCATCCAGTATGTTCTTTAACGTGCACAGGATATGGCTCTCCCGCACACGGGCCACGGCTTAACGTCCCATCCGACGGACGGCGGCCTTTCCAAGCCAATCGGTGTCCCCTACGGACCGTGGACAGGGCGGGGAATTTTGCGGAGATAAATCTCAACGCTGACTCAGCTGGGACTCGAACCTGGGAACTACAGATTACGAGTCTGGCACGCTACCAACTGAGCCACCTGCGCCCCTCACCGAGAGACGGATGGGAGGTTTAGCAGAGATAATCTCAATGCCGGCACAGAAGAGTCCCGAACCTGGAAACTGCATATTACGAATATCATGCGCTACCGGTTGAACCGAACCCCACTCCAGTTACAAACAGGATTAAACACAACATTTTTGAAAGGAATGTGGAAGACGAGCAGATGTGAAAATATTTTTAGTGCTTTTGCAAATATAAATTGATTAATGATTTGTTTTGAAATTTTACAAAGAGGAGGTTTGGTAAAACCCACAACCTAACCCTAGCTAGATCACTGAGGAAAACTACTCATCGTTTCGCATAGTATACAACTCTTCACTGGTAGCTCTGTCTATTATGCTAATGAAGTTTGATTGGAAAATATTTAGACATTTTTAATTACTAAAAAATCTGCAGTTGTAATAAAACTTCCATATTATGTCAGTGTTGAAAAACGAATGCATTGAACTCTAATATACGTTGGTTTTTTTTTTCTCTTTTAAGAGCATGCAGTGACACACAACGCAGAATTATTCTTCGCCCTTCGTCATTGTTACTCTGCAAAAAGGGGCGGGGGTGGCTCAGTCGGTAGCGCGCCGGGCTCGTAATCTGTACTTCCCAGGTTCGAGTCCCAGCTGGGTCAGCGTTGAGCTTTATCTCCGCAAAATTCCCTGCCCTGCCCACGGTCAGTAGGGGACATCGATGGGCTTGGAAAAGCCGCCGTCCGTCGGATGAGACGTTAAGCCGTGGCCCCGTGTGCGGGAGAGACATACCCTGTGCACGTTAAAGAACACGCTGGATGGCCTTGACGGGAGGCTACCATCTGTCTCCCAACAGCTGTTCCAGTGGGCCCCCTCCCCCAACCTTCTCTGAGCCTTCGGGGTCCATGTGACCTGGCCATTTAGCCCATGGTGTGTAAAAAAAGTGCCGCTCAGAGGTAAAACAACCCAACCCAAACTCTGCAAAAAAGTTCGCACTCCCTCCTAGCAGAGACAGCGGAGAATCTTTTTGCACGAATGATGTCCATTCCGTGTGGAATTTACACAACTCTATGCATCATCTCCATTGACAACGGTTGAAATAAATATAAATAAATAAATACCCCCTCAAGCAGCTGCTTGCCACAGAGGTCTGACAGGAGCCTGTCAGTTTATATGCCAAAGTAGAAGATCTGAGAGGATGGCAGGACCTCAGCAGAAAAACAACACACACATCCATGCCTAATTCCGGGGCTCGAACCCAGGTCCCTTAGATCAGTAGCCAAGCGTGCTAACCACTCGACCACGGGACGGCAAATAACACTTGTGAAAATTACGCAGCATATTGTGTTCTTTTTCCCTATATAATCACGATTAGTTTTCGTATAGGAAATGCCAACGTCAGCAAAGTGTTTTCCAGGGTGGCGGAGAGGTAGCAAAATTGTTTCAAGTGGAGGCTAAATAATTAATCGATGTTTAAAGACACAAATACAGTAAGCTCCCAGTTATCCGGCTTTTATCCGGTTAGACGAATGTGTCGGTTGCAGGAGAAATACTTTTGTAAGAATTTAATATAGTTAGTACAGTCGCTCAAAAAAGTATCCGAACACCATGGTTGATTACAGAATTCAGAAAAAATGTCTGGCAACGATTTTTTTTAGAAATGAGTGATCTGGCAACCTTCGTGTCACGTGATTACAGAATTCAGGAAAAATATCTGGAGCGTGTACAGCAACTGTACACGCTCCAGTTACCGTTCACAGCAAACTGGAACGTGTGCAGTTACTGCACACGCTCAATATTTCCGTGAGTGAGCCCACACGACCCAATGTGCTGTGAACATTAACAGCAACCGCTCCAGTTTGTTGTGAACGGTAACTGCACACGCTCCATATTCATTGCATTATATATTCATACGCATTATATATATTAAAAAATATCCGAACACTATGGTTGATTACAGAATTCAGAAAAAATATCTGGCAGCGATTGTTTTAGAAATTAGTGATCTGGCAACCTTCGTGCACGTGACACGAAGGTTGCCAGATAACTAATTTCTAAAAAAATCGCTGCCAGGTATTTTTTCTGAATTCTGTAATCAACCATAGTGTTCGGATACTTTTTTGAGCGACTGTACAATCTTGTATTGAAGTTTTGGTTGCAATACAAATATAGTTAAAAATAATGATAAAGGAAAGGAATTTTTATCTAAAATATAAATTTTTCTGCAGCATAAATGTAACAATACGTGAAAGATGTTGCCAACGCCAGTGGCATCCGGGAGAACGACCACTTGCATTGAAATTTTCTGTACCAAATTCAAATGTTCAATTTGAAATTTATCCCGGATATAAAGTGAAAATATAAAGGGGAAACATTTTATTGAAATGCACGTGAAAAAACTTTTTTTCTTACCAATAGAAATGATATTCTTCCATAAACAAAAGTAGCGTGAAAAAATGATTGCATTTAAGAAAATTTTTCGAAATTAGACCTGATATTATTTAACATAAATCAATTTTTTAGATCAATATTTTTCAAGGGGAGGGAGGGACACTTGTCCCTCCGACTTTAGCCCCTTGCCGACTTTAGATTATGATCGCGAAATATTTTGCTACGCTTCTCGCAAAAATTTCGGCCGAGTTTCCAATACGACATTGGCAACCGAAGAAATCGAATTTAAAAGTGTGGCCAAATTCAGAATACAAATAATTTAAAAAATAAATCTTTTATGTAATCGGCTGCAACTTGCTTCGTGAAGCGATCATTTCACATGAAACATCCGAACGATTTCATCGAAAGTCATCAGATATCTTTCTCTTTAAAGCAATATCTGGGATTTTTTTAAGTTGAGTGTTTTTTCTCTAATTGCTTAGAAATCAGGATAAAGAATAAGTTGTAAAGAATTGAAAAAAACTTACTTCTGGTATTTGGTATATGGTTGGAAGATTTTCAACGTTGTATACAAATTCCATTCTTAATCTCTGGAAAAGGAAATAGAAATCAACAAATAAATTGCAAAATGTACTTCAGATAATGCTAAAAGTGAGCTATTGGTTCAAATTTAAGGCAAAACTACGTTGTGCTATTGAGAATGTTTCAGAAACTCAAACTTAGCGATTGGATTGTTTTACCTCTGAGCGGCACTTTTTTGCACACCATGGGCTAAAAAAGGCCAGGCCACAAGGACCCCGAAGGCTCAGAGAAGGTTGGGGAGGGGACCCACTGGAACAGCTGTTGGGAGACAGATGGTAGCCTCCCGTCAAGGCCATCCAGCGTGTTTTTAACGTGCACAGGGTATGGCTCTCCCGCACACGGGGCCACGGCTTAAACGTCCCATCCGACGGACGGCGGCCTTTTCAAGCCCATCGGTGTCCCCTACTGACCGTGGGCAGGGTGGGGAAATTTTGCGGGTTGGGTTGGGTTGTTTTACCTCTGAGCGGCACTTTTTTGCACACCATGGGCTAAATGGCCAGGTCACATGGACCCCGAAGGCACAGAGAAGGTTGGGGGAGGGGACCCACTGGAACAGCTGTTGGGAGACAGATGGTAGCCTCCCGTCAAGGCAATCCTGCGTGTTCTTTAACGTGCACAGGGTATGGCTCTCCCGCACACGGGGCCACGGCTTAACGTCCCATCCGACGGACGGCGGCCTTTACCAAGCCCATCGGTGTCCCCTACTGACCGTGGGCAGGGCGGGGAATTTTGCGGAGATATATCTCAACGCTGACCCAGCTGGGACTCGAACCTGGGAACTACAGATTACGAGCCTGGCGCGCTACCGACTGAGCCACCCCCGCCCCAAGACTACAGAGACTGGACAGAGAAATAGAAACATTCCTTTGTTAAGTCAATGGATAGTCAAATTCGAAGATCTGTAATTTCTACTATACGCTTTTTATAGGAATACAGAACGAGATAAATTTAAATCTCATTCAAACCTATTTAAATGACGATTTTAACAATATTTGTTGAGTAGTTAAAGAACTGTGGAAGCTCTAATACTTACCATCAGCAAAGTCAGTCCTGTGTAAAACTGACAGTTATTGAAAGAACTATTGCACAAAATTCTAAAACATACACTTATTTTATGAAATGGTTTGAAGAAGTATATTTATATTTTTAAATTTAAATTAACTCCTGAGGTGAATTCTTATGAGTGATATTTCTGTTGTTCAACCTTTAAACTTCTATAACTCTTTAAGTACTAAAAGAATATTGTTTAAAATCGGTAGACATCCAGTGATGACGTCATTTCGATCACGCCCCTCCTAAAAAGTAGGAAACCTAGCAACAGAAAGCATCCAGCAAACGCACAGGAGAGGGGGGGGGGGAAGGAACTGCAATAAAAGTATTACGACTACTGACATCTTATAAATATCTTTAGTCATGTGTATCTATAAAAATTTATTTAACCAGCTACGGCTCCGAATTTAATACGCCATTGACATAAGATGAGCATGTTTCTATTTTTCTTCCATTGACTATTTCTTTTAATAAATGATTGTCTACGGTTCGTTTGACTTTCTTTGGTTCTAACAAAAATATAGAGAAGTGAAATCGAGGTAAACGAGAAAGAGCTTTCGTTACATGATGGGCAAGAAGTAATAAAATACAGATAAACTTACATTTCTTACTTCCTTTTCTGCTTTTCTCAAATGGAAATCTTTGGCTAAGGGAAAAATGTAGATATTTGCCTTTACTCAAAATAATACGAAAAGTATTTAAATATTTAAGTTAATTTACAATTTATGGCTTTGCATTATGGCTATTAAATATAAATTGCGCTAACAATTTAAACTTAGAGATAAGTTATTAGTAAAAGAAGCTGAGAAAAAAACTAGCTTACAAATATTTGATTTGACTTCTTATTACTGAAAAATCAAATTGGGCATCAATATGCTTTTAGATCATTTAAAAAAATCAAATTGGACATCAATATGCTTTTAGGTCATTTTCAAAAATCAAATTGGGCATCAATATGCTTTAAGATCATTTTAAAAAATCAAATTGGGCATCAATATGCTTTTAGGTCATTTTCAAAAATCAAATTGGGCATCAATACGCTTTTAGATCATTTTTAAAAATCAAATTGGTCATCAATATGCTTTTAGATCATTTTTAAGAATCAAATTGGGCATCAATACGCTTTTAGATCATTTAAAAAATCAAATTGGTCATCAATATGCTTTTAGATCATTTTTAAGAATCAAATTGGGCATCAATATGCTTTTAGATCATTTTTAAAAATCAAATTGGGCATCAATATGCTTTTAGATCATTTTTAAAAATCAAATTGGGCATCAATACGCTTTTAGATCATTTTAAAAAAATCAAATTGGGCATCAATATGCCTTTAGATCATTTTTAAGAATCAAATTGGTCATCAATATGCTTTTAGACCATTTTTAAAAATGAGTAACTGTTCTCGCTTTGTCATCTTTCTATCTGTAGACATTCAGCATTTTTTATCTTACAGCTAAATAAAAATGTCTTTTTTGCATAGGATAAGTAATAATGAAATATTATTGCATTGTTTTTTTTTCAAAATTTCGAATAATTTTTATTTCAACCAATTAAGACTACGACTACGGTATACGATATCTTCATGCGAGAATTTTGAAATTTGGGATGTAGAGTGTGGTGGTCACGGGTTTTACATTAATCGCAGCGATTTCCTCCAGGAAGAGTGGGGAGGCAATATATTACATTAAGTTGTTTTTTAAGAGACAAATGAAAAATCTACATCCATCTTAGACATCGACAGTTTTTTCATTCATAAGAAAAGCAGGATTGATAAGATTGTGAACAGATGGCGCCATGAACGATGTCCAGGGTGCTACATATTGGGTTGTGGGTTGTTTTACCTCTGAGCGGCACTTTTTTGCACACCATGGGCTAAATGGCCAGGTCACATGGACCCCGAAGGCTCAGAGAAGGTTGGGGGAGGGGACCCACTGGAACAGCTGTTGGGAGACAGATGGTAGCCTCCCGTCAAGGCCATCCAACGTGTTCTTTAACGTGCACAGGGTATGGCTCTCCCGCACACGGGGGCACGGCTTAACGTCCCATCCGACGGACGGCGGCCTTTCCAAGCCCATCGGTGTCCCCTACTGACCGTGGGCAGGGCGGGGAATTTTGCGGAGATAAATCTCAACGCTGACCCAGCTGGGACTCGAACCTGGGAACTGCAGATTGCGAGCCTGGCGCGCTACCGACTGAGCCACCCCCGCCCCCGGTGCTACATAAAGAAAAGCATTCCAATTATAACTTTTTCTGAGAACGATCCCTGTCAGGGATAAATATATTATGTATATTTCACATAAGTGATTTGTTATCCTAATTTTATCCTATTTTGAAATTAAAGAAAGTGAAGTTTACCATTTTCGACTTTAGCACCTTTACAAATAGAAATTCGACCTAATGGATGATTTGAAAATACAAATAATAATATTTCATTCGTACCTATCCAGTCCAAAAACATTTTTTCATTTATAACTTAATATTCAAATTTGAGCTTTAGAACCCTCACCCCACCTGGCGGCTAACTGATTACTTTCAATGTAAACCTCATGATGACCAGAGTCTACTGCCCATATTTCAAATTTCTAAACATGAACAGAACGTTTGCAATAACTGTTTAAAATTTTGGAATTTTCCACTTTTAGCCCCTCTAAACTGTAGATATCAAAAGTATTTGGACAGTCCAAAAACAAAACATTATTAACCAAAAATAAATCTCTTCATGTTATTAATCTTTATTTCAAATACGATTTAATTCACATATTGTAAATTACTTTTAAAAGTTTAACGCTAACATAATTTAATATAATATTTATTATGTAATAATTCCATTGTGTATAATCAAAAGAAGAAAGTTAATTAAAAATACTTTTTTTATCTTGCCCTTAGCAACCACAGTTATAGTAAAACATAAAAAGAAAATTAGTAAAGATATATGCGTATTAAATGCCCCCCCCCAATAAATATTGTTGTTCCAAATTATCGATTTTAAAGGTCTATATATATATTTAAATATTTGGAATTATCAACACCTTAAAAATGATTTAACTGAAAAAATTAATGATAAAATATTTAATTTTCACATTTAACTGAAAAATATAAATAATAAATTATTTTAAATTGAATTTTTGATGGAATTTTTTATTTCAATATGAAATTTAAGCATGCATTTACTGCATTTAAAAGTAAGCTTTTTTAAAGTATTCACAGGATGAGCCCCCTCCCCCCCCCCAGTGAAACTAAATTATCGAACTCTAACTTTACAATATCAAGTTGCAGAGGTTTCATTGGCAAGATGCCAAAGTTATGGATGATTTCACTTACAAAACAACGAGTTAAGGTTATTTTCATTTGAATATGATGATTATGAGGTTTTCATTTGAATATGATTATGAGATTTACATTTGGTAGACATCGAGCTCAGTCAGTATTTCTATAAATAAATTTCGTAAGACAAACTAATGATATGAAGAAACTCGAATTTTTTGGGAATGTCTAGTTATTGCGGTTATGATTTCCTGATTTGTTTCCTGAACACTGGAAAATACTATACGATAAGAGCAAATGATTATTCGATTTACATACCTCTGAGAAATCTCAGCAAGTAGACATCGTTATGTTTTGGTTTAATTATATCGGACAAATTCATTCGTAGCTAAAAGAACGAGAAAAATACTTCAATTATTAGAGCATGACTGAAATTCGGTGAATTGCAATGTTGAAAACAATGCTTATAAAAACAACAAAATATGTAACAAAACTGCTTAGAATTAGCAATTCCGATATTAGGATTTCATTCATTTGAGAGTTTCCTCAGTTCCTAGGGGCGGGGGTGGTTCAGTTGGTAGCGCGCCAGGCTCGTAATCTGTAGTTCCCAGGTTCGAGTCCCAGCTGGGTGAGCGTTGAGATTTATCTCCGCAAAAATTCCCCGCCCTGCCCACGGTCAGTAGGGGACACCGATGGGCTTGGAAAGACCGCCGTCCGTCGGATGGAACGTTAAGCCGTGGCCCCGTGTGCGGGAGAGCTCATACCCTGTGCACGCTAAAGAACACGGTGGATGGCCTTGACGGGAGGCTACCATCTGTCTCCCAACAGCTGTTCCAGTGGGTCCCCTCCCCCAACCTTCTCTGAGCCTTCGGGGTCCATGTGACCTGGCCATTTAGCCCATGGTGTGCAAAAAAGTGCCGCTCAGAGGTAAAACAACCCAACCTCAGTTCCATTATTTATCCTTATTTAGAAATATCGATTTCGCCCCGTTGTTGGTTGGTGCTTGGAAACAATACAATATTGATATTGTTAGAATATCGATAAAAATATAACCTGATATAGAATTTAGACTACAAATATTTGTTGCTGCAGAATGTGAATGTAAGCATTTGAGGTCCATGGTCCCTTCCAAAGACACCCTTAACCCATGCTTTCTAACAAAAATAATGTAAATAATTATTTCCTATAAATCCTATGTATTTAAAATTTCTAAAAAAAGCAACAAACGTTAAAAGTTTTTTATTCATTATATGTACATTCGCGAACGTCACGATATATATCTTTACAGTTCATAAAGGTAAGATGTTTATTTTATAGGTACCATTTAATTATTCTTGAAAAGAATAAAGATTAGGCAAATTATTAATTTATAGTTTAGATTATTATAGATTATTATTTAGAATATTATAGATTAGACAATTTGTTAATATCACGATTTTGAAATATTGTCAATTAGTGTCTGCGTTTGGTCAGTTTTCTTAACGTTATTTATAACGAAATGGCATTCCGGTTTGTCATGGCTCAATCCAATGGCACTGAAATAATTGATCTATTCTTTACTGTCTTGTTTCAACTTATGCAAAAACCATAATTCGCTTAGTGACGTCATTCCCAAGTACAACTTACTTACCTTCTGAAGAATCTCTCTCTGTTCCTTCGTTAAACTGTCTTCTACATCTTCACTCATCATGGTTGCTGCTGAAAAGGAATGGTGAAATAAATAACATTTACGATTTATAAACGTTTATGCTGATATGTATATATATTTCAGTTGGGTTGTTTTACCACTGAGCTTCACTTTTGCGCACACATTGGGCTAAATAGCCAAGTCACAAGGCTCACAGAAAGTTTTCGCAAAACATTGCATGCAAGTAGTTGGTCACACGGGGGAGAAAAATGTCAGGGAGGTCTTTAAAACCATGAACATAGTATTGAAGAGTGTTGAATATTTTTTATTCTGCTCTACACGTGTTCGTATTCAACGAGCTAAATGCCCAGGTCATAAAGACCCCAGAAGCTCAGAACTGGATGGAGATCAAATAAACAACTGTTAAGAGACAAGATGGAAGCGTTCTGTTAAGTACTTCTAATGTATTCCTTAACGTGCATAACTTATAGATGTTCTGCATAAAGAGCTTTGGTTTAACCTCCCATCCGAGGAATTGTGGCCTTTACAATCCCAACGGTGTTCCTTTTCTTGCCGAGAACATTGAGAGAATCAGCGGAGAAAATCTCAACATAGGCGCAGTCTGAATTCGAATCTAGAAACGTTAGCTTACGGAACTGAAACGCTATCAATTGAACATCACCACTGAAGTACCGCAAAACTCCCCGGCCTGCCCACGGTCAGTAGGGGACACCAATGGGCTTGTAAAGGCCGCCGTCCGTCGGATGGGACGTTAAGCCGTGGCCCCGTGTGCGGGACAGCCATACCCTGTGCACGTTAAAGAACACGCTGGATCGCCTTGACGGGAGGCTACCATCTGTCTTCCAACAGCTGTTCCAGTGGGTCCCCTCTTCTAAACTTCTCTGAACCTTCGGGGTCCTTTTGTGTCCTGGCCATTTAGCCCATTGTGTGCAAAAAAGTGCCTCTCAGAGGTAAAACAACCCAACCCATTGAAGTAGGATTTCGATACTAATGTAGTTCGCCAGGAATTTTCTCTGTAATTGAGCATGTCGTTGTTACCATGCTTCATTTAGTGATGAAAGCATTGTCAGAACAAAGTTTCGGGAGTATACTTCATTGGAATTCCATCCCAAAATGGCCGCAGGAGGATGGCTACATCTTCAGTTAGCACTTCATATATTTATGCGGAAACCTGAATAGTCATCAATTAAGTAAAGTGTTTGTCTACTGACTCTATTTCCCTTTTATAAGAAGAGTAGGGGGTTGGCATTGTCGGCAGTAGGCCAGGTTCGTAATCTTCAGCTCCCAGGTTAGAGTTCGAACTGTGCCTCTGTTCAGAATAATCTCCGCTAAACCGTACCCATTTTTTAGGTGAGAAAAGGGACATCGTTAGGTTTAGAAAGGTCACTGTCCATCGGATGGGACGTCAAGCCGTGGATCTGTGTACAGGACCGCAGTATTTAACATTATATATACGAGTGCGTTAAAGAACGTTCTGGATGGCCTTGTCGGGAGATTTCCATTTCTCTCCTAAGAGCTTTTCAAAGCCCTCTTCAACCTTCGCGTCGTTTCGACCTAGCCATTTAGCTCATTGTAGGCAAAAAAGGGTCACTCAGAGGTAAAACAACCCAACCCTTCTTTATGCTAGAATTCTTCACTGAACTCTCATTTATATCTCTTTTCCTCTCTCTTTTAAATTTTAGAAGACAATCTTTATGTTCATTTATATTCCAATCTACTTATTACTGTGATTTTTTAACATTCCTAATCGATTTATATATACCTTTAACTAGAGTCTGACAGAGATGAAATGGGGCCCTGATCAGTCACAGACCCCACCCATACTGGAACACATATAAGCATACGAATACTTCAAAAAATCAGATTTTCTATCATTTATTTAAAAAAATTAAATTATATAAAATAAGAACGATTTACCCCTAAGTCAGAGATACCTGAACCAAATGACTCTGCTGTGGCCTTCCTCTATCTGGGTCTGCCTCTAACTCCATCATCAATATCTCCATTGCTTTGGGTTTAAATGATCACCGATTATGAAAATCATCATGTAAACTAGAATAACCTGTTTAGAACAATTTAGAACCTTGAATCAATTATGACTTCTATGACAAACTTTACCTCTTCCCGCAAGGGTTAAAGGGCAGATCCCATTGATGCTTTTGTTGTGAAACGCGTACCAGGAAGTAGGATGTTGCAGGCAATTTAACTTAAAACTCTGTCGACAGCAGAGAAGAGTTCGGGTTCAAAACAGCACATACTACTTCGGGCTCGGGCTGTGTCTGGCTCAAAACAACACAGACGACTTCGGGCTCAAAACAGCACAAACGACGTAGGGATTAAAACAACACAGACGACTTCGGGATCAAAACAGCACAAACGACTTCGGGATCGGGCTGTGTCGGACTCAAAACAACACAGACGACTTCGGGCTCGGGTTTACCGGGCTCAAAACAACACAGACGATTTCGGGCTCAAAACAGCATAAATGACTTGGGTTGGGGCTGTGTCGTCTTGAAATAGAATAGACGACTTAGAGCTCTGGCTTTTGTCGGGGTCGAAACAAGATAGACAACTTTGGGTTCAGGTTTTTTTGGTGCTTTTGGGTTTCAAAATAGTACAGTCGACTTCAGGCTCGGGTTTACCGGCTCAAAATAACACAGACGCATTTAGGCTCAGGCTGTGTCAGGCTCAAAACCACACAGACGATTTCGGGCTCAAAACAGCATAAATGACTTGGGATAGGGTTGTGTCGTCTTGAAATAGAATAGACGACTTAGAGCTCTGGCTTTTGTCGGGGTCGAAACAAGATAGACAACTTTGGGTTCAGGTTTTTTTGGTTCTTTTGGGTTTCAAAATAGTACAGTCGACTTCAGGCTCGGGTTTACCGGGCTCAAAACAACGCAGACGCATTTAGGCTCAGGCTGTGTCAGGCTGAAAACCACACAGACGATTTCGGGCTCAAAACAGAATAAATGACTTGGGATAGGGCTGTGTCGTCTGGAAATAGAATAGACGACTTAGAGCTCTGGCTTTTGTCGGGGTCGAAACAAGATAGACAACTTTGGATTCGGGTTGTGTCGCGCTCAAAACAACATAGACAACTTCGGGCCTGGCTTTGTCGGGCTCAAAACAGTACAGTCGACTTCAGGGTCGGATTTACCGGGCTTAAAACAACACAGACGACTTCGGGCTTTGTCGGGTTCGAAGTAGGACAGACGACTTTGGGCTCGGGTTGTTTCGGGCTTAAAGCAGCACAGACGACTTCGGGTTCAAGCTATGTCGGCCTGAAAACAGTATAGATGACTTGGGATCGAGCTGTGTCGTCTGAAAACAGAATTGTCGACTTAGGGTTCAGGCTTTGTTGGGGCTCGAAACAGGATAGATAACTTTAAACTCAGGTTGTGTCGGACTCAAATGGAGATAAATTTAAATTTCTAATTTTTCTCGTAATTTTATAGTTTCTTGTAACAAAAATAGTTAGAAAATAAAACATAGCAAAAATAAAATGTAATAATTATTTATGGCTATAACTTCAATCTTTTAATCAGTATTTAGCAATTAAGAAGATTAGGCTCGGTAATCATTCTTTTGTTTACCATAATTACCGAGCCTAAAATATTCCATAATTACTGAGCCCAAACCCCCCCCCCCCTCTAGCTCTAAATTACTGAGCCCAAGCCCGCTCTATCTCTAAATTATTGAGACCAGTTCCTAACTCTTTCGATAATTACTGAACCCAAGCCCCCCCCCCCCCTCTAGCTCTAAATTACTGAGCCTAAGCCCGCTCTATCTCTAAACTATTGAGACCAGTTCCGAACTCTTTCGATAATTACTGAGCCCAAGCCCCCCCCCCCCCCCCCCCCACTTGAGGAGGTATTTTAGGCTCGGTAATCATTCTTTTGTTTCTTTTCCGGTATTCTCCTTCTTTTGATTAATGAATTGCTTTCGTAGGTTTTAATGATGACATTCAAAAAGTTTCAATTTCTACGAATTATTTCAAGTATATTTGGTTCAGAATAAAATTAGCATTATAATTTAGTTTTCAAATTACTCTGATTATTTTAAATATTCTTTACTATAAAGAATTGAGAATTTTTAGCAGCATATATTTCGCGCCTTTGTTTGCGAAGCTTTAGAATAGTTTTCCCCTTAAATGGAGTCGAAGGGATCAGTTTTGGTAGACTCTATAATTTCGAGCTAGAGCGGGCCCGTGCTTAGTAATTATTGAAAGAGTTCGGTCTCAGACTCAGTAATTATTAAAAGTGCTCGGTATGGACTCAATAGTTTTGATCTAGAGCGGTCGCGGGCTCAGTAATTATCGAAAGAGTTCGGAACTGGTCTCAATAATTCAGAGATAGAGCGGGCTTGGGCTCAGTAATTTAGAGCTAGAGGGGGGGGGGGCTTGGGCTCAGTAATTATCGAAAGAGTTAGGAACTGGTCTCAATAATTTAGAGATAGAGCGGGCTTGGGCTCAGTAATTTCGAGCTAGAGGGGGGGGGGGCTTGGGCTCAGTAATTATCGAAAGAGTTAGGAACTGGTCTCAATAATTTAGAGATAGAGCGGGCTTAGGCTCAGTAATTTAGAGCTAGAGGAGGGGGGGGGGGCTTGGGCTCAGTAATTATCGAAAGAGTTAGGAACTGGTCTCAATAATTTAGAGATAGAGCGGGCTTGGGCTCAGTAATTTAGAGCTAGAGGGGCGGGGGGGGGGGGGGTTGGGCTCAGTAATTATCGGAATATTTTAGGCTCGGTAATTATGGAAAGAGTTGGGGCCTGGGTCCAATAATTTCGGCTCGGCAGAATTGGTAATTATCGAAAGAGTTTAGGATTGGACTTAATGATTTGGGCTCAATATTTATTGAAAGAGCTCGGGTCAACACCTCTTATAACAGAAGACCGTACAACTAAGTTGGGATGTCAGTATAAGAGTCGTAAAAATCTAGCCATTATTATATACACCTATTTATATTTTTATTACTGGTGCATTTTAATATTAATCTTTATATCGTATTAATGTTTATTTTCAAATGTACCTGTTTCAGAAGCTAAATTATTCATATTTATTAGCATTATTATAACCCTAATAGAGATGAATAATTTTATTTCTAAATAAGGTATAGTTATAAATAAATACCCATTGCGATTTATAGCGCATTGGGATGTTAAACCATGCCCCGTGTGCAGGAGAGTCATACGCTATGCACGTTAACACGCTGGATGGCCTTGACTGGAGTCTACCATCTGTCTCCTAACAGCTGTCCAGTGGGTCCCATTCCCACAACCCTTCTCTTAGACTTCGGAGTCTTTGCAAACTTGGCTGCTTAGCCTGTTGTGTGCAAAACCATGCCGCTCAGAAGTAACCCAACCCACAACAACAGAATACCGAATGTTTTTATAATTCTCTGACAATTTCAAATGCCTGAAAAAACTCCCACTCCCACCCACCCCCACAAAAAAACAAAGTGTTACATCATAAATGACATCCCTCCTCCTCTCCTTGGTATGTAAGAGTTGAATAAAATTCGACCTATTAATTAAAAATCGATAGAATAAATTTACCTTTAAATCAATGATCTGTTAACGAAGAGAAAGCAAATCGCTCCCATTCGTTGTGTCCACTGCTCGTCCTGGCTGCTCCTCTTCAATCCTGTCTGAAAACACAACAGAAGTTGGCTCAAATTCTTCGTGGTTTCGTTACTAATTTCAGAATGCGAAGTTCAGGAAAGCGTTGTTTATAACTTTAAAACTTTTTCCTTATTGGATAAGAAATTAAAATTTCCGTCAAAACGAAAAATAAAACAGGATAATTTGTGAGAAAAAAGAAATGTCAATGCTACTTCTCTTTCAAAATATCAAAGAGACAGCTTTATTGATGTTAGAGGATCCTTGAAAGAAGTAGAAACGGATTTTGAAATGTCAAAGTGATAGACGACATAAAGAACACAAGAAACGAGTTTTTAATTTATTTTCCTTTTCAGTAATGTAAGCAGGGATGAGCTATATCTTATCAGAGGCACTTAAAGCATGGGCAAGCAACTGATGCGAAATTTTTGAGGGTCTTTTCCGTTTGCTTGCATCAATATCTTATTGAAAATTATGTTTGTATGAACAGGAAATCAGTTATAACTGAACTTCGGTTTCCCTTTTTGTGTTTCAGCTTGTGTAGTTGAGTAGGGGAGGAAACCCATAAGGCATGGATTCCGCCCCGCTTAAAATAATTTATATGTTTTTAGTAAGATACAGAATGAATAACAATTGCTTTTCTTCAAAACTTAAAAGATTAATACTTTCGATTACTTACATTAATTAAATTTTTCGGCCTGATATATTTTTCATTTAGATCGATATCGATTTTAAATTCCTGATCTGGCAACCTTCGTGTCACGTGACACGAAGGTTGCCAGATCACTGATTTCTACAAAAATCGCTACCAGATAATTTTTCTGTATTCTGTAATGAAACCATAATGTTCGGATTTTTTTAATATATATAATGCGTATGAATATATAATGTAATGAATATGGAGCGTGTGCAGTTACCGTTCACAGCAAACTGGAGCGGTTGCGGTTAATGTTCACAACACGTTGGATCGTGTGAGCTCACAAAGACCTGGATCGTGTGGGCTCACTCACGGAAATATTGAGCGTATGCAGTTACCGTTCACAGCAAACTGGAGCGGTTGCGGTTAATGTTCACAGCACATTGGATCGTGTGAGCTCACGAAGACCTGGATCGTGTGGGCTCACTCACGGAAATATTGAGCGTGTGCAGTTACCGTTCACAGCAAACTGGAGCGTGTGCAGTAACTGCACACGCTCCAGTTTGCTGTGAACGGTAACTGGAGCGTGTACAGTTGCTGTACACGCTCCAGATATTTTTCTTGAATTCTGTAATCACGTGACACGAAGGTTGCCAGATCACTGGCAGCGATCTGGTTGTGAGAAGCGATCTGGCAGCGATTTTTGTAGAAATCAGTGATCTGGCAATCTTCGTGTCACGTGACACGAAGGTTGCCAGATCAGGAATTTAAAATCGATATCGATCTAAATGAAAAATATATCAGGCCAAAAAATTTAATTAATGTAAGTAATCGAAAGTATTAATCTTTTAAGTTTTGAAGAAAAGCAATTGTTATTCATTCTGTATCTTACTAAAAACATATAAATTATTTTAAGCGGGGCAGAATCCATGCCTTATGGGTTTCCTTCCCCTACTCAACTACACAAGCTGAAACACAAAAAGGGAAACCGAAGTTCAGTTATAACTGATTTCCTGTTCATACAGACATAATTTTCAATAAGATATTGATGCAAGCAAACGAAAAAGACCCTCAAAAATTTCGCATCAGTTGCTTGCCCCATGCTTTAAGTGCCTCTGATATGATATAGCTCATCCCTGCTTACATTACTGAAAAGGAAAACAAATTAAAAACACGTTTCTTGTGTTCTTTCTGTCGTCTATCACTTTGACATTTCAAAATCCGTTTCTACTTCTTTCAAGGATCCTCTAACATCAATAAAGCTGTCTCTTTGATATTTTGAAAGAGAAGTAGCATTGACATTTCTTTTTTCTCACAAATTATCCTGTTTTATTTTTCGTTTTGACGGAAATTTTAATTTCTTATCCAATAGGGAAAAAGTTTTAAAGTTATAAACAACGCTTTCCTGAACTTCGCATTCTGAAATTAGTAACGAAACCACGAAGAATTTGAGCCAACTTCTGTTGTGTTTTCAGACAGGATTGAAGAGGAGCAGCCAGGACGAGCAGTGACACAATGAATGATAGCGATTTGCTTTCTCTTCGTTAACAGATCATTGAATTAAAGGTAAATTTATTCTATCGTTTTTTAATTAATAGGTCGAATTTTATTCAACTCTTACATACCAGGGAGAGGGAGGAGGGATGTCATTTATGATATAACACTTTGTTTTTTGGGGGGGTGGGAGTGGGAGTTTTTTTCAGGCATTTGAAATTGTCAGAGAATTATAAAAACATTCGGTATTCTGTTGTTGTGGGTTGGGTTACTTCTGAGCGGCATGGTTTTGCACACAACAGGCTAAGCAGCCAAGTTGCAAAGACTCCGAAGTCTAAGAGAAGGTTGTGGGAATGGGACCCACTGGACAGCTGTTAGGAGACAGATGGTAGACTCCAGTCAAGGCCATCCAGCGTGTTAACGTGCATAGCGTATGACTCTCCTGCACACGGGGCATGGTTTAACATCCCAATGCGCTATAAATCGCAATGGGTATTTATTTATAACTATACCTTATTTAGAAATAAAATTATTCATCTCTATTAGGGTTATAATAATGCTAATAAATATGAATAATTTAGCTTCTGAAACAGGTACATTTGAAAATAAACATTAATACGATATAAAGATTAATATTAAAATGCACCAGTAATAAAAATATAAATAGGTGTATATAATAATGGCTAGATTTTTACGACTCTTATACTGACATCCCAACTTAGTTGTACGGTCTTCTGTTATAAGAGGTGTTGACCCGAGCTCTTTCAATAAATATTGAGCCCAAATCATTAAGTCCAATCCTAAACTCTTTCGATAATTACCAATTCTGCCGAGCCCGAAATTATTGGACCCAGGCCCCAACTCTTTCCATAATTACCGAGCCTAAAATATTCCGATAATTACTGAGCCCAACCCCCCCCCCGCCCCTCTAGCTCTAAATTACTGAGCCCAAGCCCGCTCTATCTCTAAATTATTGAGACCAGTTCCGAACTCTTTCGATAATTACTGAGACCCCCCCCCCCCTCTAGCTCTAAATTATTGAGCCTAGGCCGAACTCTTTCAATATGTACTGAGCCGAAGCCCGCTCTATCTCTAAATTATTGAGACCAGTTCCGAACTCTTTCGATAGCGAATAGTATAATAAGAATTTTCCTAATAAAAAGTCATAGAAAGTAGACTATAAGGTTTAAGGGGGATACTCATTGGGTTTTCGCTGCCAGGAGTGATCCTGATATTCAAAGGGACAGGAATTTCCCGGATTCGAGGCCGAACTGCGCATGGATTGAGAACAGCGCACGTATTTAGGCTATGATCAATATGGTTCCGATCGTAGGTGGTGTGAGAGTTAGGTGCGAAGTGACATTTTCACATATGCGTGTAAAATCTTTACCTATTTACCGTCAATAGAAAAATATCTTTCTCATTATTTTTATCCGTTGAAAGTGATTTTTTTTAAAGAGACATATTGTGGTGATGTCATTATAATGATTTTGCCAACAAAAAGGCAAGAAAAATTAATTTTGAAATAAAAATACGTATACTCTTTTTAGTGCAATTATTTTTTTTGTAGATGTAAAAAAAATAAATAAATACCCCCTCAAGCAGCTGCTTGCCACAGAGGTCTGACAGGAGCCTGTCAGTTTATTTGCCAGAGTAGAAGGTCTGAGAGGATGGCAGGACCTCAGCAGAAAAACGACACATATATCCATTACCCGAACCCAGGTCTCTTAGATCAGTAGCCAAGCTCGCTAACCACTAGACCACGGGACGGTATTATGTCGATCTAACAATAATTATTTTAAATATATATGTAACTATTTTTTTTTTCTTATATACAATACCATTACTTTTATATTTTAATTCTATTAAAAAACGTGCATTACTAATTTTAAAACTCAATATTTTAGTTAAAAAAAGGCGCATTTTTTATTCTTCAACTTGAGTTCTGGATAGGGCAAAAGTTGAGAATATTTTCCGCTAACTAACTTTACTGGTCTCGGAGGGAAAACGGACACCGATGTGATTGAAAAGGAAACCTTCCGATGGGACGTTGAGCCGTGTGTAGGAGTATTATTAAGTAACGTAAAAAAAAACAAAATAGATACAAAATAGAGGCAGCGTGATATCGGGCGTCCCCAAATGACCAGAATGAGAGGGGATAGGGCAAGATTGAATCGGTTGGGTTGGGTTGTTTTACCTCTGAGAGACACTTTTTTGCACACCATGGGCTAAATGGCCAGGTCACATGGACCCCGAAAGCTCGGAGAAGGTTGGGGGAGGGGACCCACTGGAACAGCTGTTGGGAGACAGATGGTAGCCTCCCGTCAAGGCCATCCAGCGTGTTCTTTAACGTGCACAGGGTATGGCTCTCCCGCACACGGGTCCACGGCTTAACGTCCCATCCGACGGACGGCGATCTTTCCAAGCCCATCGGTGTCCCCTACTGACCGTGGGCAGGGCGGGGAATTTTGCGGAGATAAATCTGAACGCTGACCCAGCTGGGACTCGAACCTGGGAACTACAGATTGCGAGCCTGGCGCGCTACCGACTAAGCCACCCCCGCCCCAGATTGAATCGGAATGGACCGGAAAGCCGTCCCGGGATAAACGTCTTTCCATTCGCTTTAGTGGTGTCTAATAAATTTTTTGAACAATTAACTCAAAATATCTATTTTCTTAAATATCTTTTTCACCACCGTAACTAACAGTTTAGAGAGGCCATGGTCCCCCCTCTCCCCCCCCCCGGTCATGCTTCCACCCATTTCACAAGTCACTCACGTCACTAATACCAAGGAGACTGGAGGGGTGGGGGGGGGCTCAGTCGGTAGCACGCCAGGCTCGTAATCTGTAGTTTCCAGCTTCGAGTCCCAGTTGGGTCAGCGTTGACTTTTATCTCCGCAAAATTCGCCGCCTGCCCGTGGTCAGTAAGGGACACCGATGGGCTTGGAAAGACCGCCGTCCGTCTGATGAAACTTTAAGACGTGGCACCGTGTGCGGGAGAGCCATACCCTGTGCACGTTAAAGAACACGCTGGATGGCCTTGACGGGAGGCTACCATCTGTCTCCCAACAGCTGTTCCAGTGGGTCCCCTCCCCCAACCTTCTCTTAGCCTTTGGGGTCCTTGTGACCTGGCCATTTAGCCCAATGTGTGCAAAAAAGTGCCGCTTAGAGGTAAAACAACCCCCCTCCTCTTCCCCACCCCTCCGGTCATGCTTCTACCCATTCCACAAGTCATTCACGTCACTAATACCAAGATTAAATTTTCGGTCTTACCTGATAAAACGTCCACAACTAACCCATAAGGTTCTTCCTCCTGGACTCTAATGTGGTTTCTAGTGGAAATATTGAAACAAAATTCAATTATAGTTGTAAGCTCTTCATAACTGAGAGAAAAACTGTCGCGTTTAGTGCATGCGAATTACTAAGCATGTGCGTATGTGTACGATAAAACAAAATGAATTTGATTTCACGTTCAAGGTCTCGAACAGGTGTATATGTGTCTGGAAGGTCAGACTTTCTGCAGAATACTGGTTAAAAAAAATGAAATAATGAGTAATGGTGAGAGATAAGAAGAGTGAATGCAGCTTCTTTAATTTATGTCAATAACTATATTTCTGATTCTTTCGAATGAAGAAATTGCCTAACCATTCTGTTGACAACAAGAGGCATCCAATCGAGAGATGTAATTTTCGCATGATTGCTTTGGATTGTTTTACCTCTAAGAGGCGCTTTTTTCGCACACAATTGATTAAATGCTCAGGAAAGATCGAGGAAGAGATTTCATTGGACAGCTGTTGTTTAGGCAAATGGCAGTCTTCCTGTATCTATCATATCTTGTTCAAGTTAAGAAACAACCTGGATAGCCTTGGCGGGAGGCTGACATCTATGTTTCCTAACAGTTGTAAGGAGGGAATTTAAGCCACGGCTTCATGATCCTCCCGAAGGGCAGACGGCGGCTTTATCCAAACCCATCGATGTCCCCTTTCTCACTGAAGGTTGGTTGGTTGTTTTACCTCTGAACGGCATTTTTTTGCACACAATGGGCTAAATGGCCAGGTCACATGGACCCCGAAGGCTCGAGAAGGTTGGGGAAGGGGACCCACTGGAATAGCTTTTGGGAGAGAGATGGTAGCCTCCTGTCAAGGCCACCCAGCATGTTCTTTGAGTGCATGGTCTGGCTCTGCCACACACGGAGTCACAGCTTTATTTATAACGATTTGAATACTTTGAGGGTAATTTATCGTAAAGGAAAAACTTGAAAAAGTCTCGAAAATTACTTACAATATGTCTGTCTTCCTTTTTGCACAGAACCGGTTGCGTAAGAAGCTTATTCATCAAGATAAAAGTTGACGTTTGAAATAGCCTTGAGTTAAATTGCTATAAAAGGTTGTCTGCAATGTGATCACTTTGCAGATATTTGGTACAGTCGCTCAAAAAAGTATCCGAACACCACGGTTGATTACGGAATTCCGAAAAAATATCTGGCAACGATTTTTTTAGAAATTAGTGATCTGGAAACCTTCGTGTCACGTGACACGAAGGTTGCCAGATCACTAATTTCTGCTATTTACTGCACCTTCGTGTCACTATTTACTGCACCTTCGTGTCACGTGACACGAAGGTGCAGTAACTGCACACGCTCCACTTTGCTGTGAACGGTAACTGGAGCGTGTACAGTTGCTGTACACGCTCCAGATATTTTTCCTGAATTCTGTAATCACGTGACACGAAGGTTGCCAGATCACTAATTTCTGAAAAAAATCGTTGCCAGATATTTTTTCTGAACTCTGTAATCAACCGTGGTGTTCGGATACCTTTTTGAGCGACTGTACATGCAGAGTTTACCAGTCATCATTCTTTGAACCATAAACTGTGGTAATGGGTTGGGTTGTTTTACCTCTGAGCGGCAATCTTTTGCACACAATGGTGGTCGCAAGAACCCCGAAGGCTCAGAGAAAATTGGGAGAGGGTACTCACTGGAATAGCTGTTGGGATACAGATGGTAGCCTACCGTCAAGGCCATCCAGCGTTTTCTTTAACGAGCACAGGGTATGGCTCTCTCGCACACGGGGGCCACGGCTTAACGGCAAATCCGACGGACGGCGGCATTTCCAAGCCCATCGGTGTCCCCTACTGACCGTGGGCAGGGCGGCTCACTGAGGGTAAGGTGGGAAGCAGGTACAGTTGGCACTCGAACCTGAGAATTGCTGATTACGAGCTTGGCGTGCTACCGGCTGAACCAACCGAGCCCTCCACTAGACCAATTGAAAAGTCGTGTATCCGATAAGACAGCTGTCTTCTAAGTCAGGGGCCCTTAATCTGTTTTCCATGGGCTCATAGACGGATCCATGGATGGGCTGCAGGGCATCTCATGAATGTAATTGGGTGCAAAATGTTTATGTATGTCAGTAATAACGTGTCACAGGAAAATGTCGTGTAGACAGGGAACACTTGAAATAATTAGCTGAAATTTATTAGTTACCCTGAGTGGGATTCGAACCCACGTCTCCTAGAAGCATGCCAGGCGTCATAACCATTACTTCCATCATATGAGGCAGTTTGGCTGCCCGATTCCTGACATAGATGGCGCCAGTGGCGAATCAACAAAATATGTCGGAATATGTCGGCTTTTATTATGTCGGCTTGTATTTCGCATTGTTGAAGCAAACGGTTAATCTCTGCTAGTCAAGTGGTTATGACGCCTGGGAGACGTGGGTTCAAACCTGTCTCTCAGGATGAAACCAAAATATTTGTCAGCAAATTATTTCAAATGTTTGTGTATATTCATATTTCTGGAGAGGGGGGGGAGGGGTTTTGGGTTGGGTTGTTGTACCTCTGAGCGGCACTTTTTTGCACACCATGGGCTAAATGGCCAGGTCACATGGACCCCGAAGGCTCAGAGAAGGTTGGGGGAGGGGACCCACTGGAACAGCTGTTGGGAGACAGATGGTAGCCTCCCGTCAAGGCCATCCAGCGTGTTCTTTAACGTGCACAGGGTATGGCTCTCCCGCACACGGGGCCACAGCTTAACGTCCCATCCGACGGACGGCGGCCTTTCCAAGCCCAGCGGTGTCCCCTACTGACCGTGGGCAGGGCGGGGAATTTTGCGGAGATAAATCTCAACGCTGACCCAGCTGGGACTCGAACCTGGGAACTACAGATTACGAGCCTGGCGCGCTACCGACTGAGCTACCCCCTCCCCTGGGGGGAGGGGGAATCCATAGCTTTCGTCATAATCTCAAAGGAGGCCGTGATCCAAATAAGTTAAGAACCTCTGCTCTAAGTGAATGAAATAACCCAAAAACAACAAAGTAAATTGTTAGAGATGAGATCGGACTATACTTTTCGAGTTGAATACCCAAATTAATTACCCCAAGGTCAATTAAAAGAAAATAATTCTCTGGAACATCGTAAAAAAAAGTATATACGGATAATAAATCTTTTTTTTTTCAATTTTTCTTATTATAGGCTATTATTAATATCTAGATAGAAATGCGTATCTGCTTGGATCTAGAAAAAAATGGAGGCGAATGAAAAATCGA
Source organism: Ryuthela nishihirai (assembly GCA_038380435.1). Taxonomy (NCBI): domain Eukaryota; kingdom Metazoa; phylum Arthropoda; class Arachnida; order Araneae; family Heptathelidae; genus Ryuthela; species Ryuthela nishihirai. The sequence continues at coordinate 21,438,360 of JAWZYU010000013.1, forward strand.
TGAGGAGAAGGGTAGGGGGGTGGGGAACACACTCGAGCTGTAAAAATGCAGGGGGGGGGAGAGACTGGATTTCCAATGCAGTGAACATTTCCCCCTTCCGTTTTACAGGTCTCCAAAAATCTCTTGAAAAATGTATGAAATGTAAACAAGTTTAATGATTTTTTGGCCTCCGTTAGAGCTATGCACCGATCCCCTGTGATGATGCATAGAACCGGCCAGGCCTAGCACCTAACGTCCGACCCCGCCTTCTCATGGTGCAGACCGTTAGTACCTTTCAAAAGAGATACTCTCTTGTGGAAGTGAACGGAAGGGGAAGGCTGCCAGATTAGTTTGGCCTACTGATCTGGACAACTATGGATACTTTTCTTTTTTTTCTACCCTGCTGAGGAGTGGTCAACCACACAGGGTCCTGGTGCTGACCATATAAACCTACTGGACTGGACAGATATATGGCTCTGAGCTTGATTATGGATCCTGATTTTGCTACACTGGTGGGCTTCTGTGGAGGGAAAATCTTCCGCTGTGTTTTCTGTTTGTTTGTGGGTTGACAGCCCCAAGTGAATAGATTCACAGGATATGTTTATCAGCTGGTGGATAATCCTGAGCAGAAGTCATCGCAGGCACCTGAACTCTTTGCTTCTATTGGCATCGTCAAATTCTACGTTGGAGGAAATCTTCCAGTGTAGATGGCTTCAGCCTTTAGTAGTGGGGGAACGGGTCTTTGCCCCATGCCTGCGATTAGGGGACTGTTTGATATTGTCGGCATTCCCTCTCTCAATAAACATAGTTTCTTTAAACATCCTACTAACCATTTTCTCTCCATAGGTAGTTGGAATGTGAGGACTTTGCACAGAACTTTTTCTCTTGATGTCCTCACACAAGAATTCCACCATTATAATTTAGATATTCTCGGCTTGCAAGAGACCAGATAGACAGATAAACGTCAGATTCTTAAAAATAATCTTAAATTTCTCTTTTCAGGGAGGGACGCCAATAAGCATCACCAAGGCGTGGGTCTGCTTCTCAGCAGACACGCTAGTGATGCTCTTCTAGGATATGAGTGCATTAATGAAAGGTTTCTTACAGCAAAATTTCAGACAAGCGTTAAAGACTTGAATGTTATCTGCTGTTATGCCCCCACTGAGGATGCCGATGAGGATGAGAAGGATAGGTTTTATGAACAACTTCAGGATATTTTGAATTCTGTCAAGAAAGGAGATATTACCCTTGTTCTTGGTGACTTCAATGCCAAAGTTGGTACTGACTCTGACCTTTGGGGAGGAGTAATAGGCCCTTTTGGTATTGGTAGCTGCAATGGCAATGGGCAACGTCTCCTACAGGTAAGTAAACTCAATGGATTGAGAATAACTAACACTTATTACAAACACCGCGACATACATAAGTACACATGGGTTTCACCTGATGGGCTGCATAAGAATATGATTGATTACATATTAATTAACAGCAAATGGACTAGTTCTGTTAGGAATACCAGGTCATATAGGGGAGCTGAAATTGGATATGACCATTATCTTATTAAAAGTGTGTTGCAACTTAAACTTAAAAAGTGTTGTGCTAGGGTTAATAAATTTGCTTTTAATACTGAAGCTCTGAAAGACCCAGTTATAGCCAAAGCTTACCATGATAGGTTACTTAGTCATTATGACAGTCATGGTATGATTACTACTGAAGTTGAGGAAGAATGGGATCATTTTAAACAGGCCTTTTTGAACACTAACAGTACTCTTTTAATAAAAAAGGAGCAGAAGAAGCAGAATTATCTGAGTGATAAGGCACTTGAGCTTATTTCGGAAAGAAAGAACTGCAGGAATGTTCTTAATCAATACCTTACTAGTCCTAATAGAAAGCATTACAGAGAACTTAATAAACGTGTAAAAGATCAGTTAGCTGCTGATAAGAATCTTTGGCTTGATGGTTTGGCTGACAAAGCCGAGGAAGCAGTTAGACAGCACATCAGCAGAGAGCTGTATTAGATAGTTAATGTTTTATGTGGTAGAAAACGGACAGGCATACAAGGATTGAAGGATAAACAAGGTAAGGTTATAGAATGTGAGGATTCTTCATGGCTAGGTGGGTTGAGCATTTCAGTGATGTTCTAAAGAATGTAGTTAGTTCTACTCCCATTGTTTGCAATGACGATAGATGCATTGGCAGCTTTAATGTTGGCCCTATAACACAGTCTGAAGTTATTTTGGCTATTTCTAAACTTAAACTTCATAAATCCTCAGGGGTAGATGAAATTACTACAGAAATGCTTAGAGCTGGAAATGTTTCGGTTACCACTTGGATGACTGAAATTCTAAATATCTTTTATGATAAAGGCATGGTTCCTAAGGATCCTAAGGAAAGGCATGTTTCTAAGGATTTTACCATTTTACTAAGGATTTACCAATGTCCTTCTGATTTACAGAGCTATTGTTAACCCTATTTTCAAAAAAGGTGACGCAGCTCTTGTGATAGGTATAGGGGTATCAGCCTACTCTCTGTTCCAGGGAAAGTTCTTTCCATGATTGTGCTTAATAGAATTAAGAATCAGGTTGACAGTCAATTGCGTGATGAGCAATGTGGATTCAGAAGTGGTAGGGGATGTGTGGATCAGATATTTTCACTTAGTCAGATTCTTGAGAAATGTTAAGAATTTCAGAAACCTTTGGTTGCTAGCTTTGTTGATTTCAAAATGGCTTTCGACTCTGCTGATCGTCATAATTTGTGGTTGATTGTGTAATCATATGGTATACCTGACAAGTTAGTTAATATAATGAAAGCTCTCTATAATAACACTGAGTCATGTGTGAGAGTTGGTAAGGCTTGTAGCAATTGGTTTAGTATTACTTCTGGCGTTCGACAAGGGTGCATTTTGTCTCCTTTTCTCTTTAGATTGGTTGTTGATTATGTTATGCGAAATTCACTTCAAGGGAAAGATTTTGGCCTTAAATGGGCTGGAGATATGAAAATTTCTGATTTAGATTATGCTGATGATTTAGCCCTTTTGGCAAATGATGTTGATGAGATGAACTCTTTCATTCGAGCTGTTGATGAGACTGGTAGTAGAGTAGGTTTGGTTATAAACAGAGAGAAAACTAAAGTGATGAAAATTGGTCAGGCAGGCTGTGATTCAGTTAATCTGAATGGTTGCAGTCTTGAGCAGGTGTCACAGTTTAATTATCTTGGGAGCTATGTAACAGATAATGGTGATGTGCGGCATCAGATTAACAGATGAATAGGGATTGCTGCCGGTACTTTTAAGAATCTATGGAGAGTGTGGAGAAATAGGCGTATACACCTAAAGACTAAAATTAGACTGTATAATAGTTTGGTTCTTTCTAGGTTAGTTATGGTAGTGAAACTTGTACGCTGTAAACTAGATAACAGGAAACTAGACGCTTTTGATTCTAAATGCTTATGTAGTATCTTGGGCATTAGGTGGTTTAACTTTGTAACTAATGATAAAGGTTAGGCAAAGGAGTTTGCAACCTCTTTTAAGCAGCATATTGTGCAGAGACTCCGTTGGTTTGGCCATGTTGCCCGTATGATAATTATAGATTGGCGAATAGGGTTATGAACAGTGTGCCTAAAAGTCTCAGAAAGAAGGGGAGACCTAGGATGCGGCGGGCAGACAATGTCAAACAGGACCCTATTAGAATTGGTGTGCAGTGGCCATATGCAGCAGATGTAGCTCAGGACAGACTTGCTTGGAGAACTAAATTGCACGTTCTGGTTGGACCTTCGTAGCCCATAGCTGCTTGAGGATGATGATGATGATTCTACTAGCATTTTGAAAGAAGGGTGGCGGGGAGGTTATAGCCCCCTTGGCCCTCCTTCTAGATCCGGCCAAGCTTACAATGTCAGACCTCCTAATACTCAAGATAACGCGAAAGCATCTAAAATTAAGAGCATCAAGTTTTCTCTTATCTTGCTTACAAAGGGTCCAAATTTCACTACTATAACTAACCTTAAAAAAGGATCAATATTTTCATTATCTGCTTTAGGTGTGTACGACTATTTTTGTCACATTCTCCATAAGTTGTTAAAAGTCCCACCAACTATCTGTATCGTCATGGTCACGAGCAGAAATGTTTTTTTTTTTTTTTCACAGGGGATGGGCTTCAAATTTGTTTTATCGAGGGGTTAAATATTTCCAGTAGTGGGGAAAAACAAATCAGGTCTCTAAAATCAGTGTTCAAGTGTTTCAAAATCAGTGTTTCAAGATAGAAATTTTCATGCCGAGCTGTTTATCAATGACTGCTGTTGCAAATAAGAAATATGGTTACATCGTATCATAATACAACTAAGGATGCCCGAACACGCAAAAAATGTTTTCTTAATAATAAATAAAAACTTATTATAAATATTAAAATTAATTAATTAAATTATTAAAAATAAATCATATACTACAGACAACAAAAAGAAACGTGACAAAACGTGAACGTGACAAAAAGAAACAAAAAAACAAAAATGAACACCAACCAAGATTTACGCTCTTTGAAGAAAAAACATTTAATTTTCGCTACATCTGATATTATTTAACATAAATTAATAGATTAATTTTTGCAGAGGGAAAAAATCAACTCCCCAACCTGCCTATAATTCGTTTTTTTAAAGAGATAAATTAAAAATAATGCGAGCTTTTAATTTAGCTCGTATTATTTTTAATTTATCTCTTTAGCTTTTCTCACTCGTATTATTTCTCTAAAGGTTATTATATATATATAGTTTTACATATGATCAACAGATGGCAGCACGTAAGAATTAATGTGAGATTTTACAATTAATTTGTGCTTAATGTTTTCGCTCGTGATCAATGGTTTAATGGTATTTCTAATTGAACAACAATATTAATTTAATCTTCAGAAAATCTAAAAAGAATATTATTTTTTTTTCACTTACTAAGAGATAAATTAAAGAAAATTCATTGAAATTGAAAATTTGAAATTTTGAGGTTAGAGTGTGAAGGTCACATGATGTTTGAATTTGTAACAATAATTGCCGCTCGCACGTAGAGGGTCGAGAAAAAAAAACTGTTGTGTTTTAACCGATAATTGGAAAATTTCTGTTTAGGTTTGATTAAAACTAATCAAATATTGAAATTCGCATTTTTCAAATAGACTAAGACGAATACAGCCATTTTAATTTAATCACCATAGGTATCAGGAACGCTTATAGACGATTTTACCAGCAAGTCACAGGTGCCAAGAACGCATAGAGCCATTTCAAATTATTTACCAGAGATGACAGGAATATATATAGACGTCAGTTTCATACCAGGAGGTGTCAGGATCGCATATTGATGTTTCAACCAGCTAGCCACAAGTGCCAAGAACGCATATAGCCGTTTAAAATTAATAACCAGAGGTGTCAGGATCACATATTGATGTTTCAACCAGCTAGCCACAAGTGCCAAGAAAGCATATAGACGTTTAAAATTAATAACCAGAGGTGTCAGGATCACATATTGATGTTTCAACCAGCTAGCCACAAGTGCCAAGAACGCATATAGCCGTTTAAAATTAATAACCAGAGGTGTCAGGATCGCATATTGATATTTCCACCAGCTAGCCACAAGTGCCAAGAACGCATATAGCCGTTTAAAATTAATAACCAGAGTTGTCAGGATCACATATTGATGTTTCAACCAGCTAGCCACAAGTGCCAAGAACGCATATAGCCGTTAAAATTAATAACCAGAGGTGCCAGGATCACATATTGATGTTTCAACCAGCAAGCCACAAGTGCCAAGAACGCATATAGCCGTTTAAAACTAATAACCAGAGGTGTCAGGATCGCATATTGATATTTCAACCAGCTAGCCACAAGTGCCAAGAACGCATATAGCCGTTTAAAATTAATAACCAGAGGTGTCAGGATCACATATTGATGTTTCAACCAGCAAGCCACAAGTGCCAAGAACGCATATAGCCGTTTAAAATTAATAACCAGAGGTGTCAAGATCACATATTGATGTTTTAACCAGCGAGCCACAAGTGCCAAGAATGCATATAGCCGTTTAAAATTAATAACCAGAGTTGTCAGGATCACATATTGATGTTTTAACCAGCGAGCCACAAGTGCCAAGAATGCATATAGCCGTTTAAAATTAATAACCAGAGTTGTCAGGATCACATATTGATGATCCAACCAGCTAGCCACAAGTGCCAAGAACGCATATAGCCGTTTAAAATTAATAACCAGAGGTGTCAGGATCACATATTCATGTTTCAACCAGATAGCCACAAGTGCCAAGAACGCATATAGCCGTTTAAAATTAATAACCAGAGGTGTCAGGATCGCATATTGATATTTCAACCAGCTAGCCACAAGTGCCAAGAACGCATATAGCCGTTTAAAATTAATAACCAGAGTTGTCAGGATCACATATTGATGTTTCAACCAGCTAGCCACAAGTGCCAAGAACGCATATAGCCGTTAAAATTAATAACCAGAGGTGTCAGGATCACATATTGATGTTTCAACCAGCAAGCCACAAGTGCCAAGAACGCATATAGCCGTTTAAAACTAATAACCAGAGGTGTCAGGATCGCATATTGATATTTCAACCAGCTAGCCACAAGTGCCAAGAACGCATATAGCCGTTTAAAATTAATAACCAGAGGTGTCAGGATCACATATTGATGTTTCAACCAGCAAGCCACAAGTGCCAAGAACGCATATAGCCGTTTAAAATTAATAACCAGAGGTGTCAGGATCACAAATTGATGTTTTAACCAGCGAGCCACAAGTGCCAAGAATGCATATAGCCGTTTAAAATTAATAACCAGAGTTGTCAGGATCACATATTGATGATCCAACCAGCTAGCCACAAGTGCCAAGAACGCATATAGCCGTTTAAAATTAATAACCAGAGGTATCAGGATCATATATTGATGTTTCAACCAGCAAGCCACAAGTGCCAAGAACGCATATAGCCGTTTAAAATTAATAACCAGAGTTGTCAGGATCACATATTGATGTTTCAACCAGCTAGCCACAAGTGCCAAGAACGCATATAGCCGTTTAAAATTAATAACCAGAGGTGTCAGGATCGCATATTGATATTTCAACCAGCTAGCCACAAGTGCCAAGAACGCATATAGCCGTTTAAAATTAATAACCAGAGTTGTCAGGATCACATATTGATGTTTCAACCAGCTAGCCACAAATGCCAACAACGCATATAGCCGTTAAAATTAATAACCAGAGGTGTCAGGATCACATATTGATGTTTCAATCAGCAAGCCACAAGTGCCAAGAACGCATATAGCCGTTTAAAACTAATAACCAGAGGTGTCAGGATCGCATATTGATATTTCAACCAGCTAGCCACAAGTGCCAAGAACGCATATAGCCGTTTAAAATTAATAACCAGAGGTGTCAGGATCACATATTGATGTTTCAACCAGCTAGCCACAAGTGCCAAGAACGCATATAGCCGTTTAAAATTAATAACCAGAGGTGTCAGGATCGCATATTAATGTTTTAACCAGCGAGCCACAAGTGCCAAGAATGCATATAGCCGTTTAAAATTAATAACCAGAGTTGTCAGGATCACATATTGATGTTCCAACCAGCTAGCCACAAGTGCCAAGAACGCATATAGCCGTTTAAAATTAATAACCAGAGGTATCAGGATCATATATTGATGTTTCAACCAGCAAGCCACAAGTGACAAGAACGCATATAGCCGTTTAAAATTAATAACCAGAGTTGTCAGGATGACATATTGATGTTTCAACCAGCTAGCCACAAGTGCCAAGAACGCATATAGCCGTTTAAAATTAATAACCAGAGGTGTCAGGATCACATATTGATGTTTCAACCAGCAAGCCACAAGTGCCAAGAACGCATATAGCCGTTTAAAATTAATAACCAGAGGTGTCAGGATCGCATATTGATGTTTCATCCAGCTAGCCACAAGTGCCAAGAACGCATATAGCCGTTTAAAATTAATAACCAGAGGTGTCAGGATCGCATATTGATGTTTAAACCAGCGAGCCACAAGTGACAAGAACGCATATAGCCGTTTAAAATTAATAACCAGAGGTGTCAGGATCGCATATTGATGTTTTAACCAGCGAGCCACAAGTGACAAGAACGCATATAGCCGTTTAAAATTAATAACCAGAGTTGTCAGGATCACATATTGATGTTTCAACCAGCTAGCCACAAGTGCCAAGAACGCATATAGCCGTTTAAAATTAATAACCAGAGTTGTCAGGATCACATATTGATGTTTCAACCAGCTAGCCACAAGTGCCAAGAACGCATATAGCCGTTTAAAATTAATAACCAGAGGTGTCAGGATCACATATTGATATTTCAACCAGCTAGCCACAAGTGCCAAGAACGCATATAGCCGTTTAAAATTAATAACCAGAGGTGTCAGGATCACATATTGATGTTTCAACCAGCAAGCCACAAGTGCCAAGAACGCATATAGCCGTTTAAAATTAATAACCAGAGGTGTCAGGATCACATATTGATGTTTTAACCAGCGAGCCACAAGTGCCAAGAATGCATATAGCCGTTTAAAATTAATAACCAGAGTTGTCAGGATCACATATTGATGATCCAACCAGCTAGCCACAAGTGCCAAGAACGCATATATCCGTTTAAAATTAATAACCAGAGGTGTCAGGATCACATATTCATGTTTCAACCAGATAGCCACAAGTGCCAAGAACGCATATAGCCGTTTAAAATTAATAACCAGAGGTGTCAGGATCGCATATTGATATTTCCACCAGCTAGCCACAAGTGCCAAGAACGCATATAGCCGTTTAAAATTAATAACCAGAGTTGTCAGGATCACATATTGATGTTTCAACCAGCTAGCCACAAGTGCCAAGAACGCATATAGCCGTTAAAATTAATAACCAGAGGTGTCAGGATCACATATTGATGTTTCAACCAGCAAGCCACAAGTGCCAAGAACGCATATAGCCGTTTAAAACTAATAACCAGAGGTGTCAGGATCGCATATTGATATTTCAACCAGCTAGCCACAAGTGCCAAGAACGCATATAGCCGTTTAAAATTAATAACCAGAGGTGTCAGGATCACATATTGATGTTTCAACCAGCAAGCCACAAGTGCCAAGAACGCATATAGCCGTTTAAAATTAATAACCAGAGGTGTCAGGATCACATATTGATGTTTTAACCAGCGAGCCACAAGTGCCAAGAATGCATATAGCCGTTTAAAATTAATAACCAGAGTTGTCAGGATCACATATTGATGATCCAACCAGCTAGCCACAAGTGCCAAGAACGCATATAGCCGTTTAAAATTAATAACCAGAGGTGTCAGGATCACATATTCATGTTTCAACCAGATAGCCACAAGTGCCAAGAACGCATATAGCCGTTTAAAATTAATAACCAGAGGTGTCAGGATCGCATATTGATATTTCAACCAGCTAGCCACAAGTGCCAAGAACGCATATAGCCGTTTAAAATTAATAACCAGAGTTGTCAGGATCACATATTGATGTTTCAACCAGCTAGCCACAAGTGCCAAGAACGCATATAGCCGTTAAAATTAATAACCAGAGGTGTCAGGATCACATATTGATGTTTCAACCAGCAAGCCACAAGTGCCAAGAACGCATATAGCCGTTTAAAACTAATAACCAGAGGTGTCAGGATCGCATATTGATATTTCAACCAGCTAGCCACAAGTGCCAAGAACGCATATAGCCGTTTAAAATTAATAACCAGAGGTGTCAGGATCACATATTGATGTTTCAACCAGCAAGCCACAAGTGCCAAGAACGCATATAGCCGTTTAAAATTAATAACCAGAGGTGTCAGGATCACAAATTGATGTTTTAACCAGCGAGCCACAAGTGCCAAGAATGCATATAGCCGTTTAAAATTAATAACCAGAGTTGTCAGGATCACATATTGATGATCCAACCAGCTAGCCACAAGTGCCAAGAACGCATATAGCCGTTTAAAATTAATAACCAGAGGTATCAGGATCATATATTGATGTTTCAACCAGCAAGCCACAAGTGCCAAGAACGCATATAGCCGTTTAAAATTAATAACCAGAGTTGTCAGGATCAAATATTGATGTTTCAACCAGCTAGCCACAAGTGCCAAGAACGCATATAGCCGTTTAAAATTAATAACCAGAGGTGTCAGGATCGCATATTGATATTTCAACCAGCTAGCCACAAGTGCCAAGAACGCATATAGCCGTTTAAAATTAATAACCAGAGTTGTCAGGATCACATATTGATGTTTCAACCAGCTAGCCACAAGTGCCAACAACGCATATAGCCGTTAAAATTAATAACCAGAGGTGTCAGGATCACATATTGATGTTTCAATCAGCAAGCCACAAGTGCCAAGAACGCATATAGCCGTTTAAAACTAATAACCAGAGGTGTCAGGATCGCATATTGATATTTCAACCAGCTAGCCACAAGTGCCAAGAACGCATATAGCCGTTTAAAATTAATAACCAGAGGTGTCAGGATCACATATTGATGTTTCAACCAGCAAGCCACAAGTGCCAAGAACGCATATAGCCGTTTAAAATTAATAACCAGAGGTGTCAGGATCGCATATTAATGTTTTAACCAGCGAGCCACAAGTGCCAAGAATGCATATAGCCGTTTAAAATTAATAACCAGAGTTGTCAGGATCACATATTGATGTTCCAACCAGCTAGCCACAAGTGCCAAGAACGCATATAGCCGTTTAAAATTAATAACCAGAGGTATCAGGATCATATATTGATGTTTCAACCAGCAAGCCACAAGTGCCAAGAACGCATATAGCCGTTTAAAATTAATAACCAGAGTTGTCAGGATCACATATTGATGTTTCAACCAGCTAGCCACAAGTGCAAAGAACGCATATAGCCGTTTAAAATTAATAACCAGAGGTGTCAGGATCACATATTGATGTTTCAACCAGCAAGCCACAAGTGCCAAGAACGCATATAGCCGTTTAAAATTAATAACCAGAGGTGTCAGGATCGCATATTGATGTTTCATCCAGCTAGCCACAAGTGCCAAGAACGCATATAGCCGTTTAAAATTAATAACCAGAGGTGTCAGGATCGCATATTGATGTTTAAACCAGCGAGCCACAAGTGACAAGAACGCATATAGCCGTTTAAAATTAATAACCAGAGGTGTCAGGATCGCATATTGATGTTTTAACCAGCGAGCCACAAGTGACAAGAACGCATATAGCCGTTTAAAATTAATAACCAGAGTTGTCAGGATCACATATTGATGTTTCAACCAGCTAGCCACAAGTGCCAAGAACGCATATAGCCGTTTAAAATTAATAACCAGAGTTGTCAGGATCACATATTGATGTTTCAACCAGCTAGCCACAAGTGCCAAGAACGCATATAGCCGTTTAAAATTAATAACCAGAGGTGTCAGGATCACATATTGATATTTCAACCAGCTAGCCACAAGTGCCAAGAACGCATATAGCCGTTTAAAATTAATAACCAGAGGTGTCAGGATCACATATTGATGTTTCAAGCAGCACGCCACAAGTGCCAAGAACGCATATAGCCGTTTAAAATTAATAACCAGAGGTGTCAGGATCGCATATTGATGTTTTAACCAGCGAGCCACAAGTGCCAAGAACGCATATAGCCGTTTAAAATTAATAACCAGAGGTGTCAGGATCGCATATTGATGTTTTAACCAGCGAGCCACAAGTGACAAGAACGCATATAGCCGTTTAAAATTAATAACCAGAGTTGTCAGGATCACATATTGATGTTTCAACCAGCTAGCCACAAGTGTCAAGAACGCATATAGCCGTTTAAAATTAATAACCAGAGTTGTCAGGATCACATATTGATGTTTCAACAAGCTAGCCACAAGTGCCAAGAATGCATATAGCCGTTTAAAATTAATAACCAGAGTTGTCAGGATCACATATTGATGTTTCAACCAGCTAGCCACAAGTGCCAAGAACGCATATAGCCGTTTAAAATTAATAACCAGAGTTGTCAGGATCACATATTGATGTTTCAACCAGCTAGCCACAAGTGCCAAGAATGCATATAGCCGTTTAAAATTAATAACGAGAGCTGTCAGGATCGCATATTGATGTTTTAACCAGCGAGCCACAAGTGACAAGAACGCATATAGCCGTTTAAAATTAATAACCAGAGGTGTCAGGATCGCATATTGATGTTTTAACCAGCGAGCCACAAGTGCCAAGAACGCATATAGCCGTTTAAACTTAATAACCAGAGGTGTCAGGATCACATATTGATGTTTCTACCAGCAAGCCACAAGTGCCAAGAACGCATATAGCCGTTTAAAATTAATAACCAGAGGTGTCAGGATCGCATATTGATGTTTTAACCAGCTAGCCACAAGTGACAAGAACGCATATAGCCGTTTAAAATTAATAACCAGAGTTGTCAGGATCACATATTAATGTTTCAACCAGCTAGCCACAAGTGCCAAGAACGCATATAGCCGTTTAAAATTAATAACCAGAGGTGTCAGGATCGCATATTGATGTTTTAACCAGCGAGCCACAAGTGCCAAGAACGCATATAGCCGTTTAAAATTAAAAACCAGAGGTGTCAGGATCGCATATTGATGTTTTAACCAGCGAGCCACAAGTGACAAGAACGCATATAGCCGTTTAAAATTAATAACCAGAGTTATCAGGATCACATATTGATGTTTCAACCAGCTAGCCACAAGTGCCAAGAACGCATATAGCCGTTTAAAATTAATAACCAGAGTTGTCAGGATCACATATTGATGTTTCAACCAGCTAGCCACAAGTGACAAGAACTCATATAGCCGTTTAAAATTAATAACCAGAGTTGTCAGGATCACATATTGATGTTTCAACCAGCTAGCCACAAGTGCCAAGAACGCATATAGCCGTTTAAAATTAATAACCAGAGGTGTCAGGATCACATATTGATATTTCAACCAGCTAGCCACAAGTGTCAAGAACGCATATAGCCGTTTAAAATTAATAACCAGAGGTGTCAGGATCACATATTGATGTTTCAATCAGCAAGCCACAAGTGCCAAGAACGCATATAGCCGTTTAAAATTAATAACCAGAGATGTCAGGATCGCATATTGATGTTTTAACCAGCGAGCCACAAGTGCCAAGAACGCATATAGCCGTTTAAAATTAATAACCAGAGGTGTCAGGATCGCATATTGATGTTTTAACCAGCGAGCCACAAGTGACAAGAACGCATATAGCTGTTTAAAATTAATAACCAGAGTTGTCAGGATCACATATTGATGTTTCAACCAGCTAGCCACAAGTGCCAAGAATGCATATAGCCGTTTAAAATTAATAACCAGAGTTGTCAGGATCACATACTGATGTTTCAACCAGCTAGCCACAAGTGACAAGAACTCATATAGCCGTTTAAATTTAATAACCAGAGTTGTCAGGATCACATACTGATGTTTCAACCAGCTAGCCACAAGTGCCAAGAACGCATATAGCCGTTTAAAATTAATAACCAGAGGTGTCAGGATCACATATTGATGTTTCAACCAGCAAGCCACAAGTGCCAAGAACGCATATAGCCGTTTAAAATTAATAACCAGAGGTGTCAGGATCGCATATTGATGTTTTAACCAGCGAGCCACAAGTGAGAAGAACGCATATAGCCGTTTAAAATTAATAACCAGAGGTGTCAGGATCGCATATTGATATTTCAACCAGCTAGCCACAAGTGCCAAGAACGCATATAGCCGTTTAAAATTAATAACCAGAGTTGTCAGGATCACATATTGATGTTTCAACCAGCTAGCCACAAGTGCCAAGAACGCATATAGCCGTTTAAAATTAATAATCAGAGGTGTCAGGATCACATATTGATGTTTCAACCAGCAAGCCACAAGTGCCAAGAATGCATATAGCCGTTTAAAATTAATAACCAGAGCTGTCAGGATCGCATATTGATGTTTTAACCAGCGAGCCACAAGTGACAAGAACGCATATAGCCGTTTAAAATTAATAACCAGTGGTGTCAGGATCACATATTGATGTTTCAACCAGCAAGCCACAAGTGCCAAGAACGCATATAGCCGTTTAAAATTAATAACCAGAGGTGTCAGGATCGCATATTGATGTTTTAACCAGCGAGCCACAAGTGACAAGAACGCATATAGCCGTTTAAAATTAATAACCAGAGGTGTCAGGATCGCATATTGATATTTAAACCAGCTAGCCACAAGTGCCAAGAACGCATATAGCCGTTTAAAATTAATAACCAGAGTTGTCAGGATCACATATTGATGTTTCAACCAGCTAGCCACAAGTGCCAAGAACGCATATAGCCGTTTAAAATTAATAACCAGAGGTGTCAGGATCGCATATTGATGTTTTAACCAGCGAGCCACAAGTGACAAGAACGCATATAGCCGTTTAAAATTAATAACCAGAGGTGTCAGAATCGCATATTGATATTTCAACCAGCTAGCCACAAGTGCCAAGAACGCATATAGCCGTTTAAAATTAATAACCAGAGTTGTCAGGATCACATATTGATGTTTCAACCAGCTAGCCACAAGTGCCAAGAACGCATATAGCCGTTTAAAATTAATAACCAGAGGTGTCAGGATCGCATATTGATATTTCAACCAGCTAGCCACAAGTGCCAAGAACGCATATAGCCGTTTAAAATTAATAACCAGAGTTGTCAGGATCACATATTGATGTTTCAACCAGCTAGCCACAAGTGCCAACAACGCATATAGCCGTTAAAATTAATAACCAGAGGTGTCAGGATCACATATTGATGTTTCAATCAGCAAGCCACAAGTGCCAAGAACGCATATAGCCGTTTAAAACTAATAACCAGAGGTGTCAGGATCGCATATTGATATTTCAACCAGCTAGCCACAAGTGCCAAGAACGCATATAGCCGTTTAAAATTAATAACCAGAGGTGTCAGGATCACATATTGATGTTTCAACCAGCAAGCCACAAGTGCCAAGAACGCATATAGCCGTTTAAAATTAATAACCAGAGGTGTCAGGATCGCATATTAATGTTTTAACCAGCGAGCCACAAGTGCCAAGAATGCATATAGCCGTTTAAAATTAATAACCAGAGTTGTCAGGATCACATATTGATGTTCCAACCAGCTAGCCACAAGTGCCAAGAACGCATATAGCCGTTTAAAATTAATAACCAGAGGTATCAGGATCATATATTGATGTTTCAACCAGCAAGCCACAAGTGCCAAGAACGCATATAGCCGTTTAAAATTAATAACCAGAGTTGTCAGGATCACATATTGATGTTTCAACCAGCTAGCCACAAGTGCAAAGAACGCATATAGCCGTTTAAAATTAATAACCAGAGGTGTCAGGATCACATATTGATGTTTCAACCAGCAAGCCACAAGTGCCAAGAACGCATATAGCCGTTTAAAATTAATAACCAGAGGTGTCAGGATCGCATATTGATGTTTCATCCAGCTAGCCACAAGTGCCAAGAACGCATATAGCCGTTTAAAATTAATAACCAGAGGTGTCAGGATCGCATATTGATGTTTAAACCAGCGAGCCACAAGTGACAAGAACGCATATAGCCGTTTAAAATTAATAACCAGAGGTGTCAGGATCGCATATTGATGTTTTAACCAGCGAGCCACAAGTGACAAGAACGCATATAGCCGTTTAAAATTAATAACCAGAGTTGTCAGGATCACATATTGATGTTTCAACCAGCTAGCCACAAGTGCCAAGAACGCATATAGCCGTTTAAAATTAATAACCAGAGTTGTCAGGATCACATATTGATGTTTCAAACAGCTAGCCACAAGTGCCAAGAACGCATATAGCCGTTTAAAATTAATAACCAGAGGTGTCAGGATCACATATTGATATTTCAACCAGCTAGCCACAAGTGCCAAGAACGCATATAGCCGTTTAAAATTAATAACCAGAGGTGTCAGGATCACATATTGATGTTTCAAGCAGCACGCCACAAGTGCCAAGAACGCATATAGCCGTTTAAAATTAATAACCAGAGGTGTCAGGATCGCATATTGATGTTTTAACCAGCGAGCCACAAGTGCCAAGAACGCATATAGCCGTTTAAAATTAATAACCAGAGGTGTCAGGATCGCATATTGATGTTTTAACCAGCGAGCCACAAGTGACAAGAACGCATATAGCCGTTTAAAATTAATAACCAGAGTTGTCAGGATCACATATTGATGTTTCAACCAGCTAGCCACAAGTGTCAAGAACGCATATAGCCGTTTAAAATTAATAACCAGAGTTGTCAGGATCACATATTGATGTTTCAACCAGCTAGCCACAAGTGCCAAGAATGCATATAGCCGTTTAAAATTAATAACCAGAGCTGTCAGGATCGCATATTGATGTTTTAACCAGCGAGCCACAAGTGACAAGAACGCATATAGCCGTTTAAAATTAATAACCAGAGGTGTCAGGATCGCATATTGATGTTTTAACCAGCGAGCCACAAGTGCCAAGAACGCATATAGCCGTTTAAACTTAATAACCAGAGGTGTCAGGATCACATATTGATGTTTCTACCAGCAAGCCACAAGTGCCAAGAACGCATATAGCCGTTTAAAATTAATAACCAGAGGTGTCAGGATCGCATATTGATGTTTTAACCAGCTAGCCACAAGTGACAAGAACGCATATAGCCGTTTAAAATTAATAACCAGAGTTGTCAGGATCACATATTAATGTTTCAACCAGCTAGCCACAAGTGCCAAGAACGCATATAGCCGTTTAAAATTAATAACCAGAGGTGTCAGGATCGCATATTGATGTTTTAACCAGCGAGCCACAAGTGCCAAGAACGCATATAGCCGTTTAAAATTAAAAACCAGAGGTGTCAGGATCGCATATTGATGTTTTAACCAGCGAGCCACAAGTGACAAGAACGCATATAGCCGTTTAAAATTAATAACCAGAGTTATCAGGATCACATATTGATGTTTCAACCAGCTAGCCACAAGTGCCAAGAACGCATATAGCCGTTTAAAATTAATAACCAGAGTTGTCAGGATCACATATTGATGTTTCAACCAGCTAGCCACAAGTGACAAGAACTCATATAGCCGTTTAAAATTAATAACCAGAGTTGTCAGGATCACATATTGATGTTTCAACCAGCTAGCCACAAGTGCCAAGAACGCATATAGCCGTTTAAAATTAATAACCAGAGGTGTCAGGATCACATATTGATATTTCAACCAGCTAGCCACAAGTGTCAAGAACGCATATAGCCGTTTAAAATTAATAACCAGAGGTGTCAGGATCACATATTGATGTTTCAATCAGCAAGCCACAAGTGCCAAGAACGCATATAGCCGTTTAAAATTAATAACCAGAGATGTCAGGATCGCATATTGATGTTTTAACCAGCGAGCCACAAGTGCCAAGAACGCATATAGCCGTTTAAAATTAATAACCAGAGGTGTCAGGATCGCATATTGATGTTTTAACCAGCGAGCCACAAGTGACAAGAACGCATATAGCTGTTTAAAATTAATAACCAGAGTTGTCAGGATCACATATTGATGTTTCAACCAGCTAGCCACAAGTGCCAAGAATGCATATAGCCGTTTAAAATTAATAACCAGAGTTGTCAGGATCACATACTGATGTTTCAACCAGCTAGCCACAAGTGACAAGAACTCATATAGCCGTTTAAATTTAATAACCAGAGTTGTCAGGATCACATATTGATGTTTCAACCAGCTAGCCACAAGTGCCAAGAACGCATATAGCCGTTTAAAATTAATAACCAGAGGTGTCAGGATCACATATTGATGTTTCAACCAGCAAGCCACAAGTGCCAAGAACGCATATAGCCGTTTAAAATTAATAACCAGAGTTGTCAGGATCACATATTGATGTTTCAACCAGCTAGCCACAAGTGCCAAGAATGCATATAGCCGTTTAAAATTAATAACCAGAGTTGTCAGGATCACATACTGATGTTTCAACCAGCTAGCCACAAGTGACAAGAACTCATATAGCCGTTTAAATTTAATAACCAGAGTTGTCAGGATCACATACTGATGTTTCAACCAGCTAGCCACAAGTGCCAAGAACGCATATAGCCGTTTAAAATTAATAACCAGAGGTGTCAGGATCACATATTGATGTTTCAACCAGCAAGCCACAAGTGCCAAGAACGCATATAGCCGTTTAAAATTAATAACCAGAGGTGTCAGGATCGCATATTGATGTTTTAACCAGCGAGCCACAAGTGAGAAGAACGCATATAGCCGTTTAAAATTAATAACCAGAGGTGTCAGGATCGCATATTGATATTTCAACCAGCTAGCCACAAGTGCCAAGAACGCATATAGCCGTTTAAAATTAATAACCAGAGTTGTCAGGATCACATATTGATGTTTCAACCAGCTAGCCACAAGTGCCAAGAACGCATATAGCCGTTTAAAATTAATAATCAGAGGTGTCAGGATCACATATTGATGTTTCAACCAGCAAGCCACAAGTGCCAAGAATGCATATAGCCGTTTAAAATTAATAACCAGAGCTGTCAGGATCGCATATTGATGTTTTAACCAGCGAGCCACAAGTGACAAGAACGCATATAGCCGTTTAAAATTAATAACCAGAGGTGTCAGGATCGCATATTGATGTTTTAACCAGCGAGCCACAAGTGCCAAGAACGCATATAGCCGTTTAAACTTAATAACCAGAGGTGTCAGGATCACATATTGATGTTTCTACCAGCAAGCCACAAGTGCCAAGAACGCATATAGCCGTTTAAAATTAATAACCAGAGGTGTCAGGATCGCATATTGATGTTTTAACCAGCTAGCCACAAGTGACAAGAACGCATATAGCCGTTTAAAATTAATAACCAGAGTTGTCAGGATCACATATTAATGTTTCAACCAGCTAGCCACAAGTGCCAAGAACGCATATAGCCGTTTAAAATTAATAACCAGAGGTGTCAGGATCGCATATTGATGTTTTAACCAGCGAGCCACAAGTGCCAAGAACGCATATAGACGTTTAAAATTAAAAACCAGAGGTGTCAGGATCGCATATTGATGTTTTAACCAGCGAGCCACAAGTGACAAGAACGCATATAGCCGTTTAAAATTAATAACCAGAGTTATCAGGATCACATATTGATGTTTCAACCAGCTAGCCACAAGTGCCAAGAACGCATATAGCCGTTTAAAATTAATAACCAGAGTTGTCAGGATCACATATTGATGTTTCAACCAGCTAGCCACAAGTGACAAGAACTCATATAGCCGTTTAAAATTAATAACCAGAGTTGTCAGGATCACATATTGATGTTTCAACCAGCTAGCCACAAGTGCCAAGAACGCATATAGCCGTTTAAAATTAATAACCAGAGGTGTCAGGATCACATATTGATATTTCAACCAGCTAGCCACAAGTGTCAAGAACGCATATAGCCGTTTAAAATTAATAACCAGAGGTGTCAGGATCACATATTGATGTTTCAATCAGCAAGCCACAAGTGCCAAGAACGCATATAGCCGTTTAAAATTAATAACCAGAGATGTCAGGATCGCATATTGATGTTTTAACCAGCGAGCCACAAGTGCCAAGAACGCATATAGCCGTTTAAAATTAATAACCAGAGGTGTCAGGATCGCATATTGATGTTTTAACCAGCGAGCCACAAGTGACAAGAACGCATATAGCTGTTTAAAATTAATAACCAGAGTTGTCAGGATCACATATTGATGTTTCAACCAGCTAGCCACAAGTGCCAAGAATGCATATAGCCGTTTAAAATTAATAACCAGAGTTGTCAGGATCACATACTGATGTTTCAACCAGCTAGCCACAAGTGACAAGAACTCATATAGCCGTTTAAATTTAATAACCAGAGTTGTCAGGATCACATATTGATGTTTCAACCAGCTAGCCACAAGTGCCAAGAACGCATATAGCCGTTTAAAATTAATAACCAGAGGTGTCAGGATCACATATTGATGTTTCAACCAGCAAGCCACAAGTGCCAAGAACGCATATAGCCGTTTAAAATTAATAACCAGAGTTGTCAGGATCACATATTGATGTTTCAACCAGCTAGCCACAAGTGCCAAGAATGCATATAGCCGTTTAAAATTAATAACCAGAGTTGTCAGGATCACATACTGATGTTTCAACCAGCTAGCCACAAGTGACAAGAACTCATATAGCCGTTTAAATTTAATAACCAGAGTTGTCAGGATCACATACTGATGTTTCAACCAGCTAGCCACAAGTGCCAAGAACGCATATAGCCGTTTAAAATTAATAACCAGAGGTGTCAGGATCACATATTGATGTTTCAACCAGCAAGCCACAAGTGCCAAGAACGCATATAGCCGTTTAAAATTAATAACCAGAGGTGTCAGGATCGCATATTGATGTTTTAACCAGCGAGCCACAAGTGAGAAGAACGCATATAGCCGTTTAAAATTAATAACCAGAGGTGTCAGGATCGCATATTGATATTTCAACCAGCTAGCCACAAGTGCCAAGAACGCATATAGCCGTTTAAAATTAATAACCAGAGTTGTCAGGATCACATATTGATGTTTCAAGCAGCTAGCCACAAGTGCCAAGAACGCTTATAGCCGTTTAAAATTAATAATCAGAGGTGTCAGGATCACATATTGATGTTTCAACCAGCAAGCCACAAGTGCCAAGAATGCATATAGCCGTTTAAAATTAATAACCAGAGCTGTCAGGATCGCATATTGATGTTTTAACCAGCGAGCCACAAGTGACAAGAACGCATATAGCCGTTTAAAATTAATAACCAGTGGTGTCAGGATCACATATTGATGTTTCAACCAGCAAGCCACAAGTGCCAAGAACGCATATAGCCGTTTAAAATTAATAACCAGAGGTGTCAGGATCGCATATTGATGTTTTAACCAGCGAGCCACAAGTGACAAGAACGCATATAGCCGTTTAAAATTAATAACCAGAGGTGTCAGGATCGCATATTGATATTTAAACCAGCTAGCCACAAGTGCCAAGAACGCATATAGCCGTTTAAAATTAATAACCAGAGTTGTCAGGATCACATATTGATGTTTCAACCA
Source organism: Ryuthela nishihirai (assembly GCA_038380435.1). Taxonomy (NCBI): domain Eukaryota; kingdom Metazoa; phylum Arthropoda; class Arachnida; order Araneae; family Heptathelidae; genus Ryuthela; species Ryuthela nishihirai. The sequence goes on from JAWZYU010000013.1 coordinate 21,459,465, forward strand.
GCTAGCCACAAGTGCCAAGAACGCATATAGCCGTTTAAAATTAATAACCAGAGGTGTCAGGATCGCATATTGATGTTTTAACCAGCGAGCCACAAGTGACAAGAACGCATATAGCCGTTTAAAATTAATAACCAGAGGTGTCAGAATCGCATATTGATATTTCAACCAGCTAGCCACAAGTGCCAAGAACGCATATAGCCGTTTAAAATTAATAACCAGAGTTGTCAGGATCACATATTGATGTTTCAACCAGCTAGCCACAAGTGCCAAGAACGCATATAGCCGTTTAAAATTAATAACCAGAGGTGTCAGGATCGCATATTGATATTTCAACCAGCTAGCCACAAGTGCCAAGAACGCATATAGCCGTTTAAAATTAATAACCAGAGTTGTCAGGATCACATATTGATGTTTCAACCAGCTAGCCACAAGTGCCAACAACGCATATAGCCGTTAAAATTAATAACCAGAGGTGTCAGGATCACATATTGATGTTTCAATCAGCAAGCCACAAGTGCCAAGAACGCATATAGCCGTTTAAAACTAATAACCAGAGGTGTCAGGATCGCATATTGATATTTCAACCAGCTAGCCACAAGTGCCAAGAACGCATATAGCCGTTTAAAATTAATAACCAGAGGTGTCAGGATCACATATTGATGTTTCAACCAGCAAGCCACAAGTGCCAAGAACGCATATAGCCGTTTAAAATTAATAACCAGAGGTGTCAGGATCGCATATTAATGTTTTAACCAGCGAGCCACAAGTGCCAAGAATGCATATAGCCGTTTAAAATTAATAACCAGAGTTGTCAGGATCACATATTGATGTTCCAACCAGCTAGCCACAAGTGCCAAGAACGCATATAGCCGTTTAAAATTAATAACCAGAGGTATCAGGATCATATATTGATGTTTCAACCAGCAAGCCACAAGTGCCAAGAACGCATATAGCCGTTTAAAATTAATAACCAGAGTTGTCAGGATCACATATTGATGTTTCAACCAGCTAGCCACAAGTGCAAAGAACGCATATAGCCGTTTAAAATTAATAACCAGAGGTGTCAGGATCACATATTGATGTTTCAACCAGCAAGCCACAAGTGCCAAGAACGCATATAGCCGTTTAAAATTAATAACCAGAGGTGTCAGGATCGCATATTGATGTTTCATCCAGCTAGCCACAAGTGCCAAGAACGCATATAGCCGTTTAAAATTAATAACCAGAGGTGTCAGGATCGCATATTGATGTTTAAACCAGCGAGCCACAAGTGACAAGAACGCATATAGCCGTTTAAAATTAATAACCAGAGGTGTCAGGATCGCATATTGATGTTTTAACCAGCGAGCCACAAGTGACAAGAACGCATATAGCCGTTTAAAATTAATAACCAGAGTTGTCAGGATCACATATTGATGTTTCAACCAGCTAGCCACAAGTGCCAAGAACGCATATAGCCGTTTAAAATTAATAACCAGAGTTGTCAGGATCACATATTGATGTTTCAAACAGCTAGCCACAAGTGCCAAGAACGCATATAGCCGTTTAAAATTAATAACCAGAGGTGTCAGGATCACATATTGATATTTCAACCAGCTAGCCACAAGTGCCAAGAACGCATATAGCCGTTTAAAATTAATAACCAGAGGTGTCAGGATCACATATTGATGTTTCAAGCAGCACGCCACAAGTGCCAAGAACGCATATAGCCGTTTAAAATTAATAACCAGAGGTGTCAGGATCGCATATTGATGTTTTAACCAGCGAGCCACAAGTGCCAAGAACGCATATAGCCGTTTAAAATTAATAACCAGAGGTGTCAGGATCGCATATTGATGTTTTAACCAGCGAGCCACAAGTGACAAGAACGCATATAGCCGTTTAAAATTAATAAAAAGAGTTGTCAGGATCACATATTGATGTTTCAACCAGCTAGCCACAAGTGTCAAGAACGCATATAGCCGTTTAAAATTAATAACCAGAGTTGTCAGGATCACATATTGATGTTTCAACCAGCTAGCCACAAGTGCCAAGAATGCATATAGCCGTTTAAAATTAATAACCAGAGCTGTCAGGATCGCATATTGATGTTTTAACCAGCGAGCCACAAGTGACAAGAACGCATATAGCCGTTTAAAATTAATAACCAGAGGTGTCAGGATCGCATATTGATGTTTTAACCAGCGAGCCACAAGTGCCAAGAACGCATATAGCCGTTTAAACTTAATAACCAGAGGTGTCAGGATCACATATTGATGTTTCTACCAGCAAGCCACAAGTGCCAAGAACGCATATAGCCGTTTAAAATTAATAACCAGAGGTGTCAGGATCGCATATTGATGTTTTAACCAGCTAGCCACAAGTGACAAGAACGCATATAGCCGTTTAAAATTAATAACCAGAGTTGTCAGGATCACATATTAATGTTTCAACCAGCTAGCCACAAGTGCCAAGAACGCATATAGCCGTTTAAAATTAATAACCAGAGGTGTCAGGATCGCATATTGATGTTTTAACCAGCGAGCCACAAGTGCCAAGAACGCATATAGCCGTTTAAAATTAAAAACCAGAGGTGTCAGGATCGCATATTGATGTTTTAACCAGCGAGCCACAAGTGACAAGAACGCATATAGCCGTTTAAAATTAATAACCAGAGTTATCAGGATCACATATTGATGTTTCAACCAGCTAGCCACAAGTGCCAAGAACGCATATAGCCGTTTAAAATTAATAACCAGAGTTGTCAGGATCACATATTGATGTTTCAACCAGCTAGCCACAAGTGACAAGAACTCATATAGCCGTTTAAAATTAATAACCAGAGTTGTCAGGATCACATATTGATGTTTCAACCAGCTAGCCACAAGTGCCAAGAACGCATATAGCCGTTTAAAATTAATAACCAGAGGTGTCAGGATCACATATTGATATTTCAACCAGCTAGCCACAAGTGTCAAGAACGCATATAGCCGTTTAAAATTAATAACCAGAGGTGTCAGGATCACATATTGATGTTTCAATCAGCAAGCCACAAGTGCCAAGAACGCATATAGCCGTTTAAAATTAATAACCAGAGATGTCAGGATCGCATATTGATGTTTTAACCAGCGAGCCACAAGTGCCAAGAACGCATATAGCCGTTTAAAATTAATAACCAGAGGTGTCAGGATCGCATATTGATGTTTTAACCAGCGAGCCACAAGTGACAAGAACGCATATAGCTGTTTAAAATTAATAACCAGAGTTGTCAGGATCACATATTGATGTTTCAACCAGCTAGCCACAAGTGCCAAGAATGCATATAGCCGTTTAAAATTAATAACCAGAGTTGTCAGGATCACATACTGATGTTTCAACCAGCTAGCCACAAGTGACAAGAACTCATATAGCCGTTTAAATTTAATAACCAGAGTTGTCAGGATCACATATTGATGTTTCAACCAGCTAGCCACAAGTGCCAAGAACGCATATAGCCGTTTAAAATTAATAACCAGAGGTGTCAGGATCACATATTGATGTTTCAACCAGCAAGCCACAAGTGCCAAGAACGCATATAGCCGTTTAAAATTAATAACCAGAGGTGTCAGGATCGCATATTGATGTTTTAACCAGCGAGCCACAAGTGAGAAGAACGCATATAGCCGTTTAAAATTAATAACCAGAGGTGTCAGGATCGCATATTGATATTTCAACCAGCTAGCCACAAGTGCCAAGAACGCATATAGCCGTTTATAATTAATAACCAGAGTTGTCAGGATCACATATTGATGTTTCAACCAGCTAGCCACAAGTGCCAAGAACGCATATAGCCGTTTAAAATTAATAATCAGAGGTGTCAGGATCACATATTGATGTTTCAACCAGCAAGCCACAAGTGCCAAGAATGCATATAGCCGTTTAAAATTAATAACCAGAGCTGTCAGGATCGCATATTGATGTTTTAACCAGCGAGCCACAAGTGACAAGAACGCATATAGCCGTTTAAAATTAATAACCAGTGGTGTCAGGATCACATATTGATGTTTCAACCAGCAAGCCACAAGTGCCAAGAACGCATATAGCCGTTTAAAATTAATAACCAGAGGTGTCAGGATCGCATATTGATGTTTTAACCAGCGAGCCACAAGTGACAAGAACGCATATAGCCGTTTAAAATTAATAACCAGAGGTGTCAGGATCGCATATTGATATTTAAACCAGCTAGCCACAAGTGCCAAGAACGCATATAGCCGTTTAAAATTAATAACCAGAGTTGTCAGGATCACATATTGATGTTTCAACCAGCTAGCCACAAGTGCCAAGAACGCATATAGCCGTTTAAAATTAATAACCAGAGTTGTCAGGATCACATATTGATGTTTTAACCAGCTAGCCACAAGTGCCAAGAACGCATATAGCCGTTTAAAATTAATAATCAGAGGTGTCAGAATCGCATATTGATGTTTCAACCAGCAAGCCACAAGTGCCAAGAACGCATATAGCCGTTTAAAATTAATAACCAGAGTTGTCAGGATCGCATATTGATGTTTCAACCAGCTAGCCACAAGTGACAAGAACGCATATAGCCGTTTAAAATTAATAACCAGAGGTGTCAGGATCGCATATTGATGTTTTAACCAGCGAGCCACAAGTGCCAAGAACGCATATAGCCGTTTAAAATTAATAACCAGAGGTGTCAGGATCACATATTGATGTTTCAACCAGCAAGCCACAAGTGCCAAGAACGCATATAGCCGTTTAAAATTAATAACCAGAGGTGTCAGGATCGCATATTGATGTTTTAACCAGCGAGCCACAAGTGCCAAGAACGCATATAGCCGTTTCAAATTAATAACCAGAGGTGTCAGGATCACATATTGATGTTTCAACCAGCAAGCCACAAGTGCCAAGAACTCATATAGCCTTTTAAAATTAATAACCAGAGGTGTCAGGATCGCATATTGATGTTTTAACCAGCGAGCCACAAGTGACAAGAACTCATATAGCCGTTTAAAATTAATAACCAGAGTTGTCAGGATCACATATTGATGTTTCAACCAGCTAGCCACAAGTGCCAAGAACGCATATAGCCGTTTAAAATTAATAACCAGAGTTGTCAGGATGACATATTGATGTTTCAACCAGCTAGCCACAAGTGCCAAGAACGCATATAGCCGTTTAAAATTAATAACCAGAGGTGTCAGGATCACATATTGATGTTTCAACCAGCAAGCCACATGTGCCAAGAACGCATATAGCCGTTTAAAATTAATAACCAGAGGTGTCAGGATCGCATATTGATGTTTTAACCAGCGAGCCACAAGTGACAGGAACGCATATAGCCGTTTAAAATTAATAACCAGAGGTGTCAGGATCGCATATTGATATTTCAACCAGCTAGCCACAAGTGCCAAGAACGCATATAGCCGTTTAAAATTAATAACCAGAGTTGTCAGGATCACATATTGATGTTTCAACCAGCTAGCCACAAGTGCCAAGAACGCATATAGCCGTTTAAAATTAATAACCAGAGTTGTCAGGATCACATATTGATGTTTCAACCAGCTAGCCACAAGTGCCAAGAATGCATATAGCCGTTTAAAATTAATAACCAGAGCTGTCAGGATCGCATATTGATGTTTTAACCAGCGAGCCACAAGTGACAAGAACGCATATAGCCGTTTAAAATTAATAACCAGAGGTGTCAGGATCACATATTGATGTTTCAACCAGCTAGCCACAAGTGCCAAGAACGCATATAGCTGTTTAAAATTAATAACTAGAGGTGTCAGGATCGCATATTGATGTTTTAACCAGCGAGACACAAGTGCCAAGAATGCATATAGCCGTTTAAAATTAATAACCAGAGTTGTCAGGATCACATATTGATGTTTCAACCAGCTAGCCACAAGTGCCAAGAACGCATATAGCCGTTTAAAATTAATAACCAGAGTTGTCAGGATCACATATTGATGTTTCAACCAGCTAGCCACAAGTGCCAAGAATGCATATAGCCGTTTAAAATTAATAACCAGAGCTGTCAGGATCGCATATTGATGTTTTAACCAGCGAGCCACAAGTGACAAGAACGCATATAGCCGTTTAAAATTAATAACCAGAGGTGTCAGGATCACATATTGATGTTTCAACCAGCAAGCCACAAGTGCCAAGAACGCATATAGCCGTTTAAAATTAATAACCAGAAGTGTCAGGATCGCATGTTGATGTTTTAACCAGCGAGCCACAAGTGACAAGAACGCATATAGCCGTTTAAAATTAATAACCAGAGTTGTCAGGATCACATATTGATGTTTCAACCAGCTAGCCACAAGTGCCAGGAACGCATATAGCCGTTTAAAATTAATAACCAGAGGTGTCAGGATCACATATTGATGTTTCAACCAGCAAGCCACAAGTGCCAAGAACGCATATAGCCGTTTAAAATTAATAACCAGAGTTGTCAGGATCACATATTGATGTTTCAACCAGCTAGCCACAAGTGCCAAGAACGCATATAGCCGTTTAAAATTAATAACCAGAGGTGTCAGGATCACATATTGATGTTTCAACCAGCAAGCCACAAGTGCCAAGAACGCATAGAGCCTTTTAAAATTAATAACCAGAGGTGTCAGGATCGCATATTGATGTTTTAACCAGCGAGCCACAAGTGACAAGAACTCATATAGCCGTTTAAAATTAATAACCAGAGTTGTCAGGATCACATATTGATGTTTCAACCAGCTAGCCACAAGTGCCAAGAACGCATATAGCCGTTTAAAATTAATAACCAGAGTTGTCAGGATCACATATTGATGTTTCAACCAGCTAGCCACAAGTGCCAAGAACGCATATAGCCGTTTAAAATTAATAACCAGAGGTGTCAGGATCACATATTGATGTTTCAACCAGCAAGCCACAAGTGCCAAGAACGCATATAGCCGTTTAAAATTAATAACCAGAGGTGTCAGGATCGCATATTGATGTTTTAACCAGCGAGCCACAAGTGACAAGAACGCATATAGCCGTTTAAAATTAATAACCAGAGGTGTCAGGATCGCATATTGATGTTTTAACCAGCGAGCCACAAGTGACAAGAACGCATATAGCCGTTTAAAATTAATAACCAGAGATGTCAGGATCGCATATTGATGTTTTAACCAGCGAGCCACAAGTGCCAAGAACGCATATAGCCGTTTAAAATTAATAACCAGAGGTGTCAGGATCGCATATTGATGTTTCAACCAGCTAGCCACAAGTGCCAAGAACGCATATAGCCGTTTAAAATTAATTGCCGGAGCTGTCAGGATCACATATTGATGTTTCAACCAGCTCGCCACAAGTGCCAAGAATGCATATAGCCGTTTAAAATTAATAACGAGAGGTGTCAGGATCACATATTGATGTTTCAACCAGCTAGCCACAAGTGCCAAGAACGCATATAGCCGTTTAAAATTTATAACCAGAGGTGTCAGGATCACATATTGATGTTCCAACCAGCTCGCCACAAGTGCCAAGAACGCATATAGCCGTTTAAAATTAATAACCAGAGCTGTCAGGATCGCATATTGATGTTTTAACCAGCGATCCACAAGTGACAAGAACGCATATAGCCGTTTAAAATTAATAACCAGAGATGTCAGGATCGCATATTGATGTTTTAACCAGCGAGCCACAAGTGCCAAGAACGCATATAGCCGTTTAAAATTAATTACCGGAGCTGTCAGGATCACATATTGATGTTCCAACCAGCTCGCCACAAGTGCCAAGAACGCATATAGCCGTTTAAAATTAATAACGAGAGGTGTCAGGATCGCATATTGATGTTTCAACCAGCTAGCCACAAGTGCCAAGAACGCATATAGCCGTTTAAAATTAATTACCGGAGCTGTCAGGATCACATATTGATGTTCCAACCAGCTCGCCACAAGTGCCAAGAACGCATATAGCCGTTTAAAATTAATTACCGGAGCTGTCAGGATCACATATTGATATTTCAACCAGCTCGCCACAAGTGCCAAGAACGCATATAGCCGTTTAAAATTAATAACGAGAGGTGTCAGGATCACATATTGATGTTTCAACCAGCTAGCCACAAGTGCCAAGAACGCATATAGCCGTTTAAAATTTATAACCAGACGTGTCAGGATCACATATTGATGTTTCAACCAGCAAGCCACAAGTGCCAAGAATGCATATAGCCGTTTAAAATTAATAACCAGAGCTGTCAGGATCGCATATTGATGTTTTAACCAGCGATCCACAAGTGACAAGAACGCATATAGCCGTTTAAAATTAATAACCAGAGATGTCAGGATCGCATATTGATGTTTTAACCAGCGAGCCACAAGTGCCAAGAACGCATATAGCCGTTTAAAATTAATTACCGGAGCTGTCAGGATCACATATTGATGTTCCAACCAGCTCGCCACAAGTGCCAAGAACGCATATAGCCGTTTAAAATTAATAACGAGAGGTGTCAGGATCGCATATTGATGTTTCAACCAGCTAGCCACAAGTGCCAAGAACGCATATAGCCGTTTAAAATTAATTACCGGAGCTGTCAGGATCACATATTGATGTTTCAACCAGCTCGCCACAAGTGCCAAGAACGCATATAGCCGTTTAAAATTAATAACGAGAGCTGTCAGGATCACATATTGATGTTTCAACCAGCTAGCCACAAGTGCCAAGAACGAGAATAGTCATTTTAAATAAATAACCAGAGGTGTCAGTAACGTTTGTCGAAGAACGCATATAGTCATTTTAAATTACTAATGCTCTTGCATATGAACTGACAAAATTTAAATAAAGAAGCAAGAAGAGCGAATGCTTCTTCTTTCGATGTGGTTTAAAAGTAAGTGATGCACTTCACTTTGGAGACGTTTTTTTTTCTGATTATATTCTCTCATATATCATAAGTGAATGAACTGATAATATTGGATTCTCAGTTTTGTATTTATTATTTTCAGTGAGGGAAACTTTTATGAACAATTTTATAAATGAAATACAATTGTTAAACGTGTCAGATTTGCATGTTGACTATTCAGTGTTGAGCAGCTGTTAGCAATTCGGAAGTTTATTTTTAACGATCTCAGATTTTGAATGAAGAGTTATCTTTCTGGATGCTCTTCTCTCTTTCTACTCTATCAGGGGTGGGTAAATAGCGGCCCGCGGGCCACATTCGGCCCGCTAAGAGTTTTTTTGTGGCCCGCCAATACAGTCAGAAAAATCCGCCTTGAACCGAGATTTCCTTCCCCGTGCGCGACCGAAGATTCGTCTCGTATTTTCCACTAGGACGGCCACGTCAATACGCATGCGCAGTGTAGATACGAAAACAATTGCCCACCCCTGTACTATATGAATCAAGAGTTTCGAACTTTTCATTTGTCGACTTTTTACATATTGCAAGCTATATGTAAGTATTTGATCTTAGGGAAAAGCATTTCTGACTCATTTGACCTCCGACGTGTCCTTTCAAGGTCGAAGGTCACTTAGAGGTCAAACTTTGATCTACGAGAGCTAGGAACGTGAAAATTGGTGTCTGCCGGTGTTTCGTGTTGTGAAATTTGGATCCAGAGGGTCCTTTGAGGTCAAAGATCAAATTTTGATTTTCGGTGCTAGAGGGCTAAAAATTGGTTCCTGGGGGTATTTTGGGTGGCAGATCTGAGAAATGCCGAATTTTGGATGCGATGGGTCCTTCGAGGTCAAAGGTCAAATATCGATTTACCAGTGTTAGAGGGCTAAAAAAAATGGTTTCTGGGGGTATTTTGGGTGGCAGATCTCAGAAATGCCGAATTTTGGATGCGATGTGTCCTTCGAGGTCAAAGGTCAAATATCGATTTACCAGTGTTAGAGGGCTAAAACAAATGGTTCCTCGGGGTAATTTGGGTGGCAGATCTCAGAAATGCCGAATTTTGGATGCGCTGGGTCCTTCGAGGTCAAAGGTCAAATATTGATTTACCAGTGTTAGAGGGCTAAAAGTTGGTGCCTGGGGGTATTTTGAGTCGTACATCTCAGAAATTATGCCAAATTTTAGATGAAATGGATCCTTCAGAGTCGAAGGCTAAATTCGTTATAACACTGCTGGAAAGCTAAAAATTGGTGAAGAGAGTTATTTTGGGTTGGGTTGTACAACTCAGAAATAAGAAGAATTTCCAAATTCAGTGTTGCATTCCAGGTCAAATAGGGGTTGGAATGACCAGCTAGAAATTGAGAGGTGTCTATTGCTCCGATTGATATTCTAGGAGAGATTGATACTCTAGGAGAGATTGATACTCTAGGAGAGAATTGATATTCTCATTGAGATTGATCCCCGTGAACATTCCACCTAGTTTTGCGGCACAAGAAAGTGAAGGAACAAAACTCGATGTAGACTAAGACAGTCCGAACACAAATAGATTTCGTTTCACAGCTTACTCATAACTCTCAGATTTCGAGTTCAGAAGGTACAACGGGACGATGATTTTCATTTTACTCTTTTTTAAGGGGGGAAGAAAGGATGAGCATAACTTCTTTTATATACTATGACAGTCCCCACATCACTAGCTTTCATTTGACACCTTCTCGTAACTTTCAACCCTCGCATTTCGAAGAAATGATGGAACAATGATTTTTACATTTGCCCTTTTTAGGGGTGGGGGTGGGGGAAGGGGGGGGGGTAATTTTTCTATAGCCTTTAACAATCTTCACATCGCTAGCTTTCCTTTGACACATATCTCGTTGCTATCGATCAACGGATTGGTATCATCTGGTGGGACAATCATTTTGGTAAACACAGAAACAGACAAACTGTTAAATAAGGAGCGAAAAGCAATTAATAAGATTGGTAAAAACATTTCTCACTCTGAAGTGATAGAAGAAAACAGTTGAAAGCCATTACCACAGTTGGAGCGATGGTGGCTCAGATGGTAGCGCGCCAGGCTCGTAATCTGCAGTTCCCAGTTTCGAGTCCAAGTTGGGCAGCATTGAGATTTATCTCCTCAAAAACTCCCCGCCCTGCCCACGGTCAGTAGGGGACACCGATGAGCTTGGAAAGGCCGCCGTCCGTCGGATGGGACGTTAAGCCGTGGTGCCGTGTGCGGGAGAGCCATACACTGTGAACGTTAAAGAACACACTGGATAGCCTTGACATGAGGCTACCATCTGTCCCCTAACAGCTGTTCCAGTGTGTCCCCAACCTTCTGTGAGCCTTCGAGGTCCTTGTGACCTTTTTTGCACACAATGGGCTAAATGGTCAGGTCACAAGGACCCCGAAGGCTCAGAGAAGGTTGCGAGAGGGGACCCAATGGAACAGCTGTTGGGAGACAGTTGGTAGCCTCCCGTCAAGGCCATTGTGTGCAAAAAAAAGTGCCGCTCAGAGGTAAAACAACCCAACCCATTACCACAGTTTATGGTTCAAAGAATGATGACTGGTAAACTCTGCATGTACCAAATATCTACGAAGTGATCACATTGCAGACAACCTTTTAAAGCAATTTAACTCAAGGTTATTTCAAACGTTAACTTGTGTATCTTGAATAAGCTTCTTGTGCAACCGGTTCTGTGGAAAAAGGAAGATAAAAATATTAAAAAGTCTCGAAAATTATTTGCAAAGTTTTTCCTTCACGATAAATTACCCTCGAAACATTCAAATCGTTCTAGGTAAAATTCCTTGTAGAAATATCGTTCGCTTCGTTCATATAGCATAGTTTTTTTAACACCAATTTCCTAAATGGATATATCATAAAGCATCTAGAGATTGAGGAACACTGTAGGGTAGTAGCGTGGAGGTTAATAAATATGAGTATCGCAGTGCATACTCCCAAAAATGAAATATTTATTTAGATCTAACGGGTAAGCGGACAAGTCGAAAAAAGGACGATAGTTACTACTTTTTTTTAATGGGGGCTCTGTTAGATTCTTTTGTCTTGTTTTTTAAGGTGGAGATAAACTGTAGGCTTTCTGGTTTGTGTTGGTTTCTACTGGGTTGGGTTGTTTTACCTCTGAGCGGCACTTTTTTGCACACCATGGGATAAATGGCCAGGTCACATGGACCCCGAAGGCTCAGAGAAGGTTGGGAGAGGGGACCCACTGGAACAGCTGTTGGGAGATAGATGGTAGCCTCCCGTCAAGGCCACCCAGCCTTTTCTTTAACGTGCACAGGGTATGTCTCTCCCGCACACGGGACCACGGCTTAACGTCCCATCTGAAGGACGGTGGCCTTTCCAAGCCCATCGGTGTCCCCTACTGACCGTGGGCAGGGCGGGGAATTTTGCGAAGATGAATCTCAACGCTGACCCAGCTGGGACTCGAACCTGGGAACTACAGATTACGAGCCTGGCGCGCTACCGACTGAGCCACCCCCGCCCCGGTTTCTACTGGGAGATCTATAGGAAAGCTGTTAGGAGACAGATCCAATTTTTAACCTAACGAGACAAAGAACAGATCTAAATAGCGAAAGTCCTCACCAGGGATTTAAATATCGGGTAGATAAGACGAAGGGGTGCCGGAATAGGAAGTGTGGGGGGGAGGTGCTGGGTGTTTAAAAAATAAGATCCCCTCTTGAATTTCTCCAAAATGAAACGTTTTTCTCTTTCGATCTCCCTCTTGAGATTATTCAAGAGATTTAAATAATTTTTCTTTTATAAACCTAATTGAAAAATATTTATCGTTAGACCTTACGAAAACGCCTCCTTTTCGGAACCATTGGTATAAATGATGAGATAAAGACCATGAGAGTCTTTACTAATGATATAGGGGCGGGAATGGCTCGGTCGGTAACTCGACAGGCTCGTAATTTGCAGTTCCCAGGTTCGAGTCCCATTTGAGTCAACGTTGAGATTTATCTTCGCAAAACTCCCCGCTCTTCCCACGGTCAGTAGGGGTCACCGATGCGTTTGGTAAGGCCACCGTCCGTCGGATGAGACGTGAAGCAGTGGCTCTGTATTCATGAGAGTCATACTCTGCGCACGCTAAAGAATCATGCTGGATGACCTTGATGGAAGGCTTCATCTATCTTCTAACAGTTGTCCAATCTTCCCCAACCTTTTCTGAGCCTTTGGGTTTCTTGCGACTTTTGTGTTTTTTGTGGTCTTTATCCCATCTACCCCATGGGGCGGGGGTGGATCTCAGTCGGTAGCGCGCCAGGCTCGTAATCTGTAGTTCCCAGGTTCGAGTCCCAGCTGGGTCAGCGTTGAGATTTATCTCCGCAAAATTCCCAGCCTTGCCCACGGTCAGTAGGGGACACCGATGGGCTTGGAAAGGCCGCCGTCCGTCGGATGGGACGTTAAGCCGTGGTCCCGTGTGCGGGAGAGCCATACCCTGTGCACGTTAAAGAACACGCTGGATGGCCTTGACGGGAGGCTACCATCTGTCTCCCAACAGCTGTTCCAGTGGGTCCCCTCCCCCAACCTTCTCTGAGCCTTCGGGGTCCATGTGACCTGGCCATTTAGCCCATGGTCTGCAAAAAAGTGCCGCTCAGAGGTAAAACAACCCAACGCTCGTTAAAGAACACGCTGGAGGGCCTTGACAGGAGGATACCATCTGTCTCCCAACAGCTGTTCCAGTGGGTCCCCCCCAACCTTCTCTGAGCCTTCGGGGTCCATGTGACCTGGCCATTTAGCCCATGGTGTGCAAAAAAGTGCCGCTCAGAGGTAAAACAACCCAACGCACGTTAAAGAACACGCTGGATGGCCTTGACGGGAGGCTACCATCTTTCTCCCAACAGCTGTTCCAGTGGGTCCCCCCCCCCCAACCTTCTCTGAGCCTTCGGGATCCATGTGACCTGGCCATTTAGCCCATGGTGTGCAAAAAAGTGCCGCTCAGAGTTAAAACAACCCAACCCATCTACCCAATGTGTGCAAAAAAAAGTGCTTCTCAGAGTTAAAAGAACAAATCCCGGATGGAAAATGATTTATATTGGGTAACTTCTTAAATTGTTGCTGCTCTGCAAGTCGAGGAAATCTGATAACAGAAGGGATCCAAAATAATCGACAGAGATATTGCCACTCAAATTACTTTCGTCTAGTTCCAACATCTATTATCTGAATCATTTGCTCTAGGTATCTTAGATTTTATTTTCGCAAGACCCGCCGCCACTCGAAGAGATAAGAAGAAACCCCGAGTCCTTCGGGAACAGAAGACTTTGGGTTGGGTTGTTTTACCTCTGAGCGGCACTTTTTTGCACACCAAGGGCTAAATGGCCAGGTCACATGGACCCCGAAGGCTCAGAGAAGGTTGGGGGAGGGGACCCACTGGAACAGCTGTTGGGAGACAGATGGTAGCCTCCCGTCAAGGCCATCCAGCGTGTTCTTTAACGTGCACAGGGTATGGCTCTCCCGCACACGGGGTCACGGCTTAACGTCACATCCGACGCACGGCGGTCTTTCCAAGCCCATCGGTGTCCCCTACTGACCGTGGGCAGGTTGGGGAATTTTGCGGAGATAAATCTCAACGCTGACCCAGCTGGGACTCGAACCTGGGAATTACAGATTACGAGCCTGGCGCGCTACCGACTGAGCCCCCCCCCCCCCCCCCCCTCGTGCAGGAAGACCGAAGGGGGCCATGAACCAGAAACCACAACTGATGTTCGTGAACTCATTGAGGAAAACCAACACATCATTGTTCAGGAAATAAGTATAGGATATAAGTGTGGAAACAATTATTCATCAACATTTAAAGTTTCGAAATATCTGTGCCAAATGGAATCCCAACAAACTGACAGAACAGCGAAAAAGGGCTAGAGTCGACTCGTGCTAGAAATGATGAAAAAGGAAATACTGTTTGGGACCACTAGTTTGAATCTAGTGGTCCCAAACAATTAACAGGCATTGTCACAGGAGATGAGACATTGTTTTATTACTATACAACGCCTAGACAGATCGACATTATGTTTGGGCTGCGGAAGATGAGCCGCGTCCCTAAATCCTCCGACAAGACGTTCGCTGAAGGAAGAGAATGTTCACGTTTTTCTTTTTATTCCAAAGAGTGGTAGCCGCGGACACCTTGCCTAAAAAAATGACTATAAGTGGCCAATACTAAACGAACATTGTTTTGCTCAAAATCGTTAAGGAGATGAAGGAAAAGCTTCCAATAACAGGAGTGATTGACAATGTCAGCGCTCACAAAACACGGCAAGTTACGGCCTATCAGGAGCATATAAAAATCAGACAGCTACCGCACCTTGCATATTCACCCGATCTTGCATCATATGAATTTTGGTTGTTTCCAAAAATTAAAAAGGAACTTGCCGGGAAACCCTTTTTAAGAGACCTTACAAAACCTTACAATACCTTTTTTTAAAAGACCTTACCGAATGCGTTCGTTCAGAATTGCGGAATATTCTGCAACAGGAGTACCACCAAGCGTTCCAGAATAGGACTACACTTTTGCAACTTTGCAGAGATGCTGGAGGGGTCTACTTTGAAGGAGAGTAAAAGCTTTTTTGAGGTAAGTGCAATGGTTTTTGTTCTGTAGATGCATGCCATAAACTTTTTGAACGCCCCTCGTAAAGCGTCAAAAGATATTCCACTGACAGCAATAATCTGCCCCTTTTCTTAGATGTGGGTGAGAAAAGACATTTTGTGTTTAAAGAGATAAAAAGGAAATACTTTTTATATTTAATATGCGCTGAAAAAAATTGCTATTTGGGTTGAGTTGTTTTACCTCTGAGCGGAACTTTTTTGCACACCATGGGCTAAATGGTCAGGTCACATGGACCCCGAAGGCTCAGAGAAGGTTGGGGGAGGGGACCAACTGGAACAGCTGTTGGGAGACAGATGGTAGCCTCCCGTCAAGGCCATCCAGCATGTTCTTTAACCTGCACAGGGTATGGCTCTCCCGCACATGGGGGCCCACGGCTTAACGTCCCATCCGACGGACGGCGGCCTTTCCAAGCCCATCGGTGTCCCCTACTGACCGTGGGCAGGGCGGGGAATTTTGCGGAGATAAATCTCAACGCTGACCCAGCTGGGACTCGAACCTGGGAACTACAGATTACGAACCTGGCGCGCTACCGACTGAGCCACCCCCGCCCCCCATATTCACAAGAGGTGAGGCGAGTTCTTCCAGTTTTTGATTCTCTCGATTCTTGACTTAAAAGCTAGGAATTAACGATCTGTGTAGAAATGAGGCAGACTATTAAGGAACAAATGAAAAAAAATCTAAAGGGTTTCCTGGTAGGTAAAAGTGAAATTCTTCCCAGATAAAAGGATGTCGTTCGCAATAGCTTTGTCTTTTAAAGGGGGACCTAAAAAATAAACAATTTTCTGCGTCTATATTTTCTCCATTTCACCTTTGGTACTTCCTCTACATCTGGAGCAAAAACTTCCTTTAATTTACTGATTTCGCAAAATGCGTCTGTTGCGGAAGGATAATGTGAATTAAAGAATGGCTATATACTTACTCTAAAATAGAAACTGCTCACGGCGACTATTTTTCCTGTTAAGAAAGCGTATGAGTTAAGAAAGCCAACTCTCCCGGCGGGCGGGGGTGGCTCAGTCGGTAGCGCGCCAGGCTCGTAATCTGTAGTTCCCAGGTTCGAGTCCCAGCTGGGTCAGCGTTGAGATTTATCTCCGCAAAATTCCCCGCCCTGCCCACGGTCAGTAGGGGACACCGATGGGCTTGGAAAGGCCGCCGTCCGTCGGATGGGACGTTAAGCCGTGACCCCGTGTGCGGGAGAGCCATACCCTATGCACGTTAAAGAACACGCTGGATGGCCTTGACGGGAGGCTACTGGTTACTGCGGAGTGAGACCAATGCTTAAAAAAAAAACAAGTACCAGGCCGAAAACTAGGATGGAAAAGCAAAAATTTATTACTATCCCTTAGAATATTAGAAACGATAGCGATTCTCTGATCAGACTGGGGCGGGGTGGCTCAGGCAGTAGCGCGCCAGGTTCGTAATCTGTAGTTCCCAGGTTCGAGTCTCAGCTGGGTCAGCGATGAGATTTATCTCCGCAAAACTTCCCCCCCCCTGCCCACGGTCAGTAGGGGACACCGATGGGCTTGGAAAGGCCGTCGTCCGTCGGATGGGACGTTAAGCTGTGGCCCGTGTGCGGGAGAGAGCCATATCCTGTGCACGTTAAAGAACACTCTGGATGGCCTTGACGGGAGGCTACCATCTGTCTCCCAACAGCTGTTCTAGTGGGTCCCCTCCCCCAACCTTCTCTGAGCCTTCGGGGTCCATATGACCTGGCCATTTAGCCCATGGTGTGCAAAAAAGTGCCGCTCAGAGGTAAAACAACCCAACCTATGCACATTAAAGAACACGCTGGATGGCCTTGACGGGAGGCTATCATCTGTCTCCCAACAGCTGTTCCAGTGGGTCCCCTCCCCCAACCTTCTCTGAGCCTTCGTGGTCCTTGAGACCTGGCCATTTAGCCTATGGTGTGCAAAAAAGTGCCGCTCAGAGGTAAAACAACCGAACCCTTGTATAGATAGATAAAACTATAGTTATAGTATAATAATGCCAACTTCGTGACTTTGTTACTTGATCTAGCGACCTTTGAACTCTCATGGTGTACTCCAAAAATTTTACCCCCAAGGGGTACGCGTAACCAACGTTGAGAACGTAAATGAGATTTTGTTTTTTTTTTAATGTCGGACATAAAATATGCGACTAAAATTATACAAAGACAACTGTTTTGGATTTCAAAGACGGTGGACAACTTTGATATTTCCTGAAAAATTGGTTTCGTTCTGAATGAGATTCGAACCCACATTTCTCAGAAGTTTGCTAGCGTCATTACCACTAGATCAGTAGTGACTAGCGTTTTGTTCAGCAATGTGGTATATAAGCATTCCCGTATGTTTTTATTGATCCGCCACTGGCGCCATCTATGTCATCTACGTTTTTCTGCAAATTATTTCAAGTTACTTTTCCACAGGATATTTCCTGTGATACTTTATTACGGAATTCTAAGCCTTGCTTTTTTATTGGTTGCTACTGATTCGGAATTAAACGTTGATATTGGTTGATGATAAATCCGTATATGTTTACTTCCTTCCACTTTTGTATTACACACTTTATTATATGAACATATATTTCTTTCAGAATAAGCCGTGGCCCGTGTGCGGGAGAGCCATACCCTGTGCGCGTTAAAGAACACGCTGGATGGCCTTGACGGGAGGCTACCATCTGTCTCCCAACAGCTGTTCCAGTGGGTCCCCTCCCCCAACCTTCTCTGAGCCTTCGGGGCCCATGTGACCTGGCCATTTAGCCCATGGTGTGCAAAAAAGTGCCGCTCAGAGGGGAAACAACCCAAACCAACTCTTGCAGAATATTGTGGCAATCCTGTACATTTTGATATATTTCTACTTCAGAAGGATGCTACACATTTCCCACGACATTCTGGCGGAAGAATACTGCGTTAAGCACTGAAACAGATCATGTTCAGTGTTTGAAAGAGTACAGTAAACTCCTGTCCTTTACTGGTCTGATAAGAGTTGGGTTGTTTTACCTCTGAGAGGCACTTTTTTTCACACCATGGGCTAAATGACCAGGTCAAAAGGACCCCGAAGGCTCAGAGAAGATTGGGGGAGGGGATCCACTGGAACAGCTGTTGGGAGACAGATGGTAGTCTCCCGTCAAGACCATCCAGCGTGTTCTTTAACGTGCACAGGGTATTGCTCTTCCATACACGGGACCACGGCTTAACGTCCCATCCGACGGACGACGGCCATTCCAAGCCCATCGGTGTCCCCTACTGACCGTGGACAGGGCGGGGAGTTTTGCGGAGATAAATCTCATCGCTGACCCAGCTGGGACTCGAACCTGGGAACTACAGATTAAGAGCCTGGCGCGCTACTGCCTGAGCCACCTCGCCCCAGTCTGATCAGAGAATCGCTATCGTTTCTAATATTCTAAGGGATAGTAATAAATTTTTGCTTTTCCATCCCAGTTTTCGGCCTGGTACTTGATTTTTTTAAGCATTGATCTGACTTCGTCAGTAGCGTTGTCTTGATATCAATGTTCGCCAACGGTTCTCTATCGTTCTTCGGGATTACTATGCATGCTGAATACGTCAACGAAAAAGACAAAGAATTTAGAAATACTCTGCCAGAAATTTGTGAGATTATGGCAACATTCGGTGATTATTCAGATATGGATTTGTTATTGATAAAGATTATTAACAAGAAAAAGGGTACTCTTTTTCTGTAAAATGTTCAATTTCACCTGATGTATTCTACTTTCAGCCAGCGGGAGTGTGTCAGTTTATAGATTATTTATATTTCAGTTAAAATTATAAGGCATCTTAATTCTTGGCACAGATGATTCAGTCTTTTGTAGTAGTTGGGTTGTTTTACCTCTGAGCGGCACTTTTTGCACACCATGGGCTAAATGGCCAGGTCACATGGACCCCGAAGGCTCAGAGAAGGTTGGGGGAGGGGACCCAGTGGAACAGCTGTTGGAAGACAGATGGAAGTCTCCCGTCAAGGCCATCCAGCGTGTTCTTTAACGTGCACAGGGTATGCCTCTCCCGCACACGGGGCCATGGCTTAACGTCCCATCCGACGGACGCGGCATTTCCAAGCCCATCGGTGTCCCCTACTGACCGTGGGCGGGGCGGGGAAATTTGCGGAGATAAATCTCAACGCTGACCCAGCTGGGATTCGAACCTGGGAACTACAGATTACGAGCCTGGCGCTCTACTGACTGAGCCACCCCCGCCCCTTTTGTAGTAGTAATCGAGTTTCACTATCTCAGTCTTTTTAATGCAGCACTAATTGAGTTCTATCTTCTTCAGTCTTTGTAATGTAAGAGTAATATAATTCTATTTCTCTTACTCTTTTATGGTAGCAAACGAGCTATAGCTATCTTACTCCTGTAATGTGGTAATAATCGATCTTTACCTATATCGCTCTTTGTTTTAATCTCTGGTAATCGAGCTCTGTCTGCTTCAGATTTTGCAATATAATAGAAATCGTGTTCTACCTATCTCACACTTTGATGATAGAAATCGAGCTATGGCTATCTGACTCTTTTTAATTTGGTAGTAAATCGAGCTATGACTATCTCACTATTTTTAATGTGGTAATAATCGAGCTATGACTATATCACTCTTTTTAATGTGGTAATAATCGAACTATGACTATCTCACTCTTTTTATGTGGTAGTAATCGAGTTACGACTATCTCACTCTTTTTGATGTGGTAGTAATCGAGTTACGACTATCTCACTCTTTTTAATGTGGTAATAATCGAGCTATGACTATCTCACTCTTTTTAATGTGATAGTAATCGAGCTATGACTATCTCACTCTTTTTAATGTGGTAATAATCAAGCTATGACTATCTCACTCTTTTTAATGTGGTAGTAATCGAGTTACGATTATCTCACTCCTTTTTAATGTGGTAATAATCGAGATATGACTATCTCACTCTTTTTAATGCGGTAGTAATCGAGATATCACTATCTCTATTGAGGTAATAATCGAGCTATGACTATCTTACTCATTTTTTAGCGGTAGCTGTCGAACTCTACCTAAATAATCGAGTTTACGGCCATCCAGTGTGTTCTTTAACGTGCACCGGGTATGGCTCTCCCGCGCACGAATTAACGGTTTAACGTCTCATCCGACGAACAGCGGCCTTTCCAAGCCCATCGGTATCCTCTACTGATTGTGGCAGGGAGCTTTACGCAGATAACGCTAGCCCAGCTGGGACTCAAATCTGGGAACTGCAAGTTGCGAGCCTGACGCGCTACCGACTGAGCCAATCCGCACCCCACACTACGAATGCAAAGCTACAATTGAAAGCGCCTTAACTTTTGAACTTTTTTTTTATCTAACTTGTAAAAAATAGGTGTAACTTATAAAGAAAGTGTTTCTCTGTAGTTCGAAAGTAAATAAGGAAAATGTTATCAGATATCGACTATCGTTGTTAATTTCCTCGAGTGGGCTATAATTCATTTCCAGTCACGTGCAAAACCTTGAATTCCTGGTAGAGATAAGAAAGAGTAAAAAACACTGACGCAATGTGAACGTTAACACGATCTATTTGTCCTTGGTTTCCCAAATCTACGGACAACCATATTTATTTATTTCTGGTATAGGTAAAAAGTTGGCCCTAAAACAATGAAACATTAGTTGTTCGGTTTCAAGATTCTCCAGATTAATTTATGGTCTTTTCATGAGTCGTCGTTTATTTTCTCCAGGGTTGGGTTGTTGGGTTGTTTTACCTCTGAGCGGCACTTTTTTGCACACCATGGGCTAAATGGCCAGGTCACATGGACCCCGAAGGCTCAGAGAAGGTTGGGGGAGGGGACCCACTGGAACAGCTGTTGGGAGACAGATGGTAGCCTCCCGTCAAGGCCATCCAGCGTGTTCTTTAACGTGCACAGGGTATGGCTCTCCCGCACACGGGGGCACGGCTTAACGTCCCATCCGATGGACGGCGGCCTTTCCAAGCCCATCGGTGTCCCCTACTGACAGTGGGTAGGGCGGGGAATTTTGCGGAGATAAATCTCAACACTGACCCAGCTGGGACTCGAACTACAGATTACGAGCCTGGCGCGCTACCGACTGAGCCACCCCCGTCCCTTATTTTCTCCAGATTTCTATCTGTGTTTCATCATTATTGTCTGCTCCTACATCTTTCTCTAAATTCCTGTTACGGTAGATAAATTTCCCTTTATTGCTATTTTGTGTTATTTTTTTTCGATCGATTTTTTTTCTTTTTGTTCTAGTTTATCTCTAAGTCAATTCTTTAACAACAATGCCAGTTTTCTCCTTTTCTTTATTGTCTTTGTGTTTTTTAATCTTTCTTTTTTTTTTCATCGTTTTTCTCGTCAGAATTCGTAGTGCGCCAGACTCAGAATCTGTAGTTTCCAGGTTTGAATCCTTCTTGGACCAGCATTGAGATTTATCTACGCAAAACTCCCCTACCTGACCTCGGTCAGTAGGAGACACCGACGGGTGTGACAAGTCCGTCGAATGGGATTTAAAGCCGTGTGCTGGAGAGCCATACCCTGTGCATGTTAAAGAACACGCTGAATGGCCTTGAAGGGAAGCTACCATCTGTCTCCTAACAGCTGTCCAGTGGTCTCCTCCCCCAACCTTCTCTGAGACCTCGCGATCCTTGTGACTTGACCATTTAGTCCATTGTGTGCAAAAAAAAGTGTCGCTCAGAGGTATAACAACCCAACTGAGTCATAAAGTAGGGGACATGATTTGAGTTAGCCTATAATATTCGATTCCTATTCCATCACGAACTTCCGTTGTTCGATTCCTGTTCCATTCTATTCCATCACACACTCCCGTTGTTCGATATCTGTTCCATTACTTACTCCCTTGGTTCGATACCTATTTCTTTTCCAACTTCCCATAGTTAGTTTGTTATTTCATTACCTCGTGATGCGGCGAAA
Organism: Ryuthela nishihirai; assembly: GCA_038380435.1. Lineage (NCBI taxonomy): Eukaryota > Metazoa > Arthropoda > Arachnida > Araneae > Heptathelidae > Ryuthela > Ryuthela nishihirai. Next base: position 21,481,785 of record JAWZYU010000013.1, read on the forward strand.
TTCCTATTTCATTACCTATCAATCATTGCACCCTATCAACACGGTTACTGGGGCGGGGGTGGCTCAGTCGGTAGCGCGCTAGGCTCGTATTCTGTACTTCCCAGGTTCGAGTCCCAGCTGGGTCAGCGTTGAGATTTATCTCCGCAAAATTCTCCGCTCTGCCCACGGTCAGTAGGGGATAACGGTGGGCTTGGAAAGACCGCCGCCCGTCGGATGGAACGTTAAGCTGTGGCCCCGTGTGCGGGAGAGCCATACCCTGTGCACGTTAAAGAACACGTTGGATGGCCTTGACGGGAGGCTACCATCTGTCTCCCAACAGCTGTTCCAGTGGGTCCCCTCCCTCAACCTTCTCTGAACCTTCGGGGTCCATGTGACCTGGCCATTTAGCCCATGGTGTGCAAAAAAGTGTCGCTCATAGGTAAAACAACTCAACCAACACGGTTACAATTCAAAGCACATGTATAGTTAAAATCACTTTCACAGCGACTGAAACAAATTAATGCAACAGTGATATTCATTTCTATTTTTCAAATTCAACTATCAAAACTTAGGACTCAGTGATCTTTGTACCCTCACATAGGGAAACGTGTATGTATAAAAGAAAGTCATCAACACCAGTATATATGGCAAGTATCGCCTTAAACGTGATAGATGTTGTGTGTATTCCAAAGAAATACCTTATGGAATCATCGAAAATCGAATCTACAGTAAGCTGGCGCTTCAATTTGATTCTCAGGGCAACTGTTTATTTAGCTTCCGAATGTATGTTTGTGTTGTCTTTCTCTGCTGAAAGGAATTGCGTTGAAGGAATGTATGTTTCTGTTGTCTTTCTGCTGGAAGGAATTGTGTTGAAGGAATGTATGTTTGTGTTGTCTTTCTGCTGAAAGGAATTGTGTTGAAGGAATGTATGTTTGTGTTGTCTTTCTGCTGAAAGGAATTGTGTTGAAGGAATGTAGGTTTGTGTTGTCTTTCTGCTGGAAGGAATTGTGTTGAAGGAATGTATGTTTGTGTCGTCTTTCTGCTGAAAGGAATTGTGTTGAAGGAATGTATGTTTATGTCGTCTTTCTGCTGGAAGGAATTGTATTGAAGGAATGTATGTTTGTGTCGTCTTTCTGCTGGAAGGAATTGTGTTGAAGGAATGTATCTTTGTGTTCTCTTTCTGCTGAAAGGAATTGTGTTGAAGGAATGTATGTTTGTGTTGTCTTTCTGCTGAAAGGAATTGTGTTGAAGGAATGTATGTTTGTGTCGTCTTTCTGCTGGAAGGAATTTTGTTGAAGGAATGTATGTTTGTGTCGTCTTTCTGCTCAAAGGAATTGTGTTGAAGGAATGTATGTTTGTGTTGTCTTTCTGCTGAAAGGAATTGTGTTGAAGGAATGTATGTTTGTGTTGTCTTTCTCTGCTGAAAGGAATTGCGTTGAAGGAATGTATGTTTCTGTCGTCTTTCTGCTGGAAGGAATTGTGTTGAAGGAATGTATGTTTGTGTCGTCTTTCTGCTGAAAGAAATTGTGTTGAAGGAATGTATATTTCTGCTGTCTTTCTGCTGAAAGGAATTGTGTTGAAGGAATGTATGTTTGTTTTGCTTTCTGCTGAAAGGAATTGTGTTGAAGGAATGTATGTTTGTGTCGTCTTTCTGCTGGAAGGAATTGTGTTGAAGGAATGTATGTTTGTGTTGTCTTTCTGCTGAAAGGAATTGTGTCGAAGGAATGTATGTTTGTGTTGTCTTTCTGCTGAAAGGAATTGTGTCGAAGGAATGTATGTTTGTGTTGTCTTTCTGCTGAAAGGAATTGTGTTGAAGGAATGTATGTTTGTGTCGTCTTTCTGCTGGAAGGAATTGTGTTGAAGGAATGTATGTTTGTGTCGTCTTTCTGCTGGAAGGAATTGTGTTGAAGGAATGTGTGTTTGTGTTGCCTTTTTGCTGAAAGGAATTGTGTTGAAGGAATGTATATTTGTGTTGTCTTTCTGCTGAAAGGAATTGTATTGAAGGAATGTATGTTTGTGTTGTCTTTCTGCTGAAAGGAATTGTGTTGAAGGAATGTATATTTGTGTTGTCTTTCTGCTGAAAGGAATTGTGTTGAAGGAATGTATGTTTGTGTCGTCTTTCTGCTGAGGTGTCGCCATCCTCACAGTCCTTCTACTTAGGGGCATAGCTATGGGGAGGGGGGAGGGGGATGGTGGGGGGAGGATCCCCCCAAAGTAACTCGGAGTTGGCAAATTTCGAAGCGACTTCGTAAAATCTAGGTGAGTTGTGGAAATTTGTAATCTTCTTTTTTGTAAAATTAAGGGGAGTGAGCAAAATCTAGGGTAGTTGTAAAAATCGTGGCCACTTGGCAAATCTAGGGCAGTTGGAAAAATAGAGACGTCAAAATTCGAAGTCACTTAATAAAATACAAGTGAGTTGGGAAAATCGGACAACTTGGCAAAATCTTGGGGCGTTGGCAAAATTCGGCATTTGTCTACTTCTTTTCAATTGAAACGATCCTTACAGTTAGTTAGCCTAATTGCTACAAAATAGTACTATGTTTCAGGAAGTACAGGTAAAGGTGACTTTTAAGGCTTACTGACCGTATAACCCATTCTTCTCATTCTTCTCACACTCAAACTCGGAACCTGTTTTAATAATGACCGAACTGGCCCAATGCGCACATGCGTTTGCTCTGTAGCAGAAGTGATATTTCCTCTCTTTGACTTCCCCCCATCTCGAACTCTTCTGTTTCAAGGTCACATTGGACGCCCTTAAGGCATTATGAACTGGGAAACATTTCGTTGAGATTTATTCTTCCAGTTCTTGGCTTGCAAAACAGAACCAAATTGTGTCGGAATACATTTTCCTTTCCAAAGACGTTTCAACGGAGATTTTGAGAGAATATTTTTGAGGCTTCTGAAAAGGTTGGTAGTTCATGTATAATTTAAGTCGATTTTAAACCTAACTCGAGTACTTTGTTGTCTTAATGCTAAAAGATTTTTTTTTTGGTGATGTTTACTTACTTGAAAACAACGGCGAAAAATTTAATCTTTTTAGCCTAACTACTTCAGAACTGATTTTTTTCTTTCACGGAAAAAGTGTTTTTTTTTTCCCATGTGTTTTTTTTTTCTAAATTCTTATTTAAGAATATTGTTATTTTAAATGTGCTCAGGTCTTGATGGAAAGAACAAAAAACATAGGAAAATTGCGTTTTTTTTTTAAAATAATTTCTCTGAAATTGAAGCATGTATATTTTAATGTAAGGGTTGTTTTACCTCTGAGCGGCACTTTTTTTCACACCATGGGCTAAATGGCCCGGTCACAAGGACCCCGAAGGCTCAGAGAAGGTTTGGGGAATGGGGTCCACTGGATAACTGTTAGGTGACAGATGGTAGCCTCCCGTCAAGGCCATCCAGCGTGTTCTTTAACGTGTACAGGTTATGACTCTGCCGTACAAGGAGCCACGGCTAAACGTCTCATTCGAAGAACGGCGGCTTTTCCAAGCCCATTGGTGTCCCCTATTGTCCGTGGGCAGAGCGAGAAATTTTGCGGAGATAAATCTCAACGTTGACTTAGCTGGGACTCGAACCTGGGAACGACAGATTACGAACCTGGAAACTACAGATTACGAGCCTGGCGCGCTACCGACTGAGCTCCGCCCCACGTTATAATGTAAAATCCGTCACAAGAGTTGAAAAATTCTGAGTTCTTAGTAATCGGTAGAAAAAAACAATGGAAGCAAAGAATTATGATTCAAATGCACTTCGTTGCAGTGAACGTTAGAGATGAAGTTTAAAGGTTATTCCGCGATGTTTAGCTGATAATTTGTTGGTGGTGATAAGATAAATTTTGGCTTTATCAAAGTCACGTGTTTTTCCTCTATAGTATATGGAACGGGCTAAAGTAGTACTTTGTTTTACTGTTCTCATATCTCTCATGTGTTCTTTGAGTCGTATTTTTGCTCTTCGTTTTTGTCTTGCCGAAATAGGGTTTATTTTGTTCTGCATTATTGGTGTTCATTGGAATTTTGTAAACACAGGGAATGTATAATACATATGAATCAAAAAACTAAAAAGTGCTGTGATAAACCTGGAAAAGAAACCGAAAACAAGGAATCCCCCAATTTGGATCACCACGCATTTGGAAACAACTCTATTCTGAAGAACTGGATTTTGGCAATATCCTAAAACAGTGTCTAAAGGTATTTATAATATTGTATCTAACTAATGCAGGGTTTACTTTTAAACTTCCCTACAGGTTTAATAGTGTATTAGCTCAAAACTTGACTAAATAATAAGTAAAAAGCTGTGAAATCATTTTGTTAAACAACCTTTGCATTAAAATATACATGCTTGAATTTCAGAGAAATTATTTTGAAAAAAAAAAACGCAATTTTCCTGTTTTTTGTTCTTTCCATCAAGACCTGAGCACATTTAAAATAAGAATTTAGAAAAAAAAACACATCGTTTGTTTAAATAACAATTAATTATGAATGCGTTTGGGCTCGTGCTCAAAATACCACAGAGGACTTCGGATTAGGAATAATTTTAAATATTTCTCGCATTTGACAAAAGAAATAGTACAAGTATAATATATTTTGATTATAATTTAGACTTTTAATCAGTCTTTAGTAAATAAAAATAAGCATCATACGACTTTTTTTTGCATATTCTCTATCTTTAATAAATGGAGAAACTATAAAAAGATGACTCAAGAGAAGAAAAAAACGTGGCTCTGTACTGACTGCAAATTAAGCAGGACAAACAACAGGGCCGTTTCAGATAAAGAAAACAGAGACAATACGCCTCTAAAGAATAACACACGTGTATCACCCTCACCGACATCGAATAACAATAGTGACTATAACCAGGAGACATCCTTGGGTCACCGCTCCTCTAAGACACCTGGAGAAGGCTGTAACACTAATAGTATACGGCCCCCGTCTTCGGCGCAACAAGAAAGTAGAAACTTTCAAACATTACTAAATGAAATAACGCACTTAAGAAACGAAATCAAAGACTTAAGGCATTCAGTAGAATTTTTCTCATCTCAATATGATACACTATTGAATAAATTTCACGAATATGAAGCGACGCAACTAGACATTATGAGTAAACTAGCTACCATTGAAACTACATGTGCAGATCTCACGCAAGAGAATACGGCTCTAAAGTTGCAAATTAATGATCTTGAACAATACGGCAGAAACCGAAATATCGAGATACATGGCATTCCAATGGACGACCAGGATGAGAAAAAAAATCTAAATCAGATAATGATCAACGTTGCAAAAGCGCTAGATATAAATAATTTTAACATTGATCAACTTGAAGCCTTACACAGACTGCCAACAAGGAACAAGAAAAAAACACCTGCGATTATTGCCCAATTTAAATCCAGAAACGAACGTGAACAATGGATGTCAAAAAAGAAATCGAAAATCTTTGCCAGTAACGTTATTGATGACGCTAAAAACACGCCAGTGTATCTAAATGAAAATTTAACTCCAATAAACAGAGAACTTTTCTGGAAAGCGAGGTGCCTGGCGAAATCAAAAAAATTTAAATACGTCTGGTTTCGGAACGGGAAAATCATGATGAGAAAAACTGATGGTGACAGCGTAATTCGAATTGATATGAAGACGAATTTCGACGAATTATAAACGGGAAATATATTGCTTATTTGCTCCACCTTATTTGCTCTGCCATGGCGACTTTTCATTTTGATGACTTACCAACATTTGATCACAACGAAAATATTCTGTGCGACTATGAAGAAGTTAAGAAATGGTTCTTGACTAGTAAATTACGTTATGAATCTGATGAACACTTAAGCTTTCTTCATGTGAACATTCGAAGTCTGAAAAAAAACTGGGATACTCTCTGTGTTTATCTTAAAGATATCTTGAATTTCTTAGATATTATTATATTAACAGAAACTAACATCCTCAGCACGGATGCTCCATTGTTCAATCTAGAAAATTTTAATCAACTTTTTACGAGAACTCCTGGTGCGTTTGAACATGGGATTCTACTTTTCTTCCGCGACACATTATTAGTCAAAACGATACCTTCACTTGTAATTCCAGCTGAAACATTGAATATAAATATCTACAAGGGTAATTTAACTTTCAATTTACTTGCTATTTACAGATCACCAAGCTCGAACATTAACACTTTTCTTTCTAATCTCAAAAATTGGTTCGAAACAACTGATAAACATCGCAATCAAATACTAGTTGGAGACTTTAATTTAGATATCAAAAATATCAAAAAACACGGAGTTGCCAAATACGTAGAATTGTTAACCGAGTTTGGTTTCTCACCTATCATTACTGGTATCACCAGGGAAGATATCATTGGTGACTCACTTTCTCAGACATGCATTGATCACATTAACGTCCGACTTGACATTAAACTCGACACAAATTCAATGATTTTTGGCAGTAGGATCGCAGACCACTACTTAATCGCGGCAATTTGCGGGGGGAAAAAACTTGGGAATTCGTCCAATCACACTAAAAAGCTAGACAGCAATTTTAACACGAAAACCATCTTAGATCATAAAAACATATGCAAAGAAATAAGTCTATCAGACTGGCTGGACAGAGGCACTGGAAACGAAACCCCAAATTCAGAACCAATAGATGTACTTTATGAAACATTCATAAAAAAATATACGGCGATTGTTAACAATAACAAAATTAATAAACTATCGGATGGCTCAAAAATGAAACAGCGCAATTGTAGCAAAGACTGGATAAATCAGGAAATAATAAACTTAATACGTAAAAGAGACTCGGCTTGGATTGATTACAAAAATAACAAGAGAAACAGAAATTTTAAATTACTATACACAACCTTAAGAAACACAGTCACGTCCGTTATTAGGCAGGAAAAGAAAAAATATTACTTCAAACAATTTGGAATTGGGATCTCATCAACCAAATTATCAACAATAAACCTAAAACTGCCCTTGACGATTTTATCATGAAGAATATGCCAAAGGTATGTCTGAAACTCAAGCAGCAGGGAAATTTAACAACACCTTTGCAGACATTATTGTCAATCTCAGAGACGATAACCATATACAGAATCTCTCTACAGTTCCTAACCATATCCAACCTTCTGTCCCCTCAATTTTTATTCCTCCCATCTCAAAACAAGAAACTTTCAAAATTCTAAGTGGCTTAAATGAAAGAAAATCATGAGGATACGATCAGGTACACATAAAGCACATTAAAGCATGCAAAACCTCCTTAGCTGATCTCGTGACAAACTTTATCAATGAAAGCATATCTACAGGAAACATCCCTAATAAACTCAAAATTGCTATTCTAAGACCAATTTACAAAAGTGGAACTAAATCCGATTGCACTAACTATAGGCCCATTGCCATCTTACCCGTCCTTCACAAAATACTTGAAAGATATGTAGCTAACGTTCTAGCCAATTTCTTGAAAAAACATAACATTATTAGTGAAAAGCAATATGGTTTCCAAAAGGGTAAAAATACAATTAGACTTTTAACGGAGTTTTCTGACGTCATTAATGGAACTTTAAACAACGAAAAAAAAGCAGCAGCTATCTTTCTGGACTTTCGTAAGGCATTTGATACGTTGGATCACGATATTTTGCTTCAAAAATTGTATATTTATGGTGTCCGAGGTATTACCCTTAAATGGTTTGAAAATTATTTAAAAAATAGAGTGCATGTTACCAAAATTAATGGCGTTTTTAGTGAGAAGAGAACAGTGTACACTGGTGTTCCACAAGGTTCAATTTTAGGTCCGCTTTTATTCATTATTTATATTAATGATCTAGCTAACCTTAAACTGAAGGGCTCTCTTTATATATATATACTGATGACACCGCCTTGGTTAACGTGAATCACAATATAGGAGACGCAGTCCGAGATACACAGGATGATTTTAACAAAATTATTTACTGGTCTAACATTAATCGTATTTACATAAATTCAGAAAAAAACCAAATGGATGAGCTTTCATTCACCAGGATACTATGATCTCTCATCTTATGCAATTAAAAACCACGAACCCTTGTGTCCTCACATCATGATAAATCATGACCCTGACTGCTGCGACTGTGATGTTATTGAGCGTGTTGAGAGCCATAAATATCTTGGACTCTACATGGACACAACCTTCCGATGGAATACACATATTCAAAAGTTAGCAGGGAAATTGCGTCTATGTGCATCTAAACTTTATAAACTACAATTTGTTGCAGGCACACATACATGTATTTTGGTTTACAAAGCTATCTGTGAATCTATATTGACCTATGGTTTGACAATATACGGCTCAACTAACCTCACAAATATAAAGAAAATAGAAACTATTCAATCATCCATTGCTAAAAATATAATCCCATACAACTTAAGAAATTCATTTTATCATAGCGAAGAAAGACTAAATTATCTAGGCATACTCTCTTTTCACAACCTTTACAAATACAGCATCACTTTAAAATATTTTTTGATAATCAATTTAAATCTAAAATCTCTCATGGGAAAAACACAAGGTTACAATCCAAAAATTATTTCCAACTTCCAAAAATATTAAACAATTATGGGAAATGTACAAGGGCATATACAATACCTTGCGTGTTCAATCAACTGCCAAGGGAAATTATTTTATTAAACAATTTTAAAGAAATCAAAAATAAGACAAAAAATTTTCTTCTAGGCACTAAATTTTAAATAAAAATTTCAACCACCACAATGGAGCTTCCACTGAAATTCATATAATTTGATGACATTTTTATAAACTATATCTTATGTATTTTCATGTAACGTTATTATTCTTCTCTCCTGCAGATAAGCAGATGCTTTGCGGGTCATTTGTTTAAACTTTTGTATAACTAACATGAATATGAATAAAGATTATTATTATTATTAAAAAAAAATGGCTCGTGGCATTTATCCGTCCTACCGACGAACTTTCAGTTTCTGTTAGTGCTTATACTAGTTCTTCTAAATAGCATTAACATTAAAATTTGTAATAAAATGATTATGATTTATATGAATAGAATAAATGATTAGTGATATGATTATATCTATATAAGTTTTAGGGGAAATTTTCTGCCTAAATCGGTCTCGGGATCAACAAAGTAGAAAAGGTTCCGACTCTGGTGGACTGGGGCTCAATAACTTCGGGCTCAGGTGCACTCGGCTCAATAACTTCGGGCTCAGGTGCACTCGGCTCAATAACTTCGGGCTCAGGTGCACTCGGCTCAATAACTTCGGGCTCAGGTGCACTCGGCTAAATAACTTCGAGCTCAGCTGCACTCGGCTCAATAACTTCGGACTCAGGTGCGCTCGGCTAAATAACTTCGGGCTCAGGTTCACTCGGCTCAATAACTTCGGGCTCAGGTTCACTCGGCTCAATAACTTCGGGCTCAGGTTCACTCGGCTCAATAACTTCGGGCTCAGGTGCACTCGGCTCAATAACTTCGGGCTCAGGTGCACTCGGCTAAATAACTTCGAGCTCAGCTGCACTCGGCTCAATAACTTCGGACTCAGGTGCGCTCGGCTAAATAACTTCGGGCTCAGGTTCACTCGGCTCAATAACTTCGGGCTCAGGTTCACTCGGCTCAATAACTTCGGGCTCAGGTTCACTCGGCTCAATAACTTCGGGCTCAGGTGCACTCGGCTCAATGGCTTCGGGCTCAGGTGCACTCGGCTCAATAACTTCGGGCTCAGGTTCACTCGGCTCAATAACTTCGGGCTCAGGTTCACTCGGCTCAATGGCTTCGGGCTCAGGTGCACTCGACTCAATAACTTCGGGCTCAGGTTCACTCGGCTCAATAACTTCGGGCTCAGGTTCACTCGGCTCAATAACTTCGGGCTCAGGTGCACTCGGCTCAATAACTTCGGGCTCAGGTGCACTCGGCTCAATAACTTCGGGCTCAGGTTCACTCGGCTCAATAACTTCGGGCTCAGGTTCACTCGGCTCAATAACTTCGGGCTCAGGTGCACTCGGCTCAATAACTTCGGGCTCAGGTGCACTCGGCTCAATAACTTCGGGCTCAGGTGCACTCGGCTCAATAACTTCGAGCTCAGGTGCGCTCGGCTAAATAACTTCGAGCTCAGGTGCACTCGGCTCAATAACTTCGAGCTCAGGTGCACTCGACTCAATAACTTCGGACTCAGGTGCGCTCGGCTAAATAACTTCGGGCTCAGGTACACTCGGCTCAATAACTTCGGGCTCAGGTGCACTCGGCTCAATAACTTCGGGCTCAGGTTCACTCGGCTCAATAACTTCGGGCTCAGGTTCATTCGGCTCAATAACTTCGGGCTCGGGTGTACTCGGGCTCAATAACTTCTAACTCGAGTGGCGCGACCTCAAAAATTTGATTCGGAACTTATTTCTAATAAACACATCAAATGAATCACACACGTAAAATGTAGCAAAATAGTTCTTATGGTTTCATGTGAAATGAAGGAAAACAGTTCTTGTTGCGTATCAGGTACATTATTTTCAATGTTATCGTGTGTAGTTTCTATGATATGCATTGATGGCACCAAATTCCAGTCCCTTTCTGTATAATAAAGAGTAGTCTACACTTTGTAAACATTGCAAAACCAGAAGCACCTATTTCTGTGTGTAAAAAAAATTTAAAAAGTAATGATACAGAATTAGAATTGTAATGTACCGCAGGGTTTGAAGGGGTGAAATATTCCTTCTTTTAATCTTCCCTTGAATTTGGTGGATTGTTTCACCTCTGAGCTCCACTCTTTTTGCACACAATGGGCTAAATGGACAGGTCTCAAGGATCCTAAATGGCTCAGATTAGATTCAGGGAAGGGGACCCACTGGATAACCTTTACCAGACAGAGGGAAGTCTCCCCTCAAAACCATATAGGTAGGGTATGTATAACCACAGGGTATGTATAACTCTCCCGCACACGGGGCTATTGCTGCACTCTTGCACCATGGGCTAAATGGCCAGGTCACATGGACCCCGAAGGCTCAGAGAAGGTTGGGGGAGGGGACCCACTGGAACAGCTGTTGGGAGACAGAGGGTAGCCTCCCGTCAAGGCCATCCAGCGTGTTCTTTGACGTGCACAGGGTATGGCTCTCCCGCACACGGGGCCACGGCTTAACGTCCCATCCGACGGAGGACGGCCTTTCCAAGCCCAGCGGTGTTCCCTACTGACCGTGGGCAGGGCGGGGAAATTTTGCGGAGATAAATCTCAACGCTGACACAGCTGGGACTCGAACCTGGGAACTACAGATTACGAGCCTGGCGCGCTACCGACTGAGCCACCCCCGCCCTAGTTAATTTCGGCATTCGGGACAATCATCATTGCTGCCAATGTAAACCTCTGGATAATAACACTCTATCACCAAAATCTGAAATTTTTAGCTTAAACAGAACGTTCGTAATATCATTTTTTAAATTTCGGCATTTTTCGATTTTTTTTTTCAGCTGCTAGAGGTTGTTATTAAAGCTATTAGGAAATTTGAAAATTGCGAATTCTAACATTTCATCTTACCTATCCGTAACAAAAATATTTTTCCATTTATCTATAAAGACGAAAAAAGTTGAATGTCTGCAGACAAACAGACGAAAAACTGGAAATTTTAGCTCTTTTGCATGGGGGAGAACTTTGTTGGTAGCGCGCCTGCCACGTAATCTGTTGTTCCCAACGTTGGGCCCCAGTTGTGCCACCTTTGAGTTTTATCACCGCTATTCCCCCCGCAACACATACACACACCAAGGGGACACCGATGGGTTTGGAAAGTCTGTCGAATGGGAATGGTACGTCGTAGTCCCGTGTGTAGCAAAGCTATACACAGTGCACTTTCAAGAACAAGCTGGATAGCCTTGACGGGAGAGGGGCTGGAGTGGCTCAGTCGGTAGCGCGCCAGGCTCGTAATCTGTAGTTCCCAGGTTCGAGTCCCAGCTGGGTCAGCGTTGAGATTTATCTCCGCAAAATTCCCCGCCCTGCCCACGGTCAGTAGGGGACACCGATGGGCTTGAAAAGGCCACCGTCCGTCGGATGGGACGTTAAGCCGTGGCACCGTGTGCGGGAGAGCTCATACCCTGTGCACGTTAAAGAACACGCTGGATGGACTTGACGGGAGGCTACCACCTGTCTCCCAACAGCTGTTCCAGTGAGTCCCCTCCCCCAACCTTCTCTGAGCCTTCGGGGTCCATGTGACCTGGCCATTTAGCCCATGGTGTGCAAAAAAGTGCCGCTCAGAGGTAAAACAACCCAACCTTGACGAGAGGCTTCCACCTATCTCCTAATATTTCTCTAGTACGCACCGTACTTTTCTCTGAGCCCTCGGGGTCATTGTGACGTGGATATTTAGTTCATTGTGTGCACAAAATAACGCTCAGAAAAAAAGTAGTCCAGTCCCTTTAAGAAAATCGAGCCAAAAGCGAATTATGTGCATCGAAAGTTGACCGCTTCGTATGAGTCACGCCAACTGAGTACTTAACGTCGACTTCCATTGTCTGCATCACAGTTTTCGGAAAACTGAAAAGAGATATTTTTATTAAAGCCCGTTCTGCAAGAATCGCTCCTCAGTATCTTTGCACTGACATGAAAAAGAAATAAAGGACATGTCAGTCTGCAATGTAGTGACCTACTTTTTATTCCGATGACATCCAGAAAGAGAGGAAGTTTTTTTTCGTTCACTTCCGTCAGTTGCTGAGAACGTTTTTCCGTCTGGTGTCAACAAAGTGCAATCTTTTCGAAATATTTTAATGATCGTTATGAAGTCACAACACGTTAGGGGCGGGGGTGGCTCAGTCGGTAGCGCGCCAGGCTCGTAATCTGTAGTTCCCCAGGTTCGAGTCCCAGCTGGGTCAGCGTTGAGATTTATCTCCGCAAAATTCCACGCCCTGTCAACGGTCAGTAGGGGACACCGATGGGCTTGGAAAGGCCGCCGTCCGTCGGATGGGACGTTAAGCCGTGGCCCCGTGTGCGGGAGAACCATACCCTGTGCACGTTAACGAACACGCTGGATGGCCTTGACGGGAGGTTACCATCTGTCTAACAACATCTGTTCCAGTGGGTCCCCTCCCCCCACCTTCTCTGAGCCTTCGGGGTCCTTGTGAACTGGCCATTTAGCCCATGGTGTGCAAAAAAGTGCCGCTCAGAGGTTAAACAACCCAACGTTAAAGAACACGCTGGATGGCCTTGACGGGAGGATACCATCTGTCTCCCAACAGCTGTTCCAGTGGGTCCCCTCCCCCAACCTTCTTTGAGCCTTCGGGGTCCATGTGACCTGGCCATTTAGCCCATGGTGTGCAAAAAAGTGCCGCTCATAGGTAAAACAACCCAACCCAAAGTGCTCTTGTGCATAATCTTGGTATCAAAAGGTCAGTACATACGTTGTCACCCCCCTCCCCCAAATAAATTGACGAAGTACAGGATTTAAAACGTTAAACAGAATTTGTGAACAGATGTTAATTCAAATCCATTAACCCTAGGAGGGTTTTTTTTAATCCCAATTGCCAGCCCTCCCTAAGACAATATTAATAAAGAGATTTCTACGCTTGGTGACTTCTAACGATGCTAAATTAAGACCATTTGGAGGATTTGAAAACTATCAATCATCATATTTCGTTAAAATCTATTCAATTCAAAAAGAATTATTCATTAATCTCTCGAAACAAAAGTTGCATTCCCCCCAGAGAGGGGAAGGGGACAAGTTTATGCTTCCAATGTAATCCCTTGATCATCACATTCCACCACTAAAATATCAAATTTTTAGCCCAAATGGATCGTTTGCAATATTAGTTTAAAATTTTAAAATTTTCAAAAATTTCCACCTCAGAGATGGCAATTAAAGAATTTTGGAGTTTATAAAAATATGAATCATAATAGTTTATCTATACCTACCAAGCCAAAAAGAATTTGAACTTCCATAAAAACTAACAATTTTCGCTCAAAACAAAAAAGTTTCGGTTTTTTTACCCCCCCCCCCGGGTAATGGTGAAAAATCAAAATTGTCAGTGCAAATTTCTTAACATTCACATATCCCAACCCAAAGTTCGAATTTCTAACGAAATATTTAGTTTGAAATTTTGCAATAACCATATTTTCCACCGTTATTCCATCCGTTAGAGAGCGCAATTATAGCTACAGAAAGATTCCGAGGACCACTAATGTAGATTAGCATTAAAAGTTTGGTATGGAGCTGATCCATAGCAAAACCACCTGTCTAAAAACACTAGGAGACCACGTTTCATCTGACCTCTACCCTTCAACCTGCTTTGACATGGGTTGCCCTAACAAAAGCATAAGTTTTGCGTCAGCATAATTCTAGTCAGAGTGATTAAGGTATTCAAGCACTACGTCAGTTTGCTGACTATTAACACGCTGATGATCAGTTTAAGTAAAAATAAGTGGGTGTTGAAACACATTTTTTTAACTCATAATTGTGTTGTTCTTTTAATTTTCTTTCCTGGTTTTCTCTGCAGTCGGGCCTTAAAGCCTTGACCCTCTTGATCAAGACACAAAAAAAAACGACCCTGGAAAGTAAATTTAGAAAGTCATGTGATGGAGGCGGGAAAAGACGAACTTTAGGAACAGTTTCCCTCTTCAGGATGACTGAGCATCACTTCCTTATATATCTTGCTCTCGGACATATATTCTCCTTCTATTTATAACTAATTAATGGTCCGAGAAAGAAATGTGTCCAGATGTGTATCTGAATCCCATGACAGTAAAATAATCATTTATGTGGTCATATCTTTATACTGAAAGAAATGTTGAAATTTACGATTGTAGCGAAGCTTTTATTTTTCCACGAGAAAAGAAATTCATAAGTGGAATATGATAATAAAAGCAATTAAAAAGTATTTAAACAAAATGAACTTTAATAATCCGAAATAAATGAGAAGAATAACACTAAAATGAAGTTTAAAAGTAATGGAGCACAGACATCTTATAACTGGATCTGTTTATCCAAATACTACAATTCTAAAGACTTGATTTCCTTATTAATAAATTTTATAGCAGTACTTTTCACTTTACCCCTAAATTCTTTTCTATAGCCTTTCCTGAATAGAGTTACACAACTGTGCAGTTAAAAAACGTACTGAATGATTTTGACCAGAGGCTTTCGTCAGTCCAATTCTAAGAGCATAAGCATCCAAATAGTTATTCACTGGGTTCTCTTATCAACAGCATAAGCATCCGAATAGCTATTCACTGGGTTCCCTTTACAACAGCATAAGCATCCGAATAGCTATTCACTGGGTTCTCTTCTCAACAGCATAAGCATCCGAATAGCTATTCACTGGGTTCCCTTCTCAACAGCATAAGCATCCGAATATCTATTCACTGGGTTCTCTTCTCAACAGCATAAGCATCCGAATAACTATTCACTGGGTTCTCTTCTCAACAGCATAAGCATCCGAATAGCTATTCACTGGGTTCCCTTTACAACAGCATAAGCATCCGAATAGCTATTCACTGGGTTCTCTTCTCAACAGCATAAGTATCCGAATAGCTATTCACTGGGTTCCCTTTACAAGAGCATAAGCATCCGAATAGCTATTCACTGGGTTCCCTTTACAAGAGCATAAGCATCCGAATAGCTATTCACTGGGTTCCCTTCCCAACAGCATAAGCATCCGAATGTCTATTTAGTGAGTTACCTTCTCAACAACATAAGCATCCGAACAGCTATTCAGTGGGTTCCCCTCTCAACAGCATAAGCATCCAAATAGCTATTTACTGAGTTCCCTTCTCAACAGCATAAGCATCCGAATATCTATTCAGTGAGTTCCCTTCTCAACGACATAAGCATTCGAACAGCTATTCAGTGAGTTCCCTTCTCAACAACATAAGCATTCGAACAGCTATTCAGTGGGTTCCCCTCTCAACAGTATTTAAGCATCCGAATAGCTATTCAGTGTGTTCCCTTCTCAACAGCATAAGCATCCGAATAGCTATTCACTGGGTGCTCTTCTCAACAGCATAAGCATCCGAATAGCTATTCACTGGGTTCCCTTCTCAACAGCATAAGCATCCAAATAGCTATTCACTGGGTTCCCTTCTCAACAGCATAAGCATCCGAATAGCTATTCACTGGGTTCCCTTCTCAACAGCATAAGCACCCGAATATTTATTCAGTGAGTTCCCTTCTCAACAGCATAAGCATCCGAATAGCTATTCACTGGGTTCCCTTCTCAACAGCATAAGCATCCGAATAGCTATTCACTGGGTTCCATTCTCAACAGCATAAGCATCCAAATAGCTATTCACTGGGTTCCCTTCTCAACAGCATAAGCATCCAAATAGCTATTCACTGGGTTCCCTTCTCAACAGCATAAGCATCCAAATAGCTATTCACTGGGTTCCCTTCTCAACAGCATAAGCACCCGAATATGTATTCAGTGAGTTCCCTTCTCAACAGCATAAGCATCCGAATAGCTATTCACTGGGTTCCTTTCTCAACAGCATAAGCATCCAAATAGCTATTCACTGGGTTCTCTTCTCAGCAACATAAACATCCGAATAGCTATTCACTGAGTTCCCTTCTCAACAGCATAAACATCCAAATAGCTATTTACTGAGTTCCCTTCCCAACAGCATAAGCATCCGAATATCTATTCAGTGTGTTCCCTTCCCAACAGCATAAGCATCCGAACAGCTATTCACTGGGTTCTCTTCTCAACAGCATAAGCATCCAAATAGCTATTCAGTGTGTTCCCTTCCCAACAGCATAGGCATCCGAATATCTATTCAGTGAGTTCCCTTCTCAACAGCATAAGCATCCGAATAGATATTCACTGGATTCCCTTCTCAACACCATAAGCATCCGAACAGCTATTCAGTGTGTTCCCTTCCCAACATCATAAACATCCGAATAGCTATTTAGTGAGTTCCCTTCTCAACAGTATAAGCATCCGAATATCTATTCAGTGAGTTCCCTTCCCAACAGCATAAGCATCCGAATAGCTATTTACTGAGTTCCCTTCTCAATAGCATAAGCATCCGAATATCTATTCAGTGAGTTCCCTTATCAACGACATAAGCATTCGAACAGCTATTCAGTGTGTTCCATTCCCAACATCATAAGCATCCGAAAAGCTATTTACTGAGTTCCCTCCTCAACAGCATAAGCATCCGAATATCTATTTCAGTGAGTTCCCTTCTCAACGACATAAGCATTCGAACAGCAATTCAGTGTGTTCCTTTCCCAACAGCATAAGCATCCGAATAGCTATTCAGTGAGTTCCCTTCTCAACAACATACGCATTTCGAACAGCTATTCAGTGGGTTCCCCTCACAACAGTATATAAGCATCCAAATAGCTATTCAGCGTGTTCCCTTCCCAACAGCATAAGCCTCCGAATGCCTATTCAGTGAGTTCCCATCTCAACAGCATAAGCATTCGAATAGCTATTCAGTGGGTTTTCATCTCAACAGCATAAGCCTCCGAATGCCTATTCAGTGGGTTTTCCTCTCAACAGCATAAGCATCCGAATAGCTATTTACTGAGTTCCCTTCTCAACAGCATAAGTATCCGAATAGCTATTTTCTGAGTTCCCTTCTCAACAGCATAAGCATCCGAATATCTATTCAGTGAGTTCCCTTCCCAACAACATAAGCATCCGAACAGCTATTCACTGGGTTCTCTTCTCAACAGCATAAGCATCCAAATAGCTATTCAGTGTGTTCCCTTCCCAACAGCATAGGCATCCGAATATCTATTCAGTGAGTTCCCTTCTCAACAGCATAAGCATCCGAATAGATATTCACTGGATTCCCTTCTCAACACCATAAGCATCCGAACAGCTATTCAGTGTGTTCCCTTCCCAACATCATAAACATCCGAATAGCTATTTAGTGAGTTCCCTTCTCAACAGTATAAGCATCCGAATATCTATTGAGTGAGTTCCATTCCCAACAGCATAAGCATCCGAATAGCTATTTACTGAGTTCCCTTCTCAATAGCATAAGCATCCGAATATCTATTCAGTGAGTTCCCTTATCAACGACATAAGCATTTGAACAGCTATTCAGTGTGTTCCATTCCCAACATCATAAGAATCCGAAAAGCTATTTACTGAGTTCCCTCCTCAACAGCATAAGCATCCGAATATCTATTCAGTGAGTTCCCTTCTCAACGACATAAGCATTCGAACAGCTGTCCAGTGTGTTCCCTTCCCAACAGCATAAGCATCCGAATAGCTATTCAGTGAGTTCCCTTCTCAACAACATACGCATTTCGAACAGCTATTCAGTGGGTTCCCCTCTCAACAGTATATAAGCATCCAAATAGCTATTCAACGTGTTCCCTTCCCAACAGCATAAGCATCCGAATAGCTATTCAGTGAGTTCCCTTCTCAACAGCATAAGCATTCGAATAGCTATTCAGTGGGTTTTCATCTCAACAGCATAAGCCTCCGAATGCCTATTCAGTGGGTTTTCCTCTCAACAGCATAAGCATCCGAATAGCTATTTACTGAGTTCCCTTCTCAACAGCATAAGTATCCGAATAGCTATTTCCTGAGTTCCCTTCTCAACAGCATAAGCATCCGAATATCTATTCAGTGAGTTCCCTTCTCAACGACATAAGCATTCGAACAGCTATTCAGTGAGTTCCCTTCTCAACAACATAAGCATTCGAACAGCTATTCAGTGGGTTCCCCTCTCAACAGTATATAAGCATCAGAATAGCTATTCAGTGTGTTCCCTTCTCAACAGCATAAGCATCCGAATAGCTATTCAGTGTGTTCCCTTCTCAACAGCATAAGCATCCGAATAGCTATTCACTGGGTTCTCTTCTCAACAGCATAAGCATCCGAATAGCTATTCAGTGTGTTCCCTTCTCAACAGCATAAGCATCCGAATATCTATTCAGTGAGTTCCCTTCTCAACAGCATAAGCATCCGAATAGATATTCACTGGATTCCCTTCTCAACACCATAAGCATCCGAACAGCTATTCAGTGTGTTCCCTTCCCATCATCATAAACATCCGAATAGCTATTTAGTGAGTTCCCTTCTCAACAGTATAAGCATCCGAATATCTATTCAGTGAGTTCCCTTCCCAACAGCATAAGCATCCGAATAGCTATTTACTGAGTTCCCTTCTCAATAGCATAAGCATCCGAATATCTATTCAGAGAGTTCCCTTATCAACGACATAAGCATTCGAACAGCTATTCAGTGTGTTCCATTCCCAACATCATAAGCATCCGAATAGCTATTTACTGAGTTCCCTCCTCAACAGCATAAGCATCCGAATATCTATTTCAGTGAGTTCCCTTCTCAACGACATAAGCATTCGAACAGCAATTCAGTGTGTTCCTTTCCCAACAGCATAAGCATCCGAATAGCTATTCAGTGAGTTCCCTTCTCAACAACATACGCATTTCGAACAGCTATTCAGTGGGTTCCCCTCACAACAGTATATAAGCATCCAAATAGCTATTCAGCGTGTTCCCTTCCCAACAGCATTAGCATCCGAATAGCTATGCAGTGAGTTCCCTTCTCAACAGCATAAGCCTTCGAATAGCTATTCAGTGGGTTTTCATCTCAACAGCATAAGCCTCCGAATGCCTATTCAGTGGGTTTTCCTCTTAACAGCATAAGCATCCGAATAGCTATTTCCTGAGTTCCCTTCTCAACAGCATAAGTATCCGAATAGCTATTTCCTGAGTTCCCTTCTCAACAGCATAAGCATCGAATATCTATTTACTGAGTTCCCTTCTCAACAGCATAAGCATTCGAACAGCTATTCAGTGAGTTCCCTTAATAACTATTCGGTGGGTTCCCTTCCTAACAGCTTAAGCATTCGAACAGTTATTCAGTGAGTTCCCTTAATAACTATTCGGTGGGTTCCTTTCCTAACAGCATAAGCATTCGAACAGCTATTCAGTGAGTTCCCTTAATAACTATTCGGTGGGTTCCCTTCCCAATAGCAGAAGCATCCAAATAGCTATTCAGTGAGTTCCCTTAATAACTATTCGGTGGGTTCCCTTCCCAACATCATAAACATCCGAATAGCTATTCAGTGGCTACAAAAAAATTTCTTCTTTATATATTAGATAAAGGAGACTAAAAAAAAATTTGATTTTTTTTATTTGTTTTTATTTAAGGAAAATTCATGTTTCTGCTCGTTTCAAAATGAAATATATAGCTTTTACTTTATCGTTCGTTCTCCCAATAAACATACAATTGCTTTAAAAGATAGGTGAGAAATTCTGTTTCAGGTAGATCAAAGTGCACTTTTCATTGAAACTCGTTTATTTGGATATAACTGACAAAAAGCTTTTCAAATACCGTTTTGAGTTTTACGAATAAAATTTAAACAGTAAAAATTCTTTGGAGAATAACATTCAAAATTTTTGTTGAGATAAATTTACATTTTTAATTAATTTTTCCCCTCTAATAGACTTCTGCTATTTGACAGATGCAATTATGAAGAGTCTGGACTCTCTAAGTGAAATAAGAAAGAAACAACTAATAGAGGTAGGTTTTAAAATTTTATGAATCTCAATCCCAGATAAAAGTTTCTAAATTGTGTGTCACCAAATATCTATCACTGGGTCACACAGTCCGCATTGAAACAAAAGTAATTAACATGAGTTGTTTTATCTCCGAGTTGCACATTTTTGCACACAATGGGCTAAATGACCAGGTCACAAGGACTTCAAGAGCCCAGGAAAGATTAAATAGGGGAGCCCACGGCACAGATGTTAGGAGACATATGGAAGAATAGATATAGAAATCACAATAGATATAAGGAACTCCAAAGTGGCCCAGAAAAACACGCCTCAGATCTTTATATCGCCTCCACCGGCCTGTAACACCCCAACATGACAGTTGGTGTCTATTTCCTTGTGTGGTCTACACTATACACACAATCTTGCCGTGTTTTATGTAGTCGAAATCTCGATTCATTGGATCAAGGTACCCATTTCCAGTGTTCCATAGTCCATTGGCGATATTCCGTCGCCCACTACAGCCTCATAGCCCAGTGACATGCTGTTAACAATGGTACTCGATGTGAGCATTAGCTGCCATAGCCCAGTCATTGCATCGTGCATCGAATGGTCTTTGCACAAACCTTTGTAGCTGCCCTATCATTGAATGCCAATATCATCTGCACTATGGCCCTCCGTTTCAATGTTATGATAACCCAACAGATATCTTCAATATTGTTGCGAATTTTAAAATGGATATGCACTGAGCGTGAGTATTAATAACTATATTTTCAAACCAATTACAATACAATGCAAATTGTTACAAAAATATGGATGAAGTATTTTATAAACAAATTAACTACTATCATACATAAGTCATTAACCTTTTTGTACAGAGCATACAATATCAGCTCTGTCTGTTGTACTAAAATA
Source organism: Ryuthela nishihirai (assembly GCA_038380435.1). Classification (NCBI taxonomy): domain Eukaryota; kingdom Metazoa; phylum Arthropoda; class Arachnida; order Araneae; family Heptathelidae; genus Ryuthela; species Ryuthela nishihirai. Next base: position 21,503,105 of record JAWZYU010000013.1, read on the forward strand.
CTACCTCTTCACTTTGTTTACCATGTCACTTTAATACTTTCAGACGTAAACAAACTCTGTCCTGTGCTAGTTCACTAAACTTTTATTACTAACAACAGAAGACAAACACCCACGCACACACTAATAAATATACTAATTATTTTCACTTAACGCGCACTGACTCATACTATCTGAACGTCCTTTTAGATCTTACAACTTTAACACACTGAACTGCTATCTTTTTTTCATTCTTCCGAATCGTTGTAAGTTCCAATTCGTTGGCTAAATTGAATCTCACGTAGAAGCCCACACGAGTATTCAAGTCACGTTAAGTCATGAAGTCACTGTTGCTCGTTCATCTGTCGTAATAATATCTTATCTTAGGAAGAGATGTCACTCAGCTCAAATATCGATGGTCCGGTTGCGGCCACATTTTTTCCGTGGTTACAGGTTTTGATGTAGTCCTGGTGCATACAGAAATCCCCATGCAGAAATCCCAGACGTTCTGCAGTTTTGGTATGGAGATCCCCATCTTCCTCTCACTGACTACCTGCCCACGATCGACCTCCCTTAGGTCGCCATGTTTAGCCATCAAAATAGCTGCAGATACGATATACAGCAGATAGGTATCTGACCTATTTTATAGTCCGCAAGGGTTTTGGCTGGCAGCATTATTATTGGAGGGTAGAGGATGTTTGGGGATGGGTGCGGTGTGTATAACAAATTGTGCTTTCACTGTACATTTTCATTATGTTCATGTTTATATTTATTTCCATTTTCATTATGCTCATGTTGACATTTACCCATTTTCATTACGCTCATGTTTATATTCCATTTTCATTATGCTCATGTTTACATTTACATTTTCGTTACGCTCATGTTTACAGTTCCATTTTCGTTACGCTCATGTTTACATTTACATTTTCATTACGCTCATGTTTATATTTGCCATTTTCATTATGCTCATGTTTATATTTACCATTTTCATTATGCTCATGTTTATATTTCCCATTTTCATTATGTTCAAGTTTATATTTCCCATTTTCATTATGTTCAAGTTTATATTTCCCCATTTCCATTATGTCCATGTTGATTTTTTCATTTTCATTACGCTCATGTTTATATTTCCATTTTCATTTTGCTCATGTTTACATTTACATTTTCGTTACGCTCATGTTTACATTTACATTTTCATTATGCTCATGTTTACATTTTCATTACGCTCATGTTTATATTTCCCATTTTCATTATGCTCATGTTTATATTTCCCATTTTCATTACGCTCATGTTTATATTTCCCATTTTCATTATGCTCATGTTTATATTTCCCATTTTCATTATGCTCATGTTTATATTTCCCATTTTCATTACGCTCATGTTTATATTTCCCATTTTCACTATGCTCATGTTTATATTTCCCATTTTCATTATGTTCAAGTTTATATTTCCCATTTTCATTATGTTCAAGTTTATATTTCCCATTTTCATTATGCTCATGTTTATATTTCCCATTTTCAATATGCTCATGTTTATATTTCCCATTTTCATTATGTTCAAGTTTATATTTCCCATTTTCATTATGTTCAAGTTTATATTTCCCATTTTCATTATGCTCATGTTTATATTTCCCATTTTCATTATGTTCAAGTTTACATTTCCCATTTTCATTATGTTCAAGTTTATATTTCCCATTTTCATTATGTTCAAGTTTATATTTCCCCATTTTCATTATGTTCAAGTTTATATTTCCCATTTTCATTACGCTCATGTTTATATTTCCCATTTTCATTTTGCTCATGTTTACATTTCCATTTTCGTTACGCTCATGTTTACATTTACATTTTCATTACGCTCATGTTTATATTTCCCATTTTCATTACGCTCATGTTTATATTTCCCATTTTAATTATGCTCATGTTTTTATTTCCCATTTTCATTATGCTCATGTTTATATTTCCCATTTTCATTACGCTCATGTTTATATTTCCCATTTTCATTATGCTCATGTTAATATTTCTCATTTTCATTATGTTCAAGTTTATATTTCCCATTTTCATTATGTTCAAGTTTATATTTCGCCATTTTCATTATGCTCATGTTGATATTTTCATTTCCATTATGTCCATGTTGATATTTCCATTTTCATTACGCTCATGTTTATATTTCCATTTCATTATGCTCATGTTTACATTTCCATTTTCGTTACGCTTTTTCATTACGCTCATGTTTACATTTTCATTACGCTCATATTTACATTTCATTACGCTCATGTTTATATTTCCCATTTTCATTATGCTCATGTTTATATTTCCATTTTCATTATGCTCATGTTTACATTTCCATTTTCGTTACGCTCATGTTTACATTTCCATTTTCGTTACGCTCATGTTTACATTTACATTTTCATTACGCTCATGTTTACATTTTCATTACGCTCATGTTTATATTTCCCATTTTCATTATGCTCATGTTTATATTTCCCATTTTCATTACGCTCATGTTTATATTTCCCATTTTCATTATGCTCATGTTTATATTTCCCATTTTCATTACGCTCATGTTTATATTTCCCATTTTCATTATGCTCATGTTTATATTTCCCATTTTCATTATGCTCATGTTTATATTTCCCATTTTCATTATGTTCAATTTATATTTCCCATTTTCATTATGTTCAAGTTTATATTTCCCCATTTTCATTATGCTCATGTTGATATTTTCATTTCCATTATGTCCATGTTGATATTTCCATTTTCATTACGCTCATGTTTATATTTCCATTTTCATTTTGCTCATGTTTACATTTCCATTTTCGTTACGCTCATGTTTACATTTTCATTACGCTCATGTTTATATTTCCCATTTTCATTATGCTCATGTTTATATTTCCCATTTTCATTACGCTCATGTTTATATTTCCCATTTTCATTATGCTCATGTTTATATTTCCCATTTTCATTACGCTCATGTTTATATTTCCCATTTTCATTATGCTCATGTTTATATTTCCCATTTTCATTATGCTCATGTTTATATTTCCCATTTTCATTATGTTCAATTTATATTTCCCATTTTCATTATGTTCAAGTTTATATTTCTCCATTTTCATTATGCTCATGTTGATATTTTCATTTCCATTATGTCCATGTTGATATTTCCATTTTCATTACGCTCATGTTTATATTTCCATTTTTATTTTGCTCATGTTTACATTTCCATTTTCGTTACGCTCATGTTTACATTTTCATTACGCTCATGTTTATATTTCCCATTTTCATTATGCTCATGTTTATATTTCCCATTTTCATTACGCTCATGTTTATATTTCCCATTTTCATTATGCTCATGTTTATATTTCCCATTTTCATTACGCTCATGTTTATATTTCCCATTTTCATTATGCTCATGTTTATATTTCCCATTTTCATTATGTTCAAGTTTATATTTCCCATTTTCATTATGTTCAAGTTTATATTTCCCCATTTTCATTATGCTCATATTGATATTTTCATTTCCATTATGTCCATGTTGATATTTCCATTTTCATTATGCTCATGTTGATATTTTCATTTCCATTATGTCCATGTTGATATTTCCATTTTCATTATGCTCATGTTGATATTTCCATTTTAATTATGATAATGTTTATAATTGCATTTTCATTATGCTCATGTTTATATTGCCATTTTCATCAGTTTTTGATATCATTAGCAAAGTGTTCTCTTTAATCCAAAATGCCAATGATTCGCCTAACCTTCATACATTTCTGATTGCTATATTTAACATATTTATGATGTGATTTTACTTGCATTGATGTTCAGTCCAATAAGTTAAATTTTATTTTCAGCTTCGTTGCTCTCTGGAAGATGTCCTGAAACCTCATCACGATGACTACCTATTATTAAAATGGCTTTCTGGTAAGAACCAACTTTATTTAAAACGAGAAAAATTAAAGATTACAATTTATATTCTATTGGAACCATCTTTTCAGAAACTGATTAAATGAAACAATGCTGAATGGTTCTGCAATAACTTTCAAACGATTTCATAGACCATGCCCATTTTAATCAATATAAAACAATGTTTTGCCATTTTACCGGGACCTTCTAGACATTCCTTCGGTTTGTTGGAAAAATAATTTCATGATTGTAGACTGTTAGCAATGAAGTTAATTGTTGATGATATCAGGCACCAGTTTTGGCATGAGTTTAGCTATAAAGTCATGGTATGATTTTGTCTTGGTTTTGATGGTGATGTCATACCATCATTTGACGTTAGTTTTTTGATGACATTATACCGCCATTTTGAATTGGATTTGTCAATATCTTCTCACCGTAATTTTTGCTTGGGTTCTGTGTGTAAAAACATCATATTTGGTTCTGGTTTGGTGGTGACGTCATTTCATCATATAGGCATAGATTTGGTGATGATGTAACACTATCACTTAGGCATAGGTTTGGCAATGTCATCATCTAGGCATAGGTTTGGTGATGATGTCACCCCATCATCTAGACATGGATTTTGGCGATGATGCAACACTATCAATTGGGCATGGGTTTGGCAATGTCATCATTCTAGACATAGGTTTGGTGATGATGTCACCCCATCATCTAGACATGGATTTGATGATGATGTAACGCTATCACTTAGGCATGGGTTTGGCAATGCCATCATCTAGGCATAGGTTTGATGATGATGTTACCCCATCATCTAGACATGGATTTTGGCGATAATGTTACTCCATCATTTAGACATGGGTTTGGAGATATATCAACCCATCATCTAGGCATAGATTTGGCAATGACGTCATTCCATTATCTAGGCATGTGTTTGGCAATGATGTCACCCACTCATTTAAGCATGGGTTTAAGGATGAAGCCACCCCATTATTTAGGCATGAGTTTGGTGATGACGTCTTCTCATCATCTAGGCATGGGTTTGGATGTGATGTCACCCCATCATTTAGGCAGGGGTTTGACAACTACTTCACCTTTATCATTTAAGAAGATTATGGGGATGACATCACACCATCATTTTGGCTTGGGTTTGGAAATGACATCATGCTGCCCTTTTGGTATGAGGTTAGTGATGAGTTCAGGGCGTCATTTTACAGTGCATTTGGAAAAGTTATTCGTCCACTTCCTTTATTCCCATAAATCGATTACGTTAATCGAAAATGGAACTTAAAGAGCACTTCGCACGCAAATAACATCAGTTAAATAAAGACTAACTCCCTACATATGTGCAATGACATAACTCATGTGCTTGTGAAAAAATCTGTCATTATCAGAGACAGTTGAGGAAGGGGACCCACTAGACAGCTGTTAGCAGACAGATGGAAGTCTTCCGTCATGGCCATCCAGGATGTTCTTTAACGTTCACAAGGCATGGCTCTTCTGCACAGGGGGACACGGTATGACATCCCATCAACAGACATCAGCCTTTCTAAACCCATCGGTATGGTGGTTTTAAGGTGAGATTTCAGAGATCACACTGGCACTGGCACAGTTGGCCTGGTGAACTACCGACTGAGTCAAGCCCCAAGTAATCACATTCATCTCAGTGGTGGGAGAATGCAACGAACATACAGTCGCTCAAAAAAATATCCGAACACTAAGGTTGATTACAGAATTCAGAAAAAAAATCTGGTAACGATTTTTTTTTTTAGAAATTAGTGATCTGGCAACCTTCGTGTCGCGCGACACGAAGGTTGGCTAAAAGTTAACTTTTAAACTAAGAGTTTTATGAAAAAATTTAACGGATGATAAATTAAAGATAAAATGTTCTTAAAGAGTTATGGACGGTAAATATTTTACAGCAACAATGCAAGTCTTAGGAAAATTGAAAAATATCGAAAAATTATTTAAATGAACTTTTCAAATATACATCTGTTATATTAAATGATGTGAAATAATATTTCTTATTCAAAATAACTTCTGAGTTAAATTCTAACGTTAGGAATTGCTGTTGGTAAATGTTCAAACTTCAATCTCTTTAAATACTAAGGAAATATATTTGAAAATCGTGATTTAGATTGATTTGATTCAGATCTGTAATTTATCTTCAGTCCCATTCAGTGGTATAATTCAGTTTGCACTGAGTGTATTTTGCAAATGGACATGAGTTATTAAAACTGCTATGTTTGGTAACTTAAATATCACTCTGTATATCTGATTTAGACGTTGAATTCTGTTATGTTTGGTTTGGACTTTATTTTCTGTAATGTCTATACTTTCAGTTTTAATTGTCAATATTTTCGTTTATACATACAGAAGCAAATTTTCAAGTAAGCTCTGCTAGGATAATAAGTGATAATCACTCCATTTTGAAAACTTGGTTAAATGTCCTGATTAACATAAAAATTGAAATTTTCTCTTGTTTGTCTTTTTATTTTGTGATAATACGTACCATATAAGAGTTAATTTCGTCCTATGTAGTATAGAAAAATTAAACTACATAGGACGACAAAATATGATAACAAAATTGTGATATTCAGCAATAAGTCTGTGTGAAAAAAAAAACAATTTAGTTCATTAGTTGATAACTCTTCCTGTTAGAAATTCATTTATATTTCGTTTATGATTAGTGAAATCGTTTGATGTGAAAGAAGCGGAGAGGGCGTTACGATTGGTAAGTACATTTTTCATTATATCTAGCTTATTATTCGTACAGTTAGACCAGCCTAGCTATCAAGCCAAAGAATCAGCTGTTAACTGACCCTTTACACTTTATTAAGCTCTTCGTAACGCTTTCTGTTAAGACTAGTAGGATGTTGAATAAAGATATTCCTGCACTTCTTTCTTTCAAAAATAAACTCCAGTGCCTTATCACCCAAATAATTTTGCCTCCTCTACTCCTTTCTATCCAAATAAGTACTGTTAGTTTCAAGAAAAGCTATTTTAAAACGGTTCCATTCTTCAACTTCAGCAGTAAGCAAACCACAATTGTTATAATAATTAAGTAATCTATCATGGTATGCTTTGGCTATCGCTTGGCGTTTCAGAGTTTCAATGTTAAAGGTAACTTTTTAAACTTTAACACAATACTTCTCAAGTTTAAGTTGCAAGACACTTTTAATAAGGTAATAGTCAGATCCAATTTCAGCTCCCCGATACGGCCTACAGAACTAGCCCATTTGCTGTTAATTAACATATAATCAATCATATACTTATGCAATCGATCTGGTGAAACCCACATGTACTTATATATGTCACGGATTGTAATAAGTGTTATTTATTACCAAACCATTAAGTTTATTTTCCTATAGGAGACGTTGCCCATAATACCAAAGATTACTAATACCAACGGGATATTTGAATATAAAAATTTCATCATGAAAAGTTGGGATTTTTAACAAACCAGTTTGCCCTTGGGAAACCTGGAAATAATTTCTGTGCCTCGGGTGTCTAGATATTGGGATATAGATCTCGGAAATGTTGGGGGATTTTGGTTGTGATGATTTCTACGAGGTCAAATATAGATCTGCTGGTGGTAGAGGGCTAAAAAATGGCGCCTAGGGGTATTTTGAGCCGTAGATCTCAGAAATTATGCCAAAGCTTGGATGCGATGGGTCCTTTGAGGTCAAATATCAAATCCCGATATTCCAGCGCTGGAAACCTAAAAATTGGTGAATAGGACTATTTCCGACAGTAGGACTCGTAAATGAGACGGAGTTGCAAATCCAGTGTCACATTCAAGGTCAATTAGGAGTCGTAGTGAGTAGGTAGAAATGAAGAGGCGCCAAAGGCACTGTTTCAGCTTTAGGCGCCTCTTGGAGGGGAGAAGAGGTGGTAAGGAACCTCCCCTTTGAGAATGCTAGTAACCAGAACGAAGGAGAAAAAAATTTTTATATATACACAGTCGTATCATAATAATACGACCACCTACCTAATAATGGAAATGGTGGGTGGTCATGTTATTCTGATACGACTGTGTATATATTTCTCGCATTTTTTTAGAAAAATGTTAAAAAAGACTAAATGGAGGGGAAATGTTTATATCGGAAAGATGTCCCTGCTTCCCACCATTTCATTCGAATCACCCCCCCCCCCCATTTTATTTTTCCAGATCTGGGCCTGGTTGTGACAGTTCATTTTGTAAGATTAGGATCATGTTATCATTCAGTAAGCAGACCATTACTAGACACTTTTTACCAGCAACCTATGTGCTGCCATCTACCGCATCCAGGAGAAATTATTCTTAGATTAAAACTTTCACATCATGCGGTTATTGGTTCTTATCCCACACTCGCAAAAACTGATTTTTTTTCAGCAACTCTTCAATCTTTCGAAGGTAACAGGATATATTTTTTTTGTGAGCAGGCCTAGCTCCAGAAAAAATATAGGAGGGAATCTCTTAGAACAGCACATTTTCGGACTGAAGTTCAAATTATTTTGAGATAGAAAACAAAAGATTTCTTTTAATTTTCGTAACGAATACTAATGGGTACTAAAGAAATAGCTATAGATCCTGACCGATTATTTTTTTAACAAAAGTATATTCTCTTACAGCGAAAAAAGATTTAGGTGGCATATCAGGAATCTGAGTTGTTGTTGGGTTGTTTTACCTCTGAGCGGCACTTTTTTGCACACCATGGGCTAAATGGCCAGGTCACAGGGACCCCGAAGGCTCAGAGAAGGTTAGGGGAGGGGACCAACTGGAAGAGCTGTTGGGAGACATTTGGTATCCTCCCGTCAAGGCCATCCAGCGTGTTCTTTAACGTGCACAGGGTATGACTCTCTCCCACACACGGGGCCACGGCTCAACGTCCCATCCGACGGACGGCGGCCTTTTCAAGCCCATTGGTGTTCCCTACGGACCGTGGGTAGGGCGTGAGGCACCTGATGAATGAATTTAGTGTCCAAATACCAGATTTAAAATAGAGGTTTTAAATCGTGGTTTGGATGTTTCGATACAATCATTGAAAGAAAGATTTAATTCATCATTATAACAATTTCAACTTGTTGCAATATAGCAACATAGTCTATTTCGATGTAGCAACCACAATATGCAACATACTACATGTCAAACAATAAATAAAAAAAAAATAATAAAATAAATACTTCCTCTAGCACCTGCTTGCCACAGAGGTCTGACAGGAGCCTGTCGGTTTATATGCCATAGTAGAAGGTCTGTGATGATGGCAGGACCTCAGCAGAAAAACGATACAAACGTCCATACCTTGATTCCGGGGCTCGATTTTAAATCACTGCATGAGCTCGCAGTTGCAATTGATAACGTTTGCATAGGCGTGTTACACGTAATACACGAGGTTAATATTGATGATTTGGAAATGAGATAACTGGCAGAGTTATCAGACTTCGCTTTCCATCATGCCTTTACGGCTTTTATGGGACTTCGTAGTGATGTAGACTACTTACGTCAATAAGAAAATTTGCATACATTGGCGTGTTACACGTATACGTGATACACGAGGTTAAAATTGATGGTTTGAAAATGAGAGAACTGGCAGAGTTATCAGTTACAGTAAAAGAATATTCTACAGTTTCTTCTAATGCTATTATTGTGTTGTAACTTGGAAAAATTCATTGTAATTATGATGATTTCTCTGAGAAAGAGTTCATGGGTGGATCGACATCAGTTCCCCTACAAGCGCAGGCAGGGGCGTAGCCATGACTGCGCTTGTAGGATGGGGGGAGGCTCCTCCCCAAAAGTAACTCGGAGTTGGCAGAATTCGAAGAGACTTCGTAAAATATAGGTGAGTTGTAAAAATTTGTAATTTTTTTTTTGGAAAATTAAGGGGAGTTGTCAAAATCGAGACAACTTGGCAAATCTAACGCAGTTTGGAAAATGGACAGACGGCGAAATTTAGAGCAGTTGGCAAAATTTGAAGCCACTTAGTAAAATACAGGTGAGTTGGCAAAATTCGGAGTGACTTGGTAAATCTTGGGGAGTTGGCAAAATTAGGAGTGACTTGGCAAAATCGTGGGGAGTTGACAAAATTCGAAGTGACTTGACAAAATCGTGGGGAGTTGGCAAAATTCAGGTGAGATGTAAAAATTAGGCGAGTTGGCAAAATTCGGAGTGACTTGGCAAAATCGTAGGGAGTTGGCAAAATCGTAGGGAGTTGGCAAAATTCGGAGTGACTTGGCAAAATCGTAGGGAGTTGGCAAAATTCAGGTGAGATGTGGAGGTGAAATTCTTTCTTCGATTTTAGTCAACTATCCTGAATTTCACAAACCCAATCCCAATTATCACAACTCGCCCGTATTTTCCAAGTGGATTCGAATTTTGCCAGCTGCCCTACATTCTGTTAAGTTTCCTCAATTTGTCCAACACACCTTCATTTCACAAAACAAATCTCAATTTTCTCAACTCGCCTATATTTTACCAAGTGGATTCGAATTTTGCCAACTCGCCGTAATTTTACAGAAAAAATCACACTTTTACATCTTCCCTGAATTTGCCAAGCCACTTCGAATTTTATCAACTCTCTTTAATTGCACAAGAAAGGCACAATTTTCACAACTCCCCTGTATTTTACCAAGTGGCTTCCAATTTTGCCAACACCCCTAGATTTTGCCAAGAGTACTTGGTTTTTCCAACTCTCCTTAATTTCACAAAAACAATCCCAATTTTTACAACTCACCTGTACTTTACCAAGTGGTTTCCAGTTTTTCCAACTTCCCTAGATTTTGCAAAGTTTTCTCGATTTTATCAACTGTCCTTATTTTCACAAAAACAATCCCAATTTTCATAAATCTCCCCTATTTTACCAAGTGGATTCGAATTTTGCCAACTCCCCAAGATTTTCCAACTCTCCAAGATATTGCGAAGCTGCCTCGATTTTGCCAACACGCCATAATTTTACAGAAAAAAAGATTGCAATTTTTACATCTCTCCTGAATTTTGCCAACTCTCCACAATTTTGCCAAGTCACTCCGAATTTTGCCAACTGCCCCTAGTTTTTGCCAACTCTCCTAGATTTTGCCAACTCGCCATAATTTTACAGAAAAAAGATTGCAATTTTCATATCTCACCTGAATTTTTCCAACTCCCCACGATTTTGTCAAGTCACTCCGAATTTTGCCAACTCCCCAAGATTTTACCAATCACTCCGAATTTCGCCAACTCCCCAAGATTTTGCCAAGTTGTCCCGATTTTGCCAACTCCCCAAGATTTTACCAAGTCACTCCGAATTTTGCCAAGTCTCTAAGATTTTGCCAACTCACCTGTTTTTACTATGTGGCTTCGAATTTTGCCAACTGCTCTAAAATTTTGCCGTCTCTCCATTTTCCAAACTGCCTCAGATTTTCCAAGTTGCTTCGTTTTTGACAACTCCCCTTAATTTTCCAAAAAAAAAAATTGGTGAGTTTGAAAATTTGATGTAATTTGGAAAACTTAGGAGAGTTATAAAGATTTGGATTAGTTTCGTAAATTAAGGAGATTTCACCAAATCAAGGCAAAAATTCATACTGATTTGCTACAATTCAGACGAAATGTAAATATTGGAAGGATTTCTGAGAAATTATGGCAAGTTGGCAGAATTGGAAGTCAAATGGCAAAATGTAGGAGAGACTTAAAAATTGGTGTACCCCCCCTCCCCCCACGGAGCGAAAATCTAAGCAAGTTTGCTCAGTTGGCAAATTTTGCCAAAATTTTGCTCGAGTTGGAAAATTTTTGACTTTTCCCCACCCCCCAACCATATTCCTTCGCTACGCACCCGAGCGCAGGTCCTCTTTGACCACGGGGACCAAGTTAAAACGGCTCTGAAGGCATATTTTAATATTACAATGATGAGTTGTAAATAACAACACACGTACATGATGTAAAACAATGACTCTTGCTTTATTATGTGAAACTTATGTGCTGCCATCTATCGCATTCAGAAGAAACTAATCGTATACGAAGCTTTCTCATTTATGGTTGGGGTTTTCTGAAACATTTTTTCAACAATTTCTCAAATATAGTTGAATAATATTTCTGTCACAAAATTTAAAAATATATTTTTTTGCTATTCAACTATATCAGAAATATTTAAAACAAAATGTAGAAGTTTTTTTTTTTAAGAGGATAGGACTATTTTCATTTCTAATTTCTGAAGGTAAAGAATTAAACACTGATGGTACATGATATAAGATACAACTACAGATATCATACTGATATTTCAATATACCCATAAAAATATAACGTAACAAGAAAGTTTCTTGGAACCAACTTTTCAACAAAATAAAATTTATATAAAATTAAGTCTGCTTGGGATTTCCATTTAAATTTGAATTAAGCACGCCCAAATAGTTGAAGGTGTGAACTCTTTCAATAAGCAGGCAATTACAGTCCATCTTAATTTTACAATTCAATTCATGATTTTTAATATTAATATAGGTGTTAGTGTTTTCTAATTCAAAATACGTATATTTAGTTTTTAGTCATTAAAAGATAATTTATTCAAATGAACCATTCAAGAATTTAAATCAATTCCCATAGCAGTTTTTCAATCATACGTTTTTTCATGGAATAGACAATAGCATCAGCATAACACAGTCAAGTACTATTAGATCCATTTGACACAAATCAATGTAATTTAAGAATAGGATTGGACCCAATATAGATCCTTGTGGTACGCCTCATGTAACTGCCATAAACTCTCATTGTTCATTAGTAATTTGAACTGCTTGATTTCTCTTATGAAAGTAGCTTTCAAGCCAATTGTATGCATGTCCCCTTACACCATACGAATGGAGTTTTTTAAATAGAGGAAATATCCATTATATCAAATGATTTTCATATGTCTAGAAAAAGCGCTGCAGTTATTTTACTCCCATTAATACTCTTGAAACTTTACCTGGTAGAGCTAATATACACTGTTCTGCGTGTCGCAAAACATAAGGGACTGTATACATATTGTAGAGTGAGCTGAAATTTTGAAAGATGGTTTTAAAATGTGGAGTGTGTTCTAAAGAAGCTCGCGACGTAAGCGATATAATTAAATGCATTGACAGTTGCAATCGCTCTATGCATTTCTACTGTGGAGGATTCAGTGAGAATAATTATCGCAAACTATCGAAGGAGGCCAGAAAGAAGAGGCAATGTGGACAGTGCAAATTTAAAAAGCAAAATGCGAAATCGAAAGATTACATCGACCAGGATCCCCACGTAAGGAATCTATCATCTCCGGGGTCATGTGTATCGGGCATCGCAGGGCACGGTGACTTCGGCGAGGCAAGTTCCCGTGATTCCATAGAAGCAGTTGTGTTAGCGGCTCCCATGAATATAATTACTAGAGCGAAGAAAACTACAGAGAACAGTGGACAGGAGTCAATGTTAGAAGAGGTTGGCTCTTTACGAAATATTATCGTTGACCAAAAGAATGAGATCAAAGTGCTGAAAAATGAAATATCTGGATTTCGATCTTCAACAGAATTTTCATCGGACAAAATAGATGACTTTTTAACTGTAATGCAGGGACTTACTCAAGAAGTTTCGGACCTGAAAGAGCTTGAGTTGCAGTGTCGAACTGCAAAGCAAGAGGCAGAACTGAAAGAACTACGAAATGATTTACATGAACTGCAGCAGTATTCGCAAAACCAGAACTTAGAAATTTTAGATGTTCCAGAAATTCCAGGTGAGAATGTTCTGAAAATTGCTAAGAAAATTGCTAGCAAAATTCAAGTAAAGGTGAGTAATGATGATATTCAGGTGGCTCATCGAGTTCCTGCAATTAACAAAGACAAAAATTAAACTTATTGTTGTGAAACTAAAAACGAAAGAAATAAGAGAAATTGACTAGAATGCAACAAAAAATCTAAATTTCTTTTAAAATTACTGACATTAATCCTGAGTTTAAGGAGTTAAAATTATTTTTAAATGAACATCTAATTCCTAGTACTAAAAATTTATTGTATAATGCTAAGCAATTTAAATTAAAAAATAGATATAAATTCGTTAGGTTTTCACCTAACGAATTTATATCTATTTTTTAATTTGGAAAAGTAAAAAAAAAGTAAAAAAATTTGGAAAATTTAAATAAAATGGAAAAGTTTTCATTCGTAAAAGTGAAAGATCCAAAATTTGGCGGATCAGAGATGACAATGACCTAAATATGTTAAATGAACAAGATGACTGCTGAAAATATTTCAACTTTTAGTTCTGTTGAACCTATGTATAATTTATCCTTCGAAACTGGCACTTTTTCAGATTTAATGAAGAAAGCTATTGCAATTCCAATTTACAAAAAGGGAAATAAAAATGATTTTAAGAATTGTCGACCGATATCTCTTCTCCCAGTCTTTTCAAAAATATTAGAAAAACTAGTTAATAATAGACTGATAAATTTTTTAGATAGTTTTAATTTTCTCTCTGAAAACCAATTTGGGTTTAGGAAGGGTAGAGGTACAGAAACTGGATTGTTGAATTATACGTTAAAAAGGTGTTTCATTCCATAGACAATAATCAATTTACTCTGTCCGTATTTATGGACTTGGAGAAAGCTTTTGACAACGTTGAGCACGAAATTTTAATTAGCAAACTAGAAAATATTGGCATTCGTGGTGTATTAAAATGGTTTAAAGACTACTTACAGCACAGAACGCAATGTGTTAGTCTTTTTAATACACTTAGTAACCCAAAACATATTTCACATGGCGTACCACAAGGTTCAGTCCTGGGACCAACCTTGTTTCTGATATTCATAAATGATCTATGTAAATTAAAAATAAATAGCTATATTAACACTTTTGCAGATGATACATCATTAACTTGATGTGCTGATTCTCTGGAAAATCTCCTTTATAACATGAACACTGATCTAAAATGTGTGATGAAATGGTTGGATTTAAATACGAAAAAGACTAAGTAAATTCTTCATTAAATTAAATTTGCATACATTTTCATGCAATAATTACTCAGCTTGTTGCTGTGAAGAAATTGAACAGGTTCAAAGTCTACTATACCTAGGCGTTTATATTGATAGCTCCCTAAGTTGGAAATTGCACATTGGAAAACTAACAAACACACTTAGACAGATGCTATATAAATTTTATTATTTAAAAAATCCTCAGTAATAAAATATTAATAATGTTATATAAATCTTGGGTCCAGTCTGCTATACAGTATGGTATTACAAGTTGGGGAGGAACATACATTTCATCATTTAGGAGTCTAATCTCAATGAAAAATAAATTTATATTTCAAATTTTACCAAATAAATATAAAACTGTTACCATCTTTTGTAAGTATACCATTTCAGGTGTATTCCCACTGAGACACTTATTTGTTTATAGAACATTAAATTACTTCTTTAAAAACAATAATGCAGTGCTGCATTATACAAATTATTCTATGCGAGATGATGGGAAAAGGTTTCTGTTGC
Organism: Ryuthela nishihirai; assembly: GCA_038380435.1. Lineage (NCBI taxonomy): Eukaryota > Metazoa > Arthropoda > Arachnida > Araneae > Heptathelidae > Ryuthela > Ryuthela nishihirai. The sequence goes on from JAWZYU010000013.1 coordinate 21,518,415, forward strand.
CACTTGCAAATAAAGAAATTATGCACAGACATTTTGATTATTTGGCCCCTAAAATTTTAATTCTTTACCGACTATAATTCGAAATGAAACTAATTTTATGCATTTCAGATCTCTCACTGCTAATTATCTAATGAGCATTACAAATGATGACAGCCTGTTTTCAGTGTTAAATTAAAAAAACTTTAATTCGTTTTTATAAATTCTGTATTGTTTTTGTATATATATATATTTTCTTTATGTAAAGTTGAGTGTCAATGTTGCCAAAATTATGTATTTAAATAATTTGTAAGTTAACCTACATGAGCTTAGATGCTCTTGGGTTAATAAGAGTATTACAAATATATGCTGTTTGTAACTTTATTATTATAATAAAACTGAAAATTAAAAAAAAAATTAGTTTTCCAGAAAACCATATTGTTTAATAGAAGAAAAAAGTATTTAAAAATTTAATTATCCCGTTTTTAATTATTTTCTCAATAACGTTTGATAGAGCTGGGAGAGCAGAAATGATTTATAATTATTAAATAGATTTTATCTCCTGTTTTGTAAATAGAAAAAATATTAAGGCATTTTTCAAGGGATCATAAAATTTTTCCTTATGAATACGGTCAGTAGGGGACACCGATGGCTTGAAAAGGCTACGGTCCGTCGGATGGGACGTTAAGCCATGTGTCTATGCGCAAGAGAGTCATATCCTGTGGCACATTATAGAGCACGCTGGATGGCCTTGACAGGAAATTACCATATATCTCCTAACTCTCTCCAGTGAGTCCCTTCTCCCACCTTCTCTAAGCCTTCGGGGTCCTTGTGACCTGGCCACTTAGTCCATTATTTAAAAAATAGTGCCGCTCAGAAAAGAAACAACCCAATCTCCAAACACATGTTTTTCATTCGTAGTTGGAGTAATGTTTTGTAAAACGTTTAAAATCAAAAATCAAAAATAATAACGTGAGCTGTTTAAGTGCAAATATTAATGAGTGTTAATAAATAATGCAACAAAATACCTCATTTAATAAGTTATGACATTTGAAAATTATCTCCCAACAGGATATAATTGCAAAACATATTATTGGACCTGATCCAATTCTTGGAGATTTTCTGCCACATGAGGTAAGCATTAGAAATGTTCCTTTTACTTTCTAGGCTTTTGCAAAAATAACTCGTTTGAAAACTCAGTGATATAATTCAAGTTAATATGCTTAAAATTATTGATTAGGAAGCCGGTGCTTACCTTCAATAGGTAAGGAAACATAGACGATAAGACTTCAAATCCCCAACGAAAGAAAAGCATTAATTTAAAACAGTTACCATATACAGTCGCTCAAAAAAGTATCCGAACACTATGGTTGATTGCAGAATTCAGAAAAAATATCTGGCAACGATTTTTTTTAGAAATGAGTGATCTGGCAACCTTCGTGTCACGTGATTACAGAATTCAGGAAAAATATCTGGAGCGTGTACAGTAACTGTACACGCTCCAGTTACCGTTCACAGCAAACTGGAGCGTGTGCAGTTACTGCACACGCTCCAGTTTGCTGTGAACGGTAACTCGCTCAATACACGCTCAACACACTCGCTCAATACTCGCTCAATACACGCTCAACACACTCGCTCAATACTCGCTCAACACACGCTCAATATTTCCGTGAGTGAGCCCACACGATCTAGTATCAAAATAATATGACCACCTACAGTCGCTCAAAAAAGTATCCGAACACTATGGTTGATTACAGAAGTCAGAAAAAATATCTGGCAACGATTTTTTTAGAAACTTTCGTGTCACGAAGGTTGTCAGATCACTAATTTCTAAAAAAATCGTTGACAGATATTTTTTCTGAATTCTGTAATCAACTATAGTGTTCGGATACTTTTTTGAGCGACGGTACAGCTGTGCAAAATTGAAACTACGTATTCTCACTGCCCTTGACTCTTCATTAGGCATTGGTGAAAACATAATATTTTCGACAGGGAGGATGAATTCGTAGTTGGTGTTACACGATGCAAAAACGCTGCTTCTCTTTCTGCATTTATTTAAATCTTTTGGAATTTCTGATTACAAAATTCAGCTGTTTTTGTCTTCTACACTGCCTTACCGAATTATTAGAAAGCTTACCTAATAATTCGTCTATTTTCAATTCTCTGAGCATAGTTCTCGTTGAAATGGGTTTTGAAGTACTGCTAGCTCTCATCTGTGTCAGCTGATGAACTGTAGCAGCCCTCTTTTCCCGCACAGTTCGCGCCAATAAGTCCCTGTCTGTGAGAACCTTTTTCCTCCCGCATTTGCCACGATTGGCAGACGTTTTTCGAGACCGTTGCCATTATCTATGCAGTTGGGATATTTTACCCAGTTTTTTTCCACTGAGTTCCATCTGCTCTGTTACAGATGCTCCTGTCCATCACCTCTGTTACGGATGCTCCTGTCCATCCACAATGTTACGGATGCTCCTGTCCATCACCTCTGTTACAGATGCTCCTCTCCATCCACTATGTTACGGATGCTCCTGTCCATCCACTATGTTACGGATGCTCCTGTCCATCACCTCTGTTACGGATGCTCCTGTCCATCCTCTGTTACGGATGCTCCTGTCCATCGCGCTCCAACGATGAACCCCCTTTTGAAATCAGTCCCATCAGCTTTTTTGTCCATGTGGCACGACTTCACTTTCCATCATGCCTTTACGGCTTTTATGGGACTTTGTAGTGATGTAGAATACTTATGTCAATAAGAAAAATTGCATACATTGGCGTGTTTCATGATACGTCGCACACGATGCCCCTTTTTAAGAAGAATTATTACTAACCCTTTCATTTTCAACAAAGAATGTATATGCTTTTTGCATAGAGCAGTTACTTCATTTTGTGACTATAAATCGGCGGCTTCGTCACAGTTTGTGGTTTAACGCGCTAAGACAGCTTATTTTTTCTTTTAAAATGTTTGGACACAGACAATTAAAGCTAAAAAATTATTCCTGCGGTTGTAATGCGGAATACAAGTAGTTCTTAATATTATTGTTTATTTTATCCCTTTTCTCTATTTCCAGGTTTTACAGAAGTATAACACGACCGGTTTTTTGGGATTTGACTACGAAGGACATGCAGTTCGATACGTTAATATAGGATGCTGTGATATGAAAGGTGAGATGCGATATGCTTCCTCTCGTAGCGGTCGCTATAACAACTAGTGCAGTGATTTTTCAATTTTTCTCACCTATGTACAGTCGCTCAAAAAAGTATCCGAACACCATGGTTGACTACAGACTTCAGAAAAAATATCTGGCAACGATTTTTTTATAAATTAGTGATCTGGCAACCTTCGTGTCACGTGACACGAAGGTTGCTAGATCACTAATTTATAAAAATATCGTTGCCAGATATTTTTCCTGAAGTCTGTAGTCAACCATGGTGTTCGGATACTTTTTTGAGCGACTGTACCCACCTTTGAACATTTAAAAAAAAATGCTAGATATATTGGTGAACTAAACTGAAACTTATATATATATAGCACGATAAATTGTTATTTTTTATTAAAATGCAAAAATATATCAGTTGTTTAAAATTACACATGTTGTCAGAAAATGATATATTAAAGGTGCAACTGGAGGAAGAAAGCAAGAGGCCAGTCACAGAGACGTGCCCATGATTTAGTTTCGGAGGGGAGGGGGGAGGCTAGAATTTAGTGTTTTTTGGGGGATTAGAGAATTAAGTTTCGGGGAGTCGGGGAGGGTTCGAGAATTTAGTTGCATCATGGAGGGTGGGGTCTGAGATTAACACTTGAGTAGGATTTCTCAATTACTAAAATATTCTGCGTAACAGAAAAGGTTAAAACGATATTCTATATAAAATGAGATTTTATACTTGATTTTTTCCTAATTTATGTTTAGTGTTTGTCATAAAATATGAGACTAAAATAAAATTATACAGAGACAACAGTTTTGGATTTCTAAACAGGTAGACAAGATTGAGATTTCGTATAAGATGACCAAATTTTCGGATGTGTGGGGTCCGTAACCGCCCTCCCCGCCTCCCTTGGGTACGTCCCTGGCCAGCCATGCCTTTCGTCCCCTTCGATTACTTTTGATTACTTGATAAAAGTGGGGCGGGGATGGCTCAGTCGGTAGCGCGCCAGGCTCGTAATCTGTAGTTCCCAGGTTCGAGTCCCAGCTGGGTCAGCGTTGAGATTTATCTCCGCAAAATTTCCCCTCCCTGCCCACGGACAGTAGGGGACACCGATGGGCTTGAAAAGGCCGCCGTCCGTCGGATGGGATGTTAAGCCGTGGCCCCGTGTGCGGGAGAGCCATACTCTGTGCACGTTAAAGAACACGCTGGATGGCCTTGACGGGAGGCTACCATCTGTCTCCCAACAGCTGTTCCAGTGGGTCCCCTCCCCCAACCTTCTCTGAGCCTTCGGGGTCCTTGTGGCCTGGCCATTTAGCCCATGGTGTGCAAAAAAGTGCCGCTCAGAGGTAAAACAATCCACACAATTCAATCTTGATAAAAGTAGTAAACAAAAAAAAAACACCGTCCTTCCGTTACGTTTAGGAAAACTAATGAGGCACCCACTTACGTTTAAACTGTCGAATGGGAAGTTAAGCGGTGGCCATGTATGCACGTGAAAGAACACGCTGGATGGCGTTGATGAGTGGCTACAAACTGTCTCCCAACAGCTGTCCAGTGGGTCCCCTATCCCAGCCTTCCCTGAGCCTTCGGGGCCCTTGTGACCTGACCATTTAGCTTATTTTGTACAAACAAAAGTGCCGCTGAGAAGTAAAACACTCAACTTACGAGTACTGTTGAAAGCACAGCTGAAGAATCTTACAGCTATATTTTCTAGGCGGTTGTTAATGGAGAGAAATCGTGCACTATATTCGTTCAAGAGGCAATGGTTACTGTCACATCCTCCTGGTAGTCCGGAACTTCCGTATTAATGATCACAGTACACATTACTACATGGTATATAAGATAGACAAGTGCGAGATAAATATATTGAGATAAGACTAATCTACATGATAAAATAATATTTCGAATAACTTCAGCTCATCTGCCGGTTGGTACTGTAAACACTGTAAAGACTGCGGCTGACGTCAGTACTACTGGATGACACTTATTGTTGCTATCAGCGAAACGAAAATCGTATGATTACGATAGCAGTTCCTTATTGACACCCGATGGAGACTGAACTTTAGTCCAATCGCAATACGCTAAAAGGGACTCAATACGGAGGTCCTCTTAATAAACGTTTACTACTCCAGTCTTTGTAAAAAAAAACGTTATTTATTGAAACATTATCACGTAAGCGTTGACTGCATAACAAAGACATACTCCTACTCATTTGCTACGAATGAACAACAACTTACTATCACAGTTCATCTGGTTATCTCGAACTCCCAAGTACCGTTATTTCTACACGGCACTTCAGAGATACAGATTCTTTGTGGCCTACTCGTTTGTTTCTGGTCGGGCGCCGTCCCATTGGTCGTTTCCAACTCTCTTTCCCACTTAGTGAAGAAACTCACTACTTTCGGATGCGGGGAAGATTTGGTCAGGTCACAACCACCCCGAAAACTCAGAGAAGGTTAGGGGGAAGGAGATTTACTAGACAGCAGTTGGGAGACAGTTGGTAGCCCTCCATCAAGTATATCCAGCGTGTTCTTTAACGTGCACAAGATATGGCTCTCTCCCAAACACGGGACCATGGCTTAACGTCCCATCCGACGGACGACGGCCTTTTCAAGCTCCCGTACTGACCGAGTTTTGCGGAGATAAATCTCGACGCTGGTCCAGCTGGTATTTTATTAAGGCGTCCTGAGATAGATTGAGTTACAGTGGTAAGAGTATAATTTAGCTAAAGCATATAAATATAATTTGCTACAGAAAACGATTTTTCTAATATTGAAATTTATTCTTATCTAATTTCTTTAAAATAAATGTTATCAACTAAAAAACTATTAAGTAATTTTTTTTGAAGCGACAGTCTAGTAAGTCTTCTCTGAGGCTACGCCATTGCTGCTTCATAATATGTTTTACATCTATATCTATCGCTAAAAATAAATTAGTGTCTTCGGCACCTATTTATTTCTAGACCGCCATTCCGACCCCTATTTGACCTTGAACGTGACACGAGATCTGTAAATTCCTCTTATTTCTGAGTTCTACTGCCGGAAATAGCCCCATTTAGCAATTTTTCTCTCTCCAACACAGGTATACTGAAATGTGACCTTCGACTTCGAAGGACCTAGTGCAGCCAAAATTTCGTAACACTTCCGAGGTCTATGACCCATAATACCACCAGGAAACAATTTTTAGCTCTCTAGCACCAGAAGATTTAAATTTGACCTTTGACCTCGAAGGACCCTCCGCATCAGAAATTTCGTACCGTTTCAAACATCTAGCCGTCCCATGGCCGAGTGGTTAGCGCGCTTGGCTACTGATCTAAGGAACCTGGGTTTGAGCCCAGCGTAAGGCATGGCTGTTTGCGTCGTTTCTCTGCTGAGGGCCTGCCATCCTCACAGACCTTCTACTATGGCATATAAACTGACAGGCTCCTGTCATACCTCTGTGGCAAGCAACTGCTTGAGGGGGTATTTATTTTATTCAAACATCTGCAACCCGAAAAACCCACAGACACCAATTTTCACGTTTCTAGCACTCGTAAATCAAGGTTTGACCTCTATGTGACCTCTATTTGACCTTAGAAAATACATCGGATATCAGATTTTTTCGAAGATTTACGACACGGAATACCTCTAGGTACAAATTTTCAAAGCTCAAAGATTTCTGCATCATAGTTATAATTATAACGTGATCTGTTATCAATCAGTCAGTCTTCCATCAATCACAATCGTCAATACGAGGGGCGTTCAAAAAGTTCTTGACATCATCTGCATAACCAAACCCGATGTATTTACCTCAACAAAACTTTTACTGTCCTTCAAAGCACTCCCCTCCAATATCTTTTCAAAGTTGCAGACGTCTGCGCCAATTCTGGAACGCTTGGTGGCACAGTCGCTCAGAAAAGTATCCGAACAGTATGGTTGATTACAGAATTCAGAAAAAATATCTGGCAACGATTTTTTTTAGAAATTAGTCATCTGGCAACGATTTTTTTTAGAAATTAGTCATCTGGCAACCTTCGTGTCGCGCGACACGAAGGTTGCCAGATCACTAATTTCTAAAAAAAAACCGTTGCCAGATGTTTTTTCTGAATTTCTGTAATCAACCATAGTGTTCGGATACTTTTCTGAGCGACTGTACTTCTGTTGGGGAATATTCTTCAACTCGGAATGAACATATTTTGCAAAAATAAAAGAGACTTCCCAGCAAGTTCCTTTTAGTTTTTGGAAAACAATGAAACATCGCATGGGCAAAATCGGGTGAATATGCAGGATGGGATAGCTGCTTGATTTTTTCCTGCCCCAGTCAGGCCGTAACTCGACGGGTATTATGAGCACGGGCATTGTCATAAAGAAGGAGAATCTTATCTTACCTGTTGTTGGACACTATTCCGTCATCTCCTTAACCATTTAGGGCAAAACAATGGTGGCGTACAATTGACCATTTATTGTAAATTTTTTAGGTAAGTTGTCCTCGGCTACCACTCCTTGGGAATTGAAAACAATTGTGAACATCCTCTTCCTTGAGTGAAAGTCTTGTCGGGAGATTTGAGGACACAGTTCATCTTCTCAACCCAAACATACACAGTCGTATCAGAATAATATGACTTCCTACCATAGTAGATGTATGGTAGGTGGTCATATTATTCTGATACGACTGTGTAGTTGTCGATCTTTCTGGGAGCCGTATAGTAATCAAACCAAGTCTCATAACCTGTGACAATGTCTGTTAACCTTTTTGGGACCACTAGGTTCAAACATATTCAGCATTTCCTTGCATGAATCGACTCTAACTTTTTATTTTTTGCTGTTCTGAGTTTGTGGGGTACCCATTTGGCAGAGATCATTCTGAATTTTAAATGTTGGTGAATGATTGTTCCCACGCTGCCAATCGATACATTGATATATAGACTTATTACCTGAACGAAACTCATTAAGGAAATCTTTCTTTAATGAGTTCACGAACATCATCGATGGTTCTCTCGTTCACGGCCTCATTCGGTCTTCCTGCACGAGGGAGGTCTTCTAATCTCTGCCGTCCTTCTCTGAATTTGCGCATCCATCCCGTAAGAGTGCCATTTGAACAGTCATGATCCCCATATACTTGTGATAAATTGGCATGAATATTTTTCGCGCATACTTGTGAAAATATAAATTCTTTTCTTGTCTTTAGCAGGCTCCATAGCAACAAAGAACGGATTTCGCAGACCGAACTTTACACGGGGCCTACCATGATACGGCCTTTGTCTTTAACCCTTTCGGCCCTGCCGGTGGCATTTGCCACCTTAATATATAAAGAGTTCTAGCTACTGGCTGAATATCTAGTTTCACCATAAAGCACTAGATGTCACCTCTACAAAGTATGGGTTGGGTTGGGTTGTTTTACCTCTGAGCGGCACTTTTTTGCACACCATGGGCTAAATGGCCAGGTCACATGGACCCCGAAGGCTCAGAGAAGGTTGGGGGAGGGTACCCACTGGAATAGCTGTTGGGAGACAGATGGTAGCCTCCCGTCAAGGCCATCCAGCGTGTTCTTTAACGTGCACAGGGTATGGCTCTCCCGCACACGGGGCCACGGCTTAACGTCTCATCCGACGGGCGACGGCCTTTCCAAGCCCATCGGTGTCCCCTACTGACCGTGGGCAGAGCGGGGAATTTTGCGGAGATAAATCTCAACGCTGACCCAGCTGGGACTCGAACCTGGGAAATACAGATTACGAGCCTGGCCCGCTACCGACTGAGCCACCCCCGCCCCACAAAGTATGTGAATCACATTTCATGACATGGTTCAACAAGAAGTGAGTGCTTACATATCTGAGTGACCCGTATTGTTCCGCTATTCAAGATGAATGCTAATAACCTGAACACCATGTTTGGTAAGTACCGATCAAAAATCGAAATCTAAAAATTGTTTCAAAATTTTTCACACGAGATAATTTGATAAGATCTTTGTAGAAAAACATTATTTAAAATGAATAAAAAATATGCTTCCATTTTTATCTCTAAGATCATTTGCCACGATTTCCTAGTTTCTAAACTTATGGCGGAAACCCGCTCAATCTTAGTAGCGGAGTCCTTGTATGTCTTACATTCAATTATTGATGATCAAAAAAATTTATTTTTCATATTAAAAATTCAGGGCTGAAAGGGTTAACACGTAATGACAAGTTTAGACAAATTTTCAAACAAATCGTAGCTCGTTAACTTCTGAGGAACGAGTGCAAATTTACAGACACGTATTAAAAAAATTTGGAAGCCTTCCATATATATATATTAGATATATTTTCGAAAGTTTGTCTATCTTTATGTCTGTTTCTAAACTCCTCCTAAAAGGTAAAGACCTAGGATCACCAAATTTGGTATACAGCTTAATCTCATCGTAATATAGATGCAAAATATTTTGAACCCAACTCACCGTAGTGCAAAATATGACTTTCCTATACTAGAGGTCGCAGCTTAACATACCATCAGAAAGATGGCGGTCTTTTCAAGTCTAGTGTTTCCTTTACTCACCGAAAACAGAGCGGTAGTTCTTGAAGAAAATCTTCACGTGGCAAAGTAGAGACTCGACACCAGGATTAACAGATTTCATCCGTGCCGAGCTATTAGCTGAATGCTCACCTTTTAAAATGCGATGCTAACTTGTTGTAATTAAATATGGGACATACTAGAAAGAAGTAAAAACGTGACTTAGACGTTTTTTTCGCTAAACCCCAGGTTCATCCAATGGACACACTTACCCAGTTTAGTTTCGAAGGGTGGGGGTGGACGTCCTAGGATAAGACCTGAGTAGGGTTTCCTTTCCGTTTCGTGTCCGAGTGGTTAGCGTGTTTGGCTACTGATCAAAGGGACCTCGGTTCGAGTCGCGGAAGAAGACAGATGTTGGTGTTGTGTTTCTGCTGATATCTCGCTTTCCTCACAGATCTTCTCTATGACGTATTTAAATTGACAGTCTCAGACCTCTGTGTGGGGTGGGTTGTTTTACCTCTGAGCGGCACTTTTTTGCACACCATGGGCTAAATGGCCAGATCACATGGACCCCGAAGGCTCAGAGAAGGTTGGGGGAGGGGACCCACTGGAACAGCTGTTGGGAGACAGATGGTAGCCTCCCGTCAAGGCCATCCAGCGTGTTCTTTAACGTGCACAGTATATGGCTCTCCCGCACACGGGGCCACGGCTTAACGTCCCATCCGACGGACGGCGGCCTTTCCAAGCCCATCGGTGTCCCCTACTGACCGTGGGCAGGGCGGGGAATTTTGAGGAGATAAAGCTCAACGCTGACCCAGCTGGGACTCAAACCTGGGAACTACAGATTACGAGCCTGGCGCGCTACCGACTGAGCCATCCCCGCCCCTCTCAGACCTCTTTGACAAGCAGAGATTTCGTAAAAGACGACGGTAATTTTGGGGGGGTGGAAGGATGCTTACCTGTCCCCCTCCCCCGGTAGGTCCTTACCAATGGGCTTGAAATGGTCACCGTCCGTCGTATGGGGGTCAAGACGTGGCCCCGCGTAAATCAACCCATCTCATTTTTCCGTATTACGTTAATTCGTATTATGTTTAGCAACAATTATTTTTAAATTTCTTTAATTTGATATTTTCTTTTCTTTCCAGGAATCATAGACTCAGTGTCGACGACCGATATTCTAAGATATTGCATGTACATAATGGAACACGATATTGATTTAATGAGAAAAGAAAACGAAAAGGTAAGTGAACAAGGACTCCAAGGGGAGTTTCATAGAATCGGTAATCCATTTTTCGTTTAAGAACTATTCTATAAATTTTGAAAACTGAAATGCAAAAGAAAAGAGTTTAATTTTTCCCAAAATATTCAAATTTTTACATAGTTTATGTAGTCTAAACGTTTGGTTGAATTCAACCTTCGAAATTTGGGCTGTTTCCGTTTTACATTTGATCGACACTTTCTTTTCACACAATGGGTTGGGTTGTTTTACCTCTGAGAGGCACACCATGGCCACACCATTTTTTTGCACACCATGGGCTAAATGGCCAGTTCACAAGGACCTGGAAGGCTCAGAGAAGGTTGGGGGACAGATGGTAGCCTCCCGTCAAGGCCATCCAGCGTGTTCTTTAACGTGCACAGAGTATGACTCCCCCGCACACGGGGCTACGGCTTAACGTTCCATTAAACTGACTGCGGTCTTTCAAAGCCCATCGGTGTCCCCTACTGACCGTGGGTAGGGCGGGGAATTTTGCGGAGATAAGTCTCAACGCTGACCCAGTTGGGACTTCCACACCTGTCCAGTTTGTCCCCTTCCTCTAGCGGCGGGGGTGGCTCAGTCGGTAGCGCACCAGGCTCGTAATCTGTAGTTCCCAGGTTCGAGTCCCAGCTGGGTCAGCGTTGAGATTTATCTCCGCAAAATTCCCCGCCTGCCCACGGTCAGTAGGGGACACCGATGGGCTTGGAAAGGCCGCCGTCCGTCGGATGGGACGTTAAGCCGTGGTCCCGTGTGTGGGAGAGCCATACCCTATGCACGTTAAAGAACACGTTGGATGGCCTTGACGGGAGACTACCATCTGTCTCCCAACAGCTGTTCCAGTGGGTCCCATCCCCCAACCTTCTCTGAGCCTTCGGGGTCCATGTGACCTGGCCATTTAGCCCATGGTGTGCAAAAAAGTGCCGCTCAGAGGTAAAACAACCCATCCCCTTCCTCTAACCTTCCCTGTACCCTCGGAATCCTTGTGACCGCTATCGACTGAGCCACCCCGTCTACTGAGCCACCTGGCTCGAAACCAGGCTCGCTGTCAACCGAGCCACTCCTCTCCAGTCCTCTCGAGCAAAAAGCAACACAGTACTTATTTTTAATTACGAAGGAACTGATTAAAAGGTTAAAATAATCAAAAATATTTTTACGTTTTCGCTTTTTTTTTCACAATTGAAAGAAATATTTGAAATTTCAATTTTCCTGAACCCAAGCTCATCGCTAGTATCTTACAATGATGAAGCAAGTGTTATTTGTATTTTAAATCATTTTTTTTTTTGGAGGGGGGACCGTGTGAATTCTGCGACCAGATACGGTGAACATTCTTGGCAAAAAGAAAAGAAAATCTTTGACAGGAAATGCGGTGAAAGAGATCTTATCGAGAACCTGAATAGTCTCTTTTGTGGAAAATTATTACTGAATCTTTATTTTATGAGTTATGCATCTGAAGCGATAAAAATGCTGATATGGAAACAAAAGAATAATTCCCATTTCCAAGGTCTCTTGGGGCGGGGGTGGCTCAGTCGGTAGCGCGTCAGGCTCGTAATCTGTAGTTCCCAGGTTCGAGTCCCAGCTGGGTCAGCGTTGAGATTTATCTCCGCAAAATTCCCCGCCCTGCCCAGGGTCATTAGGGGACACCGATGGGCTTGGAAAGACCGCCGTCCGTCGGATGGGACGTTAAGCCGTGGCCCCGTGTGCGGGAGAGCCATACCCTGTGCACGTTAAAGAACACGCTGGATGGCCTTGACGGGAGGCTACCATCTGTCTCCCAACAGCTGTTCCAGTGGGTCCCCTCCCCCAACCTTCTCTGAGCCTTCGGGGTCCATGTGACCTGGCCATTTAGCCCATGGTGTGCAAAAAAGTGCCGCTCAGAGGTAAAACAACCCAAACAACCCAATCCAAGGTCTCTCAACCAACTACTTAGGAGCATTCAATGTCAGCCATCTTGGATTTCGCATTATTCCTGATCAGGAAACCTAATCTTCATGTTCTTGAAAGATCTGAAACCTATTTTCCTACTTATCTATCTGTTAGATATCTTGTTTCGACACAGTATTGTTACTTTGTGATAAAAAAAAATTGCTCTTCGCATTTTCGTCAAATCTGTTTTTTGTTCGTTTCGTCTAATTTATACTCTCCGTATTTTTGCTAATTCTGCCTGTGTTGATTTCTGTTAAATTTGCCTCTCAGTATTCCTAGTGTTACAACAGATGAACGCGCTACAACGGCATGTGACATGAACGCTCATTTATATTTAGCGTGACGATTAACGTTATAAACTGTTTAGAACGAGAATGATTTGAAAATAGTAAGAATTTTAAAAAGAAAGTAAAGAGACAGTGGAGTAGTAAAAGGACTACTCTTATTTCATTTAAGATGAAACAGTTGCGGTGGAGAAGGGAATCAACGGTAAAGTTAGTTATTGGGTCCTCTATCAGGGGTTGGGTTGTTTTACCTCTGAGCGGCACTTTTTTTGCACACCATGGGCTAAATGGCCAGGTCACAAGGACCCCGAAGGCTCAGAGGTTGGGGGAGGGGACCCACTGGAACAGCTGTTGGGAGACAGAGGGTAGCCTCCCGTCAAGGCCATCCAGCGTGTTCTTTAACGTGCACAGGGTATGGCTCTCCCGCACACGGGGCCACGGCTTAACGTCCCATCCGACGGACGGCGGCCTTTATCAAGCCCATCGGTGTCCCCTACTAGACCGTGGGCAGGGCGGGGAAATTTTGCGGAGATAAATCTCAACGCTGACCCAGCTAGGACTCGAACCTGGGAACTACAGATTACGAGCCTGGCGCGCTACCGACTGAGCCACCCCCGCCCCCCTCTATCAGGGGAGATCAATGTTAAATGTTTCGCATGTATAAGGTATAAAGTTTTATTAAGGTTATTTAATGTCGCAAATGAGATTCTATACAAAGTGATTTGTTTTTATGCTAAGAGAAATAGAAGTACTTATGTTTAAATAAAATTGATTAGTTTGTAATGATATTGTGTCATTGTAATAGCTTACATCATTCATACTTTAATGGTATACATATATGCTATTTATGAACTCACGCTAAACTTTCATCTCTTTGAATACATAACACTATATTTATTTTCCTTTTTGCACTTGTGATAATTCAGCTTTTTGCATTTCTATTCATTCTGCTTTTATACAGGTAACGAGAGGAAAATGGAAAATTCCCATGTTAAGTCAGTGGAGAGTCAAATTCGTAGATCCGTAATTTCTACAATAAGTATTTTACAGGAAAATAGCACAAGATAAATTCAAATCTCATTCAAATTTCTTTAAATCTCAAATTTCAACAATTCAGTACTTGAAGAGTTATAGAAGTTTGAATACTGGACGTGTCAATTATGAGAATTTGCTTCAGAAGTTAATTAAAACTTTTAAAAAGAAAAGTATTATTTGAAACTATTTAATAGCATAAGTGTAAGCTTTAGATTTGCTCTCTCTATGGGAGTGGGGGCGGGGGTGGCTCAGTCGGTAGCGCGCCAGGCTCGTAATCTGTAGCTCCCAGGTTCGAGTCCCAGCTGGGTCAGCGTTGGGATTTATCTTCGCAGAATTCCCGCCCTGCCCACAGTCAGTAGGGGACACCGATGGGCTTGGAAAGGCCACCGTCCGTCGGATGGGACGTTAAGCCGTGGCCCCGTGTGCGGGAGAGCCATACCCTGTGCACGTTAAATAACACGCTGGATGGCCTTGACGGGAGGCTACCATCTGTCTCCCAACAGCTGTTCCAGTGGGTCCCCTCCCCCAACCTTCTCTGAACCTTCGGGGTCCATGTGACCTGGCCATTTAGCCCATGGTGTGGAAAAAAGTGCCGCTCAGAGGTAAAACAACCCAACCCAAAGCTCTCTCTATCCATTTTGTTGTTAATGCTAAGAGATAATAAAAATGTTTCTAATATGTGGAGAACTAAAACTCGAAATACATTCATGTTCTTTTTTTACGTTAAGACAGGAAGAAGAAACGACCAAGTTATATACATTTGCGATTATGAAACTTTTACGATGGGACAAATTCTTCATAAGACAGGTAAATAACATTTACGAATATTTCATAGCTTACGAATATAGTTGTATCAAGAGAAATTTTGTTGCTTTTTTTGTCTTATGTAAAAGGTATGATATTTTTCTCACTTTTTAACCAGCTCGAAAGCTATTATTCTCGCATAGGATGAAAACATCGGAATTATTATAATCCAAATTTAATAAGCTTATTTTATCGATTTAATTATTTAATTTCATTTTTAAAATTTTTTGACATTGAAAAGTACATGAATACAATATATGCACAAAATACAAGACTGTCTGGTTTTGATGCTGTTCTTGTTTATAGCATTTATTTTGATAACATTTATTATGGTCCTCTTTGAGATATATAGCCCCCTCTTTGAGATTTCTTGTAACGAAAGTGGAAATTTACACTGCAATGTAAATACAGTCTTAATGCCCATCCCACTCTTCCACGTAATTTTTCTAGATCCGGTTGGGTTGTTTTACCTCTGAGCGGCACTTTTTTGCACACCATGGGCTAAATGGCCAGGTCACATGGACCCCGAAGGCTCAGAGAAGGTTGTGGGGAGGGGACCCAATGGAACAGCTGTTGGGAGACCCGTCAAGGCCATCCAGCGTGTTCTTTAACGTGCACAGCGTATGGCTCTCCCACACGGGACCACGGCTTAACGTCCCATCCGACGGACGGCGGCCTTTCCAAGCCCACCGGTGTTCCATACTGACCGTGGGCAGGGCGGGGAATTTTGCGGAGATAAATCTCAACGCTGACCAAGCTGGGACTCGAACCTGGGAACTACAGATTACGAGCATGGCGCGCTACCGACTGAGCCACCCCCGCCCCTCTAGATCCGGTCTGTGTGTATTACATCTGATATGACTCTCTGTATATCAGATTGTCTCCTATCCTATATACATGGCGAAGGCAGTTTATGGCTGATGTATCTTGCTCTAATTCGCAAGACAATTTTATGGCTTCTAATCGTTGGTGATGGGTTTGACTTGGATAGTGTCTCCTTTCATTTTTAAAGGGAAGGCATCCTTCAGTGGCGAACTTCCCAATGTAAAGAACGAATCAACACATATTTCCTTACTTGTGGATTTATATTTTTATTTACCACTGTGGATTTATTACTGACAAACATATTGCCAAACAGAACAATTATAAACGTAATTGAACAACGGGAATATTTCCAATTGCTTAAAATAGATCAGAAAAAGTGCTTAACAGTAAGAATGCATTTTGATTTAATTGAAATGTTAATTTGAGGTAATCCTTTTAGCTTTATTTACCAGCATTTTTTTATTCTTAGTTATCGAATCCATAATACTTGGACTCAAGTTGTACCAGAACCATTTTCCTGAGACAGCAAAAATGTTCTACATTATCAAAGGTAAGTACATTTACTTCCAGATTGAGCCATTTAAGTTTAATTGTTTTTGTTGAAATCATAAAAGATTTACCATGTGAGACGAAATTGAATACCTCTCTTCCGTAATACACTGAGCAAAAAAAATAAAAATCACAATTTTCGCTTGTAATACTACTGAGAGCAGTCTTGTTTCTGTTTTTAAACAGGTCAGTGCTTTTCATTTGTTTCTCTCATATTATAATGGGGTTGTTTAAAAACGAAATGCATCTTTAAGGCATAAAACTCCTCTAAATAACAAACTGCAAAATTATTCTAATAATAGGCTTTTATGTAATGGGAGGAAAACAATGCTCGCCCAATGGGGCGGAGGTAGCTCAGTCGGTAGTCCGCCAGGCACGTAATCTGCAGTTCCCAGGTTCGAGTCCCAGCTGGGCCAGCGTTGAGATTTATCAGCAAAACTCCCTGCCCTACCCACCGCCAGTAGGGGGACACCGATGTGCTTGGAAAGGCCGCCGTCCTTCGGATGGGGACATTAAGCCGTTGCTCCGTAAGCGGGAGAGCCATACCCTATGCACGTTAAAGAAACCGCTGGATGGCCTTGACAGGAAGGTACTATCTGTCTCCCAACAGCTCTCCAGTGAGTCCCCTCCACTCAGCCTTCTCTGAGCATTTGGGGTCCTTGCGACCTGGCCATTTACACCATTGTGTGCAAAAAAAGTGCCGCTCACAGGTAAAAGCAACCCAACTCGTCAAATGTTAAGCATGGATGTACCAAATCCTCAAGTATCCATGGCCTACTGACGCCCAATTGGATTTCATAATTTACCTGAGCTGCAGCTGTTTGAGTTGGTTACTGCTGTTGGTAGTGTATTCGCTAATTAGTAATTCTGCATGTGGACAGCATGGCCAAAGTAGCACAGTCTTTCTCTGCAGATTATTCTGCTCGAAGGTGATAGCTGACTCCTTCACCTAAGCACATTATTACGTAAAAAGTTCGAACCACGAAATGACCATAATAATAAGTAAGCATCTAAAATCAAAGGCATCAAGTTTTTTGTTATGCTGCTTAAAAAAGATCCAAGTTTATTTGGAAGAATTTGATGAATGCCACATGAAAATACAAAGATAATGTTGTGATGTGCTCAAAATTTGAATTAAAAAGATTTACATATAGTACCTTAAAAAGTGAATAAAGGAAATTACGTGACAGAAAGGAGATAGAGAATTTGAATACAAAAATTATAGTCAATAAGAGATAAACTTAAATTATTAAATATAAAATTACATTGCATGTAAACATAAAATAACTTCTCAGAGAAGATTGGTTTAATATTTATCGACCACATTTTGACCAATGGATCTTATTAGATATGAGTTCGTGCTCAATGTTTCGAGCCCAAACCATTTCAACATGAATTCGTGCTCAATGTTTCGAGTCCAAACCATTTCAACATGAGTTCGTGCTCAATGTTTCGAGTTCAAACCATTTCAACATGAGTTCGTGCTCAATGTTTCGAGTTCAAACCATTTCAACATGAGTTCGTGCTCAATATTTTGAGTCCAAACCATTTCAACATTAGTTCGTGCTCAATATTTCGAGTCCAAACCATTTCAACATGAGTTCGTGCTCAATGTTTCGAGTCCAAACCATTTCAACATGAGTTCGTGCTCAATGTTTCGAGTCCAAACCATTCAACATGAGTTCGTGCTCAATGTTTCGAGCCCAAACCATTTCAACATGAGTTCGTGCTCAATGTTTCGAGTCCAAACCATTTCAAGATGAGTTCGTGCTCAATGTTTCGAGTCCAAACCATTTCAACATGAGTTCGTGCTCAATGTTTCGAACCCATACGATTTCAACATGAGTTCGTGCTCAATGTTTCGAACCCATACGATTTCAACATGAGTTCGTACTCAATGTTTCGAGCCCATACGATTTCAACATGAGTTCGTGCTCAATGTTTCGAGTCCAAACCATTTCAACATGAGTTCGTGCTCATTGTTTCGAGCCCATACCATTTCAACATGTGTTCGTGTTCAATGTTCCGAACCCAAACCATTTCAACATGAGCTCGTGCTCAATGTTTCGAGCCCAAACCATTTCAACATGAGTTCTTGCTCAATGTTTCGAGCCCAAACCATTTCAACATGAGTTCTTGCTCAATGTTTCGAGCCCAAACCATTTAAACAATTGTTGAGCCCTGAATCCTCCCTGATTTGGGTAAAAAATGTCTCTTCCTCATCGTATAAATATCTACAGAAATGCATGTCTTTAATCATTTATCCCATCTCTTATTATTAATTATAATCATTTTATGACAAAATTAAAGTCTTAATGCAATTTGGAACAAAAATATTAGAAAAAAAATAGTAGAAACTGTAAGTTCATGTGTATCGCCATTATAAAAACAAAGAGTCATTCATTTATTAAAGATATACATATGAAAGAAATAATCAAAAATTATTTTTAATTTCTATAGACTGATAAAGGATTGAAATTATAATTTAAAAATTATATATATATATGGTCTGTAAATGGTAGCTAGGTAGTCACTGGAAGGAGAGCTATGCACCAATCCCCTGTGATGACGCATAGAACCGGCCAGGCCTAGCACTAATGTCCGACCCCGCCTTCTTGTGGTGCGGACCGTTAGTAACTTTGAAAAGAGATACTCTCTTGTGGAAGTGAAGGGGAGGGCTGCCAGATTAGTGTGGCCTACTGATCTGGACAACTATGGCTACTTTTCTTTTTTTTCTACCCTGCTGAGGAGTGGTCAACCACACAGGGTCCTGGTGCTGACCATATAAACCTACTGGACTGGACAGATAGATGGCTCTGAGCTTGATTATGGATCCTGATTTTGCTGCACTGGTGGGCTTCTGTGGAGGGAAAATCTTCCGCTGTGTTTTCTGTTTGTTTGTGGGTTGACAGTCCCAAGTGAATAGATTCACAGGATATGTTTATCAGCTGGTGGATAATCCTGAGCAGAGGTCATCGCAGGCACCTGAACTATTTGCTTCTATTGGCATCCTCAAATTCTACATTGGAGGAAGTCTTCCAGTGTAGATGGCTTCAGCCTTTAGTAGTGGGGGAACGGGTCTTTGCCCCATGTCTGCGATTAGGGGGCTGTTTGATATTGTCGGCATTCCCTCTCTCAATAAACATAGTTTCTTTAAACATCCCACTAACCATTTTCTCTCCATAGGTAGTTGGAATGTGAGGACTCTGCACAGAGCTTTTTCTCTTGATGTCCTCACACAAGAATTCCACTGTTATAATTTAGATATTCTCGGCTTGCAAGAGACCAGATGGACAGATAAAGGTCAGATTCTTAAAAATAATCTTAAATTTCTCTTTTCAGGGAGGGACGACAATAAGCATCACCAAGGCGTGGGTCTGCTTCTCAGCAGACACGCTAGTGATGCTCTTCTAGGATATGAGTGCATTAATGAAAGGTTTCTTACAGCAAAATTTCAGACAAGCGTTAAAGACCTGAATGTTATCTGCTGTTATGCCCCCACTGAGGATGCCGATGAGGATGAGAAGGATAGGTTTTATGAACAACTTCAGGATATTTTGAATTCTGTCAAGAAAGGAGATATTACCCTTGTTCTTGGTGACTTCAATGCCAAAGTTGGTACTGACTCTGACCTTTGGGGAGGAGTAATAGGCCCTTTTGGTATTGGTAGCTGCAATGGCAATGGGCAACGTCTCCTACAGGTAAGTAAACTCAATGGTTTCAGAATAACTAACACTTATTACAAACACCGCGACATACAAAAGTACACATGGGTTTCACCTGATGCGCTGCATAAGAATATGATTGATTACATATTAATTAACAGCAAATGGGCTAGTTCTGTTAGGAATACCAGGGCATATAGGGGAGCTGAAATTGGATCTGACCATTACCTTGTTAAAAGTGTGTTGCAACTTAAGCTTAAAAAGTGTTGTGCTAGGGTTAAAAAATTTACTTTTAATACTGAAGCTCTGAAAGATCCAGTTATAGCCAAAGCTTACCATGATAGGTTACTTAGTCATTATGACAGTCATGGTTTGCTTACTACTGAAGTTGAGGAAGAATGGGATCATTTTAAACAGGCTTTTTTGGACACTAACGGTACTCTTTTAGGAAAAAAGGAGCAGAAGAGGCAAAATTATCTGAGTGATAAGGCACTTGAGCTTATTTCGGAAAGAAAGAACTGCAGGAATGCCCTTAATCAATACCCTACTAGTCCTAATAGAAAGCATTACAGAAACCTTAATAAACTTGTAAAGGATCAGTTAGGTGCTGATAAGAATCTTTGGCTTGATGGTTTGGCTGACAAAGCCGAGGAAGCAGTTAGACAGCACAACAGCAGAGAGCTGTACCAGATAGTTAATGTTTTGTATGGTAGAAAACGGACAGGCATACAAGGATTGAAGGATAAACAAGGTAAGGTTATAGAAGGGGAGGATTCTGTCATGGCTAGGTGGGCTGAGCATTTCAGTGATGTTCTAAACAATGTAGTTAGTTCTACTCCCATTGTTTGCAATGATGATAGATGCATTGGTGGCTTTAATGTTGGCCCTATAACACAATCTGAAGTTATTTTGGCTGTTTCTAAACTTAAACTTCATAAATCCCCAGGGGTAGATGAAATTACTACGGAAATGCTTAGAGCTGGGAATGTTTCGGTTACCACTTGGATGACTGAAATTCTGAATATCTTTTATGATAATGGCATGGTTCCTAAGGATTTTACCAGAGCTATTGTTATCCCTATTTTCAAAAAAGGTGATCGCAGTTCTTGTGATAACTATAGGGGTATCAGCCTACTCTCTGTTCCAGGTAAAGTTCTTTCCATGATTGTGCTTAATAGAATTAAGAATCTGGTTGACAGTCAATTGCGTGATGAGCAATGTGGATTCAGAAGTGGTAGGGGATGTGTGGATCAGATATTTTCACTTAGACAGATTCTTGAGAAATGTTTAGAGTTTCAGAAACCTTTGGTTGCTAGCTTTGTTGATTTCAAAAAGGCTTTCGACTCTGCTGATCGTCATAATTTGTGGTTGATTGTGAGATCATATGGTATACCAGACAAGTTAGTTAACATTATGTAAGCTCTCTATAATAAAACTGAGTCGTGTGTGAGAGTTGGTAAGGCTTGTAGCAATTGGTTTAGCATTACTTCTGGTGTTCGACAAGGGTGCATTTTGTCTCCTTTTCTCTTTAGCTTGGTTATTGATTATGTTATGCGAAATTCACTTCAAGGGAAAGATTTTGGCTTGAAATGGGCTGGAGATACGAAAATTTCTGATTTAGATTATGCTGATGATTTAGCCCTTTTGGCAAAAGATGTTGATGAGATGAACTCTTTCATTCGAGCTGTTGATGAGACTGGTAGTAGGTAGGTTTGGTTATAAACAGAGAGAAAACTAAAGTGGTGAAAATTGGTCAGGCAGGCTGTGATTCAGTTAATCTGAATGGTTGCAGTCTTGAGCAGGTGTCACAGTTTAATTATCTTGGGAGCTATGTAACAGATAATGGTGATGTGCGGCATGAGAGTAACAGACGAATAGGGATTGCTGCCGGGACTTTTAAGAACCTATGGAGAGTGTGGAGAAATAGGCGTATACACCTAAAGACTAAAATTAGACTGTATAATAGTTTGGTTCTTTCTAGGGTTAGTTATGGTAGTGAAACTTGGACACTTTGTAAACAAGATAACAGGAAACTAGATGCTTTTGATTCCAGATGCTTACGCAGTATCTTGGGCATTAGGTGGTTCAACTTTGTAACTAATGATGAGATTAGGCAAAGGAGTTTGCAACCTCCTTTAAGCAGCATATTGTGCAGAGAGAGACTCCGTTGGTTTGGCCATGTTGCCTGTATGAATAATTATAGATTGGCGAATAGGGTTATGAACAGTGTGCCTAAAGGCCTCAGAAAGAAGGGGAGACCTAGGATGCGGTGGGCAGACAATGTCAAACAGGACCTTGTAAGAATTGGTGTGCAGTGGCCAGATGCAGTAGATGTAGCTCAGGATAGACTTGCTTGGAGAACTAAATTGCACGGTCTGATTGGACCTCCGTAGCCCATGGCTGCTTGAGGACGATGATGATGATGATGATGATATATATTTATTTCATTCGCAATTATAAGAAATATCTGAATTTTAAACTATTTTGAACCTGAGCCCGAACTCATCTTTAGTTCTTAGGTTACACATGTTTTATACGGTGGCTTATTAATACACCTGATATTTGGTATCTATTTTTTGTTACCTTCGCTTCATGTGCTATGTATTAATCGTTGATTGTTCCCTTTTTTTCCCTTTTTTTAGCTCCAACCTACTTCACCGTGGCCTACAACATGTTTAAGCCATTTATCTTTCAAAGCATGCGTCAAAAGCTCAGGGTTTTCGGAACAGGTAAGATTGACTTTTAGATGTTTCAATTTGTTGTGCAAAGTTGTTCATTTCTGTGGTGACACATTAGAAGCGTTGGGTTGTTTTATCTCTGAGCGGCACATTTTGCACATTATGGGCTAAATGGTCAGGTCACAAGGACCCCGAAGGATTAGAGAATGTTAGGGGAGGGGACCCACGGAAACAGCGAGCGCAATTATAGTGTTCGAAAGATTCCGAAAGTGCAAATCATAATATGTTAACCAATTCCTATCTAAAAATAAAAATAATTTTTCATTTATCTCTAAAAACAAACAATTATTTGCTAAAATTAAAAGTGTGTTTTCGCATCTCCTCTGGGTCTAAGAGGTCAACTTACTGTTGCCAATGGAAACGTTGCAATCTTCACATTCCACCACCAAAATTTCAAATATCTAGCATAAATACATCGTTTGCAATATTCGTTTGAAAATTTGAAATTTTCAACATTTTTCCACCGCTCTAGGGCATAATTATAGCTTTAGAGAGATTCGGAAAGAGCATATCGTAATATTTCATCAATACCTATCCAACACAAAAATAATTTTTAATCTATCTCTGTAACAAAAAGTTCCATGTCTATTACCTCGTTTTCAAAGGAAACGAAGTAATTGGAACGTCAATTGGAAGACAGATTCTTTCAGTCAAATAGTGAATATTTTAAGATACTAATTCCTAGAAAATTTAAATAATACCATCTCGAAATTCTAACATATCTTTCGAGGTAAGCTCGTGTGCCAGTATCTGTTTATGACCCAACTGTTAAGAACCAGTACTGCAGATAAAATATTCGTCAAGAACTATTTTTTTTTGCTTTTGTCTACTTATTAGAAATGAGATCGGGCTCGAAGTTTCGAGCACAAGCTTGAATTACTGAGTTGTCTGATTCCTTTCAGATAATACAAATTCTGGTACAATCGCGAAAAAAATATATATCTGCACATCAATGATTGACGGTAAACCTTTTTTAAACTCTTTGTAATATAGATTATTACAAATTTAAAATAATTATAATTACTCAAAGACAAAAGTGAAATCCTAACATTATTTGTAACTAATATTGGAAATTATTCGTAGAAACTAGAAGTTCTTGAGAAGCATTATTATGAACACCTTCATTAATAAGAGCAAACAATTTCTGAAAAAATAATCAAGAAACACAAATGGGATCAATTTATTTTTCTACTAAACTCTAATTAAATAGAAAATAGTTCAAATCATAAACGAAAAAAAAATATTCATTTTGTTTGTTTCTAATAATTTATTTTATATTTTTAACAATTATAAACAAAATTAGAAATTTCGGTTTCAATTAGCCCAAACTCGCCTTTTGGGCTCTTTCAAGCCCAATCTATAGATTTTAACCAAGACTCGACTCATATCTATTATTGCATTTTGTTAAGTAAGCTTGCCTCTAATTCACCTTTTATCATCTATTTAGAACACTGGTTGGAAGAACTGCTGCAAATAATGGATCCAAGTATTCTCCCCGCATCACTTGGAGGCACAAGAATAGATCCTGATGGTGATCCTAAGTGCTCATCAATTGTAAGTAAAATACCTTTTGTACTCTCATTTCTAATAACAATACTTTCGCAACTGGCATTTAGTTGACGTTTACATAAAATCCAAGTGGAGCTAGTGCTTTAGCTATCTGGGAAGCAGAATGGACACGTCGTAATCTACCACAGTCAGAAAAGTTTCTTAGTCTTTAAAATGGCGACACCAGAAATATTTTAATCGTTTAAAATTATCAATACGAAACAGGCGGTCTCTTGAACCTATCACCACCAACTGCTCAAAATAATCAAAATAAATAAAAAAATACAATAAATAAATAAAATAATAAAAAAATATATCTGAATAAACAAATCAGATATATTTCATGCGTTTTCCTCTATTGCAAAGGATTACACTGTAATTCTACTTTCTTGGCAGCAGGGATGACTCAATTGGATGAGCGCAAGATTCATAATTTGCAGTTCCCAGGTCTGAGTCCCCTCCTGGGTCAGCATTCAGGATTATCACCGGT
This sequence comes from Ryuthela nishihirai, assembly GCA_038380435.1. NCBI lineage: Eukaryota > Metazoa > Arthropoda > Arachnida > Araneae > Heptathelidae > Ryuthela > Ryuthela nishihirai. The sequence goes on from JAWZYU010000013.1 coordinate 21,543,109, forward strand.
AACCCCCAGTCTGTCTTCGGTGAGAAAGGGGACACCGATCGGTTTGGAAAGGCCGCCGTCCGTTGGATGGGACGTTAAGCCTTGGCTCCTTATGCAGGAGAACCACACCTTGTATTCGCCAAAGAAACACTGAATATCCTTGATGGGAGGCTTCCATCTGTCTCAAAACAATTCTCCAATAGGTTCCTTTCTTTCAGCCTTCTCTGAACCCTTGGAGTCCTTGTAACCTGGCCATTTAATCCATTGTGGTCCCAAAAATACCGCTCAGAGTTAAAGAAATCTAACGTGTGCTCTCGGCTGGAGAACGAAGCCTTGAAAAACAAACAGGTAAATGTCTATATCAAATGACATACGAGGGTGCATCATTTAATTCAGGGGCGGGGGTGGCTCATACGGTAGCGAGCCATGCTCGTAATCTGTAGTTCCCAGGTTCGAGTCCCAGCTGGGTCAGCGTTGAGATTTATCTCCGTAAAATTCCCCGCCCTGCCCACGGTCAGTAGGGGACACCGATGGGCTTGGAAAGGCCGCCGTCCATCGGATGGGACGTTAAGCCGTGGCCCCGTGTGCGGGAGAGCCATACCCTGTGCACGTTAAAGAACACGCTGGATGGCCTTGACGGGAGACTACCATCTGTCTCCAAACAGCTGTTCTAGTGGGTCCCCTCCCCCAACCTTCTCTGAGCCTTCGGGGTCCATGTGACCTGGCCATTTAACCCGTGGTGTGCAAAAAAAGTGCCGCTCAGAGGTAAAACAACCCAACCCATTTAATTCATGTACTGCCGTTGTCAACATTTAGCAGATTTTCATACAAATTAACATGCGATATGTGGCAATACAGTGACTCTTTAAGGGCACCTATCAGTATGAGCAAGTTAAAACACGTTGGATACGATCGCAAGCAACAACAGAACAGCACACAGCAAGTCTGTCATTTTCTCGCTTTGGAAAGGTTTTCGTTCTTTCTGTGTGTGATTTTTTCAGGCTATGGCTGATCGGGAAATTGTAAAGTTGTATGTGATACGTTACTGTATTCGACGAGGCTTAAGTAGTGCACAGACAGTCGAAAAAATTACTCAAGCGTATGGACGCTGCTTGGTCGTCCTCTAAAACAGTGATTCTCAACTTTTTATGCTTCATGTACCCCCTAGAAATGTGTATGTAACTGGCGTACCCCTTACATTGATAGATAAAACTATAGTTATAGTATAACAATGCCAACTTAGCGACTTTGTTACTAGATCTAGCGGGGCGGGGGTGGCTCAGTCGGTAGCGCGCTAGGCTCGTAATCTGTAGTTCCCAGGTTCGAATCCCAGCTGGGTCAGCGTTGAGATTTATCTCCGCAAAATTCCCCGCCCTGCCCACGGTCAGTAGGGGACACCGATGGGCTTAGGAAAGGCCGCCGTCCGTCGGATGGGACGTTAAGTCGTGGCCCCGTGTGCGGGAGAGCCATACCCTGTGCACGTTAAAGAACACACTGGATGGCCTTGACGAGAGGCTACCATCTGTCTCCCAACAGCTGTTCCAGTGGGTCCCCTCCCCCAACCTTCTCTGAGCCTTCGGGGTCCATGTGACCTGGCCATTTAGCCCATGGTGTGCAAAACAGTGCCGCTCAGAGGTAAAACAACCCAACCGAACTAGATCTAGCGACTTTTGAGCTCTCACGGCGTACCCCAAAAAATTCTACCGCGTACCCCATGTTGAGAACCCCTGCTCTAAAGAAACACGCCTATCTGTAAGGCAAGTTTGTGCCACTTGAAATTCGCGCTTTGTGTCAAGCTCAGTCACTTGTGATCATAAAGGGTTTTCCAAAAGGGGCTTTAGAATTTTGAATGCCGATAACTTAAAATGTTTTTTTCTTTTTTTCAGGTGGAATTTCATATACCCTAATTTCAGCCATATACAAGTCTAACTATGGCGTCGCTCTCACAAGAACAACGTATTGAAATCGTTGAAACTTATTATGGAAATAGATGTTCAGTAAAAGAAACACATCGCAAAATTCGTGATTTTTTTTCGGCGCATTCAATCGTCCTACTGAACAATTTCACGTTAAATGGAAGTGTCAAAAAGCAAAATTGTCGACTTTGTGGGGAAGAAAATCCTCGACTTTGTGGGGAAGAAAATCCTCGAATTATTCACGAACAATCACTTCATTCACACAAATGTACGGTTTGGTGTGGTTTGTGGTCTGGAAGAATCATTGGCACATTTTTCTTTGAAAATGATCGTGGCAATGCTGTTACGGTGAATGCAGAGCGTTATAATGCGATGATTACAGAATTTTTGTGGCTTCAAATTGATGGAATTGATATTTCTGATGTTTATTTTCAACAAGGTGGTGCTACGAGCCGAACGAGCGAATATAGAGTTATTACTGCGAACATAGAGTTATTACTGCGAACATAGAGTTAATACGCACGAAATTCCCTCGACATGTGATTTCCCTGGACATGTGATTGAAAAATACGAGCGAACATAGAGTTATTACGCACGAAATTCCCTGGACATGTGATTTCACGAAATGGAGATGTGAATTGGCCGCCAAGATCTTGCGACTTAACACCATTGGGTTTTTTTTCTTTGGGGATATTTGAAAAGTAAAGTTTACGTCAACAAACCAGATAACATACCAGACTTAAAAGATAACATCCGAGCAGTCATAAGAGAGATTAATGTCTCAATGATTGAGAATATCTTACAAAATTATGAGGTTCGTATCGATGCCTGTAAAGGTAGCCGTGGAGGACATTTAAATGACATCATCTTTCAAGTTTAATTGTAATCGATGAAACTTTAATTTACAATAAACAAATCAGATATATTCCATGCGTTTTCCTCTTTATTACAAAACAACATCCTAAAGTCCCTTTTGGAAAACCCCATATATGTCTGCAAAGGTAAAAAGACCTAAGAACATCTTGAACTGAATTCTTTTCAATTTTCACTAGAACTTTCAACCAGCCTTTGAACTCTAATTTTCAGTTGTTTTCATTGATATTTTTTTCAGATCGTTTGGCACAGTTCCGTTGAAGAAGGTATTTGTGCTGTTTAACGATCCGGCACTACACCTATCACACTATGATCTTAGTGGATTTGTTAATTGGTTGTGGATTATTCGATAATTCGTCATTAACGATGTGTGAATTAACGGTGTTCTTGAATAGTGTGTGCGTTAACGGTGTTCTTGAATAGTGTGTGCGTTAACGGTGTTCTTGAATAGTGTGTGCATTAATGGTGTTCTTGAATAGTGTGTGCATTAACGGTGTTCTTTAATAGTGTGTGCATTAACGGTGTTCTTGAATAGTGCGTGCGTTAACGGTGTTCTTGAATAGTGTGTGCATTAACGGTGTTCATGAATAGTGTGTGCGTTAACGGTGTTCTTTAATAGTGTGTGCGTTAACGGTGTTCTTTAATAGTGTGTGCGTTAACGGTGTTCATGAATAGTGTGTGCATTAACGGTGTTCTTTAATGTTGTGTGCATTAACGGTGTTCTTGAATAGTGTGTCGTTAACGGTGTTCATGAATAGTGTGTGCATTAAAGGTGTTCTTGAATAGTGTGTGCGTTAACGGTGTTTTTGAATAGTGTGTGCGTTAACGGTGTTCTTTAATAGTGTGTGCATTAACGGTGTTCTTGAATAGTGTGTGCATTAACGGTGTTCTTGAATAGTGTGTGCGTTAACGGTGTTCTTGAATAGTGTGTGCATTAACGGTGTTCTTTAATAGTGTGTGCGTTAACGGTGTTCTTGAATAGTGTGTGCATTAACGGTGTTCTTGAATAGTGTGTGCGTTAACGGTGTTCTTGAATAGTGTGTGCATTAACGGTGTTCTTTAATAGTGTGTGCGTTAACGGTGTTCTTGGACAGTGTGTGCATTAACGGTGTTCTTGAATAGTGTGTGCGTTAACGGTGTTCTTGAATAGTGTGTGCGTTAACGGTGTTCATGAATAGTGTGTGCATTAGTGGTGTTCTTGAATAGTGCGTGCGTTAACGGTGTTCTTGAATAGTCTGTGCGTTAACGGTGTTGTTCATGAATAGTGTGTGCATTAACGGTGTTCTTGAATAGTGTGTGCGTTAACGGTGTTCTTGAATAGTGTGTGCGTTAACCGTGTTCATGAATAGTGTGTGCATTAACGGTGTTCTTGAATAGTGCGTGCGTTAACGGTGTTCTTGAATAGTGTGTGCGTTAACGGTGTTCATGAATAGTGTGTGCATTAACGGTGTTCTTTAATAGTGTGTGCGTTAACGGTGTTCTTTAATAGTGTGTGCGTTAACGGTGTTCTTGAATAGTGTGTGCGTTAACGGTGTTCTTTAATAGTGTGTGCGTTAACGGTGTTCATGAATAGTGTGTGCGTTAACGGTGTTCTTGGATAGTGTGTGCATTAAAGGTGTTCTTTAATAGTGTGTGCGTTAACGGTGTTCTTTAATAGTGTGTGCGTTAACGGTGTTCTTGAATAGTGTGTGCGTTAACGGTGTTCTTGAATAGTGTGTGCGTTAACGGTGTTCATGAATAGTGTGTGCGTTAAATGTGTTCATGAATAGTGTGTGCATTAACGGTGTTCTTTAATAGTGTGTGCGTTAACGGTGTTCTTGAATAGTGTGTGCGTTAACGGTGTTCATGAATAGTGTGTGCATTAACAGTGTTCTTGAATAGTGTGTGCAAAGTAAGATTATAACAGAGGCCAGTATTATTTGGGGAACAAACAAATTCTAGTGAATTAAATGTTGTAAGATTAACATTGTAAAGATCTGCAAATAACTGTTAATTTTTTTTGAATTTCCACATCATAAAGAGTAGCTGCAATTCATAGTGTTTGTGTAGGTATCGTTAAAATATGGCTAATATTATGGAGAACAGCTTTAAAGAAACTGATCCGGGAACTTTTCAAAATTCAATTTAAAGGATGAACCATAAGTCCCTTGAAAATGAGGACGCCTGATCACTTAGTTTGACAGCAAGTAATTAACGAAAATCCTTATAAAATTCTAGTCCCTATTTTTCAGTCACTTGCATCGCCGACTAAACTTTTTTTATAACATTGTTGCCACTAATATTATTCTATTAATAAACGATCTGCTCATGACGTACAGTTCATTTAGTTTTTAAAATAATATTTAAAAATAAATTTCGGGGATACTTTTGGCGGCATTTATTCGTCAGGGATAAAACCTTTTATCCACGGACTGGACATCTGGTCATCGCACCTCATCTGAAGTTTTACGTAAAATAGGAGAAGTAGCGATCGTTATCTGTATATATAATCCTGTTTAAGAATAAGAAACTACTTGGAATAAACTGGTGATTCAAAAGTGAAAAGATATATTAAACTTATTTTTATTTCATGCATTCTTTTAAGAAAATGTTTTAAAGGCCTGTAGAACGCAGGAGGAAATGTTATACTGCATTGGAAATTCAGTTCCTTTTACATTTTTTCGACTCGATAGTGTTTCTTGGTCTCTTTACCCCTAGATATTTTTCTAGATTGGGGCCTGGATTCAAATATATCAACACTTTCCTATTAGACTTATAATCAGAGTCAAACTCACTTACCCCTTCCTCCCTTTGAAAGTTTCTAGGTGCAGTCGCTCAAAAAATTATCCGAACACTATGGTTGATTACAGAATTCAGAAAAAATACCTGGCAACGATTTTTTTAGAAATTAGTGATCTGGCAACCTTCGTGTCACGTGACACGAAGGTTGCCAGATTACGAAGGTTGCCATATAGGTTGACAGAAGGTTGCCATATACGAAGGTTGCCAGATCACTAATTTCTAAAAAAAATCGTTGCTAGGTATTTTTTCTGAATTCTGTAATCAACCATAGTGTTCGAATACTTTTTTGAGCGACTGTACGCCACTAAAGTTGTATATATACACTGGTTTCCATATATCAAGAAACAGCCCTATGTTATGTCAATGGGAATCTATCGTTGAAGCTCTAAAACTCCTAAAACAAGTTTTTGTTTTGAAAAATGTGATTGCAGATAAAGATCTCAATCGAATAAATCAATATCTCGATTTTCAATAATATTCGTTCAGTATTTAATGAGTTATGAAAGTTTGAATATTTAACGATAACAATGCCAGTCACAAAAATTGACTTCAGAAGTCATTTAAAACTTAGTAATAAGTATTGTATCAAAATGTTTAATAAAATAAGTTTCTATTTTAGAACTTTGTGTAAAGAATTCTTTCACTATTCTTCAGTTTTTTATAAGTTTCTTAAGACTGGCATTGCTGTTGTCAAATATTCAAACTTCCATAACTCATTAAATACTGAAAGAATATTGTTGAAAATCGAGATATTGATTTATTTGATTGAGATCTTTATCTGCTACCACATTTTTCAAAACAAAAAAAAAAAACATTTTAGGAGTTATAGAACTTCGACGTTCTCAATTTATGGAAACTAGTATATTTTATTGAGACATTTCGCATGTTATTTTAAAACTGATATATATATATTTTCAGATCACGTATGGCGGCAAAATTCCTAGCACTTACCACTTTGCTCCTAGTCTATGGATGAAAGCAGATGATCCAGGCGTAACATCCATTACTATTCAGAGGCGATCATTTCATGATGTCAAACTAATTGTACGTGAAACGAATTCGAAACTTCGGTGGCAAATTCAGTCTTCAGATCATGACCTTGAGGTTGTGATATTCTTCAGAGTGTTCAGAGATGACGAAATAGAAAATGAAGACACGGGTGATATTCATGAGAGTGACTTTCAACAATTTATCCCTACGATAAGGATTCAATGCCAGTTAGTTCCTGAAATAGGAGAAACTGTTTGTCTGTTCAAAGGACTTTGTAAGTAAATTTTGCATTTCAAGATTTTTATTTATGATTTAATCTAACCGTGGACATATTTAAATGAAAACAATCCCCTAAAAAAATTAACTTAAGCAGCTACTTGCCACAGAGGTCTGACAGACCGAGTCTATCAGTTTACACCCATAGTAGGTCTGTGAGATCAACACAAGCATCCATGCCTTACCCTGTACTCGAACCGAGGTTTCTTTGATCATAGCCAAGCGCGCTAACCGCTCGGCAAAATGTTTCTGTTTGATAGTTATATGCTATTGGTTATTTATTTATATATAAAGCTACTCAGCTAAAGAGGACAAAACCCACCTCGGTGGAGAAATTTCATTTCCAAGAAATGATCAATAATTTATGCACTGCCAAGCCGAACTATTAATTTTCTATTGAACTATTAACTGAACTATAAACTTTCCCCTTTTGTCAATGTGAATCTAATTTCGAAGCTCCATAGCTTCTAAAATATGCATTTAATGGGAAAATATGACTGAAGATAAAATAAATATCGTAATCAAATCTATTTAAATCTCGATTTTCAACAATATTCGTTCAGTATTTAAAGAGTTACGGGAGATGAAATATTTAACAATAAATTATCTTATTTTACAAAAAATCATTCACAATTTTCTCATATTGAAATGTATATTTATTTTATTAAATGGTTTTAAACGATACTTATTGAGTTTCAGTTAATTTCTGGGGTAAATTATGACTAATTACTATTGCGAAATATTCCAATTTCCATAACTCTTTTAATTACTGAACGAATATTGTTGAAAATCGAGTTTTAAACAGATTTGATTATGATCTTTAATTTGTCTTCAATCACGTTTTTTTCATTTATATAACATGGAAATTCTGTTATTTGGGTTGCGTAATGTATTTTTTTCATTTATATAACATGAAAATTCTATTATCTTGGTTGGGTAATGTATTTTTTTCATTTATATAACATGGAAATTCTATTAATTTGGTTGGGTAATGTATTTTTTCATTTATATAACATGGAAATTCTATTAATTTGGTTGGGTAATGTATTTTTTTCATTTATGTAACATGGAAATTCTATTAATTTGGTTGCGTAATGTGTATAACATATAATGTTTTCGTATTATGTTTTCATACATATAACGTTATTATTTTTGGGAGAGATTTCATATTATACGTGGAGGACCAAAACATTATGACCAGGTGGTCATAATGTTTTGGTCCTCCACGTATAATATGATGTTGGCCTCCACGTGCCGCCAAAACTGCTCTTACCCGACGAGGCATGGACACTACGAGATTTTTAGAAGTGTCTTGTGGTATCTGGTATGAACACGTTACCAGCAGATCCTTTAACTCTTGTAAGTTACATGGCAGAGCCGCAGCAGATCGATTATGATAGGATATGCGCAGCAGATCGATTATGATCGGATATGCGCAGCCGATCGGATATACTGCTATTCAACACAAACCACAGATGTTCGATTGATGTCTGGGGAATTTGGAGGTCAGGGCACTACCTGGAAATCTTCCTCATGTTCCGCGATCCATTCTCCAACAATCCGGGCAGTGTGGCTTTGTTGTTGTTGTTGTTGTTGCTGTTTTACCTCTGAGCGGCATTTTTTTGCACACCATGGGCTAAATGGCCAGGTCACATGGACCCCGAAGGCTCAGAGAAGGTTGGGGGAGGGGACCCACTGGAACAGCTGTTGGGAGACAGATGGTAGCCTCCCGTCAAGGCCATCCAGCGTGTTCTTTAACGTTGGGTTGTTTTACCTCTGAGCGGCACTTTTTTGCACACCATGGGCTAAATGGCCAGGTCACATGGACCCCGAAGGCTCAGAGAAGGTTGGGGGAGGGGACCCACTGGAACAGCTGTTGGGAGACAGATGGTAGCCGGGCAGTGTGGAATGGAGCATTATCCTTCTGAAAGAAGGCACTACTAAAAGGGCTATACCGTTGCCATGAAAGGACATACCTGATGTGAGGACATACCTGATGTGGTTAGGTAGGTGGTAGACGTCATAGTTTCCTGCACATGAATGACTGGACCGAGGGTTTGCCAGCAGAACATTGCCCAAAGCATTACACTACCTCCACCGGCTTGTTTTCGTCCCACGGTGCATCCTGGTGCCAACACTTCCCCAGGTAAACGACGTACACTTACCCAGTCGTCCACATGGTGCAACAGAAAACGAGATTCATCAAACCAGACGACCTTCTTACAATCATTCAAGATCCAATTTTGATGCTCGCGTGCCCATTGAAAGGCGCTTTCGACAGTGAACCTAGGTTATCATTGGCACTTGCAGCTGCCTACGGCTATGCAGCCCATTTTCAGCAGGGTTCGATGTACTGTGTGTGGTTACACATTACTCCCGTCACCAGCATTCAAATTACGGGCGAGTTGCGCCACAGTATCCCTTCTGTTAGCTCGTACCATACGGGATAGCCTTCCCTCACCTCTAGCATCGGTGAGCCATGGGCCCCCACACCTTAGTGTGGGCCGATTCGTGGTTTTTCCCTCCTCTGACCACTTTTTGAAGGTACTAACCACGGCTGACCGTGAGCACTCCACAAGCCTTGCCATCTCGGAAATGCTCTGACCCAGTCGTGTGGCCACTACAATTTTGCCTTTGTCAAACTCATTTAAGTCTGCTGCCTTTACCATCTGAAGAACAAGAATAACACTGATTAACAGAGCTCAGTATCAGGTGTTATTTATACCCTTTCGTGACCTTCACACGCAAAATGGTTAGTCTTCTCGGCTACTGAGCACTACTACTCACACGCGCCGTCGTTTACCTGCAGTTGTTTCGATTTGCATAAAGACGCGCTGGTCATATTGTTTTGGCACTTCGGTGTAGAGCTTAGCAACGAAGGAGAGGGATTGAGCATAATATCTTCCCCTCATACAGGATATTTATTTTTAAGAAAACATTTGTTCATCGTCGTCCCGATAGCCAAATGGTTAGTCTTCTCGGCTACTGGTATGGATATTTTCTGTCTTGTGTTGTCTTTCTGCTGAGCTCTCGCCTTTCTTTATTAACGGCCATTTTTTATAACCTTTGAGGCAAGCAGCTATGTAAGAGGGATGTTATTTATTTGTAAGTTCATTAATTGAAAAAAAAAATACTCCCTCAGAAGCTGCTTGAGTTGGGTTGTTTTACCTTTGAGCGGCACTTTTTTGCACACCATGGGCTAAATGGCTAGGTCACAAGGACCCCGAAGGCTCAGAGAAGGTTGGGGATCCACTGGAACAGCTGTTGGGAGACAGATGGTAAACTCCCGTCAAGGCCATCCAGCGTGTTCTTTAACGTGCACAGGGTATGGCTCTCCCGCACACGGGGCCACGGCTTAACGTCCCATCCGACGGACGGCGGCTTTTCCAAGCCCATCGGTGTCCCCTACTGACCGTGGGCAAGGCGGGGAATTTTGCGGAGATAAATCTCAACGCTGACCCAGCTGGGACTCGAACCTGGGAACTGCAGATTACGAGCCTGGCGCGCTACCGACTGCGCCATCCCCAGCTGCTTTCGTGTGCTTGAGAAGGTCTGAGAAGAGCCTGTCGTATTAATAAGCTATAGAGAAGATTTGTGAAGGCGAGGCGGTTCTATGTGAATCAGGTTATGTAGGCAGGAATTAGGATATCCTCTCGTCTAGTTCTGAGATCTGTAAAGCGATTTCTGTATAGGAAAGTACAGATTTCAGCCTCATTAAGTGAATGCCTGTGAAAGCAAAGCAGTATTCAAGCTACGAGAAGCCAATTGGAGAAAGTCTCCATACCATATTAAATTAAGCGATTTTATCCAACAAAGTATTGCAAACGGAACTAATGCCAACGGAATCTAGCACATTCCTTTATTATATATACATATGTGGGTTGTTGGGTTGTTTTACCTCTGAGCAGCACTTTTTTGCACACCATGGGCTAAATGGCCAGGTCACGTGGACCCCGAAGGCTCAGAGAAGGTTGGGAGAGGGGACCCACTGGAATAGCTGTTGGGAGACAGATGGTAGCCTCCCGTCAAGGCCATCCAGCGTGTTCTTTAACGTGCACAGGGTATGGCTCTCCCGCACACGGGGCCACGGCTTAACGTCCCATCCGACGGATGGCGGCCTTTCCAAGACCATCGGTGTCCCCTACTGACCGTGGGCAGGGCGGGGAATTTTGCGGAGATAAATCTCAACGCTGACCCAGCTGGGACTCGAACCTGGGAACTGCAGATTACGAGCCTGGCGCGCTACCGACTGAGCCACCCCGCCCCACATATGTGTGAATGTGAAAAGTGTAAATAAATAGCGTATCGTCCTCTACCTAGTGCAATCGATGTTTACATCTTTCATCCAAAGCATAGCCATTAATAGCTATTACATACAGAGAACATCGTGACATTTGGCGCACGTCAAGTCTGACGCTCATCGAATAATAACTAATCGGACGTAAGAACCCGGGACACGGATTCACGGGCAAAGATAAATTAATTGGAATAATTACAGAGAAATTAAAAAGGAAATTCGATGAACCACCAATAGAGGTAGGTCATGAGAGGGAGTAAACGTTTAGAAACGGAGAATTCCATTTTCGTCGGGAGTTTATTGAACGCAGTGGTAAACGTTTCTTTATCTGAAAAATGACTTATGTCAGTTGTTTCAGCTCTAAACTGATTGAGGATTAACCTTTTCTACATTAACAGCTAAGAGGTTGGGTTGTTTTACCTCTGAGCGGCACTTTTTTGCACACCATGGGCTAAATGGCCAGTCACATGGACCCCGAAGGCTCAGAGAAGGTTGGGGGAGGGAACCCACTGGAACAGCTGTTGGGAGACAGATGGTAGCCTCCCGTCAAGGCCATCCAGCACGTTCTTTAACGTGCACAGGGTATGGCTCTCCCGCACACGGGCCACGGCTTAACGTTCCATCCGACGGACGGCGGCCTTTTCAAGCCCATCGGTGTCCCCTACTGACCGTGGGCAGGGCGGGGAATTTTTTCGGAGATAAATCTCAACGCTGACCCAGCTGGGACTCGAACCTGGGAATTACAGATTACGAGCCTGGCGCGCTACCGACTGGTCCACCCCCGCCCCTTAGCTGAGGGGCTTATAACATGTAGCCAGTCTTTAAAAGAGTGAAAGAGAGCTTCACTCCTACCTCTTAGATGCATCTCTTCACCGGTACTTAAAAGGGATCTTCCTGTGCAAGAGATGCTTCTAAAGAGTGTACCCTGTGCAAGAGATAAATCTAACTGCTAATTGCTGTCCACTCTTTTCCTTACTTTGAAGATTTTGGAGATCTGATAATTCAATCTACTGTGAGCAACAAATCTTCCAATCATAATGTAAAACAGTCCAACTCAGTCTTTAGAGGGGCGGGGGTGGCTCAGTCGGTAGCGCGCCAGGCTCGTAATCTGTAGTTCTCAGGTTCGAGTCCCAGCTGGGTCAGCGTTGAGATTTATGTCCGCAAAATTTCCCCGCCCTGCCCATGGTCAGTAGGGGACACCGATGGGCTTGGAAAGGCCGCCGTCCGTCGGATGGGACGTTAAGCCGTGGCCCCGTGTGCGGGAGAGACATACCCTGTGCACGTTAAAGAACACACTGGATGGCCTTGACGGGAGGCTACCATCTGTCTCCCACAGCTGTTCCAGTGGGTCCCCTCCCCCAACCGAGCCTTCGGGGTCCTTGTGACCTGGCCATTTAGCCCATGGTGTGCAAAAAAGTGCCGCTCAGAGGTAAAACAATCTAATCCAGTCTTTAGAAGTGGTCCGATTTATATCCTAGTGTTATTATTTTGTTAACTATTATATATATATTTTTTATCTTCGTTAAGAGCGACTGGATTTTATAAATGTCCCTTTGGTTTCGGAAAAGGACTTTGTAATAAAATTTCTATACTTCATTGCTATTTTAAAAAACAGTAGGAATATATTTCCGCTTTGTTCCTCGGTTATGAAAGAGCATTAGATGACAATGCAGTTTTAATATTTCTTTGCAATTTTTTTTCAGCTGGTGACCCTTTTTAAATATTGATTATTAAAAGATTCATTAATGTACTGCTTTCATTCGTGATTTCTTTTTTTCAATTTCAGACATTTTACGAATAAACAATTTGTTCAGCTGGTTTAATAGTAAACATGTGATGTATAGAGCTGAAATAATACCGCCAAATGCAGAAGATTAAGAAAATTCCTTTTAAACATCTGTGATACATCCAGAGAGTGTTTCCAACATCAATCTATTCCATTTAAGCTATAGAAAAAGAAACTACATATGCTGCTTGTTTAAAATAAATTCACTCTGTTTAAAATATATGAATTTTTTTTACCAATTAGTATAATTTCCCAAAGTAGAAATTAATGTACGTATATAATGAAATATATTGAATGTCAAGTAATAAACAAAGCTCTATCAAAACAATTAAATAATTTAATGTTATGCCCTCTCATATGTTCAAAGATCAATATTTAGATGGAGCTGAGAACTTTATCTTCAATCCCATTTTTCCACGAAATGTTTTAGATTTAAGTTGCTTCAAATTTTGTTCATTATTGGCAAAATACAAAATCCTCTAACGATTTGGTAGAGCTCTGTATCTTAATTATTGAGATGAAAGTATTAGTTTAAAATTATTATTTATGTTGCTCATTAAATATCCCCACCCCTTCAGACCCGTTTTTTCGTTTATAAAAGAAAAATCCATTTAAATGTGCTTCATTTATGGCCAAAAGAACAAGAATATGCAAAAATTATTTTGAACATTATTTCACTGCAATTCAGAATGTAGAAACCGTCTCGAAATTTGCAAAATTCTGAAATCTCAGAAAGCGATGAAAAGAAACAGGGAAGGAAAGAATTAGTTTCTATCTGCTTTCTCATAATAAACACATCAGATGAATGACATCTGTGAAATGTAGAAAAACAGTTCTTTGAGTTTCTTGTGAAATGTAACAAAAACTGTTCCTGTTGTGTATCAGACACAGTTAACTTCGATGTTATTGTATGTTGTTTCTATTATGTCCATAGATGATGCACCACATTGCAGTCCATGAATTACTGTATACTAAGGATGGGTTTACGCTTTGCAGACTTCCAAGACCTTTTACTCTGTTTAAAAAATTCTAAAAAGTAATGGGCATTGTAATGTACATGACAGTGTCTGAAGGGGTTAAAACTAATGGTGAATACAATAATGATCTGGGGGCGGGGGTGGCTCAGTCGGTAGCGCGCCAGGCTCGTAATCTGCAGTTCCCAGGTTCGAGTCCCAGCTGGGTCAGCTTTGAGATTTATCTCCGCAAAATTCCCCGCCCTACCCACTGTCAGTAGGGGACACCAATGGGCTTGGAAAGACCGCCGTCCGTCTGATGGGACGTTAAGCCGTGGCCTCGTGTGCGGTAGAGCTATACCTTGTGCACGTTAAAGATTGCGCTGAATGGTCGTTGACGGGAGTTTACCATCTGTCTCCCAACAGCTGTTCCAGTGGATCTCCTCCCCCAACCTTCTCTGAGCCTTCGGGGTCCTTGTAACCTGGCTATTTAGCCCATGGTGTGCAAAAAAGTGCCGCTCAGAGGTAAAACAACCCAACCCAATAATGATCTAATAATCTCGCACATTTTTCCCCTATTAAATACCACAGCTTTGAAGCTCTGTTACTTTTGTCATTACCTTTATAAATCAATCTTATTGGGCAGTCAAGTCTCCTTCAACGTGAAAATCATGTTTCATGAATGGTGTACCTAGAAATTTCAAATGAGGTGGGGACTGACATGTTTCAATCCAGGGTTTGAGCATCATGCTTCTAGCATTTTTCAAGAATTTTTTTGAAAAACTCTAAAACCGAGGGGAAAACTTTATATTGCAATCAATTTCCGCTTGTCCCTCCCCCTTTTTTTTCCAAATCCGGGCCTGTTTGAGTTTAATGTGGGGGGGAGTTAGCATCTTGCGACTCTAATTTTCACGGACCTCTTTATAAAATATATTTTATTCAAGCCCTTTAGGTGTGTGTGTGTGTGTGTGTATGTGGGGGGGGGGGGTTTACAACATCCTGAGCAATGGTCAGTAGCGAGGCGTGACATGTTTAGTAGGGGAAGCAATTACCAGAAGCAGAGCTGCAACTAAATGGCAACGCAGTTGTGGTACTCGATGTTTCCCAATGATTGAACCGAAACATTTCAGAACTCAATGTTTCCGAATCATTAACCCATTATTGACCCGGGACCATCATTGATTATTCTGTGATTCGCCCAACATGTGCTAAAGCCCTATTGGAACCTATTCGCCTAATCCCTATTCGTCCAACATGTGCTAAGCACATGTTAGGCGAATTATTAAACTGATGAAGGAGAAAGTGTGTTCCACTCTCCCATACACTCTCGCATATATGGGAGTGGGACACTATCCCATTGTCTCACTCGAATATTCCCATTTAGCTAATTGTATATTTTTTACATTAACTAAATTCCTTTAACGTGAGGATTCTATTTCTATACTTGCAGGTAATCTTCCTTATTAATAAACAACTACCAGGATAATCTCACTTTATAAGAAATTATGAAAAATCTCGATATCATCATACTCATCCAACATTTTGAGCATTATTAAGAATTTGCATCTGCATTATTCAGCGTTCAAGCTCACCAATGCTCGTGAAGTGTACCGCCAAATACACAAGATTTCCCATCCTGCTGCAGGGAAGTTTTTCGTTATGAAACACTTTAAACTTGACTTTGCAAACACTTTTCATGTTTTATTGCTCACTAGAAAACAATTACAATATCAATAGGGCAAAATAGATGGCCCTGAAACCGAACTTGCCGTGTACTTGTGAAAGCAACTTGTAATTTTAGCTTAGTCAACGTACTCCTGTTTCTTGTGTAGTGAAACTATATCACTGCTTCTCCTATGTAACAGTCACATCTATTTCTAAAAATCTAAACAATACCATTATTTCCGTTTCTACCAGTCAATAAGTACCACTTTTCCATTTCTATACAATCGGAAGGTACCACTGTTTCTCTTTCTATGCAGTCAACAGGTACCACTGTTTCTCTCCCTATACCAGAGGTTCCCAAACTTATTTGTCCTATCGCCCCCTTTTCAGAAAAACAAATTACTCAGCGCCCCCCTGGAAATCTACCTCCTTTAAGCGAACAAACAGAAAGATGCAGTGACAAATTTGCGTTCTTTCACGTATCTATATTTCTACCTACGTCCTACAACTTAATAAAGAAAGATGTTTTAAATAAGACACCTTGAAGCTTGAAATTATAAAATTATTTTACGCAACAGATGAAACATGTACGAACGGTTTTTCAAAAATTTCTTATCTTTCCTTCTTTCTTTATGCTTCCACCGCCCCCTAATTGCACCTGAGGCTACTACCGACCCCCTGGATCGTTACAGCGCCCCCCAGGGGCGGTATCGCCCACTTTGGGAAACTTTGTCCTATACAATCAGTCAGTACCTGTTTCTCTTCCTATAACCCAGTGATTCCCAACCTTTTGGAAGACACCACAGAATAGAAGAGATAAAAAGGTTGTCACAGAAAATCCCATTAAATTTATTTATTTGACCGCCCCTCTTGACTGACTCAACGCCCCCCATTTGCCTCTGGATCCGCTACCGCCCCCATGGAAGGCTCCAGCGCCCCCACTGGGGGGCAGTATCGCCCCCGTTGGGAATCTATGCAACCCATTGTGTGTCGTTTCTCTCTGCGTTGCTGCCACATAAAGGGCATAATCCCCAATTGTATGCAGAAATTTCATGCTTCATTGTCTGCATCTGCACTGCCTCGGTAGCCCAGCATTCGCCTCTATGTCTATTTACACACTCAAATAAACAATTTCTTAGTTTTTAGTGGTTTAATGGGTTCAAAAGTTTCAAGTAGAAGTGCCATTAGCTAAAAATAAGCAACATCACTTTTACTTACTCAAGCCATGATTATGAGAAAACATGAAGTTATCGCCATGGAGAACTCAACTGCCCGCCCCCCGGAACAATTAATCAAAACAATAAATTTACAACAAGTTACTAAAAATTAATGTTTTTTCTTTACGAAACGTAATTTATCTTTTACATTTTCTCTTGTATTCGGAAACATTTTTTTTTTGTTAATATTAAAAAACTGATGAATATTTTCATTGGTAAGTTTCTGTTTTTTCAGTTTTCAGTCATCCATTGTCGTATTATGGTATAATGCTCGATTGTTGTAATCTCAATTGTGTTCATTAACGAACTGCTCACTGTAAATATTTCCATTTTGAAACACTGATTTGTGCATAGGGTATGGCTCCTCTGAAATTGGTCTTTCCACCTAGAAACCCAAAAGAGCTATCTCTATCCTTTCTAGAGTACCTTTCGTTTTAGAAAAAAATATTTCTACCGAATTCCATGATTATTCGTTAAATGCTATAGATATAATAACGTTATATAAACGAGAGTTGTTGGGTTGGGTTGTTTTACCTCTGAGCGGCACTTTTTTGCACACCATGGGCTAAATGCCCAGGTCACATGGACCCCGAAGGCTCAGAGAAGGTTGGGGGAGGGGACCCACTGGAACAGCTGTTGGGAAACAGATGGTAATCTCCCGTCAAGGCCATCCAGTGTGTTCTTTAATGTGCACAGGGTATAGCTCTCCCGCATACGGGACCACGGCTTAACGTCCCATCCGACGGACGGCGGCCTTTCCAAGCCCATCAGTGTCCCCTACTGACCGTGGGCAGGGCGGGGAATTTTGCGGAGATAAATCTCAACGCTGACCCAGCTGGGACTGGAACCTGGGAACTACAGATTACGAGCCTGGCGCGCTACCGACTGAGCCACCCCCGCCCCAACCCTGAAGGAGCTAGTAACTCAATAGAAGAAAAAAAATTAAACTTACGTATAATTCATGCATTTTTCAATATTTTTTTAAAACCTCTAAAAAAGATATGGGAATATTATACTGCAACGGGAATTCAGTTTCTTACCCCCCCCCCCGTTACTTTTTTTTCGAGCTTTGAGTTCTTTCCCCCAGTCCCCTCTTTATCACCAGATCAATAAATTGGGTTGCTTTACCTCTGAGCGGCACTTTTTTGCATACCATGGGCTAAATGGCCAGGTCACATGGACCCCGAAGGCTCAGAGAAGGTTGGAGGAGGGGACGCACTGTAACAGCTGTTGGGAGACAGATGGTAGCCTCCCATCAAGGCCATCCAGCGTGTTCTTTAACGTGCCCAGGGTATGGCTCTCCCGCATACGGGACCATGGCTTACCAGATCAATAAATGTAAATTGCATCTGTTAAATTCACATATATTCGTACATGTTAACAAATATGTCAAATCTATCACGTAGTCCTAATTTTGTGTTAATTTTAATTGTGATATTAATAAAGTTATTACCAAACATTGTTTCTTTTGTTCTAAAGTAATTATTTTCTACATGATATTCATCAACTTGCAGTCAAACATTTCTTTGGTATGTTGGCAAAAGCTCTTGAAGCCGCCTAATATTCGAAGGTTCATCCAATGTAATTTAGTTCTTCAAACAAGTTTGTTCTGAGCTGCTGCATTTGGCCACTGTAGGCCAATTCTACACAGCAATATCCTGTTTGTCGTTGTCTTCCCATCACATCCTAAATGTCCCACTTTTCCTGAGGCTTTCAGATACAATATTCATTACTTTATTCTCTGTTGTTTTGTATACCGGCAAACACGACCAAACCAACGGAGTCTCTGCACAATATTTCTGCTGAAAGGTGGTACAAGACACCTTCGCCTAATTTCACAAACACTTACAATATCAAACAATATAATGCCAAAGGTGTTAGGTAAACATCTGTAATCAAAGGCATCAAATTTCCTGTTATCTTGATTTTAAAATGATCCAAGTTTCACTATGATAAAAATACTTCACAAAATACCAAACTATTACACAGTCTAATTTTAATCTTCAGTGTGCGCCTATTCTTTCACACTCTCCATAGATTCTTAAAAGTCTCAACAGCAATCCCTATTCTTCAGTCGAAACCGCTTTCAAGGGAAATTTAAGTTTGTATTTTGGCATTAAAAGTGTGTAATATTAATTGCTTATTTTGTTATTTCAGTATTTATGTTTTGCTTATTATCGCTCTTAAAGTGCTGCCGCCATATATTAAGATTGGGTTACATCTGAGCGGCAATTTTTGCACACAGAATAAATTGTCAGGTCACAAGGACCCCGAGGGCTCAGAAAGTTTGGTGGAGGGGACCCAATGGACAGCTGTTGGGAGACAGATGGTATTCTCCCGTCAAGGCTATCCAGCATGTTATTTGACGTGCACATGGTATGGCTTAACGTCTCATCGGACGGACTGTGGTCTTTCGAAGCCAATCGGTGTCCCCTGATGACTGAGGGCAGGCCGGGGTTTTTTGCAGAGATAAATTTTAATGCTGACCCAGTTGGGACTCGAACCATGGGAATTAGAGCCTGACTGAGCCACACCAGCCCCCAGCTATTAGGAAACAGATGGAACCCTCCCATCAAGGCCATCCAGCGGGTTCTTTAATGTGCACAGTGTGTGGCTTTCCTGCATATGGAACCATGGCTTAGCGTTCCAAACAACGGACGGCGGCCTTTCCAAAGTCATCAGTGTCCCCTGTATGATTTAGGGCAGGTTTCTTAGGTGATTGTGATATATTTTATTAAAACGGTATACTTTAAAAAAAATAATTTAAAAATGCTGATACAGATTTAAGGTTTGGCCATTTTTACCTCCGAAGACACTTTTGTGGGCGCAATTTGTTAAATGGTAATTCCACAAAGTCCCAAACACTCAGATATGGTTAGGGAAAGGGATCAACTGGGCAGCTATTAGGAGATATATGGAAGCTTCCTATTAAGGCCATCAGTAAACAAAGAGTCCATTTCAATGAATCATCAGTTTTCCTTTTTTTTAATTCTCACTCTGCCTTTGGCAGAGTGAGAAAGGAAAAAAATCTCCCAAAGTAGGCACAGAGGGAATTCGAACCTGCAAGTGTTCGGTTATGAAACTGGGAGGTTACCCACCGCATAACCCCGGCCTACAACCCCTCAAGCAGATGCTTGCCATAGAGGTCTGACAGGAGTCTGTCAGTTTAAAACGCCATACTAGAAGATCTGCGAGAATGGCGGGACCTTATCAGAAAGACAACACAAGCAACCATGCCTTACCCGAGGCTCGAACCTAAGTCCCTTTTATCATTAGCCAAGAACACTAACCACTCAGCAATATTAAAAAAATTTAGAATTTTTTGACAAAAAATTACTTGACATTTCGGCCCATTTGTGGGCTCATGAAATGTAATGAAATGTATTATTTACTGAGGGAAAAAAATTGGATTTTAAAAAAGAAAACGTTTCACATTCGAAATTTTTTTTTCAATCAGTAGAATCAGGTCACCAATATACATTGGCACTATCTTCCAGGTCTCTAAAAGTGGACTATCTACTGGATTCCAAAAATGTTCCATTACTATCCACCTCTTCGGTCGCAAAAACACATCATACAAACTCATGAAATAATGAGCTGAAAAAATTTGATTTTGTCACGAGTGGGATTCGAACCCACGTCTCCAGGTAGTGTAGTGGTTAACATAACAGGCATGTTTCCTGGAGAAGTGGGTTCGAATCCCACTCATGGCAAAATCTAATTTTTTTCAGCTTATTATTTCATGAGTTCCATGTCTACAGGACTTATTCTGTGATTCTTTACTATTGACATTAGGGGCGGGGGTGGCTCAGTCGGTAGCGCTCCAGGCTCGTAATCTGTAATTCCCAGGTTCGAGTCCCAGCTGGGTCAGCGTTGAGATTTATCTCCGCAAAATTCCCCGCACTGCCCACGGTCAGTAGGGGACACCGATGGGCTTGGAAAGGTCGCCGTCCGTCGGATGAGACGTTAAGCGGTGGCCCCGTTTGTGGGAGAGCCATACCCTGTGCACGTTAAAGAACACGCTGGATGGCCTTGACGGGAGGCTACCATCTGTCTCCCAACAGCTGTTCCAGTGGGTCCCCTCCCCCAACCGAGCCTTCGGGGTCCTTGTGGCCTGGCCATTTAGCCCATGGTGTGCAAAAAAGTGCCGCTCAGAGGTAAAACAATCCAACACTACTGACATTAACATCATTTAAAGGGCATAGGGGGAAATAAGCTTTGAATATTCTGCTAAAAAAATTCGTTTCGTTTTTTAAAAATACAAGAATTAGATACAAAAAGTGTTTTTTTCAACTGGATACTTCTTTTTAAAAAAATACATATTTCTAAACATCAAAATTACATTTCATTTTGATCTTGTTTTCTCTAAACATTTAAGTCACTTACATTTAAGTCATTACAGTCATTTACAATAGATTTAATCATTCAGTGGAATTTCAACGTGCTAGCTTATATCCAAAGTATGCAAACAAGAATGTACAATATCCATATTGTAGAAACAAAACGGTGCACAATATTCGTACTGTGCAAACCAACCAGTGCGCAATATCTAGATTGCACAAAGAAAACGTTGCACAATATTAATACTGTGCAAAAAAGTGCACAATATTAATACTGTGCAAACAAAAGAGTGCACAATATTAATACTGTGCAAACAAAACAGTGCATAATATCAAAATTGTGCAAAGCAAATGGTGTGTAATATTAATACTCTGCAAACAAAACGGTTCACAACATTAATATTGTGCAAACATAACGGTGCCCAATATCCATACTGTGGAAGCAAAACGGTGCACAGTATCAATATTGTGTGAAGAAAATAGTGCACAATATCCATATTGTGCACTATTTTCTTCGCACAATATCCATACTGTGGGGGGTGCACAATATTCATATCGTACAAACAAAACAGTGCACAATATCCATACTATATTAACAGTTCACATCATCCATACTGTGTAACAAAAAAAAATGAACATTTTCGATATTGTGTCAACAAAACGGCGTTCAATATCCATAATGTGTCAACAAAACGGCGTTCAATATCCATAATGTGTCAACAAAACGGCGTTCAATATCCATAATGTGTCAACAAAACGGCGTTCAATATCCATAATGTGTAAACAAAACGGCGTTCAATATCCATAATGTGTCAACAAAACGGCGTTCAATATCCATAATGTGTAAACAAAACGGCGTTCAATATCCATAATGTGTAAACAAAACGGTGTTCAATATCCATAATGTGTAAACAAATTAGTGAACAATACATGCTTCCATCTCGTTTTGGAATGCGTGAAATAATTTCATTGGCGACTTTAAAGGATATGTTCACTTTCGTTGTGGAAAGATGATTCTGGAGGAAGGATGGTGATCCGATAGAGCACATCTTTATTTCTGATGATACTGTAGCTGTTATCAAACATGAGAGCATCTATAAAAAAAGATGGAGAAATAAAAACACATGAATTTTCAATTCTATGGTAATTTTTCTTTCTAATAGTAGAAGAAAAAATAGGGTGTTAATAAAATTACGATAAATCCATCCTTCTCTTTATGAAATCAATGAAAAAAGTAGAAGAATAGCGTATCAGCTCTAGCGAATGTTTTAAAAGAAAATATTATTTTCTGCATTTAACACCCTCTAACAGTTGAAACTAGAACTAATGGATAATTGGGCAAATATTAATATTTTATTAATACCTACACAACACAAAGATATTTTTGCATTTAACTCTTAAACCGTTTACGGATCGTTTGCAGAAGAGCCATACCCAATGCACGTTAAAGAACACACTGGGTGTTCTTGACGGGAGGCTACCATTTGTCTCCCAACAGCTGTTCCAGTGGGTCCCCTCCCCCAACCTTCTCTGAGCCTTCGGGGTCCATGTGACCTGGCCATTTAGCCCATGGTGTGCAACAAAGTGCCACTCAGAGGTAAAACAACCCAAAAGTGCTTACCTTCTAACGAACTAAGAAGTTGGGAAATAACAAATACTTGAACAAATATTTTAAACGATCCCGTTAGAAGGTAAACGCTTTTTGGGTTGTTTTACCTCTGAACGCACTTTTTTGCACACCATGGACCAAATGGCCAGGTCACATGAACCCCGAAGGTTCAGAGAAGGTTGGGGGAGTGTACCCACTAGAACAGCTGTTGGGAGACAAATGGTAGCCTCCCATCAAGAACACCCAGTGTGTTCTTTAACGTGTATTGGGTATGGCTCTCCCGCACATGGAGCTACGGCTTAACGTCCCATCCGACGGACGCTGACTTTTCCAAGCCCATCGGTGTCCCCTACTGACCGTGGGCAGAGCGGAGAGTTTTGCAGATATAAATCGCAAAGTTGACCCAGCTGAGACTCTAACCTGGGAACTACAGATTATGAACCTGGGGCGCTACCGACTGAGCCACCCCCGCCCCCTCTGACCAAGGTCAGGGCTGGTCAAGGCCATACTGGGACCCATTGGACAGCTGTTAGGAAAGAGGTGAAAGCCTCCCTTCAAGGCGGGCTCTTTAATGTGCACAGCGAGGGGTGGGGGTGAATGGTTCTCCGCGCACTGGCTTTATGTCTTACCTGACGGATAGCATCCATTCCAAGCCCATTGGTATCCATTTTCTCACCGAGAGCAGGGTGGGGGTTTAGTTCGGATAAAGAGTGAAAGAGTGTAATAAAGAATAAACAAATATTTAATAATTACTCCTCAAAGCTCTGTTTACTCCTCAAGCAGCTGTTTGTTATAGAGGTATTACAGGAGCCTGTCAGCCTATACTCCAAAGAGGAGATGAGAAAGCGAAACCTCAGCAGAACAACAACAAAGAAACGTCCATATTTTACCGAAGTCTCGAACCAAAGTTCCTTTGATCAGTATCCAAGGGCGCTAATTACCAGCCCAACTGGATTATTTTAGAGGTTTAATACCCATATTCAACTAAAGGAAATGTTAACTTACATGTTCCCGTTTTCTTGCAGGTATACATTCCTGTTTCTGTGCATGTGTGGCAATTTATCCTTGAAACGGGAAGGACTTCTTCCAGACTTTCTTCATTTCCTTTAAAGGTTTTAAAGAAGAGCCCAACACCCAGGTCGTAATTCCTAGATCCTATTTCCCACACGATCGTACATCCATTAGTATCAACAAAGACATCAACAAAATGCTTGGCTTTTCGATGAACCTGAACGGTTTTAACATCGTTGTTTTCCATGGTCAGCCTAGTTTGATTCTTCAGGTAATATGAGGAAGGAACCGGTTCAATAACAGGAAGCTGAAAGCATAAAAAATATATGACTGTAGGGGCAAAAAACACAGAGTAAACATCGTATAAGTCAAAGGTTTAAAATTGTAATTCATTGAAACTTTTAAAGAAAATTTGAATACATTATGTTCTGTACGATCGTGATTCAGTTATTCACGGAAAATGTTTTGCGACCATGATTCGTGGATCGGCCAAGACCATTAGTACAGAAAATAGTTCTTTAATAAAATTTCCTTAACATTAAAATTTCACTAAAACTCCTCTAACCCTTGCTCTGAAGTCACTGAGAAAGGTGACACTGGATGAGCTTCAATGATCGTCCTTCAGATGGAACTTTAGACCATGGTCTGTATGCAGGACAGCTTAACCTGTGCATGCTAATGAACGTGCTGGATGACTTTGGCCAGAAGCTTCTTTCTGTCTTCTAAGCTGTCAAGTGGATTCCCTTATCCAACTCTGATGTTAGAGTTGGTTATGGATGTCTGAGCTCTTGGGAAGGTCAATGAGCTAAATTATACCTGTGCCATGATTATAGGGTTTCAAATTTCACCTCAATATCTATATAGTTGTCTACATACATAGTATATATACATATAGTCTGTTTGATTATTTAATGTTAAAATTAAGCAAAGCAAAAATAGATTATAATTTAATGCAATTTTTATCTATTTATTTGCAAAATAGAACCTTAAAAGTAAAACTAAACTCAACTCTCTCACAACCTTATAAAGTCACACAGGGGCTAGCTCAGGGGTCTACCCTTTCACCCATATTATTTAATATATATTTAGCAGATATTAAAAGTATTTTTGGCAAGAATTTCACTTTTACAACCTATGCAGATGATTTAACTTTTTGGATTGCAGAAAAAAATGAATATAACATTCAACAAAAATCTCAAGAACAAATCAATAAAATTATTGAATATTGCAATAAATGGAATTTATCCATTAAAACAAATAAAACATATTGTATTCATTTTTCAAAGTACAGATCTTATTCTCCAAAATTTATTTTAAAAATTAATTCTAATACAATCTCACAGGTTACAAATTGCAAACTATTGGGATTTCATCTTGATTCAAGACTAACTTGGAAAAAACACCTGGATCAAGCTTACCATAACGGTTCTAAATTATTAAATTTATTCAAAATTTTTTGCATTCAAAAAAGAGGGATCTTCCCAAAACACACTAATTTTAAAAAATTTAAATTAAATACCCCCTCAAGCAGCTGCTTGCCACAGAGGTCTGACAGGAGCCTGTCAGTTTATATGCCATAGTAGAAGGTCTGAGAGGATGGCAGGAACTCAGCAGAAAAACGACACATACATCCATGCCTTACCCGGGGCTCGAACCCAGGTCTCTTAGATCAATAGCCAAGCGTGCTAACCACTCGGCCACGGGACGGCTACACTAATTACTCTTTATCAAAATTTAATTAGACCAAAAATAGAATATGGATTAGATCTAATAGATAAACCATGCCTAACTAATTCAAAAAAATTAAATACAATACAAAACAAATGTTTAAAACTAGCATTAGGCTTGCCTAACTTTTGTCCGACACTGGCTTTATTAGCAGAAACTTCTTTTCCCACATTTGAAAATAGACATTCTATATTAATACTTAAATATTATGCAAAACTTCATCTTAAATTACCTGAACATCCTTTCTGTAAAAAATTCTTTAGACTTCCTTTTTATAAACTATTAAAAAATAATAAATTAATATTTCAATATTTCAAAAAATTTTCTAAAACTGATTTAAAAGGAGATTCACCACCTCTTATTGCAGACTGGTGTTTAAAACCCCCAATTATTCATACTGAGATTCCTTTATTAACATCTAAATTTAACTCCTCAAATGAAGTTATAACTCATCTATTTTATAATTACAAACTTGAAAATTTCAAGAATTTTATTGAAATATACACAGATGCGTCTTACCTTCAGAATACAGGATCAACAACTGCAGCAGTATATATACCCAAATATAAAGTCACAATAGCACATAGACTTCCAGATAATACACCTATCTTACAAGCTGAAATGTATGCAATTTATATGGCTTTTAACTGGATTTTACAAAACATCAAAAATCAGCACATTGTAATCTTTTCTGATTCTAAAGGTGAACTTTTGGCTTTAAATCAAGAATTTATGTATTCCTCATAATTTCTATATTAATTCTATATTAAATATAAATACTGAAATTTCATACAGCAATAAAAATGTATTATATTTAAGTTGGATACCTGCTCACTCTGGTATTCGAGAAAATGAACATGTAGACTCAATAGCAAAAGCCGCACATAGCCTATCTGATATAACTCCTTTACATAATTTTTTTATTTTAATTAAGAGAGAGATTAAAAATTTAGAATACAATATAAGCGAAAAATATTTTCAACTACAATCTATATTAAAACCAACTTTTAGAGCAAACCTTTCTAATAAAATTAATTATTTTCAAAACTTACCATTTAACAGACAAGAGATTAAGACAATATTAAGATTAAGAACTGATACCACTTTTAAATAAATCAAAATTTTTTCTAAAATTAATTAATAATCCAAACTGTCCTAAATGTAAATTAATTGAAAATACATCTCATTTCCTATTGAATTGTGAAAAGTATAAAGCTGAAAGAAATGAATTTTTTAAAGAATTAGAAAATATTGGAATTATTGATTTTAATGTGGAATCTATTCTTGATTTCCCTAAATTTCCTACAAGGCTAAAAATTTTTCAATTCTTACTTGACTTTATCAAAAGAACAGACAAATGGAATAATTTATAAAAAAAAAAGAAAATTGAGAAAAACTTTAAAAAATATATATATATGAGTTATTTGAAAAACAAAAAATATAAAAAAATATATATATATAATAATAAAAAAAAATAAAAAATAAAAATAAATAAATAATTAAATAAATAAACAGAAAGAGTTTAAAAAATTTTTTTTTTTTTTTTCATGATCTCTCATAATTCAAATGGGTAAGCCTGCGCAAGGACCATCCAATACAGCGTAACGTAGAAGAAGAAGAAGTTGGTTTGTTTTACCTCTGAGCGACATTTTTTGCACACAATGGGCTAAATAGCCAGGTCACAAGTACCCCAAGAGCTCAAAGAAAGTTGGGAGGAAGGGGAACCACTGGACAGCTGTTGAGAGACAGATGAGTTACATCCCATCAAGGCCATTCAGTATGTTCTTTAAAGTGCACAGGTTATAGCTCTCCGGCACACAGTGCCATGGTTTAACTTCCAATCCAACAGATGGCAGCCTTTCCAAGCCCATCGTTGTCCCCTACTGACCGAGGACAGAGGAGAGTTTTGTGGAGATAAATCTAAACTCTAGCTCAGGTGGGACTCGAACCTGGGAACTCACATTACCAGCTGTCCCCTGTTCTTTAGCGTATACAGTTGGGTTGTTTTACCTCTGAGCGGCATTTTTTGCACACCATGGGCTAAATGGCCAGGTCACATGGACCCCGAAGGCTCAGAGAAGGTTGGGGGAGGGGACCCACTGGAACAGCTGTTGGGAGAGAGATAATAGCCTCCAGTCAAGGCCATCCAGCGTGTTCTTTAACGTGCACAGGGTCTGGCTCTCCCATACACGGAGCCACGGCTTAACGTCCCATCCGACGGACGGCGGCCTTTCCAAGCCCATCGGTGTCCCCTACTGACCGTGGGCAGGGCGGGGAATTTTGCGGAGATAAATCTCAACGCTGACCCAGCTGGGACTCGAACCTGGGAACTACAGATTACGAACCTGGCGCGCTACCGACTGAGCCACTCCCGCCCCAGCGTACGGCTTAACGTACCATACAACGGATGGTGGTCTTTTCAAGCTTATTCCTCATCAAGGGCAGGGATGAGGATTAGTGAAGACATGGTAGAAGAGTTCAGGTTCAAGCATGAAAATCAGATTATGATCGTAGTGCATTATCAACTGAACCAACCTCCACCCCCAATTTATAGTAATAGTGTATATTGTTCATTTCTTGAGATGTAACAAAAGAGAAATCGAAGAAGTATGGTGATAAGAAAACTAATAAGATAATTGCAAGTTATGCTCCTTACCAGAGAGGGGCAATTGGGATTTCCATCAGGATCAGTTCTCGTTCCACCATAAGAAACAGGGAGGATATCTGAACTCATGTGATTCAACAGATCCTCCTTCCATCCATCTATTTGAAATGGAAAGAGAAACATATATATATATATTTCTTAAATAAATACATATTGTTTGAAAATATATACACTTAGTAGGATTGGAAAATTTCCTTGAAACAACAGCGAGTCCATCTTTTTACATAACATTTATTTACACTGAATAGATGAACCAACCTAAAATTGTGTGGTTGGCAAAATCATTGGTATCAGTGGGTTTGGGTTGTGTTGAGTTGTTTTTACCTCTGAGCGGCACTTTTTTGCACACAATGGGCTAAATGGCAAGGTTACACGGACTGCGAAGGCTCACAGAAGGTTGTGGGAGGGGACCCACTAGAACAGCTGTTAGGAAACAGATGGTAGCCTCCCATCAAGGCCATCCAGGTGTTCTTTAACTTGCACAGGGTATGGCTCTCCCACACACGGCAACACGGCTTAACGTCCCATCCGACGGACGGCGGACTTTCCAAGCCCATTGGTGTCCCCTACTGACCGTGGGCAGGGCGGAGATACATCTCAACTCTGACCCAGCTGGGTTGGGTTGTTTCACCTCTGAGCGGCACTTTTTTGCACACCATTGGCTAAATAGCCAGGTCACATGGACCCCGAAGGCTCAGAGAAGTTGGGGGAGGGGACCCACTGGAACAGCTGTTGGGAGCAGATGGTAGCCTCTCGTCAAGGCCATCCAGCGTGTTCTTTAACGTGCACAGGGTATGTCTCTCGCGCACACGGGGCCAGGCTTAACGTCCCATCCGACGGACGGCGGCCTTTCCAAGCCCATCGGTGTCTCCTACTGACCGTGGGCAGGGCGGGGAATTTTTGCGGAGATAAATCTCAACGCTGACCCAGCTGGGACTCGAACCTGGGAACTACAGATTACGAGCCTGGCGCGCTACCGACTGAGCCACCCCCGCCCCCACCCAGCTGGGACTCGAACCTGGGAACTGCAGATTACGAGCCTGGCGTGCTACCGACTGAGCCACCCCCGCCCCAGGTATCAGTGGCATAACCAAGAAGTGTGGGAGGTTAAAATCTCCATCTTGAGGCGTGTTATTTTACCTTTGAAAGCACGTTTCTTTTTACACACATTGGGCTAAATGACCAGTTTACGAAGTCACTAATGGTTCAGAGAAGGTTGGGGAAAGGGAACACACTGAACAGCTGTTAGGAGACAGATGAAAGACTCCCATCAGGGCCATCCAGTGTGTTCATTAACGTCCACAGGGCCTCTCCAAGGGGCTCTGCTTCACATGGATCCACGGCTTAATGTGCAATCCGATGAATGGTGCTTTTCAAGACCTATCAACGTGCCCTTTCTGACCAATGGCAGGGTGGAAATTTAGTAGAGATAAATCTCAACACATGCGCCTTTGGGGCTCAAACCGGAGAACTGCAGATTACGAACGTAGAGTACTATCGAATGAGCCAATCTCCCCTCCGCTACAAAAAAAAGTGGTTCAGACTAAAAAAAAACTGTTGGAACATGTGTCCCGAATTTTGATTAAAAAACTACTTTATTGTAATATATATCTGGATACATGAACAAAAAAACTTCGATTCGGAAAATATGGTCACTATATCCATAAATTACATAACGCCATTATAATCGAATTTCAACCCTCCTCTATCCTCTCTTATATAACACCATGCAATCGCTTTCCGGACTCTCCGTGTAAAACCTGACACCTTTTTTAAGACTCTTCACTTCTTGAATATTTTCATCATTAGAAAAAGGGAAAACAATTCTGTTTACAGCAGTTGGGTTGTTTTACCTCTGAGCGGCATTTTTT
Source organism: Ryuthela nishihirai (assembly GCA_038380435.1). Lineage (NCBI taxonomy): Eukaryota > Metazoa > Arthropoda > Arachnida > Araneae > Heptathelidae > Ryuthela > Ryuthela nishihirai. The sequence continues at coordinate 21,573,066 of JAWZYU010000013.1, forward strand.
TGCACACCATGGGCTAAATGGCCAGGTCACAAGGACCCCGAAGGCTCAGAGTAGGTTGGGGAAGGGGACCCACTGGAACAGCTGTTGGGAGACAGATGGTAGCCTCCCGTCAAGGCCATCCAGCGTGTTCTTTAACGTGCACAGGGTATTGCTCTCCCGTACACGGGGCCACGGCTTAACGTCCCATCCGACGGACGGCGGCCTTTCCAAGCCCATCGGTGTCCCCTACTGACCGTGGGCAAATCGGGGAGTTTTGCAGAGATAAATCTCAACGCTGACCCAGCTGGGACTCGAACCTGGGAACTACAGATTACGAGCCTGGCGCGCTACCGACTGAGCCACCCCCGCCCCCAATTACAGCAGTAATAAGAATACTATTTTAAGTGTTACACAATAATCAACCAATTTTATTAAATTCTTGTAGCGTAAAAATTCGAACACAAAGAAGAAATAAAACTCGTAAAAGCTCGCATGTGTAATTGGATTCCCCAATTTGCATATGATAATTAAGATTTCTTACTGGCAATAGAAGTAAAATTTCAAGTTAACTCAATATTAAATGCCTAATTCTAATCTTCATATCAAAGGTTCACATACAATTCACATAAAAAAAGTAAATGCAAGAAGGTTGGGTTGTTTTACCTGTGAGCGGCACTTTTTTGCACACCATGGGCTAAATGGCCAGGTCACATGAACGCCGAAGGCTCAGAGAAGGTTGGAGGAGGGGACTCACTGGAACAGCCGTTGGGAGACAGATGGTAGCCTCCCGTCAAGGTCATCCAGTGTGTTCTTTAACGTGCACAGGGCTCTCCCGCACACGGGGCCACGGCTTAACGTCCCATCCGACGGACGGCGGCCTTTCCAAGCCCATCGGTGTCCCCTACTGACCGTGGGCAGTGCGGGGAATTTTGCGGAGATAAATCTCAACTCTGACCCAGCTGGGACTCGAACCTGGGAACTACAGATTACGAGCCTGGCGCGCTACCGACTGAGCCACCCCCGCCCCATGCAAGAAGGCGAACAAAAGTATGTTGGAAGAATATATAACAAGAAAGGCAATTTGACACCATTTATTTAAACAATTCATCAATATTGTTGTATTGCAATATCCATTTTTTTAATTTTCTTATAAAAATTTAATTTTTCAACTTTAAATTTCTTGGTAAAACATTGCACATTCTATTTGCGAGATAAATATAAATCAAGAGCATTGAGAGTTTTACTTGCTACAATATCGGCCAGTTGAATTTTCCTACGAAAATTTTTAATAAAATTTCTAGCTCAGTGAAAATTCCTATTTTTCAAAATACTTTTGATAACCTGAAAAAAGTACAATTTTCTAAAGTTTAAGATCTTGATGGTAAAGTAAAACTCTGTTACAGAATCATATTTCTTAGGTTTCCAAATACTTTTGAGAACATGATTTTGAACATATTGCATTGGCTTTATTGTGACATAATAATCATCCAAACCAAGATAAAATTCCACAAAACAAATAAGGCTTAACCCATGAAAAAGAGTTTTAAGCAAAGAAATATCAACAAAACTTCTTATAAAATATAGGTTACATACAATAAATCTTTAATGTTTTGTTTACATGAATTTTTCCATAATAATTTCTATCGATATATACTACTAAATATTTAATACACTTAAGTGTTTCAAAATTGTAATTCAACCCATTACAATTCAGTTTATGGTAAATACTTTTATCTTGAAAACAAAAACCCTCCTGGTGTCTCCTAAGTCTAAAATTAATATATTTATCTTTTCTGACGTTAAAACATAATTTGTTCTTAGTAAATCTGCTCCGAAGCTTAACCAAATCAGTTTCAATCGTTTGTAATATTTGTCCATCATTCCCTGTGTAAACAAAAGCCGAATCATCTGCAAAAACAATTACTTTGCCATAAGACTTTAAAAATTACAATAACTATTAATATAGATTAAAAAAAAAATAGAGGTCCCAAGAGAGAGCCTTGCGGCACTACCCATTTCACTTCAAGTGTTTCCAATTTTAACCATTTGTTTAGGATTATGCAGAAATTTTTAATCCAAAGTAACAAAATTACCAGTTAGTCTTATACCAAGTTTTTTTAATCGCAGGTCATGTGAAACTGAGTTGTGTTGGGTTGTTTTACCTCTGAGCGGCACTGTTTTTGCACACCATGGGCTAAATGGCCAGGTCACATGGACCCCGAAGGCTCAGAGAAGGTTGGGGAAGGGGACCCACTGGAGCAGCTGTTGGGAGACAGATGGTAGCCGCCCGTCAAGACCATCCAGCGTGTTCTTTAACGTGCACAGGATATGGCTCTTCCGCACACGGGGACACGGTTTAACGTCCCATCCGACGGACGGCGGCCTTTCCAAGCCCATCGGTGTCCCCTACTGACCGTGGGCAGGGCGGGGAATTTTGCGGAGATAAATCTCAACGCTGACCCAGCTGGGACTCGAACCTGGGCACTACAGATTACGAGCCTGGCGCGCTACCAACTGAGCCACCCCCGCCCCGTGAAACTGAGTCATACGCCTTTTGGACATCTAAGTACAAAACCATTGACTTGTAATTTACATTGAAACCATTTTAAACAGAGGAACTCCACTCTAAAATAACATCCTCAATTCCCATACCCCTCCTGAAATCGAATTAATTTGAAGAAATTACGTTATACTTATTCCAAAATGAAAGAACTTTAGTTTTGATAATTTTCTCGAAGATTTTAGAGAAAACAGAAAAGAGAGAAATTGGCGGATAATTTTCTAATGCGTGCATATATACCGACAGGCTCCTGTCAGACCTCTGTGGCAAGCAGCTGCTTGAGGGGATATTTATTTATTATTATTTATGATCTCCACTTTTAAATATTGCAAGGTGTAGTTCCTATCTTTCGACAAGAGGGGAAAATACCATCCTGAAGTGGCTTATTAACCGGAGCAGAGAACAAATTTCATTTCCGGAACAACACTTCTGGTAGCATATGAGGAAATATCATCATACACGGTCGATTTACTATAATCAAATTGCCTAATCGCCTTCACTAAAATTTAGTTCAGTTCATAATTATACTCAACTCCCTACAAAATCCTGTGGAAAGATTTTTGCAAACTTTCATTCACATGCTAAGCACAATAATTCTTGTAACCTTACAAAGTACAAAAGTTTGAAGTCTTAAGACGAATCTCAACTTCTTAAAGAAGATTTCAATCTGAAATTCCCCTAGCAGACATCGTGGGGTTCTTATGAATTAAACAACGTTCTTTATCAGTGGATTCAACATAATACTTAGGAACAGTTCAATATTCATCAGAAGGATTACACAGCAAGAAACTGCATGGTTTCTTCACAACTAACATAGCTGAGTCATCTGTATGTGTTTGAAATAAATGCATACTCATCCCAGAGCAATGACCTGTTCCTAGCCCAGAGAACGGCAAGTACACGTTACCATGGTGTGCAAAAAAGTGCCTCTGAGCGGCACTTTTTTGCACACCATGGGGTAAATGGCCAGGTCACATGGACCCCGAAGGCTCAGAGAAGGATGGGGGAGGGGACCCACTGAAACAGCTGTTGGGAGACAGATGGTAGCCTCCGGTCAAGGCCATCCAGCGTGTTCTTTAACGTTGGGTTGTTTTACCTCTGAGCGGCACTTTTTTGCACACCATGGGCTAAATGGCCAGGTCATATGGACCCCGAAGGTTCAGAGAAGGTTGGGGGAGGGGACCCACTGGAACAGCTGTTGGGAGACAGATGGTAGCCTCCCGTCAAGGTCATACAGCGTGTTCTTTAACGTGCACAGGGTATGGCTCTCCCGCACACGGGGCCACGGCTTAACGTCCCATCCGACGGAAGGCGGCCTTTCCAAGCCCATCGGTGTCCTCTACTGACCGTGGTCAGGGCGGGGAATTTTGCGGAGATAAATCTCAATGCTGACCCAGCTGGGACTCGAACCTGGGAACTACAGATTACGAGTCTGGCGCGCTACCGACTGAGCCACCCCCGCCCCTCAGTATTTGTTAATAACCTCAGTATAAGACAGGGTGACCAGATTTAAAGAAAAAATCCTAGGACTTTTGAGGATTCAGTTTCAAGACTTGGCCAGAAGTCTCCAGAAGATAGGGATCTCTAGTCACCCTAGTTTGGCAGCTCTCAATTGATAAGTTTAATTATGAAAAAACTTATAACACTGTTATAACTATTTTATTATAAAAGATTTGCTCATACTGCACAATGAATTTATGAAGGATAAAAAAAATCTGAAAACAAATTACAGGGACAAAGCTTTACATCCAGGAGCTGTCCCCAAAAAGAGGGGGGCATCTGGTCACCAAAGGATAAGGTTTTACAATCCATTCTCCTTTATTTCATAGAAAATAATTTAAAAAACGTTTAACCTCCCATGATTCTTATGGCCAGGTCACAAGGACTGAGGATTCAGAGAAGGTTGGGGGAGGGGACCCACTGGGCAGGTGTTAAAGAACACGCTGGATGAGATGGTACCATTCCATCCAGCGTGTTCTTTAACGTGCACAGGTTATGGCTCTTGCGCACAAGGGGCCACGGTTTAACGTCCCATCCGATGGTCCATCCATCACCGGGTTTCTTTTAGGAGGAGTGGGGGGGGGGGGGGCGTAAAGCAACTGAAATGGTTCAGTTTTCTATTCCAATATATATATATTCTCGTCCCATGTTAGTGATTTTTGAAAACAAAATTATTCTTGAATATTATGAAATGTATAGGTTTATTACTTATTACTTCCATTACGGTTGCTAAATTCTTAGATGACGAGGAGAACACCCTCGTCACCTGATGACGAGGAGAATACCCTCTTGCCACCACCCGTACATGTCTGGTGAAGTACTCAAAATATATCTTCTACTTCAAAGGGAGAGAGAGTTATTTTTGTACGAAAGTACGTAATTTTAATGTTATTTCGAGTTTTCATGTGAGGGTTAAAAGGGCGAGAGAATATGTCATTGGATATATATATATATCTTCAATGTTACTGAATTATCAAGAGTCTTCTGGAATCTAGTGGAAAAATTGAGTATTTTTTTGTATAGAATAACCGTTTTCTAGCCTTAATCAATTTAAAAAACATGTTTATTACCTTGCACTAGAGGCCGCACATATTACTCTTTAATGCGAATTAAACGAAAAAAAAAATATAAAACAAGATATTTAATATTGATCATATTCTTTCAAAATATAAAGGGCATTACAATCAGCAACACCTATAAACAAAGCAAATAAAATAAAAATTAAATAAGAAGGATGTAGCAGGAGAGGGGGATAAATTCCGAGCCCCCGAAATTCGGTCGCTTTACATGAAATCTCAAGCTTATCTACCTGTTTTCAAATTTAAAACAGGTATCTTCGTATAATTTTATTTTAGCCCCATATTACGGTATATCTCCGACACTAATAATATACTTCTCACAAAAATTAGGGGATATTTTTATCGCTTCATATTCAATTTGAAATATCCCCTAATTTTTGTGAGCAGTATATATTTGAAATAAAATATATTCCTAATCAAGTCTTATTCTTGGTCCCCCCTCCTCGAAAGTAGAAATTAAATCATCGGCACTTGCCTAAAAGTAGGTTAATAAAGGGCTATGACTTGAAACCTTTATGAATTGCATTTGAATTTTTTTGTTTTAAGTGGTTTGGCAGAGATACAGATTCAAAGCATACAATTAATCCGTGCTATCATTGCAACTCTTTTAACCGAAACACATTTTATTCAATGATATTAAAGGAACTTACCGTGTCCAAATATCCTTAGTTTCCTAATGGTATCTTCGGATAAGAATTTCTTTAATACGTTGAAAAGCCAGGCGAAAAATGTTGGAACTGGAATTTTTAATATCGTACGATTAGGTTTCGTCACAGCTATAAATATCAAAAAGCTCTACACTAAAAAGTTCTACACTGATTGTAAATAATCATTTTTTAATTTAAGAACGGGACAGCTCAGTTGTAAGAACAAGGCGCATGAAACCTATGGAAATAAGAACAGTTATATTAACGTGCTAGGTTACTATAAATATTAACATATCTATGCTATGTTAATAATACAAAGAACTGAAGCCAGTTTTGTGAAGGATACGCCCATCTTGGGGGCCACAAAAACCATTGATGTGAGCCTAGGATTTTTTCACAATAGCTCTCGAACGTTTGCCTTGATTATTTCAATATGTGGTATAGTGATTCTTTATATAAAAATACGTATTATGTTCGAAAATGAGATAGATCTGTTGATTTGAACCAAAATGATAAGGGGTAATACACCGAGAACACAAAAAATCAGAATTCGCTTAATTCTAAACAAGTACAGTAATTTGAGAACACTTTTCTCTATCACATATTTCGTTCTTTTCTGACCATTTTATCCACTAGTCTTAAAAAAAATCACTAGTTTTCAAACTGTATATGTGTTTTGAAGGCAAATTTGTGATTTAGGCCGTAAGACAGCTGAAAAGGAAAATTTGTGTTCGAGTCTCAGTATATTTTAATTCTCATCTGAAAATTCTATATTTCAAAGTTCCCAAGAAATGTTTGTAATTTATTTCATTAATTTTCTGCAAAGTTTATTTGGCATTCTCAAGGAAGATATAATTCTTAGTTCGTCCTCGTTCCGTATTGTAAATGTTACACGTATTTTAAAAAATTGACGACGAATTTTAAAGTAGTTTTATTTATAATTTTCATTGGATAGGATTTTTTTAAAATAGATTCTTGCGTAGAATCAGTGAAACATTATGAGAAAAAAAATTCATTAGTAGTTTCAGTTAAAGAATATTTTCAAAGAGTCCATTTTTTTATTTCATTTAGTGTCTGTGAAAGTTTTATTTTTGCTTTTTTCCCCTCTTGATATATTTATCTGCACCTTGATGGAAGATTTAGTTCTCTCAAAAACATAACGCATTCAGTAAGTTTTTATAAGAACTTTAAGCAGAAAAACTAGATTGTTAACAATGACATTTATCCTCTTGTGTGGGAAGAAGGCATTTTTCAACTTGAAGTAATCTGCAATACCCCCTCCCCCAATATTGAGATTTTTTTGAGAAATGAATAAAAAAATAATATTTTTCTTTTATATATATATATACACTGACGTGAATTACACTTGGTGGAAATCAAAGAATTTTTTTATAAATATTTTACAGTATTAATATCACATCATTATGTTTAAAATATTTATACCGTAAATGTCCAAATAGTAGCCAGGAATACAATTTACCATTTCTTTCTTGTATTCGATTACAATTCAAGCACAGGCTGGTATTTATGCCCAGACGTTTAACATGTCCTATATAGTCTATGGAGTAAGAAAGAACAACGAAGATTTGCATTGCAAAGACACAAATATAGAGAGTTGGGTTGTTTTACCTCTGAGTGGCACTTTTTTGCACACCATGGGCTAAATGGCCAGGTCACATGGACCCCGAAGGCTCAGAGAAGGTTGGGGGAGGAGACCCACTGGAACAGCTGTTGGGAGACAGATGGTAGCCTCCCGTCAAGGCCATCCAGCGTGTTCTTTAACGTGCACAGGGTATGGCTCTCCCGCACACGGGGCCACGGCTTAACGTCCCATCCGACGGACGGCATTTCCAAGCCCATCGGTGTCCCCTACTGACCGTGGGCAGGTTGGGGAATTTTGCGGAGATAAATCTCAACGCTGACCCAGCTGGGACTCGAACCTGGGAACTACAGATTACGAGCCTGGCGCGCTACCGACTGAGCCACACCCACCCCACAAATATAGAGAGACTTCATAGTTTATTATATAAGAGATAATACAATCTGAATAGCAATGAACTTCGCTGGGCATTTGAAGTACTCATTACCCATGTGGTACGCGAGACTGATGCTCTGGGAGACAGTCCCGAGTTTCCGGGACATCTAGCCTCTATGGTAGGAAGAGAGCGGAGATTCCCTTAGCTCAAAGATTTGCGCAAGGCTTTCTTAGGACATGTCCTCCCTCACTGCCCCCTGGAAGAACAATAACCATTGTCGGTGTGAATTTGTGCGCATTTATTTCAGAATAACTCCCGAAAGGCTGCCTTAATTATCTTGATGTGAGGCACATGGATTCTTTACACAAAAGCACGTGTCATGTTAGAAAATGAAAGCGATTCGTTGAGTAGAATAAAAATCGCAGCGGTAATCATCCGAGTGGAAATGCAAAATTTATAATGTAATTCTTTATTACTAAAGGCAGTTGAAAAATGAAATTTTAGATCTGTTGTTAAGTGGCATATTTCATAAGATAGTATCGTACTTTAAGCTGATGAAATAATCTGAAAAGCGCGAAATATACGAAAGAGGAACCATTTTGCAATATCTCTTATTAGTATAGAATTGAAAGAATTATGGTAGAATTTTGTATTCTACTAAGATGTCCGGAAACTCGGGACTGTCTCCCAGAGCATTAGTCTCGCGTACCACATGGGTAATGAGTACTTCAAATGCCCAGCGAAGTTCATTGCTATTCAGATTATAGTTTATTATATAAGAGATAATACAAAGTCTCTCTATATTTGTGGGGCGGGGGTGGCTCAGTCGGTAGCGCGCCAGGCTCGTAATCTGTAGTTCCCAGGTTCGAGTCCCAGCTGGGTCAGCGTTGAGATTTATCTCCGCAAAATTCCCCGCCCTGCCCACGGTCAGTAAGGGACACCGATGGGCTTGGAAAGGCCGCCGTCCGTCGGATGGGACGTTAAGCCGTGGCCCCGTGTGCGGGAGAGCCATACCCTGTGCACGTTAAAGAACACGCTGGATGGCCTTTATTACCACTGTCATTTTTGTTCTAATCAACGGATCTATTTCAACGGATTATTCATCCGATGGAACGCATAGTCGTGATCACGTGACACTAAGGTTGCCAGATCACTAATTTCTAAAAAAAATCGTTGCCAGATATTTTTTTCTGAATTCTATGTTCAACCATAGTGTTCGGATACTTTTTTGAGCGACTGTACAATCATTTTCGAACTCACTGAACCGTTTCCTCACACGTTCCACTAACAGGACATCCGAGCCATACAGATCCAAATTGTCGATGCATTTCCACAGGTTGAGTCTTATGTGATCGAAGAAACCAAATTTCTTCTCTGCTGTCCAACTTCACATACACGTGTAGTCGTGTTCGCTGGACTCTGCGCATCTCAGCACGGGTGACGACGGCAATGTGACGTTTGCTGCCATATGATGGCAATATTTGGTATTAACATGCAGTGGTGCAACTCCAGATTTTATTTTGACGTGTGAACCTTATTTATATTCGTATTAGTCATCAAGAATTATATAGCATCAGTACCTTGCTTAGAATTTTCAGGGCCCGGGCCAAGAAAATGTTTGCTGGGGGGGGGGGACTTTTATCCTTTATCTTAGAAATCTCATATATGTCGGGGGGGGGGGCTTTTTTTTCTTTTATCTTAGAAATCTCATATATGTCGGGGGGGGGGGGGCTTTTTTTCCTTTATCTTAGAAATCTCATATATGTCGCGGGGGGGGGGGCTTTTTTTCCTTTATCTTAGAAATCTCATATATGTCGGGGGGGGGGGGGGCTTTTTTCCTTTATCTTAGAAATCTCATATATGTCGGGGGGGGGGGGGGCTTTTTTTCCTTTATCTTAGAAATCTCATATATGTCGGGGGAGGTCTTAATATAGGTTTCCTTTTTCCTTGTGATGCTATTTTTCTTTACTTGTCTTTATTTTCCTGCTATCTTTTATATTTTTTTCCAGCTAATTTTTATTTTCTTTCTGTAGCCTGGGGCCCAGGTGCTCTTTCTCTCATAAGAGCGGTCTGAGAATGCTACTGATGTCCTAATGTAGAATAGTAACAATGCAAATAGCGAAACAATTAATAAAAGTCTTAATGTAAATAAAATAAAGCACAAAACTTAACGTACAAAGCACATTCAGTATGCTGATGGGAATTAAAAGATTCTTTGAATTGTCGAAAGCAATATTTTCTTCTCAAATTATGCGGAAAAACCATAGAAAAAAAAGAGCAAGCCATTAACTTACTATTTATGACGTAGCCGGTCTTAAGATTCTCGGGGTAATTTGCCTCGTACTGTTTTAAAATGTTTATAATCGTTTCGAGAACTGAAAAAACAATCATATATATATTATAAATATTAGACTTTAAACAGGAACTGAAATAATGCGTTAATTTGCTACAGGAAAACAGAACTGTGATGGGGAAAAAACTAATTTCTTTGCAGTATACTAGAGAAAATTTCTCAGCAAAACTTTAAAATATATATCATTTAAATAATAAATTAAAATATACATCTTTAAAATATAAAATATATCAGTAGGACAACAGATTGTTTTCAAATTCTGCAGCTTCAACTAACACTAATTTAAAAATTGACAATATCTTTTTTCGTTCCTAACAAAAGGGTTGGGTTGTTTTACCTCTGAGCGGCACTTTTTTGCACACCATGGGCTAAATGGCCAGGTCACATGGATCCCGAAGGCTCAGAGAAGGTTGGGGGAGGGGACCCACTGGAACAGCTGTTGAGAGACAGATGGTAGCTTCCCGTCAAGGCCATCCAGCGTGTTCTTTAACGTGCACAGGGTATGGCTCTCCCGCACACGGGGCCACGGCTTAACGTCCCATCCGACGGACGGCGGCCTTTCCAAGCCCAGCGGTGTCCCCTACTGACCGTGGGCAGGGCGGGGAATTTTTGCGGAGATAAATCTCAACGCTGACCCAGCTAGGACTCGAACCTGGGAACTACAGATTACGAGCCTGGCACGCTACCGACTGAGCCACCCCCAGTAGGACAACAGATTGTTTTCAAATTCTGCAGCTTCAACTAACACTAATTTAAAAATTGACAATATCTTTTTTCGTTCCTAATAAAAGGATTTGCCAAAGTATATGTGAGGGGATTTACATTCAAAATAATGTTAGTATGTTCTCTTTATCATAGGTGACATTTTTTTCTTTGGTCTTGCAAAGGTGAACTCTCCGTAAATATGACAGAAGTTGTCTGCCTTATTTTGACATTTTCGGCGGGGCATTTTCTAGAATACAAAAGAAAAAAAAACCAGAATAGAAGTATTCAAAAATCTGCCATGTTAACTACATAAATATTGTCGCATCTTTACCTACCCTAGAATTAGTTTGGAAAAACTGATGTTAATTCCACAAATATCTTGTCACTTATACGTTTTTAAAATAAACTTTATAGAGGCAGACTAGTAGTTTTTTAAACCAGTGGTTCTAAACTTTTTATGCTTCACGTACCCTCTGGAAATGTGTATGTAACTGGCGTACCTCTTATATAGATAAATAAAATTATAGTTATAGTATAACAATGGGAATAAAGTAAAATATATATATCAGTGGTTCTCAACCTTTTATGCTTCACGTACTCCCTGGAAATGTGTATGTAACTGGCCTACCCTTTGTATAGATAGATAAAACTATAGTTATAGTATAACAATGGGAATAAAATAAAACATATATAACAGTGGTTCTCAACCTTTTATGCTTCACATACCCCCTGGAAATGTGTATGTAACTGACGCACCCCTTGTATAGATAGATAAAACTATAGTTATAGTATAACAATGGGAATAAAATAAAACTTATATATCAGTGGTTCTCAACCTTTTATGCTTCACGTACTCCCTGGAAATGTGTATGTAACTGGCGTACCCCTTGTATAGATAGATAAAACTATAGTTATAGTATAATAATGGGAATAAAGTAAAATATATATATACACATTAAATTTTGTATTCATAAATGACATATCGATAAACACAAAAAATGACATTTTTGCACAACAGTGTTGCCAACTTAGCGACTTTGTTACTAGATCTAGCGACTTTTGAGCTCTCACGGCATACCCCAAAAACTTTTACCGCGTAACCCACGTTGAGAACCCCTAATCTAAACTATGAATAGAATAACATTGTTGTCAACGTGTGAATATAAACTATTGCAAACAAGTCAGTGTTGTCAACTTTTTTGATGTAACGTTTCCCGAGTTTTCATTTCCCAAGTAATATGTATGAAATTGATGTTTTATATCTCCATAACTCTAAAACTAGCCCCGATAGGCAAATTCTGATCTCAGATTTTAATTTCTCACAACAAAATACTGTAGGAACACATCAGTTAACCGAAGAAAAATTTTCCTTGTAGAACAGCGTCATTCACTATCATTCATTTCTGGCAATGTTGAAAGGATTTCCTTCCCGATCACAGATGCTGCCACGAGTTACAAAATAATCTGGAAGATTTATAATCTGAATTAGTAATAAAAATAATCCTCAAGAACCTGCTTGCCACAGAGCTCAATTAATAAAAGCTAAACTATCTGTTGATAGCGTTGAGACTTATCTCCGCAAAACTCCCCGCCCTGCCCACGGTCAGTAGGGGACACCGATGGCTTGGAAAGGCCTTCGTCCGTCGGATGGGACGTTAAATTGTAATAGCCTCGTGTGCTGGAAAGCCATACCCTGTGCACGTTAAAGAACATGCTGGATGGCCTTGACGGGATGCTACCATCTGTCTCCCAACATAGCTGTTCCAGCAGGTCCCCTCCCCCAACCTTCTCTGAGCCTACGGGGTCCATGTGACCTGGCCATTTAGCCCGTTGTGTGCAAAAAAGTGCCGCTCAGAGGTAAAACAACCCAACCCATCTGTTGATAGTTTGATGGTTAGAACAAGCAGCATGTATTCAGCAGAAGTGGGTTCGAATCCCACTCAGGGCAAAAATATTCATTGTCTTAGGTTTATTCTACAACGAAATATAAAGAAATATATATCCTACTACAGCCATGAAATCAATTGTTACGAAATTTATTATTCATACAAAAAAAGTTTTTTCTGACCAGAGTTGAAAAAAATTGCTGTTCCAGTCAACCTAGTTTTTTTTTTAATACGTTTAATATCATTTATACATTAGTTTCCGAAATTAAGGAACAACCCTATGTTATGTCAATGGGGGGCTAAGGTCGCAGCTCTATAACTTCTAAAATAATTTTTTTGTTTTGAAAAGTTTGATAGCAGATAAAGGTCTCAATCAAATAAATCAATATCTTGATTTCCAACAATATTAATTCAAATTTAAATATTAAATAATTTTCCATAACTCATTAAATACCGAATTTAAATATTAAATAATTTCCATAACTCATTAAATACCGAATTTAAATATTAAATAATTTCCATAACTCATTAAATACTGAATTAAAAATGAAAATATTAATTCATTATTTAATGAGTTATGGAAATATTAATCTTGAACAAAAGCATAGACAAATACACAATAGCATTCTGTCAAATACTTAGTGTCTTTAATTTCTGAAGTCAATTTTTGTGGCTGGCATTCCTATTGTTAAATATTCAAACTTCCATAACTCATTAAATACTGACGAATATTGTTGAAAATCGAGATATTGATTTAGATCGATGATTAGATAGATAGATTAGATAGATTTTAAAGAGATTGATCCGATAGATTAGATAGATTTTAAAGAGATTGAAATATAGATGATTGAGATCTTTATCTGCCACATCATTTTTCAAAACAAAAAAAAATTAAGTTACAGAGATTCAACGTTAGCTTCTATTTACCTACCACAGAGTTGTTCCTTGATTTTCGGAAACCTGTGTGTAATTATGTTTTTATAGACCCTTGAAGATAGGCAATGTTTGAGTAGAGACATTATCCTTCCCACATCAACGCTGTGTTTTCTTACATTGAAAACTAACTATTGAAAAATGATTGTCAGTTGATTGCTTTACAGGTGCACTCCACACTTCGCACCAATTTCACTTCACTAAGTAATATAACAAAAGGAAGAAATACCTGCTTTGTTTGCTATTTGTCTAAGACTAAGATCTTGCAAATCAACAATAAATATTCTTGTTTCAATATGACGACCTATCTGAAAAAGAATTAAAGAAACATACAATACTGATACCATACCTAATGATTGATTCACAAAGAGCTTTATATGTTATTGTTATGACATCCAATGGAATAAGTGTTGAAGTTGAATACACTTATTCCATTGGATGTCAATACAATGATATATAAAGCTCTCTGTGAATCAATCATTAGGTATGGTATCAGTATATATGGATGCACATATAAATATTAATAATTATTAATTGATACATATTAATAACTTTAGTAATAATTTTTATTATTTATTAATAATTAAGTATTATTAATTTATTAATTATTACATATTAATAACTATTAATGATTTATTATTGTTTATTAATAACATATAAATAGTAATTAATAACATAATAATAACTATTCAAATAGCTGCTGATAAACTTTCTGTTGATAGTGCTAATTGTAAGCATGTATAAATATTTCTATATTTATACAGTAAAAAATACCAAATTAAAATCCTTTTGTGAAGATGCAGAGATAGAATAAGAGAAAATGTTGTCACACAGTGCTACACTGTTTTCAAGTCTTGCTACCTGCAACTCAGAAATTTCTTGACATATTTGATGCATTGAAATTATTTTTATGAACGAAGAAATTTGTCCAAAATTTGTAAAAACATTTTTTAAAAACTCGGAGAACGATGTATATTTGCTCTTTCTACGTGGAACTCTACCTATGTGTCATAACACGACAAAATCTTTAGAATCAAAGATATCACTTAAATAGGAGTTGGTTCAAAATATTACGACCTAATAACTAAACTTAAAGAAGGGCTGCTAAATTTGTGACATTTGCTGCGAAACAACTATCGATAAAAATTAAAAATGAAATTTCTGAAGGCGAACTATTTGACACACTTTGACCAGGTCTATAAAACGAGGATAGCAGATTTATAATATGACAATCGAATTTCGAAAATCTTAAAATATTTTCTTGGATAAATCTTAAATCTAAATTGCAGTGGGCTTATATCGAAAAGAAGTGCTGAATACTTTAATTCTGTAAAAAGGACAACCACTATAAACATTTTTAAATATTGACGAATTGTTTGATGAACTATTATAAATAAATCAAATTTAAACGGGGGAAAAGAGTTTAATGACGACTCAAATTTAACTCAGAGATGGATGCGCAT
Organism: Ryuthela nishihirai; assembly: GCA_038380435.1. Classification (NCBI taxonomy): domain Eukaryota; kingdom Metazoa; phylum Arthropoda; class Arachnida; order Araneae; family Heptathelidae; genus Ryuthela; species Ryuthela nishihirai. The sequence goes on from JAWZYU010000013.1 coordinate 21,588,147, forward strand.
ACTTGAAATAGCTAAGAAAACTAACATTTGTATTGATAACATTTTTAATCTTGTTGAATTTAGCTTGCATTTGCCTGGTACCTCGACACCCACAGAAAGTTTTTTCTCAATGATGGGTAATATTTATACGCCCTCAAGTTTCGGCAGTAAAGGATTTGCTTAATATAAAAGTTAATGCAGCTTTCAGTAGCTGCACTCAATATTATGACCAAATTAAAAAAAGAGACCAACATCCTGAAGAGTCATATCCTATTGTCTTCAGAGAAATACCAATGGTATGATAAATGATACGAGGGACAAAAGAAAGAGTTGATTGGGCCTGTCATTGCTAATGATTCCCCAAAACCCAGTCATGAGTGAAAGTTCATTATTTTAAAGTTTTTTGAAGTTATTTTTTACTTTAATTAAATACAGTTTGTTTTCTTTTTTATCCCTTGATTGGCCTTTATGTATTATAACAAAATTAAAAAAATTCTCCCCCGCCAAGCGTCCTGGATTAGATCTAGGGAATTATGACAAACCCAGTTATTCTGGATGGGTTATTAATCTGGATGTTCTCGATGGGTTACTAATACGGATAATCTGGATGGGTTACTAATACGGATAATCTGGATGGGTTACTAATACGGATAATCTGGATGGGTTACTAATATGGATAATCTGGATGGGTTACTAATATGGATAATCTAGATGGGATACTAATATGGATAATCTAGATGGGTTACTAATATAGATAATCTAGATGGGTTACTAATATAGATAATCTGGATGGGTTACTAATATAGATAATCTAAATGAGTTAATCTGGATGTTCTGGATGGTTACTAATATGGATAATCTGGATGGGTTACTAATATGGATGGGATACTAATATGGATAATCTAGATGGGTTACTAATATGGATAATCTAGATGGGTTACTAATATAGATAATCTGGATGGGTTACTAATATAGATAATCTGGATGGGTTACTAATATAGATAATCTAAATGAGTTAATCTGGATGTTCTGGATGGTTACTAATCTGGATAATCTGGATGGGTTACTAATATGGATAATCTAGATGAGTTACTAATATAGATAATCTGGATGAGTTACTAATATGGATAATCTAGATGGGTTACTAATATAGATAATCTGGATGGGTTACTAATCTGGATAATCTGGATGGGTTACTAATATAGATAATCTGGATGAGTTAATCTGGATGTCCTGGATGAGTTATTAATCTGGATGTCCTGGATGAGTTATTAATCTGGATGTACTGGATGGGATATTGTTCTGGATTGGTTAGTAATTCACGTTATTGAATCGAATTATATATTGAATATTTTTAGGTAAAGAATCGGAGATAAAATCTCAGCGTATAATGTAAAACTAGCTATGAGAAAAAGTAATAAAAAACAAAAGTGCCTACTTTTTTACTATTTTCCACCATTCTCTGCCTATCGGTTTCCAGGATCCAAGCAATATACCTCATTAATTCGTGTGGCTTCACACTGCTTATCACACCTAAATGTAAAAAAGATCTCAAGTAATAAAAAAAACGGCATATCAATCGCATTTTCTTAAGATTCAGAATACACCAAAGAGCCAAAACATTATGACCAGCGCGTATTTATGCAAATCAAAGTACAGGTAAACAACGGCGCGTGTGAAGGTCATGAAACGGTATAAATAACATCTGATACTGGGCTTTGTTTATCAGTATTATTCTTGTTCTTCAGATGGGAAAGGCAGCGGAACTAAGTGAGTTTGACAAAGGCCAAATTGTACTGGCCAGACGACTGGGTCAGATCATTTCCAAGACGGCAAGGCTTGTGGGATGCTCATGGTCAGCCGTGGTTAGTACAGTCGCTCAAAAAAGTATCCGAACGTTATGGTTGAGTACAAAATTCAGAAAAAATATCTGGCAAAGATTTTCTTAGAAATTAGTGATCTGGCAACCTTCGTGTCACGTGACACGAAGGTTGCCAGATCACTAATTTCTAAGAAAATCTTTGCCAGATATTTTTTCTGAATTTTGTACTCAACCATAGTGTTCGGATACTTTTTTGAGCGACTGTACCTTCAAAAAGTAGTTCGTGGAGGGGAAAACCACGAACCGCCGGTTAGGGGTGTGCCGATCACGGCTCATTGATATTAGAGGTGAGCGAAGGCTATCCCGTATGGTAGGAGCCAACAGAAGGGATGTTGTGGCGCAACTCGCCCGTAATTTGAATGTTGATATCAAGCACACAGTACATCGAACCCTGCTAACAATGGGGCTGCATAACCGCAGGCCTTTGCGAGTGTCCATGCTAACCTCGGCTTACTGTCGAAAGCGCCTACAATGGGCACACGAGTATCGAAATTAGACCTTGAATGATTGGGAGAAGGTAGTCTGGTCCGAGGAGTCTCGTTTTCTGTTGCACCAGGAAACGGTATATGGACGGCCAGGTACGTGTGTGTAGTTTACCTGGGGGAGGTGTTGGCACCAGGATGTACCATGGGACGAAAACAAGCCAGTGGAGGAAGTGTAATACTTTGGCAGAATGTTCTGCTGGGAAACCCTGGGTCTGGTCATTCATGTGAGGAAACTATGACATCTGTCACCTATCTAAACATCATTGCAGACCAGGTACATTCTTTCATGGCAACGGTATATCCCTCTAGTAGTGCCTTCTTTCAGCAGGATAATGCACCATGCCACACTGTTCGAAAAAGATTCGCCGAACATGAGGAAGACTTCCTCATGTTCGGCGAATCTTTTTCGGCAAATCTATCTCACGGGTATTGCCCTGGCCTCCATATTCCCAGACATCAACCCAGTCTAGCATTTGTGGTTTGTGTTGGAACAGCATATCCGATCTGCAGGGGCTCAACCACGCAACTTACAAGAGTTAAAGGATCTGTTGGTAGCATGTTGGTACCAGATACCACAAGACACCTTTAGAAATCTTGTAGCGTCCATGCCTCACCAGGTAAGAGCTATTTTGGCGGCACGTGGAAGACCAATATCATATTAGGCAGGTGGTCATAATGTTTTGGCTCTTCGGTGTATGTTTCAATAATAATGTGTAATGTTCAAATAAATACTCGATTACTAAGAGCAATTAAGTGAAATATTATACGAAATGCAATATGCAAATACGGATCTTGAAAATACAGAAATTAAACGCTTTTAGAACCATAAAACTTATGAGACAAAATTGCAATATGCAGAAGTTTTAAAAAAAATACAAGATTCCCCAAAGGCTTCCTATTAATCGAAATATTAGCTAAAAATAATATATGTACAAACATTTTATTTATTTGTTAAGTAAACTATTATAATACGTCCCGTTGTTACGTAGGTCGTAGTCAATAATAATTAGTTTATGATAAGTATGAGGAATTTTATTTTTAACAGTTCCATAACTTAAAAATACTTCATTAAAAAATTTATTGGGTTCTGTTATTGTTTAATAAATATGACGATCGCATTCAAGATTGCCTTTTTTAAGCATTTTTATTCCTCCCACACGATACCATACGAGAACTTTTTCCGAGTGTGAGTAATGGCAACGTTAGTGTTTAGGATATTCAAATGTAATACACGTGTGCAATGTAAATGCACATGTGTTTTTTGTTTTATAATAAACCGAATGTAATTAAGTAAATGCATATTTACATTTGATCCTTTAAAAAGGCTAGTAATCTGCAGTTCCCAGGTTCGATCCCAGTTGGGTCAGCGTTGAGATTTTTCTCCGCAAAACTTCCTGTCCGCTGTCTAGAGCAGTGGTTCTCAACCTTTTATGCTTCCCGTACCCCCTGGAAATGTGTATGTAACTGGCGTACCCCTTGTATAGATAGATAAAAACTATAGTTATATATGTTTTATTTTATTCCCATTGTTATACTATATCAGTGGTTCTCAACCTTTTATGCTTCACGTACCACCTGTAAATGTGTATGTAACTGGCGTCCCCCTTGTATAGATAGATAAAACCATAGTTAGAGTATAACAATGGGAATAAAATAAAACATATATATCAGTGTTCTCAACCTTTTATGTTTCACGTACCCCCTGGATATGTGTATGTAACTGGCGTCGCCCTTGTATAGATAGATAAAACCATAGTTAGAGTATAACAATGGGAATAAAATAAAACATATATATCAGTGTTCTCAACCTTTTATGTTTCACGTACCCCCTGGATATGTGTATGTAACTGGCGTCACCCTTGTATAGATAGATAAAACCATAGTTATAGTATAACAATGGGAATAAAATAAAACATATATATCAGTGGTTCTCAACCTTTTATGCTTCACGTACCCCCTGGAAATGTGTATGTAAGTGGCGTCCCCCTTGTATAGATAGATAAAACCATAGTTATAGTATAACAATGGAAATAAAATAAAACATATATATATATAACATATATCTAGCAACATTTGAGCTCTCACGGCGTACCCCAAAATATTTTACATCGTACCCCACTTTGAGAACCCCTACTCTAGAGGACACCGATGGGTTTGGAAAGGCTTAAACATTCCAAGCCCATCTGTGTAAAAGCAGAGTTCTACTGCATAACGTTGTGGAATAGCGTTGTGTTATAGTACATGTCTTTAAACGCGCAAAAAGCGAGTGTTTACTATTTTTTTTAACCAACCCGTGTCAGTTGCTCCAAAAGAAACAGAACTATTCAGTCTTACCTCTGATATCAACAGTTCCCAGATATAACAAACGAACAGGACTTCCGTCATAGTCAAAACCAAGGAAAGGTGGCCGAATATATTTTGACAGAACCTGAAACATTTCATAATTAGGATAGTTAAAAATTTAATGATCGCACTAAATCATTTTGTTTTTATATAATTTTGTGATGCAAATGTTTCAAATCAAACATATAAGAACCTCTAGAATTTTAATTAAGAACAGCTAGAACTTAAATTGTTTCAATTTTGTTTACGATGAAACATTAGTAAGTTATTGGAATTGTCAGATAAACTATTAAAGCGAAAAGCATTGAGCATGTTTTAATCGTTGGGTTGTTCTTATCATTGACACAATGGGCATACCATTGCTGTGTTTTACACATAAAGGTTCACCATGGCTCTTTTATACACAGTGGCCCCATTATGGGGACACCATGGTCCTTTTTTTATACATAATTGGCACGTCATACTTCTTTATACATAATATATATGTACGATGGCTCATTTAATCACCATGGGCACACCATGGCTATTTTTTGCATAATGGGCCCACCATAGGTGATACTTGTTTGGGTTGTTTTATCTCTGAGCGGCACTTTTTTGCACACCATGGGCTAAATGACCACGTCACATGGACCCCGAAGGCTCAGAGAAGGTTGGGGGAGGGGACCCACTGGAACAGCTGTTGGAAGACAGATGGTAGCCTCCCGTCAAGGCCATCCAGCGTGTTCTTTAACGTGCACATCCAGCGAGTTCTTTAACGTGCACAGGGTATGGCTCTCCCACACATGGAGCCACGGCTTAACGTCCCATCCGACGGACGGCGGCCTTTCCAAGCCAATCGGTGTCCCCTGCTGACCGTGGGCGGGGGGGGGGGAATTTTGCGCAGATAAATCTCAACGCTGACCCAGCTGGGACTCATAGGTGATACAATGACTCATATTATACATAATGGGCCTATCAGCTTTTTTTATCTCTTTTTGCATACATAAAGGACACACCAAAAGGACACACCATGTCTTGAGCTGCTTTTATATATATACATACAGTCGGCACGTATCACTTTTATATATATATGATGGTCATAGCTTTTTACGGTGAGAGATTGGGATCCACAAGTAGTCGTAGGGTAGGGCACTTTTTCGGACCTCCAAAATTTTCAGTAGCAGCAATTTTGTATAACACTAAGTGTGAACGGTCGTCCTGGTGGCCAAGTGGTTAGCGTGCTTGGTTACAAATCTAAGGAACACTGGGTTCGAGCCCCGGAGGAATATGTGGCTGATTTTTACTATGGTCTCTCCTCACTCACTGATCTTCCCTATGGCTCTTAAACAGGTTTGGTTTGGTTGTTTGGGGTTTTTTGGCGCAATAGCAACTAAGGCTATATTGCGCCAAACAAACGATTAAAAGGGTAAAAGATATGAAACCCACAACCAAATTTAAAAGAGACACAAACAACACACCATAAAAACGAGATATAGAAAAAGAATAAAAGAAAACAACAAGTGTAAAATCAACAATAACAAGGGGTGTATAGGACCCATGGAAAAAACAGGTAAAAATCCACTAAAAAAGAGAAAATTTATAAACGAGTATAATATCCGGTAAAGCGTAAAAATTCGAAAACAGTAGTTAAAAGTGAATCATCGGATAAAAGATGTCCGAGTGTAAGGGGCTCGGACGTAAAATCGTGAAAGGTAAAAAACAAACGTCGGTCGAGGTTAAAAGCTGGACAATAAATTAAAATATGTTTAACTGTTAAAATGGTGTCACAAAACTCTCTTAAACAGACAAGGGGCGGGGGTGGCTCAGTCGGTAGCGCGCCAGGCTCGTAATCTGTAGTTCCCAGGTTCGAGTCCCAGCTGGGTCAGCGTTGAGATTTATCTCCGCAAAATTCCTCGCCTTGCCCACGGTCAGTAGGGGACACCGATGGGCTTGGAAAGGCCGCCGTCCGTCGGATGGGACGTTAAGATGTGGCCACGTGTGCGGGAGAGCTATACCCTGTGCACGTTAAAGAACACGCTGGATGGCCTTGACGGGAGGCTACCATCTGTCTCCCAACAGTTGTTCCAGTGGGTCCCCTCCCCCAACCTTCTCTGAGCCTTCGGGGTCCATGTGACCTGGCCATTTAGCCCATGGTGTGCAAAAAAGTGCCGCTCAGAGGTAAAACAACCCAACTTAAACAGACAGACTCCTATCGGACCTAAGTGGCAAGCAGCTGCTTCAGCGATGAACTTTTTTTTGCAAGTTTTCAATTACATTATTCTCCTCATTTCGAGCATTATTTCGTAACTTTTCCGACATCTACAACCCGAAATACCCTTAGATACCAAATTCCACGTTTCTAGAACTGGTAGATCAAGGTTTGACCTCTATTTGACCTTGAAGCACGTGTCAGAGGTCATATTTCGGATTTTTCCCGAAATCTACGACCCGGATTACCAGTAGATGCAATTTTTTTTTAGCTCTACCATTTCTGCATGATAGTTTGAATTAGCGGGATTCCCTGTCAGTCGCAGTCAATCACTAACAATCGTCTACATATATGCGAAAAAAATCTGCAGTTTAGATGCAGCTGTCCAAGACTAAATGTTAAGTAAATTATTAAAATGAGAATTGGGTTGTTTTACCTCTGAACGGCACTTTTTTGCACACCATGGGCTAAATGGCCATGTCACAAGGACCCCGAAGGTTCAGAGAAGGTTGGGGGAGGGGACCCACTGGAACAGCTTTTGGAAGACAGATGGTACCCTCACGTCAAGGCAATCCAGCATGTTCTTTAACGTGCACAGGGTATGGCTCTCCTGCACACGGGGCCACAGCTTAACGTCCCATCTGATGGATGGTGGCCTTTCCAAGCACATCAATGTCCCCTACTGACCGTGGGTAGGGCGTGGAGTTTTGTGGAGATAAGTCTCAACGATGACCCAGTTGGGACTCGAACCTGGGAACTACAGATTACGAGCCTGGCGCGCTACCGACTAAGCCATCCCCGCCCCAGTTAATTTCGGCATTCGGGACAATCGTCATTGCTGCCAATGTAAACCTCTGGATAATAACCATCGGTATCCCTTACTGACCTTGAGTTTTGGGGAGATAAATCTCAATGCTGACCCAACTGGGACTCGAACCTGGGAACTGCAGATTACGAGCCTGGCGCGCTACCAACTGAGCCACCCCATTAAAATGAGAATATGATGGGAATTAAGTACCATGAAAATATGATTTCAAGAATTAAATGCTAGAAAGTATATTATGCTTCATATTGGGTTGTTTTACCTCTGAGCGCCACTTTTTTGCACACCATGGGCTAAATGGCCAGGTCACATGGACCCCGAAGGCTCAGAGAAGGTTGGGGGAGGGGACCCACTGGAACAGCTGTTGGGAGACAGATGGTAGTCTCCCGTCAAGGCCATCCAGCGTGTTCTTTAACGTGCACAGGGTATGGCTCTCCCGCACACGGCTTAACGTCCCATCCGACGGATGGCGACCTTTCCAAATCCATCCATGTCCCCTACTGACCGTGGGCAGGGTGGAGAATTTTGCGGAGATAAATCTCATCTCTGACCCAGCTGGGACTCGACCTGGAACTACAGATTACGAGCCTGGCGCGCTACCGACTGAGCCACCCCCGCCCCATATTGGTTGGTTGTTTTACCTCTGAGCTGCACTTTTTTGCACGCAATGGTCTAAATGGCCAGGTCACAAGGACTCCAAGGGCTTAGAGAAAATTGGCGGAAGGGGACCCACTGGAATGCTGGGTGACAGATGGTAGCCTCGTGTCAAGGCCATCCAACGTGTTCTTTAAAGTGCACAGGGTATGGCTCTCCCGCACACGGAGTCACGGCTTAACGTCCCATCAGACGGACGGTGGCCTTATTGAGGGGAGGGTTTTGCGGAGGTAAATATTAACGCGAGACGACTGAGCCAACTTTCGCCCTTTTTAACGTTGTAGAGTAATAAAACATTACGTAGCCTATACAAAGTCTTTTAGCTCTTGCATAGGCTATATGATGTTTTAGTACTCTGTAAAATGGTTCTATCAGTGTTTCTCAACCTTTTATGCTTCACGTAGCTCCTGGAAATGTGTATGTAACTGGCCTTTTATAGATACTATACTGGATTGTATAGATAATAGTACGCCTTGTATTGAATAGATAAAACTATTATTATAGTATAACAATGGGAATAAAAACATATATACACACATTAAATTTTCTATTCATAAATTACATATATCGATAAACACAAAAAAATGACAAACAATTTAACAAATCTTATAAAATTATAAACATTTTACTGGGTAATCAGTGAAATGGTTGCGCTTGTTTACACTTGCACAGTTCATCAATGGTTTGGGTTATCTTGCTAAGGTAGAGTCGCAAGTCATCTTCAACATCCAGCATTGTTCTCAGTAATTAATCAGTAGCAGTGTTGCCACCTTAGCGACTTTGTTACTAGATCTAGCGACATTTGAGTTGTTGGGTTGTTTTACTTCTGAGCGGCACTTTTTTGCACACCATGGGCTAAATGGCCAGGTCACATGGACCCTGAAGGCTCAGAGAAGGTTGGGGGAGGGGACCCACTGGAACAGCTGTTGGGAGACAGATGGCAGCATCACGTCAAGGCCATCCAGCGTGTTCTTTAACGTGCACAGGGTATGGCTCTCCACGCACACGGGGCCACGGCTTAACGTCCCATCCGACGAACGGCGGCCTTTCCAAGCCCATCGGTGCCCCCTACTGACCGTGGGCAGGGCGGGGAATTTTGCGGAGATAAATCTCAACGCTGACCCAGCTGGGACTCGAACCTGGGAACTACAGATTACGAGCCAGGCGCGCTACCGACTGAGCCACCCCCGCCCCTAGCGACTTTTGAGCTCTCACGGCCCACCAAGAGGTACGCGTACTCCACGTTGAGAACCCCTACTCTTTATGTATAAGATTAATCTTTCACGCTCTCGGCAGATTCTTAAAAGTTCCTGCATGTATTCCTGTTCTCATGTAACGGATTCCCCTCCCTGCCCATGGTCAGTAGGGAACACCGATGGGTTTGGAAAGGCCGCCGTCCGTCGGATGGGACGTTAAGCCATGGCTCCGTGTGCGGGAGAACCATAACCTGTGCACGTTAAAGAACACGCTGGATGGCCTTGACGGGAGGCTACCATCTGTCTCCTAACAGCTGTTCCAGTGGGTCCCCTCCCACAACCTTCTCTGAGCCTTCGGGGCCCATGTGACCTGGCCATTTCGCCCATGGTGTGCAAAAAAGTGCCGCTCAGAGGTAAAACAATCCAAAGTTAAAGAACACAATGGATGGCCTTGACGGGAGGCTACCATCTGTCTCCCAACAGTTGTTCCAGTGGGTCCCCTCCCCCAACCTTCTCTGAGCCTTCGGGGTCCGGGGCGGGGGTGGCTCAGTCGGTAGCGCGCCAGGCTCGTAATCTGTAGTTCCCAGGTTCGAGTCCCAGCTGTGTCAGCGTTGAGATTTATCTTCGCAAAATTCCCCGCCCTGCCTACGGTCAGTAGGGGACACCGATGGGCTTGGAAAGGCCGCCGTCCGTCGGATGGGACGTTAAGCCGTGGCCCCGTGTGCGGGAGAGCCATACCCTGTGCACGTTAAAGAACACGCTGGATGGCCTTGACGGGAGGCTACCATCTGTCTCCCAACAGCTGTTCCAGTGGGTCTCCTCCCCCAACCTTCTCTGAGCCTTCGGGGTCCATGTGACCTGGCCATTTAGCCCATGGTGTGCAAAAAATGCCACTCAGAGGTAAAACAACCCAACCCTTCGGGGTCCATGTGACTTGGCCATTTAGCCCATGGTGTGCAAAAAAGTGCCGCTCAGAGGTAAAACAACCCAACCCTCATGTAACGGCATCTCAGTATATGTATGCAGCGCGTAAAACCAAGGTTATCCTAACAATAAAATTTCCTCAACAGCGCAATCATTCAAAAGGAACTGAACATCCCGTCTGGTCAAGTTTTCATTCGATAATTATCCCCCCAACTTAGCACGAAGTTTAAATATGGGGAAAATAACTACGGCCTCATAAAAATGAAAGAAAAAACTCCCAAGATTCAGTTCGTGATTATCACTTGGCAAAAGAATCATGATTCTACTTCGAATTGCGCCATTGTTTATGATTTAAATTCTTCTCGGCATGCAGGTGACGCAAATAGAGTTCTTTTGACGTAAAACCATAGAATTTCCTCTTGAAAATTGACACAGGAAGTTTTATTTGCCCTTGCAGCGTAATCTATTTCTAAACCTATGTCTGCTTTCTTTTACGTCAGATGTAGTAACGACTAATGTTGAAATGAACCAAATTATTACTCGTTTACAGATTTTGTGCATTTGCTTACAAGGTTCTCCGGAAAAAAAACAAGGATCCTGGTTGAGCTTGTTCTTGGAAAAGGGGCACAGTGATTTCTGTTGGGGGAGGAGGAAACCAAGCATGTAAAACTTGTCAGAAACTTGTTTGTAATGAAGGTAACAGTGAGAGTTTGCAAAGGGTTTAAACAGACATGGATCAAGAGAAAAATGAGGTGGGTTTGGGGAACGACGCAATGAAGCAAGATAAAGGAGGACCAGAGACTGGATTTCTTACTTTTTATTCAAATTTTTTTTCTATTGCAGTGTAACATTTTCCTATTTGTTTTAGTGATTGTTTTAAAAACATTATTGAAAGAATCGTGAATTATGCACAAGTGCAATGATTTTGACCGCCTTACCAGCAATCGTAAAGAGGGGAGCGTAAAGAGGGGAGCTAGGCCTACTTCCCTTCAGATGCAGCCTGAATGTGAAAATTCAGCTGAAATGGGTGCGACATTTACCATTTTCGTTGGATTCAATGCTTTTATCTGTGAGTAATTTTTCTCACACACGAATGGGCTAAATTGCAAGGTCACGAAGTCCCCAATGGCTGGGGTGAATGGGTTGTTTTACCTCTGAGCGGCACTTTTTTGCACACCATGGGCTAAATGGCCAGGTCACATGGACCCCGAAGTCTCAGAGAAGGTTGGGGGAGGGGACCCACTGGAACAGCTGTTGGGAGACAGATGGTAGCCTCCCGTCAAGGCCATCCAGCGTGTTCTTTAACGTGCACAGGGTATGGCTCTCCCGCATACGGGGCCACGGCTTAACGTCCCATCCGACGGACGGCGGCCTTTCTAAGCCCATCGGTGTCCCATACTGACCGTGGGCAGGGCGGGGAATTTTGCGGAGATAAATCTCAACGCTGACCCAGCTGGGACTCGCACCTGGGAACTACAGATTACGAGCCTGGCGCGCTACCGACTGAGCCACCCCCGCCCCTGGTGTGAAAGGAAATTCACTGAACAGCTGTTAGGAGACAAATTTAAGTCTCCAGTCAAGGTCATCCATCAGGTGCTATAACGTATTCAGGGCTCTTTTGCCCAGGGGGCTACGGTTTAATGTCCCATCGGACGGACGGTCGCGTACCAAGCTCATCAGCGTCTCTTTTGTTACGAAAGAAAGAACGAAGGAGCGGAGAACGCGGTCTAGTATTTCTGTGGGAAAAGAGTGTAATATCCCCCAGGTTGAAAAAGTAAAATTTCCCCACATGCAACATTACAAATTCGTCAGAACCGGTATGAAACGAAGCAACGAGATTTTGCAAGAGGTGTACTGGCTCAGCTAAGTGAGCTTGTTGGTCGTTATCAATAAGTTCAAAATTGACAAGTTTTTCCTTACTTTGTGTCGAAAGGTTGTTTATGTAAATTTCTTTACAGTATTACGATGTATCTTATTCAGCTGTCTTTACTTTTTCACCTTTTTGTACAAAAAAGTGTAACAAGTAGAAAGTAAACAACCCGACATTTTGAATTTCCTTCAAACATTTCTCCGTTTTTTTTTTAAGATTGAATTATTGTAAGTTGTCGAAAGACTTCAAAAGGTTGGGTTGTTTTACCTCTGAGCGGCACTTTTTTGCACACCATGGGCTAAATGGCCAAGCCACAAGGACCCCGAAGGCTCAGAGAAGGTTGGGGGAGGGGACCCACTGGAACAGCTGTTGGAAGACAGATGGTAGCCTCCCGTCAAGGCCATTCAGCGTGTTCTTTAACGTGCACAGGGTGTGGTTCTCCCGCACACGGGGCCAGGTCTTAACGTCCCATCCGACGGACGGCGGCCTTTTCAAGCCCATCGGTGTCCCCTACTGACCGTGGGCAGGGCGGAGATACATCTCAACGCTGACCCAGCTGGGACTCGAACCTGGGAACTACAGATTACGATCCTGGCGCGCTACCGACTGAGCCAACCCCGCCCTCAAAAGACATGAGAGGAAAAATAGAATGAGGAGCTACTAAATGGTATTCGAAGGACCGAAAACTCCCTGCTAAGAACTCGTAGACATCGGCAAAGGGAGAGGAGAGAAAGAGGGGCAGTACCTCCCCCTGAAAAAACTGATCAAAGATTAAATTATGTTGAATAATATCAGATGTACGAAAAATAGTTCTTTTCCTTAACAAAATGCAATCTTATCACTATTAATATATCGTTGTTTTTATTCCATAATTTCAGAGAAAATTATAATATTGAAAATGCATGTAAACGTACTTTTTCATAATAATTATTCTTTTTTCACATAATTTTCAAGCATTCTTAGTTGTATTATAGTGTGATATAGGAGAGTGCTGTGTTCTCAACTCTGCATATTAATGAACTGCTCAACCTGAATATTCCATATTATAGCATTGATTATTTTTTGTCCACTCTCCAATCCCCCCCTTGTATTAATTTTGTCCCTCCCCCCTGGCAACATCTCATGTATGAACAGATGTTCAGAATAAACCCTATAGCTTGTTTTTTTAAAATCTATGAAAAATCATCTTCCCATAAAGTATAAAAACATAAAATAGTGAGGCGAGAGGGACTCAGTCGTTACCTCGCCAGATCCCGTAATCTGCAGTTCCCAGGTTCGAGTCCCAATTATGCCAATGTTCAGATTTATCTGCGCTAAACCCCCACCCTACCCTCGGTCAGAAAGGGGACACCGATCGGCATGGAAAGGTCGCCGTCCGTCGGATGGGACGTTAAGTAGTGGTCCCATGTTTGAGAGAGCCATATCCTGTGCACGTTAAAGAACATGCTGAATGGCTTGATGGGATGTTCTCGTCTGTCTCCTAACAGCTGTCCAGTGGGTTTCCCTCCCCCAATCTTCTTTGAGCTCTCGGGGTCCTTGTAACCTGTCATTTAGCCTATTGTGTGCAAAAAAAAAGGGGCCCTCAGAAGTAACACAACTAATCAGTTTGGAGGAGAAAGAATCGTAAATATAGAAAAATTGGGTTGTTTTACCTCTGAGCGGCACTTTTTTGCACACAATGGGCTAAATGGCCAGGTCACATGGACCCCGAAGGCTCAGAGAAGGTTGGGGGAGGAGACCCACTGGAACAGCTGTTGGGAGACAGATGGTAGCCTCCCGTCTAGGCCATCCAGCGTGTTCTTTAACGTGCACAGGGTATGTCTCTCGTGCACACGGGGCCACGGCTTAACGTCCCATCCGACTGACGGCGGCCTTTCCAAGCCCATCGGTGTCCCCTACTGACCGTGGGCAGAGCGGGGAATTTTGCGGAGATAAATCTCAACGCTGACCCAGCTGGAACTCGAACCTGGGAACTACAGATTACGGGCCTGGAGCGCTACCGACTGAGCCACCCCCGCCCCGAAATTATAGAAAAAGCTATTCTTTATACTCATTAACGAAGCAGATGGTGTGCAAGGAAATTTTTGATATATATATGGATATGGATGAAGGCTCATTATATAAAGTTTGGAACCCACTATCATTCGATAACTTCAACCTACTTCGTTTTCCTGGTAGCTCTTCAAAAGATATTCTTCATTGTATTGTTTCCTCCAGTGAAGGTGCTGCCAAATTAATAAAAGCTAATTAGGAGATTTGGAAATTTGAAACAAGCTTACATGAAATGCAAAGACGAGTAAACTCAGCTTATATTTAAATACATAAGTATATTTAAAGTCATTTTAGTTTACATTTTACTTTTCATTTTAATGAGCATAATAAAGAATTATTTTAAAAAAAATGTACAACTTCCAGATCCATACAATATTGAAAATAGAATTAGGTACGATTTGTGTTATTATAAAAATACGATATCAGTTTCCAGAGAAAATGCGTCATTACCCAAGTAGGCATTTTTTTTTATCTAGAATTAGCATTATGCAAATCAAATTATGGTGAAATTAACCTTTCAGGGTGCGAGATGAATTAGAAGACAATTTAAAAAAAAAAGTTTTTCTTCAAAATTAATTTTTAACTACTTTTACGAAATAACGTTTAATGCCTAAAATAGTTGTATGTTTCATAAATTAATATTTGTCACATGTTTATGATTTAGTATAATATAGTTATAGTATTCAGTTCTGTCAAATTCGGTATTCAGCTTTTTTGCCACTTTTCCCTTTCCTATTTTACAGAAATTGTAACACACAAATATGAATCTATGTATTACAAGACAAAGTGGAAATAAAAAATATTGGACTGGGTTGTGTTGGGTTGTTTTACCTCTGAGCGGCACTAACTCCCACCTTGCCCTCGGTTCCCCTATATGACCTGGTATTCCAGTATGACCTAGCTCCCCTATATGCCCTGGTATTCCTAACAGAACTAGCCTATTTGCTGTTAATTAATGCGTAATCAATCATATTCTTATGCAGCCCATCAGGTGAAACCCATGTGTATTTATGTATGTCACGGTGTTTGTAATAAGTGTTAGTTATTCTGAATCCATTGAGTTTACTTACCTGTAGGAGACATTGCCATTGCAGCTACCAATAATAAAAGGGCCTATCACCCCTCCCCAAAGGTCAGAGTCAGTACCAACTTTGGCATTGAAGTCACCAAGAACAAGGGTAATATCTCCTTTCTTGACAGAATTCAAAATATCCTGAAGTTGTCCGTAAAAACTATCCTTCTCATCCTCATTCTCAGTGGGGGCATAACAGCAGACAACATTCAAGCCTTTAACGCTTGTCTGAAATTTTGCTGTAAGAAACCTTTCATTAATGCACTCATATCCTAGAAGAGCATCACTAGCGTGTCTGCTGAGAAGCAGACCCACACCTTGGTGATGCCTATTGTCGTCCCTCCCTGAAAAGAGAAATTTAAGATTATTTTTAAGAATCTGACCTTTATCTGTCCATCTGGTCTCTTGCAAGCCGAGAATATCTAAATTATAATGGTGGAATTCTTGTGTGAGTACATCAAGAGAAAAAGCTCTGTGCAAAGTCCTCACATTCCAACTACCTATGGAGAGAAAATGGTTAATGGGATGTTTAAAGAAACTACGTTTATTGAGAGAGGGAATGCCGACAATATCAAACAGCCCCCGAATCGCAGACCTGGGGCAAAGACCCGTTCCCCCACTACTAAAGGCTGAAGCCATCTACACTGGAAGACTTCCTCCAATGTAGAATTTGACGATGCCAATAGAAGCAAAGAGTTCAGGTGCCTGCGATGACCTCTGCTCAAGATTATTCACCAGCTGATAAACATATCCTGTGAATTTATTCACTTGGGGCTGTCAACCCACAAACAAACAGAAAACACAGCGGAAGATTTTCCCTCCACAGAAGCCCACCAGTGCAGCAAAATCAGGATCCATAATCAAGCTCAGAGCCATATATCTGTCCAGTCCAGTGGGTTTATATGGTCAGCACCAGGACCCTGTGTGGTTGACCACTCCTCAGCAGGGTAGGGTTGGGTTGTGTTGTTTTATCTGAGCGGCACTTTTTTGCACACCACGGGCTAAATAGCCAGGTCACAAGGACCCCGAAGGCTCAGAGAAGGTTGGGGGAGGGGACCCACTGGAACAGCTGTTGGGAGACAGATGGTAGCCTCCCGTCAAGGCCCTCCAGCGTGTTCTTTAACGTGCACAGGGTATGGCTCTCCCGCACACGGGGCCACGGCTATGCACACACGGCACACGGGGTAACGTCCCATCCGACGGACGGCGGCCTTTCCAAGCCCATCGGTGTCCCCTACTGACCGTGGGCAGGGCGGGGAATTTTGCGGAGATAAATCTCAACGCTGACCCAGTTGGGACTCGAACCTGGGAACTGCAGATTACGAGCCTGGCGCGCTACCGACTGAGCCACCCCCGCCCCAGCAGGGTAGGAAAAAAAGAAAAGTAGCCATAGTAGTCCAGATCAGTAAGGCCACACTAATCTGGCAGCCCTCCCCTTCCGTTCACTTCCACAAGAGAGTATCTCTTTTGAAAGGTATTAAACGGTCTGCACCACGAGAAGTCGGGGTCGGACATTAGGTGCTAGGCCTGGCCGGTTCTATGCATCATCACAGGAGATTGGTGCATAGCTCTCAATCCAGTGACTACCTAGCTACCATTTACAGACTATATAGTGCTATAAACATAAAACAAAATTTCTAAAGGCAACTAATAGAGATGAGTTCGAGATTAATTTTTGGAGCTCGAGCCTAATTTCAGTAAAACAATTGTCTGACGCATAAGAGATATATGTAAAGAGATGTACATATGTAGTTAATTATTTACATTTTGTTACAGTATTAATTTTAATAATTTTATGCCAAAAATAAAATGTTAATGTTATTTGGAACGAATAATGTTAGAAATACCAATAGAAACTGAAAGTTCCCGAGTAATATCATTATAAATGCAAATAGTCATTCATTTATTAAAGACAGACTGATTAAAAAGTTGGAATTATAATCAAAAAACATATTACACTGTTACTTAGTTTTTTTTTTTTTTTCATAATTACAAGAAATATTTGATTTGGTTAAGAAACTTAGTAAACCTAAGCAGTGTTATAGAAAACAAAGTTACTGAAAGTAACTAAAAATGCTTACCAAAATTAAAATTTGCTCAGCGGCATACATTTCTGTATATCTGTTTTTACGATGTGCAGAAAATTTTTCCTCCTAAATGGACTTACTAATTATCGAAATGGACTACAAATTCATATTTAATTTATACATGTCCTGTCAGTCTTCTTCACCTAATAACGCCTATCACTAAAGAGTATGAATTTTGTTTTCTGCTGCTTACCTTCCTAAGCATATCTTCGGCTTTTTTCTTGTCAAAGGACCTTGCTAGAAAAAAAAAAGCCGCAATCAATGAAACTTTCTGTAGCTTAAAAGTAAATTCGAGTTGAGTATTTTTTTTTTAATTTTAAAAAATATGTAACCATTAAAGCATCTAGCTTTATTGTTTTCTTAGGTTTATTCCCTATCAGTAATTGGATATCAGTGTACTAAATGTTTATTAGAACGGATAATTTGTTTATCATCACTCCAATTGTGGAAAGTCTTAATTAACAAAAACCTTAGCTCTCTCTAACGTCAGCACTAGCCGTCCCGTGGCCGAGTGGTTAGCACGCTTGGCTACTGATCTAAGGGACCTGGGTTCGAGCCCCGGATTTAGGCATGGATGTGTTTGTCGTTTTTCTGCTGAGGGTTGGGTTGTTTTACCTCTGAGCGGCACTTTTTTGCACACCATGGGCTAAATGGCCAGGTCACATGGACCCCGAAGGCTCAGAGAAGGTTGGGGGAGGGGACCCACTGGAACAGCTGTTGGGAGACAGATGGTAACCTCCCGTCAAGGCCATCCAGCGTGTTCTTTAACGTGCACAGGGTATGGCTCTCCCGCACACGGGGCCACGGCTTAACGTCCCATCCGACGGACGGCGGCCTTTCCAAGCCCATCGGTGTCCCCTACTGACCGTGGGCAGGGCGGGGAATTTTGCGGAGATAAATCTCAACGCTGACCCAGCTGGGACTCGAACCTGGGAACTACAGATTACGAGCCTGGCGCGCTACCGACTGAGCCACCCCCGCCCCATTTTTTTTTTTTTTTTTCTGCTGAGGTCCTGCCATCCTCTCAGATATCCTACTATGGCATATAAACTGACAGGCTCCTGTCAGACCTCTGTGGCAAGCAGCTGCTTGAGGGGGTATTTATTTTTTATTTAACGTCAGCACAAGTAGAAGCAAATATTGCGAACATTGCATAAAACTGTTAAAAAGTTTTTCTCTGATACTGTGCTGATTGTTTTCACCGAAATGTCAGAAATTGTCATACGTTAATTCATTACACTGGTTTTAAGAGTTAGTAGTCCTAAAAAAAAAACTAAAAGAAATGTCCATAAATTGCTTAACATCTAGAGAGGAAGAATTTTATTTTATTTTGTTTACCTCTGACCACCATTTTTTTGCACACAATGGGCTAAATGACCAGGTCACAAGAATCCCAAGTGTTTAGAGAAAGATGGGGGAAGGGGCCACACTGGACGACCGTTAGAAAACGGATGAAAGGGGAGGTTAGGGTGGGCTCAGTCCGTAGCGCGTCAGGTTCGTAATCTGTAGTTCCCAGGTTCGAGTCCCAGCTGGGTCAGCGTTGAGATTTATCTCCGCAAAATTCCCCGCCCTGCCCACCGTCAGTAGGGGACACCGATGGGCTTGGAAAGGCCGCCGTCCGTCGGATGGGACGTTAAGCAGTGTCCCCGTCTGCGGGAGAGCCATACCCTGTGCACGTTAAAGAACACACTGAATGGCATTGATGGGAGGCTACCATCTGTCTCCCAACAATTGTTCCAGTGGGTCCCCTCCCCCAACCTTCTCTGAGCCTTCGTGGTCCTTGTGACCTGGCCATTTAGCCCATGGTGTGCAAAAAAAAGTGCCGCTCAGAAGTAAAACAACCCAACCCCAGATTCAAACCCAATTTGAGCCAGCGTTGGGATTTATCTCCGCAAAACTCCCCGTGTTGCCCTCGGTCAGTAGGGAACACCGACGGGCTTGGAAAGGCCGCCGTCTGTCGGATGGAACATTAAGCCATGGATCCGTATGCGGGAGAGGCATATTATGTACACATTAAAGAACATGCTGGATGGATTTGATGACAAGCTACCATTTATATCCTCACAGCTGTCCAGTGGGTCCCTTCTCCCCCACCCCCCAACCTTCTCAGCCCTCGGGGTCTGGCCCCATTTACCCTGTTGTGTGCAAAAAGGTATAGCTCAGAGGTAAAACAATCAAATGAACGGAAGTCTGTCATGAAGTCCATGCAGCGTGTTCTTTAACGTGCACATGGGGACCAGACTTAACGACCCATCCGATACACGACTCTTGAATACGTGCCAGATGCCTCCTGGGATGTAGTCAGGGGACGGGTTCGAGTCCCACTCAGGGCGAAACTCAGTTTTTCATAAAAAAAAATGTTTCTTGAACAGTTCAATTTGTTAAATGTAAACAGATGAAAATTGCTCTACATAATTGAAGAACGGGGCAGAAATTTTGAGTTAAAATATCATCAGCGAATACCTCTGTTATCGCCCACGATATTTGTTTACGAAAAAGACAATGCCAAGGTAGCTGTGAAAACGGGGAAAAAAATTTCTTAAAGACAAAATCGATCGTAAATGTGGGATTAATTTTTTAATATTTCTGTATTGCAAAACGATTTTTAAATATAAAATGTATCTGATTTTAAAGAATTCCCAATTTGTAACGTGACAGATTTTACAGAAATTTCTGTATACGTATATTTACGAGGGACGTTCAAATATAAACGAGATTTTGAGTCTAAAAAATTTATTCACAACAAAACAGAAAAATCGTACACATACTATTTTTAATATAGATCCCGTTAACTGCAATGCACTTGTTAAAAACGTTCTGGAAGTATCTAAATTCCAACTTCGAATTAGGTTTTCGTTTTTTTTTTGTCAACTCAACTTTGCACAACTGCAATGACCTCATCGTTATCTCAGAATCTCTTGCTCCCTAAAAATCCTTCAGCGGGTCAAACAAATGGAAATCGGATGGAGCCAAGTTACTGTCGATGAGGCAGAACATACCACTTAAGTTTCCGCAGAGTCACCATCATTAAAGCGGCGTGGGTTGGGTTGTTTTACCTCTGAGCGGCACTTTTTTGCACACCATGGGCTGGCCAGGTCACATGGACCCCGAAGGCTCAGAGAAGGTTGGGGGAGGGGACCCACTGGAATAGCTGTTGGGAGACAGATGGTAGCCTCCCGTCAAGGCCATCCTGCGTGTTCTTTAACGTGCACAGGGTATGGCTCTCCCGCACACGGGGCCACGGCTTAACGTCCCATCCCACAGACGGCGGCCTTTCCAAGCCCATCGGTGTCCTCTACTGACCGTGGGCAGGGCGGGGAATTTTGCGGAGATAAATCTCAACGCTGACCCAGCTGGGACTCGAACCTGGAAACTACAGATTACGAGCCTGTTGCGCCTCCGACTGAGCCACCCCCGCCCCCGTGTGAGGACGAGCGTTGTCCTTGTGATCTGGTGACGGAAGTCGTGGGACCCACCTTGAACTCGCCTTGATGAATTTCAGCTCGTTGTGTAGAATTTCTTCCACACTAACTTCAGTCTCCTATGTGAGTGAACGAAAAGTTATCCGACGATTGTCTAAGGATTAGTTCCTCAATTCTCGGGAATGACAGAAGTTTTTGGTCTCTGAGCGTGAGGTTCGTTTTCGACAAGTTCTCGTTCTTCTCTAAATGATTCTGCTCAACTGTACGCCCTTGCCTGTAACAATCGATCTTCCCCAAATTGGGCACGAAACCTGGTAGAGATTTCGGACGGAATGACCTACCTTCAATGAGTTGGATTGGATTGTTTTACCTTTGAGCGGCACTTTTTTGCACACCATGGGCTAAATGGCCAAGGCCACAAGGACCCCGAAGGCTCAGAGAAGGTTGGGGGAGGGGACCCACTGGAACAGCTGTTGGGAGACAGATGGTAGCCTCCCGTCAAGGCCATTCAGCGTGTTCTTTAACGTGCACAGTGTATGGCTACACGGGACCACGGCTTAACGTCCCATCCGACGGACGGCGGCCTTTTCCAGCCCATCGGTGTCCCCTACTGACCGTGGGCAGGGCGGGGGAAATTTTGCGTAGATAAATCTCAACGCTGACCCAGCTGGGACTCGAACCTGGGAACTACAGATTACGAGCCTGGCGCGCTACCGACTGAGCCACCCCCGCCCCACCTTCAATGAGACTCTGCGCAACACTTCTGGGTGCTTCTTGGTCCAAAATCTTGATTACAATTCACTGGCGATATGGAAGGAGTCACGACCAGTGCTATTCGCAAGATTAAACATTCCTTTTACTTTTCAATGAATGCCTGTTCACACAAGTTGATTTGTGCTCGAACGGTAACTATATTCTCGTTTATATTTGAACACCCCACGTTTTAATTTTCTAATAGTTTTAAACGCATAAAAATTTCAGTAAACAAAGGTTTGATATACATAATCTGATAAACTTCTTTTGGACTTAATCTTACCTTTCTCATTAAAATGTATTTATTTGCAAAACAGAAACACTGAAATTGAATAAAATTCAATTACCTCTTAAAAACTGAAGCAAAAGATGATCGTCATGTTTTAATTCCAAAACGTCAGCAAGAGATGTTCGAAACTGGAAAACAATAAAAAAAATTTTTTTTTAAAGAATATAATTTTTATTCATAAGAGTAAAGAATACAAATACATTTACAATTTGACCCGCAAAGCTAAATAGTTTATCTGCAGGAAAATAAATACGGCCGAGTGGTTAGCGCGCTTGGCTACTGATCTACGGGACCTGGGTTCGAGCCCCGGGTTAAGGCATGGTTGTGTGTGTTGTCTTTCTGCAGAGGTCCTGCCATCCTCTCAGACCTTCTACTGTGGCGTATAAACTGACAGGCTCCTGTCAGACCTCTGTGGCAAGCAGCTGCTTGAGGGTTTATTATTAAACATAGGTCATTCAGCCACAAAAATGGTGTACATCAAATAAATCCACAAAACACAACACATAAAAATCAGCTAACTAGAAAATACCAAATAATTTTTTAATTCCATTTTAAGTCTTCTAAAAGAATCTATATTTAGTAATTCTTTTGGAATAGCATCGGAGTATATGTTTCCCGTAATTATTTCGAAAATTTGGCAATTTGTAATAACTTGGTTTTGAAGTCTTGTATTTTTGTTATGTTGAATTTTTAGTTTCAAAGAATCTGGAGTCTAAGAATCGTCAAAGAATTTTTTAATTATAACATTATATTTATAGAAATTGCTGTAGGATAAAAGGTTTCATCAGCTTTACCGATTTCCAACATTATATTAAGAACTTAGAGTTTGAAAATTCATCATTGCATATAAACCTGTAGAAAACATTGCTCTCAACACGCGTTTCAACAGAAATATGTTGCTCCTCTGAGATTGCTTTTGACAAAAGTTGAGTTTGAGAAGTAGTTTCGTTTAGTTGCCTAATTGATCAAGTGCGTACTGTCTTTACATCCAAAAATATTTTTTTTCTGAGGGGTGGGAGGGAAGCAGTTTCTAATCAGCAATCGCTTGACAAAATGGAAAACCAAGGGTGACCGTTCGAGTCCGAACTGTGACAGTTTTGAGAACTATTCCGTCAAAATATCGCCTTGCCTTCTATGAGAATGGGGACACCGATGAGCTTGAAAAGGACGCAGACCTTCACACGAAACTTTAAGCCGTGGCCCCTTGTGCAGGGGAACCATACCCCGTTCATGTAAAAACGCACATTGCACGACCTTGACGGAAGGTTTCCACCTATCTGCTAAAAGCTGTCTAGTGAATCCCGTTCCCCAAACTTCTCTGAACCTTTGGTATCCCTTCTGACCTGGCTGTCCTGTCGGGTTCTTCTGAGCTTTGGGGTCTTTGTGACTTAGCAAATTACTCCATTGCATAAAAAAAGTGCTGCTCCAAGGAAAAACAACCCAACTTCATTATTAGAGTGGGGCGGGGGTGGCTCAGTCGGTAGCGCGCCAGGCTCGTAATCTGTAGTTCCCAGGTTCGAGTCCCAGCTGGGACAGCGTTAAGATTTATCTCCGCAAAATTCTTCTCTCTGCCACGGTCAGTAAGGAACACCGATGACTTTGAAAGTCTGATGGGACGTTAAGCCGTGGCACTGTGTGCGGGATAGCCGTACCAAGTGCACATTAAAGAACACACTGGATGGTCTTGACGGGAGGCTACCATCTGTCTCCCAACAGCTGCTACAGTGGGTCCCCTCCCCCACCCTTCTCTGAGCCTTTGGTGTCCTTGTGACTTGGTCATTTATCCCATTGTGTGCAAAAAAGTGCTGCTCAGAGTAAAAACCCAACCCATTATTAGAGCTCATTACATTTTTTCCCAAAATATTCGGTGGTGATCCAAAATTCAACTATTCATCACCTCCGACCAAAAATTCAATGTCATTTACCTCGCGAACCCTAATTCTCATTTATCTTGCGACCTCAAGATTTCATTTGCCTTGCGATTTAAATAACAACGGTAATTGCAGTCTAATGATCATCAGACTAAAAGCCTTTTGCTACCCATCAGAAGGCCTTCGTGATTTAATATTAAATGATTAAATACTCAATGGAAATTTTTAGAATTCATTTCTTGTAGATAAGGAGATGCTTTTTGATACGCTACGTGTAGAAAAGAATCCTTGAAGCTGCTTTTAGCTTATACATTATTCTCATACAAAGTTGTGTTATTTTACCTCTGAGTTGCACTTTTTTGCGCACAATGGGCTTAATGGCTAGGTCACAAGGACCCCAAGAGCTCAGAGAAGATTGGGGGAAGTTTCCCACTGGAACAGCTGTTGGGAGACAGATGGTAGCCTCCCGTCAAGGCCATCCACCGTGCTCTTTAACGTGCACAGGGTATGGCTCTCCCGCACACGGAGCCACGGTTTTATCTCCCATCCGACGGTCGGCGACCTTTCCATGCTAATCGGCAAAGGTGTGACTCGAACCTGGGAAGCCATATTACGAGTCTGGCAGAGGGTATCGACTGAACTAGCCCTGGTTCTCATACAATGGTATGCACTAATATTAAGTCAGGTTCTCTAATCACTGCCACAGTTAGAGGTAACAAAACAGACTGGATTCGTTTGTCTATATCTCTGTGCAACTAATCAAAATAAATATTACCAACTAAACACAAGTAAACCTGAAGGATGAAAACAATCTTGAAGATTCAGGAAAAAATTGTGACGAACTCCTGATAACGTATTAGGTGCTCTGAACGCAGAGCTACCGATCGTTGGTCAAGATCTCTTATAGTTGGGTTGTTTTACCTCTGAGCGGCACTTTTTTGCACACAATGGGCTAAATGGCCAGGTCACATGGACCCCGAAGGCTCAGAGAAGGTTGGGGGAGGGGACCCACTGGAACAGCTGTTGGGAGACAGATGGTAGCCTCTCGTCAAGTCCATCCAGCGTGTTCTTTAACGTGCACAGGGTATGGCTCTCCCGCACACGGGTCCACGGCTTAACGTCCCATCCGAAGGACGGCGGCCTTTCCAAGCCCATCGGTGTCCCCTACTGACCGTGGGCAGGGCGGGGAATTTTGTGGAGATAAATCTCAACGCTGACCCAGCTGGGACTCGAACCTGGGAACTACAAATTACGAGCCTGGTGCGCTACCTACTGAGCCACCCCCGCCCCAGATCTCTTATATTGATTACTTTATAACATGGAGTCAGTCATTAGAAGTTGTCTTGACTGTAAATGAAGAGTCTGGTTGACGAAACACTCCGCCGCTATGCTCATCAGTCCAGTTGCACCTGAAAAGTATGTCAGTTGATACAATTTTTTTTTTCAGTTACTCGCCCTTTACTCAAGAGTAAAGATAATTTAACAAAAAGCAAACACGTGGAAAGTACTTGAGTATAGAGAAGAAATAGTTCTTGAGGTAGATGGGACACGAATCCATGACTTCCTGATAATATGTTAGGTACTGAAAAATTGTCAAGTGCTGTGATATGTTATCGGGAGATAAAGGATATATCAACTGTATTAACAAAAGCGATCTGAATGATTGGAGGCAGGTAACTCAGCGGTTAAAAGGGTTGGGTTGTTTTACCTCTGAGCGGCACTTTTATGCACACAATGGGTTGGGTTGTTTTACCTCTGAGCGGCACTTTTATGCATACAATGGGTTCGGTTGGGTTGTTTTACCTCTGAGCGGCACTTTTATGCACACAATGGGTTCGGTTGTTTTACCTCTGAGCGGCACTTTTATGCACACAATGGGTTCGGTTGGGTTGTTTTACCTCTGAGCGGCACTTTTATGCACACAATGGGTTGGGTTGTTTTACCTCTGAGCGGCACTTTTTTGCACACCACGGGCTAAATGGCCAGGTCACATGGACCCCGAAGGCTCAGAGAAGGTTCGGGGAGGGGACCCACTGGTACAGCTGTTGGGAGACAGATGGTAGCCTCCCATCAAGGCCATCCAGCGTGTTCTTTAACGTGCACAGGGTATGGCTCTCCCGCACACGGGGCCACGGCTTAACGTCCCATCCGACCGACGGCGGCCTTTCCAAGCCCATCGGTGTCCCCTACTGACCGTGGGCAGGGCGGGGAATTTTGCGGAGATAAATCGCAACGCTGACCCAGCTGGGACTCGAACCTGGGAATTACAGATTACGAGCCTGGTGCGCTACCGACTGAGGTACCCCCGCCCCTCACACAATGGGCTAAATGGCCAGATCACAAGGACCCCAAGGGCTCAGAGAAGGTTGGGGGAGGGGACTCACTGGAACATCTGTTAGGAGACAGATGGTAGCCTCCCTTCAAGGCCATCCAGCGTGTTCTTTAACGTGCACAGGGTATGGCTCTCCCGCACACGGACCACGGCTTTACCTCCCATCTGACGGGACGGTGACCTTTCCAAGCCCATCGGTATCCCCTACTGACTGTGAATCTTGGGGAGATAAATCTCAATGCTGACCCAGCTGGGACTCGAACCTGGGAACTGCAGATTACGAGCCTGGCGCGCTACCGACTGAGCCACCTCCACCCCGAAGTCAACAGGTTCCAGGAATTTAACATAAACGGCCCACATATATGCAAATGACGATTGTTATATCACTGAAAAACGTTTCTTTTGATCGATCGCTACACGTTCCTTTGGAAAATTCCCAATAACCTCTATGACCAGTCGGACCCTGGAGGTCAGAGCCAGTTCCTGAAATTTTATCTGGAAGTCATTGGTTCGTATCCCATCTGGCTCGAAATAATTTTACCTGCACATGCTCAAGATTAATCAGAATAAGGGTTGAATTTATTTTCCTATGAGCTTGGGCTAAATGGCCAGGTCACAACGATCCCAAGTGCTCAAATAAAGTTGGGGTGGAGGACTCGCTGGACAGCTGTTAGGAGATAGATGGTAGCCTCGCGTCAAGGCCATCGAGTGTGTTCTTTATCGTGAATAAGTACGACTCTCCTGCACAAGGGGCCACGGCTTTGCTTCCGATTCGACGGACGACTGCCTTTCCAATCCTTCCGGGTGTCCAAAGGCAAGGAGAGGATCTAACGGATATAAAGCTCAACGCTAGCCCTGGTGGGACTCAAACCTGGGAACTACAAATTACAAGATGGCACGCTAAAGACTGAACCCCCGCCTCTCGGGGGCGGGGGTGGCTCAGTCGGTAGCGCGCCAGGCTCGTAATCTGTAGTTCCCAGGTTCGAGTCCCAGCTGGGTCAGCGTTGAGATTTATCTCCGCAAAATTCCCCGCCCTGCCCACGGTCAGTAGGGGACACCGATGGGCTTGGAAAGGCCGCCGTCCGTCGGATGGGACGTTAAGCCGTGGTCCCGTGTGCGGGAGAGCCATACCCTGTGCACGTTAAAGAACACGCTGGATGGCCTTGATGGGAGGCTACCATCTGTCTCCCAACAGCTGTTCCAGTGGGTCCCCTCCCCCAACCTTCTCTGAGCCTTCGGGGTCCATGTGACCTGGCCATTTAGCCCATGGTGTGCAAAAAAGTGCCGCTCAGAGGTAAAACAACCCAACCCGCCTCTCGGGGAAGGGGACCTACCGAACAGCTTTTCATCGATGAAAGTCTTTCTTCACCTGATGGTTTAACGCACACAAATTATGGCTCTCCTGGACACGGGTTTACGTCCCATCCGACGGACGGAAATAAAGTTATCAGAATAAGAAAGAATAATGATTATTATCATTTTGGCCCCTCAGGCAGCATTCTTTCTACAGAGGTGTGACAGTTATCTGCCAAAATAACTAAGGCCATAGATCAGCAAGAATAAAAAATCTCAGCAGAACAACATTCATTGCAAGGAAACATCCATGTTATATCCAACCCAAAGTCCCTGTTATTCCTCAACTGAGATCGGTAACTACTGTACAGTCACTCAAAAAAGTATCCGAACACTATGGTCGATTACAGCATTCAGAAAAAATATCTGGCAACGATTTATTTAGAAATTAGTGATCTGGAAATCTTCGTGTCACGTGATTACAGAATTCAGGAAAAATATCTGGAGCGTGTACAGCAACTGTACACGCTCCAGTTACCGTTCACAGCAAACTGGAGCGTGTGCAGTTACTGCACACGCTCCAGTTTGCTGTGAACGGTAACTGCACACGCTCAATATTTCCGTGAGTGAGCCCACACGATCTAATATCAAAATAATATACCACCTACAGTCGCTCAAAAACCACCTACAGTCGCTCAAAAAGTATCCGAAAAGTTATCACGTGACACGAAGGTTGCCAGATCACTAATTTCTAAAAAAATCGTTGCCAGATATTTTTTCTGAATGCTGTAATCGACCACAGTGTTAGGATACTTTTTTGAGCGACTGTACCAAGGCCACTACCCAGTATCAAACATTCATTTCTTTTGCAAGCAGCATGATCTAGTTGCTTACCTACCTCAGAGTTGTTTTTCTTCAAGTTTCATTACCCCAGTGTTGAGCCGCACGGGGCAGGCTCGGTGCAAATGGTTAAGACGTAATATTCTAAATCTATGTCGATTTCTCTAAAATAAAACCTTAATATTGTTACTCGAATAAATAACTTCCAACATTAAGGGTTAAAGGTTGTGGTCAGTGTAAATGTAAAAAAAATTACCTGTATAGCAAATGCTGTATGTGGGTCAAATGTATTGCACCCACATAACAGAAAGCGGGTGACGACTTCTATCACTTCTGCTATCAAGTGTCAAGAGAGCAAAACTTTTAAATTTCTCCATTTCGGAACCTCAAGTTATTTTCTTGAAAATATCAGTTCAAAATTTTAAGTTAAGCTTCAATTAAATTTATGATTACCAATTCCATGATAAAAATTATCAAGATAGATCACAGTAAGACTGAGAAATACATCCTATTGCCGTTTACTACTGAGTTGGGTTGTTTTACCTCTGAGAGACACTTTGTTTTGCACACAATGGGCTAAATGGCCAGGTCACAAGGACCCCGAGGGTCCAGAGAAGGCAGAGGGACCCACCAGACAGTTGTTGGGAGACAGATGGTAGCCTCCCGTCAAGACCATTCAGCGTGTTCTTTAGCGAGCATAGAGTATGGCTCTACCGCACACGGAGCCGCGACTTGACGTCCCATTCTACGGACGGCGGCCTTTCCAAGCCCATCGGTGTCCCCTACTGACCGTGGGCAAGGCGGAGAATTTTGCGGAGATAAACCTCGACGCTGACCCAGGCGGGACTCGAACCTGGAAACTGCAGATTACGAACCTGACTCGCTACCGACTGAGACAATATGAAAAAGTATAATAATAAATGAACTAGAAATAGATTAAAAGATATAGAATTTAATTCTTTAAAGTTTTTCCACAAACTTTTTGCTGTGCTAATGTAAAGGGATGTGAAAGTAACAGAATTTATATGACGAAAACTCCAATAAAAATACGTGACTTCCGCCTCAACCTTCAAATATTTTTTTCAGAAGAGACATAACAATTCTTTCTTTTACGAGGAGTGGCCCACAAACAGTAAATTTCATTGTCAAGAACAAAATATTGCGATTGTGTCATATTCAATAACTCTTTGAAGTGCTATAAAATATAACTATGACAAAGCGCACATGTCTGATAGATGATATAAGCGGAAGAAAAAAAAAGTGCAATTGAAATTTCGTTTACCTCTTGCAAAATCAGCTCTTGCTTTGGATTCAGGTCTCCCATTCTTCCACTCATTTTTCGGCGATGTCTTCAGGACAAGCGGCTGGATTTCAATACCTCTTCAGACTTACGTCTTTTTTTCCCTGCAAAAGTGACCGTAAATATTTTAGGAATAACAACTGACTTGGAAGATAAAAAGTAACACAGTAATGTACAATCACCTCTGGATAATACGAGATGCTTGTTTTATAAGAGAAAATGAAAATGTCAATTTTTCTTCCTCCACCTTGATTTTGTATCGTTTACCTTTGAATGGCATTTCTTTTCACATAATAAGCTTAACAGTCAGGTCACAAATACCCCAATGGCTCAGCATTTGATAGGCGAATACACTGGTCAATAGATAATGAAAGTAGACAGGTGAAAAGCCTCTGGTTAAAGTCATCCATCGTGTTCTTCAGCGTGCATAGGGTATGGCTTTCCTACACACAAGGCCATTGCTTAACATTCCATCTTACGAACGAGCTTTTAAAACTCATTGATGTGCCCTTCTTCACTTAGAGTTGGGTTGGGTTGTTTTACCTCTGAGCGGCACTTTTTTGCACACCATGGGCTAAATGGCCAGGTCACATGGACCCCGAAGACTCAGAGAAGGTTGGGGGAGGGGACCCACTGGAACAGCTGTTGGGAGACATATGGTAGCCTCCCGTCAAGGCCATCCAGCGTGTTCTTTAACGTGCACAGGGGATGGCTCTCCCGCACACGGAACCACGGCTTTACGTCCCATCTGACGGACGGCGACCTTTCCAAGCCCATCGGTGTCTCCTACTGATCGTGGGCAGGGCGGGAAATTTTGCGGAGATAAATCTCAACGCTGACCCAGCTGGGACTCGAACCTGGGAACTACAGATTACGAGCCTGGCGCGCTACCGACTGAGCCACCCCCGCCCCGGATCCCGAGGGTTCAGAGAGAATTTGGAGGAGGGGACTCACTGGAACAGCTGTTAGAAGACAGATGATGGCTTCCTGTCCTGGCCATCCTGAGTGTTTTTAACGTGAACAGGGTGTGGCTCTCCCGCACAAGGAGCCATAGCTTAACGTCCCATCCGACAGGCGGCGGCCTTTCCAAGCCCCCATCTGTGTTCCCTATTGATTGAGGGCAGGACTACGAGTTTTGAGGAGATAAATCTCAACCCTGGCCCAGCTAGGACTCGAACCTGGGAACTGCAGATTACGAACATGGGCCGCTATCGATTGAGCCACTCTCTTCCACCTTCTCCACGACAATAGGGGTTAGTGGAGATATAAATATCAAAGTTGGGACTCGAACCGGGATTAGATTGGTTGGGTTGTTTTACATCTGAGCGGCACTTTTTTACACACCATGGGCTAAATGGCCAGGTCACATGGACCCCGTAGGCTCAGAGAAGGTTGGGGGAGGGGACCCACTGGAACAGCTGTTGGGAGACAGAATGTAGCCTCCCGTCAAGGCCACCCAGCGTGTTCTTTAACATGCACAGGGTATGGCTCTCCCGCACACGGGGCCATGGCTTAACGTCCCAACCGACGGACGGCTGCCTTTCCAAGCCCATCGGTGTCCCCTACTGACCATGGGCAGGGCGGGGAATTTTTGCGGAGATAAATCTCAACGCTGACCCAGCTGGGACTCGAACCTGGGAACTACAGATTACGAGCCTGGCGCGCTACCGACTGAGCCACCCCCGCCCAAATGGCCAAAGAGATTTCATCCAAGGACATCAAGGGATCAGAGAAGGTTAGTAAAAAGAATCCACTGGTCAGCTATTAGGAGACAGATGGAAGCCTCCTATTAAGTCCATCCAGTGTGTTATTTGATGTGCAAAGGGTATGGCTCTCCAACACACAGATCACGGCTTAACGTCTCGTCCGACGGATGCCCAACCCCTCTAAGTATCAAATTTCTATCATAAAATGCTCACAACGTCAACTGATTTTCTTCTGCCTTTGGAGGAAAGGGGAATGCAGATGCCATCAATGCAAAATCTCTGTATTACCTAAATACCAAACTTCTAGCTTAAATAGATTATTTAGAACACTAGTTTTAAAGTTCAATCATTTTTTTTTTCTTTGAAATCGGAGATTTGCAATGGTGGAAATTTAGAGCTGATGGAAGATTAGGAGAACGTAAAAAGCAATGTCGTATTGATATCCATTCGGAAAAGTAGTTCCCATTTATCTTTTAAAGTAAAGAAGTTCAACGTCCACAGATGGGAAGAATAACTAAAGTTGATAACTAAAGGAGTAAGATATTGCTTTCTGGAGATGCTCGTTTTCAAAGAGTAATAAAATGTCTGTTATTTTCGGAATTTTTCACCCGTTTATCGCTTCGGCGTCCGTGGGTTATTTTACTTCTGAGCGGCACTTTTTTGCACACAATGGGCTAAATGGCCAAGTCACATTGACCCCGAAGGCTCAGAGATGGTTAGGTGTGGGGACTCACTGGAACAGCTGTTGGGAGACAGATAGTAGCCTCCCGTCAGGTCCATCCAGTGTGTTCTTTAACGTGCACAGGGTATGGTTTTTCCACACACGGAGACCCGGTTTTACGTCCCATCCGATGAACGACGACCTTTCCAAGTCCTAGATGGGGCTGGGGTGGTTCAGTCGGTAGCGCACCAGGCTCGTAATCTGCAGTTCCCAGGTTCGAGTCCCAGCTGGGTCAGCGTTGAGATTTATGTCCGCAAAACTCCCCGCCCTGCCCACGGTCAGTAGGGGACACTGATGAGTTTGGAAAGGCCGCCATCCGTCGGATGGGACGTTAAGCCGTGGCCTCGAGTGCGGGAGAGCCATAACGCTGTGCACGTTAAAGAACACACTCGATGAACCTGATGGGAGGCTACCACCTGTCTCCCAACAGCCGTTCCAGTGGATCCCTTCCCCCAACCTTCTCTGAGCCTTCGAAGTCCTTGTGACCTGGCTATTTAGCTCTTTGTGTGCAAAAAAGTGCCGCTCAGAGGTAAAACAAACCAAAACAATTCCACACACGGGACCACTGCTTAACATTCCATCCGAAGAACGGCGGCCGTTTCAAGCCCATTTCTGTCCCCTGCTGACAGAAGGTAAAAGAGTTCTGTGAACATAATTAAATCTGCTCCGTCCGTGAACGTTAGAGAGTTCAAACTGTGGAATTTCGCACTTTGAGTTGGAATATTTAAATAGCAGTACTTCATTGTTATCTATCTAACCCAAAAAGAATTTTTTCCTGTGTCAACAAAAACCCGTTCCAGTTTTATTGTTACTCGTTTTCCTCTCTAATAATATTAACTGAGCTCCGTCCCGTGGCCGAGTGGTTAGCCCGCTTGGCTACTGATCTAAGGGACCTGGGTTCGAGCCCCGGAATTAGGCATGGATGTATATGTCGTTTTTCTGCTGAGGTCCTGCCATCCTCTCAGATATCCTACTGTGGCATATAAACTGACAGGCTCCTGTCAGACCTCTGTGGCAAGCAGCTGCTTGAGGGGGTATTTATTATTTTTTTTATTTAACAGAGGAATAATGTTGTACGATACACATCGAAATATATATATATTTATAACAATGCATGTCGCGAAAAAAACAATTCTGTAATTCAATTGTTTGAAAACTTTTAATAATTATAATGATTTGATCATGAAAATCTTAGTGTTATTTAGAAAAATACTGGAAATAATTCAAAGAAGATGATAATCCTTGAGCAACATCATTACAAACATTAGGAGCGATTCATTAATGAAAAATAGAGAACATTTTATATACTTTTTCTTATTTTTTTTTAATTGGGTTTGGAAAGACCGCCGTCCGTCAGATGGGACGTTTAGCCGTGGCCCCGTGTGCTGGTGAGTCATACCCTGTGCACGTTAAAGAACACGCTGGATGGCCTTGAAAAGAAGCTGCCATTTGTCTCCCAACAGCTGTTCCAACCATTCCAGTGGGTCTCCTTCCCCAACTTTCTCTGAGCCTTCGGGGTCCTTGTGACTTGGCCACTTAGCCCATTGTGTGCAAAAATGTGCCGCTCAGAGGTAAACCAACCAACCAACAACTTATTTTTAACAGCTAGAGACTGGTTAAAAGGCTGAAATATCATGATCAAACTATTCGTAAAATTACATATATAGACTTAGGTATATTTAGGTTCGATACAAACTATTTTTATAATTTTCAGAAAAATTTAAACTGTAAATTATGGCTGAATCCGAAGTCGTATGTGCGTGTTTGACCTCGAGCCGGACGGAAAAAATAGGGGGCATTCATTGCAGTATGGCATTTCCTCCTCTGTTTTAGTGATCTATAAAAATTTCTTGAAAAGACCTGGCCCTGCGTACTATACATATTTCTCTAGTGTAGGAGTTCTCAACGTGGAGTACGCCGTAAAATTTTTTGGGGTATGCCGTGAGAGCTCAAAAGTCGCTAGATCTAGTAACAAAGTAAAAATAACCATTTATACAAGGGGTACGCCAGTTACATACACATTTCCAGGGGATACGCGAAGCATAAAAGGTTGAGAACCACTGTTCTAGAAGAGCAATACCATTTATGCTTCACGTATCTCCTGGAAATGTGTAACTGGCGTACCCCTTTTATAGATAGATAAAACTATAGTTAGAGTAAAACAATGGGAATAAAACATAAATATATAACATATATCTAGCGACTTTTGAGCTCTCATGGCGTACCCTCCCCCTCCCCCCCAAAAAGAGCATACTTTACGTAATACAAACAGATCAAGTAGCAATCTCATCGATATTTCTCATAATAGGGCATGCTCATTGAAATAGAAGTTCTGTGATCACTGCAGAGTCTTTTTTACCTATAAACGGCACTTTGGTACAGTCGTTCAAAAATGTATCCGAACGCTATGGTTGATTACAGAATTGAGAAAAAATATCTGGAAACGATTTTTTTAGAAATTAGTGATCTGGCAACCTTCGTTTCACGTGACACGAAGGTTGCCAGATCACTAATTTCTAAAAAAATCGTTTCCAAATATTTTTTTCTGAATTCTGTAATTAACCATAGCTTTCGGATACTTTTTTGAGCGACTGTACACATCATCATCATCCTCAAGCAGCCATGGGCTACAGAGGTCCAACCAGACCGTGCAGTTTAATTCTCCAAGCATATCTGTCCTAAGCTACATCTGTTGCATCCGGCCACTGTACACCAATTCTAATAAGATCCTGTTTGACATTGTCTGCCCACCTCATCCTAGGTCTCCCCCTCCTTCTGAGGCCTCTAGACACACTGTTCATAACCCTATTCGTCAATCTATAATTATCCATACGGGCAACATGGCCAAACCAACGGAGTCTCTCTCTGCACAATATGCTGCTTAAAGGAGGTTGCAGACTCCTTTGCCTAACCTCATCATTAGTTACAAAGTTAAACTACCTAATGCCCACACAGTGGTCTAAATGGACAGATCGTAAAGATCCTAACTGATCAGAAAGGGAAAGAGCGACATAGGACAGATCTCAGGAGACAGATGGAAGCTTACCATCAGAGCTACTCAGTGTAGGAACATACTGAGCATCCCGAAAAGGATGAGAGGATCTTGTGCACGTTAATTCATAATCTCTTTACGGCTCTCACTACCGCGCAACGATCGGCGACCTTTCCGAAAACATATCCACGTCGACTCTCTTACCTGTTATTCCTATATCAGATTGAGTTATAATACACTGTATATAGAAAGTTCCCAAGAGCCACAGGTTGGGTTGTTTTACCTCTGAGCGGCACTTTTTGCCCACCATGGGCTAAATGGCCAGGTCACATGGACCCCGGAGGCTCAGAGAAGGTTGGGGGAGGGGACCCACTGGAACAGCTGTTGGGAGACACATGGTAGCCTCCCGTCAAGGCAATCCAGCGTGTTCTTTAACGTGCACAGGGTATGGCTCTCCCATGCACGGGTCCACGGCTTAACGTCCCATCCGACGGACGGCGGCCTTTCCAAGCCCATCGGTGTCCCCTACTGACCGTGGGCAAGGCGGGGATTTTGCGGAGATAAATCTCAACGCTGACCCAGCTGGGACTCGAACCTGGGAATGCAGATTACGAACCTGGCGCGCTACCGACTGAGCCACCCCCGCCCCCAAGAGCCACAGGAATTTTGCTAAAAACCTCCGTTACTCTCTAAACCGATCTTTTCATCAACTCTTTGTATTTTGGGATGACAATTGGTTCATTTTCATCTCTTTCTTTCTCCCACACACGGATAATATCTAACATCGAGTCTTGACATCACCGTCTCTATGATGACATTTTCCCCACTGTCATCGTTTCATGGTCAGCAACATTCTGAGAGTCCTGATATTTAACTCTCTTTTCTTCCTCTTTCGCAATTCGCTAATCGACGGTTGTAAAGGTTCTTTTGCATCTTTTTCAAACTCCACTGAAGAAGTTGAGGATTATTCCTATTCGTTGTTTCTCTCTCCAGTCGTATTCAGATGAGACTACTTGTACACCGATTATTTCA
This sequence comes from Ryuthela nishihirai, assembly GCA_038380435.1. Classification (NCBI taxonomy): domain Eukaryota; kingdom Metazoa; phylum Arthropoda; class Arachnida; order Araneae; family Heptathelidae; genus Ryuthela; species Ryuthela nishihirai. Next base: position 21,624,253 of record JAWZYU010000013.1, read on the forward strand.
GGAGAGGAGGGATTCCCAACGAGCGCAATAATCCACGCGCGAGAAACAAATATGACGTTCGGTATTGGCTCTCGTATTTGTTTAGAGTGTTGATTTTTTTTTTTGCAGTTGAATGGCTCTCGTGTTTTCAAATGATTTTAACCAATGAAATTATTAACACATTTTTTGATTACGAAAATGTTTTTTTTAACACTACTTACTTCTGTGTGATCAATAAGGAATAGGGGTGGCTCAGTAGACATTTCTCCTGGCTCATATTCTATAGTTCCCAGGTTCGAGTCCCACCTCGGCCAACTTTGAGGTTTATCACCGCAAAACTTGCCCTCGGTCAGCAGGGGTCACCGATGGGCTTTGAAAGGCCGCCATCCGTCGGATGTGACGTTAAGCAGTGGCCCCTTGTGCGGAAGAACTATACCCTGTGCACGTTAAAGAGCACGCTGGATGGCCTTGATGGAACACTACCATCCCTCTCGTAACAGCTGTCCACTGGGTCCCCTCCCCCAAACTTCTGAGCCATCGGGGTCCTTGTAACCTGGCCATTGTGTGCAAAATAGTGCCACTTAGAGGTAAAACAGCAAAATGTGATATTTTTTTTTATTTTTAGAAGGTAAATGAATTTTTTTTGTCTCTGAGCGCCATATTTTTTCACACAATGGGCTAAATGGATAGGTCACTAGGACCTCAAGGATCAGAGATCGTTAAGAGAAGATGAAGCAATGCATAGCCTTTAGCAGATATATGGAATCCTCTCGTTAAGGTTATTTCAGCATGTTCTTTAACGTGCACAAGAATTGGGATGTTTTACCTCTGAGCGGCACTTTTTTTGCACACAATGAGCTAAATGACCAGGTCACATAGACCCCGAAGGTTCAGAGAAGTTTGGGGGAGGGGACCCACTGGAACAGTTGTTGGGAGACAGATGGCAGCCTCCCGTCAAAACCATACAGCGTGTTCTTTTACGTGCACAGAGTATAGCTCTCCCACACACGGAGCCACAGCTTAACATCCCATCCGACGGACGGCGGCCTTTCTAAGCCCATCGGTATCCCCTACTGACCGTGGGCAGGGCGGGGAAATTTGCTGAGATAAATCTCAACCCTGGGTTGTTTTACCTCTGAGCGCACTTTTTTGCACACCATGGGCTAAATGGCCAGGTCACATGGACCCCGAAGGCTCAGAGAAGGTTGGGGGAGGGGACCCACTGGAACAGCTGTTGGGAGACAGATGGTAGCCGCCCGTCAACGCCATCCAGCGTGTTCTTTAACGTGCACAGGGTATGGCTCTCCCGCACACGGGGCCACGGCTTAACGTCCCATCCGACGTACGGCGGCCTTTCCAAGCCCATCGGTGTCCCCTACTGACCGTGGGATTTGCGGAGATAAATCTCAACGCTGACTCAGCTGGGATTCGAACCTGGGAACTACAGATTACGAGCCTGAGAGCCTCCCGTCAAGGCCACAAAACATCTCTTTAACCCTGAATAGGATGTGGCTCTCATTCACATGGCTTAACGTCCCACGAGACAGAGGATAGCTTTTCGAAATCCATAAGTGCCCCTTTCTTCCGGAGACCAGTATGTGTGTTTAGAGAAGATAAATTTCAACTCTTGCACAGTTGGGATTCGAACTAGGGAACTGCAGATTAGAGCTTGGCGCGCTACCTACGAATCAACCTGTTCCTTACCTATTGGAAAGACGTTATACGCCATTATCATGTCTTTTAGAAATTGCACCTACCATTCGGTAAATCGTTTGGGTTACGTTACCTCTGAGCGACATTTTTTTGCACACAATGGGCTAAACGACCACAAAGACCCGTAGGGTTGGGGAGGGGACCCACTGGAACAGCTATGAGGAGACAAATGATAGAGACCATCTAGTGTGTTCTTTAATGAGCACAGCGTATGGCTCTTCCGCACATATGGTTACGTCTTAACGTCCCATCCGACGGACCGTGGCTTTCCCAAGACAATCAATGTCCTCTACTGATTGACGACAGGGCGGGGAGTTTGCGAAGATAAATATCAACGCTGGCCCAGCTGGGGCTGAACCTTGGAACTGCAGATTACGAGCCTGGGCGCTACCGACTGAGCGACCCCAGTCCCATTCGGTAAATAACTTTTTACTTTTAATGTAAGGTTATCAAAACCAGAGATTTTTTTCAGTCCCCTCTGTTTCTGATATTTTCCCGAATTCCTTTTAACAAAATATTTTTGACTCCTCCTCTCTCCTTTAGGGGATTATAAATCCTGTTTAATTTTTTAACACAGAGCGATGAATCACGGAATGATATCAATTTTTCACCCTTCAAAATTCGAACCCTCTATCATTGTTTAATTTCAGTAGAAAAGAGCGATAACAATCAGAGACATTATAGAATTATACTTTTGAAATTCAGCTAGTGATCATAAATTTAAGTAAAAAAACATAATAATCTTTTGATACAACAAGCAGAAACGTTAGAACAACGATATTGTTTTGGCAATATGAATGAAAGTTGGGTTGTTTTACCTCTGAGCAGCACTTTTTTTGCACACCATGGGCGGGGCGGGGGTGGCTCAGTCGGTAGCTCGCCAGACTAGTAATCTGTAGTTCCCAGGTTCGAGTCCCAGCTGGATAAGCGTTGAGATTTATCTCCGCAAAATTCCCCGTCCTGCCCAACGTCAGTAGGGGACACCGATGGGCTAAGAAAGGTCGCCGTCCGTCGGATGGGACGTTAAGCTGTGGCCCCGTGTGCGGGAGAGCCATACCCTGTGCATGTTAAAGAACACGCTTGATGGCCTTGACGGGAGGCTACCATCTGTCTCCCAACTGCTGTTCCAGTGGGTCCCCTCCCCCAACCTTCTCTGAGCCTTCGGGGTCCATGTGACCTGGCCATTTAGCCCATGGTGTGCAAAAAAGTGCTGCTCAGAGCTAAAACAACCCAACCCAACCCACACCATGGGCTAAATGGCCAGGTCACATGGACCCCGAAGGCTCAGAGAAGGTTGGGGGAGGGGTCCCACTGGAACAGCTGTTGGGAGACAGATGGTAGTCTCCCGTCAAGGCCATCCAGCGTGTTCTTTAACGTGCACAGGGTATGGCTCTCTCCCGCACACGGGGCCACGGCTTAACGTCCCATCCGACGGAAGGCGGTCTTTCCAAGCCCATCGGTGTTTCCTACTTACCGTGGGCAGGGCGGGGAATTTTGCGGAGATAAATCTCAACGCTGACCCAGCTGGGACTCGAAACTGGGAACTACAGATTACGAGCCTGCAGCGCTACCGACTGAGCCACCCCCGCCCCAATATGAAAAAAGCAACGCTGTCATTGTAAATACGTCTCTAAAAATGAATTTCTAATTTCTTTTTATCAACTCCGGAAAAAGGGTCTGTAAATGTTACTTGTCTTTATCACCCATGGCATCAATTTCTAAGCTTTTAAATTAATAAGTCAGTTGAACTGTTTTTACCTCTGAGCGACACTTTTATTGCATAGAATGGGCTAAATGGCTACATCAGAATGGCTCCAAAGGTTCAGAGTAAAGTAGTGAATGGGATTCATTGCATAACTGACTGCTACTAAATGGAAAGATAGCTCCCACCAAGGTCATACAGCATGTTTAATATGCACAAGGTACGGCTGTCCTAAACATGAGGACTAAACTTAATGTCCCTCCAATTAATGGCGACCTTTCCAAGCTCATCGGTGTCCCCTATCTCCACGAAGTGCGGGGGGGAGGGAGGAGCAGAGATTAAACACAAGCAGAATCTCTTTTGTTGCGATCTTATGCAACCACGGCAATTCCCGGTTCCGCTTGTACAGCACTACCTGGTTATGAAGAGCCGTGCTTAACTAGAGCCGGGGGCAAGGAATACGCCCTATAGGCGCACCTCAACCCCAGCCTCACATGGCAGCAGTCCTATAAAGGAAAGCTGACCACCGGAAGAAACCTTACTTTAATCTATTCCCTGGTTAGTCATGAACAAGGATATATAGATCCAAATTCGCTCGGCGTCCGGGGTGGAGACTCTTAGTAAGACCCAGACTTTTTTTAGGGCTCGTGCCTACTAGGCGGGCTCAGACCGTTCAGCAGAGCCCTCGAACAGCTCCCCAGAGCTCCTGATTGGTGAGGCCTCGGACACCGTCACCATTCAACCGGTCTACCGACCGGTCAGCGGCGTCGTTGGCCTCGGCAATGCTCCAGCCGGGGACCACCCCAACCGGCAAAACCTTCGGCAATGCTCCAGCTGGGGACCAATCCAGCCGGCAAAGCCTTCGACAATGCTCCAGCTGGGGATCACCCCGGCCGGCAAAGCCTCAGTCGGGTTGCTGGGCCCTAGCCCCCCCCCCCCACCACCACCACCACCACCACCACGACAAGGTGGTCCCCTATCGGGGGGGGGGGGACACAAGCAGAGTTGAAATTCGCAAATAAGTCAGTAAAGAAACCAAAGATGAAAGAATATCACGAAACTTCTTAAACAAGCGTTTCCCAAATTGTTGGCCACAGAAGTTGTGTCCAGTTGTTTTCACCTCTGAACGGCGCTTTTTTGCATATATTGGCTAAATGGCCAAGTCACAGGGATCCCAGAGATTCAGAGAAGGTTGGGTTAACCCAGCGCCCCCTTTTTAACACCCACTTTATCCTTTCTAAAGCCCACGTTTATGGAATTCAAAACATTTTTTCTCGTATAAAACTAATTGAAATAATATTTATAGTGCATAGCAAATTTACTGGTATTTTGATACCGTAGACATAAAGCTGTACGAATTTTTCTGTCAAAAGAAAGCACGTGTTGGGTTGTTTTACCTTTGTGCGGCACTTTTTTGCACGCAATGGCGGCACTTTTTTGCACGCAAATTTTTCTAAAATAATGGCCAGGTCACAAGGACCCCGAAGACTCGGAGAAGGTTGGGGGAGGGGACCCACTGGAACAGCTGTTGGAAGACAGACGGTAGCCTCCCGTCAAAGCCATCCAGCGTATTATTTAACGTGCACAGGGTATGGCTCTCCCACATACGGAGCAACGGCTTAACGTCCCATCCGATGGACGGCTGCCTTTCCAAGCCCATCGGTGTCCCCTACTGACCGTGGGCAGGGCGGGGAGTTTGGCGGAGATAAATCTCAACGCTGACCCAGCTGGGACTCGAACCTGGGAACTACGGATTTCGAGCCTGGCGCGCTACCGACTGAGCCACCCCCATCCCATTTCAGAGGTAACACAACCCAACCGAAAGCCACAGACGAAAATCCCACTATTACTATCCCCTCCCCTCCCCCACATGCACGCGTGGAGAATGCCAGTAAGTGTAATGAAGGCAAAAAAAATTTGAAACTTGTGAAGATTTTAATGCATTCTTCAATAGATTTTTTAAAGATCTGTAAAAAGGGAAGAAAAATGTTACACTTCAATGCAATGGAATTCTAGTTCTTTCCCGTTCTTTTTATTTTATCCGGTTCACCCCCCCCCCCTCCACCTTTTTCTTTTTTTTTTTAGAAAATGCAATTTCCAACAAGTGCAGATTGGTTTTATTAAATGAAGTCACTTGTCATTTGTAATTTTAGTCATTAAAAAGTGGGGGCGGGGGCGGCTCAGCTCAGTCGGTAGCGTGCCAGGCTCGTAATCTGTAGTTCCCAGGTTCGAGTCCCAGCGGGGTCAGCGTTGAGATTTTATCTCCGCAAAATTCCCCGCCCTGCCCACGGTCAGTAGGGGACACCGATGGGCTTGGAAAGGTAGCCGTCCGTCGGATGGGACGTTAAGCCGTGGCCCCGTGTGTGGGAAAGTCATACCCTGTGCACGTTAAAGAACACGCTGGATGGCCTTGACGGGAGGCTACCATCTGTCTCCCAACAGCTGTTCCAGTGGGTCCCCTCCCCCAACCTTCTCTGAGCCTTCGGGGTCCATGTGACCTGGCCATTTAGCCCATTGTGTGCAAAAAAGTGCCGCTCAGAGGTAAAACAACCCAACCCATTAAAAAGTGGAACAACGTGAATCACAAAATCCGATCTCAAGCTTGCTAAATTTGAAAACGGTTCTCTTAAACGATTCTGAGCTGCAAATAATCAAACATAGCGGATATACTCACCTTGGGGATGCTACGTAATAGTTTCGATCGCCTCTCTGGAAAAAAAAAATCACATAATGATTTCCTAGGTTGAGGCGTCGTGTACGTCCTCTAGGTAAAAGAGGGAAAAAAATCAATACTGCGCAAATTCAAGTAGGACTTTGCAGTCAGTCTTCAGTCGACATATTCTTAAGCACAAGCACACACAAAATCTCCTCAGACAGAAACCACGCTGTTATTTAAACAGATAATTTCTGACCGTGCATATGTACGAGATCCCAAAGACATTCCAGTTTCTGAAACAATGAACTGACCGCAAAAAGGGTCTCTGATGGATTCGCCATTGCATTATTTGCCGATCACCATTCACATTAAGGGCAGAGGTACTGCCATCTGGTGGCTAGATTTGGTACCATTCAACAGCATGTACTGTAATCGCTAAGAATGAAATATTTTGATTAAAAATAAAAAATCTACATTTTAAACCATTTTAACAATTTTTACTATGAATTGACAAAAAAAAAAACGTTTAATTATTCACCTAAAAATGTCCGATAAAAAAAGGAAGAAATTTTCCTGATTCACTATCTTGATTTTCTATGACACATCCAATTAGCGTCGGATTGGACTGGCCTGCTTTACTCTTGTCTATTCTAGCATGAATAAACAATTGACAAATAAAATAAATAATAAATACCCCCTCAAGCAGCTGCTTGCCACAGAGGTCTGACAGGAGCCTGTCAGTTTATATGCCACAGTAGGAGATCTGAGAGGATGGCAGGACCTCAGCAGAAAAACGACACACACATCCATGCCTAAATTCCGGGGCTCGAACCCAGGTCCCTTAGATCAGTAGCCAAGCGTGCTAACCACTCGGCCACGGGAGGCAAGCGATAAAACCAAAGTTGCAGAAACAGAATCACATGCATAACATAGCTGTAAATAAGATCCAAATTGCTAAAACAAATATGATCACACATAATAATATACATAAATAAGAGAGCTTACTTTCAGATAATGTCAGCTTTACCAGCGCTGTTATGTCAAACGATGAAACTGGACACAGCATTCTGTCACGTGTAAATGCAACGCATCCTTTATTGTTCGCAGCCGATGATTTTTTGTTTTTCCTCCTATCAGTTATTCATAATTGTGATTGTCACGTATATTTTCCTCGACACACAATGAGAATAAATAACTAGAATTTTTTCGTTTTTCTTTAGAAGATGAAACTTCTTTTAGGAAAATGAACGTGATTGGTTAATCTGAAAGATGACGATAAACTAGGAAGACAATGCTGACCAGGATAAAATGAGAACGAAATTTGGAAAACACTTTTTTCTTTGCAACACAAAAGATTTTATCTGTAGATTTACGGAAGACAGTCTTGTCCTCATCACAGCCTTGGAGATTATAAATTGTAAGTCAAAAAATTTACATACAATTTAAAATCGCCAAGGCTGTGCTGAGGTTCATTCAGACCGAATTTAAACAAAAAAGTTTAAAATGAACTTTTATTATACGAAACGATACATAGTGGAGCGTAATCTAAGGGGTGAATCAAACTCTCCAATTGAAAACTTTTTTTTCTATCTTGCACCTGAATGGGAAATTTTCTAAATATATATTACGTATATTTTGCAAAGAAATGTTATAATGGATCTACAAAATAGAGGGGGAGGGATAATTATTATGCCTCTGAGCGGCACTTTTTTGCACACAATGGGCAGGTTACAAGGACCCCAAGGTCTGAGAGAGGGTTGAGAATGAGACCCACTGGACAGTTCTTAGAGACGAATGAAAGCCTTCTGTCAAGGCCATCCAGCGTGTTCTTTAACGTGTGCAGGGTATAGCTCTATTGCACACGGTGCAATGGTTTTACATTCCATCCGACGGACGGTGACCTCTCCAAGCCCATCGACGCTCCCTTTATCACCGAAGGGTTAGGGGACTGGACTCAGACTGGATTCAAACCTCGGTACTGCAGATTACGAGCCAGGCGCGCTACCGACTGAGCCGACCTCCGGCTCTCAGAATTGAGAGGAAAACATATATTGCGCTAGTTGGGAGAAATAATTTAAAAAAATAATTAGAATACGGGAACCAGCATTCTGATTCGTTTCGGTTTAAGGTTCATTCCAATCGCTTGACTCTCTATCCCCGGTCCCTCTTTTACTATTAACATTTGTGTTAAATTAGCGCCTGCTATTGGGGCGGGGGGGGGGAGGGGTGGCTTAGACGGTAGCGCGCCACGCTCGTAATCTGTAGTTCCCAGGTTCGAGTCCCAGCTGCGTCAGCGTTGAGATTTATCTCCGCAAAAGTTTCCCGCTCTGCCCACGGTCAGTAGGGGACACCGATGGGCTTGGAAAGGCCGCCGTCCGTCGGATGGGACGTTAAGTCGTGGCCCCGTGTGTGGGAGAGCCATACCCTGTGCACGTTAAAGAACACGCTGGATGGCCTTGACGGGGAGCTACCATCTGTCTCCCAACAGCTGTTCCAGTGGGTCCCCTCCCCCAACCTTCTCTGAGCCTTCGGGGTCCATGTGACCTGGCCATTTAGCCCATGGTGTGCAAAAAAGTGCCGCTCAGAGGTAAAACAACCCAACTCAACGCTGGCTCAGACTGGACTCAGACCTCGGTACTGCAGATTACGAGCCAGGCGCGCTACCGACTGAGCCGACCTCCGGCTCTCAGAATTGAGAGGAAAACATATATCGCGCTATTTGGGAGAAATAATTTAAAAAAATAATTAGAATACGGGAACCAGCATTCTGATTCGTTTCGGTTTAAGGTTCATTCCAATCGCTTGACTCTCTATCCCCGGTCCCTCTTTTACTATTAACATTTGCGTTAAATTAGCGCCTGCTATAGGGGCGGGGGTGGCTCAGTCGGTAGCGCGCCAGGCTCGTAATCTGTATTTCCCAGGTTCGAGTCCCAGCTGCGTCAGCGTTGAGATTTATCTCCGCAAAATTCCCCGCCCTGCCCACGGTCAGTAGGGGACACCGATGGGCTTGGAAAGGCCGCCGTCCGTCGGATGGGACGTTAAGCCGTGGTCCCGTGTATGGGAGAGCCATACCCTGGGCACGTTAAAGAACACGCTGGATGGCCTTGACGGGGGGCTACCATTTGTCTCCCAACAGCTGTTCCGTGGGTCCCCTCCCCCAACTTTCTCTGAGCTTTCGGGGTCCATGTGACCTGGCCATTTAGCCCATGGTGTGCAAAAAAGTGCCGCTCAGAGGTAAAACAACCCAAAACAAGCGCCTGCTATACAACACTGTAACTTGGCATAGGCTAGTGGTTCTCAACGTGGGGTACGCGGTAAAATTTTTTGGGGTACGCCGTGAGAGCTCAAAAGTCGTAGCTCTAGTAACAAAGACAAAATATCAATCCTGTTATACTATAACTGTAGTTTTATCTATCTATACAAGAGGTACGCCAGTTACATACACATTTCCACGGGGTACGTAAAGCATAAAAGGTTGAGAACCACTGACATAGGCGATAATTGCTCAAGTATTCAACAGACAGGCTCCTGTCAGACCTCTGTGGCAAGCAGCTGCTTGAGGGGGTATTTATTTTTTTTATTTATTTATAATAATTTAATTTACCAGCTATTTTGCAGTACGTTCTTTTAATTGATACTTACTAAAAATGGGTTGTTGGACTGTTTTACCTTTGAGCGTCACTTTTTTTACACACAATGGGTTAAATGGCCAGGTCACAAGGACCCCGAAGGCTCAGAGAAGGTTGGGGGAGGGGACCCACTGGAATAGTTGTTGAGATACAGATGGTAGCTTCCCATAAGGTCCATCCAGCGTGTTCTTTAACGTGCACAGGGTATGGCTCTCCCATCCCATACACGGTGTCACTGCTTAACATTCCATCCGACGGACGGCGATCTTTCCAAACCCATCGGTGTCCCCTACTGACCGTGGGCAAGGCGGGGAGTTTTGCGGAGATAAATCTCAACGCTGACCTAGCTGGGACTCGAACCTGGGAACTGCAGATTACATCCCTGCCTCGCTATCAACTGAGCCACTTCCGCTCCACTAAAAATGAGTTTACTGATCTTGGAGAAATATTGTTTTCGGAAAAAAATGAATATCTCTGATGAGTAGAACTCGAACCCCCATCTCCCAGTTACATACTAAGTGTTTTGACCACGAAACTATCACCAGCTACGTCATTTATCCACTAATTGCGACTTCCTCTCAACCTTGTCGCTGAATGCGTCATCTAGGATCGGGAAAGACAACTTTCCAATGTTCCCAGTATAGATGTAAGTAAGAGAGTAAATAAAACTGATAAGATACGAAAAAACAGCAAAATTGGAAAGGTGTATTTTTCGATCACAGACTATTTTACACCTCATTCACCACTAGGCACACAAAGTGGTAATTCTCCGTTATGGGGGGCGGGGGTGGCTCAGTCGGTAGCGCGCCAGGCTCGTAATCTGTAGTTCCCAGGTTCGGCACGTTAAAGAACAAGCTGGATGGCCTTGACGGGAGGCTACCATCTGTCTCCCAACAGCTGTTCTAGTGGGTCCCCTCCCCCAACCTTCTCTGAGACTTCGGGGTCCATGTGACCTGGCCATTTAGCCCATGGTGTGCAAAAAAAATGCCGCTCAGAGGTAAAACAACCCAACCCAACTCCCTTATGGGTTCGAATCCCAGCTGGGCCAGCGTTCAGATTGATCTTCGCAAACGGTACGGTCAGTAGGGGACACTGATGGGCTTGGAAAGGTCGCCGTCCGTCGCATGGAACGTTAAGCCGTGTGCACTTTGAAGAACACGCTGGGTGGCCTTGACGGGAGACCACCATATCTATCTCGCAACATCTATTTCGGGGTATCCCCTCCCCCAACCTTCTCTGATCCTTCGGGATCCTTGTGAACTGGCCATTTAGCCCATTGTGTGCAAAAAAAGTGCCTTTCAAAGGTAAAACACCCAACCCAAGCTTGAAAGAAGGTGTATCGGTAATGCCTGAATATTCTTATTTAATTTCAACGGATTTCAAGGATTTGTCTATGACCTTGCATTTTTTTTCCTTCTTCAAGTTCACTTCTTTAAGTACACAGTCTGAGCTCGAGATACATTATATTCACATTTCGTAATCTTTTCACCTTCGTTTTTTTCGGTTTCTGCTTTAGAACTTGACAACGAAACAGGAAACTCTGTAGGCTGGAGATTTTCTTTGACCTTGAATTAAGACGACTGTGATGTAACTGGATAATTATTCTTTCTCTGAGTAGGAGGAAAAACTTCTTTATTAATGCAATAATGGTAACGTAAATGAGGTATAACCATCGTCATTTGTGATTGTTTTGTTGACAATAAACCCAAACATTATTCCATAAATCAAAATGAGATTAAACCGGTGAGAAAGAGCACAAGTTTCTATGTTCCTTTGTTTGATTTTTTTTTTTGTGTATAGTGCATATCTCATATAATAAATATCTCTCAAACAGTTCTGTGCACAATGTCATTTTTTTCTTCCCGAAAAATCAAAAAGCGTAAATCCACCTACATAGAATAATAGAAAATGACAATCGCCAAGCAAGCGGTTAAAAATTAACAAACCTATATTAATTATATTAAATATTAACAACATAAAAATTTCACATATATCTTTTATTATAATTCCATCAGAGATTGTCTATGGGAGAGTGTTACCTACTATAAATGCAACATAAACCGTGTAACTGCATCGCCCTCTAAAAGTGAAATATTCCTGCGCTGCGTTGGGTTGTTTTACCTCTGAGCGGCACTTTTTTGCACACCATGGGCTAAATGGCCAGGTCACAAGGACCCCTAAGGCTCAGAGAACGTTGGGGGAGGGGACCCACTGTAATAGCTGTTGGGAAACAGACGGTAGCCTCCCTTCAAGGCCATCCAGCGTGTTCTTTAACGTGCACAGGGTATGGCTCTCCCGTACACGGGGCCACGGCTTAACGTCCCATCCGACGGACGGCGGCCTTTCCAAGCCCATCGGTGTCCCCTACTGACCGTGGGCAGGGCGGGAAATTTTGCGGAGATAAGTCTCAACGCTGACCCAGTTTGGACTCGAACCTGGGAACTACAGATTACGAGCCTGGCGCGCTACCGACTGAGCCACCCCCGCCCCTTCCTGCGCTGCAGTGAAGCTATTGCTTCATAATACAAAGGCAGACTCTATGTCTTTTTTCTTTATTTTTTGAAGAGGTTTCTACATCCATAAGCTTAAGTCAGCAAGACGAAATTTTATATCCAATGGAAAGAAATACAATTCTTGAACTTTACGATTTAAAAGTTTGATATTTTAGCTTCTAATATAAAAAATATTTTAAAGAATATAATGTGGCCGAGTGGTTAGCACGTCAAAGGGACCTGGGTTCGAACCCCGGGTGTAGGCATGGACGTTTGTGTTGTTTTTCTGCTCAGGTCCTGCCAACCTCACAGACCTTCTGCTATGGCATATAAACTGACAGGCTCCTGTCAAAACTAGAGGTCCTGTATAGTTAGAGGCTGGCCAAATCGGTGATTGATTGTCATTGGTTGATTGAATCACGTGGTTTATGGGCGCCAAGTTTTGTCGTACCGTGAGACGAAAGCCTATGAGTTAGTGTGTGTACAGTCGCTCAAAAAATATCCGAACACTACGGTTGATTATAGAATTCAGAAAAAATATCTGGCAACGACTTTTTTAGAAATTAGTGATCTGCCAACCTTCGTGTCACGTGACACAAAGGTTGGCAGCCAACCTTCGTGTCACGTGACACAAAGGTTGCCAGATCACTAATTTCTAAAAAAGTCGTTGCCAGATATTTTTTCTGAATTCTGTAATCAACCGTAGTGTTCGGATAATTTTTTGAGCGACTGTACCTAGTTAAAACTTCTCAGTTGTTACAATTTTATACATTTCTACCGCTTTTTCTGCCTATAAAAACTTCCATATTTTATCAATGCCTCACTGAGCTGCATTTGGGTGTAAAAATTCCTCTCATAGAAATAAATTAATGAATATATTTTCCAAGAATCTCCACCAGAAGACGGCAATCGTCTGCAAAAGTGAAATGAGCTAACTGGAAACCAAGAAATAATTTTTTTAAAGGTTCGTTTGAAAAACTATCTAATGTTTCCACTTGTCGTCTGCTTATGCCAATATTTGTTCGTCTGTCTGTCCATCTCTCTGTTAACTGTTGTCTGTCCGTCTATAGACAATCAACTTTTTTACTTTTAGTGATAAATGAAAATTTCTTTTTGGGTTGGATAGATTTCAAAGAAATATTGCGATTCGCAATTTTCAAATCTTCCAATAGCTTTAATTGCGCCCTCTAGCGGTGGAAAATGCTAAAATTTCAAGTCTAAATAGTTTGCAATTCATTGCAAACTATTTACACTAGAAATTTGAAATTTTGGTAGTAGAGTGTTATGGTCAGAAGATTTACAACGGCAACAAGGCTTTACCCTCTTAACCAAAAGGGGGTGCAAAAATGAAACTTTTTTAATTTAAGAGATAAACGAAACACTCTTTTTTTTGAGAGGGGGAGGTGTAACAGGTATTAACAAAATATTAATATTTGCATTTTTCGAATCCCAATCAGTTAGAATTTCCACTGTTAGAAAATAACTAAAGGCAAAAAATAAAAACTCGAAAGGCGACCTCTAGGGACTGGGTTGGGTTGTTTTACCTCTGAGCGGCACTTTCTTGCACACCATGGGCTAAATGGCCAGGTCACATGGACCCCGAAGGTTGGGTTGTTTTACCTCTGAGCGGCACTTTTTTGCACACCATGGGCTAAATGGCCAGGTCACATGGACCCCGAAGGCTCAGAGAAGGTTGGGGGAGGGGACCCACTGGAACAGCTGTTAGGAGACAGATGGTAGCCTCCCGTCAAGGCCATCCAGCGTGTTCTTTAACGTTGGGTTGTTTAACCTCTGAGCGGCACTTTTTTGCACACCATGGGCTAAATGGCCAGGTCACATGGACCCCGAAGGTTGGGTTGTTTTACCTCTGAGCGGCACTTTTTTGCACACCATGGGCTAAATGGCCAGGTCACATGAACCCCGAAGGTTGGGTTGTTTTACCTCTGAGCGGCACTTTTTTGCACACCATGGGCTAAATGGCCAGGTCACATGGACCCCGAAGGTTGGGTTGTTTTACCTCTGAGCGGCACTTTTTTGCACACCATGGGCTAAATGGCCAGGTCACATGAACCCCGAAGGTTGGGTTGTTTTACCTCTGAGCGGCACTTTTTTGCACACCATGGGCTAAATGGCCAGGTCACATGACCCCGAAGGTTGGGTTGTTTTACCTCTGAGCGGTACTTTTTTCCACACCATGGGCTAAATGGCCAGGTCACATGGACCCCGAAGGCTCAGAGAAGGTTGGGGGAGGGGACTCACTGGAACAGCTGTTGGGAGACAGATGCTAGCCTCCCGTCAAGGCCATTCAGCGTGTTCTTTAACGTGCACAGGGTATGGCTCTCCCGCACACGGAGCCACGGCTTCACGTCCCATCCGACGGACGGCGGCCTTTCCAAGCCCATCGGTGTCCCCTACTGACCGTGGGCAGGGCGGGGAATTTTGCGGAGATAAATCTCAACGCTGACCCAGCTGGGACTCGAACCTGAGAACTACAGATTACGAACCTGGCGCGCTACCGACTGAGCCACCCCCGCCCCTCTCTAGGGACTGGAAAAAGCTGGAAATACCAGAATGTTAAACGAATATTGCAAACGATCTATTTATGATAGAAACTTAAATATTTGGTCGTAGAGTATTATGGTCAAGTGGTTTACACAAATAGTAATGATGTGTCTTGTTATAGAAAGGGAGTGTTGGTAAAATGCAGCTTTTCTGCCTTAATAGATAAATGAAAAGTGCTTTTTTTTGTGCAGCAACCTGTAGGTATTAATAAAATATTAATAGTTTATTTTACCAATTATGCAGTAGTTCGAATTTCCACTGCCAGAGGGTGCAGAATGTGTAAAATAACTAGAATAATGCAAATCGCCTCTGAGCATATGGGAATCTCGTCTTCAAAGAGAATGAAGTTCTTCCTTTGTTACTTTTTCATTCCTTAAAAGTTTTTCAAAAGCATCTAGTTTCCTGTTATCTTGTTTACAAAGTGTCCAGGTTTCACTACCATAACTAACCCTAGAAAGAACCAAACTATTATACAGTCTAATTTTAGTATTTAGGTGTATACGCCTATTTCTCCACACTCTCCATAGATTCTTAAAAGTCACGGCAGCAATCCCTATTCGTCTGTTAATCTCATCCGCACATCACCATTATCTGTTACATAGCTCCCAAGATAATTAAACTGTGACACCTGCTCAAGACTGCAACCATTCAGATTAACTGAATCACAGCCTGCCTGACCAATTTTCATCACTTTAGTTTTCTCTCTGTTTATAACCAAACCTACTCTACTACCAGTTTCATCAACAGCTCGAATGAAAGAGTTCATCTCATCAACATCATTTGCCAAAAGGGCTAAATCATCAGCATAATCTAAATCAGAACTTTTCGTATCTCCAGCCCATTTAAGGCCAAAATCTTTCCCTTGAAGTGAATTTCGCATAACATAATCAATAACCAAGCTAAAGAGAAAAGGAGACAAAATGCACCCTTGTCGAACACCAGAAGTAATGCTAAACCAATTGCTACAAGCCTTACCAACTCTCACACACGACTCAGTGTTATTATAGAGAGCTTTCATAATGTTAACTAACTTGTCTGGTATACCATATGATTTCACAATCAACCACAAATTATGACGATCAACAGAGTCAAAAGTCTTTTTGAAATCAACAAAGCTAGCAACCAAAGGTTTCTGAAACTCTAAACATTTCTCAAGAATCTGCCTAAGTGAAAATATCTGATCCACACATCCCCTACCACTTCTGAATCCACATTGCTCATCACGCAATTGACTGTCAACCAGATTCTTAATTCTATTAAGCACAATCATGGAAAGAACTTTACCTGGAACAGAGAGTAGGCTGATACCCCTATAGTTATCACAAGAACTGCGATCACCTTTTTTGAAAATAGGGATAACAATAGCTCTGGTAAAATCCTTAGGAACCATGCCTTTATAATAAAAGATATTCAGAATTTCAGTCATCCAAGTGGTAACCGAAACATTCCCAGCTCTAAGCATTTCTATAGTAATTTCATCTACCACTGGGGATTTATGAAGTTTAAGTTTAGAAACAGCCAAAATAACTTCAGAATGTGTTATCATCATCATCATCATCATCATCCTCAAGCAGCCATGGGCTACGGAGGTCCAACCAGACCGTGCAATTTAGTTCTCCAAGCAAGTCTATCCTGAGCTACATCTACTGCATCTGGCCACTGCACACCAATTCTAACAAGGTCCTGTTTGACATTGTCTGCCCACCGCATCCTAGGTCTCCCCTTCTTTCTGAGGCCTTTAGGCACACTGTTCATAACCCTATTCGCCAATCTATAATTATTCATACGGGCAACATGGCCAAACCAACGGAGTCTCTCTCTGCACAATATGCTGCTTAAAGGAGGTTGCAAACTCCTTTTCCTAATCTCACCATTAGTTACAAAGTTGAACCACCTAATGCCCAAGATACTGCGTAAGCATCTGGAATCAAAAGCATCTAGTTTCCTGTTATCTTGTTTACAAAGTGTCCAAGTTTCACTACCATAACTAACCCTAGAAAGAACCAAACTATTATACAGTCTAATTTTAGTCTTTAGGTGTATACGCCTATTTCTCCACACTCTCCATAGATTCTTAAATGTCCCGGCAGCAATCCCTATTCGTCTGTTAATCTCATGCCGCACATCACCATTATCTGTTACATAGCTCCCAAGATAATTAAACTGTGACACCTGCTCAAGACTGCAACCATTCAGATTAACTGAATCACAGCCTGCCTGACCAATTTTCATCACTTTAGTTTTCTCTCTGTTTATAACCAAACCTACTCTACTACCAGTCTCATCAACGGCTCGAATGAAAGAGTTCATCTCATCAACATCATTTGCCAGAAGGGCTAAATCATCAGCATAATCTAAATCAGAAATTTTCCTATCTCCAGCCCATTTAAGGCCAAAATCTTTCCCTTGAAGTGAATTTCGCATAACATAATCAATAACCAAGCTAAAGAGAAAAGGAGACAAAATGCACCCTTGTCGAACACCAGAAGTAATGCTAAACCAATTGCTACAAGCCTTACCAACTCTCACACACGACTCAGTGTTATTATAGAGAGCTTTCATAATGTTAACTAACTTGTCTGGTATACCATATGATCTCACAATCAACCACAAATTATGACGATCAACAGAGTCGAAAGCCTTTTTGAAATCAACAAAGCTAGCAACCAAAGGTTTCTGAAACTCTAAACATTTCTCAAGAATCTGCCTAAGTGAAAATATCTGATCTACACATCCCCTACCACTTCTGAATCCACATTGCTCATCACGCAATTGCCTGTCAACCAGATTCTTAATTCTATTAAGCACAATCATGGAAAGAACTTTACCTGGAACAGAGAGTAGGCTGATACCCCTATAGTTATCACAAGAACTGCGATCACCTTTTTTGAAAATAGGGATAACAATAGCTCTGGTAAAATCCTTAGGAACCATGCCTTTATCATAAAAGAGATTCAGAATTTCAGTCATCCAAGTGGTAACCGAAACATTCCCAGCTCTAAGCATTTCCGTAGTAATTTCATCTACCCCTGGGGATTTATGAAGTTTAAGTTTAGAAATAGCCAAACTAACTTCAGATTGTGTTATAGGGCCAACATTAAAGCCACCAATGCATCTATCATCATTGCAAACAATGGGAGTAGAACTAACTACATTGTTTAGAACATCACTGAAATGCTCAGCCCACCTAGCCATGACAGAATCCTCCCCTTCTATAACCTTACCTTGTTTATCCTTCAATCCTTGTATGCCTGTCCGTTTTCTACCACACAAAACATTAACTATCTGGTACAGCTCTCTGCTGTTGTGCTGTCTAACTGCTTCCTCGGCTTTGTCAGCCAAACCATCAAGCCAAAAATTTTTATCAGCAGCTAACTGATCCTTTACAAGTTTATTAAGGTCTCTGTAATGCTTTCTATTAGGACTAGTAGGGTATTGATTAAGGGCATTCCTGCAGTTCTTTCTTTCCGAAATAAGCTCAAGTGCCTTATCACTCAGATAATTTTGCCTCTTCTGCTCCTTTTTTCCTAAAAGAGTACTGTTAGTGTCCAAAAAAGCCTGTTTAAAATGATCCCATTCTTCCTCAACTTCAGTAGTAAGCAAACCATGACTGTCATAATGACTAAGTAACCTATCATGGTAAGCTTTGGCTATAACTGGATTTTTCAGAGCTTCAGTATTAAAAGTAAATTTTTTAACCCTAGCACAACACTTTTTAAGTTTAAGTTGCAACACACTTTTAACAAGGTAATGGTCAGATCCAATTTCAGCTCCCCTATATGCCCTGGTATTCCTAACAGAACTAGTCCATTTGCTGTTAATTAATATGTAATCAATCATATTCTTATGCAGCCCATCAGGTGAAACCCATGTGTACTTATGTATGTCGCGGTGTTTGTAATAAGTGTTAGTTATTCTGAATCCATTGAGTTTACTTACCTGTAGGAGACGTTGCCCATTGCTATTGCAGCTACCAATACCAAAAGGGCCTATTACTCCTCCCCAAAGGTCAGAGTCAGTACCAACTTTGGCATTGAAGTCACCAAGAACAAGGGTAATATCTCCTTTCTTGACAGAATTCAAAATATCCTGAAGTTGTTCATAAAACCTATCCTTCTCATCCTCATCGGCATCCTCAGTGGGGGCATAACAGCAGATAACATTCAAGTCTTTAACGCTTGTCTGAAATTTTGCTGTAAGAAACCTTTCATTAATGCACTCATATCCTAGAAGAGCATCACTAGCGTGTCTGCTGAGAAGCAGACCCACGCCTTGGTGATGCTTTTTGTCGTCCCTCCCTGAAAAGAGAAATTTAAGATTATTTTTAAGAATCTGACCTTTATCTGTCCATCTGGTCTCTTGCAAGCCGAGAATATCTAAATTATAACGGTGGAATTCTTGTGTGAGGACGTCAAGAGAAAAAGCTCTGTGCAGAGTCCTCACATTCCAACTACCTATGGAGAGAAAATGGTTAGTGGGATGTTTAAAGAAACTATGTTTATTGAGAGAGGGAATGCCGACAATATCAAACAGCCCCCTAATCGCAGACATGGGGCAAAGACCCGTTCCCCCACTACTAAAGGCTGAAGCCATCTACACTGGAAGACTTCCTCCAATGTAGAATTTGACGATGCCAATAGAAGCAAAGAGTTCAGGTGCCTGCGATGACTTCTGCTCAGGATTATCCACCAGCTGATAAACATATCCTGTGGATCTATTCACTTGGGGCTGTCAACCCACAAACAAAAAGAAAACACAGCGGAAGATTTTCCCTCCACAGAAGCCCACCAGTGCAGCAAAATCAGGATCCATAATCAAGCTCAGAGCCATATATCAGTCCAGTCCAGTAGGTTTATATGGTCAGCACCAGGACCCTGTGTGGTTGACCACTCCTCAGCAGGGTAGAAAAAAAAGAAAAGTAGCCATAGTTGTCCAGATCAGTAGGCCACACTAATCTGGCAGCCCTCCCCTTCCGTTCACTTCCACAAGAGAGTATCTCTTTTGAAAGTTACTAACGGTCCGCACCACGAGAAGGCGGGGTTGGACATTAGGTGCTAGGCCTGGCCGGTTCTATGCATCATCACAGGGGATTGGTGCATAGCTCTCCTTCCAGTGACTACCTAGCAACCATTTATAGGGCCAACATTAAAGCCACCAATGCATCTATCATCATTGCAAACAATGGGAGTAGAACTAACTACATTGTTTAGAACATCACTGAAATGCTCAGCCCACCTAGCCATGACAGAATCTTCCCCTTCTATAACCTTACCTTGTTTATCCTTCAATCCTTGTATGCCTGTCCGTTTTCTACCACACAAAACATTAACTATCTGGTACAGCTCTTTGCTGTTGTGCTGTCTAACTGCTTCCTCGGCTTTGTCAGCCAAACCATCAAGCCAAAGATTCTTATCAGCAGCTAACTGATCATTTACAAGTTTATTAAGGTCTCTGTAATGCTTTCTATTAGGACTAGTAGGGTATTGATTAAGGGCATTCCTGCAGTTCATTCTTTCCGAAATAAGCTCAAGTGCGTTTTCACTCAGATAATTTTGCCTCTTCTGCTCCTTTTTTCCTAAAAGAGTACTGTTAGTGTCCAAAAAAGCCTGTTTAAAATAATCCCATTCTTCCTCAACTTCAGTAGTAAGGAAACCATGACTGTCATAATGACTAAGTAACCTATCATGGTAAGCTTTGGCTATAACTGGATCTTTCAGAGCTTCAGTATTAAAAGTAAATTTTTTAACCCTAGCACAACACTTTTTAAGTTTAAGTTGCAACACACTTTTAACAAGGTAATGGTCAGATCCAATTTCAGCTCCCCTATATGCCCTGGTATTCCTAACAGAACTAGCCCATTTGCTGTTAATTAATATGTAATCAATCATATTCTTATGCAGCCCATCAGGTGAAACCCATGTGTACTTATGTATGTCGCGGTGTTTGTAATAAGTGTTAGTTATTCTGAATCCATTGAGTTTACTTACCTGTAGGAGACGTTGCCCATTGCCATTGCAGCTACCAATACCAAAAGGGCCTATTACTCCTCCTCAAAGGTCAGAGTCAGTACCAACTTTGGCATTGAAGTCACCAAGAACAAGGGTAATATATCCTTTCTTGACAGAATTCAAAATATCCTGAAGTTGTTCATAAAACCTATCCTTCTCATCCTCATCGGCATCCTCAGTGGGGGCATAACAGCAGATAACATTCAAGTCTTTAACGCTTGTCTGAAATTTTGCTGTAAGAAACCTTTCATTAATGCACTCATATCCTAGAAGAGCATCGCTAGCGTGTCTGCTGAGAAGCAGACCCACGCCTTGGTGATGCTTATTGTCGTCCCTCCCTGCAAAGAGAAATTTAAGATTATTTTTAAGAATCTGACCTTTATCTGTCCATGTGGTCTCTAGCAAGCCGAGAATATCTAAATTATCACGGTGGAATTCTTGTGTGAGGACATCAAGAGAAAAAGCTCTGTGCAGAGTCCTCACATTCCAACTACCTATGGAGAGAAAATGGTTAGTGGGATGTTTAAAGAAACTATGTTTATTGAGAGAGGGAATGCCGACAATATCAAACAGCCTCCTAATCGCAGACATGGGGCAAAGACCCGTTCCGCTTACGCAGTATCTTGGGTATTAGGTGGTTTAACTTTGTAACTAATGATGAGATTAGGCAAAGGAGTCTGCAACCTCCTTTAAGCAGCATATTGCGCAGAGAGAGACTCCGCTGGTTTGGCCATGTTGCCCGTATGAATAATTATAGATTGGCGAATAGGGTTATGAACAGTGTGCCTAAAGGCCTCAGAGAGAAGGGGAGACCTAGGATGCGGTGGGCAGACAATGTGAAACAGGACCTTGTTAGAATTGTTGTGCAGTGGCCAGATGCAGTAGATGTAGCTCAGGATAGACTTGCGTTGCAACGTAGTAGCCCATGGCTGCTTGAGGAGGAGGATGATGATGATGAAAAGTTTTTATTATGGATGTTCGTGTTGTTTTTCTGCTGAGGTCCCGCCATCCTCATGGACCTTCTACTATGGCATATAAACTGAAAGGCTCCTGTCAGACCTCTGTGGCAAGCAGCTGCTTGAGGGGTTGTTTATTTATTTTTTTAATGCAAGATGGGAAAAAATGCACATAATATTATTTTATTAGTAATATAAAAAATAAAAAGTATTTGTCTTTTATTCCTCAAATTAGAAAAGTTGCTTTTCTCCGACTCCTCTGAAAATAATGGGCAGATCATAGCCGTCAGTGGAATTGCTACCAAAAACAGAACGCTACCGCCGAAATTTCTGCCAAAAACAGAACGCTGTCGCCGAAATTTCTACCATAAAGAGATCACTTGGAACATTCGTTAAAAGTTTTGCCATTTGTATATTTAGTGATCCCTAATGATATAAATTAAAACTACCTTTGAAAATCCGAATTATATTTCATTAGTATCAACTAAAAAAGAGATTTCCAATTGTCCCTTAAAACAAAACCGTTCCGTTTCTTACCTACCTTGGGGGTAGGGGTCATCTCATTGTTGTCAATAAAATCTTCAAGACTGTCACATTCCACGCCCAAATTTTCAAATTTCTAGCATAAATACAATTTTCTGTTAATTAAAGTTGCATCTCCCCGCCTAGGTTTAAAGGGTCGAGTGATCGTGGCCAATTGTAACTTCGTAACCTTCGCATTTCAACACAAGAATTTCACTTTTAACAAAACTACATCGTTTGGAATATTCATTCGATATTTTGAAATTTTCAACTTTTTTCGTCGTTAGAGGACGTAATTATAACTTTTGAGAGATTTGAAAAATTCAAATTGTAATATTTCATTAATACCTATCCAACACAAAAAATAATTTTTATTTATCTGTACAAACAAAAAAGTTCGATGTCTACAGACGGACAGACAACAAAGCACGCCAAACAATCCGAGCGACGACAAAACATGGCGTTCAATTTTGAGATGGCCAACGTCTACCTATATAGGGCCTCTAGTCAAGATCTCTGTGGCAAGCAGTTGCTTGAGGGGTTATTTATATTTATTGATTAATGTTAGTACTAAAAAGAAGGAAAAAGTTATAAAACACCTACAGTATTTTATAATATAATTATGTAATGATATTTTTAAAAAGAGCTTGATGTTTAAATATTGATGTATATCCCAAAAGCACTCTATATATTATTGTAAAAACTGCAGAGAGCGCCTAATAGTTATTTCTTTTGCAAGGCATTAATTTGCCAGGATCGGGTTCGGCAAAAATCCGACAGGCGGCGCCGCTTACGCCTAGTCGAAGCTTCCAATGTGTCTTGTGCAAATGCTCTTCACGCATCAATTTAATTGAGCCCAACAATAGACTTCTTGGGTTGGGTTGTTTTATCTCTGAGCGGCACTTTTTTGCACACCATGGGCTAAATGGCCAGGTCACATGGACCCCGAAGGCTCAGAGAAAGTTGGGGAAGGGGACCCACTGGACAGCTGTTGAGAGACAGATGGTAGCCTCCCGTCAAGGCCATCCAGCGTGTTCTTTAACGTGCACGTTATGGCTCTCCCACACACGGGGCCACGGCTTAACGTCCCATCCGACGGACGGCGGCCTTTTCAAGCCCATCGGTGTCCCCTACTGACCGTGGGCAGGGGGGGGGGGAATTTTGCGGAGATAAATCTCAACGCTTACCCAGCTGGGACTCGAATCTGGGAACTACAGATTACGAGCCTGGCGCGCTACCGACTGAGCCACCCCCGCCCCCGTATAGACTTCTTGATAATAACAGCAAAACCAATACATAAATCATAAAGAGGATAGACTGCACAGAGCAAACATAAGACCGTGCACTTAATAATCTATCTTCTGCATTGCTGTTTGAAGAGTCAAGTAGAAATAGCCAAAAGATGGCGTCCTTTGCGCTTTTGGCGCCTTCTTTCTTATTTTTTTAGCTGGATAATTAGAAAATTATATAATTCTCGAGTACATGAAAAAGTTACGTCAAAAATAATAGTCAGAGACTCTCATTTTTGATTGTCTTCCTCGAGCAGTGTACTTCAGATTTTTTAGAATATAAAAAATAAATACCAATAGCAGTAATTTGTAAGATGTATGCATCTTATATATATATAAGAAAATATTTTGCATGATTGTTAGCAAACATCAACTCGGCTCCCTAAAGATCTAGAGACACCAAATTTTGCATCAACTTTCTCTGCATCCAAGGGAGAGATTATAGGCTATGTGTGGGGTGGGTGGGTGGGTGGGGGTGGCTCAGTCGGTAGCGCGCCAGGCTCGTAATCTGTAGTTCCCAGGTTCGAGTCCCAGCTGGGTCAGCGTTGAGATTTATCTCCGCAAAATTCCCCGCCCTGCCCGCGGTCAGTAGGGGACACCAATGGGCTTGGAAAGGCCGCCGTCTGTCGGATGGGACGTTAAGCCGTGGCCCCGTGTGCGGGAGAGCCATACCCTGTGCACGTTAAAGAACACGCTGGATGGCCTTGACGGGAGGCTACCATCTGTCTCCCAACAGTTGTTCCAGTGGGTCCCCTCCCCCAACCTTCTCTGAGCCTTCGGGGTCCATGTGACCTGGCCATTTAGCCCATGGTGTGCAAAAAAGTGCCGCTCAGAGGTAAAACAACCCAACCCAGTAAGTGTGCATTGGACGGGCCTAATCTATAGAGGTAGAACAACCCAACTCTTGGTTAGAAAGCAAAAGCTACGTGTATTTCGATGAGCGAATTAAGAGAGAGAATGCAAGAAAAATCATCATTATCTGTTTTAGACAAGTAAGTGAAAAGGAGAAATTGGAGGACGAATATCGAAGAAAACTTAAAATACGAAATTCACGACATAACAAGCTCATCTGTTTCAGAAGAGTTTCATGATACAGAACAGCTATGTAAACAGAAGAAGGGATCTTTTGGACGCCTACGTTTCGCTTATTGTATTTGAATTTGCACAACTGCCGTGCTCGGGTTTTAGCGAAACCTCTATTGCATGTGAACTACGTTTACCTATCGGCTAGCAGAACAAGCTGAATCGTAAATGATTGTGAAAAGTGAAATATGAAATTCCAGCGTGCAATATTTATCATGCATAGCAACAATGTTTAGAAGTAAACCCTCGGTTGACCGAAATTCTATCATCTGGGTTCGGTTAACTGAATGAATTTTGGACGGATACGAGTAGTACGGGTTTGGTGTAATTTGTTCCACAGAAATCTTATTCGACGGAAATTTGTTCGAAACAAAAATTTGTTAGAAACAGTAATTTCTTTGAAATGAGCGGAAATTTGAACATATAACAATAGCAGTACTATACATTTGAGGTTAATTAAACCTGAAATAGGAAGTGTTATTTCAAACCAGTTTGGTTACTGACCTAAGGGATCTGGGTTCGAACCCCGGGTAAGGCATGGATGTATGTGTCGTTTTTCTGCTGAGGTCCTGCCATCCTCTCAGATCTTCTAATTTGGCATATAAACTGACAGGCTCCTGTCAGACCTCTGCGGCAAGCAGCTGCTTGAGGGGGTATTTATTATTTTATTTTTTATTTTATTATTATATATATATGATTAAAATAATAAAAAATAAATCCCCCCTCAAGCAGCTGCTTGCCACATAGGTCTGACAAGAGCCTGTCAGTTTATGTGCCATAGTAGAAGGTCTGAGAGGATGGCAGGATCTCAGCAGAAAAACGACACAAACATCCATGCCTTACCCGGGGCTCGAACCCAGGTCCATTAGATCAGCAGCCAAACGCGCTATCTAAAAGTGGTTGCAAAAATTCCTTCAATTTTTTTTAGATAAATTTCTTAGAACAGACTGCTGCTCTGAAAGGTTTGAATTTCTCTTCAGCTTGGAGAAATCTAAACCTTTTAGAGCTTAATACTGCCTAAATACCGTAAGAATATTGTTAAAAATCGAGATTTAGATAGATTTCATTCAGATCTTCAAATTATCTTCCTCAACGTTTTCTCACAAAATTCTTATTTTAGAAGTTATAGAGAGTTCAAAGATAGCGGTTCACTGATATAATATCGGTAGCGCGCCAGGTTCGTAATCTGTAGTTCCCAGGTTCGAGTCCCAGCTGGGTCAGCGTTGAGATTTATCTCCGCAAAATTCCCCGCCCTGCCCACGGTCAGTAGGGGACACCGATGTGCTTGGAAAGGCCACCGTCCGTCGGATGGGACGTTAAGCCGTGGCCCCGTGTGTGGGAGAGCCATACCCTGTGCACGTTAAAGAACACGCTGGATGGCCTTGACGGGAAGCTACCATCTGTCTCCCAACAGCTGTTCCAGTGGGTCCCCTCCCCCAACCTTCTCTGAGCCTTCGGGGTCCATGTGACCTGGCCATTTAGCCCATGGTGTGCAAAAAAGTGCCGCTCAGAGGTAAAACAACCCAACCCAACCCAACTGATATAATATGGGGTGGTCATGTTTGGGAAATGGAACACTAACTTCGAATAATTACAATGATTTCAATGATTACTCAATGTATATATTTTCTAAAGGCCTAGAATCCCAGATCTAGTGAATTCATGAATTAATATTTTGTATTTTGCGTGGAGTTCAAGTGATCGGATCAGAGCGAATTGAAACGCAATTCCAGTATAAAATTTTTCCTACTATTTTAGTGCTCGTTTAATAACTTTTTACAAAACAAATACTAATATATATCATTAATATTTTTGATTACCTCTCCAGTTATCAATATCAGAGACCCTTCCCCCTCCCTCAAAAAATTAATTATTTAATCTCAGACTAATTATTTAATCTAATCCTTCCCCCTAGTCAGAAAACACCATCCCCTAAAAAAAGAAAAAAATCTCGAAGCCTTAGTAAATTTTGGGTACGTGTCTGCCATCATGCACTGGTGACCCCTTATTTATATCACATGCTGAGTATCATGACGAAAAAACAAAAGAAAAAAAATATGAATTTTTTTAAGATCATAAAAAATTGCGTTAAAATCAAACGCCATTTTGATGAACAAATAAAAATAAACTGCAATACAATTTTCAGTTTCAGTGCAGAATTATTATTCTGCATTGATCACTATCAATTATCTTAAAGCAAATTTCAACCATATTTTTGAGTGAGTAAATTCTCTTCACAAAACAAATAGCGAAGTAAATGATTTCATACCTCAAAGACAGTTCACCTGCGACAATTATACAAACCACTGAAATGTTCTTTTGTTGAAAGTATCACTCATACAGTAAACAAAACCGATCAATTTCCTCTGGAAGAGACTCCTTTCATCACGTTAACAAATCGCTTTCGTAAAGCAAACTGTCTCATCGTCTGGGAATACAGAAATTCCGCAATAGAAGTCATGAAATGGCATTGTCAAAGAATTGTTGTAACGCAGATTCTCTCTATAAAAGGACCGAGAAGATCTAGCAGATTATAAACATCTGAAGTTCGACTCAACGCATCATCTGCAAGAAAAGGTCTTCCGCTCCAGCACCTACCTTCAAACATGAAGCAATTCTTATCTCTTTTGTCACTTTTCGTCCTGATCACAAATATCTACGCCACTCCTGTTGGTAAGATCATTTGACTTTTTTCTCATTTGAAGAAACCGGTTTTTATCACGTCAGTTGAAACCTTAAGTAGTAGCGTAAATCATTGTCTTCCTAGTATCATTTTTTCCTGTTGACTGCAATCAAAAATCACCCGTTGTTCGCATTTCCCTCTATTTGCTATTGAAGTCGGTTGAAGACAAAACTAAATTTTTAAGATTTTGATAATGCGAAAGTAAAATTTAAAGTACTTTGTTCTCAACAATCGACATAGCTCCATATTATGTCAACAGTGAGTGGTTAGCGCGCTTGGTTACTGATCTAGGGGACCTGGGTTCGAGTCCCGGGTAAGGCATGGATGTATGTGTCGTTTTTCTGCTGAGGTCCTGCCATCCTCTCAGACCTTCTACTGTAGCATATAAACTGACAGGCTCCTGTCAGACCTCTGTGGCAAGCAGCTGCTTGAGGGGGTATTTATTTTTATTTTTTTTAACCCAGATACAGAAATCAGTAACTTTCAAATAAGCTTTACATGGAAAAAAAATGTGATTGAAAATGATATGAAGATCTCACTGAAATCCAAGCTCGGATTTAAAAAAAAGGGGTGGTGGACAGGAACAATCGACTAGATTTCCATTGTAGTATAACATTTACCGCTCCGTTTTAACAATCTTTAAAATGCACAAGACTAATAATTTTACCCCTTCGAATTTCTTTACTGACATCCATAAGGGGTGAGAGAGGGATATGCATTTCAACATTCGTAAAAAAATTTGGTTCCTTTCAACCTTCATTAAATCTGGTCATTTTTGTTATTCATTCATTATAATTCATTTATGACATGAATGCCTTTCAAAACAGAATTTTAGTATTCTATTTAAAGTGAACGTTTCATGTGATGTGGCCCTTTCCAAAGACTTTCGTACACATACTTTAAAAAACCCTACTCTACAACTTTAATTACTTAGTTGCTAAAGTTCTTCTTACATTATATGAACGTTACTCTATTGTCTCTCATATCTGAATATAGTGCAGCCATAGACCACCCCTAATTCTCTTTTAACAGACCCTTAATCCCTCATTAAAACATATTCGTTATTTCCCTGGAAATTGAATTATTGTAGAAATTATTAACTGATGAATTTTCATTAAAACTTTTTTTTTTCATATATCCAATATCATTTTGATTTCTGATATTTTTCTTTAATTATATTCTTGAAACGTTTCATTATTTTATTAATTTGTCTATATTTTATTAAACCAATATATTATTTACAAAATTAATAAATACTGTCATTACTATTCATTACATAATATATGAACATTTCAACAATTCCCGAATATCCTGATCACATTTGGCAACCCGGATGTTTATTAACTCTAATGATAAACATATTATGTTAACTATGATTCAGTTATGCTGATATCTTAACTATGATTCACTTGCTTTTTCAGCAGGACGACCTGCTAAAAGTCCTGATCTTGATACATTATTAGAACACTTATTATGTGACTTGACTAATTATCTGGAATGCCTTCTTACCGTAAGTGACATACTCTTTTATAAAATCTGAAAAGTATCAATTGTTGTGAAATGTTTTATTATTAATTAAAAAATTTTTTAAATGTGTTCATTTTTCAGTATAGTAAAACAGTATTGCATACTACTTGAAATTTCGTTTTAGTTTCTTTACAAAGTAATTAATATTTGGTCAAAGTTAATATTATTTTTATGGATAAATATTGCTTCTTCAAAATGCCCTAGGAGTCCCAATGAACAGCTGTTAAAGAGCAGACTGAAGTCCCTCGTCCAGCATGTTCTTTAACGTGCACAGGGTATTGTTATTCTACACACTTGATAACAGCTTTTGGCAATTCAAATATTTCGACCAAACATTTTTAAGTGCATAAATAAATGGTTTGCCAATTCATAGTACTTTTGAAAATGCATGTTTCTATTTCTAAATCAAAATATTTTCCTGCTTTCTTAAAAATATAGTTTTTCTCCCATTTCATTACTCATTAGAAATATATGTTTCCGTTTTAAGTAAAGAATTTTTCCTGCGGCTCTTTAAGAATAAGTTTTTTATTAGTGGCTTTTCGCTACTTTGGGTTTGTCCTTGATTTAAGGGAAGGATAAAACTCCACCAGTTATGGAGAATTTTAATAACCGGTATATGAACGAAAAAACTGGCTTTAAACTAAAAATAAAAACAATGTATTTCTTGCAAAAAAAACACTTTAGGACTGAGAAAAATAGAATGCCAATACGTTTCAAAATTTCCTTTTCTAGAATCTAACATTTATCTTTTCTACAGTCTTATGTTTCGGTTCTGAAAATGCAAAGTGATATGTGATAAAAATTTTAATTTTTTAAAAGCTCTGAATATAAATTTTTTATCTCCCTTGCAGTGTATCACACGTGCTTTAGATCTACGACATGGAGATCTTGGATATTGTGTAAGAAAATTCTCTTACTAACAATTAAATATTCAATGACCATTTCTTAGTGCCTGATCTATTAACCCTTTCAGGACCATAAGGTTTCTAAGAGTAAATATTAGTATGTAACTGTTTATTTCAGTTTGTTTAGACTTAAAATAAATAAAAATCATAAGAAAAATACATAACAATATGTAGTTTTTTTGGAATTTTATGGGAAATATTTTTCCCAATGGACTATAAAGGTAACACAAATTATAGTTAGGCTTATTATGCAATGTCTTTTATTTATTGGTTTATTAGAACGAAATGTTAACTAAAATAATACAAAATTATGAAATAAAATTACTATACAAAATGATGTGCTAATTATGATATTCTGCGAAGCAATTTCTTTTGGTAGTGAGGCAAAGATGGACATTGCACATAGTACATATATTATGCGTCCTGACAGTTCTGTTTTTGTTTTCTAAACGTTCCCGTTTACGTAATTGCGTTCGGCATACGTTCTATTTTGACATTCTGTATAAAAAATGCAGATAAGGTTATAATTAAATACGACAATCACCAATTTTAAAATGGGAAAAATGTTTCCCTTAGTTGTGAAAGGGTTAAACAACAAGTTATTCTTTCACTTTGTTTACTATCCATCTATATACATTCAGGTTCTTTGTTTTAGATATAAAAATTCTTTTTAAGTTGATTACCTATTGATCAAATGCTATTAGTACGATTATCCATATATCCCAACAGCTTTAACAGTGCACTCTAAAGTGGAAAGTGTTAAAAATGACAAAACCCTACTCCACTACTAAAATACTACTAAAATTTTGGACAAATATTCTAAACGATATGTTTATGGCAGAAATTCAAATTTTTTCAGTTAAAGTGTGGTAGTCAAAAGATTTTAATTAGCAGCAGTGATTTGCTCTCTTACCCTAAGAGAAGGAGGGAGACGGTTGAGAAAATGAAACGTTTTCTTTTAAGATAGAAATAAAAAATTATTTTTGTGTTGCACAGACACTAATAAAATGTTATTATTTGAATTTTTCCAATCATCAATTTCTTCGAAAAATCTGCTCTTAGAAAATGCTAAAGGAGGAAAATAAAAAACCTAATGCTCTTTAAAAATATGCATCCCATCTTCTCCAGAGGCGATATTCTATTCCTCTAATTTTTGTTTCATTATATTCACAAGTTAGATATTGGAGAAAATAATTATGCTGCAATAATAAAACTAATTCACAACTAATCATACAGGTCGTAACTTAATGGTCGAGGAAACCAGACACGCCACACTGGTATGATATATTTATTCAGTTTCTTAACAGCTAGTATGCTGTATAATAATGGGTAGCAAACTTAGTAGACCTATATAGTGCCGTGGATGAAACAAAGTTACTAAAGTTAACTAATAATGTTTACCAAAAGCAGATATACCTGTCCTACCACTTCTAAGATCGTCTGGACTCACAGATCGTATAAGCGAATGAGAAACTGTAAGTCAGTCGACTTTCGGATTTATTGTTTTACATTCCTAAGAGCATTCAGATCACTGCAGGTTACAAAAATCAAATTAATGTAGGAAACAGAATATATTACATCCTTCGGAAAATTAAAATGTTCAACTATATTTTCCGCATATTTGCGTCATTAAATATAGGTTGACTCTCAAACAAAAATTATAAATGCCATGGTCTGATAATTTTATAATCAGTAAACAACATTACAGACAACGGAAAATACAAATAATCTGCATTTTCTGTAAGTCCTTTTATGTCTCGTTCATTGTTTTATGCATAAGCAATATCTATTTTTTTGTGTGTGGATTTCCAAAAGTTTACATGTTCAAGTCACGAATACCTAAAGACTTAAACAGGATTGGAAAGGGTATTTAATGGATGACTGATGTCGAAGATAAGATGAACAAAAGACCCGTATATGCTGATTGATGATTCTGTGTCATAATTCTTCGCCTAGGTATAACTTCTCCGTCTCCGCTGAACTTTTGAGTAATACCTTAACCTTCTAAACCAGAGCTACTCAATCATATTTTCAGAATTTTGAATATTTTTTAATTTTGAATTCTGAAGATAAAAGCTCAGACTGCCTATTAGTAAACGTAAATCCCATACACACAGACACACAATTATATAGAGCGTGTAAGTTTTCATATAATTGTTATCCACACTTAGTTTTAATAAAACAATTTCTGTTTGCTTTCTATAATTCTCACACATTGTGCACTATTAATTAAGTTTTGTCAAAACCAAAATCCTACACTCTGTCCTACTTTTGTCAAGACTCAATTCCCACAATTTGTCCTAATTTTTCCTGCATAGTAATTTCTGCACTATGATTTAAATTACTTTTCGCAACTCAAATTCTGCACTTTGTCCTTTCTCTCAAAGTAAATTCTGCATCATGATTTAACTTTTGTCGCGACTCAGTTTCTGCACTTTGTCTTAACTTTTGTCTAAAATTAACCTCTACACTGCGGTTTAACTTTTGTTGAGATTCAATTTCTGCACTTCGTCTAACTTTTATTTCAACTTCCGCATCATGACTCAACTTCTGCCATGGCTTCTACTTCTATCCGATAATTCTTCTCTTCTACTCCTGCACTACTTCTATCCGATAATTCTTCTCTTCTACTCCTGCACTACTTCTATCCGATAATTCTTATCTTCTACTCCTGCACTACTTCTATCCGATAAGAGGTGGTTTTGCCAAATTCTTAAGTATTGCATTATCCTCATGGAAAATACCAGAAAAAATAAATGCTGGAACATTTCAGATTGGAAAGTAATGAACTTCTACGAGAAGAGTTTGCTATTTATTATAATTGTAACAGTGTGTAACCCTTGACATATCTACTACGATATTTGAGAAAATTGATTTGCACGGATTGACGTCAACTAATGCAAGTTATAGTTTTATGATTTTAAAATTCGGAACTTCCCTTCAATAGTGTTCCCTTAGTATTTTAAATTGTATCACCTTTTTTTCCCCAGTAGAAAAGATTCCAGCACGTTTAAATGAATTTCCAAAATATATTGTACAAGAATAAAATATTAGAAAAAAATCATTTTCTGAATATATTTTACTATTTTTCTTATTCGCTGCTACTGATACACATCTAAATTTCTTTACTTTTAGGACGGCAAAATTCAGTTGGATGTTTTAAGAAATCCATCGGTAAGTGCCATCATTAAATGTTCAGAGTCTTATTGAAACCGTATTATTATTATTTTGATAAATTACACGTCTTTGGTCTTATGAACTTTACAATGAGAAATTAACTCTTTCAGTCCAGAATTGATTTGGTTACACTGACAAAGTTTGCAGCACGATATTATTTTTATCTAGATCCAAATAAAAAACTTCTGGCGAAAAAAATAAATATATTGAAAATGAAAGATAATGTAATGATGAGACTAAAGCACAATATAAAATATAATCCTGTATCAATAAAAAATATGCAAGATATTCTCATAGGAGAAACAATTTTTCAAATCATTTTTATATTAATTCAAAACAGTTTTATTTTTCCGTATGGGCAATGAAAAGATTAAGGACTTGCTTTTTGGGCTGATTTATTTCTAAGCGGCAGTTTAATACACAGTGAACTAAATGTCCAGGTCACAAGGACCCCGAGGGCTCAAAGAAGGTTTGGGAAGGGAACTCAGTGGATATCTGTTAGGAGATAGAATGAAGCCTCTCGTCAAGTCCATCCACGGTGTAGCTCTCCTGTACGAGGAGGGGTCAGGGATCATCCGATGGACGATGGCCTTTCCTAGCACATCGGTGTCCCCCTTTCAAACCGAGGGAAGAATATAGGTTTTGGGGGACATATAATCTCAACTCTGGCACAGGTTGGGACTAGAACATGGAAACAACAGAATACGAACCTGACTCGCTACGAAATAAGCCAACCTAAGAGCAGGGCTAATTTGAGGGGGAGGCGTTGGGGTAAATCCCTCCCTCTCCCCACAAAGGATAAGAGAAAGAGTCATATAGAACCATTCCGCAGTTCTATTTTTGAGAGTTACTCACCGCCTTTGCCATCTCCGACTCAACACGAATATGGTTCCTGGCATCGCCCTGCTCATGGGAGAGATATGGTGAAATATAAAAGACTGAGAGATAGGTGGGAGATTTAAAATCAATATCATCCGGTGTATTTCCCATTGTGCACAGGGGTACATGGTGAGCGTTGAATCCAATTTTTTAGCATAAAATAAAGTTTTGTTGTAACAAACGAGAATCTTTCATTAAAGCATTTCGGCATGTTCGTTAATGTTCAGAGAGACAAGTAGTATCAGATCTAGTCTATCACTCTACGGATGACTTTTAAAAAGGGTTTCTCTCTTATTTTTTCTCTGTACAACAGTTTTACCGAGCAAAGGGCTAAAATGGCCCGGTCAGGTCTCAGACATAGAGAGTAGATTCATTGGACATGACAGAGATGGAATCCTCCCGTTACGGCCATCCAGCATGTCTTTGAATGTACACAGGGAGGGCTCACTGAAACATGGGGCAAACAACTGAACGGAGTCCTGAACATGGGTCGAACAATTGAACGGGTCTTGAACATGGGTCGAACAATTGAATGGGTCTTGAACATGGGTCGAACAATTGAACGGGTCTTGAACATGGGTCCTCAAGACTTGCATCCCATTCGAAGTACCCCTCCAGGAAAAATGCCAAATATCACCTACCATGTATTCAGGAGACGAGATTTCATTCTTTTGCGGACACAATGAACTACATAGTCATGTCACAAGGATCCCGATGGCTCATAGAAGGTTGAGGAAGGGAGACCACTGAACAGCTGTTAGTAGACAAACCGAAACTTTTCGTCAAGACCATCCAGTGTGTACTTTAACCTGCACTGGGTATGAATATCCGGTATACGGAGCCACGACTTTACGTCCCTTCCCGTGTACGGTGGCCTTTTCAAGCAAATCGGTGTCACCTTTCTGATCGTTGGCAGGGTTTTAGCGGAGATAAATATCTATGCTGGCTCAGGAGAAACATGATCCTGCAGACTGCAACCTTTGCGCATTAGCGATTGAGCGAATCGCGTCCCTCTGCGCAACCGCAGATTGAAAGTAATTGGAATTAAAGCGAAAATTAAGCATTTCACTTAATATTAATAAAGGACGTCTGTGGTTCAAACAAAGAAGAATGCAACTTGGATTTTACCTTATCAGCTTTTTAACCTATTTAAAATTGTTTTCCCTTTTAAAGTTTGAAATGAAAATCAAAATCGTTTCAATTTTTAACTCCGAAATGTTTATTTCCTTGATAAAATTTTAACTGTATTAAATATTCCTAATATCTTTAAATAGGTTCACCTCAGCCGCAAAACACTGAATCGTATATTAAAAGTAAGTGAAATTGATTTTTTTAATATCTTTGTTGTCTGAATTTAATAGTTATCCCTATACATATTCTTATATATTTGTGTGTTAATTCTAGGTATTATGAACATTTCTTGGTATTATTTTTGAATTAAAGAAAAACATAATTATATCTCTGATGATGTGTTTGACTTGCGATTAGAAAGATTAAATGTTACTTTAAAAATCAGCTTTTTCAATAAAAGTTAATGTTAACCCAACGACATTTATTTTTGTAGATTTCTCAGACAGTATCGTTAAACGATTTCATATAGAAACGTGTTGTTTTTCTTATTCATTGAAATGAAATCCTTTATATTGCAAACTGTCCACTAATTAGAAGAAACTTGATTTTGTATTTTTCTCCCTTTCAGTGTTTAACCGATAAATGCTGTCTCCCGGTGGATTCCCATGGCAACAGAGGAAAACCAGTTGATGATCAATGCGATGGAGACGATGATACTCCCTGGAATGATGATTGCGACGATGATAAAAACTCCACCAAAAAACATCATGGAGATAAAAAGGGGAAACCTTCGAAAGGATGATGAGAACTGCAACTACTTTAATGTAGTTCTTCATTGATGATGCAAGTCGATATCTGTCCGAATTTGCAGAAGCTCTTTCGTGTTTGTTCGTTTATTTATTTGATTAATGTTAAATTTATTTAATTTATATTATTATAAAATATAATTAATATTATAATTTATATATTATTATTATTTATTTATTTGATTTGTGTTAAATAATTCTAATCTATTCGTGTTTGTTCGTAATATTTATTTGATTAATTTATTAATAAAATTCGAGGACATAAATTATATTTTGGTGATGTTTTATTTATCATCAGTTTTTCGATTTTTGTCAATTCTTGTTTTTACTAATTTCGGAAAATTTTTACATTACGCCTTCTATAATTTTCTCTTATAAAAGTCTGTTTTATTGGCAAATTAATGAAATGCCTGTTCAAGTTAATTAATAGATTGGGATATGAGTATAAAAAGAATACCAGGACAAAAAAGTTTAATAATTAGAGCAGAATATGTTATAAAAGAACAATAGGTCATATTATGAAAGATTAGTAGGACACAAGCACTATGAATTATCACTACTATATGAATAAAGAATAAGAATTACAAAAGAAAACTGAAGCATTAATACTATAAAAGAATATCAGAATATAAGGTCCATAAACGAAAACGAGAAAATGAGCTTTATAAAGGACAATAGGGTATTAGTTGTAAAAAAGAATTTTCATCATCAACCTCGAGCAACCATGGGCTACGGAGGTCCAACCACATCACGAAATTTAGTTCTCCAAGCATATCTGTCCTGAGCTATATCTGCTGCATCTCTCCACTGAATACCAAGTCTAACAAGGACCTGTTTAACATTGTCTGACCACCGCATCCTAAGTCTTCCCCCCTCTTTAGGGCTATGAACAGTGTTATGAACAGAAAAGGGTCATAATTATCCATATGGGCAACATGGCCAAACCAACGCAATCTCTCTATGCACAATATAATGCTTAGAGGAGGTTGCCGACTCCTTTGTCTAACCTCATCATTACTTACAATGTTGAACCACTAGAATCAAAAGCATCAATCTAGCATCTAGAATCAAAAGTATCAAGTTT
This sequence comes from Ryuthela nishihirai, assembly GCA_038380435.1. Taxonomy (NCBI): domain Eukaryota; kingdom Metazoa; phylum Arthropoda; class Arachnida; order Araneae; family Heptathelidae; genus Ryuthela; species Ryuthela nishihirai. The sequence continues at coordinate 21,660,976 of JAWZYU010000013.1, forward strand.
CCTGTTATCTTGCTTACAATGCGTCCACGTTTCAGTAGTATAACTAACCCTAGAAAAAACCAAACTATTATACAGTCAAATTTTAGTCTTTATTTACTTTGGCTATTTCTAAACTTAAACTTCATAAATCCCCAGGGGTAGATGAAATTACTATAGTTGTAGGGGATGCTCAGATATTTTCATTTCATTATCAGGATAGATCAAATATTTTCACTTAGGCAGATTCTTGAGAAATATTTGGAGTTTCAGAAACCTCTGGTTGCTGGCTTTGTTCATTTCAAAAAAGCTTTCGACTTTGTTGATCATCATAATTTGTGATTGATTGTGAGATCATATGGTATACCAGACAAGTTAGTTAACATAATGAAAGCTCTCTATAATAACACTGAGTCGTGTGTTACTGAGTCACTGAGAGTTGGGAAGTCTTGTAGCAATTGGTTTAGCATTACTTCTTTTGTTCGACAAGGGTGCATTTTGTCTCCTTTTCTCTTTAGTTTGGTTATTGATTATGTTATGCGAAATTCACTTCAAGGGAAATATTTTGGCCTTAAATGGGCTGGAGATACGAAAATTTCTGATTTAGATTATGCTGATGATTTAGCCCTTTTGGCAAATGATGTTGATGACATCAACTCTTTCATTCGAGCTGTTGATGAGACTGGTAGTAGAGTAGATTTGGTTGTAAACAGAGAGAAAACTAAAGTGATGTAAATTGGTCAGGCAGGTTGTGATTCAGTTCATCTGAATGGTTGAAATCTTGAGCAGGTGTCACAGTTTAATTACCTTGGAAGCTATGTAACAGATTCTGGTGAAATGCGGCATGAGAATAACAGATGAATAGGGATTGCAGCCGGTACTTTTAAGAATCTATGGAGAGTGTGGAGAAATAGGCGTATACACCTAAAGACTAAAATCAGACTGAATAATAGTTTGGTTCTTTCTAGGGTTAGTTATGGTAGTGAAACTTGGACACTTTGTAAACAAGATAACAGGAAACTAGATGCTTTTGATTCCAGATGCTTACGTAGTATCTTGGGTATTAGGTGGTACAACTTTGTAACTAATGATGAGGTTAGGCAAAGGAGTTTGCAAACCCTTTAAGCAGCATATTGTGCAGAGAGAGACTTCGTTGGTTTGGCCATGTTGTCCGTATGGATAATTGTAGGTTGGCGAATATTATTATGAACGGTGTGCCTAAAAGCCTCAGAAAGAGAGGGAGACCTAGGATGCGGCTGGGCAGACAACGTCAGATAAAACCTTATTAAAATTGGTGTGCAGTGGCCAGATGCAGCAGATGTAGCTCAGGACATCTGCTGCATCTGGTCACTGCACACCAATTTGCAGCTGTCACTGCACACCAATTGTCCGTGCTTCGGGAACTAAATTGCATGGTCTGGTTGGACCTCCGTAGTCCATGGCTGCTTGAGGATGACGATGATGATGATGATGATGAAGTACATGCGCCTATTTCTTCGCACCCTCTATAGATTCCTAAAAGTCCCAGACGCAATCCCTATTCGCCTGTTAATCTCATGCCGCACATCACCAGTATCTGTTACGTAACTCCCAAGGTAATTAAACTGAGACACTTGCTCAAGGGTGCAACCATTCAGAGCGACTGAAGCACCAATTGTCTGACCAACTTTCATTACTTTAGTTTTGTCTCTGTTTATCAAAAAAAAAACAACTCTATTACCAGTCATCAACAGCCCTAATGAAAGAATTCATCTCATCGACAACATTACCCAACAAGGTCAAATCATCTGCATAATCTAAATCAGAAATTTTGAAATCTCTAGACAATTAAAGGCCAAAATTTTTCTCTTGCAAAAAATTTCTCATAACATAAGTACATTGAAAGAACATTAGAACGTGTGTATTATAAAATAATTCTGGGATATCAATACAATAAAAGAATATTGGGCATTAGAATTACAAAGCAATATTAGGGCATTAGTATTAGAAAGAAATATTAGGGCTTTAGTAAGTGCAAAACATTATTAAGACATAAGAATCATAATACCATATCAGAACAGAAGTATTATAAAGTGATAGAGGTGAATAAAAGTTTTAAAGGATACTAAAATATAAGTATATTAAACAATATATTACACCAGGGCAGAAGCATTATAAAGTGACAGAGGTTAATAAAAGTTTCAAAGAACCCTAAAATATAAGTATATTAAACAATATATTACACAAGGGCAAAGGATTATAAAGTGATAGAGGTTAACAAAAGTTTTAAAGAACACTAAAATATAAGTATATTAAACAATGTATTAAGTACACCGATCCCTCTATTTACATGGTACTCAGTTCACACAATTTTGGCTTTGCACGGTCAAAAAATGCAACCAGTTTCGATTTACACGGTACTGACTGAGATTTCCTTTCTATGTACATCTGCTGTACAAGCGGAACCGGGAATTGCCGTGGTTGCATAAGATCGCAACAAAAGAGATTCATTGTACCAACTATTATTTTTTTAGTTCCTCCTTCATGAATATCAAACGCTTTTTCATGTACAAAACTAGTTGAAAAAATATTTACAGTATGTGGCCGAGTGGTTAGCACGCTTGGCTACTGATCTAAGGGACCTGGGTTCAAGCCCCGGAATTAGGCATGGATGTGTGTGTCGTTTTTCTGCTGAGGTCTTGCCATCCTCTCAGATCTCCTACTGCGGCATATAAACTGACAGGCTCCTGTCAGACCTCTGTGGCAAGCAGCTGCTTGAGGGGATATTTATTTATTTTTTATTTATTTAAAAAAAATTCAGAATATTTCGTTACTTAAATTTCAAAGGTTTTTCTGCCGAAATAAAACATGCATAACTAGGTTAGTCTACATATTTGATATTTTATTCCATCTATTTTTCTCATAAAAACTCAAGAAAATGCCACCGTTGGGGAATACTGTTTTAGAATATTAGCGTTCCGTAATATCCCACCAATATATTGGTGGGATGAGGAATTGGTAATGAATTGTGATAATTGCAGAGAATGTCTTTCCAACTTCAAACTATTTCATCTTTAAGGTGGGACTGAGAAAAGTGATTTAAAAGTTGTTTCTCTCAGATGAACAAAAGTCCAGAAAGAAGGTTTTCTTCTCTTCCACATTGTCAGCAGATATTTCACGTTAACTGTTTTTCAGGAATCTCCAACCATGTCGCCGTCACGTGGCCGAGTGGTTAGCACTCTTGGCTACTGATCTAAGGACCTGGGTTCGAGCCCCGGGTAAGGCATGGATGTATGTGTTGTTTTTCTGCTGAGGTCCGGCCATCCTCTTAGACCTTCTACTCTGGCATATAAACTGACAGGCTCATGTCAAACCTCTGTGGCAAGCAGCTGCTTGAGCGGGAATTTATTTATTTTTAACCATGTCGAGACATTCAACTCCTTTGTCAATGTTAACACAATTAAGATCTTCAAACTTGTTTCTCCCAGTGTCAAAGCTTAAAGTCCTTAAAGCAATGGTTATCTGACGATGAATAGACTTATTGAGATTAAAATACTTCAGTTCGACCTATACCAAGTTACAAATGCAAAGAAGAAAATAATTCAGACAAGTTATCTTTTGATGTATCAAATCACTTGTTTACCTTATACATGGCCATATCAAAATATCACAGTGTAGGGACTGGGCAGATAGGGCTGAAGGAGTGAAGGCCGGAATCGCCATTTTGGCGGGAGATCCAGTTTTGAGAGTCGACCTGGCACGGCGATCGTGTCCGTACTCTATTGGCCGAGACACCCTAGGGTTCCTGAAGGTCACGTGACGTCATCCGGGGGGGGGGGGGGGTTTGAAACTCGGACTTGCGTGCGGACTACGAGACTGTCCAGATGTCAAGCGGATAGTCAGCACTTGATTTAAGCATTGTTCCCTATCTAGTGGTGGGACCACTGAGGCTCGTTATAGCCTGTGTTACATTCGGCCAGTGACTGTACCGGGTGGGCCGTCACTGTATGTATATAGTTATAGTGTTTGTAAATAAATAATGTATATATGTGAAATACATGAGTTTGTGTATTCGACCACCTAAGTTATTCATCCGGACGAGATAGGGAAGGTACCCTTCTGCACAAGCTCTTACGCACCCAGTCAGAAAAGAACCCAGCGCAGACAGGCACAGTAAGAGGTCTCTCTACATAGAGAATGTCCATATAATGTCAATTGGAATCTAACTTCGAAACTCTATATAGCCTTTAAAATATAAATTTAAGGAAAAAAGTGACTGAAAATAAATTAAACATCATATTCAAATCTATTTAATATTGATTACCAATTTGATTTGATGATAATTTCAACAATATTCGTTTAGTATTTAAAGAATTATGGAAAGTTGGAACATTCACCAATAAATTAATTCATTTTATAAAAATCGTTCATAATTATCTAATATTAAAAAAAACATTACGCAAACTTCTAAAATATATTTCTTCATTCATTGACTTGAAATCATATTTAATTTTGGAAATTAATTTCTGAGCTAAATTCTTATAACGCATCACCGTTATGAAACTACCCAACTTTCAGTAATAAAGTATCAGTGATGTGCAGTAGATATGAGACTCATGAAAAAAGCTGAAAAAAAATTGATTTCTCCCTGAGTGGGATTCGAACCCAGTCAGCAGGCGTGACATGTAACTGAGAAACGTAGGTTCGAATCCCACATACGGTGAAACAGAATTCTTTCAGCTAACTATTACAGCTTTCATTACTCTTGTAACACTGAACGAACATCGTTGAAAATCGAGTTTTAAATAGATATGATTGTGACCTTCAATTTCTCATCAGGCATATTTTTCCCTAAAATGCATATTTCAGAAGTTACGGAGTTTCGAAGTTATATTCCCATTGACCCATCATCAAAAAATTATCTAATATTTGGGTAGGGCTGAATATATCGAAACGATAATATTTATAGTGAAATTTTCCAAGTTGAACTTAACTAATATAAGAATCAAGTCAATTTTTGAAACAATATCATTATTAACATTTATTTAAACATGTTGAATCAGATAACATATATATCGTATTAATCATTTATCTCCATATCATGCGATTTAAAGTGAAACAACAGTTTTCACTCATACATAATACTGTGATCAACATAAAATTTACCAAACACATAAAGAAAATTACATAAAAATAGATGAAGGCACTTTTTACATTAAAATGTTTTGGGGCAAAGAATGAAAGATAACTATGGTAAAAGAAATCTGGAAATCTTCAATTTGAAACTGTATAGAATTCCGTAATATTTAGCATAACGAAAGTTTTGACTATGAAGCCTATATCATGGATGGCCAGAACTACTAGGTCCGAACACTTTGCTTTTGACGTCACCAACGTGGGGCTATGGAAGAGTCGTAGACTAGAACAAGATATAGGGTTCATCGCTTGCTTTGGGCAAAAATATGTATTAAACTTATAAATGCTTCGCAAAAATGGGAAAATTAGTATTCAACCAATTTAATATTGATTACTGGGAAACAAATGGAAAAAAAGGCATTTTTTTCTGTAAATCCTATCATATGGAGGAGATAAAAAGAATTAAAAATTGTAGATATGAACAAAATCTATGGTTCATGCTTGCTATCGGCAGAAAATTTTAAATGCATCGCATAAACGGTGAAATTTGTATTCAACTAATTTTAGTCATGAATACTGGGAAAGAAAGGAAAAAAAATACATTTGTTCTATAAATCCCGCCATATGGAGGAGATAAAAAAATATGTCGAAAGTTAGAAGTCTTATTACAAGCAACTGATACGATGATTTTGTAACTGCTATCAAAGTCAACTTCCTGAGTTTTAACACCTCAATTCTTATATTTGTATTTTAACTAAGAGAATGCAATAGAAACATAAACATTTTACGCTTTTATGTTGTTTTCCCTCTGGCGGCACTTTTTTGCACACCATGGACTAAATGGCCAGGACACAAGGACCCCGAGGGCTCAGAGAAAGATCAGAGTTGAGGACCCACTGTAACAGCTGTTGGGAGACAGATGGTAGCCTCCCGTCAAGGCCACCCAGCATGTTCTTTAACGTGCACAGAGTAGACTCTCCCGCACACGGCGCCACGGCTAACGTCCCATCCGACGGAAGGCGGCCTTTCCAAAAACATCGGTGTCCCCTACTGACCGTGGGCAGAGCGAGGAATTTTGCGGAGATAAGTCTCAACGCTGACCCAGCTGGGACTCGAACCTGGGAACTGCAGATTACGAGCCTGGAGCACTGCCGACTGAACCACCCCCGCCCCCACGATTTTATGTAGTAATTTATTCCTTATAAGTGAAACTGGCCAAAAAAAAGCATTTGACATTTCTTAAGGTACATATGTTAAGTATTTAAAAATAATAAATGTATGTATCATGAAAAGAAAATACTTAAGTTGAAGATCAATTCAGAATCTGTTCTACAAATCACTTACTAGTTTTTTCCATATAAGAAATGCATACATGTTTGCAGTACAGTTTCGAAAAGAACATTGACATAACCTTAATTTCCAATTTCAAAGAAAAAGAAATGGTAGAATTAGATTGTATGGATTATATATAGCTGTCACTGGACAAATATTTAAACTACTAAGATTACAAAAAATAAAGCAGCTTCAAAGTATTGCATCACTGAAAAAAAAAGTCATATACTTAATATTTTACCCAATTAAAAAGACCTTGATCCTTACTCAGAAATTACTTACAATAAGTAAAATTCTCTGTCGTTAAGCAATCAAATTTTTAACTTTATCCTTCAAGCTATTTGCATGTTAAAACTTTCTATGAGAAAAATTCAGGAGCTTTTCCGGTCAAGGACTTTCTGAAGATGGCGCGCTGTCCTTGCTCCGAAAGGTTTCCATTATTTCTGAAAAAAATTATAACGTGCAAACACTTTGAAGGATAAACTTAAACATTTTTTGCTCAACAACAGAGAACTTTATTGTATTTGATACTATATAATATAGGGACAATTAACAAATTTCGAAATTAGCAAAAAAAAACATATGAAATATCACAATCAAAGGTGTATCTTGATGAAATGTCTAAGGCATTAAAGTTTCAATATTCAGTTTTAAGTTGAAGCATGTGGGGTAACTTTGTGACTGTGCAGTCGATGCAGCAACAGTTCTCACAGTTCAATCAGATGTCCTCGGATTTTAACGAAACTTCTATTACCTGTGAACTACGTTACCTAACTGCTCCCAAAACGAGCTGTATCATAAACGATTGTGAGAAGAGAAATATGAAATTCCATTGTGAAAGGAATCGGCATTCTCCTTTAAGCAGCATATTCTGTAGAGAGAGACTCCGTTGGTTTGGCCATGTTGTCCGTATGGATAATCATAGATTGGCAAATAGAGTTATGAACAGTGTGCCTACAGGTCACAGAAACAGGGGAAGACATAGGTGGGTAATGTCAAACAGGACCTTGTTAGAATTAGTGTACAGTGGCTAGAAGCAGCAGATATAGGCTCAGGACAGATATGCTAGGAGAACTAAATTGCATGGTCTGGTTGGACCTTCTTAGCCCATGGCTGCTTGAGGATGATGATGATGATGATTATTGTGCATTCAAGATATTAGCTTGGATGCATAATAAACCCTCGATTAACCGACATTTATTCGTTCAGCTAGGTTTAACCGATCAGAAGCTGAAGAACAGTTGAATTTTGGGGGGAACACTTGATAACTTCCCCCAGCAGTCAGCAAAGCAGTGTTGTCAACCTATTAAAGAAATTAAATAGATTTCATCACAGATTCACATATTTTAGCATTTTCTTGAGTAGAATTTTAAATAACATTTCTACTTGTGCAATTTCATTCCCACAACTTTTCCACCGATTATGCTCCCTGAAAATCGATTTCAGTATTTTTCATCAGGGAAATGTGGGTACTTTTAAGGTGCTAAATTAGTAGTTTCCAATTCGATTGTGTGAGAAAGAAAAAGAATGCAATTTATGGCACTGCTACCAGTGGCCCTTTTTTTTACAGTATAAAACAACTGAAACTGAAATAACTAGAATTGTGTCTTCGAGTCGACGTACTGTTATGATACATACTACTGTCATATAGATCAAGCCCGGATCTATAAGAAATAAAGGGGGAGGGGGCAAGCGACGCAATGGAGCAGGCAAAAAAATTGAATGATGACAAGCGACTTCATTTCCATTGCAGCATAACATTTTCCCCTTCATTAGAGATGTTTAACAAAAATTCTTGAAACAATGCATGAAATATGCAGAAGTTTAAGGATTTTTTGCTGCCTACCCCTAGATCCGAACTTGATATAAATTAAACTATTATTATTTGGTTGGGTTGTTTTACCTCTGAGCAGCACTTTTTTGCACACAATGGGTTAAATGGCTAGGTCATAGGGACCTGAAGGACTCAAAGAATGTTGGGGAAGGAGATCAATGTACTGCTGATAGGAAACAGATAGAACATGTCCGTGCAGTGTGCGCAGGATATGTCTTTCCTGCACGAGGAGCTACAATTTAATCTCTCATCCGATGGATGACTGCTATCTTCCATTACTAATGTATCCAATATATCAGTGGTTCTCAACCTTTAATGCTTCACGTACCCGTTAGAAATGTGCATGCAACTGGCGTACCCCTTATATAGATAGGTAAAACTATAGTATTAGTATAATAATGCCAACTTAACGACTTTATTACTAGATCTAGCGACTTTTCAGCTCGCACGGCGTACCCCAAAAAATTTTACCTCGTACGTCACGTTGAGAACCCCAACACTATATCATCGAAGACATATTAGTGTTTGCTGTGGAAATCTCAATTTAAGACGGAAGTATTCGAACCTGGAAGAAAAACATTAAAGGCCCTCGCACACTATCAATCCATGCTCTGACTCGCGTTTCGGGGCCTTCGTGACCTGGAGATTTAGTTAATTGAGCTGCAAAATTATTATTCTTCGAGATAAAATAACCCAGTCCTGGGTTGTGGACTCTCAGGACCTGAGCTCTTTTTTTTTTCTCCTCTGAGCGGCACTTTTTTTTTGAACATAATGAGCTAAATAGCCAGGTCACAAGGACCCAGAGTAGGTTGGAGGAAGGTAACCCACTGAACAGCTGTTAGGAGACAAATGGTAGTCTCCCGATAAGACTATTCATTGTGTTCTTTAACTTGCACAGAATATGGCTCTCCAGCACACGGAACCACGGTTTAACGTCCCATCCGACGTGGACTTTCCAAGCCCATCTGTGTCCCCTACTGACAGAGGCAGGGCGGGGTGTTTTGCAGAGATAAATTTAAATTACGGTGGTAGATGGTCAAGAGATATTTCACTGATTGGGGATAATACGAATATTATTATCCGAATTTGAGGGATAACCAGACAGATTAATATGAATATTATTATCCCAATTTGAGAGGTAATGAATTAGTGAAAGATTACCACAAAATCCCCATACGTATATCGTTCGCTCTAAAGAAGACATGATCGAAATCCGGCCCATTTAACAATTTTTTTCCCGGGACGCGAAAAATTTGGAAAACATAACACATTTTTCTTTTAGTTTGGCTAAAGTGAATGGTGGTTTAAAAAGCCTAAAATTTAAATAACATCGTACAACTACCTACAAAACTATCGAAACCGAATATTAAGCAGCTCATTTCTGGGATCCAATCCAATCCTTCAAACAGCACTTCGACAAGAAAACTTCAATTTTCACGTTAAAATAAACTTTATATTAATATTTAATTTTTTTCTTTTTCTCGAAGAAAAAGTATTATTTTGTATTGATAGATATAAAAAGTAAAATGCAATAAAAATAATTAAACATTTTTTGCTTTTTTTTATTGCATCCTTCTCTCAAATAGTGACCCCCCAGGAATTATAGTCATTTTTCATTTCGGCCCAATACCCAAATCTTTTGTGCATCCCTACTCTAAATCTCCTAAATTGATGTTCAACGTAGATAATCATTTGCCAGTCAAAGTAAAAATAAGATGACGGTGTTACCGATCTGCAAGGCACAGAAGAAAACACCAAATTAAACTGTCTGTATTATGTGCACTGTCTCATTCTTAAGATTTGTCATTGTTTCATAGTTGATCATGTTTCATTCCAATAAATAATCCAGAAAAAGTAGTATACACTTATTTTTTTTCTATTACATAGCATACAGTGTGACAAATAAATCCCGCTGAAAAATATCACTGGGAGAGATAAGTCCCATTGAAAAATATCACTAGGACAAAAAAGTCCCATAGAAAAATACCACTGGGAGAGAAAAGTCCCATTGAAAAATACCACTGGAACAAATAAGTCCTTTGAAAAATATCACTGAGAAAAATAAGTCCCACTGAAAATACCACTAGGAGATATAATCCCCATCGAAATAACCACTGGGACGAATAAGTCCCATAGAAAAATACCACTGGAACAAATAAGTCCTTTGAAAAATATCACTGAGAAAAATAAGTCCCACTGAAAATACCACTAGGAGTTATAAGTCCCTTCGAAAAGCCACTGGGACGAATAAGTCCCATTGACAAATACCATTGGGACAAATAAGTCCGACTGAAAACTATCACTAGGTCAATCTCATTTTAAAAAAAATTATCCATTGAAAAATACCAATGGAACAAATAAGTTCCATTGAAAATACCATTGGGAGAAATAAGTCCCATTGAAAAATACCACTGGTACAAATAAGACTCACTGAAATATGCAACTGAGACGAATATGTCCCATTGAGAAATACCACTGGGACACATACGTCCCATACCCAATCAATCAGTTTTGTTAAATACACTTCCCACTTCACTTGCAAAAATAGAAATTTTTTTATGTTACATAATCAATAATGAATTCCTTAACATAAATGCATGAACCGCTTTTTTTAAAAAAAATAGATAGTAAAGGGTTAAAGAACACATTTGACATGACACATTTATTCTGTCCCTTAACAAACACACTTGACACGATTCATGTATTCTGTCACTTAACAGTTGCTCCTTGTGCATATTCTTGTCACTTAACAGTTCTCTTTTTCTTAGTTTCCGTTTTACACTGTGTACGAAACGAAAAGTGCCACTCACAGGTAAAACGACTCACCCTGAGAGGAATAAAAAACTGTTATCCGTTGTACCCCTCTTTGTTGATTATATTAAAATACAATGTCACTTTCACGAACAAATGCAAATGAAAGGCAACACAATTTTCAGTGTCAGCATACAATTACCATTCTGCATTAATCACTATCAGTTATCGTAAAGCAAACTTCAACCACTTATGTGTTTCACCCATATTTTTGAGTTAGTAAATTCTCTTCAGAAAATAAATAGCGAAGTAAATGATTTCATATCTATAAGATAGTTCACCTGCGACAATTACACAAACCGCTGAAATGTTCTTTTGTTGAAAGTATCACTCATACAGTAAACAAAACCGATCAATTTCCTCTGGAAGAGACTCCTTTCATCACGTTAACAAATCGCTTTCGTAAAGCAAACTGTCTCATCGTCTGGGAATACAGAAATTCCGCAATAGAATTCATGAAATGGCATTGACAAAGAATTGTTGTAACACAGATTCTCTCTATAAAAGGACCGAGAAGATCTAGCAGATTATAAACATCTGAAGTTCGACTCAACGCATCATCTGCAAAAGAAGGTCTTCGGCTCCAGCACCTACCTTCAAATATGAAGCAACGGTTAGCTCTTTCGTCTTTTTTCATCCTGATGTCATTTATTTATGGCACTCTTGTAGGTAAGATCATTTGATTTTTCTCATTTAAAGTAACAGGTTTCTTTCACCTAAATTGCAACCTTAAGTAGTAGTGTAAATCATTGTCTTCCTGGTATCATTTTTTTCCTGCTGACTACAATGAAAAATCATCAATTGTTCGTATTTCCCTCTATTTTCTATTGAAGTCGGTTGAAGGCAAAACTAAATTTTTAAGATTTTAATCGTGCGAAAGTAGAATTTAAAGTGCTTTGTTCCCAACAATCTACATAGCTCCCTATTATGTCAACAGTAACTCAGATACAGAATTCAATATCTTTGAAATAAGCTTGATATGAAAAAAAAATTGTGCTTGAAAATAATTTGAAGATCTCACTGAAATCCATGCTCGGATTTAAAAAAAGGGGTGGTGGACAGGGACAAGCGACTAGACGTTTTAACCGTCTTTAAAATGCAGAAGAGTAATAATTTTACCCCTTCGAATTTCTTTACTAACATCCATAAGGGGTGCGAGAGAGATAGGCATTTCAACATTCGTAAAAAATTTTAGTTCCTTTCAACCTTCATTAAATCTGGTCATTTTTGTTATTCATTCATTATAATTCATTTATGACATGAATGCCTTTCAAAACAGAATTTTAGTATTCTATTTAAAGTACGAAAATTTAAAGTGAACGTTTCATGTGATGTAGCCCTTTCCAAAGATTTTCGTACACATACTTTAAAAAACCCTACTCTACAACTTTAAATACTTAGTTGCTAAAGTTCTTCTTACCTTATACGAAAGTTAAATCTGAACTCTATTGTCTCTCATAACTGAATATAGTGCAGCCATAGACCACCCCTAATTCTCTTTTAAAAGACCCCTTAACCCACCATTAAAACCCATCCGTTATGTCCCTGGAAACTGAATTATTGTAAAAATTATTAGCTCATGAATTTTTATTCAAACGTTTTTTTTTTCATATATCCAATATCCTTTTCATTTCTGATATTTTTCTTTAATTACATTCTTGAAATATTTATTTTATTATTTTGTGTATATTTTATTAATCCTATATATTATTTGCAAAATTAATAAATACAATCATTACTATTCTTTACATAATAAAAGAACATTTGAACAATTCCCGAATATCCTGGTCACATATTGCAACACTGTTGTTTATTAACTGTGATGATAAACATATTATGTTAACGGTGATTCTATTATTCTAATATCTTAACTATGATTCACTTGCTTTTACAGCAGATACTGCAGCAGGACGACCTGCTAAAAGTCCTGATCTTGATACATTATTAGAACACTTACTATGTGACTTGACTAATTACCTGGAATGCCTTCTTACCGTAAGTGACATACTCTTTTATAAAATCTGAAAAGTATCAATTGTTGTGAAATGTTTTATTAATTAATTAAAAAAATTTTAAAATGTGTTCATTTTTCAGTATAGTAAAACAGTATTGCATACTACTTGAAATTTCGTTTTAGTTTCTTTACAAAGTAATTAATATTTGGTCAAAGTTAATATTATTTTTATGGATAAATATTGCTTCTTCAAAATGCCCTAGGAGTCCCACTGAACAGCTGTTAAAGAGCAGACTGAAGTCCCTCGTCCAGCATGTTCTTTAACGTGCACAGGGTATTGTTATTCTACACACTTGATAACAGCTTTTGGCAATTCAAATATTTCGACCAAACATTTTTAAGTGCATAGAAAAATGGTTTGCCAATTCATAGTACTTTTGAAAATGCATGTTTCTATTTCTAAATCAAAATATTTTCCTGCTTTCTTAAAAATATAGTTTTTCTCCCAATTCATTACTCATTAGAAATATATGTTTCCGTTTTAAGTAAAGAATTTTTCCTGCGGCTCTTTAAGAATAAGTTTTTTATTAGTGGCTTTTCGCTACTTTGGGTTTGTCCTTTGTTTAAGGGAAGGATAAAACTCCACCAGTTATGGAGAATTTTAAAAACCATTATATGAAGGAAAAAACTGGCTTTAAACTAAAACTAAAAACAATATATTTCTTACAAAAAAAAACACTTTAGGACTGAGAAAAATAGAATGCCAATACGTTTCAAAATTTCCTTTTCTAGAATCTAACATTTATCTTTTCTACAGTCTTATGTTTCGGTTCTGAAAATGCGAAGTGATATGTGATAAAAAATTTAATTTTTTAAAAGCTCTGAATATAAATTTCTTATCTCCCTTGCAGTGTATCACACGTGCTATACATCTACGACATGGAGATCTTGGATATTGTGTAAGAAAATTCTCTTACTAACAATTAAATATTCAATGACCATTTCTTAGTGCCTGATCTATTAACCCTTTCAGGACCATAAGGTTTCTGAGAGTAAATATTAGTATGTAACTGTTTATTTCAGTTTGTTTAGACGTAAAATAAATAAAAATCATAAGAAAAATACATAACAATATGTAGTTTTTTTGGAATTTTATGGGAAATATTTTTCCCAATGGACTATAAAGGTAACACAAATTATAGTTAGGCTTATTATGCAATGTCTTTTATTTATTGGTTTATTAGAACAAAATGTTAACTAAAATAATACAAAATTATGAAATAAAATTACTATACAAAATGATGTGCTAATTATGATATTCTGCGAAGCAATTTCTTTTGGTAGTGAGGCAAAGATGGACATTGCACATAGTACATATATTATGCGTCCTGACAGTTCTGTTTTTGTTTTCTAAACGTTCCCGTTTACGTAATTGCGTTCGGCATACTTTCTATTTTGACATTCTGTATAAAAAATGAAGATAAGGTTATAATTAAATACGACAATCACCAATTTTAAAATGGGAAAAATGTTTCCCTTAGTCGTGAAAGGGTTAAACAACAAGTTATTCTTTTCACTTTGTTTACTATCCATCTATACAGGGTGAATCTGAAAAAGTGGGCAAAACTTTACGGGGTGGTAGAACGCAGCTATACGAGCAATATTCGTCATAGAATGTATGGTCGGAACGCAAGCGGTGAGAAGTTAAAAGGTAGTTTTCCACTGTCACATTTAAAGAATGAACACAAGAAGGAGAGGAGATACTCTGTGCCTCACTTGCATTCCCGTCCGCCGCACCGTACACAAAGTGCATATCCGCCATTTCGTGGTTAGTATAACCAGCCATCCTCTCGGCAATCCACGGTAGAAATGCCGTTGGGAGCGAGGACCGACCCTTTTATACCATTTCCAACGCCACCTAGCGGCTCGCCGTTTGCGTTCCGCCCATACTTTCTATGACGAATATTGCTCGTATAGCTGCGTTCTACCACCCCGTAAAGTTTTGCCCACTTTTTCAGATTCACCCTGTATACATTCAACTTCTTTGTTTTAGATATAAAAATTCTTTTTAAGTTGATTACCTATTGATCAAATGCTATTAATACGATTATCCATATATCCCAACAGCTTTAACAGTGCACTCTAAAGTGGAAACAGTTAAAAATGACAAAATTTAGGACAAATATTCTAAACGATATGTTTATGGCAGAAATTCAAATTTTTCCAGTTAAAGTGTGGTAGTCAAAAGATTTTAATTAGCAGCAGTGATTTGCTCTCTTACCCTAAGAGAAGGAGGAAGACGGTTGAGAAAATGAAACGTTTTCTTTTAAGATAGAAATAAAAAATTATTGTTATGTTGCATAGACACTAATAAAATGTTATTATTTGAATTTTTCCACTCATCAATTTCTTCGAATATCTGCTCTTAGAAAATGCTAAAGGAGGAAAATATAAAACCTAATGCTCTTTAAAAATATGCATCCCATCTTCTCCAGAGGCGATATTCTATTCCTCTAATTTTTGTTTCATTATATTCACAAGTTAGATATTGGAGAAAAAAATTATGCTGCAATAATAAAACTAATTCACAACTAATCATACAGGTCGTAACTTAATGGTCGAGGAAACCAGACACGCCACACAGGTATGATATATTTATTCAGTTTCTTAACAGCTAGTATGCTGTATAATAATGGGTAGCAAACTTAGTAGACCTATATAGTGCCGTGGATGAAACAAAGTTACTAAAGGTAACTAATAATGTTTTCCAAAAGTTACTTTTGGACGGTGAGAGAATTTATGGGCCCCTATGTAATATTATGCTCGGGGCCCATCCTTGAAAACTTTTTATCTTTACAAATCATTAATAACAATTATTTTGGACACAATGATGACATTCAGAAGAAAAAAAGCCTGTTGCGCAGTCAGGCATGCTAAAACATATGCCTACACAGTTTGCGTCACATAAAACTTTTTAGCATTTATTTTAGGGAACATATTTTGCAAAGCTCACAGCAAGATTTAGGATTTTTGAGTAAATTTAATATAGGCTACATAACATATCATGGAGAAAAACTATGCAATTCTGCGAGTCTTCATTTTTAATTATCAGTATTGAAAAATAGGCAACAATATTTGTTAAACTTCACATTAACATAATAGCAGATTCAACACTAAATGTGCCGACAAGAGACTTTTAAAATGTTATAATTTGTAACACTGACACACAGACCACAGACGATGTTACTGGAACTCGAAACATGAACAATGCAATATACCTGATCGCACGGGTTGGGTTTGGGAGAGTCCAACTGTTGCTACTGCTGCAGAGGTGGGGTGGTTAACAGGGAAAATACAAGCAAATGCTGTAAGTTAACGCGGACAAAAGAGGATGTTAAGAAATGGTTCGTTCAACTACTATTAATGAGATAATATGTCATAATCCAACTAGTATTTCTTTTTAAAAGCATATTATAACAAATAATGTTCTTATGGAAATTTATAGGATCGATATATAGCCTAACTAAGAATAATTTTTGTAAGAAAAAGTAAAGAGTCACTTAATCTGACGGGGCCCTTATTGCTGACGGGCCCCTATGCACTAGTCCCCCTTGCCCCCCCTCCCCCCCTGTCGGCGGCCCTGCAAAAGTAGATGTACGTGTCCTACCACTTCTAAGATTGTCTGGACTCACAGATCGTATAAGCGAATGAGAAACTGTAAGTCAGTCGACTTTCGGATTTATTGTTTTACATTCCTAAGAGCATTCAGATCACTGCAGGTTACAAAAATCAAATTAATGTAGGAAACAGAATATATTACATCCTTCGGAAAATTAAAATGTTCAACTATATTTTCCGCATATTTGTGTCATTAAATATAGGTTGAGTCTCAAACAAAAATTATAAATGCCATGGTCTGATAATTTTATAATCAGTAAACAACATTACAGACAACGGAAAATACAAATAATCTGCATTTTCTGTAAGTCCTTTTATGTCCCGTTCATTGTTTTATGCATAAGCAATATCTATTTTTTTGTGTGTGGATTTCCAAAAGTTTACATGTTCAAGTCACGAATACCTAAAGACTTAAACAGGATTGGAAAGGGTATTTAATGGATGACTGATGTCGAAGATAAGTAACTGAACAAAAGACCCGTGTATGCTGATTGATGATTCTGTGTCATAATTCTTCGCCTAGGTATAACTTCTCCGTCTCCGCTGAACTTTTGAGCAATACCTTAACCTTCTAAACCAGAGCTACTCAATCATATTTTCAGAATTTTGAATATTTTTTAATTTTGAATTCTGAAGATAAAAGCTCAGACTGCCTATTTGTAAACGTAAATCCCATACACACAGACACACAATTATATAGAGCGTGTAAGTTTTCATATAATTGTTATCCACACTTAGTTTTAATAAAACAATTTCTGTTTGCTTTCTATAATTCTCACACATTGTGCACTATTAATTAAGTTTTGTCAAAACCAAAATCCTACACTCTGTCCTACTTTTGTCAAGACTCAATTCCCACAATTTGTCCTAATTTTTTTTGCATAGTAATTTCTGCACTATGATTTAAATTACTTTTCGCAACTCAAATTCTGCACTTTGTCCTTTCTCTCAAAGTAACTTCTGCATCATGATTTAACTTTTGTCGCGACTCAGTTTCTGCACTTTGTCTTAACTTTTGTCTAAAATTAACCTCTACACTGCGCTTTAACTTTTGTTGAGATTCAATTTCTGCACTTCGTCTAACTTTTATTTCAACTTCCGCATCATGACTCAACTTCTGCCATGGCTTCTACTTCTATCCGATAATTCTTCTCTTCTACTCCTGCACTACTTCTATCCGATAATTCTTCTCTTCTACTCCTGCACTACTTCTATCCGATAATTCTTCTCTTCTACTCTTGCACTACTTCTATCCGATAATTCTTCTCTTCTACTCCTGCACTACTTCTATCCGATAATTCTTCCCTTCTACTCCTGCACTACTTCTATCCGATAATTCTTCTCTTCTACTCCTGCACTACTTCTATCCGATAATTCTTCTCTTCTACTCCTGCACTACTTCTATCCGATAATTCTTATCTTCTACTCCTGCACTACTTCTATCCGATAATTCTTCTCTTCTACTCCTGCACTACTTCTATCCGATAAGAGGTGGTTTTGCCAAATTCTTAAGTATTGCATTATCCTCATGGAAAATACCAGAAAAAATAAATGCTGGAACATTTCAGATTGGAAAGTAATGAACTTCTACGAGAAGAGTTTGCTATTTATTATAATTGTAACAGTGTGTAACCCTTGACATATCTACTACGATATTTGAGAAAATTGATTTGCACGGATTGACGTCAACTAATGCAAGTTATAGTTTTATGATTTTAAAATTCGGAACTTCCCTTCAATAGTGTTCCCTTAGTATTTTAAATTGTATCACCTTTTTTTCCCCAGTAGAAAAGATTCCAGCACGTTTAAATGAATTTCCAAAATATATTGTACAAGAATAAAATATTAGAAAAAAATCATTTTCTGAATATATTTTACTATTTTTCTTATTCGCTGCTACTGATACACATCTAAATTTCTTTACTTTTAGGACGGCAAAATTCAGTTGGATGAATTAAGAAATCCATCGGTAAGTGCCATCATTAAATGTTCACAGTCTTTTTGAAACCGTATTATTATTATTTTGATAAATTACACGTCTTTGGTCTTATGAACTTTACAATGAGAAATTAACTCTTTCAGTCCAGAATTGATTTGGTTACACTGACAAAGTTTGCAGCACGATATTATTTTTATCTAGATCCAAATAAAAAACTTCTGGCGAAAAAAATAAATATATTGAAAATGAAAGATAATGTAATGATGAGACTAAAGCACAATATAAAATATAATCCTGTATCAATAAAAAATATGCAAGATATTCTCATAGGAGAAACAATTTTTCAAATCATTTTTATATTAATTCAAAACAGTTTTATTTTTCCGTATGGGCAATGAAAAGATTAAGGACTTGCTTTTTGGGCTGATTTATTTCTAAGCGGCAGTTTAATACACAGTGAACTAAATGTCCAGGTCACAAGGACCCCGAGGGCTCAAAGAAGGTTTGGGAAGGGAACTCAGTGGATATCTGTTAGGAGATAGAATGAAGCCTCTCGTCAAGTCCATCCACGGTGTAGCTCTCCTGTACGAGGAGGGGTCAGGGATCATCCGATGGACGATGGCCTTTCCTAGCACATCGGTGTCCCCCTTTCAAACCGAGGGAAGAATATAGGTTTTGGGGGACATATAATCTCAACTCTGGCACAGGTTGGGACTAGAACATGGAAACAACAGAATACGAACCTGGCTCGCTACGAAATAAGCCAACCTAAGAGCAGGGCTAATTTGAGGGGGAGGCGTTGGGGTAAATCCCTCCCTCTCCCCACAAAGAATAAGAGAAAGAGTCATATAGAACCATTCCGCAGTTCTATTTTTGAGAGTTACTCACCGCCTTTGCCATCTCCGACTCAACACGAATATGGTTCCTGGCATCGCCCTGCTCATGGGAGAGATATGGTGAAATATAAAAGACTGAGAGATAGGTGGGAGATTTAAAATCAATATCATCCGGTGTATTTCCCATTGTGCACAGGGGTACATGGTGAGCGTTGAATCTAATTTTTTAGCATAAAATAAAGTTTTGTTGTAACAAACGAGAATCTTTCATTAAAGCATTTCGGCATGTTCGTTAATGTTCAGAGAGACAAGTAGTATCAGATCTAGTCTATCACTCTACGGATGACTTTTAAAAAGGGTTTCTCTCTTATTTTTTCTCTGTACAACAGTTTTACCGAGCAAAGGGCTAAAATGGCCCGGTCAGAAGAGAGTAGATTCATTGGACATGACAGAGATGGAATCCTCCCGTTACGGCCATCCAGCATGTCTTTGAATGTACACAGGGAGGGCTCACTGAAACATGGGGCAAACAACTGAACGGAGTCCTGAACATGGGTCGAACAATTGAACCGTCTTGAACATGGGTCGAACAATTGAATGGGTCTTGAACATGGGTCGAACAATTGAACGGGTCTTGAACATGGGTCCTCAAGACTTGCATCCCATTCGAAGTACCCCTCCAGGAAAAATGCCAAATATCACCTACCATGTATTCAGGAGACGAGATTTCATTCTTTTGCGGACACAATGAACTACATAGTCATGTCACAAGGATCCCGATGGCTCATAGAAGGTTGAGGAAGGGAGACCACTGAACAGCTGTTAGTAGACAAACCGAAACTTTTCGTCAAGACCATCCAGTGTGTACTTTAACCTGCACTGGGTATGAATATCCGGTATACGGAGCCACGACTTTACGTCCCTTCCCGTGTACGGTGGCCTTTTCAAGCAAATCGGTGTCACCTTTCTGATCGTTGGCAGGGTTTTAGCGGAGATAAATATCTATGCTGGCTCAGGAGAAACATGATCCTGCAGACTGCAACCTTTGCGCATTAGCGATTGAGCGAATCGCGTCCCTCTGCGCAACCGCAGATTGAAAGTAATTGGAATTAAAGCGAAAATTAAGCATTTCACTTAATATTAATAAAGGACGTCTGTGGTTCAAACAAAGAAGAATGCAACTTGGATTTTACCTTATCAGCTTTTTAACCTATTTAAAATTGTTTTCCCTTTTAAAGTTTGAAATGAAAATCAAAATCGTTTCAATTTTTAACTCCGAAATGTTTATTTCCTTGATAAAATTTTAACTGTATTAAATATTCCTAATATCTTTAAATAGGTTCACCTCAGCCGCAAAGCACTGAATCGTATATTAAAAGTAAGTGAAATTGATTTTTTTTAATATCTTTGTTGTCTGAATTTAATAGTTATCCCTATACATATTCTTATATATTTGTGTGTTAATTCTAGGTATTATGAACATTTCTTGGTATTATTTTTGAATTAAAGAAAAACATAATTATATCTCTGATGATGTGTTTGACTTGCGATTAGAAAGATTAAATGTTACTTTAAAAATCAGCTTTTTCAATAAAAGTTAATGTTAACCCAACGACATTTATTTTTGTAGATTTCTCAGACAGTATCGTTAAACGATTTCATATAGAAACGTGTTGTTTTTCTTATTCATTAAAATGAAACCCTACATATTGCAAACTGTCCACTAATTGGAAGAAACTTGATTTTGTATTTTTCTCCCTTTCAGTGTTTAACCGATAAATGCTGTCTCCCGGTGGATTCCCATGGCAACAGAGGAAAACCAGTTGATGATCAATGCGATGGAGACGATGATACTCCCTGGAATGATGATTGCGACGATGATAAAAACTCCACCAAAAAAACATCATGGAGATAAAAAGGGGAAACCTTCGAAAGGATGATGAGAACTGCAACTACCTTAATGTAGTTCTTCATTGATGATGCAAGTCTATATTTGTCCGAATTTGCAGAAGCTCTTTCGTGTTTGTTCGTTTATTTATTTGATTAATGTTAAATTTATTTAATTTATATTATTATAAAATATAATTAATATTATAATTTAAATATTATTATTTATTTATTTGATTTGTGTAAAATAATTTTAATCTATTCGTGTTTGTTGTTCGTAATATTTATTTGATTAATTTATTAATAAAATTCGACGATATAAATTATATTTTGGTGATGTTTTATTTATCATCAGTTTTTCGATTTTTGTCAATTCTTGTTTTTACTAATTTAGGAAAATTTTTACATTACGCCTTCTATAATTTTCGCTTATAAAAAGTCTGTTTTATTGGCAAATTAATGAAACACCTGTTCAAGTTAATTAATAAATTGGGATATGAGTATAAAAAGAATACTAGGACAAAAACGTTTAATAATTAGATCATAATGTATTATAAAAGAACAATAGGTCATATTATGATAGGTTATTAGAACATAAACACTATGAATTATCACTATTATATTAATAAAGAATAAGAATTATGAAAGAACACTGAAGCATTAACACTCTAAAAGAATATCAGAATATAAGGTCCATAAACGAAAACGAGAAAATGAGCTTTATAAAGGGCACTAGGGTAATAGTTGTAAAAAAAGGATTTTCATCATCATCCTCGCGCAACCATGGGCTACGGAGGTCCAACCACATCACGAAATTTAGTTCTCCAAGCATATCTGTCCTGAGCTATATCTGCTGCATCTCTCCACTGAATACCAAGTCTAACAAGGTCCTGTTCAACATTGTCTGACCACCGGATCCTAAGTCTCCCCCTCTTTAGGGCTATGAACACTGTTATGAACAGAAAAGGGTCATAATTATCCATACGTGCAACTTGGCCAAACCAACGCAGTCTCTCTATGCGCAATTTACTGTTCAGAGGAGGTTGCCGACTCCTTTGTCTATCCCCATCATTACTTACAAAGTTGAACCACTAGAATCAAAAGCATCAAGTTTCCTGCTGTCTTGTTCACAATGCGTCCACGTTTCACTACCATAACTAACCCTAGAAAAAACCAAACTATTATACAGTCAAATTTTAGTCTTTAGTTACTTTGGCTATTTCTAAACTTAAACTTCATAAATCTCCAGGGCTAGATGAAATTACTATGAAATGCTTAGAACTGGGAATGTTTCTTTTACCACTTGGATGACTGAAAATTTGAATATCTTTTATGATAAAGGCATGGTTCCTAAGGATTTTACCAGAGCTATTATTATCCCTATTTTCAAAAAAGGTGATCGCAGTTCTTCTGAAAACGATAGGGGTATCAGCCTACTCTCTGTTCCACGTAAAGTTCTTTGCATGGTTGTGCTTAATAGAATTAAGAATCTGGTTGACAGGCAATTCCGTGATGAGCAATGTGAATTCAGAAGTGGTAGAGGATGTGCAGATCAGATATTTTCACTTAGACAGATTGTTGAGAAATGTTTAGAGTTTAGAAACTTCTGGTTGCTAACTTTGTTCATTGCAAATAGGCTTTCGACTCTGTTGATCGTCATAATTTGTGGTTGATTGTGAGATAATATGGTATACCAGACACAGTTGTTAACATTATGAAAGCTCTCTATAATAACACTGAGTCGTGTGTGAGAGTTGGTAAGGCTTGTAGCAATTGGTTTAGCATTACTTCTGGTGTTCGACAAGGGTGCATTTTGTCTCCTTTTCTCTTTAGCTTGGTTATTGATTATGTTATGCGAAATTCACTTCAAGGGAAAGATTTTGGCCTTAAATGGGCTGGAGATACGAAACTTTCTGATTTAGATTATGCTGATGATTCAGCCCTTTTGGCAAATGATGTTGATGACATCAACCCTTTCATTCGAGCTGTTGATGAGACTGGTAGTAGAGTAGGTTTAGTTATAAACAGAGAAAAAACTAAATTGATGAAAATTGGTCAGGCAGACTGTGATTCAGTTAATCTGAATGGTTGAACCCTTGAGCAGGTGTCACAGTTTAATTATCTGAGGAGCTATGTAATAGATACTTGTGATGTGCGGCATGAGATTAACTGACGAATAGGTATTGCTGCCGGGACTTTTAAGAATCTATGGAGAGTGTGGAGAAATAGGCGCATATACCTAAAGGCTAAAATTAGACTGTAAAATAGTTTGGTTCTTTCTAGGGTTAGTTATGGGAGTGAAACTTGGACACTTTGTAAACAAGATAACAGGAAACTAGATGCTTTTGATTCCAGATGCTTACGCAGTATCTTGGGCATTAGGTGGTTCAACTTTGTAACTAATGATGAGGTTAGGCAAAGGAGTTGGCAACCTCCTTTAAGCAGCATATTGTGCAGAGAGATACTCCGCTAATTTGGCCATGTTGCCCGTATGGATATTTTTAGATTGGCGAATAGGGTTATGAACGGTGGGCCTAAAGGCCTCAGAAGGAGGGGGAGACCTAGGATACGGTGGGCAGACAATGTCACATAGGACCTTATTAGAATTGGTGTGCAGTGGCCAGATGCAGCAGATGTAGCTCAGCACAGACTTGCTTCCCCAACTAAATTGCACTGTCTGGATGGACCTCAGTAGCCCATGGCTGCTTGAGGATGACGATGATGAAGTACATGCGACTATTTCTTCACACCCTCCATAGATTCCTAAAAGTCCCAGAGGCAATCCCTATTCGCCTGTTAATCTCATGCCGCACATCACCAGTATCTGTTACATAACTCCCAAGGTAATTAAACTGAGACACTTGCTCAAGGGTGCAACCATTCAGAGCGACTGAAGCACCAACTGTCTGACCAACTTTCATTACTTTAGTTTTGTCTCTGTTTATCACCAGACCAACTCTATTACCAGTCATCAACAGCCCTAATGAAAGAATTCATCTCATCGACAACATTAGCCAACAAGGTCAAATCATCTGCATAATCTAAATCAGAAATTTTGAAATCTCTAGAACATTAAAGACCAAAATCTTTCTCTTGCAAACAATTTCGCATAACTTAAGTACATTGAAAGAATATTAGAACGTGAGTATTATAAAAAAATTCTGGGATATCAGTACAATAAAAGAATATTGGGCATTAGTATTAGAAAGGAATGTTAGGGCTTTAGTAAGTGCAAAACATTATTAAGACATAAGAATCATAATACCATATCAGAACAGAAGTATTATAATGTGATAGAGGTTAATAAAAGTTTTAAAGGACACTAAAATATAAGTATATTAAACAATATATTACACCAGGGCAGAAGTATTATAAAGTGATAGAGGTTAATAAAAGTTTTAAAGAACACTAAAATATAATTATATTAAACAATATATTAAGTACTGATGAAACTCCGAAGTTAAGAAGTGACACGGATATAAATATTGATGTATACTTTTAGAATATAGAGAACCTGATTTGTTCTCAGAAAGTCGAAGAGATCGTGGGTTCGAATCTCACTTCCTGCGAAACTCCATTTTTCCAACTAACTCTGCAAGTGTTACTATTAAAATATATTACAATTAGACTTTAAAGCAGTAGTTCTCAATATCTTTTGGACCAACGCCTCCTGCACAAACTATTATTTTTTTAGTTCCTCCTTAATGAAAATCAAATGCTTTTTCATGTACAAAACTATTTGAAAAAATATTTACAATATAAAAAAAATTTCAGAATATTTCGTTACCTAAATTTCAAAGGTTTTTCTGCCGAAATAAAACATGCATAACTATGTTAGTCTACATATTTGATATTTTATTCCATCTATTTTTCTCATAAAAACTCAAGAAAATGCCACCGTTGGGGAATACTGTTTTAGAATATTAGCGTTCCGTAATATCCCACCAATATATTGGTGGGATGGGGAATTGGTAATGAATTGTGATAATTGCAGAGAATGTCTTTCCAACTTCAAACTATTTTATCTTTAAGGTGGGACTGAGAAAAGTGATTTAAAAGTTGTTTCTGTCAGATGAACAAAAGTCCAGAAAGAAGGTTTTCTTGTCTTCCACATTGTCAGCAGATATTTCACGTTAACTGTTTTTCAGTAATCTCCAACCATGTCGCCGTCAAGTGGCCGAGTGGTTAGCACTCTTGGCTACTGATCTAAGGACCTGGGTTCGAGCCCCGGGTAAGGCATGGATGTATGTGTTGTTTTTCTGCTGAGGTCCGGCCATCCTCTTAGACCTTCTACTCTGGCATATAAACTGACAGGCTCATGTCAGACCTCTGTGGCAAGCAGCTGCTTGAGCGGGAATTTATTTATTTTTAACCATGTCGAGACATTCAACTCCTTTGTCAATGTTAACACAATTAAGATCTTCAAACTTGTTTCTCCCAGTGTCAAAGCTTAAAGTCCTTAAAGCAATGGTTATCTGACGATGAATAGACTTATTGAGATTAAAATACTTCAGTTCGACCTATACCAAGTCACAAGAGCAAAGAAGAAAATAATTCAGACAAGTTATCTTTTGATGTATCAAATCACTTGTTTACCTTATACATGGCCATATCAAAATATCACAATGTGGGGACTCGGCAACTAGGGCTGAAGGAGTGAAGGCCGGAATAGCCATTTTGGCGCGAGATCCAGTTTTGAGAGCAAAATGAACAAAGGCGAGAAGAGTCGACCTGGCACGGCGATCGTGTCCGTACTCTATTGGCCGAGACACCCTAGCGTCAATGAAGGACATGTGACGTCATCCGGCGGGGTGGTTGAAACTGGGACTTGCGTGCGGACTACGAGACTGTCCAGATGTTAAATGGATAGTGCGCACTTGTTTTAAGCATTGTTCCGTATCTAGCGGTGGGTTGGGTTGGGTTGTTTTACCTCTGAGCGGCACTTTTTTGCACACCATGGGCTAAATGGCCAGGTCACATGGACCCCGAAGGCTCAGAGAAGGTTGGGGGAGGGGACCCACTGGAACAGCTGTTGGGAGACAGATGGTAGCCTCCCGTCAAGGCCATCCAGCGTGTTCTTTAACGTGCACAGCGTATGGCTCTCCCGCACACGGGGTCACGGCTTAACGTCCCTTCCGACGGACGGCGGCCTTTCCAAGCCGATCGGTGTCCCCTACTGACCGTGGGCAGGGCGGGGAATTATCTATCTAGCGGTGGGACTGCTGAGGCTCGTAATAGCCTGTGTTACATTTGGCCAGTGACTGTACCGGGTGGGCAGTCGCTGTATGTATATAGTTAAAGTGTTTGTAAATAAATATTATATATATATGTGAAATACATGAGTTTGTGTATTCGGCCACATAAGTTATTCATCCTGACGAGATGGGGAAGGTACCATTCTGCACAAGCTCTCATGCACACAGGCAGAAAAGAACCCAGCCCAGACAGGCAGAGTAAGAGGTCTGTCTACATAGAGAATGTTCATATAATGTCAATTGGAATCTAACTTCGAAACTCTATATAGCCTTTAAAATATAAATTTAAGGGAAAAAGTGACTGAAAATAAATTAAACATCATATTTAAATCTATTTAATATTGATTACCAATTTGATTTGATGATGATTTCAACAATATTCGTTTAGTATTTAAAGAATTATGGAAAGTGGAACATTTACCAATAAATTAATTCATTTTATAAAAATCGTTCATAATTAACTAATATTGAAAAAACCATTACGCAAACTTCTAAAATATATTTCTTCATTCATTGACTTGAAATCATATTTAATTTTGGAAATTAATTTCTGAGCAAAATTCTTATAACGCATCACCGTCATGAAACTATACAACTTTCAGTAATAAAGTATCACAGATGTCCTGTAGATATGAGACTCATGAAAAACGCTGAGAAAAACTTGATTTCTCCGTGAGTGGGATTCGAACCCAGTCAACAGGCATGACTTGTAACTGAGAAACGTGGGTTCGAATCCCACATAAGGTGAAACAAAGTTTTTTCAGCTACCTATTACAGCTTTCATTACTCTTCTAACACTGAATAAACATCGTTGCAAATCAAGTTTTAAATAGATATGATTGTGACCTTTAATTTCTCATCAGCAATATTTTTCCCTAAAATTCATATTTCAGAAGTTACGGAGCTTCGAAGTTATATTCCCATTGACACAACATCAAAAAAATTATCTAAAATTTTGATAGGGCTGAATATACTGAAACAATAATATTTATAGTGAAATTTTCCAAGTTGAACTTAACTAATATAAGGATCAAGTCAATTTTTGAAACAATATCATTATTAACATTTATTTAAACATGTTGAATCCGATAACATATATATCGTGTTAATCATTTATCTCCATATCATGCGATTTAAAGTGAAACAATAGTTTTCACTCATACATAATACTGTGATCAACATAAAATTTACCAAACACATAAAGAAAATTACATAAAAATATATGAAGGTACTTTTTACATTAAAATGTTTTGGGGCAAAGAATGAAAGATAACTCATCATCATCATCCTCAAGCAGCCATGGGCAACGGAGGTCCAACCAGACCATGCAATTTAGTTCTCCAAGCAAGTCTATCCTGAGCTACATCTACTGCACACCAATTCTAACAAGGTCCTGTTTGACATTGTCTGCCCACCGCATCCTAGGTCTCCCCCTCCTTCTGAGGCCTTTAGGCACACTGTTCATAACCCTATTCGCCAATCTATAATTATTCATACGGCCAACATGGCCAAACCAACGGAGTCTCTCTCTGCACAATATGCTGCTTAAAGGAGGTTGCAAACTCCTTTTCCTAACCTCATCATTAGTTACAAAGTTGAACCACCTAATGCCCAAGATACTGCGTAAGCATCTGGAATCAAAAGCATCTAGTTTCCTGTTATCTTGTTTACAAAGTGTCCAAGTTTCACTCCCATAACTAACCCTAGAAAGAACCAAACTATTTTACAGTCTAATTTTAGTGTTTACGTGTATACGCCTATTTCTCCACACTCTCCATAGGTTCTTAAAAGTCCCGGCAGCAATCCCTATTCGTCTGTTAATCTCATGCCGCACATCACCATTATCTGTTACATAGCTCCCAAGATAATTAAACTGTGACACCTGCTCAAGACTGCAACCATTCAGATTAACTGAATCACAGCCTGCCTGACCAATTTTCATCACTTTAGTTTTCTCTCTGTTTATAACCAAACCTACTCTACTACCAGTCTCATCAACAGCTCGAATGAAAGAGTTCATCTCATCAACATCATTTGCCAAAAGGGCTAAATCATCAGCATAATCTAAATCAGAAATTTTCGTATCTCCAGTCCGTTTAAGGCCAAAATCTTTCCCTCGAAGTGAATTTCGCATAACATAATCAATAACCAAGCTAAAGAGAAAAGGAGACAAAATGCACCCTTGTTAATCAAACAAATGCACCCTTGTAAAAAAATTGTAACTTGTAACAAAATGCACCCTTGTCGAACACCAGAAGTAATGCTAAACCAATTGCTACAAGCCTTACCAACTCTCACACACGACTCAGTGTTATTATAGAGAGCTTTCATAATGTTAACTAACTTGTCTGGTATACCATAAGATTTCACAATCAACCACAAATTATGACGATCAACAGAGTCGAAAGCCTTTTTGAAATCAACAAAGCTAGCAACCAAAGGTTTCTGAAACTCTAAACATTTCTCAAGAATCTGCCTAAGTGAAAATATCAGATCCACACATTCCCTACCACTTCTGAATCCACATTGCTCATCACGCAATTGACTGTCAACCAGATTCTTAATTCTATTAAGCACAATCATGGAAAGAACTTTACCTGGAACAGAGAGTAGGCTGATACCCCTATAGTTATCACAAGAACTGCGATCACCTTTTTTGAAAATAGGGATAACAATAGCTCTGGTAAAATCCTTAGGAATCATGCCTTTATCATAAAAGATATTCAGAATTTCAGTCATCCAAGTAGTAACCGAAACATTCCCAGCTCTAAGCATTTCCGTAGTAATTTCATCTACCCCTGGGGATTTATGAAGTTTAAGTTTAGAAACAGCCAAAATAACTTCAGATTGTGTTAGAGGGCCAACATTAAAGCCACCAATGCATCTATCATCATTGCAAACAATGGGAGTAGAACTAACTACATTGTTTAGAACATCA
This sequence comes from Ryuthela nishihirai, assembly GCA_038380435.1. Taxonomy (NCBI): domain Eukaryota; kingdom Metazoa; phylum Arthropoda; class Arachnida; order Araneae; family Heptathelidae; genus Ryuthela; species Ryuthela nishihirai. The sequence goes on from JAWZYU010000013.1 coordinate 21,690,531, forward strand.
CTGAAATGCTCAGCCCACCTAGCCATGACAGAATCTTCCCCTTCTATAACCTTACCTTGTTTATCCTTCAATCCTTGTATGCCTGTCAGTTTTCTACCACACAAAACATTAACTATCTGGTACAGCTCTCTGCTGTTGTGCTGTCTAACTGCTTCCTCGGCTTTGTCAGCCAAACCATCAAGCCAAAGATTCTTATCAGCAGCTAACTGATCCTTTACAAGTTTATTAAGGTCTCTGTAATGCTTTCTATTAGGACTAGTAGGGTATTGATTAAGGGCATTCCTGCAGTTCTTTCTTTCCGAAATAAGTTCAAGTGCGTTTTCACTCAGATAATTTTGCCTCTTCTGCTCCTTTTTTCCTAAAAGAGTACTGTTAGTGTCCAAAAAAGCCTGTTTAAAATAATCCCATTCTTCCTCAACTTCAGTAGTAAGGAAACCATGACTGTCATAATGACTAAGTAACCTATCATGGTAAGCTTTGGCTATAACTGGATCTTTCAGAGCTTCAGTATTAAAAGTAAATTTTTTAACCCTAGCACAACACTTTTTAAGTTTAAGTTGCAACACACTTTTAACAAGGTAATGGTCAGATCCAATTTCAGCTCCCCTATATGTCCTGGTATTCCTATCAGAACTAGCCCATTTGCTGTTAATTAATATGTAATCAATCATATTCTTATGCAGTCCATCAGGTGAAACCCATGTGTACTTATGTATGTCGCGGTGTTTGTAATAAGTGTTAGTTATTCTGAATCCATTGAGTTTACTTACCTGTAGGAGACGTTGCCCATTGCCATTGCAGCTACCAATACCAAAAGGGCCTATTACTCCTTCCCAAAGGTCAGAGTCATTACCAACTTTGGCATTGAAGTCACCAAGAACAAGGGTAATATCTCCTTTCTTGACAGAATTCAAAATATCCTGAAGTTGTTCATAAAACCTATCCTTCTCATCCTCATCGGCATCCTCAGTGAGGGCATAACAACAGATAACATTCAAGTCTTTAACGCTTGTCTGAAATTTTGCTGTAAGAAACCTTTCATTAATGCACTCATATCCTAGAAGAGCATCGCTAGCGTGTCTGCTGAGAAGCAGACCCACGCCTTGGTGATGCTTATTGTCGTCCCGCCCTGAAAAGAGAAATTTAAGATTATTTTTAATAATCTGACCTTTATCTATCCATCTGGTCTCTTGCAAGCCGAGAATATCTAAATTATAACGGTGGAATTCTTGTGTGAGGACATCAAGAGAAAAAGCTCTGTGCAGAGTTCTCACATTCCAACTACCTATGGAGAGAAAATGGTTAGTGGGATGTTTAAAGAAACTATGTTTATTGAGAGAGGGAATGCCGACAATATCAAACAGCCCCCTGATCGCAGACATGGGGCAAAGACCCGTTTCCCCACCACTAAAGGCTGAAGCCATCTACACTGGAAGACTTCCTCCAATGTAGAATTTGACGATGCCAATAGAAGCAAAGAGTTCAGGTGCCTGCGATGACTCCTGCTCAGGATTATCCACCAGCTGATAAACATATCCTGTGAATCTATTCACTTGGGGCTGTCAACCCACAAACAAACAGAAAACACAGCGGAAGATTTTCCCTCCACAGAAGCCCACCAGTGCAGCAAAATCAGGATCCATAATCAAGCTCAGAGCCATATATCTGTCCAGTCCAGTAGGTTTATATGTTCAGCACCAGGACCCTGTGTGGTTGACCACTCCTCAGCAGGGTAGAAAAAAAAGAAAAGTAGCCATAGTTGTCCAGATCAGTAGGCCACACTAATCTGGCAGCCCTCCCCTTCCGTTCACTTCCACAAGAGAGTATTTCTTTTGAAAGGTACTAAACGGTCTGCACCACGAGAAGGCGGGGTCGGACATTAGGTGCTAGGCCTGGTCGGTTCTATGCATCATCACAGGGGATTGGTGCATAGCTCTCCTTCCAGTAGAGATGTTTAAAAAAAATTCTTGAAACAATGCATGAAATACGCAGAAGTTTAAGGATTTTTTGCTGCCTACCCCTAGATCCGAACTTGATATAAATTAAACTATTATTATTTGGTTGGGTTGTTTTACCTCTGAGCAGCACTTTTTTGCACACAATGTGTTAAATGGCTAGGTCATAGGGACCTGAAGGACTCAAAGAATGTTGGGGAAAGAGAGCAATGTACTGCTGATAGGAAACAGATAGAACATGTCCGTGCAGTGTGCGCAGGATATGTCTTTCCTGCACGAGGAGCTACAATTTAATCTGTCATCCGATGGATGACTGCTATCTTCCATTACTAATGTATCCACTATATCAGTGGTTCTCAACCTTTTATGCTTCACGTACCTGTTGGAAATGTGCATGCAACTGGCGTACCCCTTATATAGATAGGTAAAACTATAGTATTAGTATAATAATGCCAACTTAGCGACTTTATTACTAGATCTAGCGACTTTTCAGCTCGCACGGCGTACCCCAAAAAATTTTACCGCGTACGTCACGTTGAGAACCGCAACACTATATCATCGAAGACAGATTAGTGTTTGCTGTGGAAATCTCAATTTTAGACGGTAGTATTCGAACCTGGAAGAAAAACATTAAAGGCCCTCGCACACTACCAATCCATTCTCTGACTCGCGTTTCGGGGCCTTCGTGACCTGGAGATTTAGTTAATTGAGCTGCAAAATTATTATTCTTCGAGATAAAATAACCCAGTCCTGGGTTGTGGGTTGTTTCTCCTCTGAGCGGCACTTTTTTTTTGAACATAATGAGCTAAATGGCCAGGTCACAAGGACCCAGAGTAGGTTGGGGGAAGGTAACCCACTGAACAGCTGTTAGGAGACAAATGGTAGTCTCCCGATAAGACTATTCATTGTGTTCTTTAACTTGCACAGAATATGGCTCTCCAGCACACGGAACCACGGTTTAACGTCCCATCCGACGTGGACTTTCCAAGCCCATCTGTGTCCTCTACTGACCGAGGCAGGGCGGGGCGTTTTGCAGAGATAAATTTAAATTACGGTGATAGATGGTCAAGAGATATTTCACTGATTGGGGATAATACGAATATTATTATCCGAATTTGAGGGATAACCAGACAGATTAATATGAATATTATTATCCCAATTTGAGGGATAACCAGACAGATTAATATGAATATTATTATCCCAATTTGAGGGGTAATGAATTAGTGAAAGATTACCACAAAATCCCCATACGTAATCGTTCGCTCTAAAGAAGACATGATCGAAATCCGGGCCCATTTAACAATTTTTTTCCCGGCACGCGAAAAATTTGGAAAACATAACACATTTTTCTTTTAGTTTGGCTAAAGTGAATGGTGGTTTAAAAAGCCTAAAATTTAAATAACATCGTACAACTACCTACATAACTATCGAAACCTAATATTAAGCAGCTCATTTCTGGGATCCAATCCAATCCTTCAAACAGCACTTCGACAAGCAAACTTCAATTTTCACGTTAAAATAAACTTTATATTAATATTTAATTTTTTTCTTTTTCTCGAAGAAAAAGTATTATTTTGTATTGATAGATATAAAAAGTAAAATGCAATAAAAATAATTAAACATTTTTTGCTTTTTTTTATTGCATCCTTCTCTCAAATGGTGACCCCCCCCCCCCAGGAATTATAGTCATTTTTCATTTCGGCCCAATACCCAAACCTTTTGTGCATCCCTACTCTAAATCTCCTAAATTGATGTTCAACGTAGATAATCATTTGCCAGTCAAAGTAAAAATAAGATGACTGTGTTACCGATCTGCAAGGCACAGAAGAAAACACGAAATTAAACTGTCTGTATTATGTGCACTGTCTCATTCTTAAGATTTGTCATTGTTTCATAGTTGATCATGTTTCATTCCAATAAATAATCCAGAAAAAGTAGTATACACTTATTTTTTTTTCTATTACATAGCATACAGTGTGACAAATAAGTCCCGCTGAAAAATATCACTGGGAGAGATAAGTCCCATTGAAAAATATCACTAGGACAAAAAAGTCCCATAGAAAAATACCACTGGGAGAGAAAATTCCCATTGAAAAATACCACTGGAACAAATAAGTCCTTTGAAAAATATCACTGAGAAAAATAAGTCCCACTGAAAATACCACTAGGAGATATAATTCCCGTCGAAATAACCACTGGGACGAATAAGTCCCATAGAAAAATACCACTGAAACAAATAAGTCCTTTGAAAAATATCACTGAGAAAAATAAGTAAGTACTGAAAATACCACTAGGAGTTACAAGTCCCGTCGAAAAAGCCACTGGGACGAATAAGTCCCATTGACAAATACCATTGGGACAAATAAGTCCGACTGAAAACTATCACTAGGTCAATCTCATTTTTAAAAAAAATATCCATTGAAAAATACCAATGGAACAAATAAGTTCCATTGAAAATACCATTGGGAGAAATACGTCCCATTGAAAAATACCCCTGGTACAAATAAGACTCACTGAAATATGCAACTGAGACGAATATGTCCCATTGAAAAATACCCCTGGTACAAATAAGACTCACTGAAATATGCAACTGAGACGAATATGTCCCATTGAAAAATACCACTGGGACACATATGTCCCATACCCAATCAATCAGTTTTGTTAAATACACTCCCCACTTCACTTGCAAAAATACAAATTTTTTTATGTTACATAATCAATAATGAATTCCTTAACATAAATGCATGAACCACTTTTTTTAAAAAAATAGATAGTAAAGGGTTAAAGAACACACTTGACATGACACATTTATTCTGTCCCTTAACAAACACACTTGACACGACGCATGTATTCTATCACTTAACAGTTGCTCCTTGTGTCTCTTTTTCTTAGTTTACGTTTTACACTGTGTACGAAACGAAAAGTGCCACTCAGAGGTAAAACGACTCACCCTGAGAGGAATAAAAAACTGTTATCCATTGTACCCCTCTTTGTTGATTATATTAAAATAAAATGTCACTTTAACGAACAAATGCAAATGAAAGGCAACACAATTTTCAGTGTCAGCATACAATTACCATTCTGCATTAATCACTATCAGTTATCGAAAAGCAAACTTCAACCACTTATGTGTTTCACCCATATTTTTGAGTTAGTAAATTCTCTTCAGAAAATAAATAGCGAAGTAAATGATTTCATATCTGTAAGATAGTTCACCTGCGACAATTACACAAACCACTGAAATGTTCTTTTGTTGAAAGTATCACTCATACAGTAAACAAAACCGATCAATTTCCTCTGGAAGAGACTCCTTTCATCACGTTAACAAATCGCTTTCGTAAAGCAAACTGTCTCATCGTCTGGGAATACAGAAATTCCTCAATAGAAGTCATGAAATGGCATTGTCAAAGAATTGTTGTAACACAGATTCTCTCTATAAAAGGACCGAGAAGATCTAGCAGATTATAAACATCTGAAGTTCGACTCAACGCATCCTCTGCAAAAGAAGGTCTTCCGCTCCAGAACCTACCTTCAAATATGAAGCAACGGTTAGCTCTTTCGTCTTTTTTCATCGTGATGTCATTTATTTATGGCACTCTTGTAGGTAAGATCATTTGATTTTTCTCATTTAAATTAACAGGTTTCTATCAGGTCAGTTGTAATCTTAAGTAAGAGCGTAATTCATTGTCTTCCTAGTATCATTTTTTCCAGCTGACTACAATGAAAAATCATCAATTGTTCGTATTTCCCTCTATTTTCTATTCAAGTCGGTTGAAGACAAAACTAATTTTTTAAGATTTTAATCGTGCGAAAGTAGAATTTAAAGTGCTTTGTTCCCAACAATCTACATAGCTCCCTATTATTGTTATTCTATTATTATGTCAATAGTAACTCAGATACAGAATTCAATAACTTTGAAATAAGCTTGATATGAAAAAAAAAATGTGATTGAAAATAATTTGAAGATCTCACTGAAATCCAGGCTCGGATTTAAAAAAAAGGGGTGTTGGACAGGGACAAGCGACTAGATTTCCATTATAGTATAACATTTACCTCTCCGTTTTAACAGTCTTTAAAATGCAGAAGACTAATAATTTTACCCCTTGGAATTTCTTTACTAACATCCATAAGGGCTACGGGAGGGATAGGCATTTCAACATTTGTAAAAAATTTTGGCTCCTTTCAACATACATTAAATCTGGTTATTTTATTATTCATTCATTATAATTCATTTATGACATGAATGCGTTTCAAAACGGAATTTTAGTATTCTATTTAAAGTACGAAAATTTAAAGTGAACATTTCAGGTGATGTGGCCCTTTCCAAAGACTTTCGTACACATAATTTAAAAAACCCTACTCTACAACTTTAATTACTTAGTTGCTAAAGTTCTTCTTACCTTATACGAACGTTAAATCTAAAGTCTATTGTCTCTCATAACTGAATATAGTGCAGCCATAGACCACCCCTAATTCTCTTTTAACAGACCCCTTAACCCACCATTAAAACCCATCCGTTATGTCCCTGGAAACTGAATTATTGTAAAAATTATTAGCTCATGAATTTTTATTCAAACTTTTTTGTTTCACATATCCCATATCATTTTCATTTCTGATATTTTTCTTTAATTATATTCTTGAAACATTTATTTTGTTATTTTGTGTATATTTTATTAATCCTATATATTATTTGCAAAATTAATAAATACTATCACTACTATCAGTTACATAAATATGAACATTTGAACAATTCCCGAATATCCTGGTCACATATTGCAACACTGTTGTTTATTAACTGTGATGATAAATATATTATGTTAACTATGATTCAGTTATGCTGATATCTTAACTATGATTCACTTGCTTTTACAGCTGATACTGCAGCAGGACTTCCTGCTAAAAGTCCTGATCTTGATACATTATTAGAACACTTATTATGTGACTTGACTAATTATCTGGAATGCCTTCTTACCGTAAGTGCCATACTCTTTTATAAAATCTGAAAAGTATCACTTGTTGTGAAATGTTTTATTAATTAATTAAAAAAATTTTAAAATGTGTTCATTTTTCAGTATAGTAAAACATTATTGCATACTACTTGAAATTTCGTTTTTAGTTTCTTTACAAAGTAATTAATATTTGATCAAAGTTAATATTTTTTTCATGGATAAATACTGCTTCTTCAAAATGCCCTAGGAGTCCCACTGAACAGCTGTTAAAGAGCAGACTGAAGTCCCTCGTCCAGCATGTTCTTTAACGTGCACAGGGTATTGTTATTCTACACACTTGATAACAGCTTTTGGCAATTCAAATATTTCGACCAAACATTTTTAAGTGCATAAATAAATGGTTTGCCAATTCAGAGTACTTTTGAAAATGCATGTTTCTATTTCTAAATCAAAATATTTTCCTGCTTTCTTAAAAATATAGTTTTTCTCCCAATTCATTACTCATTAGAAATATATGTTTCCGTTTTAAGTAAAGAATTTTTCCTGCGGCTCTTTAAGAATAAGTTTTTTATTAGTGGCTTTTCGCTACTTTGGGTTTGTCCTTGATTCAAGGGAAGGATAAAACTCCACCAGTTATGGAGAATTTTAAAAACCGGTATATGAACGAAAAAACTGGCTTTAAACTAAAAATAAAAACAATATATTTCTTACAAAAAAAACACTTTAGGACTGAGAAAAATAGAATGCCAATACGTTTCAAAATTTCCTTTTCTAGAATCTAACATTTATCTTTTCTACAGTCTTATGTTTCGGTTCTGAAAATGCAAAGTGATATGTGATAAAAAATTTTATTTTTTAAAAGCTCTGAATATAAATTTTTTATCTCCCTTGCAGTGTATCACACGTGCTTTACATCTACGACATGGACATCTTGGATATTGTGTAAGAAAATTCTCTTACTAACAATTAAATATTCAATGACCATTTCTTAGTGCCTGATCTATTAACCCTTTCAGGACCATAAGGTTTCTAAGAGTAAATATTAGTATGTAACTGTTTATTTCAGTTTGTTTAGACTTAAAATAAATAAAAATCATAAGAAAAATACATAACAATATGTAGTTTTTTTGGAATTTTATGGGAAATATTTTTCCCAATGGACTATAAAGGTAACACAAATTATAGTTAGGATTATTATGCAATGTCTTTTATTTATTGGTTTATTAGAACAAAATGTTAACTAAAATAATACAAAATTATGAAATAAAATTACTATACAAAATGATGTGCTAATTATGATATTCTGCGAAGCAATTTCTTTTGGTAGTGAGTCAAAGATGGACATTGCACATAGTACATTATTATGCGTCCTGACAGTTCTGTTTTTGTTTTCTAAACGTTCCCGTTTACGTAATTGCGTTCGGCATACGTTCTATTTTGACATTCTGTATAAAAAATGCAGATAAGGTTATAATTAAATACGACAATCACCAATTTCAAAATGGGAAAAATGTTTCCCTTAGTTGTGAAAGGGTTAAACAACAAGTTATTCTTTTCACTTTGTTTACTATCCATCTATATACATTCAGGTTCTTTGTTTTAGATATAAAAATTCTTTTTAAGTTGATTACCTATTGATCAAATGCTATTAGTACGATTATCCATATATCCCAACAGCTTTAACAGTGCACTCTAAAGTGGAAAGTGTTAAAAATGACAAAACCCTACTCTACTACTAAAATACTACTAAAATTTTGGACAAATATTCTAAACGATATGTTTATGGCAGAAATTCAAATTTTTTCAGTTAAAGTGTGGTAGTCAAAATATTTTAATTAGCAGCAGTGATTTGCTCTCTTACCCTAAGAGAAGGAGGGAGACGGTTGAGAAAATGAAACGTTTTCTTTTAAGATAGAAATAAAAAATTATTGTTGTGTTGCACAGACACTAATAAAATGTTATTATTTGAATTTTTCCAATCATCAATTTCTTCGAATATCTGCTCTTAGAAAATGCTAAAGGAGGAAAATAAAAAACCTAATGCTCTTTAAAAATATGCATCCCATCTTCTCCAGAGGCGATATTCTATTCCTCTAATTTTTGTTTCATTATATTCACAAGTTAGATATTGGAGAAAATAATTATGCTGCAATAATAAAACTAATTCACAACTAATCATACAGGTCGTAACTTAATGGTCGAGGAAACCAGACACGCCACACTGGTATGATATATTTATTCAGTTTCTTAACAGCTAGTATGCTGTATAATAATGGGTAGCAAACTTAGTAGACCTATATAGTGCCGTGGATGAAACAAAGTTACTAAAGTTAACTAATAATGTTTACCAAAAGCAGATATACCTGTCCTACCACTTCTAAGATCGTCTGGACTCACAGATCGTATAAGCGAATGAGAAACTGTAAGTCAGTCGACTTTCGGATTTATTGTTTTACATTCCTAAGAGCATTCAGATCACTGCAGGTTACAAAAATCAAATTAATGTAGGAAACAGAATATATTACATCCTTCGGAAAATTAAAATGTTCAACTATATTTTCCGCATATTTGTGTCATTAAATATAGGTTGACTCTCAAACAAAAATTATAAATGCCATGGTCTGATAATTTTATAATCAGTAAACAACATTACAGACAACGGAAAATACAAATAATCTGCATTTTCTGTAAGTCCTTTTATGTCTCGTTCATTGTTTTATGCATAAGCAATATCTATTTTTTTGTGTGTGGATTTCCAAAAGTTTACATGTTCAAGTCACGAATACCTAAAGACTTAAATAGGATTGGAAAGGGTATTTAATGGATGACTGATGTCGAAGATAAGTAACTGAACAAAAGACCCGTGTATGCTGATTGATGATTCTGTGTCATAATTCTTCGCCTAGGTATAACTTCTCCGTCTCCGCTGAACTTTTGAGCAATACCTTAACCTTCTAAACCAGAGCTACTCAATCATATTTTCAGAATTTTGAATATTTTTTAATTTTGAATTCTGAAGATAAAAGCTCAGACTGCCTATTACTAAACGTAAATCCCATACACACAGACACACAATTATATAGAGCGTGTAAGTTTTCATATAATTGTTATCCACACTTAGTTTTAATAAAACAATTTCTGTTTGCTTTCTATAATTCTCACACATTGTGCACTATTAATTAAGTTTTGTCAAAACCAAAATCCTACACTCTGTCCTACTTTTGTCAAGACTCAATTCCCACAATTTGTCCTAATTTTTCCTGCATAGTAATTTCTGCACTATGATTTAAATTACTTTTCGCAACTCAAATTCTGCACTTTGTCCTTTCTCTCAAAGTAACTTCTGCATCATGATTTAACTTTTGTCGCGACTCAGTTTCTGCACTTTGTCTTAACTTTTGTCTAAAATTAACCTCTACACTGCGGTTTAACTTTTGTTGAGATTCAATTTCTGCACTTCGTCTAACTTTTATTTCAACTTCCGCATCATGACTCAACTTCTGCCATGGCTTCTACTTCTATCCGATAATTCTTCTCTTCTACTCCTGCACTACTTCTATCCGATAATTCTTCTCTTCTACTCCTGCACTACTTCTATCCGATAATTCTTCTCTTCTACTCCTGCACTACTTCTATCCGATAATTCTTCTCTTCTACTCCTGCACTACTTCTATCCGATAATTCTTCTCTTCTACTCCTGCACTACTTCTATCCGATAAGAGGTGGTTTTGCCAAATTCTGAAGTATTGCATTATCCTCATGGAAAATACCAGAAAAAATAAATGCTGGAACATTTCAGATTGGAAAGTAATGAACTTCTACGAGAAGAGTTTGCTATTTATTATAATTGTAACAGTGTGTAACCCTTGACATATCTACTACGATATTTGAGAAAATTGATTTGCACGGATTGACGTCAACTAATGCAAGTTATAGTTTTATGATTTTAAAATTCGGAACTTCCCTTCAATAGTGTTCCCTTAGTATTTTAAATTGTATCACCTTTTTTTCCCCAGTAGAAAAGATTCCAGCACGTTTAAATGAGTTTCCAAAATATATTGTACAAGAATAAAATATTAGAAAAAAATCATTTTCTGAATATATTTTACTATTTTTCTTATTCGCTGCTACTGATACACATCTAAATTTCTTTACTTTTAGGACGGCAAAATTCAGTTGGATGTTTTAAGAAATCCATCGGTAAGTGTCATCATTAAATGTTCAGAGTCTTTTTGAAACCGTATTATTATTATTTTGATAAATTACACGTCTTTGGTCTTATGAACTTTACAATGAGAAATTAACTCTTTCAGTCCAGAATTGATTTGGTTACACTGACAAAGTTTGCAGCACGATATTATTTTTATCTAGATCCAAATAAAAAACTTCTGGCGAAAAAAATAAATATATTGAAAATGAAAGATAATGTAATGATGAGACTAAAGCACAATATAAAATATAATCCTGTATCAATAAAAAATATGCAAGATATTCTCATAGGAGAAACAATTTTTCAAATCATTTTTATATTAATTCAAAACAGTTTTATTTTTCCGTATGGGCAATGAAAAGATTAAGGACTTGCTTTTTGGGCTGATTTATTTCTAAGCGGCAGTTTAGTACACAGTGAACTAAATGTCCAGGTCACAAGGACCCCGAGGGCTCAAAGAAGGTTTGGGAAGGGAACTCAGTGGATATCTGTTAGGAGATAGAATGAAGCCTCTCGTCAAGTCCATCCACGGTGTAGCTCTCCTGTACGAGGGGTCAGGGATCATCCGATGGACGATGGCCTTTCCTAGCACATCGGTGTCCCCCTTTCAAACCGAGGGAAGAATATAGGTTTTGGGGGACATATAATCTCAACTCTGGCACAGGTTGGGACTAGAACATGGAAACAACAGAATACGAACCTGACTCGCTACGAAATAAGCCAACCTAAGAGCAGGGCTAGTTTGAGGGGGAGGCGTTGGGGTAAATCCCTCCCTCTCCCCCCAAAGGATAAGAGAAAGAGTCATATAGAACCATTCCGCAGTTCTATTTTTGAGAGTTACTCACCGCCTTTGCCATCTCCGACTCAACAAGAATATGGTTCCTGGCATCGCCCTGCTCATGGGAGAGATATGGTGAAATATAAAAGACTGAGAGATAGGTGGGAGATTTAAAATCAATATCATCCGGTGTATTTCCCATTGTGCACAGGGGTACATGGTGAGCGTTGAATCTAATTTTTTAGCATAAAATAAAGTTTTGTTGTAACAAACGAGAATCTTTCATTAAAGCATTTCGGCATGTTCGTTAATGTTCAGAGAGACAAGTAGTATCAGATCTAGTCTATCACTCTACGGATGACTTTTAAAAAGTGTTTCTCTCTTATTTTTTCTCTGTACAACAGTTTTACCGAGCAAAGGGCTAAAATGGCCCGGTCAGGTCTCAGACATAGAGAGTAGATTCATTGGACATGACAGAGATGGAATCCTCCCGTTACGGCCATCCAGCATGTCTTTGAATGTACACAGGGAGGGCTCACTGAAACATGGGGCAAACAACTGAACGGAGTCCTGAACATGGGTCGAACAATTGAACGGGTCTTGAACATGGGTCGAACAATTGAATGGGTCTTGAACATGGGTCGAACAATTGAACGGGTCTTGAACATGGGTCCTCAAGACTTGCATCCCATTCGAAGTACCCCTCCAGGAAAAATGCCAAATATCACCTACCATGTATTCAGGAGACGAGATTTCATTCTTTTGCGGACACAATGAACTACATAGTCATGTCACAAGGATCCCGATGGCTCATAGAAGGTTGAGGAAGGGAGACCACTGAACAGCTGTTAGTAGACAAACCGAAACTTTTCGTCAAGACCATCCAGTATGTACTTTAACCTGCACTGGGTATGAATATCCGGTATACGGAGCCACGACTTTACGTCCCTTCCCGTGTACGGTGGCCTTTTCAAGCAAATCGGTGTCACCTTTCTGATCGTTGGCAGGGTTTTAGCGGAGATAAATATCTATGCTGGCTCAGGAGAAACATGATCCTGCAGACTGCAACCTTTGCGCATTAGCGATTGAGCGAATCGCGTCCCTCTGCGCAACCGCAGATTGAAAGTAATTGGAATTAAAGCGAAAATTAAGCATTTCACTTAATATTAATAAAGGACGTCTGTGGTTCAAACAAAGAAGAATGCAACTTGGATTTTACCTTATCAGCTTTTTAACCTATTTAAAATTGTTTTCCCTTTTAAAGTTTGAAATGAAAATCAAAATCGTTTCAATTTTTAACTCCGAAATGTTTATTTTCTTGATAAAATTTTAACTGTATTAAATATTCCTAATATCTTTAAATAGGTTCACCTCAGCCGCAAAGCACTGAATCGTATATTAAAAGTAAGTGAAATTGATTTTTTTAATATCTTTGTTGTCTGAATTTAATAGTTAATCTTATACATATTCTTATATATTTGTGTGTTAATTCTAGGTATTATGAACATTTCTTGGTATTATTTTTGAATTAAAGAAAAACATAATTATATCTCTGATGATGTGTTTGACTTGCGATTAGAAAGATTAAATGTTACTTTAAAAATCAGCTTTTTCAATAAAAGTTAATGTTAACCTAACGACATTTATTTTTGTAGATTTCTCAGACAGTATCGTTAAACGATTTCATATAGAAACGTGTTGTTTTTCTTATTCATTGAAATGAAACCCTATATATTGCAAACTGTCCACTAATTAGAAGAAACTTGATTTTGTATTTTTCTCCCTTTCAGTGTTTAACCGATAAATGCTGTCTCCCGGTGGATTCCCATGGCAACAGAGGAAAACCAGTTGATGATCAATGCGATGGAGACGATGATACTCCCTGGAATGATGATTGCGACGATGATAAAAACTCCACCAAAAAACATCATGGAGATAAAAAGGGGAAACCTTCGAAAGGATGATGAGAACTGCAATTGCTGTAATGTAGTTCTTCATTGATGATGCAAGTCGATATCTGTCCGAATTTGCAGAAGCTCTTTCGTGTTTGTTCGTTTATTTATTTGATTAATGTTAAATTTATTTAATTTATATTATTATAAAATATAATTAATATTATAATTTATATATTATTATTATTTATTTATTTGATTTGTGTTAAATAATTCTAATCTATTCGTGTTTGTTCGTAATATTTATTTGATTAATTTATTAATAAAATTCGAGGACATAAATTATATTTTGGTGATGTTTTATTTATCATCAGTTTTTCGATTTTTGTCAATTCTTGTTTTTACTAATTTCGGAAAATTTTTACATTACGCCTTCTATAATTTTCTCTTATAAAAGTCTGTTTTATTGGCAAATTAATGAAATGCCTGTTCAAGTTAATTAATAGATTGGGATATGAGTATAAAAAGAATACCAGGACAAAAAAGTTTAATAATTAGAGCAGAATATGTTATAAAAGAACAATAGGTCATATTATGAAAGATTAGTAGGACACAAGCACTATGAATTATCACTACTATATGAATAAAGAATAAGAATTACAAAAGAACACTGAAGCATTAATACTATAAAAGAATATCAGAATATAAGGTCCATAAACGAAAACGAGAAAATGAGCTTTATAAAGGACAATAGGGTATTAGTTGTAAAAAAGAATTTTCATCATCAACCTCGAGCAACCATGGGCTACGGAGGTCCAACCACATCACGAAATTTAGTTCTCCAAGCATATCTGTCCTGAGCTATATCTGCTGCATCTCTCCACTGAATACCAAGTCTAACAAGGACCTGTTTAACATTGTCTGACCACCGCATCCTAAGTCTTCCCCCCTCTTTAGGGCTATGAACAGTGTTATGAACAGAAAAGGGTCATAATTATCCATATGGGCAACATGGCCAAACCAACGCAATCTCTCTATGCACAATATAATGCTTAGAGGAGGTTGCCGACTCCTTTGTCTAACCTCATCATTACTTACAATGTTGAACCACTAGAATCAAAAGCATCAATCTAGCATCTAGAATCAAAAGTATCAAGTTTCCTGTTATCTTGCTTACAATGCGTCCACGTTTCACTAGTATAACTAACCCTAGAAAAAACCAAACTATTATACAGTCAAATTTTAGTCTTTATTTACTTTGGCTATTTCTAAACTTAAACTTCATAAATCCCCAGGGGTAGATGAAATTACTATAGTTGTAGGGGATGCTCAGATATTTTCATTTCATTATCAGGATAGATCAGACAGATATTTTCACTTAGGCAGATTCTTGAGAAATATTTGGAGTTTCAGAAACCTCTGGTTGCTGGCTTTGTTCATTTCAAAAAAGCTTTCGACTTTGTTGATCATCATAATTTGTGATTGATTGTGAGATCATATGGTATACCAGACAAGTTAGTTAACATAATGAAAGCTCTCTATAATAACACTGAGTCGTGTGTTACTGAGTCACTGAGAGTTGGGAAGTCTTGTAGCAATTGGTTTAGCATTACTTCTTTTGTTCGACAAGGGTGCATTTTGTCTCCTTTTCTCTTTAGTTTGGTTATTGATTATGTTATGCGAAATTCACTTCAAGGGAAATATTTTGGCCTTAAATGGGCTGGAGATACGAAAATTTCTGATTTAGATTATGCTGATGATTTAGCCCTTTTGGCAAATGATGTTGATGACATCAACTCTTTCATTCGAGCTGTTGATGAGACTGGTAATAGAGTAGATTTGGTTGTAAACAGAGAGAAAACTAAAGTGATGTAAATTGGTCAGGCAGGTTGTGATTCAGTTCATCTGAATGGTTGAAATCTTGAGCAGGTGTCACAGTTTAATTACCTTGGAAGCTATGTAACAGATTCTGGTGAAATGCGGCATGAGAATAACAGATGAATAGGGATTGCAGCCGGGACTTTTAAGAATCTATGGAGAGTGTGGAGAAATAGGCGTATACACCTAAAGACTAAAATCAGACTGAATAATAGTTTGGTTCTTTCTAGGGTTAGTTATGGTAGTGAAACTTGGACACTTTGTAAACAAGATAACAGGAAACTAGATGCTTTTGATTCCAGATGCTTACGTAGTATCTTGGGTATTAGGTGGTACAACTTTGTAACTAATGATGAGGTTAGGCAAAGGAGTTTGCAAACCCTTTAAGCAGCATATTGTGCAGAGAGAGACTTCGTTGGTTTGGCCATGTTGTCCGTATGGATAATTGTAGGTTGGCGAATATTATTATGAACGGTGTGCCTAAAAGCCTCAGAAAGAGAGGGAGACCTAGGATGCGGCTGGGCAGACAACGTCAGATAAAACCTTATTAAAATTGGTGTGCAGTGGCCAGATGCAGCAGATGTAGCTCAGGACATCTGCTGCATCTGGTCACTGCACACCAATTTGCAGCTGTCACTGCACACCAATTGTCCGTGCTTCGGGAACTAAATTGCATGGTCTGGTTGGACCTCCGTAGTCCATGGCTGCTTGAGGATGACGATGATGATGATGATGATGAAGTACATGCGCCTATTTCTTCGCACCCTCTATAGATTCCTAAAAGTCCCAGACGCAATCCCTATTCGCCTGTTAATCTCATGCCGCACATCACCAGTATCTGTTACGTAACTCCCAAGGTAATTAAACTGAGACACTTGCTCAAGGGTGCAACCATTCAGAGCGACTGAAGCACCAATTGTCTGACCAACTTTCATTACTTTAGTTTTGTCTCTGTTTATCAAAAAAAAAACAACTCTATTACCAGTCATCAACAGCCCTAATGAAAGAATTCATCTCATCGACAACATTACAAAACAAGGTCAAATCATCTGCATAATCTAAATCAGAAATTTTGAAATCTCTAGACAATTAAAGGCCAAAATTTTTCTCTTGCAAAAAATTTCTCATAACATAAGTACATTGAAAGAACATTAGAACGTGTGTATTATAAAATAATTCTGGGATATCAATACAATAAAAGAATATTGGGCATTAGAATTACAAAGCAATATTAGGGCATTAGTATTAGAAAGGAATATTAGGGCTTTAGTAAGTGCAAAACATTATTAAGACATAAGAATCATAATACCATATCAGAACAGAAGTATTATAAAGTGATAGAGGTGAATAAAAGTTTTAAAGGATACTAAAATATAAGTATATTAAACAATATATTACACCAGGGCAGAAGCATTATAAAGTGACAGAGGTTAATAAAAGTTTCAAAGAACCCTAAAATATAAGTATATTAAACAATATATTACACAAGGGCAAAGGATTATAAAGTGATAGAGGTTAACAAAAGTTTTAAAGAACACTAAAATATAAGTATATTAAACAATATATTAAGTACACCGATCCCTCTATTTACATGGTACTCAGTTCACACAATTTTGGCTTTGCACGGTCAAAAAATGCAACCAGTTTCGATTTACACGGTACTGACTGAGATTTCCTTTCTATGTACGTCTGCTGTACAAGCGGAACCGGGAATTGCCGTGGTTGCATAAGATCGCAACAAAAGAGATTCATTGTACCAACTATTATTTTTTTAGTTCCTCCTTCATGAATATCAAACGCTTTTTCATGTACAAAACTAGTTGAAAAAATATTTACAGTATAAAAAAAAATTCAGAATATTTCGTTACTTAAATTTCAAAGGTTTTTCTGCCGAAATAAAGCATGCATAACTATGTTAGTCTACATATTTGATATTTTATTCCATCTATTTTTCTCATAAAAACTCAAGAAAATGCCACCGTTGGGGAATACTGTTTTAGAATATTAGCGTTCCGTAGTATCCCACCAATATATTGGTGGCATGGGGAATTGGTAATGAATTGTGATAATTGCAGAGAATGTCTTTCCAACTTCAAACTATTTTATCTTTAAGGTGGGACTGAGAAAAGTGATTTAAAAGTTGTTTCTCTCAGATGAACAAAAGTCCAGAAAGAAGGTTTTCTTCTCTTCCACATTGTCAGCAGATATTTCACGTTAACTGCTTTTCAGGAATCTCCAACCATGTCGCCGTCACGTGGCCGAGTGGTTAGCACTCTTGGCTACTGATCTAAGGACCTGGGTTCGAGCCCCGGGTAAGGCATGGATGTATGTGTTGTTTTTCTGCTGAGGTCCGGCCATCCTCTTAGACCTTCTACTCTGGCATATAAACTGACAGGCTCATGTCAGACCTCTGTGGCAAGCAGCTGCTTGAGCGGGAATTTATTTATTTTTAACCATGTCGAGATATTCAACTCCTTTGTCAATGTTAACACAATTAAGATCTTCAAACTTGTTTCTCCCAGTGTCAAAGCTTAAAGTCCTTAAAGCAATGGTTATCTGACGATGAATAGACTTATTGAGATTAAAATACTTCAGTTCGACCTATACCAAGTTACAAATGCAAAGAAGAAAATAATTCAGACAAGTTATCTTTTGATGTATCAAATCACTTGTTTACCTTATACATGGCCATATCAAAATATCACAGTGTAAGGACTGGGCAGATAGGGCTGAAGGAGTGAAGGCCGGAATCGCCATTTTGGCGGGAGATCCAGTTTTGAGAGTCGACCTGGCACGGCGATCGTGTCCGTACTCTATTGGCCGAGACACCCTAGGGTTCCTGAAGGTCACGTGACGTCATCCGGGGGGGGTTGAAACTGGGACTTGCGTGCGGACTACGAGACTGTCCAGATGTCAAGCGGATAGTCAGCACTTGATTTAAGCATTGTTCCCTATCTAGTGGTGGGACCACTGAGGCTCGTTATAGCCTGTGTTACATTCGGCCAGTGACTGTACCGGGTGGGCAGTCACTGTATGTATATAGTTATAGTGTTTGTAAATAAATAATGTATATATGTGAAATACATGAGTTTGTGTATTCGACCACCTAAGTTATTCATCCGGACGAGATAGGGAAGGTACCCTTCTGCACAAGCTCTTACGCACCCAGTCAGAAAAGAACCCAGCGCAGACAGGCACAGTAAGAGGTCTCTCTACATAGAGAATGTCCATATAATGTCAATTGGAATCTAACTTCGAAACTCTATATAGCCTTTAAAATATAAATTTAAGGAAAAAAGTGACTGAAAATAAATTAAACATCATATTCAAATCTATTTAATATTGATTACCAATTTGATTTGATGATAATTTC
Source organism: Ryuthela nishihirai (assembly GCA_038380435.1). Classification (NCBI taxonomy): domain Eukaryota; kingdom Metazoa; phylum Arthropoda; class Arachnida; order Araneae; family Heptathelidae; genus Ryuthela; species Ryuthela nishihirai. Next base: position 21,709,566 of record JAWZYU010000013.1, read on the forward strand.
AACAATATTCGTTTAGTATTTAAAGAATTATGGAAAGTTGGAACATTCACCAATAAATTAATTCATTTTATAAAAATCGTTCATAATTATCTAATATTAAAAAAAACATTACGCAAACTTCTAAAATATATTTCTTCATTCATTGACTTGAAATCATATTTAATTTTGGAAATTAATTTCTGAGCTAAATTCTTATAACGCATCACCGTTATGAAACTACACAACTTTCAGTAATAAAGTATCAGTGATGTGCAGTAGATATGAGGACTCATGAAAAAAGCTGAAAAAAAATTGATTTCTCCCTGAGTGGGATTCGAACCCAGTCAGCAGGCGTGACATGTAACTGAGAAACGTAGGTTCGAATCCCACATACGGTGAAACAGAATTCTTTCAGCTAACTATTACAGCTTTCATTACTCTTCTAACACTGAACGAACATCGTTGAAAATCGAGTTTTAAATAGATATGATTGTGACCTTCAATTTCTCATCAGGCATATTTTTCCCTAAAATGCATATTTCAGAAGTTACGGAGTTTCGAAGTTATATTCCCATTGACCCATCATCAAAAAATTATCTAATATTTGGGTAGGGCTGAATATATCGAAACGATAATATTTATAGTGAAATTTTCCAAGTTGAACTTAACTAATATAAGAATCAAGTCAATTTTTGAAACAATATCATTATTAACATTTATTTAAACATGTTGAATCAGATAACATATATATCGTATTAATCATTTATATCCATATCATGCGATTTAAAGTGAAACAACAGTTTTCACTCATACATAATACTGTGATCAACATAAAATTTACCAAACACATAAAGAAAATTACATAAAAATAGATGAAGGCACTTTTTACATTAAAATGTGTTGGGGCAAAGAATGAAAGATAACTATGGTAAAAGAAATCTGGAAATCTTCAATTTGAAACTGTATAGAATTCCGTAATATTTAGCATAACGAAAGTTTTGACTATGAAGCCTATATCATGGATGGCCAGAACTACTAGGTCCGAACACTTTGCTTTTGACGTCACCAACGTGGGGCTATGGAAGAGTCGTAGACTAGAACAAGATATAGGGTTCATCGCTTGCTTTGGGCAAAAATATGTATTAAACTTATAAATGCTTCGCAAAAATGGGAAAATTAGTATTCAACCAATTTAATATTGATTACTGGGAAACAAATGGAAAAAAAGGCATTTTTTTCTGTAAATCCTATCATATGGAGGAGATAAAAAGAATTAAACATTGTAGATATGAACAAAATCTATGGTTCATGCTTGCTATCGGCAGAAAATTTTAAATGCATCGCATAAACGGTGAAATTTGTATTCAACTAATTTTAGTCATGAATACTGGGAAAGAAAGGAAAAAAAATACATTTCTTCTTTAAATCCCGCCATATGGAGGAGATAAAAAAATATGTCGAAAGTTAGAAGTCTTATTACAAGCAACTGATACGATGATTTTGTAACTGCTATCAAAGTTAACTTCCTGAGTTTTAACACCTCAATTCTTATATTTGTATTTTAACTAAGAGAATGCAATAGAAACATAAACATTTTACGCTTTTATGTTGTTTTCCCTCTGGCGGCACTTTTTTGCACACCATGGACTAAATGGCCAGGACACAAGGACCCCGAGGGCTCAGAGAAAGATCAGAGTTGAGGACCCACTGTAACAGCTGTTGGGAGACAGATGGTAGCCTCCCGTCAAGGCCACCCAGCATGTTCTTTAACGTGCACAGAGTATGACTCTCCCGCACACGGCGCCACGGCTAACGTCCCATCCGACGGAAGGCGGCCTTTCCAAAGACATCGGTGTCCCCTACTGACCGTGGGCAGAGCGAGGAATTTTGCGGAGATAAGTCTCAACGCTGACCCAGCTGGGACTCGAACCTGGGAACTGCAGATTACGAGCCTGGAGCACTGCCGACTGAACCACCCCCGCCCCCACGATTTTATGTAGTAATTTATTCCTTATAAGTGAAACTGGCCAAAAAAAAAGCATTTGACATTTCTTAAGGTACATATGTTAAGTATTTAAAAATAATAAATGTATGTATCATGAAAAGAAAATACTTAAGTTGAAGATCAATTCAGAATCTGTTCTACAAATCACTTACTAGTTTTTTCCATATAAGAAATGCATACATGTTTGCAGTACAGTTTCGAAAAGAACATTGACATAACCTTAATTTCCAATTTCAAAGAAAAAGAAATGGTAGAATTAGATTGTATGGATTATATATAGCTGTCACTGGACAAATATTTAAACTACTAAGATTACAAAAAATAAAGCAGCTTCAAAGTATTGCATCACTGAAAAAAAAAGTCATATACTTAATATTTTACCCAATTAAAAAGACCTTGATCCTTACTCAGAAATTACTTACAATAAGTAAAATTCTCTGTCGTTAAGCAATCAAATTTTTAACTTTATCCTTCAAGCTATTTGCATGTTAAAACTTTCTATGAGAAAAATTCAGGAGCTTTTCCGGTCAAGGACTTTCTGAAGATGGCGCGCTGTCCTTGCTCCGAAAGGTTTCCATTATTTCTGAAAAAAATTATAACGTGCAAACACTTTGAAGGATAAACTTAAACATTTTTTGCTCAACAACAGAGAACTTTATTGTATTTGATACTATATAATATAGGGACAATTAACAAATTTCGAAATTAGCAAAAAAAAACATATGAAATATCACAATCAAAGGTGTATCTTGATGAAATGTCTAAGGCATTAAAGTTTCAATATTCAGTTTTAGGTTGAAGCATGTGGGGTAACTTTGTGACTGTGCAGTCGATGCAGCAACAGTTCTCACAGTTCAATCAGATGTCCTCGGATTTTAACGAAACTTCTATTACCTGTGAACTACGTTTACCTAACTGCTCCCAAAACGAGCTGTATCATAAACGATTGTGAGAAGAGAAATATGAAATTCCATTGTGAAAGGAATCGGCATTCTCCTTTAAGCAGCATATTCTGTAGAGAGAGACTCCGTTGGTTTGGCCATGTTGTCCGTATGGATAATCATAGATTGGCAAATAGAGTTATGAACAGTGTGCCTACAGGTCTCAGAAACTGGGGAAGACATAGGTGGGTAATGTCAAACAGGACCTTGTTAGAATTAGTGTACAGTGGCTAGAAGCAGCAGATATAGGCTCAGGACAGATATGCTAGGAGAACTAAATTGCATGGTCTGGTTGGACCTTCTTAGCCCATGGCTGCTTGAGGATGATGATGATGATGATTATTGTGCATTCAAGATATTAGCTTGGATGCATAATAAACCCTCGATTAACCGACATTTATTCGTTCAGCTAGGTTTAACCGATCAGAAGCTGAAGAACAGTTGAATTTTGGGGGGAACACTTGATAACTTCCCCCAGCAGTCAGCAAAGCAGTGTTGTCAACCTATTAAAGAAATTAAATAGATTTCATCACAGATTCACATATTTTAGCATTTTCTTGAGTAGAATTTTAAATAACATTTCTACTTGTGCAATTTCATTCCCACAACTTTTCCACCGATTATGCTCCCTGAAAATCGATTTCAGTATTTTTCATCAGGGAAATGTGGGTACTTTTAAGGTGCTAAATTAGTAGTTTCCAATTCGATTGTGTGAGAAAGAAAAAGAATGCAATTTATGGCACTGCTACCAGTGGCCCTTTTTTTTACAGTATAAAACAACTGAAACTGAAATAACTAGAATTGTGTCTTCGAGTCGACGTACTGTTATGATACATACTACTGTCATATAGATCAAGCCCGGATCTATAAGAAATAAAGGGGGAGGGGGCAAGCGACGCAATGGAGCAGGCAAAAAAATTGAATGATGACAAGAGACTTCATTTCCATTGCAGCATAACATTTTCCCCTTCATTAGAGATGTTTAACAAAAATTCTTGAAACAATGCATGAAATATGCAGAAGTTTAAGGATTTTTTGCTGCCTACCCCTAGATCCGAACTTGATATAAATTAAACTATTATTATTTGGTTGGGTTGTTTTACCTCTGAGCAGCACTTTTTTGCACACAATGGGTTAAATGGCTAGGTCATAGGGACCTGAAGGACTCAAAGAATGTTGGGGAAGGAGATCAATGTACTGCTGATAGGAAACAGATAGAACATGTCCGTGCAGTGTGCGCAGGATATGTCTTTCCTGCACGAGGAGCTACAATTTAATCTCTCATCCGATGGATGACTGCTATCTTCCATTACTAATGTATCCAATATATCAGTGGTTCTCAACCTTTAATGCTTCACGTACCCGTTGGAAATGTGCATGCAACTGGCGTACCCCTTATATAGATAGGTAAAACTATAGTATTAGTATAATAATGCCAACTTAACGACTTTATTACTAGATCTAGCGACTTTTCAGCTCGCACGGCGTACCCCAAAAAATTTTACCTCGTACGTCACGTTGAGAACCCCAACACTATATCGTCGAAGACATATTAGTGTTTGCTGTGGAAATCTCAATTTAAGACGGAAGTATTCGAACCTGGAAGAAAAACATTAAAGGCCCTCGCACACTATCAATCCATGCTCTGACTCGCGTTTCGGGGCCTTCGTGACCTGGAGATTTAGTTAATTGAGCTGCAAAATTATTATTCTTCGAGATAAAATAACCCAGTCCTGGGTTGTGGACTCTCAGGACCTGAGCTCTTTTTTTTTCTCCTCTGAGCGGCACTTTTTTTTTGAACATAATGAGCTAAATAGCCAGGTCACAAGGACCCAGAGTAGGTTGGAGGAAGGTAACCCACTGAACAGCTGTTAGGAGACAAATGGTAGTCTCCCGATAAGACTATTCATTGTGTTCTTTAACTTGCACAGAATATGGCTCTCCAGCACACGGAACCACGGTTTAACGTCCCATCCGACGTGGACTTTCCAAGCCCATCTGTGTCCCCTACTGACCGAGGCAGGGCGGGGTGTTTTGCAGAGATAAATTTAAATTACGGTGGTAGATGGTCAAGAGATATTTCACTGATTGGGGATAATACGAATATTATTATCCGAATTTGAGGGATAACCAGACAGATTAATATGAATATTATTATCCCAATTTGAGAGGTAATGAATTAGTGAAAGATTACCACAAAATCCCCATACGTATATCGTTCGCTCTAAAGAAGACATGATCGAAATCCGGCCCATTTAACAATTTTTTTCCCGGGACGCGAAAAATTTGGAAAACATAACACATTTTTCTTTTAGTTTGGCTAAAGTGAATGGTGGTTTAAAAAGCCTAAAATTTAAATAACATCGTACAACTACCTACAAAACTATCGAAACCGAATATTAAGCAGCTCATTTCTGGGATCCAATCCAATCCTTCAAACAGCACTTCGACAAGAAAACTTCAATTTTCACGTTAAAATAAACTTTATATTAATATTTAATTTTTTTCTTTTCTCGAAGAAAAAGTATTATTTTGTATTGATAGATATAAAAAGTAAAATGCAATAAAAATAATTAAACATTTTTTGCTTTTTTTATTGCATCCTTCTCTCAAATAGTGACCCCCCAGGAATTATAGTCATTTTTCATTTCGACCCAATACCCAAATCTTTTGTGCATCCCTACTCTAAATCTCCTAAATTGATGTTCAACGTAGATAATCATTTGCCAGTCAAAGTAAAAATAAGATGACGGTGTTACCGATCTGCAAGGCACAGAAGAAAACACCAAATTAAACTGTCTGTATTATGTGCACTGTCTCATTCTTAAGATTTGTCATTGTTTCATAGTTGATCATGTTTCATTCCAATAAATAATCCAGAAAAAGTAGTATACACTTATTTTTTTTCTATTACATAGCATACAGTGTGACAAATAAATCCCGCTGAAAAATATCACTGGGAGAGATAAGTCCCATTGAAAAATATCACTAGGACAAAAAAGTCCCATAGAAAAATACCACTGGGAGAGAAAAGTCCCATTGAAAAATACCACTGGAACAAATAAGTCCTTTGAAAAATATCACTGAGAAAAATAACTCCCACTGAAAATACCACTAGGAGATATAATCCCCATCGAAATAACCACTGGGACGAATAAGTCCCATAGAAAAATACCACTGGAACAAATAAGTCCTTTGAAAAATATCACTGAGAAAAATAAGTCCCACTGAAAATACCACTAGGAGTTATAAGTCCCTTCGAAAAGCCACTGGGACGAATAAGTCCCATTGACAAATACCATTGGGACAAATAAGTCCGACTGAAAACTATCACTAGGTCAATCTCATTTTAAAAAAAATTATCCATTGAAAAATACCAATGGAACAAATAAGTTCCATTGAAAATACCATTGGGAGAAATAAGTCCCATTGAAAAATACCACTGGTACAAATAAGACTCACTGAAATATGCAACTGAGACGAATATGTCCCATTGAGAAATACCACTGGGACACATACGTCCCATACCCAATCAATCAGTTTTGTTAAATACACTTCCCACTTCACTTGCAAAAATAGAAATTTTTTTATGTTACATAATCAATAATGAATTCCTTAACATAAATGCATGAACCGCTTTTTTTAAAAAAAATAGATAGTAAAGGGTTAAAGAACACATTTGACATGACACATTTATTCTGTCCCTTAACAAACACACTTGACACGATTCATGTATTCTGTCACTTAACAGTTGCTCCTTGTGTCTCTTTTTCTTAGTTTCCGTTTTACACTGTGTACGAAACGAAAAGTGCCACTCAGAGGTAAAACGACTCACCCTGAGAGGAATAAAAAACTGTTATCCGTTGTACCCCTCTTTGTTGATTATATTAAAATAAAATGTCACTTTCACGAACAAATGCAAATGAAAGGCAACACAATTTTCAGTGTCAGCATACAATTACCATTCTGCATTAATCACTATCAGTTATCGTAAAGCAAACTTCAACCACTTATGTGTTTCACCCATATTTTTGAGTTAGCAAATTCTCTTCAGAAAATAAATAGCGAAGTAAATGATTTCATATCTATAAGATAGTTCACCTGCGACAATTACACAAACCGCTGAAATGTTCTTTTGTTGAAAGTATCACTCATACAGTAAACAAAACCGATCAATTTCCTCTGGAAGAGACTCCTTTCATCACGTTAACAAATCGCTTTCGTAAAGCAAACTGTCTCATCGTCTGGGAATACAGAAATTCCGCAATAGAATTCATGAAATGGCATTGACAAAGAATTGTTGTAACACAGATTCTCTCTATAAAAGGACCGAGAAGATCTAGCAGATTATAAACATCTGAAGTTCGACTCAACGCATCATCTGCAAAAGAAGGTCTTCGGCTCCAGCACCTACCTTCAAATATGAAGCAACGGTTAGCTCTTTCGTCTTTTTTCATCCTGATGTCATTTATTTATGGCACTCTTGTAGGTAAGATCATTTGATTTTTCTCATTTAAAGTAACAGGTTTCTTTCACCTAAATTGCAACCTTAAGTAGTAGTGTAAATCATTGTCTTCCTGGTATCATTTTTTTCCTGCTGACTACAATGAAAAATCATCAATTGTTCGTATTTCCCTCTATTTTCTATTGAAGTCGGTTGAAGGCAAAACTAAATTTTTAAGATTTTAATCGTGCGAAAGTAGAATTTAAAGTGCTTTGTTCCCAACAATCTACATAGCTCCCTATTATGTCAACAGTAACTCAGATACAGAATTCAATATCTTTGAAATAAGCTTGATATGAAAAAAAAATTGTGCTTGAAAATAATTTGAAGATCTCACTGAAATCCAGGCTCGGATTTAAAAAAAGGGGTGGTGGACAGGGACAAGCGACTAGACGTTTTAACCGTCTTTAAAATGCAGAAGAGTAATAATTTTACCCCTTCGAATTTCTTTACTAACATCCATAAGGGGTGCGAGAGGGATAGGCATTTCAACATTCGTAAAAAATTTTAGTTCCTTTCAACCTTCATTAAATCTGGTCATTTTTGTTATTCATTCATTATAATTCATTTATGACATGAATGCCTTTCAAAACAGAATTTTAGTATTCTATTTAAAGTACGAAAATTTAAAGTGAACGTTTCATGTGATGTAGCCCTTTCCAAAGATTTTCGTACACATACTTTAAAAAACCCTACTCTACAACTTTAAATACTTAGTTGCTAAAGTTCTTCTTACCTTATACGAAAGTTAAATCTGAACTCTATTGTCTCTCATAACTGAATATAGTGCAGCCATAGACCACCCCTAATTCTCTTTTAAAAGACCCCTTAACCCACCATTAAAACCCATCCGTTATGTCCCTGGAAACTGAATTATTGTAAAAATTATTAGCTCATGAATTTTTATTCAAACGTTTTTTTTTTCATATATCCAATATCCTTTTCATTTCTGATATTTTTCTTTAATTACATTCTTGAAATATTTATTTTATTATTTTGTGTATATTTTATTAATCCTATATATTATTTGCAAAATTAATAAATGCAATCATTACTATTCTTTACATAATAAAAGAACATTTGAACAATTCCCGAATATCCTGGTCACATATTGCAACACTGTTGTTTATTAACTGTGATGATAAACATATTACGTTAACGGTGATTCTATTATTCTAATATCTTAACTATGATTCACTTGCTTTTACAGCAGATACTGCAGCAGGACGACCTGCTAAAAGTCCTGATCTTGATACATTATTAGAACACTTACTATGTGACTTGACTAATTACCTGGAATGCCTTCTTACCGTAAGTGACATACTCTTTTATAAAATCTGAAAAGTATCAATTGTTGTGAAATGTTTTATTAATTAATTAAAAAAATTTTAAAATGTGTTCATTTTTCAGTATAGTAAAACAGTATTGCATACTACTTGAAATTTCGTTTTAGTTTCTTTACAAAGTAATTAATATTTGGTCAAAGTTAATATTATTTTTATGGATAAATATTGCTTCTTCAAAATGCCCTAGGAGTCCCACTGAACAGCTGTTAAAGAGCAGACTGAAGTCCCTCGTCCAGCATGTTCTTTAACGTGCACAGGGTATTGTTATTCTACACACTTGATAACAGCTTTTGGCAATTCAAATATTTCGACCAAACATTTTTAAGTGCATAGAAAAATGGTTTGCCAATTCATAGTACTTTTGAAAATGCATGTTTCTATTTCTAAATCAAAATATTTTCCTGCTTTCTTAAAAATATAGTTTTTCTCCCAATTCATTACTCATTAGAAATATATGTTTCCGTTTTAAGTAAAGAATTTTTCCTGCGGCTCTTTAAGAATAAGTTTTTTATTAGTGGCTTTTCGCTACTTTGGGTTTGTCCTTGGTTTAAGGGAAGGATAAAACTCCACCAGTTATGGAGAATTTTAAAAACCATTATATGAAGGAAAAAACTGGCTTTAAACTATAACTAAAAACAATATATTTCTTACAAAAAAAACACTTTAGGACTGAGAAAAATAGAATGCCAATACGTTTCAAAATTTCCTTTTCTAGAATCTAACATTTATCTTTTCTACAGTCTTATGTTTCGGTTCTGAAAATGCGAAGTGATATGTGATAAAAAATTTAATTTTTTAAAAGCTCTGAATATAAATTTCTTATCTCCCTTGCAGTGTATCACACGTGCTATACATCTACGACATGGAGATCTTGGATATTGTGTAAGAAAATTCTCTTACTAACAATTAAATATTCAATGACCATTTCTTAGTGCCTGATCTATTAACCCTTTCAGGACCATAAGGTTTCTAAGAGTAAATATTAGTATGTAACTGTTTATTTCAGTTTGTTTAGACGTAAAATAAATAAAAATCATAAGAAAAATACATAACAATATGTAGTTTTTTTGGAACTTTATGGGAAATATTTTTCCCAATGGACTATAAAGGTAACACAAATTATAGTTAGGCTTATTATGCAATGTCTTTTATTTATTGGTTTATTAGAACAAAATGTTAACTAAAATAATACCAAATTATGAAATAAAATTACTGTACAAAATGATGTGCTAATTATGATATTCTGCGAAGCAATTTCTTTTGGTAGTGAGGCAAAGATGGACATTGCACATAGTACATATATTATGCGTCCTGACAGTTCTGTTTTTGTTTTCTAAACGTTCCCGTTTACGTAATTGCGTTCGGCATACGTTCTATTTTGACATTCTGTATAAAAAATGAAGATAAGGTTATAATTAAATACGACAATCACCAATTTTAAAATGGGAAAAATGTTTCCCTTAGTCGTGAAAGGGTTAAACAACAAGTTATTCTTTTCACTTTGTTTACTATCCATCTATACAGGGTGAATCTGAAAAAGTGGGCAAAACTTTACGGGGTGGTAGAACGCAGCTATACGAGCAATATTCGTCATAGAATGTATGGTCGGAACGCAAGCGGTGAGAAGTTAAAAGGTAGTTTTCCACTGTCACATTTAAAGAATGAACACAAGAAGGAGAGGAGATACTCTGTGCCTCACTTGCATTCCCGTCCGCCGCACCGTACACAAAGTGCATATCCGCCATTTCGTGGTTAGTATAACCAGCCATCCTCTCGGCAATCCACGGTAGAAATGCCGTTGGGAGCGAGGACCGACCCTTTTATACCATTTCCAACGCCACCTAGCGGCTCGCCGTTTGCGTTCCGCCCATACTTTCTATGACGAATATTGCTCGTATAGCTGCGTTCTACCACCCCGTAAAGTTTTGCCCACTTTTTCAGATTCACCCTGTATACATTCAACTTCTTTGTTTTAGATATAAAAATTCTTTTTAAGTTGATTACCTATTGATCAAATGCTATTAATACGATTATCCATATATCCCAACAGCTTTAACAGTGCACTCTAAAGTGGAAACAGTTAAAAATGACAAAATTTAGGACAAATATTCTAAACGATATGTTTATGGCAGAAATTCAAATTTTTCCAGTTAAAGTGTGGTAGTCAAAAGATTTTAATTAGCAGCAGTGATTTGCTCTCTTACCCTAAGAGAAGGAGGAAGACGGTTGAGAAAATGAAACGTTTTCTTTTAAGATAGAAATAAAAAATTATTGTTATGTTGCATAGACACTAATAAAATGTTATTATTTGAATTTTTCCACTCATCAATTTCTTCGAATATCTGCTCTTAGAAAATGCTAAAGGAGGAAAATATAAAACCTAATGCTCTTTAAAAATATGCATCCCATCTTCTCCAGAGGCGATATTCTATTCCTCTAATTTTTGTTTCATTATATTCACAAGTTAGATATTGGAGAAAAAAATTATGCTGCAATAATAAAACTAATTCACAACTAATCATACAGGTCGTAACTTAATGGTCGAGGAAACCAGACACGCCACACAGGTATGATATATTTATTCAGTTTCTTAACAGCTAGTATGCTGTATAATAATGGGTAGCAAACTTAGTAGACCTATATAGTGCCGTGGATGAAACAAAGTTACTAAAGGTAACTAATAATGTTTTCCAAAAGTTACTTTTGGACGGTGAGAGAATTTATGGGCCCCTATGTAATATTATGCTCGGGGCCCATCCTTGAAAACTTTTTATCTTTACAAATCATTAATAACAATTATTTTGGACACAATGATGACATTCAGAAGAAAAAAATCCTGTTGCGCAGTCAGGCATGCTAAAACATATGCCTACACAGTTTGCGTCACATAAAACTTTTTAGCATTTATTTTAGGGAACATATTTTGCAAAGCTCACAGCAAGATTTAGGATTTTTGAGTAAATTTAATATAGGCTACATAACATATCATGGAGAAAAACTATGCAATTCTGCGAGTCTTCATTTTTAATTGTCAGTATTGAAAAATAGGCAACAATATTTGTTAAACTTCACATTAACATAATAGCAGATTCAACACTAAATGTGCCGACAAGAGACTTTTAAAATGTTATAATTTGTAACACTGACACACAGACCACAGACGATGTTACTGGAACTCGAAACATGAACAATGCAATATACCTGATCGCACGGGTTGGGTTTGGGAGAGTCCAACTGTTGCTACTGCTGCAGAGGTGGGGTGGTTAACAGGGAAAATACAAGCAAATGCTGTAAGTTAACGCGGACAAAAGAGGATGTTAAGAAATGGTTCGTTCAACTACTATTAATGAGATAATATGTCATAATCCAACTAGTATTTCTTTTTAAAAGCATATTATAACAAATAATGTTCTTATGGAAATTTATAGGATCGATATATAGCCTAACTAAGAATAATTTTTGTAAGAAAAAGTAAAGAGTCACTTAATCTGACGGGGCCCTTATTGCTGACGGGCCCCTATGCACTAGTCCCCCTTGCCCCCCCTCCCCCCCTGTCGGCGGCCCTGCAAAAGTAGATGTACGTGTCCTACCACTTCTAAGATTGTCTGGACTCACAGATCGTATAAGCGAATGAGAAACTGTAAGTCAGTCGACTTTCGGATTTATTGTTTTACATTCCTAAGAGCATTCAGATCACTGCAGGTTACAAAAATCAAATTAATGTAGGAAACAGAATATATTACATCCTTCGGAAAATTAAAATGTTCAACTATATTTTCCGCATATTTGTGTCATTAAATATAGGTTGAGTCTCAAACAAAAATTATAAATGCCATGGTCTGATAATTTTATAATCAGTAAACAACATTACAGACAACGGAAAATACAAATAATCTGCATTTTCTGTAAGTCCTTTTATGTCCCGTTCATTGTTTTATGCATAAGCAATATCTATTTTTTTGTGTGTGGATTTCCAAAAGTTTACATGTTCAAGTCACGAATACCTAAAGACTTAAACAGGATTGGAAAGGGTATTTAATGGATGACTGATGTCGAAGATAAGTAACTGAACAAAAGACCCGTGTATGCTGATTGATGATTCTGTGTCATAATTCTTCGCCTAGGTATAACTTCTCCGTCTCCGCTGAACTTTTGAGCAATACCTTAACCTTCTAAACCAGAGCTACTCAATCATATTTTCAGCATTTTGAATATTTTTTAATTTTGAATTCTGAAGATAAAAGCTCAGACTGCCTATTAGTAAACGTAAATCCCATACACACAGACACACAATTATATAGAGCGTGTAAGTTTTCATATAATTGTTATCCACACTTAGTTTTAATAAAACAATTTCTGTTTGCTTTCTATAATTCTCACACATTGTGCACTATTAATTAAGTTTTGTCAAAACCAAAATCCTACACTCTGTCCTACTTTTGTCAAGACTCAATTCCCACAATTTGTCCTAATTTTTTTTGCATAGTAATTTCTGCACTATGATTTAAATTACTTTTCGCAACTCAAATTCTGCACTTTGTCCTTTCTCTCAAAGTAACTTCTGCATCATGATTTAACTTTTGTCGCGACTCAGTTTCTGCACTTTGTCTTAACTTTTGTCTAAAATTAACCTCTACACTGCGCTTTAACTTTTGTTGAGATTCAATTTCTGCACTTCGTCTAACTTTTATTTCAACTTCCGCATCATGACTCAACTTCTGCCATGGCTTCTACTTCTATCCGATAATTCTTCTCTTCTACTCCTGCACTACTTCTATCCGATAATTCTTCTCTTCTACTCCTGCACAACTTCTATCCGATAATTCTTCTCTTCTACTCCTGCACTACTTCTATCCGATAATTCTTCTCTTCTACTCCTGCACTACTTCTATCCGATAATTCTTCTCTTCTACTCCTGCACTACTTCTATCCGATAATTCTTCTCTTCTACTCCTGCACTACTTCTATCCGATAATTCTTATCTTCTACTCCTGCACTACTTCTATCCGATAATTCTTCTCTTCTACTCCTGCACTACTTCTATCCGATAAGAGGTGGTTTTGCCAAATTCTTAAGTATTGCATTATCCTCATGGAAAATACCAGAAAAAATAAATGCTGGAACATTTCAGATTGGAAAGTAATGAACTTCTACGAGAAGAGTTTGCTATTTATTATAATTGTAACAGTGTGTAACCCTTGACATATCTACTACGATATTTGAGAAAATTGATTTGCACGGATTGACGTCAACTAATGCAAGTTATAGTTTTATGATTTTAAAATTCGGAACTTCCCTTCAATAGTGTTCCCTTAGTATTTTAAATTGTATCACCTTTTTTTCCCCAGTAGAAAAGATTCCAGCACGTTTAAATGAAATTCCAAAATATATTGTACAAGAATAAAATATTAGAAAAAAATCATTTTCTGAATATATTTTACTATTTTTCTTATTCGCTGCTACTGATACACATCTAAATTTCTTTACTTTTAGGACGGCAAAATTCAGTTGGATGAATTAAGAAATCCATCGGTAAGTGCCATCATTAAATGTTCAGAGTCTTTTTGAAACCGTATTATTATTATTTTGATAAATTACACGTCTTTGGTCTTATGAACTTTACAATGAGAAATTAACTCTTTCAGTCCAGAATTGATTTGGTTACACTGACAAAGTTTGCAGCACGATATTATTTTTATCTAGATCCAAATAAAAAACTTCTGGCGAAAAAAATAAATATATTGAAAATGAAAGATAATGTAATGATGAGACTAAAGCACAATATAAAATATAATCCTGTATCAATAAAAAATATGCAAGATATTCTCATAGGACAAACAATTTTTCAAATCATTTTTATATTAATTCAAAACAGTTTTATTTTTCCGTATGGGCAATGAAAAGATTAAGGACTTGCTTTTTGGGCTGATTTATTTCTAAGCGGCAGTTTAATACACAGTGAACTAAATGTCCAGGTCACAAGGACCCCGAGGGCTCAAAGAAGGTTTGGGAAGGGAACTCAGTGGATATCTGTTAGGAGATAGAATGAAGCCTCTCGTCAAGTCCATCCACGGTGTAGCTCTCCTGTACGAGGAGGGGTCAGGGATCATCCGATGGACGATGGCCTTTCCTAGCACATCGGTGTCCCCCTTTCAAACCGAGGGAAGAATATAGGTTTTGGGGGACATATAATCTCAACTCTGGCACAGGTTGGGACTAGAACATGGAAACAACAGAATACGAACCTGGCTCGCTACGAAATAAGCCAACCTAAGAGCAGGGCTAATTTGAGGGGGAGGCGTTGGGGTAAATCCCTCCCTCTCCCCACAAAGGATAAGAGAAAGAGTCATATAGAACCATTCCGCAGTTCTATTTTTGAGAGTTACTCACCGCCTTTGCCATCTCCGACTCAACACGAATATGGTTCCTGGCATCGCCCTGCTCATGGGAGAGATATGGTGAAATATAAAAGACTGAGAGATAGGTGGGAGATTTAAAATCAATATCATCCGGTGTATTTCCCATTGTGCACAGGGGTACATGGTGAGCGTTGAATCTAATTTTTTAGCATAAAATAAAGTTTTGTTGTAACAAACGAGAATCTTTCATTAAAGCATTTCGGCATGTTCGTTAATGTTCAGAGAGACAAGTAGTATCAGATCTAGTCTATCACTCTACGGATGACTTTTAAAAAGGGTTTCTCTCTTATTTTTTCTCTGTACAACAGTTTTACCGAGCAAAGGGCTAAAATGGCCCGGTCAGGTCTCAGACATAGAGAGTAGATTCATTGGACATGACAGAGATGGAATCCTCCCGTTACGGCCATCCAGCATGTGTTTGAATGTACACAGGGAGGGCTCACTGAAACATGGGGCAAACAACTGAACGGAGTCCTGAACATGGGTCGAACAATTGAACGGGTCTTGAACATGGGTCGAACAATTGAATGGGTCTTGAACATGGGTCGAACAATTGAACGGGTCTTGAACATGGGTCCTCAAGACTTGCATCCCATTCGAAGTACCCCTCCAGGAAAAATGCCAAATATCACCTACCATGTATTCAGGAGACGAGATTTCATTCTTTTGCGGACACAATGAACTACATAGTCATGTCACAAGGATCCCGATGGCTCATAGAAGGTTGAGGAAGGGAGACCACTGAACAGCTGTTAGTAGACAAACCGAAACTTTTCGTCAAGACCATCCAGTGTGTACTTTAACCTGCACTGGGTATGAATATCCGGTATACGGAGCCACGACTTTACGTCCCTTCCCGTGTACGGTGGCCTTTTCAAGCAAATCGGTGTCACCTTTCTGATCGTTGGCAGGGTTTTAGCGGAGATAAATATCTATGCTGGCTCAGGAGAAACATGATCCTGCAGACTGCAACCTTTGCGCATTAGCGATTGAGCGAATCGCGTCCCTCTGCGCAACCGCAGATTGAAAGTAATTGGAATTAAAGCGAAAATTAAGCATTTCACTTAATATTAATAAAGGACGTCTGTGGTTCAAACAAAGAAGAATGCAACTTGGATTTTACCTTATCAGCTTTTTAACCTATTTAAAATTGTTTTCCCTTTTAAAGTTTGAAATGAAAATCAAAATCGTTTCAATTTTTAACTCCGAAATGTTTATTTCCTTGATAAAATTTTAACTGTATTAAATATTCCTAATATCTTTAAATAGGTTCACCTCAGCCGCAAAGCACTGAATCGTATATTAAAAGTAAGTGAAATTGATTTTTTTAATATCTTTGTTGTCTGAATTTAATAGTTATCCCTATACATATTCTTATATATTTGTGTGTTAATTCTAGGTATTATGAACATTTCTTGGTATTATTTTTGAATTAAAGAAAAACATAATTATATCTCTGATGATGTGTTTGACTTGCGATTAGAAAGATTAAATGTTACTTTAAAAATCAGCTTTTTCAATAAAAGTTAATGTTAACCCAACGACATTTATTTTTGTAGATTTCTCAGACAGTATCGTTAAACGATTTCATATAGAAACGTGTTGTTTTTCTTATTCATTAAAATGAAACCCTACATATTGCAAACTGTCCACTAATTGGAAGAAACTTGATTTTGTATTTTTCTCCCTTTCAGTGTTTAACCGATAAATGCTGTCTCCCGGTGGATTCCCATGGCAACAGAGGAAAACCAGTTGATGATCAATGCGATGGAGACGATGATACTCCCTGGAATGATGATTGCGACGATGATAAAAACCCCACCAAAAAAACATCATGGAGATAAAAAGGGGAAACCTTCGAAAGGATGATGAGAACTGCAACTACTTTAATGTAGTTCTTCATTGATGATGCAAGTCGATATCTGTCCGAATTTGCAGAAGCTCTTTCGTGTTTGTTCGTTTATTTATTTGATTAATGTTAAATTTATTTAATTTATATTATTATAAAATGTAATTAATATTATAATTTATATATTATTATTATTTATTTATTTGATTTGTGTTAAATAATTCTAATCTATTCGTGTTTGTTCGTAATATTTATTTGATTAATTTATTAATAAAATTCGAGGACATAAATTATATTTTGGTGATGTTTTATTTATCATCAGTTTTTCGATTTTTGTCAATTCTTGTTTTTACTAATTTCGGAAAATTTTTACATTACGCCTTCTATAATTTTCTCTTATAAAAAGTCTGTTTTATTGGCAAATTAATGAAATGCCTGTTCAAGTTAATTAATAGATTGGGATATGAGTATAAAAAGAATACCAATACAAAAAAGTTTAATAATTAGAGCAGAATATGTTATAAAAGAACAATAGGTCATATTATGAAAGATTAGTAGGACACAAGCACTATGAATTATCACTACTATATGAATAAAGAATAAGAATTACAAAAGAACACTGAAGCATTAATACTATAAAAGAATATCAGAATATAAGGTCCATAAACGAAAACGAGAAAATGAGCTTTATAAAGGACAATAGGGTATTAGTTGTAAAAAAGAATTTTCATCATCAACCTCGAGCAACCATGGGCTACGGAGGTCCAACCACATCACGAAATTTAGTTCTCCAAGCATATCTGTCCTGAGCTATATCTGCTGCATCTCTCCACTGAATACCAAGTCTAACAAGGACCTGTTTAACATTGTCTGACCACCGCATCCTAAGTCTTCCCCCCTCTTTAGGGCTATGAACAGTGTTATGAACAGAAAAGGGTCATAATTATCCATATGGGCAACATGGCCAAACCAACGCAATCTCTCTATGCACAATATAATGCTTAGAGGAGGTTGCCGACTCCTTTGTCTAACCTCATCATTACTTACAATGTTGAACCACTAGAATCAAAAGCATCAATCTAGCATCTAGAATCAAAAGTATCAAGTTTCCTGTTATCTTGCTTACAATGCGTCCACGTTTCACTAGTATAACTAACCCTAGAAAAAACCAAACTATTATACAGTCAAATTTTAGTCTTTATTTACTTTGGCTATTTCTAAACTTAAACTTCATAAATCCCCAGGGGTAGATGAAATTACTATAGTTGTAGGGGATGCTCAGATATTTTCATTTCATTATCAGGATAGATCAGACAGATATTTTCACTTAGGCAGATTCTTGAGAAATATTTGGAGTTTCAGAAACCTCTGGTTGCTGGCTTTGTTCATTTCAAAAAAGCTTTCGACTTTGTTGATCATCATAATTTGTGATTGATTGTGAGATCATATGGTATACCAGACAAGTTAGTTAACATAATGAAAGCTCTCTATAATAACACTGAGTCGTGTGTTACTGAGTCACTGAGAGTTGGGAAGTCTTGTAGCAATTGGTTTAGCATTACTTCTTTTGTTCGACAAGGGTGCATTTTGTCTCCTTTTCTCTTTAGTTTGGTTATTGATTATGTTATGCGAAATTCACTTCAAGGGAAATATTTTGGCCTTAAATGGGCTGGAGATACGAAAATTTCTGATTTAGATTATGCTGATGATTTAGCCCTTTTGGCAAATGATGTTGATGACATCAACTCTTTCATTCGAGCTGTTGATGAGACTGGTAATAGAGTAGATTTGGTTGTAAACAGAGAGAAAACTAAAGTGATGTAAATTGGTCAGGCAGGTTGTGATTCAGTTCATCTGAATGGTTGAAATCTTGAGCAGGTGTCACAGTTTAATTACCTTGGAAGCTATGCAACAGATTCTGGTGAAATGCGGCATGAGAATAACAGATGAATAGGGATTGCAGCCGGGACTTTTAAGAATCTATGGAGAGTGTGGAGAAATAGGCGTATACACCTAAAGACTAAAATCAGACTGAATAATAGTTTGGTTCTTTCTAGGGTTAGTTATGGTAGTGAAACTTGGACACTTTGTAAACAAGATAACAGGAAACTAGATGCTTTTGATTCCAGATGCTTACGTAGTATCTTGGGTATTAGGTGGTACAACTTTGTAACTAATAATGAGGTTAGGCAAAGGAGTTTGCAAACCCTTTAAGCAGCATATTGTGCAGAGAGAGACTTCGTTGGTTTGGCCATGTTGTCCGTATGGATAATTGTAGGTTGGCGAATATTATTATGAACGGTGTGCCTAAAAGCCTCAGAAAGAGAGGGAGACCTAGGATGCGACAGGGCAGACAACGTCAGATAAAACCTTATTAAAATTGGTGTGCAGTGGCCAGATGCAGCAGATGTAGCTCAGGATATCTGCTGCATCTGGTCACTGCACACCAATTTGCAGCTGTCACTGCACACCAATTGACCGTGCTTCGGGAACTAAATTGCATGGTCTGGTTGGACCTCCGTAGTCCATGGCTGCTTGAGGATGACGATGATGATGATGATGATGAAGTACATGCGCCTATTTCTTCGCACCCTCTATAGATTCCTAAAAGTCCCAGACGCAATCCCTATTCGCCTGTTAATCTCATGCCGCACATCACCAGTATCTGTTACGTAACTCCCAAGGTAATTAAACTGAGACACTTGCTCAAGGGTGCAACCATTCAGAGCGACTGAAGCACCAATTGTCTGACCAACTTTCATTACTTTAGTTTTGTCTCTGTTTATCAAAAAAAAAACAACTCTATTACCAGTCATCAACAGCCCTAATGAAAGAATTCATCTCATCGACAACATTACCCAACAAGGTCAAATCATCTGCATAATCTAAATCAGAAATTTTGAAATCTCTAGACAATTAAAGGCCAAAATTTTTCTCTTGCAAAAAATTTCTCATAACATAAGTACATTGAAAGAACATTAGAACGTGTGTATTATAAAATAATTCTGGGATATCAATACAATAAAAGAATATTGGGCATTAGAATTACAAAGCAATATTAGGGCATTAGTATTAGAAAGGAATATTAGGGCTTTAGTAAGTGCAAAACATTATTAAGACATAAGAATCATAATACCATATCAGAACAGAAGTATTATAAAGTGATAGAGGTGAATAAAAGTTTTAAAGGATACTAAAATATAAGTATATTAAACAATATATTACACCAGGGCAGAAGCATTATAAAGTGACAGAGGTTAATAAAAGTTTCAAAGAACCCTAAAATATAAGTATATTAAACAATATATTACACAAGGGCAAAGGATTATAAAGTGATAGAGGTTAACAAAAGTTTTAAAGAACACTAAAATATAAGTATATTAAACAATGTATTAAGTACACCGATCCCTCTATTTACATGGTACTCAGTTCACACAATTTTGGCTTTGCACGGTCAAAAAATGCAACCAGTTTCGATTTACACGGTACTGACTGAGATTTCCTTTCTATGTACATCTGCTGTACAAGCGGAACCGGGAATTGCCGTGGTTGCATAAGATCGCAACAAAAGAGATTCATTGTACCAACTATTATTTTTTTAGTTCCTCCTTCATGAATATCAAACGCTTTTTCATGTACAAAACTAGTTGAAAAAATATTTACAGTATGTGGCCGAGTGGTTAGCACGCTTGGCTACTGATCTAAGGGACCTGGGTTCAAGCCCCGGAATTAGGCATGGATGTGTGTCGTTTTTCTGCTGAGGTCTTGCCATCCTCTCAGATCTCCTACTGCGGCATATAAACTGACAGGCTCCTGTCAGACCTCTGTGGCAAGCAGCTGCTTGAGGGGGTATTTATTTATTTTTTATTTATTTAAAAAAAATTCAGAATATTTCGTTACTTAAATTTCAAAGGTTTTTCTGCCGAAATAAAACATGCATAACTAGGTTAGTCTACATATTTTATATTTTATTCCATCTATTTTTCTCATAAAAACTCAAGAAAATGTCACCGTTGGGGAATACTGTTTTAGAATATTAGCGTTCCGTAGTATCCCACCAATATATTGGTGGCATGGGGAATTGGTAATGAATTGTGATAATTGCAGAGAATGTCTTTCCAACTTCAAACTATTTTGTCTTTAAGGTGGGACTGAGAAAAGTGATTTAAAAGTTGTTTCTCTCAGATGAACAAAAGTCCAGAAAGAAGGTTTTCTTCTCTTCCACATTGTCAGCAGATATTTCACGTTAACTGCTTTTCAGGAATCTCCAACCATGTCGCCGTCACGTGGCCGAGTGGTTAGCACTCTTGGCTACTGATCTAAGGACCTGGGTTCGAGCCCCGGATAAGGCATGGATGTATGTGTTGTTTTTCTGCTGAGGTCCGGCCATCCTCTTAGACCTTCTACTCTGGCATATAAACTGACAGGCTCATGTCAGACCTCTGTGGCAAGCAGCTGCTTGAGCGGGAATTTATTTATTTTTAACCATGTCGAGACATTCAACTCCTTTGTCAATGTTAACACAATTAAGATCTTCAAACTTGTTTCTCCCAGTGTCAAAGCTTAAAGTCCTTAAAGCAATGGTTATCTGACGATGAATAGACTTATTGAGATTAAAATACTTCAGTTCGACCTATACCAAGTTACAAATGTAAAGAAGAAAATAATTCAGACAAGTTATCTTTTGATGTATCAAATCACTTGTTTACCTTATACATGGCCATATCAAAATATCACAGTGTAGGGACTGGGCAGATAGGGCTGAAGGAGTGAAGGCCGGAATCGCCATTTTGGCGGGAGATCCAGTTTTGAGAGTCGACCTGGCACGGCGATCGTGTCCGTACTCTATTGGCCGAGACACCCTAGGGTTCCTGAAGGTCACGTGACGTCATCCGGGGGGGGGGTTGAAACTGGGACTTGCGTGCGGACTACGAGACTGTCCAGATGTCAAGCGGATAGTCAGCACTTGATTTAAGCATTGTTCCCTATCTAGTGGTGGGACCACTGAGGCTCGTTATAGCCTGTGTTACATTCGGCCAGTGACTGTACCGGGTGGGCAGTCACTGTATGTATATAGTTATAGTGTTTGTAAATAAATAATGTATATATGTGAAATACATGAGTTTGTGTATTCGACCACCTAAGTTATTCATCCGGACGAGATAGGGAAGGTACCCTTCTGCACAAGCTCTTACGCACCCAGTCAGAAAAGAACCCAGCGCAGATAGGCACAGTAAGAGGTCTCTCTACATAGAGAATGTCCATATAATGTCAATTGGAATCTAACTTCGAAACTCTATATAGCCTTTAAAATATAAATTTAAGGAAAAAAGTGACTGAAAATAAATTAAACATCATATTCAAATCTATTTAATATTGATTACCAATTTGATTTGATGATAATTTCAACAATATTCGTTTAGTATTTAAAGAATTATGGAAAGTTGGAACATTCACCAATAAATTAATTCATTTTATAAAAATCGTTCATAATTATCTAATATTAAAAAAAACATTACGCAAACTTCTAAAATATATTTCTTCATTCATTGACTTGAAATCATATTTAATTTTGGAAATTAATTTCTGAGCTAAATTCTTATAACGCATCACCGTTATGAAACTAAACAACTTTCAGTAATAAAGTATCAGTGATGTGCAGTAGATATGAGGACTCATGAAAAAAGCTGAAAAAAAATTGATTTCTCCCTGAGTGGGATTCGAACCCAGTCAGCAGGCGTGACATGTAACTGAGAAACGTAGGTTCGAATCCCACATACGGTGAAACAGAATTCTTTCAGCTAACTATTACAGCTTTCATTACTCTTCTAACACTGAACGAACATCGTTGAAAATCGAGTTTTAAATAGATATGATTGTGACCTTCAATTTCTCATCAGGCATATTTTTCCCTAAAATGCATATTTCAGAAGTTACGGAGTTTCGAAGTTATATTCCCATTGACCCATCATCAAAAAATTATCTAATATTTGGGTAGGGCTGAATATATCGAAACGATAATATTTATAGTGAAATTTTCCAAGTTGAACTTAACTAATATAAGAATCAAGTCAATTTTTGAAACAATATCATTATTAACATTTATTTAAACATGTTGAATCAGATAACATATATATCGTATTAATCATTTATCTCCATATCATGCGATTTAAAGTGAAACAACAGTTTTCACTCATACATAATACTGTGATCAACATAAAATTTACCAAACACATAAAGAAAATTACATAAAAATAGATGAAGGCACTTTTTACATTAAAATGTTTTGGGGCAAAGAATGAAAGATAACTATGGTAAAAGAAATCTGGAAATCTTCAATTTGAAACTGTATAGAATTCCGTAATATTTAGCATAACGAAAGTTTTGACTATGAAGCCTATATCATGGATGGCCAGAACTACTAGGTCCGAACACTTTGCTTTTGACGTCACCAACGTGGGGCTATGGAAGAGTCGTAGACTAGAACAAGATATAGGGTTCATCGCTTGCTTTGGGCAAAAATATGTATTAAACTTATAAATGCTTCGCAAAAATGGGAAAATTAGTATTCAACCAATTTAATATTGATTACTGGGAAACAAATGGAAAAAAAGGCATTTTTTTCTGTAAATCCTATCATATGGAGGAGATAAAAAGAATTAAACATTGTAGATATGAACAAAATCTATGGTTCATGCTTGCTATCGGCAGAAAATTTTAAATGCATCGCATAAAGGGTGAAATTTGTATTCAACTAATTTTAGTCATGAATACTGGGAAAGAAAGGAAAAAAAATACATTTGTTCTTTAAATCCCGCCATATGGAGGAGATAAAAAAATATGTCGAAAGTTAGAAGTCTTATTACAAGCAACTGATACGATGATTTTGTAACTGCTATCAAAGTTAACTTCCTGAGTTTTAACACCTCAATTCTTATATTTGTATTTTAACTAAGAGAATGCAATAGAAACATAAACATTTTACGCTTTTATGTTGTTTTCCCTCTGGCGGCACTTTTTTGCACACCATGGACAAAATGGCCAAGACACAAGGACCCCGAGGGCTCAGAGAAAGATCAGAGTTGAGGACCCACTGTAACAGCTGTTGGGAGACAGATGGTAGCCTCCCGTCAAGGCCACCCAGCATGTTCTTTAACGTGCACAGAGTATGACTCTCCCGCACACGGCGCCACGGCTAACGTCCCATCCGACGGAAGGCGGCCTTTCCAAAGACATCGGTGTCCCCTACTGACCGTGGGCAGAGCGAGGAATTTTGCGGAGATAAGTCTCAACGCTGACCCAGCTGGGACTCGAACCTGGGAACTGCAGATTACGAGTCTGGAGCACTGCCGACTGAACCACCCCCGCCCCCACGATTTTATGTAGTAATTTATTCCTTATAAGTGAAACTGGCCAAAAAAAAGCATTTGACATTTCTTAAGGTACATATGTTAAGTATTTAAAAATAATAAATGTATGTATCATGAAAAGAAAATACTTAAGTTGAAGATCAATTCAGAATCTGTTCTACAAATCACTTACTAGTTTTTTCCATATAAGAAATGCATACATGTTTGCAGCACAGTTTCGAAAAGAACATTGACATAACCTTAATTTCCAATTTCAAAGAAAAAGAAATGGTAGAATTAGATTGTATGGATTATATATAGCTGTCACTGGACAAATATTTAAACTACTAAGATTACAAAAAATAAAGCAGCTTCAAAGTATTGCATCACTGAAAAAAAAAGTCATATACTTAATATTTTACCCAATTAAAAAGACCTTGATCCTTACTCAGAAATTACTTACAATAAGTAAAATTCTCTGTCGTTAAGCAATCAAATTTTTAACTTTATCCTTCAAGCTATTTGCATGTTAAAACTTTCTATGAGAAAAATTCAGGAGCTTTTCCGGTCAAGGACTTTCTGAAGATGGCGCGCTGTCCTTGCTCCGAAAGGTTTCCATTATTTCTGAAAAAAATTATAACGTGCAAACACTTTGAAGGATAAACTTAAACATTTTTTGCTCAACAACAGAGAACTTTATTGTATTTGATACTATATAATATAGGGACAATTAACAAATTTCGAAATTAGCAAAAAAAAACATGTGAAATATCACAATCAAAGGTGTATCTTGATGAAATGTCTAAGGCATTAAAGTTTCAATATTCAGTTTTAGGTTGAAGCATGTAGGGTAACTTTGTGACTGTGAAGTCGATGCAGCAACAGTTCTCACAGTTCAATCAGATGTCCTCGGATTTTAACGAAACTTCTATTACCTGTGAACTACGTTTACCTAACTGCTCCCAAAACGAGCTGTATCATAAACGATTGTGAGAAGAGAAATATGAAATTCCATTGTGAAAGGAATCGGCATTCTCCTTTAAGCAGCATATTCTGTAGAGAGAGACTCCGTTGGTTTGGCCATGTTGTCCGTATGGATAATCATAGATTGGCAAATAGGGTTATGAACAGTGTGCCTACAGGTCTCAGAAACAGGGGAAAACATAGGTTTTATCTTGATGAAATGTCTAAGGCATTAAAGTTTCAATATTCAGTTTTAGGTTGAAGCATGTAGGGTAACTTTGTGACTGTGCAGTCGATGGAGCAACAGTTCTCACAGTTCAATCAGATGTCCTCGGATTTCTATTACCAAATTCTAACAAGGTCCTGTTTTGACAAACAACAAGGTCCTGTTTGACATTACGTCAAACAGGACCTTGTTAGAATTAGTGTACAGTGGCTAGAAGCAGCAGATATAGGCTCAGGACAGATATGCTAGGAGAACTAAATTGCATGGTCTGGTTGGACCTTCTTAGCCCATGGCTGCTTGAGGATGATGATGATGATGATTATTGTGCATTCAAGATATTAGCTTGGATGCATAATAAACCCTCGATTAACCGACATTTATTCGTTCAGCTAGGTTTAACCGATCAGAAGCTGAAGAACAGTTGAATTTTGGGGGGAACGCTTGATAACTTCCCCCAGCAGTCAGCAAAGCAGTGTTGTCAACCTATTAAAGAAATTAAATAGATTTCATCACAGATTCACATATTTTAGCATTTTCTTGAGTAGAATTTTAAATAACATATCTACTTGTGCAATTTCATTCCCACAACTTTTCCACCGATTATGCTCCCTGAAAATCGATTTCAGTATTTTTCATCAGGGAAATGTGGGTACTTTTAAGGTGCTAAATTAGTAGTTTCCAATTCGATTGTGTGAAAAAGAAAAAGAATGCAATTTATGGCACTGCTACCAGTGGCCCTTTTTTTTACAGTATAAAACAACTGAAACTGAAATAACTAGAATTGTGTCTTCGAGTCGAAGTACTGTTATGATACATACTACTGTCATATAGATCAAGCCCGGATCTATAAGAAATAAAGGGGGAGGGGGCAAGCGACGCAATCGAGCAGGCAAAAAAATTTAATGATGACAAGAGACTTCATTTCCATTGCAGCATAACATTTTCCCCTTCATTAGAGATGTTTAACAAAAATTCTTGAAACAATGCATGAAATATGCAGAAGTTTAAGGATTTTTTGCTGCCTACCCCTAGATCCGAACTTGATATAAATTACACTATTATTATTTGGTTGGGTTGTTTTACCTCTGAGCAGCACTTTTTTGCACACAATGGGTTAAATGGCTAGGTCATAGGGACCTGAAGGACTCAAAGAATGTTGGGGAAGGAGATCAATGTACTGCTGATAGGAAAGAGATAGAACATGTCCGTGCAGTGTGCGCAGGATATGTCTTTCCTGCACGAGGAGCTACAATTTAATCTCTCATCCGATGGATGACTGCTATCTTC
The DNA here is from genome assembly GCA_038380435.1 of Ryuthela nishihirai. Classification (NCBI taxonomy): domain Eukaryota; kingdom Metazoa; phylum Arthropoda; class Arachnida; order Araneae; family Heptathelidae; genus Ryuthela; species Ryuthela nishihirai. The sequence continues at coordinate 21,736,434 of JAWZYU010000013.1, forward strand.
CATTACTAATGTATCCAATATATCAGTGGTTCTCAACCTTTAATGCTTCACGTACCCGTTGGAAATGTGCATGCAACTGGCGTACCCCTTATATAGATAGGTAAAACTATAGTATTAGTATAATAATGCCAACTTAACGACTTTATTACTAGATCTAGCGACTTTTCAGCTCGCACGGCGTACCCCAAAAAATTTTACCTCGTACGTCACGTTGAGAACCCCAACACTATATCATCGAAGACAGATTAGTGTTTGCTGTGGAAATCTCAATTTAAGACGGAAGTATTCGAACCTGGAAGAAAAACATTAAAGGCCCTCGCACACTACCAATCCATGCTCTGACTCGCGTTTCGGGGCCTTCGTGACCTGGAGATTTAGTTAATTGAGCTGCAAAATTATTATTCTTCGAGATAAAATAACCCAGTCCTGGGTTGTGGACTCTCAGGACCTGAGCTCTTTTTTTTTTCTCCTCTGAGCGGCACTTTTTTTTTGAACATAATGAGCTAAATAGCCAGGTCACAAGGACCCAGAGTAGGTTGGAGGAAGGTAACCCACTGAACAGCTGTTAGGAGACAAATGGTAGTCTCCCGATAAGACTATTCATTGTGTTCTTTAACTTGCACAGAATATGGCTCTCCAGCACACGGAACCACGGTTTAACGTCCCATCCGACGTGGACTTTCCAAGCCCATCTGTGTCCCCTACTGACCGAGGCAGGGCGGGGTGTTTTGCAGAGATAAATTTAAATTACGGTGGTAGATGGTCAAGAGATATTTCACTGATTGGGGATAATACGAATATTATTATCCGAATTTGAGGGATAACCAGACAGATTAATATGAATATTATTATCCCAATTTGAGAGGTAATGAATTAGTGAAAGATTACCACAAAATCCCCATACGTATATCGTTCGCTCTAAAGAAGACATGATCGAAATCCGGCCCATTTAACAATTTTTTTCCCGGGACGCGAAAAATTTGGAAAACATAACACATTTTTCTTTTAGTTTGGCTAAAGTGAATGGTGGTTTAAAAAGCCTAAAATTTAAATAACATCGTACAACTACCTACAAAACTATCGAAACCTAATATTAAGCAGCTCATTTCTGGGATCCAATCCAATCCTTCAAACAGCACTTCGACAAGCAAACTTCAATTTTCACGTTCAAATAAACTTTATATTAATATTTAATTTTTTTTCTTTTTCTCGAAGAAAAAGTATTATTTTGTATTGATAGATATAAATAGTAAAATGAAATAAAAATAATTAAACATTTTTTGCTTTTTTTTATTGCATCCTTCTCTCAAATAGTGACCCCCCAGGAATTATAGTCATTTTTCATTTCGGCCCAATACCCAAACCTTTTGTGCATCCCTACTCTAAATCTCCTAAATTGATGTTCAACGTAGATAATCATTTGCCAGTCAAAGTAAAAATAAGATGACGGTGTTACCGATCTGCAAGGCACAGAAGAAAACACCAAATTAAACTCTCTGTATTATGTGCACTGTCTCATTCTTAAGATTTGTCATTGTTTCATAGTTGATCATGTTTCATTCCAATAAATAATTCAGAAAAAGTAGTATACACTTATTTTTTTTCTATTACATAGCATACAGTGTGACAAATAAATCCCGCTGAAAAATATCACTGGGAGAGATAAGTCTCATTGAAAAATATCACTAGGACAAAAAAGTCCCATAGAAAAATAGCACTGGGAGAGAAAAGTCCCATTGAAAAATACCACTGGAACAAATAAGTCCTTTGAAAAATATCACTGAGAAAAATAAGTCCCACTGAAAATACCACTAGGAGATATAATTCCCGTCGAAATAACCACTGGGACGAATAAGTCCCATAGAAAAATACCACTGGAACAAATAAGTCCTTTGAAAAATATCACTGAGAAAAATAAGTCCCACTGAAAATACCACTAGGAGTTATAAGTCCCGTCGAAAAAGCCACTGGGACGAATAAGTCCCATTGACAAATACCATTGGGACAAATAAGTCCGACTGAAAACTATCACTAGGTCAATCTCATTTTAAAAAGAATTATCCATTGAAAAGTACCAATGGAACAAATAAGTTCCATTGAAAATACCATTGGGAGAAATACGTCCCATTGAAAAATACCACTGGTACAAATAAGACTCACTGAAATATGCAACTGAGACGAATATGTCCCATTGAAAAATACCACTGGGACACATATGTCCCATACCCAATCAATCAGTTTTGTTAAATACACTCCCCACTTCACTTGCAAAAATAGAAAATTTTTTATGTTACATAATCAATAATGAATTCCTTAACATAAATGCATGAACCGCTTTTTTAAAAAAAATAGATAGTAAAGGGTTAAAGAACACATTTGACATGACACATTTATTCTGTCCCTTAACAAACACACTTGACACGATTCATGTATTCTGTCACTTAACAGTTGCTCCTTGGGTCTCTTTTTCTTAGTTTACGTTTTATACTGTGTACGAAACGAAAAGTGCCACTCAGAGGTAAAACGACTCACCCTGAGAGGAATAAAAAACTGTTATCCATTGTACCCCTCTTTGTTGATTATATTAAAATAAAATGTCACTTTAACGAACAAATGCAAATGAAAGGCAACACAATTTTCAGTGTCAGCATACAATTACCATTCTGCATTAATCACTATCAGTTATCGAAAAACAAACTTCAACCACGTATAATACCACTGGAACAAATAAGTCCTTTGAAAAATATCACTGAGAAAAATAATCCCTGGAAACTGAATTATTGTAAAAATTATTAGCTCATGAATTTTTATTCAAACTTTTTTGTTTCACATATCCAATATCATTTTCATTTCTGATATTTTTCTTTAATTATATTCTTGAAACATGTATTTTGTTATTTTGTGTATATTTTATTAATCCTATATATTATTTGTAAAATTAATAAATACTATCACTACTATCAGTTACATAAATATGAACATTTGAACAATTCCCGAATATCCTGGTCACATATTGCAACACTGTTGTTTATTAACTGTGATGATAAACATATTACGTTAACTATGATTCAGTTATGCTGATATCTTAACTATGATTCACTTGCTTTTACAGCTGATACTGCAGCAGGACTTCCTGCTAAAAGTCCTGATCTTGATACATTATTAGAACACTTATTATGTGACTTGACTAATTATCTGCAATGCCTTATTACCGTAAGTGACATACTCTTTTATAAAATCTGAAAAGTATCAATTGTTGTGAAATGTTTTATTAATTAATTAAAAATTTTTTAAAATATGTTAATTTTTCAGTATAGTAAAACAGTATTGCATACTACTTGAAATTTCGTTTTTAGTTTCTTTACAAAGTAATTAATATTTGGTCAAAGTTAATATTTTTTTCATGGATAAATATTGCTTCTTCAAAATGCCCTAGGAATCCCACTGAACAGCTGTTAAAGAGCAGACTGAAGTCCCTCGTCCAGCATGTTCTTTAACGTGCACAGGGTATTGTTATTCTACACACTTGATAACAGCTTTTGGCAATTCAAATATTTCGACCAAACATTTTTAAGTGCATAAATAAATGGTTTGCCAATTCATAGTACTTTTGAAAATGCATATTTCTATTTCTAAATCAAAATATTTTCCTGCTTTCCTAAAAATATAGTTTTTCTCCCAATTCATTACTCATTAGAAATATATGTTTCCGTTTTAAGTAAAGAATTTTTCCTGCGGTTCTTTAAGAATAAGTTTTTTATTAGTGGCTTTTCGCTACTTTGGGTTTGTCCTTGATTTAAGGGAAGGATAAAACTCCACCAGTTATGGGGAATTTTAAAAACCGGTATATGAAGGAAAAAACTGGCTTTAAACTAAAAATAAAAAGAATGTATTTCTTATAAAAAAAACCACTTTAGGACTGAGAAAACAAAAAGCCAATATGTTTTAAAATTTCCTTTTCTAGAATCTAACCTTTATCGCTTGTCCAGTGTTATATTTCGGTTCTGAAAATGCAAAGTGATATTGATAAATAATTTAATTCGTTAAAAACTCTGAATATAAAATTTTTATTTTTTCTCCTTTGCAGTGTATCACACGTGCTATACAGTTAGGACATGGAGATCTTTGCTATTGTGTAAGTAAATTTTCTTAGTAACAATTAAATATTCAGTCACCATTTGTTAGTGCCTGATCTATTAAACCATTTTTGTTATCTTTAACTTCTTTGGTACAGAAATAGAAACTGATAATAGTCTCTAAACTAAGTTCTCGATATTCATTTAGACCAGGCCCTTCCACAACCCTCGTGCAAAAGAACTTCCGGCTCATAAAACAATCAATATACTAAATCTGGTTCATTTGTTCAAAAACATTTTGACCAAAGGTTTTCAAGTGCAGAACTGATCGATTTTCCCAGTTAATAATATTTATTAAAATACCATATTTTTGTTTTTTGATCAAGATATATTCTTGATTCCTTTAAAATATAGTTTTTATTTTCAATTCATTACCCATTTAGAAATATATATTTTCGTTTTTAAGTAGAGACTGAACACGACGGTCAATTAATATGCAAACTAGAGCTAATGCTACGCCTATCATTTTCTTCTATGAAAAATACATCTTCAGTCACTATTTTAGAACATTAATCAACATTGTTTCATATTTCTTTTATAATTATAATCGAGATAGAAACAATTTTCATCAAAGCACAAATTTTGAAAACCTCCTAACAATTTCAACATTTCTTACGTTCACCAGTTCCAACATTTTTTTCTCTCTGGGACTTATACAAACAAAATAGTACAAAGACCTCCAAAACGCTTTATTTTAGCTCGTTTTAAAATCAAAAAACGAGCTAATGTTTTCTCTTCTAACTGTTCTGTAAACATTCAACTATTTCGTTTTTAAACATAAATTAAAAATTCTTTTTGAGTTGGATATGTATCGATGAAAGATTAGGATTCACACTTTCCGAATCTGTTAATATCTTTAATGGCGCCTTCTAACGGCGGAAAAAACTGAAAAATCCCAAAAACTTTGAACGAATAATCCGCAAATATTCTGTTTGTGGGAAAAATTCCCATTTTTAATGGTAAAGTGTGATGATAAAGATGTTTCCATTGGCGTGATGGTTTGGCCTCTTGGGTCACTATTTTAGAAAATTGATCAACATGGTTTCATATTTCTTTTATAATTATAATCGGAAACAAAAACAATTTTCATCAAAGCACATTTTTAAAAACAAACTCCTAACAGTTCCAAAATTTCTTAGGAATAACTTTTCTCTTAGATCAGACAACCATGCCTTTCCCCATGGTCCCCCACCCCTCCTAAATTTGGGAAAACATAACTTTTTGTTTCAAGAGATAATTGAAATAGTATTGCGTTTATAGGAACTGAAACTAACTTTTGACTTAACTTCTGCATCATGATTGAATTTTCATCGTATCTCCATTGTTTTCATGGGAAATACCGGAAAAAATAAATGCTGGAACATTTCAGAAAAGAAATCAAGGAACATAAAGTTACGAGTAGAGTTCGTTGTTTATTAATTGTGACAGTTTGCAACCTTGACATGTCTACTGTGATATTTCCGAAAGTGAAATTGCAGACTTTTGGTATCAGGTATAAAAATAATTTTAACTATCAGTATATATATTCTTTAACTATCAGTATCAGGTCTTTTGGCGTCAGATAATGCAAGTCCTAGTTTTATTTAAATTTTGGTACAGTCGTTCAAAAACGTATCCGAACACTATGGTGGATTACAAAATTCGGAAAAAATATCTCGCAACGATATTTTTTAGAAATTAGTGATCTGGCAATCTTCGTGTCTCGTGACACGAAGTTTGCCAGATCACTAATTTCTAAAAAAATCGTTGCCAGATATTTTTTCTGAATTCTGTAATCCACCATAGTGTTCGGATACTTTTTTGAGCGACTGTAGGTGGTCATATTATTTTGATACTAGATCGTGTAGGCTCACTCACGGAAATATTGAGCGTGTGCAGTTTTCGTTCACAGCAAACTGGAGCGTGTGCAGTAACTGCACACGCTCCAGTTTGCTGTGAACGGTAACTGGAGCGTGTACAGTTGCTGTACACGCTCCAGATATTTTCCTGAATTCTGTAATCACGTGACACGAAGGTTGCCAGATCACCAATTTCTAAAAAAACTTTGCCAGATATTTTTTCTGAATTCTGTAATCAACCATAGTGTTCGGATATTTTTTTGAGTGACTGTACTACCCTTCAATAGTCTTTCCTCAGCATTTTAAATCGTATCACATTTATTTATCCGATATCAAAAATCAATACATTGAAATGACTTTATGAAATACATACAATCTACTAAATTAAAACTTATAGAAAAAAAGTCATTTTTCTAATTAATTTTACTACGTTTCTTATTCGTTTTAACTGATATAAATTTATGTTTCCTTATCTTTAGGACGGCAACATTGAATTGGATGTTTTGAGGAATCCATCGGTAAGTGCCTCAGTAAATTTTCAGTCTTTTATTTGGGTTGGGTTGGGTTGTTTTACCTCTGAACGGCACTTTTTTTGCACACAATGGGCTAAATGGCCAGGTCACATGGACCCCGAAGGCTCAGAAGAAGGTTGGGGAGGGGACCCACTGTAATAGCTGTTGGGAGACAGATGGTAGCCTCCCGTCAAGGCCATCCAGCGTGTTCTTTAACGTGCACAGGGTATGTCTCTCCCGCACACGGTGCCACGGCTTAACGTCCCATCCGACGGACGGCGGCCTTTCCAAGCCCATCGGTGTCCCCTATTGACCGTGGGCAGGGCGGGTAATTTTGCGGAACCAGTCTTTTATCGAAACCGTATTGTTATTATTATTGTGATAAATGACAAGTCTCTAGTTTTATGATCAATACAAAGAGATGCCGTTAACCCTTTCAGTGCGAATTAATTTTGTTAGACTGACAAAGTTTGGATTACTGTTTTATTCTTATCTGGACACAAATAAGCATCATTTGCAATAAAAATAAATAAGTAAATAAAAGTAGTGAAACTGAAAAGAATTATAATTATGAAACTGAAACAACAAATATTAAAGTTTCTGTATCATTTAAAAATATATTAGATATTCTCATGTGAAAAATAATTTTGAAAATCGTTTTATTTTAAAGGTTTATATTGATTAAATATACTAGTTTTATTGTTTCAGTAAGGACACTGAAAAAGATTAAGGACTTGTTTGTTGGGTTGATTTACTTCTGAGCGGCACTTTTTTTTCATACAATGGACAAAATGGCCAGGTAACAAAGACCCCAAGATTCAGATAAGGCTGGGGAAGAAGTCTCACTGGACAACTGTTAGGAGAGAAATGGAAATTTCCCGTCAAGGCCATCCGGCGTTCACAGGGTAGGTCTCTCTTGAAAATGGGGTCACGACTTAAGGTCCAATCCAACGGACGGCGGCCGTTCAAAGCCCATCGGTGCCCCTTTCTGAGCAAGGGTAGGGTGGGGTTTAGCGAAGATTAATCTCAACCCTGGCCAGGTGGGACTAGAATGAGGGAACTACAGATTAGGAGCTTAGCTCGCTAAACTGAGCCAAATCCGCTCAACCATAGATTGTTCTTTCACAACCATAAACTGTTCAATTAATTTTAATAAAGGATGTTTATGGTTTAAACGAAAAAAAAATGCAATTTGGATTTCTAGCTTATTAACTTTTTAAATTATTTCACATTTTTTTTCTTTTTAAATCTTGAAAAGAATATCTAAATGATTTCAAATTTCTACTTCATAAATTTTTAAGCGTATTAAATATTTTTTACATCTTTAAACAGGTTCGTCTGAGCCTCAAAGCAGTGAAACGTATATATAAAGTAAGTGAAATTGATTTTTCTTGCTTCTGTGGATTTAATAGTTATATCAATCCATATTCTTATACATTTGTGTGTTAAGGATAATTATCTGAACTCGGGTTAATATCGTCATCACTAGCCTATTGTATTACACCCAATGCCACAAATGTTGCGAATCTTGGACAGTAGATTCCAAATAGGGCCTCATCTAGGGAAGTGGAGTAGTTCGGTTGGGTTGTTTTACCTCTGAGCGGCACTTTTTGGCATACCATGGGCTAAATGGCCAGGTCACATGGACCCCCCAAGGCTCAGAGAAGGTTGGGGAAAGGGATCCACTGGAACAGCTGTTGGGAGACAGATGGTAGCCTCCCGTCAAGGCCATCCAGCGTGTTCTTTAACGTTGGATTGTTTTACCTCTGAGAGGCATTTTTGGCATACCATGGGCTAAATGGGCAGGTCACATGGACCCCCAAGGCTCAGAGAAGGTTGGGGCAGGGGATCCACTGGAACAGCTGTTGGGAGACAGATGAAAGCCTCCCGTCAAGGCTGTCCAGAGTGTTTTTAACGTGCACAGGGTATGGCTCTCCAGCACACGGGGCCACGACTTAACGTCCCATCCGACGGGCAGTGGCCTTTCCAAGCCTATCGGTGTCCCCTACTGACCTTTTGCAGGGCGGGGAATTTTGCGGGGAAATGAGGATGTAAGGAATCATCGAACCCGGGTTAAGGCATGAATGTATGTGTCGTTTTTCTGTTGAGGCCCTGCCATCCTCTCAGATCTTCTACTTTGGCATGTAAACTGACAGGCTCCTGTCAAACCTCTGTGGCAAGCAGCTGCTTTAGGGAGTATTTATTTTTAGCTCTTTGAGAGCTTTGAAGTTAGGAAAATTTCATTTTCTCAACAAACGCAGATCACAAAACAATATTTCGTTGGCTTCCACCACAGCACTACATTGGGCACAAAAAAAAAACTAATGAATATCTTGCAACCACTTCAAAAAAAAAAACAATTGATATTTTATATTATTTATTAAATTGTAGTAGTTTACATTTAACATGCCATTTACATTATTTTTCAAATCATTGTAGTTTACATTTAACAATGACATTTTCGTTAGGATGTTTAAAAATATTTAAAATAATTCTTTTCAATTAAAATATTTCCGTATCCTGCTTTGTACTACTACGTCATAAAACACTTATTCGTAATATAATTCTTCACCAATTCGTCGTTGTGTATTCAGTTGTATTTTAAATGAAAATTTCGAATTAGAACTAGCCTTTAACTATAGACGAATTACTTAATTATATGAAACAGTTAAATCGATTTTTTAACAGGAGAATGGTGGGATATTTTTATAGCAGCTTCATAGCCCCTTAGGTGCTTTGATTATCTGCTCTTCTTTGATATCATGTTGTATAAAGTCTTACCGGGAAACAATTCCACAGATGCTCATTTATAAAACCAATCTGAATTTCAAATTTGGTAAATGAGTGAAGAAAGTTATTCTTTACAATGGAGGCAGCAACCTAGATGAAGAAATTATTAAATATCCATGAAAAGTAAATTTAAGAAGAGACTTAAAACGAAGAAATGTTAAACATAATCGTCTTGGACAACACACAAATAATTATTTTCGCCCAGAAAACAATTATCTTTGAATTTATAAAATAACTCTGCTTTTCAGCTGAATATTTAATTAGTTCCCATGTCTGCAGGGCATCTCCTGTGATACTTTATTAGAAATATTTTTTAAATATATTTCTTGCCTGAATTTAATAGTTATTCTACACATATTTTTACATATTTGTTATTAACGCCTGTATTGTTATCATTTCCTGGTAACATTTTTGTGTTAAAGAATAACTTAATTTTACCTATGATGATGTGTTCGACTTGCGATTAGAATGATTAAATACTAATTTCAAAAATATCTTTTCAATAAAATTTAATGTCGTTCTCATTATTTTAATATTTGTAGATTCCTCAGACAATGCTGCCAAATGATTTCCTAAAGAAACGTTTCGGTTTTTGTTTGTATTGAAATGAAGAAACTTTCCACCAATTGAAAGAAACTTAATTTTGTATTTTTCTCCCTTTCAGTGTTTAACCAATAAATGCCGTCTCCCGGTGGATCCCCATGGCAACTGAGGAAAACCAACTGACGATGAATGCGATGGAGACGATGATACTCCCTCGAATGATGATTGCGACGATGATAAAACTCCACCAAAATAACATCATGGCGACAAAAAGGGGAAACCTTCTAAAGGATGATGAGAACTGCAATTGCTGTAATGTAGTTCTTCATTGATGATGCAAGTCGATATTTGTTCGAATTTGCATAAGCTCTTTCGTGTTTGTTCGTTTATTTATTTGATTAACTTATTAATAAAATTTGAGGTCATAAAATATATTTTGGTGATGTTTTATTTGTCGTCAGTTTTGCGATTTTTGCCTACTTTTGTTTTTTTCTAATTCTGGAATAATTTTTTCATTCCGCCCTATATAATTATCGATTATAAAAAGTATGTTTTATTTTGGCAAATCTGTGAAATAACTGTTCAACTTAATTAATTGATCAGGTTATATGTATAAAGATAATACTAGGACAAAAAAGATTAATAAGTAGAGCATGAATACTATAAAAGAACGCTAAGTCATAATTATTATAAAACATTATAAGGACACAAGTACTATTAAATATTACTATTATATAAATGTATGAAAAAAACTAGAAAATAAATACATACTATAAACAAATATTAGGACATAAGCAATGCAAAAGAACATAAAGCATTAATACTATAAAAGAATATCAGAACATAAGATCCATAAAATATGCCAGGAAATATACTTTATAAAGGACACTTTGGCTTTAGTTGTAAAAAAGAATTTTAAGAGTATACAATATTAGTAGTGCACAAGAATAATTAGACAAAAGTTTCAAAAGAATGCTAAAAGGTAATTAAAATACTATAATACTAGGTCGTGAGTACATTAAAAGAATATAGAACGTGAGTATTACAAAACAGCTCTAGGATATCAGTACAATAAAAGAATATTGGGACATTAATATTACAAAGCAATATTGTGGCATTAGTTCTGCAAAAGATTACTAAGAAATAAGAACTGTAATAGAATAACAACAGACATATTATAAAGGAAATAGCGGGCTATAAATGTTTTTAAAGAACACTGAAACGTAAGTATATTAAACAATATGTTAAGGGCTGACGAAACTCCAAAGTTAAGAGCTAACATGGATGTAAAAATTTCTGTATATTTTTAGAATGTAGAGAATCTGACATGTTTTCAAGAGGGTCGTGAGTTCGGATCCCACTCCTCGCAAAACTCCATTTTTTCCAGCTAACTCTTCAAGTGTTACTTTTAGAATATATAACAATGAGATTTTAGAGCAGTGGTTGTAAACATTTTTTGGACAAATGCCCCCCCCCCCCCACTTTTACAAAATGTAATTTTTGCATCGCCCCCTTCATGGAAATCAAATACTTTTTCATGTATAAAACTAGTTGAAAAAATATTTACAATATATACAAAATTACGAATATTTTCATCTACAAATTTCAAAGGTTTTCTGACGAAATAAAATATGCATAATCATGTTAATCTAAGAATTCGACATTTTATTTAACCTATTTCCTCAAAAAAAAAAAAACAAAAAAAAAACGCTCTGCACACGGTCAGTAGGGGACACCGACGGGCTTGGAAAGGCCGCCGTCCGTCGGATGGGACGTTAAGCCGTGGCTCCGTGTGCGGGAGAGAGCCATACCCTGTGCACGTTAAAGAACACGCTGGATGGCCTTGACGGGAGACTACCATCTGTCTCCCAACAGCTGTTCCAGTGGGTCCCCTCCCCCAACCTTCTCTGAGCCTTCGGGGTCCATGTGACCTGGCCATTTAGCCCATGGTGTGCAAAAAAGTGCCGCTCAGAGGTAAAACAACCCAACGTTAAAGAACACGCTGGATGGCCTTGACGGGAGGCTACCATCTGTCTCCCAACAGCTGTTCCAGTGGGTCCCCTCCCCCAACCTTCTCTGAGCCTTCGGGGTTCATGTGACCTGGCCATTTAGCCCATGGTGTGCAAAAAAGTGCCGCTCAGAGGTAAAACAACCCAACGTTAAAGAACACGCTGGATGGCCTTGACGGGAGGCTACCATCTGTCTCCCAACAGCTGTTCCAGTGGGTACCCTCCCCCAACCTTCACTGAGCCTTCGGGGTCCATGTGACCTGGCCATTTAGTCCATTGTGTGCAAAAAAAGTGCCGCTCAGAGGTAAAACAACCCAACCCAGAAAAAAAAAATCAAGAAAATGCCTCCTTTGGGAAATACTGTTTTAGGATAGTAGGTAACGAAATGACGAGTATATTGGTGGGATGGGAAATTGGTTCATTTGTGAGAACTGCAGAACTATTTTATCTTTAAGGTGGGAGAGAAAAGTGATTTAAATGTTTTGTCAGATGAAAAAAGTCCAGAAAGAGCAATTATTTTTGTCTTCTACATTGTTAGCACGTATTTCTTGTTGGTTAATTAAGTAATTTTTTTTTTAATAATCGCCAGCCATGTCCCGAATTCAAACTCCTTTGTCAGTGTTAACACAATTAAATCACATGTTTATGAAAAGAAAACTTGTTTCTCCCAATGGCAGAGCGTAAAGCAATGATCATCTGAAGATTAAAAAGACTTATTGCGATTGAATTCCCTAACTCCGACATTTAGCAACGTCCAAGAGTGAAAAAATTCCCCGCCCTGCCCACGGTCAGTAGGAGACACCGACGGGCTTGGAAAGGCCGCCGTCCGTCGGATGGGACGTTAAGCCGTGGCCCCGTGTGCGGGAGAGCCATACCCTGTTTGCGGGAGAGCCATACCCCGTGTGCGGGAGAGCCATACCCCGTGTGCGGGAGAGCCATACCCGTTAAATATAACACGTTTGAATATTGTGCACGTTAAAGAACAAGCTGGGTGGCCTTGACGGGAGGCTATCATCTGTCTCCCAACAGCTGTTCCAGTGGGTCCCCTCCCCCAACCTTCTCTGAGCCTTCGGGGTCCATGTGACCTGGCCATTTAGCCCATGGTGTGCAAAAAAGTGCCGCTCAGAGGTAAAACAACCCAACGTTAAAGAACACGCTGGATGGCCTTGACGAGAGGTTACCATCTGTCTCCCAACAGCTGTTCCAGTGGGTCCCCTCCCCCAACCCTCTCTGAGCCTTCGGGGTTCATGTGACCTGGCCATTTAACCCACTGTGTGCAAAAAAAGTGCCGCTCAGAGGTAAAACAACCCAATCCAACCCAAGAGTGAAAAGAGAAAAGAACTGCCCTAGAGTTTTTGATATTAACAAATCACTTGATATTTTCTGATACATTGCCCTACCAAAATATTGGAGAATTTTTGTGCTATGTAAATGGGAATCTAATTTCGAAGATTATAACTTCTGAAATACGCATTTAATGGAAAAAACGTGATTGATAATGAATTAAACTTCATTTTCAAATCTATATATTTTCGATTTCCAACAATATTCGTTCAGTATTTAAAGAGTTCTGCAAACTGGAAGATTTTCAACAAATTACCTCATTTTATAAAAAAAAAAAGTTTTTAAATGTCAAACTTTGAAATAATCATTACCCAAACTTGCAAAATGTATTTTTTATCAATTGGTTTGAAATAATATTTAATTTTTAAAATTAATTTCTGAGGTAAATTCTTATGGATACGTTAGTAAAAGGTTTTAAACACTTATTATTTCAGGTTTAATTAATTTCTGAGGTTATGGAGGAACCCATTACTGTTGTGAAATATTCCAGTTCCTTTAACTCTTTAAATATACTGAATGAACACTTGAAATTCGAGAAATCGAGATATTTATTAGGTTTGATTATGATCGTTAGCATCTCCTCAGTCACATTTTTTCATAAAATGCATATTTTAGAAGTTATAGAGCTTAAGAGTTATATTTACATTGGCATAATATGAAAACATTATCTAACATTTTGGTATGGCGGTTTATATCGAAACGATAATACATCAAACGGAATTTTCCAGATTGAACTTTAACAAATATATGAATCAAGCCAGTTTTGGAAACAATATCTTTATTAACATTTATTAAAAGATGTTTAATCAATAACATAAATATCATTTTAAACATTTTTTCTCCATTATCATGCGTTTTTAAGCCGAAACAATAGTTTTCGCTTCCACAAAATATGTAATCAATAAAATTTAAAGAACAAATTAAAAAAAAAACTACATAAAAATATACAAAGGCAGTTTTTCGATTAAATGTTGGGACAAAAAATAAAAGTAAAAAAGTGGTAAGTAAAAAAGTGGAAATCTATATTTAAATTTGTACAGAATTCAATATTATTTTGTAAAATTGAATTTACCTGTTGAAATCGTTATCTGATCTTAAACTTATATATGAAAATTTGATTTTAAAGAATAGGTGATATATTACAAGGTGAAACAACTTCTTCTATATGGCAACTGGTTATTTAAATGAATGAGGCAACCATTTTAATATAACGTGAATAATTAATTCATCACTTTCTGTCATAACAAGCATCTATAAAAGTACATTGCTTCCTTCAAAAGTACAAGATATAGGAGGTAATATTTTCATACTGATTATTAACCCCGTACATACACTGCTAGCCAAATTATTATGAATCGTGCTAAAAGTACCATGGAATATGCCAATATGTGTAAAAATTCTTACTGAGTGTCCATCATTTTATGCCACTACCAAATCCTATAGAAGCCATACAGGCTTGGTGGAAGGCAAAGTCAAGGGCGACATGGGTAAAAAAGGCTGATCTGATTTACGTCGCAAGGTGGCCCATCGTTGGAGCAAGATGGGCAAGGGCATCCGTAACGGAGGTGATGGGTTGGGTTATTTTAGCTCTGAGTGGCATTTTTTGCATACAATGGGCTAAATGAACAGGTCACAAGGACCCTGAAGGTTTAGAGAAGGTTGAGGAAGAAGAGAGCCGTCCTGTGGCCGAGTGTTAGCACGCTTGGCTACTGATCTACGGGACCTGGGTTCGAGCCCCGGATAAGGCATGGATGTACGTGTCGTTTTTCTGCTGAGGTTCTGCCATCCTCTCAGACCTTCTACTATGGCATAAAAACTGGCAGGCTCCTGTCAGACCTCTGTGGCAAGCAGCTGCTTGAGGGGGTATTTATTTATTTTATTGAGGAAGGAGACACACTGGAACAGCTGTTGGGAGACAGAAGGTAGCCTCCCGTCAAGCCTATCCAGCGTGTTATTTAACGTGCACAGGGTATGGCTCTCCCGTATATGGGGCCACAGCTTACAGCTTAACGTCCCATCCGACGGACGGCGGCCTTTCCAAGCCCATCGGTGGGCCCTATTGACCGTGGGCAGGGCATGGAGTTTTGCGGAGATAAATCTCAACGCTGACCCAGATGGGACTCGAACCTGGGAACTGCAGATTACGAGCCTGGCGAGGAGGTGATGGAACTCACCGGAAAATGACGGGCACAATATCCCAAGAGTAATGGAGAATAGCAACGGTCTCAAAAAAAGTCCGTCAATCGCGCAAATACGGGTGGGAAAATGCCCTGACAGACAGGGACAGTCGTCTTTTGGCAAGAACTATACAGACTATACAACATATGACAGACATATACAGTCTATTTGGCAAGAACTATACAGAAATAGAACTCTTACAGTTCATCAGTTGAGAGAGATGACCGATAACAATACTTCAAAACCTATTTCAATGAGAACTATGCACGGAGAAGAGAAAACTTTGAAAATTGGAAATTGTACCACGACCATACATGCGACAATGTATTAAGCAGGTGTTCAGAAGCCATTTTGTCAGGCACATACATATAGGACACAAATTCAGGGGCATATTCTTGGGTCCAAAAAGAAAGAAAAAAAGTCTTTAAACATACATCAGAAAACCTTTATTTTGATATTTCAGCATACACATTATTTTAAAACATGTCCTAATAACACAACGTCTATTGCATGTTCCAGCGCTAGCCGAATTGCAGCAGCGAATTGTAGCCGCTTTTGAAATTATTAAGAGCACTCAAGGATTACTTGAATTTGTTGAACGTTCATTATTCGGACGAGATCTGCATCCACATTCAAGCAGGCCACTTCAAACAATTGTTGTAAAATAACTTGCATGCTATAACTTCCAAGTCAAGAGCTTCTGGATATACGTTTATAAAACTTTTTATCTGGCTTTGGATACTAGAATTACACTTTGAACTTGTGCCAAGCACTTAAACCTATTCTATATATACAATGATCATTAATGGTGTTAAAATAGAGCACAAAGTATACGAAGTCACATAGAAATATGTGTCCCATTCCGTCTCTCTTTACTGTAGGACAGGTGTTATGCAGTAGCACGAATGTAATAATCTGGTTTTTACCGAAATTAGAATAATTGAAGTTTTAATTACATTCAGATGGATTCAAATTAAACTCATTTTCTTAAGGAAATTAGATCTCTTTTATTGATTTCACTCTGTATCAAGAAATGCATAATTATGATCCGAAAATAATTATTACTAGCCATTCTTTTAATTATAAGGACAGTGAATCATTTTCAATAATATATATTCGTAAAACGTTTAGACACTTTTTGAAAAAAAATAATCCTCATATTATATAATAACCGTAATTCCGGGTGAACGTACGATCGGGTGGGAGGGCGAACAAGTGTGACGTCATCGGTGGCAGAAATTGTCAGTTTCCTTGTGATTCCGTGGTTACGGATCACGAATATATATTTTCAATAATATAGTCGTGAAACATTTAGACACCTTTTGCAAAAAATAATCCTCATATTTTATATAGTAACCGTAATTCCGGGTGAAAGTACGGACGGGTGGGGGGGGGGGGGCGAACCAATGGGGCGAACAAGTGTGACGTCATCGGTGGCAGAAATTGTCAGTTTCCTTGTGATTCCGTGGCTGCGGATCACGAATATATATTTTCAATAATATAGTCGTGAAACATTTAGACACTTTTTGCAAAAAATAATCCTCATATTTTATATAGTAACCGTAATTCTGGGTGAACGTACGTATGGGTGGGGGGGGGGGAACTAATGGGGCGAACAAGTGTGACGTCATCGGTGGCAGATATTGTCAGCTTCCTTGTGATTCCGCGGCTACTTGAGCGATCGGTCCCAAATTTGGTTGGGGAATCTCACTTAGTTCTATCTCTGTTGGGCAACAGATCGGATTCCTAGCTGTCATAGGTGAAGAGTGATCCCTCGAAAAGTGCTGAATATTCTGAGGGTGCTACCGTCGACTACCTTGTGAGTGGAGTAGTACGTTGTGAGAAGTAAGTGTGGGAAGCTGTGAATGAAGTAAAAGTTATCAATGGATATACCTTTCGTGGCAAGCTTTGGCGTAGGTTTAACTAGCAGAAAATATTGGTCGTTTCCTCTAAAGTAGGGGTTCTGAACGTGGGGTATGCGTTTGGGTTGGGTTGTTTTACCTCTGAGCGGCACTTTTTTGCACACCATGGGTGTAAATGGCCAGGTCACATGGACCCCGAAGGCTCAGAGAAGGTTGGGGGAGGGGAGCCAATGGAACAGCTGTTGGGAGACAGATGGTAGCCTCCCGTCAAGGCCATCCAGCGTGTTCTTTAACGTGCACAGGGTATGGCCCTCCCGCACACGGAGCCACGGCTTAACGTCCCATCCGACGGACGACGGCCTTTCCAAGCCCATCGGTGTCCCCTACTGACCGTGGGCAGGGCGGGGAATTTTGCGGAGATCTATACAAGGGGTACGCCAGTTACATACACATTTCCAAGGGGTACGTGAAGCATAAAAGGTTGAGAACCACTGCTGTAAAGCTTAAAACTAATATTTATCAATGAAAAACATCAGCTGTGAATTTTAGCGTCGTGTTTACAACATTGTTAATGCACAATGCCGCATGAAAAATCATTTAAGCGTTTAACAACTTGTCCATTCCACTGGAAAAGAAATTTTTCAGCTGGCGAAGGTACTCATTAAAATTGATAATGTGCCATTAGTAAATACATATGGTCAGCAACGCTAAAATAATAATTTTACACTATATTTAAAGTGAATATTTTCCTATATTTCGATATTCTATATTCCCATATATTCGATTTTTTATATGTTTATTATTTAATACATTCTTTTTCCATTTGCACCGAATTAAAAAAATATTCGCTTGTCTGAAAGAACGGGTGTTGATTATTAAAACCATCAAAATTATTAAAACCATCAATTTATAATAACTTCTTTGGTCGATCTAAAAAATCAAGTTCTCGTTTTAATAAAAAAAACTTTTGAGGTCTTGATTCTAATCCCAAGATCCTATACTTTTACTGAAGATTCTTAAATCTTGTAATTTTATTATTCATCCTAATATCTCAGCTGCTCCTAATCCCCTACGCTTTTGCACCAGACTCTGTTCCTATCCTCTAATCTTGCTCCTGATACCTAACCTATATCTTCTGTTATTCCCGATCCTACTTTTTGTTTTAAAAAAATCAAATTTATTTTTGCGTATCTCGAAACGTTTACGATATTTGGGACCGGGTTGGGTTGTTTTACCTCTAAGCGGCACTTTTTTGCACACCATGGACTAAATGGCCAGGTCACATGGACCCCGAAGACTCAGAGAAGGTTGGGGGAGGGGACCCACTGGAACAGCTGTTGAGAGACCGATGGTAGCCTCCCGTCAAGGCCATCCAGCGTGTTCTTTAACGTGCACAGGGTATGGCTCTCCCGCACACGGGGCCACGACTTAACGTCCCATCCGACGGACGGCGGCCTTTCCAAACCCATCGGTGTCCCCTATTGGCCGTGGGCAGGGGGGGGGGGAATTTTGTCTACTGGCCGTGGGCAGGGGGAGATAAATCTCAACGCTGACCCAGCTGGGACTCGAACCTGGGAACCACAGATTACGAGCCTGGCGTTTTGGGACCGGAAAAACGCTCCTTTAAGAGAGGAATTTTAACCCATGGATATAATGCAAAGAGTGGTAATAAAGACTAGATCATCTGATTAAACGTTTGATTACACATTTTTTAAAGAAATTGTTTTGACTTATCACTTTTTATAAATTATCGATCCATTTATCTTAAAAATAAGACGCTAATTTTACGTTTCCTAATTTTACGTGTTTGTATAGGCGTGAATTTGTATATGTGGTGCATACTTTTTTTTACAAAACACATTAATTGGACGTGACCAATTTGTTTTAATAAATTGTTTTAACGTGGTAATTTTATTATCTTCAAAAATAGAGGTTTTGGTTTTGATTGGACCGGATGGATATTGATGTGGAAGAGAATAGCCATAGGCTGTAGATGTAGGACCATTAGGTGGGGAAGATCATCTACTGCAATGTTTCCCGAAGTTGGCGATACCGCCCCTGGGGGGGGGGGGGGCGCTGGAACAATCCAGGGGGTCGGTAGTAGCCTCGGGTGCAATTGGGGGGCGGTGGACGCATAAAGAAAGAAGATAAGAAATTTTTGAAAAACCGTTCGTACATGTTTCATCTGTTGTGAAACATAGAATTAAAGTCGTAGTGATTATTTTTTTTTTCCAAATCAACACATAAAATTATTCTTCGTTATTTTAATTTTCTGTGTGCAATGCGAATGTTACTATGGTTGATTTTAATAAATAATTTTATAATTTCAAGCTGTCTGATTTACAACATCTTTCTTTACTATGGGTTGGGTTGTTTTACCTGTGAGCGGCACTTTTTTGCACACCATGGGCTAAATGGCCAGGTCACATGGACCCCGAAGGCTCAGAGAAGGTTGGAGACCCACTGGAACAGCTGTTGGGAGACAGATGGTAGCCTCCCGTCAAGGCCATCCAGCGTGTTCTTTAACGTGCACAGCTCTCTCCCGCAAACGGGACCATGGCTTAACGTCCCATCCGACGGACGGCGGCCATTCCAAGCCCATCGGTGTCCCCTACTGACCGTGGGCAGGGCGGGGAATTTTGCGGAGATAAATCTCAACGCTGACCCAGCTGGGACTCGAACCTGGGAACTACAGATTACGAGCCTGGCGCGCTACCGACTAAGCCACCCCAATCGAAAGGTGTTGATAAACTCTTGGTTAAAATGTTCCCCTCCAGATCACTTGTCAAAGAAAACCTAGACTTTTTTTTTATGTTTGTTAACTTATTATATGCTGAAAATGTCAGACCAATCAAAATCAATAAAATATCATAGAACTACCGTTTAACACTAAGAAGCGCTGGATTGTTTACAGCATTAGCAGTGTCTTCAGGAAGAATCCTGTTTTAATGTCATTTCACAGAGAATTGTCTTTCGTAATGCTTTGCGTATGAAATGCAGAAAAGGAGACTTCGGTAATGCTTTGCGTATGAAATCCTGAAAAGGAGACTTCGGTAATGCTTTGCGTATGAAATGCGAAAAGGAGACTTCGGTAATGTTGGCGTATGATATCCTGAAAAGGAGACTTCGGTAATGCTTTGCGCATGAAATGCAGAAAAGGAGACTTCGGTAATGCTGGCGTATGAAATACAGAAAAGGAGACTTCGGTAATGTTGGCGTATGAAATCCTGAAAAGGAGACTTCGGTAATGCTTTGCGTATGAAATGCGAAAAGGAGACTTCGGTAATGTTGGCGTATGATATCCTGAAAAGGAGACTTCGGTAATGCTTTGCGCATGAAATGCAGAAAAGGAGACTTCGGTAATGCTGGCGTATGAAATACAGAAAAGGAGACTTCGGTAATGTTGCGTATGAAATCCTGAAAAGGAGACTTCGGTAATGCTTTGCGTATGAAATGCAGAAAAGTAGACTTCGATAATGCTTTATGAAATGCAGAAAATCAGACTTCGATAATGCTTTATGAAATGCAGAAAAGGAGACTTGGTAGTTCACTTCGATATATTTTGTTTTTTGATTAAAGTAACAACCTAGTATTTTCTACTGATGAATCCAGTCTAGAATCCTGTTTTGGTAACTGAAATGGCCACTTTGTATCCAAATGTTAATGAAGTTAAGCTTATATATTGTTGTTTTCGTTGATGTCTGAATTCAGCTTTGGTGGTACGATTTTAACTCTGTAGTTTAACTCTTTTTTGTTGAGCCAACTGTAAGAATTATCGAACTGAAGAACATCTGAAAAGAAAGACACAAATCAATCCAATAAAATGGAAATTAACAGAAGGTTATTGCGATATAGGGTTATTGTTCAGGTACGTTGTTAAGACTATTTGAAAAGCGTCATCTCTGAATTTATATATGACTAAGAGAAACAAAGTATATTTTATAAAAGGTAAAAACGTTTTAATAAAATATCGTTAATAATTTCGTTCAAAGATGCTTCGTTTTGCTATTAAAAAATAATTTTTACATCAGATAGAGAAACATTTTTTTTTTCCTGAAGCATTTTTGATCCTTTCTGCGAACATCTTGAGATAAGGTTTTGTTGGTAGCGACATCTATTGACTAAATATGAAGAATAAATAAGAAGTTTTCTTGAAAGTTGATTTTCTTCTGCTTTATAATTCCTAATTTTGATAATTTTAAGTAATGTTTGTTATTTTCCTTGTGTTTATCGACTCGTACTTTATTTGCTTTATTTCTTAATTACTGGTTTCTGTTTTTTTTTTTTTGCTTTATTTTATTTTGTACGGATGTACCTATGGTTTCTATATGTTACGATTCTTTAAAATAATATGTAGCCTTGTAGATTATACCATTTTTTTCTGTATTTTATCTGTTTTTTGTTAACTGCAGTCAAGTGGTTCCTAAAAAGTTTTCTCATGCGAATATGCTATTCACTCTGAATACAAGCAAAAAATTGTAGCCCAGGGGGTTACTATTCAAACATTTGCAGTATGTTGCATCGCTACCAACTAGTATCAGCAGGGCCGCATTTACCATAAGGAGCATGCGGTGGCCTCACTCACTATGGGGCCACATTTTAAAACCTTACTCCTCACAAACAACAATATAAAAAACAGCCTTGTTATAGTTGCAAATCATCATCATCCTCAAGCAGCCATGTGCTACGGAGGTCCAACCAGACCACGCAGTTTAATTCTCCAAGCATATCTGTCCTGAGCTACATCTGCTGCATCCGGCCACTGCACACCAATTCTAACAAGGTCCTGTTTGACATTGTCTGCCCACCGCACCCTAGGTCTCCCCCTCCTTCTGAGGCCTCTAGGCACACTGTTCATAACCCTATTCGCCAATCTATAATTATTCATACGGGCAACATGGCCAAACCAGCGGAGTCTCTCTCTGCACAATATGCTGCTTAAAGGAGGTTGCAGACTCCTTTGCCTAACCTCATCATTAGTTACAAAGTTAAACCACCTAATACCCAAGATACTGCGTAAGCATCTAGAATCAAAAGCATCTAGTTTCCTGTTATCTTGTTTACACAGCGCCAAGTTTCACTACCATAACTAACCCTAGAAAGAACCAAACTATTATACAGTCTAATTTTAATCTTTAGGTGTATACGCCTATTTCTCCACAATCTCCATAGATTCTTAAAAGTCCCGGCAGCAATACCTATTCGTCTGTTAATCTCATGCCGCACATCACCAGTATCAGTTACATAGCTCCCAAGATAATTAAACTGCTCAAGATATAATGACACCTGCTCAAGACTGAAACCATTCAGATTAACTGAATCACAACCTGCCTGACCAATTTTCATCACTTTAGTTTTCTCTCTGTTTATAACCAAACCTACTCTACTACCAGTCTCATCAACAGCTCGAATGAAAGAGTTCATCTCATCAACATCATTTGCCAAAAGGGCTAAATCATCAGCATAATCTAAATCAGAAATTTTCGTATCTCCAGCCCATTTAAGGCCAAAATCTTTACCTCGAAGTGAATTTCGCATAACATAATCAACAACCAAACTAAAGAGAAAAGGAGACAAAATGCACCCTTGTCGAACACCAGACGTAATGCTAAACCAATTGCTACAAGACTTACCAACTCTCACACATGACTCAGTGTTATTATAGAGAGCTTTCATTATGTTAACTAACTTGTCTGGTATACCATATGATCTCACAATCAACCACAAATTATGACGATCAACAGAGTCGAAAACCTTTTTGAAATCAACAAAGCTAGCAACCAAAGGTTTCTGAAACTCTAAACATTTCTCAAGAATCTGCCTAAGTGAAAATATCTGATACACACATCCCCTACCACTTCTGAATCCACATTGCTCATCACGCAATTGCCTGTCAACCAGATTCTTAATTCTATTAAGCACAATCATGGAAAGAACTTTACCTGGAACAGAGAGTAGGCTGATACCCCTATAGTTATCACAAGAACTGCGATCACCTTTTTTGAAAACAGGGATAATAATAGATCTGGTAAAATCTTTAGGAACCATGCCTTTATCATAAAAGTTATTCAAAATTTCAGTCATCCAAGTGGTAACCAAAACATTCCCAGCTCTGAGCATTTCTGTAGTAATTTCATCTACCCCTGGGGATTTATGAAGTTTCAGTTTAGAGATAGCCAAACTAACTTCAGATTGTGTTATAGGGCCAACATTAAAGCTGCCAATGCATCTATCATCATTACAAGCAATGGGAGTAGAACTAACCACATTGTTTAGAACACCACTGAAATGCTCAGCCCACCTAGCCATGAGAGAATCCTCACCTTCTATAACCTTACCTTGTTTATCCTTCAATCCCTGTATGCCTGTCCGTTTTCTACCACATAAAATATTAACTATCTGGTACAGCTCTCTGCTGTTGTGCTGCCTAACTGCTTCCTCAGCTTTGTCAGCCAAGCTATCAAGCCAAAGATTTTTATCAGTAGCTAACTGATCCTTTACACGTTTATTAAGCTCTCTGTAATCTTTTCTATTAGGACTAGTAGGGTACTGATTAAGGACATTCCTGTAGTTCCTTCTTTCAGAAATAAGCTCAATTGCCTTATCACTTAAATAATTCTGCCTCCTCTGCTCCTTTTTTCCTAAAAGAGTACTGTTGGTTTCCAAAAAAGCCTGTTTAAAATGGCCCCATTCTTCCTCAACTTCAGTATTAAGCAAACCATGACCGTCATAATGACTAAGTAACCTATCATGGTAAGCTTTAGCTATAACTGGGGCATTCATAGCTTCAGTATTAAAGGTAAATTTTTTAACTCTAGCACAACACTTTTTAAGTTTAAGTTGCAACACACTTTTAACAAGGTAATGGTCAGATCCAATTTCAGCTCCCCTATATGCCCTGGTATTTCTAACAGAACTAGCCCATTTGCTGTTAATTAATATATAATCAATCATATTCCTATGCAGCCCATCAGGTGAAACCCATGTGTATTTATATATGTCGCGGTGTTTGTAATATGTGTTAGTTATTCTGAAACCATTGAGTTTACTCACCTGTAGGAGACGTTGCCCATTGCCATTGCAGCTACCAATACCAAAAGGGCCTATCACCCCTCCCCAAAAATCAGAGTCAGTACCAACTTTGGCATTGAAGTCACCAAGAACAAGGGTAATATCTCCTTTCTTGACAGAATTCAAAATATCCTGAAGTTGTCCGTAAAACCTATCCTTCTCGTCCTCATCAGCATCCTCAGTGGGGGCATAACAGCAGATAACATTCAAGTTTTTAATGCTTGTCTGAAATTTTGCTGTAAGAAACCTCTCATTAATGCACTCATATCCTAGAAGAGCATCACTAGCATGTCTGCTGAGCAGCAAACCCACACCTTGATGATGCTTTCCATCCTCCCTCCCTGTAAAGAGAAATTTAAAGTTATTTTTAAGTATCTCACCTTTACCTGTCCATCTGGTCTCTTGCAAGCCTAGAATATCTAGGTTATAGCGCTGGAATTCCTACATGAGGACATCAAGAGAATAATCTCTATGTAATGTCCTCACGTTCCACATTCCTGCAGAGAGAAAATGATTAGTAGGATTTTTAAAGAAATTAGGTTTATTGAGATTGGTAGGGCCAATATTGGTATGGGCCAGATCAACAATATCAAACAGCCCCCTGATCGCAGGCATGGGGCAAAGACCTGTTCCTCCTTTGCTAAAGGCTGAAGTCACCAATGCTGGTAGGAACTTCAGGCACCACCTTTTCAAGTGAACTTTTTCAAGAGCCAATATGGCCTGCCTGAGACACATTACTCCAGTTTGGGCTTGACGATGCCCAACTAGCTAAGTAAGGTTCAGGTACCTGCGATGGCCTCTGATTAGGATTATCCACCAGCTGATATAAGGCCCATGCCTCTGTTCCCATGCCTCTGTTCACTTAGAGCTGGCAACCCAGAAGCAAACAGAAAACACAGCGGCAGACTCTCCCTCAACAGAGGCCCACCAGTGCAGCAAGTCCAGGATCAATAATCAAGCTCAAATCCATAAACAAGTCCAGTCTAGTAGGTATAAATGGTCAGCACCAGGACCCTGTGAAGTTGACCATTCCTCAGCAGGGTTGAAAAAAAAGAAAAAAGTGGCCGTAGATGACCAGATCAGCAGGCCATACTGAACTGGCAGCCCTCCCCTTCTCTTCCCTTCCAAAAGAGAATATCTCTTTTGAAAGGTACTAACGGCCTGCACCACGAGAAGGCGGGGTCGGACATTAGGTGCTAGACCTGGCCGGTTCTGTGCATCATCACTAGGGATTGGTACACAGCTCTCCTTCCAGTTTACGCCTAGCTACCATTTACAGGCCATAGTTGCAAAATGAAATGCTTATTTTTAAATACGAAATTCTCTAGCGCAAACTAAAATGTGGAATTTATCTTTAACGTTCATTGAATGTGAATTGAAAGATTCTTTAAATTGTGATGATTTAATTGATGGTTTCGCCAAAGAGAAAGCTCGCAATGAAACATTTTGATGATTTTTGTTCGAAAAGTTTTTAGTTAAATGCTTCTCAAGAAATGATCAATATTCTAATTTGGTAGCAAACTGTAATTCGCGCCAAAAATATTTTAATGAATCTTAGTGATGTCTACACTTTTGTTTACTGGGATTGAGTTATATTTTTCTGATTATTTTTCTACAATTCTTTAAATAAAATTTTTTAAATATTTTGCTTGAACCAAACACCAAATATTTCAAAAAACCTAAGTAAGGGGCCTCGAATTTAATGTGCGCCTAGGGCCTCAAAATGTTTAGCTCGAATTTAATGTCCGCCTAGGGCCTAGAAATGTTTAGCAAGGGGGTCTCGAATCTAATGTGCGCCTAGGGCTTCAAAATGTTTAGCTCGAATTTAATGTGCGCCTAGGGCCTGGAAATGTTTAGCAAGGGGGCCTCGAATTTAATGTGCGATTAGGGCCTCAAAATGTTTAGCTCGAATTTAATGTGCGCTTAGGGCCTCGAAATGTTTAGCAAGGTGGCCTCGAATTTAATGTGCGCCTAGGGCCTCAAAATGTTTAGTTCGAATTTAATGTGCCCTTAGGACCTCGAAATGTTTAGCAAGGTGGCCTCGAATTTAATGTGCGCCTAGGGCTTCAAAATGTTTACCTGGAATTTAATGTGCGCCTAGGGACTCAAAATGTTTAACTCGAATTTAATGTGCGCCTAGGGCCTCGAAATGTTTAGCAAGGGGACCTCGAATTTAATGTGTGCCTAGGGCCTACAAATGTTTAGCAAGGGGGCCTCGAATTTAACGTGTGCCTAGGGGCTCAAAATGTTTAGCTCGAATTTAATGTGCGCCTAGGGCCTCGAAATGTTTAGCAAGGTGGCCTCGAATTTAATGTGCGCCTAGGGCCTCAAAATGTTTAACTCGAATTTAATGTGCGCTTAGGGCCTCGAAATGTTTAGCAAAGGGGCCTCGAATTTAATGTGCGCCTAGGGCCTCAAAATGTTTTGCTCGAATTTAATGTGCGCCTAGGGCCTGAAAATGTTTTGCTCGAATTTAATGTGCGCCTAGGGCCTCGAAATGTTTAGCTCGAATTTAATGTGCGCCTAAGACCTCGAAATGTTTTGCAAGGGGACCTCGAATTTAATGTGCGCCTAGGTCCTCAAAATGTTTAGCTCGAATTTAATGTGCGCCTAGGACCTCGAAATTTTAACAAGGGGGCCTCGAATTTAATGTGCGCCTAGGACCTCGAAATGTTTAGCAAGGGGGCCTCGAATTTAATGTGCACCTTGGGCCTCAAAACGTTTAGCTCGAATTTAATGTGCGCCTAGGGCCTCGAAACGTTTAGCAAGGGGGCCTCGAATTTAATGTGCGCCTAGGACCCCAAAACGTTTAGCTCGAATTTAATGTGCTCCTAGGGCCTCGAAATGTTTAGCAAGAGGACCTCGAATTTAATGTGCGCCTAGGGCCTCAAAATGTTTAGCTCGAATTTAATGTGCGCCTAGGGCCTCGAAATATTTAGCAAGGGGGCCTCGAATTTAATGTGCGCCTAGGTCCTCAAAATGTTTAGCTCGAATTTGATGTGCGCCTAGGACCTCGAAATTTTAACAAGGGGGCCTCGAATTTAATGTGCGCCTAGGGCCTCAAAATGTTTCATCATCATCATCATCATTTAAAATGTGCAAGATCTTTTCTTTTTATGTAAACGTTCGTTACAAATCTTAAAAAAAAAATCAATTTTCAGTGTCGGAAATAAATCTGTGTTTTATTGTAATTAAATAAACAATAAGCTTATATTGTTCCGTCTTTTTTTTTTATTGATCACCACACAGAAACCTAACCTTCATCATCATCATCCTCAAGCAGCCATGGGCTACGGAGGTCCAACCAGACCGTGCAATTTAGTTCTCCAAGCAAGTCTATCCTGAGCTACATCTACTGCATCTGACCACTGCACACCAATTCTAACAAGGTCCTGTTTGACATTGTCTGCCCACCGCATCCTAGGTCTCCCCTTCTTTCTGAGGCCTTTAGTCCCACTGTTCATAACCCTATTCGCCAATCTATAATTATTCATACGGGCAACATGGCCAAACCAACGGAGTCTCTCTCTGCACAATATGCTGCTTAAAGGAGGTTGCAAACTCCTTTGCCTAACCTCATCATTAGTTACAAAGTTGAACCACCTAATGCCCAAGATACTGCGTAAGCATTTGGAATCAAAAGCATCTAGTTTCCTGTTATCTTGTTTACAAAGTGTCCAAGTTTCACTACCATAACTAACCCTAGAAAGAACCAAACTATTATACAGTCTAATTTTAGCCTTTAGGTGTATACGCCTATTTCTCCACACTCTCCATAGATTCTTAAAAGTCCCATCAGCAATCATTATTCGTCTGTTAATCTCATGCCGCACATCACCATTATCTGTTACATAGCTCCCAAGATAATTAAACTGTGACACCTGCTCAAGACTGCAACCATTCAGATTAACTGAATCACAGCCTGCCTGACCAACTTTCATCACTTTAGTTTTCTCTCTGTTTATAACCAAACCTACTCTATTACCAGTCTCATCAACAGCTCGAATGAAAGAGTTCATCTCATCAACATCATTTGCCAAAAGGGCTAAATCATCAGCATAATCTAAATCAGAAATTTTTGTATCTCCAGTCCATTTAAGGCCAAAATTTTTCCCTTGAAGTGAATTTCGCATAACATAATCAATAACCAAACTAAAGAGAAAAGGAGACAAAATGCACCCTTGTCGAACACCAGAAGTAATGCTAAACCAATTGCTACAAGCCTTAACAACTCTCAAACACGACTCAGTGTTATTATAAAGAGCTTTCATTATGTTAACTAACTTGTCTGGTATACCATATGATCTCACAATCAACCACAAATTATGACGATCAACAGAGTCGAAAGCCTTTTTGAAATCAACAAAACTAGCAACCAAAGGTTTCGGAAACTCTAAACATTTCTCAAGAATCTGCCTAAGTGAAAATATCTGATCCACACATCCCCTACCACTTCTGAATCCACATTGCTCATCACGCAATTGACTGTCAACCAGATTCTTAATTCTATTAAGCACAATCATGGAAAGAACTTTACCTGGAACAGAGAGTAGGCTGATACCCCTATAGTTATCACAAGAACTGCGATCACCTTTTTTGAAAATAGGGATAACAATAGCTCTGGTAAAATCCTTAGGAACCATGCCTTTATCATAACAGATATTCAGAATTTCAGTCATCCAAATGGTAGCCGAAACATTCCCAGCTCTAAGCATTTCTGTACTAATTTCATCTACCCCTGGGGATTTATGAAGTTTAAGTTTAGAAACAGCCAAAATAACTTCAGATTGTGTTATAGGGCCATCATTAAAGCCACCAATGCATCTATCATCATTGCAAACAATGGGAATAGAACTAACCACATTGTTTAGAATATTACTGAAATGCTCAGCCCACCTAGCCATGACAGAATCCTCACCTTCTAT
This sequence comes from Ryuthela nishihirai, assembly GCA_038380435.1. Taxonomy (NCBI): domain Eukaryota; kingdom Metazoa; phylum Arthropoda; class Arachnida; order Araneae; family Heptathelidae; genus Ryuthela; species Ryuthela nishihirai. The sequence goes on from JAWZYU010000013.1 coordinate 21,765,642, forward strand.
AACCTTACCTTGTTTATCCTTCAATTTAGCTCGAATTTAATGTGCGCCTAGGACCTCGAAATGTTTAGCAAGGAGGCCTCGAATTTAATGTGAGCCTAGGGCCTCAAAACGTAGCTCGAATTTAATGTGCGCCTAGGACCTCGAAATGTTTAGCAAGGGGGCCTCGAATTTAATGTGTGCCTAGGGCCTCAAAATGTTTAGCTCGAATTTAATGTGCGCCTAGGGCCTCAAAACGTTTAGCTCGAATTTAATGTGCGCCTAGGGCCTCAAAACGTTTAGCTCGAATTTAATGTGCGCCTAGGGCCTCAAAATGTTTAGCTCGAATTTAATGTGTTCCTAGGGCCTCAAAATGTTTAGCAAGGGGGCCTCGAATTTAATGTGCACCTAGGGCCTCATAGAGTTTAAATCCGGCTCTGAGTATCAGAGTGGTAGGAAATATACTTACAAGTTCCTTTCTTATTGCAAAGGTATGATCCGATTCCAGGTATGACGTTTGTGTTCTTCCTAACAGTGGGGATGAGTTCCTCCATTTTCCCTTCCTGCTTCTTGTTATCATCGAGGCTCTTGTAATACAGCCCAACTCCGATGTCATGGTTACCGGAGAGGAATTCCCACTGAATCTCTGATCCCGGATGCGGAACGGTCATCTCGACGGGATGCGTGGATCGACATTGAATGATGGCGCTGATGACACCTGGTTCTTGAGGGAAATTGCGATAAACGTTTCGAAGATAGTAAGATTCTGGAACTTCTCTTGCGGGATTAATCTGAGGAAAGCAAATTACGAAGCACTTCATTATTTTTTGAATTTTACAATAAAATCCACGCTAGAGCTGGCGAGGAGAGGTTGGTTCAATCGGCAGCCTGCAATGCTCTAATCTGCAGTTCTCTGGTTCGAGTCCCAGCTGGATCAGCGTTGAGATTTATCTACGCAAAACTCCAGCCATGCCGTCGGTCAGCAGGGTACAGTCGCTCAAAAAAGTATCCGAACGCTATGGTTGATTACAGAATTCAAAAAAATATCTGGCAGCAATTTTTCTAGAAATTAGTGATCTGGCAACCTTCGTGTCAAGTGACACGAAGGTTGCCAGATCACTAATTTCTCTGAGCCTTCAGGTCACATGGACCCCGAAGGCTCAGGACCCCTGACCCAGCTGGGACTCGAACCTGGGAACTACAGATTACGAGCCAGGCGCACTACCGACTGAGCCACCCCCGCCCCCATGATAGTGGGTGCTAGGCGTGATGGTTCTAGCATCGAAGAAGTCCTTTAGTGTCCCTACTGAAGGACTTGAAAAGTTCGTTTAGGGCGGGGAGTTTTGCGGAGATAAATCTCAACGCTGGCCCAGATGGACTCTATTCTGGGAACTGCTGCATACGAATCTGGCGCGCTAGTGACTAAGCCCCCCCCCCCATCAAAAAAAAAAAAATAAATCTAAATGAAATCCATCTAAACATCGATTTTTGACAATATTCGTTCAGTATTTAAAGAGTCATACATAGAAGACAGAATATTTATCAGCAGTAACTACCAAACTGTATGAGAGTAATTTGAACACTTTCTATAACGATTATTTCAAATTTCGCAGACAAGAGGTTGCCACATATTCTAGCTTCTATAACTCTCTAAATACCAAACGACTCTTGTTGAAAATGATTCACATCTTTCATTTACCCTCTGTCTTTTTTTTCCACCAAAGCTTCTTTAAAAAATTACTGAATCTCAAACAAATTTTTTATTGAGATATAATTGGTCTGCGCCTAAGAGTGGACTAGTCAGGGACGTATTATTCAATAGACACGGTAGGTACTGTGCCTAAGCCCTACGAATAAATTTATGACCATGTTTCTCTTTTTTATATGATAAAAACTGTAACAAAAAACACGTTTACAATCTATATAATTATCAAATCAGCTGCTAAGGCTTTTTTGTTGGTTGTTTTATCTCTGAACGGCACTTTTTTGCACACCATGGGCTAAATGGCCAGGTCACATGGATCCCGAAGGCTCAGAGAAGGGACCCACTGGAACAGCTGTTGGGAGACAGATGGTAGCCTCCCGTCAAGGCCATCCAGCGTGTTCTTTAACGTGCACAGGGCATGGCTCTCCCGCACACGGGACCACGGCTTATCGTCCCATCCGACGGACGGCTGCCTTTCCAAGCCCATCGGTGTCCCCTACTGACCGTGGGCAGGGCGGGGAATTTTGCGGAGATAAATCTCGACGCTGACCCAGCTGGGACTCGAACCTGGGAACTGCAGATTACGAACCTGGCGCGCTACCAACTGAGCCACCCCCGCCCCTCAGCTGCTAAGGCCATACCGTTTTGATAACAGAGATAAATTTTTCGAGATCATTCGGATTACCCCTAAAAAACTTTTTTCGTAGGCCAAAAGGCCTACAAGGAATTTAATCCGGTCCTAGGGGAAGTCACTGAGTGTATAACACTTTACAAGTACATTGATAAGAAAAAATATGTTGTTCAAGAACAATGATTATAGCATTATAAATGAATTCGCGTTTGAATTAAATTTTTTCAACTGTAAACATGAATGAGATTTAATAAGAATTCTGGATCAACTCACCACTGACGGGCAGCGTGGATTTCCATCTGGATCGACTCGAGTTCCTCCCAAGAAAACCGGCAGGACATCAGCATCAATATCTTGAAGAAGTGATTCTTTCCAGTCAACACCTAATTAACATACAATCACAAAAAAACCTGAAATTCGAGACTGATTCAAGTTATTGAAGAAGAGAATAAGAAAAAAAAAAATATCACCAGGCCAACATTTTCCAAGCTCAGATTTCTGAAACTTTTACAAATTCCGCTGCTTTTCTGTTTTCTGTCTGTCTGTATTTTGTGTCGATTCCTTGGTCCATTGGTTTTGTTTGCAACTTCCATAAAAGTTAACAGTTTTCCTAGTCGTGATGATTAAACTCTGATGCAAGTCGAGATTTAAATAAAGGGAGTTTAAAGGACACAGTCTGGTGTGTAATTAAAGGGTTGTGTATTGAACTCCTGATCCAGAGATTAGATCCAATTACGATTTAATAACAATTCTGGATCAACTCACGACTTATCAGTAGATTTCCAACGGGATCGACTCGAATTCCACCCAAGAAAACTGGCAGGACCTCAGCATCAATATCTTGAAGCAGTGATTCTTTCCAGTCAACACCTGATTAATTGGTAGTGTAATTTCCAACGGGATCGACTCGAATTCCACCCAAGAAAACTGGCAGGACCTCAGCATCAATATCTTGAAGCAGTGATTCTTTCCAGTCAACACCTGATTAATTGGTAGTGTAGCTGGCAGCACCGCAAGTCTTAAAACAAAGTTCCCCAAGTTCAGATTCCTACTGTACCAATGTTGGAAGTTTCTCCTTTTGATTGATTTTTGGTTAGAAAGGGAATATAATTTTTAGAAAGGGATTATAAATTTTCTAATCGAGGCTAAGTTTAAATAAAATTGGGAAAACTTTCAATGGTGGCATAGTTGGGATCTGAGCATGGGTTCTGCAGATCAGTAGCATTTTTCGATGCTGTCCATTATCTGGTTTACATCTCTGCTATATATATCCCAGCCGTCCCGTGGCCGAGTGGTTAGCACGCTTGGCTACTGATCTAAGGGACCTGGGTTCGAGCCCCGGATTAGGCATGGATGTGTGTGTGTCGTTTTTCTGCTGAGGTCCTGCCATCCTCTCAGACCTTCTACTATGGCATATAAACTGACAGGCTCCTGTCAGACCTCTGTGGCAAGCAGCTGCTTGAGGGGGTATTTATTTTTTTTTTTTATATATATCCCACCAAAAAAAGCGGGTGGGTGTGAGCAAATGCTCATGGGAACAAAAAATTGTTTACTCTGTCATAAGAAACCAAAAAACATCTCCTTATCTAAATATATTATATATTCCATTTAAGGGAAAACTTTAGAAGGAGCTTATGTTTGGCTAAGTATTGTTAAATATATATTCGCAAGTCAGAAAGAATATTGATAGCATTGTGCAAATGTGGGCCCAGAAAAATCTGCCCGTTCTGGTACCCTGTATTATAACTTCGGGCGAAGTCAAATTTCAGCAAGGAGGACCAAGGAGGTAGATGTGCTTCAAATCAGGTTGTTTTAGCATGAAAATTTGGATTCAGCAGACCCCTCTACCAGATACACGTATTGTCAAGAATAACAGGGAAAACTGTTACGTTTCACAATTAAAACACAAAAGATGCAACAGCTTTCGTTCCGAAAAGTTTGCAGCAATGAACTTCAAAAACAACAAGTGGCGTACAGTCGCTCAAAAAAGTATCCGAACACTATGGTTGATTACAGAATTCAGAAAAAATATCTGGCAACGATGTTTTCTAGAAATTAGTGATCTGGCAACCTTCGTGTCACGTGACACGAAGGTTGCCAGATCACTAATTAATCGTGCTTTTCGAAAAGCAAAAAAGAAAAAAATGATACCATTCTGGATGACTTTAAAGACAGATACAAAAAGTATTCTAGTTAAAACCTGATGTTAAAATCCACCTGGTGACTCAAAAGCAGAGGTCTCTACTTTTCAGCAATTAAAATACAAATGTCATGGGTTGTTGGGTTGTTTTACCTCTGAGCGGCACTTTTTTGCACACCATGGGCTAAATGGCCAGGTCACAAGGACCCCGAAGGCTCAGAGAAGGTTGGGGGAGGGGACCCACTGGAACAGCTGTTGGGAGACAGATGGTAGCCTCCCGTCAAGGCCATCCAGCGTGTTCTTTAACGTGCACAGGATATGGCTCTCCCGAACACGGGGCCACGACTTTACGTCCCATCCGACGGACGGCGGCCTTTCCAAGCCCATCGGTGTCCCCTACTGACCGTGGGCAGGGCGGGGAATTTTGCGGAGATATATCTCAACACTGACCCAGCTGGGACTCGAACCTGGGAATTACAGATTACGAGCCTGGCGCGCTACCGACTGAGCCACCCCCGCCCCATAATAAAAGACAGAGGAAATAACATCCCAATAACTCTAAATCAGAGGATACGATCTTTTAAAACATTCAAAAGTCTTTTCACAATAATTCTAAGGCAAAGAATACAAATACTACTTTTTGAGCCTTAAAAATTTATTCCCTTCGATAGAGTTAAAAAATGCGAGTGTAATAAAAGTTAAACACTCAGGAGTTAATGATAGACTAAAGCCTTATAATTGCAAACAAAAATATTTTTTTTCCTTAATAGGAGAGAAATTTGACATATATCGACATCGAGATGCAAAACTTGATTAGTACTTGGTCAGCATTTATAACTTTAAAAAATATATATTTATTTGGATAATGGGAAATTTTAAAATTTCTTATCATTACTTACCAGTTGGGAAAATTTTAAATTTCATGACAGTTTCTTCGGGAAAGACAGCTTTCATCAGGGCAAAAAATATCGAAAAGTATGGCGGAGCTGTAAAATTGAAAAACAATCAGAATTATTTTCATTAAAAAAAAATTAAAAAATTAAAATAAAAAATTTATTACTAATCACAGTTTGAATTAGAAACTAAAATTTAGAAATTCTCTTCTTCAGGTTATTAATCACAAAACGTGCTTTGTTACAGCAGCAAAGCACTTGAGAGAGTTTTGTATTTTTTTATTATTTAATTGATCATCGGAAACTAATAACTTTCTTCATCCCCTCTCTCCAGTTTTTTGTTTACATTGTTTTTTAAGTTCGAGATAACGTAAAAGAAACGGGGTAGAAAATCGTTTCTATCCTATGAACTGAAAGAATTCATAAAGCATTAAAATCTCCAGAAGTTTGAAAAACAAAACGTAAAATCAGTGACAGCTAACTGGATCGGATAATAGCGAAGCAAGCGCTGTTGTGACGGTGTATCAAAAGTACACTCTCACAATAGCGAAGCAAGCGCTGTTGTGACGGTGTATCAAAAGTACACTCTCATAATAGCGAAGCCAGCGCTGTTGTGACGGTGTATCAAAAGTACACTTTCACAATAGTGAAGCAAGCGCTGTTTTGACGGTGTATCAAAAGTACACTCTCACAATAGCGAAACAAGCGCTGTTGTGACGGTGTATCAAAAGTACACTCTCACAATAGCGAAGCAAGCGCTGTTGTGACGGTGTATCAAAAGTACACTCTCATAATAGCGAAGCCAGCGCTGTTGTGACGGTGTATCAAAAGTACACTTTCACAATAGTGAAGCAAGCGCTGTTTTGACGGTGTATCAAAAGTACACTCTCACAATAGCGAAACAAGCGCTGTTGTGACGGTGTATCAAAAGTACACTCTCACAATAGCGAAGCAAGCGCTGTTGTGACGGTGTATCAAAAGTACACTCTCATAATAGCGAAGCCAGCGCTGTTGTGACGGTGTATCAAAAGTACACTTTCACAATAGTGAAGCAAGCGCTGTTTTGACGGTGTATCAAAAGTACACTCTCACAATAGCGAAACAAGCGCTGTTGTGACGGTGTATCAAAAGTACACTTTCACAATAACGAAGCAAGCGCTGTTGTGATGGTGTATCAAAAGTACACTTTCACAATAGCGAAGCAAGCTATTGTTGGTGTTGTGACGGTGTATATATAATATATATACACCGTCTATAATATAGTCTATAATATAATATAGGATATATAGACGGTGTATATATAATATATATACACCGTCTATATATCCGTATATAATATACACCACTATAAGTTGTGACGGTGTATCAAAAGTACACTTTTACAATAGCGCTTGCTTCGCTATTCACCGATCGAGTTCGTGTTAAGGGAATTCGTGTGAAGGGAATAAGGATAGAAAACTTCAAGAGTAAAGTTACAACAGCCACAACTTATTAAAATGCTCTGGAGTGGAATAAATCCCCAGCAAAAATGGACACTATTGAATGCTAATAAAAACCATTCCAGCACGAGGAGCTGATAAATAATTTTTACTATTATTTTTAAATTTAAATAAAATATCTAAAACGTATCATTCTGTGAATTATATAAGTTATAAATAGCATAATAGTGTGCTATAAATATGAATTGTAGTATGGCTGTGCTAAGTATAAGACTAGCTTTATTAAGTTGAGCATTCCTTCTCATTTGGCTTCGTCAGTATTTGTGTTAATTTCAGTGAATAACAGTTAATGAGGTTACATGCACTATTTTTTCGGACTTTTCTGTGTTTTGCTTTTATGTAATTTTATACTGTATTTCTGCTAGTTTTCACTATTGTTTTGTTTATTGCTATAACACCTATTTCTTTTAAATCATCATCATCATCATCATCATCCTCAAGCAGCCAAAGGCTACGGAGGTCCAACCAGACCGCGCAGTTTAATTCTCCAAGCATATCTGTCCTGAGCTACATCTGCTGCATCCGGCCACTGTACACCAATTCTAACAAGGTCCTGTTTGACATTGTCAGCCCACCGCATCCTAGGTCTCCCCCTCCTTCTGAGGCCTCTAGGCACACTGTTCATAACCCTATTCGCCAATCTATAATTATCCATACGGGCAACATGGCCAAACCAGCGGAGTTTCTCTCTGCACAATATGCTGCTTAAAGGAGGTTGCAGACTCCTTTGTCTAACCTCATCATTAGTTACATAGTTAAACCACCTAATACCCAAGATACTGCGTAAGCATCTAGAATCAAAAGCATCTAGTTTCCTGTTATCTTGCTTACACAGCGTCCAAGTTTCACTACCATAACTAACCCTAGAAAGAACCAAACTATTATACAGTCTAATTTTAGTCTTTAGGTGTATACGCCTATTTCTCCACAATCTCCATAGATTCTTAAAAGTCCCGGCAGCAATACCTATTCGTCTGTTAATCTCATGCCGCACATCACCAGTATCAGTTACGCAGCTCCCAAGGTAATTAAACTGTGACACCTGCTCAAGACTGCAACCATTCAGATTAACTGAATCACAACCTGCCTGACCAATTTTCATCACTTTAGTTTTCTCTCTGTTTATAACCAAACCTACTGTACTACCAGTCTCATCAACAGTTCGAATGAAAGAGTTCATCTCATCAACATCATTTGCCAAAAGGGCTAAATCATCAGCATAATCTAAATCAGAAATTTTCGTATCTCCAGCCCATTTAAGGCCAAAATCTTTCCCTTGAAGTGAATTTCGCATAACATAATCAACAACCAAACTAAAGAGAAAAGGAGACAAGATGCACCCTTGTCGAACACCAGAAGTAATGCTAAACCAATTGCTACAAGACTTACCAACCCTCACACATGACTCAGTGTTATTATAGAGAGCTTTCATTATGTTAACTAACTTGTCTGGTATACCATATGATCTCACAATCAACCACAAATTATGACGATCAACAGAGTCGAAAGCCTTTTTGAAATCAACAAAGCTAGCAACCAAAGGTTTCTGAAACTCTAAACATTTCTCAAGAATCTGCCTAAGTGAAAATATCTGATCTACACATCCCCTACCACTTCTGAATCCACATTGCTCATCACGCAATTGCCTGTCAACCAGATTCTTAATTCTATTAAGCACAATCATGGAAAGAACTTTACCAGGAACGGAGAGTAGGCTGATACCCCTATAGTTATCACAAGAACTGCGATCACCTTTTTTGAAAATAGGGATAATAATAGCTCTGGTAAAATCTTTAGGAACCATGCCTTTATCATAAAAGTTATTCAAAATTTCAGTCATCCAAATGGTAACAGAAACATTCCCAGCTCTAAGCATTTCGGTAGTAATTTCATCCACCCCTGGGGATTTATGAAGTTTAAGTTTAGAAATAGCCAAACTAACTTCAGATTGTGTTATAGGGCCAACATTAAAGCCAACAATGCATCTATCATCATTTCAAACAATGGGAGTAGAACTAACCACATTGTTTAGAACATCACTGAAATGCTCAGCCCACCTAGCCATGACAGAATCCTCACCTTCTATAACCTTGCCTTGTTTATCCTTCAATCCCTGTATACCTGTTCGCTTTCTACCACACAAAACATTAACTATCTGGTACAGCTCTCTGCTGTTGTGCTGTCTAACTGCTCCCTCAGCTTTGTCAGCAAGGCCATCAAGCCAAAGATTCTTATCAGTAGCTAACTGATCCTTTACACGTTTATTAAGTTCTTTGTAATGCTTTCTATTAGGACTAGTAGGGTACTGATTAAGGACATTCCTGCAGTTCCTTCTTTCTGAAATAAGCTCAAGTGCCTTATCACTTAAATAATTCTGCCTCCTCTGCTCCTTTTTCCCTAAAAGAGTACTGTTAGTTTCCAAAAAAGCCTATTTAAAATGGCCCCATTCTTCCTCAACTTCAGTATTAAGCAAACCATGAGTGTCATAATGACTAAGTAACCTATCATGGTAAGCTTTAGCTATAACTGTGTCTTTCAGAGCTTCAGTATTAAAGGTAAATTTTTTAACCCTAGCACAACACTTTTTAAGTTTAAGTTGCAAGACACTTTTAACAAGGTAATGGTCAGATCCCATTTCAGCTCCCCTATATGCCCTGGTATTTCTAACAGAACTAGCCCATTTGCTGTTAATTAATATATAATCAATCATATTCTTATGCAGCCCATCAGGTGAAACCCATGTGTATTTATGTATGTCGCGGTGTTTGTAATATGTGTTAGTTATTCTGAAACCACTGAGTTTACTTACCTGTAGGAGACGTTGCCCATTGCCATTGCAGCTACCAATACCAAAAGGGCCTATTACTCCTCCCCAAAGGTCAGAGTCAGTACCAACTTTGGCATTGAAGTCACCAAGAACAAGGGTAATATCTCCTTTCTTGACAGAATTCAAAATATCCTGAAGTTGTCTCTAAAACCTATCCTTCTCATCCTCATCAGAATCCTCAGTGGGGGCATAACAGCAGATAACATTCAAGTCTTTAATGCTTGTCTGAAATTTTCCTGTAAGAAACCTTTCATTAATGCACTCATATCCTAGAAGAGCATCACTAGCATGTCTGCTGAGCAGCAGACCCACGCCTTGGTGATGCTTTCCATCCTCCCTCCCTGTAAAGAGAAATTTAAAGTTATTTTTAAGTATCTCACCTTTACCTGTCCATCTGGTCTCTTGCAAGCCTAGAATATCTAGGTTATAGCGCTGGAATTCCTGCATGAGGACATCAAGAGAATAATCTCTATGTAATGTCCTCACGTTCCACGTTCCTGCAGAGAGAAAATGATTAGTAGGATTTTTAAAGAAATTAGGTTTATTGAGATTGGTAGGGCCAACAATATCAAACAGCCCCCTGATCGCAGGCATGGGGCAATGACCTGTTCCTCCTCCGCTAAAGGCTGAAGTCACCGATGCTGGTAGGAACTTCAGGCACCACCTTTTCAAGTGGACTTTTTCAAGAACCCTATGGCCTGCCTGAGACACATTACTCCAGTTTAGGCTTGACGATGCCCAACTAGCTAAGTAAGGTTCAGGTACCTGCGATGGCCTCTGATTAGGATTATCCACCAGCTGATATAAGGTATCCCATGCCTCTGTTCACTTAGAGCTGGCAACCCAGAAGCAAACAGAAAACACAGCGGCAGACTCTCCCTCAACAGAGGTCCACCAGTGCAGCAAGTTCAGGATCCATAATCAAGCTCAAATCCATAAACAAGTCCGGTCTAGTAGGTATAAATGGTCAGCATAAAAACAGTTATCTCGGTGGGTGAGAATTTTTCTATTTCTTTCAACACTTCCACGTGAATTGAAATATCCGCATAAACTTTTGCTTGAAGATAAAATTTTTAAGTTGTTCTGTGTACCTCAATAAACGCAATCTGTTTAAAATATTTTTACAAAATCTTCTCATGTATTTCTACTTAATTTATGATCTTGAAAACTTGAATTAAAGAATATTTTTAAATTACTTTCGATCACTCATACATATTAATTGTGGTTGGAAATATTCCCAGTCCACTTAGATACTTTCAAAGAACAACTGCTTGTAATTGCATCAATTAGATGAGTCATCAGAACATTTTAAGAAAGTTAATGAGAGAGAAACAAAACAATTATAATAAACAATCTAAATTATTTATGAATATTTATAACTGAAACGCATTAGAAAAAAGTATAAAAACATTTTTATCAACAGTGCTTGCTAAGAATAATCATAAACATTTAATTTAAAAAAAGCTTTTAGTGTATACTTCACAATAATATTTAGAAATACTTCACCGAATACTTCACAATAATATTTAGAAATACTTCACCGAATACTTCACAATAATATTTAGAAATACTTCACCGAATACTTCACAATAATATTTAGAAATACTTCACCGAATACTTCACAATAATATTTAGAAATACTTCACCGAATACTTCACAAATCAACAGTTTTATCTTACCATTTATAAAGTAGGCAGTCTTCAAATGTTCTGGATAATTAGCTTCGTAACATTTCAACAATAATCCTGCCATTCTGTACACTGAAAGATAAAGAAAATTTCAAGTTAAATTTACCTATCATATATCACTGTCACAATTCTTATTGAAAGTAATTTCTCATATTAATAAACGTTTCACAGATAAAATAATGAATGCCGAGAATCTACCTCATTCTAGATATGCCACTTTTGATCATTACTTTAGCAACACTCTTCATAAATCTAATCGCTAATCATGCATATAGTTGTGCGTGCACAATATATCTAAACTAATGCAATCCTTCCCTGCATAAGAAATTACTTAAATGTGATTGATGACTCCTTCGTCTAACCTCATCATTGCGTGCATAATCGACCACTTAATACTCAATGTGCTATGCAAGCATCTGGAATCAAAAGCATCAAGCTTCCTGTTATCCCGCTTACAAAGAATCTAAGTTCGCCTTATACTTGAAATTCAGAAGATAAAACTAATATATGGCATCCATTAAACCATTGCGATAACCCACTTGCATCTGGGAGGGGGTGGCTCAGTCGGTAGCGCGCCAGGCTCGTAATCTGTAGTTCCCAGGTTCGAGTCCCAGCTGGGTCAGCGTTGAGATTTATCTCCACAAAAATTCCCCGCCCTGCCCACGGTTAGTAGGGGACACCGATGGGCTTGGAAAGGCCGCCGTCCGTCGGATGTGACGTTAAGCCGCGGCCCCGTGTGCGAGAGAGCCATACCTTGTGCACGTTAAAGAACACGCTGGATGGCCTTGACGGGAGGCTACCATCTGTCTCCCAACAGCTGTACCAGTGGGTCCCCTCCCCCAACCTTCTCTGAGCCTTCGGGGTCCATGTGACCTGGCCATTTAGCCCATGGTGTGCAAAAAAGTGCCGCTCAGAGGTAAAACAACCCAACCCAAATCCACTTGCATCTTCACACTCTCTGCAGCCTCTAATAGTTCCAGCAGCACTGCTTATTCTTATGTTTAAACTCGGGTTAAATATTTCCAGTATCCGTCACACAACTCCTTAGATTAACTGAGAAACTTTCTGCAAAACCGCAGCCGTGAAAAAAAACTCGAACAGTATCCACTTGATCAGGTTTTGTTACTTCATTTTATCGGTATTGATCCCCAAGTTTCACCTATTACAAATCTCATCAGCAGCACTAATAAAAGTATTCTTCTCGTGAATGACATTTAAAAGAGCGTCCAAACATCAGCAAAGTCCAATTCAGATGTTTCTAGCTCTCTAGATATCCAAAGCCCAAGTCTCTTCCTTTCGAAACCTTCCTCATGGAATTCCTGCAGGAGTTATCAACTCTCACATATAACTCACTCTTATCATAGAGTGCCATTAACGTGTTAATACATTTACACACATTCCGTAAGACTTATGCTCATCTACCAATCGTGCAGATCAACAGTCATAATAAAAAAATAAATAAATACCCCCTCAGTACATTTACACACATTCCGTAAGACTTATGCTCATCTACAAATCGTGCAGATCAACAGTCATAATAAAAAAATAAATAAATACCCCCTCAGTACATTTACACACATTCCGTAAGACTTATGCTCATCTACAAATCGTTCAGATCAACAGTCATAATAAAAAAAAATCAATAAATACCCCCTCAAGCAGCTGCTTGCCACAGAGGTCTGACATGAGCCTATCAGTTTATATGCCACAGTAACAGATCTGAGAGGATGGCAGGACCTCAGCAGAAAAACGACACACACACATCCATGCATAATCCGGGGCTCGAACCCAGGTCCCTCAGATCAGTAGCCAAGCGTGCTAACCACTCGGCCACGGGACGGCTAAACCTTTCTGAAATCTAGTGATAACAACTACACTTTTTCAAAACTTCACACATTTCTGAAGAATCTTCCAGAACGAAAACATTTGGTTTACTCACATGCAGCACTTATCACTTTTGAAGATATACTGATCATCTCTAATTAGTATACCAATCAAATATTTAATTAATACAATTAAGCATTGAAATCACATGTCTGAATTAGAATGAATAATACTTGCCTGGTTTAAAGAGCAACTGCTTCAGCGTAAAATTCTGCATATCAAAGATGTAGGAATGGGTCTCGATCACTTTACCAAGTTGCTAAAAAGAAATTAAAAAAAACTCTTTACTTAATTTCCATAGTAAAGAATAAATTGCAGCAATGTGTTGAACATATGTAGAATAACCTTTTTTCGTGGATCAATAATAAATGAAAGTTTTTGATTTTCTCATTTCATAAGATCACTACGATAAGACAAAACAAATTACAAGTGTTAGAAAAGCGGGCGACAAATATCCCACTTAGTTTTTTTAGACTTGCCCTGAAACTCGGTGTTTTCCTGTTATTTGTAAAAATGCATTACTGATTGAGAATTTAAAAACACATGGGATGAACCGCGATACTAAAGAGCTTGGAAAAGTCCAATCCAGAGGATAGGAGAAGTCCTGGTCTCGTCGTGTGCCTTACCTTAAGCACTTCAAAGAACATTAGCTTTCTATTTCTTAACAGCTGCCAATCGATCCCTTTTACTTATTCATTTCCGATTTCTTCTGATCTTGTCATTTAACCAATTATGTACAAAAAACTGTTAGAAATACATAACTTTTTAACAATTCCTCGCAAAATGGGGCCGGGGGTGGCTCAGTCGGTAGCGCGCCAGGCTCGTAATCTGTAGTTCCCAGGTTCGAGTCCCAGCTGGGTCAGTGTTGAGATTTATCTCCGCAAAATTCCCCGCCTTGCCCACGGTCAGTAGGGGACACCGATGGGCTTGGAAAGGCCGCCGTGCGTCGGATGGGACGTTAAGCCGTGGCCCCGTGTGCGGGAGAGCCATCTGTCTCCATCTGTCTCCCAAAGGCTGTTCCAGTGGGTCCCCTCCCCCAACCTTCTATGAGCCTTCGGAGTCCATGTGACCTGGCCATTTAGCCCATGGTGTGCAAAAAAGTGCCGCTCAGAGGTAAAACAACCCAACCCAACCTCGCAAAATGCAAAGGGGTGTTTATTGGTAGCGAAGGTTTCATTTATGACGCTGTAAGAAAGCAAAAATGTAAACAGAAATCTCTTAATATTGTTGATTTAAATTATAGGAAATGCGCACCTCACCATTTTATGCGAGCACTGCCTCTTCTGAAAATGTTACTTTTTTTCCGAAACTAATACAAAAAGCACTATCACACATTGTTATTCTGAAGAAGTTATTGAATTCTTATACGAAAATTTGCAAGCATTCTAAGCTTCCTCAAAGTTACCTGACATCTATGTATAAAGTCTGGTTTCAGATAAAACAATCCCATCTCAAAAATCATTTCGTGTGGTAAAATGGTTGTTCCATTCTGAACCCTACCTTTGCATTCTGCTTCTTCATCATCTGAACGTCTTCTTCTAACATCTTCGTAATGCATTTCACTGCCTGGGACCTGGTTATTGATAAGACTAAACCTATGGAAGCAATTAAACTGTTAGTTAGCATATTATCAAGTACAACAGTAAATCAATCATTCTAAACTTGCGGAAGGAATTAAAGTGTTGCTTAGCATATTAACTGCACTACTGTAAAGCAGTGGAAATATTCTAAACCTTCACCTTTCATATCCATTTCGCCAAAGAGGCAAACTCTGACAGGTGCACCTCCTTTGTCGAATCCCAAAAAACCGTAGGGAACATATTTCAGCATTACCTAAAAGAAACACACTGCATTTAGAAGCTGAAGCAATAATGACGAAGCGGATCTTCTCTAACGAAAATAATTAAGTATGCAACATTATTAAAATTAGAGTTGTCAGAACAATGTTAAGAAACATTCTCTCGAGCGAAATCCAAAGATTATTACAAATAATTAAAAATATTACTATTAGAGCAGTTCAAACATAGTTAAAATAGATTTTCACTAATTGGGAAAACTATATATTGGAACTCAATGCATACCCTGAACATTTTAACGAAGGGGTTGACGAGTTTTTTCTGACATTTCTGAATCTGATTTTTGGGGACTACCTTACAAAATATATGGTATTCGAACCTTCAAATGGGATATTATAACCCTTTAAATATCCCCCCTTTTGTAAAGTCACTGTTCAAACTCAGCATTTCAAATCTATTTCATTAAGAGAAGTAAGTGATATTTATACAGATTCGCATTTTTAACTTATTTTCCTAAATTCGGAAAACAAATCTTACAGTACTGTGCAAATTAATTGGGACAAGCGAAGGAACGCTAAGTTCCTTCCGTTACAGAGTTTAAACTGCTGCAAGTCTAAACTTGTTCGTAAATACCAAGGGTCATGTTTTGGGGGTGTTTCACAACTTCCGGGCCACACAACTTCACCCCATTGAAGGAATGATGGACAGCAAAAAGTACATAGGCGTTCTGGAGTCGAAAATGGTTGCAACACTGCAGAAGCTGTTTCCTAACGGCAATGGAATATTTCAACAGGATCTGGCTCCATGCCACAATTCTAAGCTTGCTAAGAGCTTCTTTACCCAGCAACATTTGAAGGTATTGGAGTGGCCAGGAAATTCACCCGATTTAAACCCCATTGAAAATTTGTGGGCCATTATTAAAGCACGCAAATCTAAAATGGATTGCACGACGAAAACCAAAATGATAGAAAGTGTCATGAAAGTGTGGTACCACGACCCTGAAGTGAAGGAGATGTGTGGAAAGCTAGTGGCATCAATGGTTGAGAGGGTGAAAGAAGTAATTAAAGCTAAGGGGGGTCACATTCACTATTAACTACTCTATTAAACAAATAAATATTTTAGTTGTGTCTTTGTTACTGCATTTTCCTATTGTCCCAACTAATTTGCACAGTACTGTAACTCTTTTATCTTGAATATTTTTCTTTCCAGTTTTGCTACATGTTTATTTATGCAGCCTAATCCAAAAGCATTACGCTCAGTTGCTACATATCCTATAATCCGAAGGCATTACACTCAGCTATACAGATCCCCTAATCCAAGATATTGCTTTCAGCTACTACGTATCCCCTAATCCGAAGGCATTACGCTCAGCTGCTGAAGATCCCCTCATTTTAAAGCATTACGCTCAGCTACTACAGGGACGGGGGTGGCTCAGTCGGTAGCGTGCCAGGGTCGTAATCTGTAGCTCCCAGGTTCGAGTCCCAGCTGGGTCAGCGTTGATATTTATCTCCGCAAAATTCCCCGCCCTGCCCACGGTCAGTAGGGGACACCGATGGGCTTGGAAAGGCCGCCGTCCGTCGGATGGGACGTTAAGCCGTGGTCCCGTGTGCAGGAGAGCCATACCCTGTGCACGTTAAAGAATACACTAGATGGCCTTGACGGGGAGGCTACCATCTATCTCCCAACAGCTGTTCCAGTGAGTCCCCTTCCCCAACCTTCTCTGAGCCTTCGGGGTCCATGTGACCTGGACATTTAGCCCATGGTGTGCAAAAAAGTGCCGCTCAGAGGTAAAACAACCCAACTCAGCTACTACAGATACCCTAATCCGAAGTCATTATCTGAGGCTATTACAAATTTCCTACTTCGAAAGGAAAACTTAAACAATCAGACCTCATTTTATGCTTATTAACGTTCTAATAATATATCACTGATGAAATGCTTTCCTAATTTAAAGCATAATGATGGGTGGACTTCAATTAGATGCAGGAAAAATAATCCCGCATTTTCTTAACATTATTTTTTTCCTAGGAGATGAAACAACTCAGTTTCCCAACCTCCATTAACTTCTGTTGAATGTAAATCTATTTGCTGCTTCGTGACATTAAATTATCTGATAATGTTGCGATTGCATTAAGTATCAGTGACAGCTATTTAATTACTCAAGTGGGACAAGGTAGAAAAAGCAAATATATCTACTGTATCAACTAGCATTAACAGAGTTTCAAACAACGCGTTGCATCGCGTGGAGAAGCATTTTGTAATTTGATTAAATCCCCAAGTTTACATATTGCTGGATCTTATGATTAAACGATTTCCAAAATAAAGTACAGTATGTCTTGTTTCATGAATTTGGGCAGATATTAAAAATAATTACTTAATTGCCACATTAATCACTAAGTAGCTACTTAAGTATTACTTTACTTTAAAGCGGGGTTATTTAACTGTACCTCTGGGTTTTCGTATTCTGTCAGGATGGAATCAGCTCTAATTTTCTTCCTCCAATGAATATGCTTAAATATGACAAAATTAAAGTTTAGTATACATGAAAAAAACTTATTTGTATGAAATGGACATTTGTATCAAATCTTTCATCTTACATGTAAATAATCAAGAAATAGGAATAAATTAATTGTCAAAAGATTTCTAAATTTTATCACTGTTAGTTCTTAAATAGCTTTGCTGTTATTTACTTTTGATATATTTCAAGAATAATTATGCGATACAGTCTCTTTGTCTTATATATGATACAGGAATCCTGAAAAAGAAATGTATAACGCCATTATTGCAAACGAAATAACCGTAATTTAATAATTTGAAATTGGGATAAATCCTGTAATCATTAATAAACAGTTCTTTCCACAAGTGCTGATGGATTGCAACGTTACGACTCATTTAAAGAACTCTTGAACGCTAAGGAGTCGTTCTCCACCATAAATTTTAGTGGAAATATCACATTTGGTGTTTCCATTATCAACAAAGCTGAAATAACTATCATGCAGTCCTTATCCATTTATGGAATAAACATTACAGACTTTTCCCGGAAAACGAAATTATCATTTTTATATCTGCTTTCAGACCCATACTTATTTATGCTTAACCTATTTGGGATTATGCAAATGAAAAGGTTTTGTATGGATTATATCACTTCAAAAGACGCAATCTATTGAACTGATATAAATCATCCAAAACAGGTTTCATAGTTGTGTCTCGTGGTTTGCAAAGAATACTTATACCATAAAGATATCGATATCAAATTTATTACAACTTATATCAAAGAGACTCCTTACTGAAATCATTATTGTATTAATATCGCTGGATGATGCCAACCAGCCATATCCTCTATCTTTTGTGAAAATTGGCTTGAAATTCAAAATTTTCCAATTTAAATCCTTTTCTTGCCATTTACTTCCATTAACTTTGGTTTCTCTTTTTTACTGCAGTGTCCAAAGGGAAAGCTTTTACCTCTTATGCATTTAATGATACTTTTTAGTGCATCGTTTTTCCACTCGCAGAGCTGTAACTAATAAAAAATAAATAAATACCCGCTTAAGCAGCTGCATGCCACAGAGGTCTGACAGGAGCATCTCAGTTTATATGCCATAGTAGAAGGTGTGAGAGGATGGCAGGACCTCATCAGAAAAACGACACAAACAGCCATGCCTTACCCGGGGCTAATACAGTCCAAGTAAGAGATCGTGAGGGGAAGGGGAAGGGTGGGGAAGGGGCTTCAAAACTTTAGGGTATCTCCCAAAATCATGATTTCGGAAAAAAGTTTAAAAAAATAAGGGGGACACTTGTACACGAAAATTCCAAGGAATCTCCCAAAATCATGATTTCAAAAAGAAAAAAGAAAAAAAAATTAAAACAATAAAGGGAACACTTTTACACGACAATTCCAAGGAATCTCCCAAAATCATGATTTCGGAAGAAAAAAAAAAGTTTAAAAAAATAAGGGGGACACTTCTACACGAAAATTCCAACGAATCTCCCAAAAATCATGATTGCGGAAAAAGGTTTAAAACAATAAGGGGGAACATTTGTACACGATAATTCCAAGGAATTTCCCAAAATCATGATTTCGGAAAAAGGTTAAAAACAATAAAGGGAACACTTGTACACGATAATTCGAAGGAATCTCCCAAAATCATGATTTCGGAAAAAAGTCTAAAACAATAAGGGGGACACTTGTACACGAAAATTCCGAGGAATCTCCCAAAATCATGATTTCGGGAAAAAAGTTTAAAACAGTAAGGGGGACACTTGTACACGAAAATTCCGAGGAATCTCCCAAAATCATGATTTCGGAAAAAAGTTTAAAACAATAAGGGGGACACTTGTACACGAAAATTCCAAGGAATCTCCCAAAATCATGATTTCAAAAGGAAAAAGGAAAAAAATTTAAAACAATAAAGGAAACACTTTTACACGACAATTCCAAGGAATCTCCCAAAATCATGATTTCGGAAAAAAAGTTTAAAACAATAAGGGGGACACTTGTACACAAAAATTCCAAGGAATCTCCCAAAATCATGATTTCAAAAGGAAAAAAGAAAAAAATTTAAAACAATAAAGGGAACACTTTTACACGACAATTCCAAGGAATCTCCCAAAATCATGATTTCGGAAAAAAGTTTAAAAAAATAAGGGGGACACTTGTACACGAAAATTCCAAGGAATCTCCCAAAATCATGATTTCAAAAAGAAAAAAGAAAAAAAAATTAAAACAATAAAGGGAACACTTTTACACGACAATTCCAAGGAATCTCCCAAAATCATGATTTCGGAAGAAAAAAAAAAGTTTAAAAAAATAAGGGGGACACTTCTACACGAAAATTCCAACGAATCTCCCAAAAATCATGATTGCGGAAAAAGGTTTAAAACAATAAGGGGAACATTTGTACACGATAATTCCAAGGAATTTCCCAAAATCATGATTTCGGAAAAAGGTTAAAAACAATAAAGGGAACACTTGTACACAATAATTCGAAGGAATCTCCCAAAATCATGATTTCGGAAAAAAGTCTAAAACAATAAGGGGGACACTTGTACACGAAAATTCCGAGGAATCTCCCAAAATCATGATTTCGGGAAAAAAGTTTAAAACAGTAAGGGGGACACTTGTACACGAAAATTCCGAGGAATCTCCCAAAATCATGATTTCGGAAAAAAGTTTAAAACAATAAGGGTGACACTTGTACACGAAAATTCCAAGGAATCTCCCAAAATCATGATTTCAAAAGGAAAAAGGAAAAAAATTTAAAACAATAAAGGGAACACTTTTACACGACAATTCCAAGGAATCTCCCAAAATCATGATTTCGGAAAAAAAGTTTAAAACAATAAGGGGGACACTTGTACACAAAAATTCCAAGGAATCTCCCAAAATCATGATTTCAAAAGGAAAAAAGAAAAAAATTTAAAACAATAAAGGGAACACTTTTACACGACAATTCCAAGGAATCTCCCAAAATCATGATTTCGGAAAAAAGTTTAAAAAAATAAGGGGGACACTTGTACACGAAAATTCCAAGGAATCTCCCAAAATCATGATTTCAAAAGGAAAAAGGAAAAAAAGTTAAAACAATAAAGGAAACACTTTTACACGACAATTCCAAGGAATCTCCCAAAATCATGATTTCGGAAAAAAGTTTAAAAAAATAAGGGGGACACTTGTACACAAAAATTCCAAGGAATCTCCCAAAATCATGATTTCAAAAGGAAAAAGGAAAAAAATTTAAAACAATAAAGGGAACACTTTTACACGACAATTCCAAGGAATCTCCCAAAATCATGATTTCGGAAAAAAAGTTTAAAACAATAAGGGGGACACTTGTACACAAAAATTCCAAGGAATCTCCCAAAATCATGATTTCAAAAGGAAAAAAGAAAAAAATTTAAAACAATAAAGGGAACACTTTTACACGACAATTCCAAGGAATCTCCCAAAATCATGATTTCGGAAAAAAGTTTAAAAAAATAAGGGGGACACTTGTACACGAAAATTCCAAGGAATCTCCCAAAATCATGATTTCAAAAGGAAAAAGGAAAAAAAGTTAAAACAATAAAGGAAACACTTTTACACGACAATTCCAAGGAATCTCCCAAAATCATGATTTCGGAAAAAAGTTTAAAAAAATAAGGGGGACACTTGTACACGAAAATTCCAAGGAATCTCCCAAAATCATGATTTCAAAAGGAAAAAGGAAAAAAAGTTAAAACAATAAAGGAAACACTTTTACACGACAATTCCAAGGAATCTCCCAAAATCATGATTTCGGAAAAAAGTTTAAAAAAATAAGGGGGACACTTGTACACGAAAATTCCAAGGAATCTCCCAAAATCATGATTTCAAAAGGAAAAAGGAAAAAAAGTTAAAACAATAAAGGAAACACTTTTACACGACAATTCCAAGGAATCTCCCAAAATCATGATTTCGGAAAAAAAGTTTAAAACAATAAGGGGGACACTTGTACACAAAAATTCCAAGGAATCTCCCAAAATCATGATTTCAAAAGGAAAAAAGAAAAAAATTTAAAACAATAAAGGGAACACTTTTACACGACAATTCCAAGGAATCTCCCAAAATCATGATTTCGGAAAAAAGTTTAAAAAAATAAGGGGGACACTTGTGCACGAAAATTCCAAGGAATCTCCCAAAATCATGATTTCAAAAGGAAAAAGGAAAAAAAGTTAAAACAATAAAGGAAACACTTTTACACGACAATTCCAAGGAATCTCCCAAAATCATGATTTCGGAAAAAAGTTTAAAAAAATAAGGGGGACACTTGTACACGAAAATTCCAAGGAATCTCCCAAAATCATGATTTCAAAAGGAAAAAGGAAAAAAAGTTAAAACAATAAAGGAAACACTTTTACACGACAATTCCAAGGAATCTCCCAAAATCATGATTTCGGAAAAAAGTTTAAAAAAATAAGGGGGACACTTGTACACGAAAATTCCAAGGAATCTCCCAAAATCATGATTTCAAAAGGAAAAAGGAAAAAAAGTTAAAACAATAAAGGAAACACTTTTACACGACAATTCCAAGGAATCTCCCAAAATCATGATTTCGGAAAAAAGTTTAAAAAAATAAGGGGGACACTTGTACACAAAAATTCCAAGGAATCTCCCAAAATCATGATTTCAAAAGGAAAAAAGAAAAAAATTTAAAACAATAAAGGGAACACTTTTACACGACAATTCCAAGGAATCTCCCAAAATCATGATTTCGGAAAAAAGTTTAAAAAAATAAGGGGGACACTTGTACAAGAAAATTCCAAGGAATCTCCCAAAATCATGATTTCAAAAGGAAAAAGGAAAAAAAGTTAAAACAATAAAGGAAACACTTTTACACGACAATTCCAAGGAATCTCCCAAAATCATGATTTCGGAAAAAAAGTTTAAAACAATAAGGGGGACACTTGTACACAAAAATTCCAAGGAATCTCCCAAAATCATGATTTCAAAAGGAAAAAAGAAAAAAATTTAAAACAATAAAGGGAACACTTTTACACGACAATTCCAAGGAATCTCCCAAAATCATGATTTCGGAAAAAAGTTTAAAAAAATAAGGGGGACACTTGTACACGAAAATTCCAAGGAATCTCCCAAAATCATGATTTCAAAAGGAAAAAGGAAAAAAATTTAAAACAATAAAGGGAACACTTGTACACGAAAATTCCAAGGAATCTCCCAAAATCATGATTTCAAAAGGAAAAAGGAAAAAAATTTAAAACAATAAAGGAAACACTTTTACACGACAATTCCAAGGAATCTCCCAAAATCATGATTTCGGAAAAAAAGTTTAAAACAATAAGGGGGACACTTGTACACAAAAATTCCAAGGAATCTCCCAAAATCATGATTTCAAAAGGAAAAAAGAAAAAAATTTAAAACAATAAAGGGAACACTTTTACACGACAATTCCAAGGAATCTCCCAAAATCATGATTTCGGAAAAAAGTTTAAAAAAATAAGGGGGACACTTGTACACGAAAATTCCAAGGAATCTCCCAAAATCATGATTTCAAAAGGAAAAAAGAAAAAAATTTAAAACAATAAAGGGAACACTTTTACACGACAATTCCAAGGAATCTCCCAAAATCATGATTTCGGAAAAAAGTTTAAAAAAATAAGGGGGACACTTGTACACGAAAATTCCAAGGAATCTCCCAAAATCATGATTTCGGAAAAAAGTTTAAAACAATAAGGGGGACACTTGTACACGAAAATTCCAAGGAATCTCCCAAAATCATGATTTCAAAAGGAAAAAGGAAAAAAATTTAAAACAATAAAGGAAACACTTTTACACGACAATTCCAAGGAATCTCCCAAAATCATGATTTCGGAAAAAAGTTTAAAACAATAAGGGGGACACTTGTACACAAAAATTCCAAGGAATCTCCCAAAATCATGATTTCAAAAGGAAAAAAGAAAAAAATTTAAAACAATAAAGGGAACACTTTTACACGACAATTCCAAGGAATCTCCCAAAATCATGATTTCGGAAAAAAGTTTAAAAAAATAAGGGGGACACTTGTACACGAAAATTCCAAGGAATCTCCCAAAATCATGATTTCAAAAAGAAAAAAGAAAAAAAAAATTAAAACAATAAAGGGAACACTTTTACACGACAATTCCAAGGAATCTCCCAAAATCATGATTTCGGAAGAAAAAAAAAAGTTTAAAAAAATAAGGGGGACACTTCTACACGAAAATTCCAACGAATCTCCCAAAAATCATGATTGCGGAAAAAGGTTTAAAACAATAAGGGGAACATTTGTACACAATAATTCCAAGGAATTTCCCAAAATCATGATTTCGGAAAAAGGTTTAAAACAATAAAGGGAACACTTGTACACGATAATTCGAAGGAATCTCCCAAAATCATGATTTCGGAAAAAAGTCTAAAACAATAAGGGGGACACTTGTACACGAAAATTCCGAGGAATCTCCCAAAATCATGATTTCGGGGGAAAAAAGTCTAAAACAATAAGGGGAACATTTGTACACGAAAATTTCAAGGAATCTCCCAAAATCATGATTTTGGAGAAAAAAGTTTAAAACAATAAGTGGGACACTTGTACACAAAAATTCCAAGAAATCTCCCGAAATCATGATTTCAAAAAAAAATGTTTAAAACAATAAAGGGGACACTTGTACACGAAAATTCCGAGGAATCTCCGAAAATCATGATTTCGAAATAAAGTTTAAAACAATAAGGAGGACACTTGTACACGAAAATTCCAAGGAAAGTGGGGAGTGAGAGAGAAAGTTATGAAACTGTAAGCTTCAATTCAATCATATTTACTCATAGAAAATCGAATAATTTTTAATTATGTTCATCGATACGACAGTATTCTTTTACGTGTGATATTTGAAACTGAGACTATTTGACTACTTAACAAAGCATGCATTTGGAATAGGTTTCTTAATCAAAGAGAAAGGGGTGCACACAGTGACGTACACAGTAAATTCTTACGACTTAAACATATTTGAGTCCACTGGGGGAGGGGAAAGAAAATTGACATTCTTCAATGACACTCGTGGGGAAATCGTATGCTTCCTTATGAAACATGTGATATTTAAGAACTCAAGCGTGATTTATAACCCAACATCCCTCTCCTTGGATTCTAGGCATATACAGATAACGCCTCTCCCCTTGGATTCTAGGCATATACCCATATCCCTCTCCCCTTGGATTCTAGGCATATACTTAAACCCCTCTCCCCTTGGATTCTAGGCATATACCCATATCCCTCTCCCCTTGGATTCTAGGCATATACTCAAACCCCTCTCCCTTTGGTTTCTAAGCATATATCCGCAATTTTTCTCCCTTTGAATTCTAGGCATATTTTCATAACCCCTCTCTACTTGGATTCTAGTATGTGTTCATAACTCCCCTTGGATTCTGGGCATAAACTCATAATACCTCTCCTTTTTGATTTTAGGCACATACTCATAACTCCCTTTCTCCCCTTGGATTCTAGGCATATACTCATAACTCCCCTCTCTCCTTGGATTCTAGGCATATACTCATAACTCCCCTTCTCCCCTTGGATTCTAGGCATATACTCATAACTCCCCTTCTCCCCTTGGATTCTAGGCATATACTCATAACTCCCCTCTCCCTTTGGATTCTAGGCATATACTCATAACTCCCCTTCTCCCCTTGGATTCTAGGCATATACTCATAACTCCCCTTCTCTCCTTGGATTCTAGGCATATACTCATAACTCCCCTCTCCCCTTGGATTCTAGGCATATACTCATAACTCCCCTTCTCCCTTGGATTCTAGGCATATACTCATAACTCCCCTTCTCCCCTGGGATTCTAGGCATATACTCATAACTCCCCTCTCCCCTTGGATTCTAGTCATATACTCATAACTCCCCTTCTCCTCTTGGATTCTAGGCATATACTCAGAACTCCCCTTCTCTCCTTGGATTTTAGGCATATACTCAGAACTCCCCTTCTCCACCTGTATTCTAGGCATATATTCATAACTCCCCTCTCCCCTTGTATTCTAGCATATATTCATAACTCCCCTCTCCCCTTGGATTCTAGGCATATACTCATAACTCCCCTCTCCCCTTGGATTCTAGGCATATACTCATAACTCCCCTCTCCCCTTGGATTCTAGGCATATACTCATAACTCCCCTTCTCCCCTTGGATTCTAGACATATACTCAGAACTCCCCTTCTCCAACTGGATTCTAGGCATATACTCATAACTCCCCTCTCCCCTTGGATTCTAGGCATATACTCATAACTCCCCTTCTCCCCTTGGATTCTAGACATATACTCAGAACTCCCCTTCTCCAACTGGATTCTAGGCATATACTCATAACTCCCCTCTCCCCTTGGATTCTAGGCATATACTCATAACTCCCCTTCTCCCCTTGGATTCTAGGCATATACTCATAACTCCCCTTCTCCCCTGGGATTCTAGGCATATACTCATAACTCCCCTCTCCCCTTGGATTCTAGTCATATACTCATAACTCCCCTTCTCCTCTTGGATTCTAGGCATATACTCAGAACTCCCCTTCTCTCCTTGGATTTTAGGCATATACTCAGAACTCCCCTTCTCCACCTGTATTCTAGGCATATATTCATAACTCCCCTCTCCCCTTGTATTCTAGCATATATTCATAACTCCCCTCTCCCCTTGGATTCTAGGCATATACTCATAACTCCCCTCTCCCCTTGGATTCTAGGCATATACTCATAACTCCCCTCTCCCCTTGGATTCTAGGCATATACTCATAACTCCCCTTCTCCCCTTGGATTCTAGACATATACTCAGAACTCCCCTTCTCCAACTGGATTCTAGGCATATACTCATAACTCCCCTCTCCCCTTGGATTCTAGGCATATACTCATAACTCCCCTTCTCCCCTTGGATTCTAGACATATACTCAGAACTCCCCTTCTCCAACTGGATTCTAGGCATATACTCATAACTCCCCTCTCCCCTTGGATTCTAGGCATATACTCATAACTCCACTCTCCCCTTGGATTCTAGGCATATACTCATAACTCCCCTCTCCCCTTGGATTCTAGGCATATAACCATATCCATCTCCCCTTGGATTAAAGACATATATCCCTCTCCTTTTTGATTCTAGGCGAATAACCATAACCCCCCTCTCTCATTCCCTTGGATATTTTACTGGGTTATGTACCCATGCAACCCACCTCCACTCGGGCATGTCTTTGCTCTGAATCTGATAAATTGATTTTAGCGTAAGAGTACCCCTTATAGTTATAACACATGATGTTCAGTCGTCCTGTTTATGTACGTTAATTCACTAATATCAAAAAATGCAGTTGTGGTTGGTTTCACCACGTGAACTGAATTAGCAGCGACACAATTGCAACTTGAAATACTTACATTTCGAAGCATTGCTTCTGCTTTTATGACATCGAATCTTCTTGCTGGAAGAAAACAAAGACAAAACATTATAAGCAACTTTTCAGGCTTAAACTAAAAATAAAAGGATTTCATCTATTCGTGAAGCTAACCAGTTTAAAAGTAATATAAATGTGTGCAGGAATGGATGGTTTTAGAGCAACATTTTTTGTAGAACTGATGGGCTAAATGGTCATATCACAAGGACCCCCAAGACTCGGATTTCTTTAGGAGTAGCGATTTTTCTCCGTTACCCACAGGAAGGTGGTAAAGCACAACTTTATTTCAAATGAAACTTCCTTTTGGGTTGGATAATGAAATATTGCTTTTTGAATTTCCTTAGCATCATTAATTCGAATTCCCACCGTTAGATGGTGCTGAAGTCGAAAAATGGTAAACTTCATTCTCTTTGAAAACGATTTGCATATTTCCTATTCGCTACAGGTGATTGTATTCTATGGGCAATATGTATTCTTTATTTGTTTTTGCAAAAGAAAAAAGAATAATTGTTTTAGTAATAAATTACAACCCCTTTTACTACGCTTCAAGAATGTCAACTCTCTCATAAAAGCAATAGTTTCGGCGATATATTTATCATTTAAAATTCGAATACTTTGCAATTAAATTTAAATATAAAAATAATGCATTAATCAGTCAATTATAATATAATCAATTTTTCAAGCATTTATTACCTAACGTCTCATATATTATTTTCATCTAAACTTTATATATATATATTTTCATAAACTTTTCATATATATATATTTTCATAAACTTTTCATATAGGCTTTTCATCTACACTTTCCATATAGGCTTTTCATCTACACTTTCCATATAGTCTTATATTTTAACATTTTAATGTAATCTAATACTTTGTATAAAAGTTCGTAAAAATCGTGAAAAATATAAAGGAATTTTTGAGCGACAAATATTTGAGAAAACTAGATTTAAAAATTGCTTTTTCTCAGATTCCCAATTCGCAGTTCCTAATTCCGCAGTCCCTTTCTCACAGTTCCCAATTCGCCCATTTTCCAAGTTAAGTGACTTAGATTCAAACTTAATTTTCTACTCACCATAATCTCTAACCCAACACACTTTTGCGAATATCTTGCATTTTGTTACAAAATAAATTTTTTCTTACCTCTCAGCCACCTGAGAAGAAAATAATCATCATGTTCAGGTTTCGAAATATCCAATACGCTGTTACGAAACTGCAAAAAAATTATTCAAATTTTTAAATATTCAGTCTCAATCCAATTTCTAACTCTATATTATTTTAAAATATATATATAATGCACAAAGTATATAAAACATGAAGACACGCTCATATCACAGATAAACTTCATCACAGTAAATAAACACCCAAAATGGTTGGGTTGTTTTACCTCTGAGCGGCACTTTTTTGCACACCATGGGCTAAATGGCCAGGTCACATGGACTCCGAAGGCTCAGAGAAGGTTGGGGAAGGGGACCCACTGGAACAGCTGTTGGGAGACAGATGGTAGCCTCCCGTCAAGGACCATTCAGCGTGTTCTTTAACGTGCACAGGGTATGGCTCTCCCGCACACGGAACCACGGCTTAACGTCCCATCCGACGGACGGCGGCCATTCCAAACCCATCGGTGTCCCCTACTGACCGTGGGCAGGGCGGGGAATTTTGCGGAGATAAATCTCAACGCTGACCCAGCTGGGACTCGAACCTGGGAACTACAGATTACGAGCCTGGCGCGCTACCGACTGAGCCACCCCCGCCCCCGTAGTGAAGGTGGTAACTGTAATAGAAGGCATTTTAGAAAAGCAAAACTTGAACTTATTCTGTCTTAAAACGTCTATGGTAACTGAAGTGGAAAAGGAAGTGAGTCAATACCTAAAGGAACAGAGGTGAGTATTTCCTTAAGTGAACCCTTACCTGGTTCAGTGCTGATTGTTGCTCCGAGCTCAGATCTCCAACATGGCCACTCATTTTAAATCATTGAAAGACAAAAGGTCACTTCTTGAATCGAGACCTTATTTCGTCTTCATAGGACAACAGAGAATTTTGGCTAATATTTCAGCAGCAACTTCTGGTGATATTCTTTATGGATGAGTTGAAAGTGCTGCAGAAAAGATGAGAAAAAGCGAATATATGAAATGATAATCAGAAATACTGTGCATTTAAACGTTGCAAAACATGTGGATAACTGAAATATATACTGCTCACAGAAATTAGGGGATATTTCATCGCTTCATATTCATTTTGAAATATACCCTAATTTTTGTGAGCAGTATATTTACACCTTACAAAAAAACGTGGAAGAATTAGTTTTGTTGCAACAGAATTACAATAAATTTTAAGGATAATGAGAAATATATTTAAACTTGCATCCTGCAATTTCCTTAATTTGAATACTTCTATTTTCTTCTTGCACTTTTTTCTTTTGCTCATTTGAAAATTGCCCAAAAGCATGCAATTTTTCTGATAAGCAAATTTTCTGTAATCCACCGGGGTGGCCAAAGGTTAAAATTTATTAAAACTTTATAAATTTTTGGAAAACGAATCAAAGGTGTGGCTATTAAATTAGAGAATGCTGATGTACTGATTGACGTACTGTTATGCATAATTTTCAAACTATTTGGCACATTTTTCACACTACTGTCACGAAAGTTTACACTATTTGCCACAATTTTCACACTATGTGGCCCAATTTTCACACTATTCGGCACAATTTCACACTATTCGGCACAATTTTCATACTATTGGCACATTTTCACACTATTTGGCATAATTTTCACACTATTTGGCATAATTTTCACACTATGTGGCCCAATTTTCACACTATTTGGCCCAATTTTCACACTATTCGGCACAATTTTCACACTATTTGACATAATTTTCACACTATTTGGCACAATTTTCACACTATTCGGCATAATTTTCACACTATTCGGCACAATTTTCACACTATTCGGCACAATTTTCACACTATTTGACATAATTTTAACACTATTTGGCATAATTTTCACACTATTTCGCACAATTTTCACACTATTTGGCACAATTTTCACACTATTTGGCTCATTTTTTACACTATGTGGCACAATTTTAACACTGCCGGGGGTAATTGTAACGCTATTGCACATAATTTTCATACTCATGTTCATAATTATCACATTGATGCACGTAATTTTCACACTGCTATACAAGATTTTCACCGTGTTGGCGCAATTTTCACACTGTTTTAAATAGCTTCCATATTGTTGTGCATTGTTTTCATACTATTGTAGATATATTTCACGCTATTTGAATACAGTTTTTATAAATTTTGGATAGAATAGTAAACCAAAAAAGACACTAATTTAGAGATCGCGCTAATAAATCTCTAATGATATCTACTTCTCAGCAATAAGAGGCAAGTGGCCAGGGCCGTGCCGTGCTATGATGCAGAGAGGCGGCCGCATCAGGCGGCACCGTAAGGGGGCGGCATAAGCAGCGAAATCAAAATACATTTTGAACCATTTAATAATTAAAAATCTTTACGCAACGCTTTTCTATATTGGTCTATGTTATTCCGATATTGAGGTATACGATTTATGATTTATCGTATGCCTCTGCCTCAGCGCTTTCGGTACCCTTTGATCTCGGTTTCTGGTGCAAGTGCATTGTTGGTAAGCGCTCGCCGAAAGACTTTTGATCTGACAGCGCGAAGTTATTATTTTTGTTTGTAATATACCGCGCGGCCGCTCCTAAAAGCTGAGGCGGCAATTATCACAAAAGACAATTGCACGTGTTGATAGTTCTGCTTTGAGCTTACATATTGACAATATTTGATTTTAATGTTAGTTTGTCATGAGAAGTGGCAAGTGGCTGTGCTGTATTTAAATCAGTAAATCAGATACATTATATATGTCTGTATCAGTATAATATTTGTGCATTTATACTAATTCAGTTTTTGTGTTTAAAAAGTAGATCAGGTAAGAGAATTATTGTTTTTTACAGCAATGTAGTTACTTATTATCACTGAAAACGATTATGTTATGACAATAGGGACTTGAATTAAAAAGTAGCATTTGCATGGACTGGGTATATCTCAGGTGCGAAACGTGTGCCTCTGTGTGATAGATAGAAAGTTATTTAGGTAATATTGGGCTACTTTTGCCTTCTGTGTGTGATAGAGAGAGAGAGTTGCTTAGGAAATATTTGCATTTGCCTACTTTTGCGTTCGTTATTTATTGCTGTATTTTTACCAAATTCATATACGTTGAAGTGGAGACAATACGATAACAAGTTAAAAAAAGGCATTTGTCAAAACGGCTGCTAGCCGTCAATTTGACAGATATTCGTTATCTATTTATTATGTTCTGTTACTTACAAATCTTACTAGCTTTGCAACTCATTTCTATCGTTATTTTATCTACCCTATTTTAATAGCATGATAAGCATCATCATATTTAATCATTTTCAATGACCCCCCCCCCCCCCCCGGTTGCATTTTTGCGAAAGACTGTGAATTTTTATTTAATATTTTTATTACAGTATGGAACAGAAAAGGAAAAAATTGTCTGTAAGTCAATATAAAAAGAAACGCTTAAAGAAAGAGGAACAAGGAAGAAAGCTAAGCTACGTTATGAAGGAATTCTTAGTACAAAAGTCCTGTTTAGATGAGTCGTCCACATCCACATCAACAGCTACTGCTTTGGATTTGGCAAATAAAAACTCAGTGCCGCCCCAATCACTTCCAGAAGAAGTTGTTGAAGAGAGCCAAAAAATAACACCATCAGAAGTTCATCAAGAGCCGGGTAACAGTAGCAGTGGCAGCCAGCAGATATTAAACGAAATTCCTTCTGCTCCTGCATTATTGAATGCTTTCTGCATGTCATCTGAAACTCCTCAAATACTGGTTGAGAGGAGTCCACATCAAATTAAAGAATTCGAGTTTCCTATTAATAAAGGAAGGCGTAGATTTTTGCCCTCGCATTATTTGAAAGTGTTGAGCAATAGTGAAGTCGTTGAGAGAAGTTGGTTGATTTACTCTGTTACAAATGATGCCTTTTTTGCTTTTGTTGTATATTATTTGATAATTCGTCTGCTATTAATGACTGGCCCAAAATAGGTTATTCTGACTGGGGAAATCTTATAAGAGCCCTCACAATGCACGAAAAGTCTGTAAATCAGAGAAATGCTTTTAGAGCATGGAAAGAATTGGACATTCGATTAAAGCAGAAAATAACTATTGAGGCTGAATATCAACGAATTATGGATATGGAAATTCAGCATTGGAGAGGAGTTCTAAAAAGAATTATGTGAATAATTAGACTATTGACCTCACAATGCTTAGCTTTTCGTGGAATAACTGAACATTTGTTTCAGCCTAATAACGGAAATTTCCTAAAGTTGGTAGAATTGCTTTCTGAGTTTGATCCAGTTATGGAAGAACATATCGGAAGAGTTCAACACGAGTCTGATAAATGGTCTGTGACTTATCTAAGCAATAATATACAAGATGAATTGATGAATTTGATGGGAAATATAATTTTAAGCAAAATTGTCGAAATAACAAAAATCGCTAAATATTTTGCGATAATCGCCGATTGTACCCCAGACGTAAGTCATATTGAACAGCTCTCATTAACAATAAGAGTTGTCGCTTTAAACTCCATTCAAAATAAATATGAAATTGAAGAATTCTTTATTGGTTTTTTTGAAGCTAGTGATTAAACCTGAGAGGGTTTGGCAGAACTTATTCTGACACATTTGGAAAGTTAGGTTTTGAGTTAAAGTGGCTTAGAGGACAAGGTTATGACAACGGAGCTAATATGAAAGGAGTAAGAAAGGGTGTACAAAATAGAATATTTGAAAAATATCCAAGGGCGTTTTATGTGCCCTGCGCATGTCATTCTTTAAACGTAGTTGTTAATGATGCAGCGTCTTCTTCTACAGAAACAACAACTTTTTTTTTTCCATTGTACAAGAACTTTACACTTTTTTTTTCTGGTTCTACAAAGCGTTGGGAAGTGCTAAAAAAAGTTTCACAATTAACTCTAAAACCATTGAGTGCTACTAGGTGGTCAAGCACAGTAGATGCGTTAAAACCTTTACGATTTCAACTTTGCGAAATCTATGATGCATTATTCCAAATAATAGAAGGCATCAACAGAGATGCAGAAACTAAAGTTAAAGCACGATGATTAGCAAAAAATATTAAAAATTTCAAGTTTATTAATTAATATCCCCTCAAGCAGGTGCTTGCCACAGAGGTCTGACAGGAGCCCTGTCAGTTTATATGCCATAGTAGAAGGTCTGAGAGGATGGCAGGACCTCAGCAGAAAAACGACACGAACAGCCATGCCTTACCCGGGGCTCGAACCCAGATCCCTTAGATCAGTAGCCAAGCCCCCTAACCACTCGGCCATATGCGGTGTAATTCTTTGGTATGATATTTTATTTGAAGCTATTGCAATCTATAACTATAAATTTGTCAGATTGTGTAAGGCTGTTATCAGAAACCATAGAAAAAGTGAAAAGTCAAAATTGCTGCTAATGAGATTGCAGAGAATCTTGAATGCAGTGCAGAATTTCCTGCCGAAACTGAAGTTAGAGCCAGAAGGAAAAAGCATCAATTTGACTATGAAGAAGCTGTCGATCAACCCTTAACAGAGGAGAATAAATTAAAAAAAAACTTTTTCAATTATATTCTGGACATTACCCTTAATTCTCTGAATGAACGATTCACGCTTCTGGAAACCCATAGCAAAAATTTTCAGTTTTTATATGACATTTTAAAACTCAAGGATATAGATGAAAAAACGCTAGAAAATTATAGTACCAGTCTCCAGTCAATACTTCCGGTCGAAAATGAATCAGATATAAATGCAAATGATCTTCAAGAAGAATTACGTGATGTATCCCGAATGCTACCATATTCTATGAAACCTTTGGATGTTTTAAATTATTTGTGCCAAAATAACTTAATTGCTTTGTATCCGAATACTGTTGTAGCTCTGAGAATTTTATTAACACTCCCTGTCTCTGTAGCTAGGGGGAAAGAAGTTTTTCCAAATTAAAATTAATAAAACACTACTTAAGAAGTTCAATAAGCCAAACAAAACTTAGAAATCTGTCATTAATTTCTATTGAATCTACATTGGTTGCCACTCTAGACTACACATCTCTAATTAACGAATTTGTTAAAGTTAGAAGGGTAAAACTGTAGTAGATTGTTGTAGTTGATATCATTCTTTTAAAGTAGTTTATATTTTCAAATTAAAAAGAGTATTCGTACATTTTGTGCAGTTTTTTTTTTTAAATTACAATCGATGGTTATTTTAAAGAAAAAACATTTAAGGGGCGGCATTTCAAAGACTTGCATCATAATGAAAAAATCTACCGCACGGCCCTGCAAGTGGCCATGATTATTTGCAAAATGAGGTCTTCGGGTTAAATTAATTGAAGACCATAAGCGTCGGCGGGAAGTTTCCTTTGTGGGAACAAAGACAATAATGATTTCAGGGTGGGACAAAATGTTTTCACAAGTGGTGGGGAGGGGGAAACAAAACAATGTGTCAAGATAGAAATATTTAGGTCGGGCTGCTCATTAGCGAGAGCAATCGCTAATACAGGAATCAGGCTTGGGTTGGGTTGTTTTATCTCTGAGCGGCACTTTTTTTTGCACACAATGGGCTAAATGGCCAGGTCACATGGACCCCGAGGGCTCAGAGAAGGTTGGGGGAGGGGACCCACTGGAATAGTTGTTGGGAGACAGATGGTAGCCTCCCGTCAAGGCCATCCAGCGTGTCCTTTAACGTACACAGAGTATGGTTCTCCCGCACACGGGGCCACGGCTCAACGTTCCATCCGACGGACAGCGGCCTTTCCAAACCCATCGGTGTCCCCTACTGACCGTGGGCAGGGCGGGGAATTTTGCGGAGATAAATCTCAACACTGACCCAGCTGGGACTCGAATCTGGGAATTACAGATTACGAGCCTGGCGCGCTACCGACTGAGCCACCCCCGCCCCCAGGAATCAGGCATTCAATCATACATAATACAAGTAAGAATGACCTAAAACGAAACATGAAAATGGTTAGGTTGTTTTATCTCTGAGAGGCACTATTTTGCACACAACAGGATAAATGACCAGGTCATAAGGACCCCGAGGGCTCAGAGCAGGTTGGAGGGAGATAATCCACTGGACAGCTGTTGGGAGACAGATGGTTGCCTCCTGTCAAGGCCATCAAGCATGTTCCTTAACGTGCACAGGGTATGGCTCTCCCGTACATGGGGACCACGGCTTAACATCTCATTCGACGGACGGCAGCCTTACCAAGCCCATCGATGTCCGCTACTGACCGAAAGCAGGACAGGGAGTATTTCGGAGATAAATCTCAACACTGACCTAGGTAGGACTTGAACCTGGGAACTGCAGATAACGAGCCTGGCGCGCTGCAGACTGAGCCACCCCTCTCTCCAGTGGCAACCAAAATATGCTCTTGGAAAACTGATCGAAATATTAATTTACACTGACAAATATCGGTATTCCAAAATATAATGTTTCTTCCTTAACGACATGTAATTTTGATTTCGATTTTTGTTTTTGAAAGACCTATCATTTATTTTTATTTATTAACATTATAATTTTTAGAAATTTCTGCAACTGATTCAACTCTGGAAAAGTGATTAGGACGATTTGTGACGTATATACAACATCACGCGTGCACTCTTGGATTACCTCTGAGCGGCACTTTTTTTTTGCACACCATGGGCTAAATGGCCAGGTCACAAGGACCCCGAAGGCTCAGAGAAGAGTGGGTGAAGAGACCCACTGGAACAGGTGTTGAGAGACAGATAGTAGACTCCCGCCAAGGCCATCCAGCATGTTCTTTAACGTGCCCAGGGTACGGCTCTCCTGCACACGGGGCCACGGCTTATCGTTCTATCGGACGGATGGAGGTCTCAACGCTGACCCAGCTGGGAATCGAACCTGGGAACTGGAGATTATGAGCCTGGCGCGCTACCGACTGAGCCACCCCCGTTCGTGAATGGGAAAATGGGGGGAAAAATGCTTCCCGGACCCCGAACCCACCATTATTTGCGGACACTCTGTATAAACCAGTGATGCTCAGCCTCGCAATAGACACAGGAAAACACTGAAACAAACACAAAATTTGTAACGTAAATAAACACAGACAAACACAAATGAAAAGTATAAATTTAAAATCCAAACCAACATATTCATAAATCTCCATACTCACCAAGCAATATCCATTCTATTAAAAAAAAATACCTTAAATTATTTCTTCTGTATCTCACATTATTTTTTTTGATCCCTTCACAAGAAAAGCATTCAAAAACGTTACCTAAAATCCAACTAGAACTCAGGTCACAGTAATTAGGGTCTGTTTTTTTTCGAACGTTTACACGTGCGCACAAAGAGGTGAGATTTCCGGGTAACCTACCCTACTTTCTTCGCTTCCGAGTGAATGAACCGACTTCGAGGCTGGTCTCGAAGTATGTTGAAGCTTTCACGATTGGTTGCTCAACCATCGCCGCAGTTCCTCGGGGTCATCTTTTCCTCCGAGCATTAGATGCATCTCGGTTGGAGGCCTTTCAGTGCGGCAATGATGGGAAAGTGCCGAAGCCGAGATTTCTCTTTCAGTGAAACAGAGAAAGCCACTTCAGCGATTTGGTGTCATTAACATTTTCAAAAATTTCTGATCTCTCAAAAAATAACAACAGCGTGGGTTTGCCTCGGAGAAAACAGGGACACGTGCAGTATTTGTACACACTCCAGTTAAATAGATTTCTTATAGTAATAAGAAATTCTGAAAAACATTTAAGGATCTAAGGTTGGGTTGTTTTACCTCTGAGCGACACTTTTTTGCACACCATGGGCTAAATGGCCAGGTCACATGGACCCCGAAGGCTCAGAGAAGGTTGGGGACCCACTGGAACAGCTGTTGGGAGACAGATGGTAGCCTCCCGTCAAGGCCATCCAGCGTGTTCTTTAACGTGCACAGGGTATGGCTCTCCCGCACACGGAGCCACGGCTTAACGTCCCATCCGACGGACGGCGGCCTTTCCAAGCCCATCGGTGTCCCCTACTGACCGTGGGCAGGGCGGGGAATTTTGCGGAGATAAATCTCAACGTTGACCCAGCTGGGACTCGAACCTGGGAACTACAGATTACGAGCCTGGCGCGCTACCGACTGAGCCACCCCGCCCCAGGATCTAAAGACCAGAAAATTTTAAATATTTTAAAATATATTTTAAAATTTTAATAAACGTTTATAAAAAATTATATAAAAAAAGCATAATAAGTTTATGCTTTTCTTTAGAGTTATGATTTCCTGTTTTGTATGGGGAGGGAGATTTGCCAAGCAGTACACCCTCAAGCGCGCAATCTGAAGTTCCTAGGTTCAAGTTCCAATTGTGTCAGGGTTTATATTTATCTCCCTAAACCCTGCTGTCGATGGAAAAGGGCCACCGATAGGTTTGAAAAAGCGCTGTCCGTCGGATGGGGCGATAAGCCGTGGCTCCGGGTGCAGGAGAGCTAATACCTGTGCCGCTAAAAACTATGCTGAATGGAGATAACGGGAGACTTTCATCTGACCAAATGTCTCTTAACAGCTATCCATAAGTCCCTTTCTTCCATCTTCCCTGAGCTGTTGGGGTCCTTGTGACCTGGTCATTTATGCACTGTGTGCAAAAAATTTCCGTTCAGAGGTCAAACGACCCAGCCGTAAGATCCATTTTAATATTGAAATATATATATATATAATAGATAAAAGACGAAAAGATTACAAAAACAACCTCGTATCAAATAAGTATTAATTATTATATGTCCATTTCTATTTATTTCTTTGCAGGAGGAGAACCCCCCCCCCCCCGAAGTGGCAAAGCATTCACACATGCTAAAAAACACAATGCCTTTCGTGTACAGTCGCTCAGAAAAGTATACGAACACTATGGTGGATTACAGAATTCAGAAGGTTGCCAGATCACTAATTACTAAAAAAATCGTTGCCAGATATTTTTTCTGAATTCTGTAATCCACCATAGTGTTCGGATACTTTTCTGAGCGACTGTACTTCTTTCACAGTAAAACCTGGTTAATTAGAAACACCATTATAATTCGACATTTCAGTACAAATCTAATTTTCATTTAAAAT
Source organism: Ryuthela nishihirai (assembly GCA_038380435.1). Classification (NCBI taxonomy): domain Eukaryota; kingdom Metazoa; phylum Arthropoda; class Arachnida; order Araneae; family Heptathelidae; genus Ryuthela; species Ryuthela nishihirai. The sequence continues at coordinate 21,803,741 of JAWZYU010000013.1, forward strand.
TAAGACCCAATAATCAAATTTCGAACTAAAGTATTTGGGGCGGTGGTGGTGGTTCAGTCGGTCAGCGTTGAGATTTATCTCCGCAAAACTCCCCGCCCTGCCCACGGTCAGTAGGGGACACCGATGGGCTTGAAAAGACCGCCGTCCGTCGGATGGGACGTTAAGCCGTGACCCCGTGTGCGGGAGAGCCATACCCTGTGCACGTTAAAGAACACGCTGGATGGCCTTGACGGGAGGCTACCATCTGTCTCCCAACAGAAGTTCGAATAGGTCCCCTCCCCCAACCTTCTCTGAGCGTTCGGGATCTATGTGACCTGATCATTTAGCCCATGGTGTGCAAAAAAGTGCCGCTCAGAGGTAAAACAATCCAACTGAAGAATTTGAACAATTCAAAACATTTGTTAATTTGAAATGCAAAATGTATAATATAGAACTTTACACGTAATAGAAATATATTTGTGCCAGAATAATTCGCAAAAAAATTATGAAAAATAAAGTTCTTTAAAAATGTGTTTACGAACACAATCCTCAAAAAACTGCGGTTAATGGATGAGATGGCATCACCCATTCTGATCTTCATAAGTTATTGCAATGAAATGTATTTGCATAATTTATTCTCAATAAAATATTATTATTTAGGCGACTTATTAAAAAGCTTTTATATAAATATTTAAATTAAAATATTTTTCCATGTGTCCGATGTCTTTGTATATCTGATTTAAAAATGTTTTTGCATCAGTACCAGATTTAAAATTGTTTCCATAATTATCTAAATTAAAATACTTCTGCATAAATATTTCAATCAAAATATGTTTAGATAAGTTAATTTCGTTAAAATGTTTCTTCGTAATTCACTGCATTAAAATTCATTTGTATAAGTTAGTCTCATTAAAAATGATCCAGATTAAATAACTGCACTAAAATGTATCTGTCTAAAAGACTTCATTTTCATATTGATGCATAATTGGCTTCATTAATATGTTTCTGTATAAGTGAACCCCATTAAAATGCTTTTACATAAGTAAGGCTCATTAAAATATTACTCATATGTGACTATATTAAAATGTTTTTGCATAAATGAGCCTCATTGAAATATTCTGTATAAGTGATAGAATTAAAATATTTTTGCATAATTGGCTTCATTAATATGTTTTTGTATAAGTGAACCCCATTAAAATGCTTTTACATAAGTAAGGCTCATTAAAATATTACTAATATGTGACTATATTAAAATATTTTTGCAAAAATGATCCTCATTGAAATATTCTGTATAAGTGATAGAATTAAAATATTTTTGCATAATTGGCTTCATTAATATGTTTCTGTATAAGTGAACCCCATTAAAATGCTTTTACATAAGTAAGGCTCATTAAAATATTACTCATATGTGACTATATTAAAATGTTTTTGCATAAATGAGCCTCATTGAAATAGTCTGTATAAGTGATAGAATTAAAATATTTTTGCATAAATGAACCTCATTAAAATGGTTCTGCTTAAGTAAATGTATTAATGCATTTATGCTTTAGCGAATCCAGTAAACTGAGTTTGTATAAATGAGCCTCATTAAAATATTTCCACATAAATGGTTGCAATAAAATGTTTCTGCCTAAAAGACTGCATCAACATGTTATTTGTTTTGCATAAATGGCTTCATTTAAATGCTTTCCATAAATGAGCCTCATTGAAATGCTTTTACATAAATGAATCACATAAAAATATCTTTTAATAAGTTGGCAGCTAATAATATTTTGTCGCAAGCTGTCTTCAGTATTATATTTCTGTATAAATATCTGCATAGAAATTATTTTGCATAAGTGAGAAAGTAGAAATGATTAGAATATGTGAAGGTCGATCTCATTAAAATATTTTGTTTGAGTTTCGCCTCTTTAAGATGTTTTAGCTTAAGTGTCCTCCATGAAATGCCAACTGTGTAAGAACTGTTGTTAAACAAAAGAGCAAACACAATCTGGAAATATCAAACGTTTCTAGCAGAATACATATATTAATGCATTTATATATTCTCTTCACTAAGTCCAAGTTTTGTACACACCATGGTATAAACAACGCTTACTGTGTTTATTGTTTTCTGATGGAATACAAATTGATAAGACCACTCAGTTCAGACCACTTTGTCATTCAGACCACTCTGTCAGACAATTCAGACCATTCTTTCATTCAGACCACTCTGTCAGACCACTCAGTTCAGACCACTCTGTCATTCAGACCACTCTGTCAGACCACTCAATTCAGACCATTCTGTCACTCAGACCACTCTGTAAGACCACTCTATCAGACCACTCAGTTCAGACCACTCTGTCAGACCACTCAATTCAAACCATTCTGTCATTCAGACCACTCTGTCATGCAGAACACTCTATCAGACCACTCAATACAGACCACTCTGTCAGACCACTCTATCAGACCACTCAGTTCAGACCACTCTGTCACACCACTCAATTCAAATCATTCTGTCATTCAGACCACTCTGTCATGCAGAACACTCTATCAGACCACTCAGTTCAGACCACTCAATTCAGACCATTCTGTCATTCAGACCACTCTATCATTCAGACCACTCTATCAGACCACTCAGTTCAGACCACTCTGGCAGACCACTCAATTTCCTAATTGTTCCACCATTTTCCTAACAACCACCCATTTCCTAATTGTTCAGACCATTCTGTCATTCAGACCACTCTGTCAGACCACTCAGTTCAGACCACTCTGTCAGACCACTCAATTCAGACCATTCTGTCACTCAGACCATTCTGTCACTCAGACCACTCTGTAAGACCACTCTATCAGACCACTCAGTTCAGACCACTCAATTCAAACCATTCTGTCATTCAGACCACTCTGTCATGCAGAACACTCTATCAGACCACTCAATTCAGACCACTCTGTCAGACCACTCTATCAGACCACTCTGTCAGACCACTCAATTCAAATCATTCTGTCATTCAGACCACTCTGTCATGCAGAACACTCTATCAGACCACTCAGTTCAGACCACTCTGGCAGATCACTCAATTTCCTAATTGTTCCACCATTTTCCTAACAACCACCCATTTCCTAATTGTTCAGACCATTCTGTCATTCAGACCACTCTGTCAGACCACTCAATTCAGACCATTCTGTCACTCAGACCACTCTGTAAGACCACTCTATCAGACCACTCAGTTCAGACCACTCTGTCAGACCACTCAATTCAAACCATTCTGTCATTCAGACCACTCTGTCATGCAGAACACTCTATCAGACCACTCAATACAGACCACTCTGTCAGACCACTCTATCAGACCACTCAGTTCAGACCACTCTGTCACACCACTCAATTCAAATCATTCTGTCATTCAGACCACTCTGTCATGCAGAACACTCTATCAGACCACTCAGTTCAGACCACTCTGTCAGACCACTCAATTCAGACCATTCTGTCACTCAGACCACTCTGTAAGACCACTCTATCAGACCACTCAGTTCAGACCACTCTGTCAGACCACTCAGTTCAAACCATTCTGTCATTCAGACCACTCTGTCATGCAGAACACTCTATCAGACCACTCAATTCAGACCACTCTGTCAGACCACTCTATCAGACCACTCAATTCAGACCACTCTGTCAGACCACTCTATCAGACCACTCAGTTCAGACCACTCTGTCAGACCACTCAATTCAAATCATTCTGTCATTCAGACCACTCTGTCATGCAGAACACTCTATCAGACCACTCAGTTCAGACCACTCTGGCAGATCACTCAATTTCCTAATTGGTCCACCATTTTCCTAACAACCACCCATTTCCTAATTGTTCAGACCATTCTGTCATTCAGACCACTCTGTCAGACCACTCAGTTCAGACCACTCTGTCATTCAGACCACTCTGTCAGACCACTCAGTTCAGACCACTCTGTCAGACCACTCAGTTCAGACCACTCTGTCAGACCACTCAGTTCAGACCACTCTGTCAGACCATCAGTTCAGGGAATGTTGCAAACAATTCCTTCACAGTGGCTTTTCACAAACAACCCCCGTTATCATTATCTATCTTACTCACTCAACAATGATATCTGCTGGAATCTAGGCTGACTTTAATGCCAATGCACGGAGAATTGTATTATCTGTAGGAGCACTGAAACAACCAGACGTAAAAGAATGACCTGACTTCTGTACTTTCGGCACTAGGTGGGTTCTAACACCAAATTCAAATCCCATTCTTCTATGAAATGGGAAATAGGCTTATATCTAGGTGCTGGTTGTCAACAAATATGACTTCATTCCGTTAATCCTTTTCGCTGTTAATAACTGCCTTCTCTCATGGAAACAATTTACTTTTCCTTTGCTAAATAGGAAAAGTACTGCTGCTTTCTAGCTTCTTAATGTTTTCTTTCTGCCTCGTGATTCTTTTCCACACAAGAAAATTAGAGGAGATAAACCCTTTTGAAAGAGAAAGATTCCTCTTGTACAAAGGAAGATTACTTTGTAAAGGGGACCGCTTTTTGTTTTGCGAACGGACGACTGCCACATTCTCTTTAAAGAGCTGTTTCTCTTTGCTCGGTAGTTACCTTTCATTTGTAGAAGTTGTATTTCCTTTGGATAATAGTTGTCTTGCTTTTACAAAAGACTAGTCTCCCCTTTGCACAGCAGTCTTCCTTCTGTAAAACAGTAGTCTTTCCTCCGCAAATGAGCAGTTTTCTCTCTGCATGTCAGCAGTTCTCCCTCCGTAAATCAGCAGTCTTCTCTCTGCAAATCAGCAGTACTCCCTCTGCAAACCAGCAGTCTTTTCTCTACATATCAGCAGTCTTCCCTCTGCAAACCAGCAGTCTTCTCTCTGCATGTCAGCAGTTCTTCCTCTGCAAATCAGCAGTCTTATCTCTGCAAACCAGAAGTCCTCCCTCTGCAAATTAGCAGTTTTCTCTCCGCAAACAAGCAGTCCTCTCTCTGCAAATCAGCAGTCTTTTCTCCGCAAACAAGCAGTCCTCCCTCCACAAATCAGCAGTCTTCTATCTGCAAACCAGAAGTCCTCCCTCTGCAAATCAACATTCTTCTCTCTGCAAACCAGAAGTCCTCCCTCTGCAAATCAGCAGTCTTCTCTCCGCAAACCAGCAGTCCTCCCTCCACAAATCAGCAGTCTTCTCTCTGCAAACCAGACGTCCTCCCTCTGCAAATCAACAGTCTTCTCTCTGCAAACCAGAAGTCCTCCCTCTGCAAATCAACAGCTTTATCTCTTCAAACCAGAAGTCCTCCCTCTGCAAATCAATAGTCTTCTCTCCGCAAACCAGCAGTCCTCTCTCCACAAATAAGCAGTTTCCTCTCTGCAAACCAGCAGTCTTCTCTGTGTAAACCAGCAATGCTCCCTCTGCAAAACAGCAGTCTTCTCTCTGCATATCAGCAGTCCTCCCTCTGTAAATCAGCAGTCTTTACTTTGCAAATAGAGTAGCCTCAATGCACAACATATTTACGAAAGAGCAGTCTTTACTTTGCAAATAGAGTAGCCTCAATGCACAACATATTTACGAAAGAGCAGTCTTCTCTTTGCAATCTTCCCTTTGCAAAAGAATTATCTGCTCTAATATTCTTTCTAAAACAAATGTCGCTCAGAGATAAAGCACTCCAACCCACGCTCTTTTCTAATCCCATTTCCTAATTGTTCTGATCCCTATAATTCAATATTACACGATTTCACAGGACTACTTAGTCACGTTTGCGAGTGGACAAAATTTTTTCTGTGATTTAAAATGTTTCCACGGTACAGAAGTGAAAACCAAAAAAAAAAGACAGTCACCTTTACATAATGCAATCTACATTCTTAGTCCTACCCATCTTTTATTTCTTTTCCATCTTTCTTTTGCGAAAAACGAATACTCTACGTTATCCACGCTAAGGACGGGGAAGATCGCCGTGAGTAATTCCTAATCGCGGATAACCCCCCCCCCCCCAAAAAAAAATATCCTTTTTTCCCGAACTCTATGAATTGGGTTGTTTTACCTCTGAGCGGTACTTTTTTGCACATAATGAGCTAAAGGACCCCGAGGGTTCAGAGAAAATTGGGGAAGGGGACCCACTAGCCAGCAGTTAGGAGGTAGATGGTAGCCTCCCATCGAGGCCATCCAGCGTGTTCTTTAACCTGCACAAAGTATAGATCTCCGGAACACGGAGTCAGGGCATAACGTCACATCGGACTGACTGCGACCTTTACAAGCCCATCGGTGCAGATCTCTATGTCAAAAAATCCTAATGTATATATATATATAAATTATGTTTAAGTTAAGAAAACTGAGTTTGTTAATGAACAAAACAGAAATTTGGAGTGAAATATGTAATGATCAAAACAAAAGTTTGGAAAAAATTTAATGATCCTGTTTTATTACAAAACTATATTAAAACACATTCACATTTCTTGCAGTCCTCATATTTTATTTCTTGGGTCGGACATGGCCCATGGGCCACCATTTGAGCTGCCCTGGAATATATATGTATATATTCTTTTTTACATAGGTGTCAATACTTATATGCTCATGTTCCCTTCATTTTCTAAAAAAATAACAATTTTGATCTCAGCACCTTTTACGTTTTTGATCCTCCATAGAAATAAAAAAAGGTCGTAAATCACGTCTGAGAAGACTTGCGTCGAATATCTGCATTTATTCGATAACATTCATCTGCATTTATTCGATAACATTGGACAAAAGTTTCTTGCTCCTGTAGAAAAACCTTGAAGTAATCTGAAGGAGTGACTGATAACTTTGAACCATTGACACATTCAAATATATATATAGAAATGAGGACAGTTCGTATCAGCGAAGCTTGCTTAGATTTACAAACACCACGAGATACTTGCGCATAAATGACAACATCAGGTGCTTCAAAACTTGGCTTCAAAGTTGTTTACTATATTTCTGCACTCCCATTTTTGAAATAACCTTTATCAGAAAGAAATATCTCTCTAACATTCCTAGATGTCAAAACAATATTTGTTTATATTAACATTTAAATCAATCGCTATTACTTACTTTGAGCCTGTGTATGTTAATGAACACGCTGGATGGCCTTGACGGGAGGCTACCATCTGTAATTGCCCGCCCTGCCCACGGTCAGTAGGGGACACCGATGGGCTTGGAAAGGCCACCGTCCGTCGGATGGGACGTTAAGCCGTGGCCCCGTGTGCGGGAGAGCCATACCCTGTGCACGTTAAAGAACACGCTGGATGGCCTTGACGGGAGGCTACCATCTGTCTCCCAACAGCTGTTCCAGTGGGTCCCCTCCCCCAACCTTCTTTGAACCCTCGGGGTCCATGTGACCTGGCCATTTAGCCCATGGTGTGCAAAAAAGTGCCGCTCAGAGGTAAAACAATCCAATCCAATCCTCGGTCAGTAGAGGACATCTGATGGGTTGGAAAAGCTGCCATCCGTCGGATGGGACGTTAAGTCGTGACCCCGCGTGCGGGAGAGCCATACTTTGTGCACTTTGAAGAACATGCTGAATGCCCTTTAAGGAAGGCTATCATCTGTCTCATAACAGCTGTCCAGTGGATCCCCTCCCCCATCCTTCTCTGAGCAATCGTGGTCCTTATGACCTGGCCATTTAGCTCACCGTGTACAAAAAAGTGCCGCTCAGAAGTGAAACAACCCCAATCCACGGGTAACTACGTCAAGAGGCGTGCAAGGACGTGAAATATTCCTGGCCGCACATCATCCAAAGTAGGCATTTAACTGCATTAAGAATCAATAATTCCAGATTTATATCGCAACATGTTGTACATAATGTTAATTTCACTGTTTTGTATGTTTTTCGAAATTTACAAACCGATTTAGACGAAAAATTGTGGGATGTAAAATTTAATTGAACGCTTTTTTCAAAATTATTTTTGAGTTTCTCTGGCTTTGGAGGTTAAAGAGAGAGTCACGTCGTGTCACGTGACACGAAGGTTGCCAGATCACTAATTTCTAAAAAAAAATCGTTGCCAGATATTTTTTCTGAATTCTGTAATCAACCACAGTGTTCGGATACTTTTTTGAGCGACTGAGGTGGTCATATTATTTTGATACTAGATCGTGTGGGCTCATTCACGGAAATATTGAGCGTGTGCAGTTACCGTTCACAGCAAACTGGAGCGGTTGCGGTTAATGTTCGCAGCACATTGGATCGTGTGAGCTCACAAAGACCTGGATCGTGTGGGCTCACTCACGGAAATATTGAGCGTGTGCAGTTACCGTTCACAGCAAACTGGAGCGGTTGCGGTTAATGTTCACAGCACATTGGATCGTGTGAGCTCACAAAGACCTAGATCGTGTGGGCTCACTCACGGAAATATTGAGCGTGTGCAGTTACCGTTCACAGCAAACTGGAGCGTATGCAGTTACTGCATAAAACAAAATCGTTTTTCTCTCTCTAAAACAAAGTGGTGTAACTAACAAAAGTGTGAGAAATGTGAAATATCTAAGATGTAGTCGCGCAAAAAAGTGTCCGAGCACTATGGTTGATTACAGAATTCAGGAAAAATATATGGAGCGTGTACAGCAACTGTACACGCTCCAGTTGCCGTTCACAGCAAACTGGAGCGTATGCAGTTACTGCATATATTTTATATATGCAGTAACTGCATATATAAAATACGCTCCAGTTTGCTCCATATATTTTTCCTGAATTCTGTAATCAACCATAGTGCTCGGACACTTTTTTGCGCGACTACATCTTAGATATTTCACATTTCTCACACTTTTGTTAGTTACACCACTTTGTTTTAGAGAGAGAAAAACGATTTTGTTTCTATTCAAACTTTCTCCACGAGCGACAACATTTCTTTCCTTGTGAGATGTCATTTAAACAATTTCAACCCAATCGAATCGTCGGTTCCCTCACGCGGCATTGACCGAGCCTGTAGAACTGATGGCGAAAAATTAAATATATCGCCATTAATAGAGCAAAAGAAAATCAAACAATAATAAAAAAAATCCCTGAACCATTGCGCATTAATTAAAAGGATCACATAATTACAAAGAAGTTGCAATGTATGTTCAACGATATTCCACGTGAGCATGCGCAGTTATCTCCTCTGTTTGCTTGTTGCATCTTTGCATACTAACAAAATGTTGGGTTGGGTTGTTTTACCTCGGAGCGGCACTTTTTTGCACACCAAGGGCTAAATGGCCAGGTCACATGAACCCCGAAGGCTCAGAGTAGGGGACCCACTGGAACAGCTGTTGGGAAACAGATGGTAGCCTCCCGTCAAGGCCATCCAGCGTGTTCTTTAACGTGCAAAGGGTATGGCACTCCCGCACACGGGGCCACGGCTTAACGTCCCATCCGATGGACGGCGGCATTTCCAAGCCCATCGGTGTCCCCTACTGACCGTGGGCAGGGCGGGGAATTTTGCGGAGATAAATCTCAACGCTGACCCAGCTGGGACTCGAACCTGGGAATTACAGATTACGAGCCTGGCGCGCTACCGACTGAGCCACCCCCGCCCCTAATAAAATGTTACTTATAGAGTTTAAACAAAGACGAAAATAAATATTTTTTTTTTTTTATTTTCTAACAGTTTCCTTTAGTATCTGATAATACACAGTCGTATCAGAATAATATGATCACCTACCAAAGGGGGGCGGGGGGCTCATTTGGTAGCATGCCAGGCTCGTAATCTGCAGTACCCAGGTTCGAGTCCCAGTTAGGTGAAGGTTGAGATTGATCTCCCCGCAAAATTCCCCGCCCTGCCCACGGTCAGTAGGGGACACCCATGGGCTTGAAAAGACCGCCGTCCGTCGGATGGGACGTTAAGCCGTGGCCCCGTGTACAGGAGAGCCATACCCTGTGCACGTTAAAGAACACGCTGGATGGCCTTGACGGGAGGCTACCATCTGTCCCCCAACAGAAGTTCCAGTAGGTCCCCTCCCCCAACCTTCTCTGAGCCTTCGGGGTCCATGCGACCTAGCCATTTAGCCCATGGTGTGCAAAAAAGTGCCGCTCAGAGGTAAAACAACCCAACCCAAAACAACCTAACATAGTATATGTATGGTAGGTGGTCATATTATTCTGATACGACAGCTAAATGACTAACTCTGGGACACACTGCTATAAAAAAATGGAGGTTGGCTCAGTCGGTAGCGCGTCAGACTCCTAATCTGCAGTTCTCAAGTTCGAGTCCCAACTCTGCTTGGCATTGAGATTTATCTCCTCTAAACCCCCACTCTCTCCTTAGTCAGAAAGGGGTCGCTGATCGTTCCGATGGAACCCCCACTCTCTCCTTAGTCAGAAAGGGGTCGCTGATCGTTCCGATGGGATGTTAAGCCGTGTTCTGTCTATAGGAGAGCCATACTGTTTGTTTATAGATGTGCACGTTAAAGAACACGCTGGATGGCCTTGACGGAAGGCTACCACCTGTCTCCCAACAGATGTTGTTCAGTGTGTGCCCATCCTTCATCCATCTCTGAGCCCACGTGTCGTTGCCATTTATCCCATTATGTGCCAAAACTTGTTCTCAGACTTAAAACACCGTAACCCAATTGCTATAGATTATTTACTCCAACACATAGTTCCTATATGGGTTGGGTTGTTTTACCTCTGAGCGGCACTTTTTTGCACACCATGGGCTAAATGGCCAGGTCACATGGACCCCGAAGCCTCAGAGAAGGTTGGGGGAGGGGACCCACTGGAACAGCTGTTGGAAGACAGATGGTAGCCTCCCGTCAAGACCATCCAGCGTGTTCTTTAACGTTGGATTGTTTTACCTCTGAACGACACTTTTTTGCACACCATGGGCTAAATGGCCAGGTCACATGGACCCCGAAGGCTCAGAGAAGGTTGGGGGAGAGAACCCACTGGAACAGCTGTTGGAAGACAGATGGTAGCCTCCCGTCAAGGCCATCCAGCGTGTTCTTTAACGTGCTCAGGGTATGGCTCTCCCAAACACGTTGGGTTGGGTTGTTTTACCTCTGAGCGGCACTTTTTTGCACACCATGGGTGAAATGGCCAGGTCACATGGACCCCGAAGGCTCACAGAAGGTTGGGGGAGGGGACCCACTGGAACAGCTGTTGGGAGACAGATGGTAGCCTCCCGTCAAGGCCATCCAGCGTGTTCTTTAACGTTGGATTGTTTTACCTCTGAGCGGCACTTTTTTGCACACCATGGGCTAAATGGCCAGGTCATATGGACCCCGAAGGCTCAGAGAAGGTTGGGGGAGGGGACCCACTGGAACAGCTGTTGGGAGACAGATGGTAGCATCCCGTCAAGGCCATCCAGCGTGTTCTTTAACGTTGGATTGTTTTACCTCTGAGCGGCACTTTTTTGCACACCATGGGTTAATGGCCAGGTCAGATGGACCCCGAAGGCTCAGAAAAGGTTGAGGGAGGGGACCCACTGGAACAGCTGTTGGGAGACAGATGGTAGCCTCCCGTCAAGGCCATTCAGCGTGTTCTTTAACGTTGGGTTGTTTTACCTCTGAACGGCACTTTTTTGCACACCATGGGCTAAATGGCCAGGTCACATGGACCCCGAAGGCTCAGAGAAGGTTGGGGGAGAGAACCCACTGGAACAGCTGTTGGAAGACAGATGGTAGCCTCCCGTCAAGGCCATCCAGCGTGTTCTTTAACGTGCACAGGGTATGGCTCTCCCAAACACGTTGGGTTGGGTTGTTTTACCTCTGACGGCACTTTTTTGCACACCATGGGCTAAATGGCCAGGTCACATGAACCCCGAAGGCTCAGAGAAGGTTGGGGGAGGGAACCCACTGGAACAGCTGTTGGGAGACAGATGGTAGCCTCCCGTCAAGGTCATCCAGCGTGTTCTTTAACGTTGGATTGTTTTACCTCTGAGCGGCACTTTTTTGCACACCATGGGCTAAATGGCCAGGTCACATGGACCCCGAAGGCTCAGAGAAGGTTGGGTGAGGGGACCCACTGGAACAGCTGTTGGGAGACAGATGGTAGCCTCCCGTCAAGGCCATCCAGCGTGTTCTTTAACGTTGGATTGTTTTACCTCTGAGCGGCACTTTTTTTGCACACCATGGGCTAAATGGCCAGGTCACATGGACCCCGAAGGCTCAGAGAAGGTTGGGGAGGGGACCCACTGGAACAGCTGTTGGTAGACAGATGGTAGCCTCCCGTCAAGGCCATCCAGCGTGTTCTTGAACGCGCACAGGGTATGGCTCTCCCGCACATGGAGCCACGGCTTAACGTCCCATCCAACGGACGGCGGCCTTTCCAAGCCCATCGGTGTCCCCTACTGACCGTGGGCAGGGCGGGGAATTTTGCGGAGATAAATCTCAACGCTGACCCAGCTGGGACTCGAACCTGGGAACTACAGATTACGAGCCAGGCTCGCTACCGACTGAGCAACCCCCGCCCCACTGAACAAGGCCGAAGGAAGTTAAGGAGTGATCACGAAAGAGAAGATGCACGTAACCCAGAAGAGCACATATCCGTGGTGCACGTAACCCAGAAAACCACGGGATCTCAATAGCTTAATCATTTCAATACTCAGTGGGTAGCGCTTCAAGAAAGTAACCTGATGTTCCCAGGTTCGAATCCAAATCGTGCGGTGCGAGGTTAAGGCTCAGTTCGTAGGGCGCGAGTCTCATAATCTGGTGTTCCCAGGTTCAAGTCCCGAGTGTGCGAGCGCTCAGATTTCTCTCCTTTAACCGGGCACATTCCCAGGATTCAGTTTCGGCTGGGGTGGGGTGGAAATTTAGTTTCAGTCATAGTCTCAGACCGTCTGAGAATAAGACTTGAGCAGGGTTTCCAATTACTAAAATATTACACCGGACAAGAATGGTTAAAATATTATTCAATATGGAATAAAAATACTATTTTTTTTTTCATTCTATTTTTAGTGTCGAACAGATATTATGGGGCTAAAATAAAAATATACAAAGACACCTGATTTTTGGTGAATAGATAATTGAGATTTCGTAGAAGACGACGGATTTGCGGGGTCTTCCCCCCCCCTCCTCTGTGTACGTTCCTGTTTGTAACCCCCGCCCTGCCCTCTGTGACAAAAAGTACACCGATGAGCAAGGAAAGGTCGCCGTCCGTCAGATGGGATGTTAAACCGAGATTCCGTGCGCAAGAGAGCCAAAAGGAACTGTTGCATGTTATAGAACACACTGGACTGGCCTGACAGGAGGCTACCATCTGTCTTCTAACAGCTGTCCAGTAAGTCCCCTTCCCCCCCCCCCAACTTGCTCTGAGTCCTTGGGATCCTTGTGGCTAGGTTATTTAACCTAATGTGTCCAAAATGTGCCATTCAGAGGTAAAAGAGCCCAACTAATATTGTGTCTGTGCTGAGATTTCTGCCTCTAAGCCACATCTAGCTCACCATGAGAAAAAGGGACACTGATGTGCTCTGATTGAGTTGTTGGGTTGTTTTACCTCTGAGTAGCACTTTTTTTCACCTAACAGGCCTAATAGCCAGGTTACAAGGACCCACTAGACAGCTGTTCAGCGTGTCTTTTAAATTGGACATAGTGTGTCTCTCCTGCAGACAAGACCATAGATTAACGTCCCTTCCTTTCCAATACCGCCGGGGGCGGGGAGGGGGGCTCAGTCGGTAGCGCGCCAGGCTCATAATCTGTAGTTCCCAGGTTCGAGTCCCAGCTGGGTCAGCGTTGAGATTTATCTCCTCAAAATTCCCCGCCCTGCCCACGGTCAGTAGGGGACACCGATGGGCTTGGGTCCGTCGGTGTCACGTCGGTGTCACGTGACACGAAGGTTGCCAGATCACTGATTTCTAAAAAAATTGTTGCAAAAAATTGTTGTAAAAAAAATTTTTTTTCTGAATTCTGTAAACAACCATAGTGTTCGGATACTTTTTTGAGCGACTGTACACCAAAATGGTGCTGACAAATAAAACAAGGCAACCAAATATTACGTTACCATGTCCGTTTCCGCCAGACAACGCTAAAGAAATTCCGAGTGAGGTGCCGATGACAATGAATGCTCTTCTAGGACTACACGTGGTTGTTATCTCTAAAGAGCATTGGATTGCTTTACCTCTGAGCTACACTTTTTGCACACAATGTACTAAATGGACATAAAGGGCTCAGAGGAAGTTGAGAGAAAGAAATCCACTGAACAGCTGTTAAGGCCGGATGGAGTGAGATGTCGTGAGCTCTCCATAGTGTTCTTTGAGGTGTAAAAGGGTAGGGCTCTCCTGCACATTGCTTAACATCCCAATCGGAGGTTTTTCCAAGATCATTGGTGTCCTCTTTCTCACCAAGGGTAAGGGAACTAGAGTGGCTCAGCTGGTACCACGTCAGTCTCGTAATCTGCAGTTCTCAGGTTCGAGTCCTAGCTGGGCCAGGGTTGAGATTTATCTCCGCAAAACTCCCTGCCCTGATCTCGCTCAGTAGGAACACCAGTGGGCTTGGAAAGGCTGCCATCTGTCGGATGGGACGTTCAACCGTGTGTTTAAGAGACATACTCTGTGCACGTTAAAGAACACGCTGGATGGCACTGAAGGGAGGTTACTATCTGTCTCCCAACAGCTGTGTGGGGCGGGGGTGGCTCAGTCGGTAGCGCGTCAGGCTCGTAATCTCTAGTTCCCAGGTTCGAGTCCCAGCTGGGTCAGCGTTCAGATTTATCTCCGCAAAATTCCCCGCCCTACCCACGGTCAGTAGGGGACACCGATGGGCTTGGAAAGGCCGCCGCCCGTCGGATGGAACGTTAAGCCGTGGCCCCGTGTGCGGGAGAGCCATACCCTGTGCGGGTTAAAGAAAACGCTGGATGGCCCAACAGCTGTTCCAGTGGATCCCCTCCCCCAACCTTCTCTGAGCCTTCGGGGTCCATGTGACCTGGCCATTTAGCCCATGGTGTGCAAAAAAATGCCGCTCAGAGGTAAAACAGTCCAATCCAACCCAACAGCTGTTCCAGTGGGTCCCCTCCCCCAACCTTCTCTGAGCTTCGGGATCCTTGTGACCTGGCCATTCAGTACATGGTGTGCAAAAAAGTGCCGTTCAGAGGTAAAGCAACCCAACCTAAAACAGATATTGCGCTTATCAATCCTTATCTAATCCTCCCTTTCTGGTGGGGTGGGGGTGGCTCAGCGGTAGCGCACCAGGCTCGTAATCTGTAGTTCCCAGGTTCGAGTCCCAGCTGGGTCTGTGTTGAGATTTATCTCCGCAAAATTCCCCGCCTTGCCTACGGTCAGTAGGGAACACCGATGGACTTGGAAAGGCCGCCGTCCGTCGAATGGGACGTTAACCCGTGGCCCCGTATGCGGTAGAGCCATACCCTGTGCACGTTAAAGAACACGCTGGATGGCCTTGACGGGAGGCTACCATCTGTCTCCTAACAGTTGTTCCAGTGGGTCCCCTCCCCCAACCTTCTCTGAGCCTTCGGGGTCCTTGTGGCTTGGCCATTTAGCCCATGGTGTGCAAAAAAGTGTCGCTCAGAGGTAAAACAGTCCAATCCAACCCAACAGCCTGTTCCAGTGGGTCCGCTCCCCCAACCTTCTCTGAGCTTCGGGGTCCTTGTGACCTGGCCATTTAGCACATGGTGTGGAAAAAAGTGCCGCTCAGAGGTAAAACAGTCCAATCCAACCCAACAGCTGTTCCAGTGGGTCCCCTCCCCCAACCTTCTCTGAGCCTTCGCGGTCCCTGTGACCTGGCCATTTAGCCCATGGTGTGCAAAAAAGTGCCGCTCAGAGGTAAAACAACCCAACCCTTATCTAATCCTCCCTTTCTGTTTTTCCTACAGCATCGCTGCTCATGGACACGATGTCAGCAAAACTATTTCTCTTTCTCTTCACTGTCATTTATTTTCCTTCACTGAGAAAAAAAAGCATTTACAAATGTTTGAAATTCTAAAATTACTTTGCAATTACCTTGTATTAACTATCAGCTCATTACAAGGTTCCTTCACAGGCACTGTCGATAGACTTTTATTTTCAAAGAATACTTTTGAATACTTGATGCCTGTCTTGATCACCTTGACATATTTTTGAGACGAGAGACGACTTTATCACACGAAGGTTGAAATTAGTTTGTCTCTAAGACACAGATCTATAAATAGTTTGTATTTTGCGACTAGAAGCAGTGGCCGTCGTGATAGCAGTATATAGTCAAAGCTCTGTGTTACATTATTTGTATCCGTGTTTAGGTTGGGTTATTTTACCTCTGAGCGGCACTTTTTTGCACACCATGGGCTAAATGGCCAGGTCACAAGAACCCCGAAGGCTCAGAGAAGGTTGGGGGAGGGGACCCACTGGAACAGCTGTTGGGAGACAGATGTTAGCTCCCGTCAAGGCCATCCAGCGTGTTCTTTAATGTACACAGGGTATGGCTCTCCCGTACACGGGGCCACGGTTAACGTCCCATCCGACGGACGGCGGCCTTTCCAAGCCTATCGGTGTCCCCTACTGACCGTGGGCATGGCGGGGAATTTTGCGGAGATAAATCTCAACGCTGACCCAGCTGGGACTCGAACCTGATAACTACAGATTACGAGCCTGGCGCGCTACCGACGGAGCCACCCCCGCCCTGCCCCATTCAAGAAGGTAATATTCTAATTGAAAGCATACATCAAATAGTATTAAACGTAACTGATGAATTTGTTTATGTGTACCGTTCGTAACCCTGCAATCCACTTCTTGCCACATACACTGAAGCATATCTCTTGTAAATTGCTCAGTTGCCTCTCTTATTCTGATTTCCAAATTATTCAGGTCTCGAATTTTGTTCATGTACATATCATTCTTTACAAAACACCACAAGAAAAAAATCGAGGGATGTCAAATCGGGGCTTCTTGATGGCCATTGAATTGGACCAACCCTTCCAATTCCTCTGTTAGTAAATGTTGCACTAAAAACTTTCCTAACGTTTCTGAGGAAATGTGGCGGTGCGACGTCTTGTCAAGTGGTCGGCAGTGAAACTGTTGGAGTGGGGGAAAGTACAGGTACTTTTGGGTTGGGTTGTTTTACCTCTGAGCGGCACTTTTTTGCACACCATGGGCTAAATGGCCAGGTCACGTGGACCCCGAAGGCTCAGAGAAGGTTGGAGGAGGGGACCCACTGGAACAGCTGTTGGGAGCCAGATGGTAGCCTCCCGTCAAGGATATGCAGCGTGTTCTTTAACGTGCACAGGGTATGGCTCTCCCGCACACGGGGCCACGGCTTAACGTCCCATCCGACGGACGGCGGCCTTTCCAAGCCCATCGGTGTCCCCTACTGACCGTGGGCAGGGCGGGGAATTTTGCGGAGATAAATCTCAACGCTGACTCAGCTGGGACTCGAACCTGGAAACTGCAGATTACGAGCCTGGCGCGCTACCGACTGAGCCACCCCCGCCCCAAGTACAGGTACAGTCGCTCAAAAAAGTATCCGAACACTATGGTGGATTACAGAATTCAGAAAAAAATATCTGGCAAAGATTTCGTTGCACGCACGTTTTCTGGCAAGCATTTCGTTGAAGAAAGCGTTGCCAGATATTTTTTCTGAATTCTGTAATCCACCACAGTGTTCGGATATTTTTTAATATATATAATGCGTATGGATATATAATGCAATGAATATTGAGCGTGTGCAGTTACCGTTTACAGCAAACTGGAGCGGTTGCGGTTAATGTTCACAGCACATTGGATCGTGTGAGCTCACAAAGACCTGGATCGTGTGGGCTCACTCACGGAAATATTGAGCGTGCGCAGTTACCGTTCAACAGCAAACTGGAGCGTGTACAGTTGCTATACACGCTCCAGATATTTTTCCTGAATTCTGTAATCACGTGACACGAAGGTTGCCAGATCACTAATTTCTAAAAAAAGTCTTTACCAGATATTTTTTCTGAATTCTGCAATCCACCATAGTATTCGGATACTTTTTTGAGCGACTGTACAACATTCATTGTAATGCCTTTTGTGTATTTCTGGACTGCTTCCAGAAATACCACCAGCATTTGTCGGATACCCTGCAATTAATAACAGAGGACTAAACGTAATTTCCCTTTCATTATGAGCATGTTAATGACACACAACCTTGATTATTTATGCTATGATTATGCCAAGTTATATCTTACATTTATGTACAGTCGCTCAAAAAAATATCCGAACGTTATGGTTGATTACAGAAATTCAGAAAAAATATCTGGAAGCGATTTTTTTAGAAATTAGTGATCTGGCAACCTTTGTGCCACGTGAGATTTCAGATCACTAATTTCTAAAAAACTAGTTGCCAGATATTTTTCCTGAATTTCTGTAATCAACCATAGCGTTCAGATATTTTTTTGAGCGACTGTACATAAAACCTGGATCGGTCTGGTAAACCCTTGTTTCCAATTGCAGCGACAAAAAATTGTATTTAATTTTGTAGTGTTTGCTTTAATGTCTCTTTTTTGTACTTCATTCTATCTGAATAAAGATATCGATGTTATTATTTACGACTACATATTGATGTGAATGGCGATTTGTTGATAAAACATATTTTTTTTAAAAATTTCACACCTATTGTTGTCGCCAGTTGCTATAACATTTAGTGTCCTTAAGAGATCAGAGTTTACGAATAGATAGACTCACAGCCCTGCCCACGGTCATAAGGGGACACCGATGGGCTTGTAAAGGCCGCTGTCGTCGGATGGGACGTTAACCCGTGGCTCCGTGTGCGGGAGAGCCATACCCTGTGCACGTTAAAGAACACACTGGACGGCCTTGACGGGAGGCTACCATCTGTTTCCCAACAGCTGTTCCAGTGAGTTCCCTCCCCAAACCTGCTCTGAGCCATCGGGGTCCTTGTGACTTGGCCATTTAGCCCATGGTGTGCAAAAAAGTGCCGCTCAAAGGTAAAACATTCCAACCCAACGAATAGATGAAATAATAACCATCGGCTCACGAACTATTTGCGCGTCAGGCTCGTAATCTGTAGTTCCCAGATTCGAGTCCCAGTTGGGTCAACTTTGAGATTTATCTCCGCAAAATTCCCCGCCTGCCCACGGTCAGTAGGGGACACCGATGGGCTTGGAAAGGCCGCCTTCCGTCGGATGGGACGTTAAGCCGTGCCCCCCTGTGCGGAAGAGCCATATCCTGTGCGCGTTAAAAAACACCCTGGATGGCCTTGACGGGAGGCTACCATCTGTCTTCCAACAGCTGTTCCAGTGGGTCCTCTCCCCCAAATTTCTCTGAGTCTTCGGGGTCCTTGTGACCTGGCCATTTAGCCCATGGTGTGAAAAAAAGTGCCGCTCAGAGGTAAAACAACCCAACCCAACTCACGAACTATCAGAATCTGCATGCAGAAGTCAGTTAATTTCTTTTTAACCCCTTTCAGTCACGGAGACATTCACCATAATGAACATCAACCCGGAAAAGGGCCGGGCAGCCCACTGGTCTAATTCAACTCAATACAGATGGAGGTTACGTCCATGTACAGGTATGGGAGGAAGGAGGAGGAGAAAGGGGGAGTGACACCTTTCTAACACAAGCTCGAGGCAATGTTAAACTGCACTAACGACTGTTTCAATGTTGGAATTGTGACATAAGTCATAATACTGCCACGCACGAGGCGGTTAGAATTGCAAACCTTTCCAGACTTTGTGACATGGCTTCACGAAATCCAGTTTGATGAAAGAGGGGGTTGGCTTTTCTGCTGCGCTCCAGGCTCGTAATCTGCAGTTCCCAGATTCGAGTCCCACTTGGCCCAGTATTGAGATTTATCTCCGCTAAACCCTCATCCTGACTCGGTTCCAAAAAAGGGACACCAAGGGACGTGGAGAGGCTGTTGTTCGTTGGATGGGGTTTAAAGCCGTGGTCCCCTGTGCAGGAGGTGGCTCAGTTGGTAGCGTGACAGGCTCGTAATCTGCAGTTCCCAGGTTCGAGCCCCAACTGGAATAGTGTTAATATTTATCTCCTCAAAACTATCTGCCCTGTCCTCGGTCAGTGGGGGACACGATGGGCTTTGAAAGATAGCCGTCCATCGATGAGACGTTAAGCCGTGGCACCATCGGAATCATAAGTGTGGGAGAGTCGTACCCAGTGCACGTTAAAAAACACGTTGGATAGCCTTGACGAGTGTCTCCTACTAGTTGTCTAATGGGTCCTATTCCCTCAACCTTCTTTGAACCCTCGGCGTCCTTGTGACCTGGTCATTTAGCACATTGTGCGCAGAAAAATTTCGCTCAGAGGTGAAATAACATACCCAACTGTGCATAAGTGAATGTTAGAGAACACGCTGGATGGTCTTCACAGGAGGCTTCCATCTGTCTCCTAACTGTTGTCCAGTGGATATCCCTCCTCAACCATCTCTGAGCCCTTAGGGGTTCTTATGACCTGTCCATTTAGCCCACTCTGTGCACAAATATGCCACTCAGAGGTAAAACAATCCAGTTTGATATGAGGCTACTTCCTAATGGTTTTACAAACGTGTGGTAAAGTTCATAGTGCTAAATCACTGAAGCCGCTTTTTTTTTTGTGAGGCTTAACACTCAAGAAATATAATTTAAGTTAAACAGCCGAAAACGGTTTTATAATCGAAGAATCAGTGCTTTCGATTTTATCACAATTAGGACAAGTTCGAGTCCAAGAATAATTTATGAATCGTAAAATTCTCGTTCTGGTGTATACATACATACAAAATCCTCATGCAGCCATGGGCTATGGAGCACCTCCAGACTGTAATTTTGCTCTCCAAGCGCGTCTCACTTCTGTCCTGAGCTACAGCTGTTGCATTCGACCACTGCAGGCCAATTCCAGCAAGGTCCTGTTTGACATTGTCTGCCCACCGCATCCTAGGTCTCCCCTTCCTTCTGAGGCCTTTAGCACACTGTTCATAACCCTATTCGCCAATCTATAATTATCCATACGGGCAACATGGCCAAACTACCGGAGTCTCTCTCTGCATAATATGCTGCTTAAAGGAGGTTGCAAACTCCTTTGCCTAACCTCATCATTAGTTACAAAGTTGAACCACCTAATACCCAAGATACTGCGTAAGCATCTAGAATCAAAGGCATCTAGTTTCCTGTTATCTTGTTTACAAAGTGTCCAAGTTTCACTACCATAACTAACCCTAGAAAGAACCAAACTATTAAAGAGTCTAATTTTAGTCTTTAGGTGTATACGCCTATTTCTCCACACTCTCCTTAAAGGTCGCAGTAGCATCTATGTTAATCTCAGGCCACACATCACCAGTATCTGTTAAAAATCTACCAAGAAACTGAATTCTCGGTGCTCCCCAGAAACTAAATCCTGGACACGTGCCTGCCTCCTTCCACTTTTCATTCTATATAATTGGCAGCTCCTCCCATTTCCTCAGGCACCTCCTTCCATTTTCCAAAATTTTTATAATCCAAAATTTATAGAAAGTTCCTCAAGTTGATATGACAATAAAGAAAACTTGACTTTCGGGCCAAGCGATTAAGCGTACTTAATTTAGAGCAGACAGCAGTTAATTCAACAGCCAAGCAAAGAGAAGTGATTTCTTTTCCCGCTTCTTTTTACTCTCGCTACATTTCCTTATTTCAACATTAGGAAAGTTTTTTGGTTGCATAGAATGAGCAATTGCATGTTTCCTGCTCTAAGTCGTCGCAACGCTTTGAACCCAGTAGTAGCTCCGCAAAACTCCCCGCCCTGCCCACGATCAGTAGGGGACAACGATATGCTTGGAAAGGCCGCCGTCCGTCGGATGGGACTTTAAACCGTGGCTCCGTGTGCGGGAGAAAAATACCCTGTGCACGTTAAAGAACACGCTGGATGGCCTTGACGGGAAGCTACCATCTGTCTCCCAACAGCTGTTCCAGTGGGTCCCCTCCCTCAACCTTCTCTGAGCCTTCGGGGTCCTTGTGACCTGGTCATTTAGCTCATGGTGTGCAAAAACGTGCCGCTCAGAGGTAAAACAATCCAACGTTAAAGAACACGCTGGATGGCCTTGACGGGAAGCTACCATCTGTCTCCCAACAGCTGTTCCAGTGGGTTCCCTCCCCCAACCTTCTCTGAGCCTTCGGGGTCCTTGTGACCTGGCCATTTAGCTCATGGTGTGCAAAAAAGTGCCGTTCAGAGGTAAAAGAACCCAACCCAGCAGTAGATAAGCCTGTTTTTTTGTCACGTTGCTGGGTACACTATGCGTCTCTTGACAGACGTTCTTTAAAATATTTTGTTCCAAATCAAAGACCCAAACACATGGCCTCGATATTGTTTGGTGATACCCGCAAGCAATACGTTCTATCATAATCATATCAGCAACTCTGACTTATTAACTTGGCTCGACTGAAATGATCATATGCGAGTAAGGAGAATATGATCGAGTTCAGTCCGAAGGCTAAGCCATTACAAGTGAAATTTAGGTTATGTTTTGGTATATTACATATACTTCGGCTCGCAACAACAGATATCGATATGGACGAAATTATTGATCAACAACTACGGCCACAATGCTCCCATTAAATCTGATAAGGTTTAGAAAATTTATATTGGTTTATTATTACTTATTATTTTTCGTATAAATAAAATAATTTTTAAGGTTTATTATTACTTATTATTTTTCATATAAATAAAACTATTTTAAGGTTTATTATTACTTATTATTTTTCATATAAATAAAATAATTTTTGAGGTTTATTATTACTTATTATTTTTCATATAAATAAAATAACTTTTGACGTTTATTATTACTTATTATTTTTCATATAAATAAAATAATTTTTGAGGTTTATTATTACTTATTATTATTCATATAAATAAAATAATTTTAGACGTTTATTATTACTTATTATTTTTCATATAAATAAAATAATTTTTGAGGTTTATTATTACTTATTATTATTCATATAAATAAAATAATTTTAGACGTTTATTATTACTTATTATTTTTCATATAAATAAAATAATTTTTGACATTTATTATTACTTATTATTTTTCATATAAATAAAATAATTTTGAGGTTTATTATTACTTATTATTTTTTATATAAATAAAATAATTTTTGACGTTTATTATTACTTATTATTTTTTATATAATTAAAATAATTTTTGACGTTTATTATTACTTATTATTTTTCATATAAATAAAATAATTTTTGAGGTTTATTATTACTTATTATTATTCATATAAATAAAATAATTTTAGACGTTTATTATTACTTATTATTTTTCATATAAATAAATTAATTTTGACGATTATTATTACTTATTATTTTTCTTATAAATAAAATAATTTTTGACGTTTATTATTACTTATTATTTTTCATATAAATAAAATAATTTTGACGTTTATTATTACTTATTATTTTTCGTACAAATAAAATAAAATTTGACATTTATTAACAAGTAATAATAACAAAAAATATTTATTATTACTTGTTATTTTTCTTATAAATGAAATAAATTTTTACATTTATTATTACTTGTTATTTTTCTTATAAATAAAATAACTTTTGACGTTTATTATTACTTATTATTTTTCATATAAATAAAATAATTTTTGAGGTTTATTATTACTTATTATTTTTCATATAAATAAAATAATTTTTGAGGTTTATTATTACTTATTATTATTCATATAAATAAAATAATTTTAGACGTTTATTATTACTTATTATTTTTCATATAAATAAAATAATTTTTGACATTTATTATTACTTATTATTTTTCATATAAATAAAATAATTTTGAGGTTTATTATTACTTATTATTTTTTATATAAATAAAATAATTTTTGACGTTTATTATTACTTATTATTTTTTATATAATTAAAATAATTTTTGACGTTTATTATTACTTATTATTTTTCATATAAATAAAATAATTTTTGAGGTTTATTATTACTTATTATTATTCATATAAATAAAATAATTTTTGAGGTTTATTATTACTTATTATTTTTCATATAAATAAATTAATTTTGACGATTATTATTACTTATTATTTTTCTTATAAATAAAATAATTTTTGACGTTTATTATTACTTATTATTTTTCTTATAAATAAAATAATTTTGACGTTTATTATTACTTATTATTTTTCGTACAAATAAAATAAAATTTGACATTTATTAACAAGTAATAATAACAAAAAATATTTATTATTACTTGTTATTTTTCTTATAAATGAAATAAATTTTTACATTTATTATTACTTGTTATTTTTCTTATAAATAAAATAATTTTTGACGTTTATTATAACTTATTATTTTTCATATAAATAAAATAATTTTTGACGTTTATTATTACTTATTATTTTTCGTATAAATAAAATAATTTTTGACGTTTATTATTACTTATTATTTTTCGCATAAATAAAATAAATTTTGACGTTTATTATTACTTATTATTTTTCATATAAATAAAATAATTTTTGACGTTTATTATTACTTATTTTTTTTCATATAAATAAAATATATTTTGACGTTTATTATTACTTATTATTTTTCGTGTAAATAAAAGAAATTTTGACATTTATTATTACTTATTATTTTTCTTATAAATAAAATATTTTTTTGAGGTGACATGAACTGACTTTTTCAGTTACCTATCCTATTCTTTCTTTTGTTCCGCGAAATATTGGCAAAGGAAAAAATGGCTCGCGGTCTTAGAGAAGTTGAACAGCACTGATCTAAGTAGTAGATGGCTGATGTGTTTTGACACGTCTTCTCTTAGTTACACCACTGTAGAAATCTTGTATAGACTTATTTTGTGGGCTTAATTACACACTCCGGTTAGGCCTCCATAGCATATTGTTGTTTGAGTATATCCAAGACTCTCAAGCGATTACCGTTGCCATGTCTTGCTCTAAAAATACTTTCTTCCAAGACGTCTTACCTGTCTTATTTAAAGTAGCAGATCCAGCTCATCTTTGGCCTTCTGACATACGTTGACGCACAAGATTTTGTTATTGAAAACTTTAATAATGACTGCAATTGTTCTACAGTTGTTGCGAAACAACCTTAAATGGTAAAAGATTCAATACAATAGGGAACATTATCTAGGTTCAGTCAATTGAGCAAGAAGTTTGTGCCAGTATGGTACCTCCCTTCGCCCATTGTATAAGTTGAATTTTCCTTTCTGCTATCACACCAATTATATCTTTCCTAAATCCTGTTTCTTTCCTCTTACAATCGATTCTCATACTTAATAAAAGATATTCGAGTTCATGAGTTTCTTTCATTTTGCAAACAGGTATTGTATACAGCAAATATAGTTCTGGTTTACCAGAATTGAGGCCAGTGTAAGCAGTCTTTTCGTAGAACCTTAGAGGAAGCAGGTCCTTGCTGCAGTAGCTTGTAAATAAGACACTTAGTTGAGGTAATAGGCATCACTCGTGTTAATCTACAGATGTTTACGTAATTCTTAAAGATTTAAATAGGTAACAGTGGAAAAATATGTTTACAGAAAGATTTCCCAGTAAGTTTTCCGTGAGTTATATATGGTGCAAAAAGTAAAAATGAAATAAAAAAAAACGGGGTGAAATTGAAATAAAAAAAACATAGAGTGAAAATAGAATTCTACAATTTATTCACCGTGGAATTCTTAAAGGTCTTTTATTTTTTGCAGTAAGTTGGGTTGTTTTACCTTTAAGGCACTTCTTTTGCACACAATGGGCTAAAAAACCAAGTCACAAGGACCCCGAAAGCTCAGAGAAGGTTGGAGGAAGGGCACCCACTAGACAGCTGTTAGGAGAGAGATGGTAGCCTCCAGTCAAGGCCATCCAGTGTGTTCTTTAACGTGCACAGGGTATGACTGTCCTGCACAGGGTTCCCGGCTTTTCACCCGACGGAAGGCTCACAAAGACCCCTAAGTACAGAGATGGATAAGCGAAGAGATGAACCGGACAGTTGCTAGGAAACACATGGATGCTATTTAATGTTTTATTACCACTAGTGTATTATTAAAAGCCATTAGTGTGCTATTAGTACCATTTAGAGTCTTTAGGCCATTTTTAGGCGTGTGTTTGAATGTGGCGTAAGTCCTCTGCACACTGGTCATGATGCCCATACAGGTCCGGATCTAGGGGTGGGGCAAGGGGTGGGGCAAGTGCGACATGCTTTCCTCCCTCCCTCTTTGAGAATGCTAATTAAGAGTATTCGAAGCAAAAAATTATAAAACTTGTGCATGTTTCTGGCATTTTTTAAGAAATTTTTAAGACCTCTAGAAGGAAGTGGAAAATATTCTGCAGTAGAAATCGAATCTTTCTCCCCCCCCCTTCCTCTTTTTATTTTTTGTTCAGTTTGATTGCTCACTTGCCCCCCCCCCCTTCCTCTTTTTATTTTTTATTCAGTTTGATTGCTCACTTGCCCCCCCCCCCCCACCTTTATTTTTTCCTATATCCGGACATGTGCCAATCCGATGAATGGCAACCTTTCCAAATCCATCTTCGTATCTTTCTCTCCGAGGGTAGAATGCGAGGGAGGGTTAACGGAAAAAATCTCTATGTAGGCACAGCGGAGACTTGAATCTCGGAGCATCAGTATAGGCGTAAACTCGTGCTCCGAAAAGCATCTATAGACTGACACATTAGAGTTATCACATTCGAGGGTTGGGTTGTTTTACCTCTGAGCGGCACTTTTTTGCACACCATGGGCTAAATGGCCAGGTCACAAGGACCCCGAAGGCTCAGAGAAGGTAGGGGGAGGGGACCCACTGGAACAGCTGTTGGGAGACAGATGGTAGTCTCCCGTCAAGGCCATCCAGCGTGTTCTTTAACGTTGGGTTGTTTTACCTCTGAGCGGCACTTTTTTTGCACACCATGGGCTAAATGGCCAGGTCACAAGGACCCCGAAGGCTCAGAGAAGGTAGGGGGAGGGGACCCACTGGAACAGCTGTTGGGAGACAGATGGTAGCCTCCCGTCAAGGCCATCCAGCGTGTTCTTTAACGTTGGGTTGTTTTACCTCTGAGCGGCACTTTTTTGCACACCATGGGCTAAATGGCCAGGTCACAAGGACCCCGAAGGCTCAGAGAAGGTAGGGGGAGGGGACCCACTGGAACAGCTGTTGGGAGACATATGGTAGTCTCCCTTCAAGACCATCCAGCGTGTTCTTTAACGTGCACAGGGTATAGCTCTCCCGCACACAGAGACCACGGTTTAACGCCCCATCCGACGGACGGCGGCCTTTCCAAGCCCATCGGTGTCCCCTACTGACTGTGGGCAAGGCGGGGAATTTTGCGGAAATAAATCTCAACGCTGACCCAGCTGGGACTCGAACTTGGGAACTACAAATTACGAGCCTGGCGCGCCACCGACTGAGCCACCCCCGCCCCTATCACATTCGAATAAGGTATATTTTTTGTGTGTAAAAAGAAGTCCATTGTCAGTTTTTCATGTATGGTGATCGTTAAGAATCATCTATTAAAGTTCGTACTCTTAAATAATGGTTTACCGAATTCAACTTGTTCATCATTTTGATTGAGCATATACACTGGTCTGCAAAATTTGATGTAGCCGAACAATCATTAAGTTACAACCCCATTTTATGTTAAAAGGAAACTATCTTTGAAAGTCTGTAACTTCTAAAATAAACAGTTTATGGTAAAATGTGAATGGAGATAAATGAAAGATCTCGATAAAATCTATATAAATCTCGAGATTTCAGAAGTAATAGCTGGTATTTACAGAGTTATGGAAGCTGGAATATTTAACATCAGTAATGCACTGCTATGACGAATATTGAAAGAATTACTGACACAAACATCTAAAAGGTAAACTTATTTCATTAAATTTCCAGAAACAATACTTCTTAAGTTTTAATTAACTTTTGTGGTGAAATCTTATGACTGCAGTTGCTAATTATTATAATTCAGTCTTCCACAACTCTTTAAATATTTACCTAACGAATACTGCTGAAATTTGAGATTTGGAAAGTTTGATTGAATTTGTTATCTTCACACGTTTTAACAGAAAAGGATTATTTTAGAAGCGACAGTTTCGATGTTAGTGTCCTATTGACTTAAAATGGGGATGTAAATTAACGATTGTTCCGATTTATCACGAGAACGCGAGTACCAAAAGTAACAAGTTGTATATCAAAGAGAGCTTCTGACGTGAGGAGTATTGTGGGTAATAAAAATATTTCCCCCCACCCCCTAAAAAAATGGAAAGTGAACGTGATTCTTCTACTATATATTATAACCTACAAGTCCTACAGTTACGAGTTGATGTCAAATGAAAGCTCATATAATGAGTGTCGTAAGCTATTCCGAATTTTGCCCCCACTATTCTCTCCCCCTGATATAACGGGGGTGCGGAATTTCGCTGGAGTCGCCCTTAACGAGTTTTATCTCAAATTAAGGCTTGTGACGTTTCCAATATCATGGGCCACCTAAAACACGACTCCAAAAGGGAGGGATAATATGGTCGATGTTTATGAGTCATATATAAAATGAAAGTTTCTGAAGGTAGATATTTTTAATAACAGAGAAAAAATATAAATAAATTAAAATTTTTAAAAAACACCCAGTTTCCTGTATATTTCCTAAAAAGGTATAAAATAAATCTAAAGCATATCCATGGTGCATTGGGGTTGGATTGTTTTACCTCTGAGCGGCACTTTTTTGCACACCATGGGCTAAATGGCCAGGTCACATGGACCCCGAAGGCTCAGAGAAGGTTGGGGGAGGGGACCCACTGGAACAACTGTTGGGAAACAGATGGTAGCCTCCCGTCAAGGCCATCCAGCGTGTTCTTTAACGTGCACAGGGTATGGCTCTCCCGCACACGGGGCCACGGCTTAACGTCCCATCCGACGGACGGCGGCATTTCCAAGCCCATCGGTGTCCCCTACTGACCGTGGGCAGGGCGGGTAATTTTGAGGAGATAAATCTCAACGCTGACCCAGCTGGGACGTACAGATTACGAGCCTGGCGCGCTACCGACTGAGCCACCCCCGCCCCTATCCATGGTGCAATCAGTCACTGAGTTCGTATTCACTTCAAAGGAAGATAGGACGTCGGTTCACTACACAAAAAGATTAGATCTTCATTTGAAGAGAATACGAACTCAGTGACTGATTGCACCATCGATATACGTTAGGTTTATTTTCTACTTTTTAGGGAATATATAGGAAGATAGGTGTTTAATTTTTTCATTTATTTATATTTCGTTCTTTCCAACCCCTAACAGGGGTAATTGAAACAAATGGATGATTGAGAAAGTGCAAATAATAACATTTTATTACTGCCGTCCCATGGCTGAGTGGTTAGCGCGCTTGGCTACTAATCTAAGGGACCTGGCTGGCCTTACCCTAAGCCAGGAGTAAGACATGGAAGTTTTTGTGTTGTTTTTCTGCTGAGGTCCTGCCATCCTCATAGATAGTACAGTCGCTCAAAAAAGTATCCGAACGCTATGGTTGATTGCAGAATTCAGAAAAAATATCTGGCAAAGATTTTTTTTTTAGAAATTAGTAATCTGGCAACTTCGTGTCACGTGATTACAGAATTCAGGAAAAATATTTGGAGCGTTACAGCAACTGTACACACTCCAGTTACCGTACACAGCAAACTGGAGCGTGTGCAGTTACTGCACACGCTCCAGTTTGCTGTGAACAGTAACTGCACACGCTCAATATTTCTGTGAGTGGGCCCACACGATCTAGTATCAAAATAATATGACCACCTACAGTCGCTCAAAAAAAAATATCGAACACTATGGTTGATTTGGTCGTATTTCCCACTGTACAGTTTTAAAATTTCAAAGTTTTCAATTATCTGCGTATATTGTCGTTGAAATGGGTTGAAGTACTGCTAACGGTCATCTCTCTATGTTGATTAACTGTAGCAAATCTGTTTTGCCGTGCGGTTCGTGCCAACAAACACCTGTCCCTGTATGTCAGAGCTTTTTCCTCCTGCATTTGCCCCGATTGGTATGTTTCTTGAAACAGTTAACATTCACCATACACTTGGGATATTGTGCACGTGATTTTCTGCTGAGTTCCATCATCTCCGTTATGGGTGATCGTGCCCATCGCGTACCAACTTGAGCCTCCTTTCGAAGTCGGGTCAGATCATCTTTTTTACCCACGTCGCTCTTGATTTTGCTTCCTACCATGCCTTGCAGCTTTTAAGGGACTTCGTAAGGACTTCTTACGTCAGTAAGAAATTTTGCATAGATTAGCATTTTTCATGGTAATTCACCTCACGATACATTTGTCCAGGCAATGTGTATGACATGAAAAGAATTTCTCACATATCCCTTTAAAAGGTTGCAACGTTACCTCCCCCTTTGAAGAAAAGGGACAAATTATTCCAATCAGTGTCACTATACTACAGAAATTGAAATATTTTAGAATAAATGGATCGTTGTAATAATCATTTTTGTAAAGTTTTGCAATTTCCATATTTAACGCTCTCTAAAAGTAGAAATAAAAACCTTCTGGAAGATTTGGAAAATATGAATTCAAATATTTTATTGGTAGCTTCTCCAACACAAAAAGAATTTGTCAATAATCTCCAAAAATGCAAAAGTGCCAGTGCAAATTATTTGAGCCTCATATTCCATCACCAAAATTTTAAATTTTTAGCATAAAAACATTGTTTGCAGTATTTGCTTAAAGTTTTTCAATTTTAAAATTTTTTACGCCGTTAGAGGGCGCAATTTTAATTTTTATGAGATCCGGAAATTCTTAATCCTAGTATTTCATCAATTCGTATCCAATCGAATATAAAGAGAATTTTTTATTTATCTCTAGAAACGAAAAAATTGAATGTTTACAAGCGGACAGACGACAAAGAATATTTTTTTTTTTTGACAAAGTGCTCATGATACACTTTTACATCGTACTTTTCTATCGAACATGAAAAATCGAGCTTTCACTGTTCGGACTTTTCTACCGAACACGAATAATCGAGCTTTCACTTTTCGGATTTTTCTATCAAACGTGAATAATTGAGCTTTCACTGTGCGGATTTTTCTGCAACACGAATAATTGAGCTTTCACTCTTCGGATTTTTCTACCGAACACTAATAATCGAGCATTTCACTGTTCAGATTTTTCTAGCAAACATGAATAATTGAGCTTTCATTCTACGGACTTTTCTACCGAACATGAATAATTGTGCTTTCGATGTTCGGATTTTTCTACCGAACACGAATAATCGAGCTTCCACTGTTCGGATTTTTCTACCAAACATGAATAATTGAGCTTTCACTGTGCGGACTTTTCTACCGAACATGAATAATTGAGCTTTCGCTCTTCGGATTTTTCTACCGAACACGTATAATCGAGCTTTCACTCTTCGGCTGACCGTCAGCTATTTTTCAATCTTGAACCTCTTCGCCTTTCAGCAGAACATCATTGGTTGAATCTTTGCTGTTCAACTGTTTAAAGGTTTGGTACACCTCTACTTCTAAGAGCGCTAAATTACTTAAGCTAAGTTTCGAAAATATGTATCTAATACCTAATAGACTCAAATAACATTCATTTCCCTCGTGCAATTGTAAAGGGAATAAAAATATTATTAAGCACAATGACCTCGAGGCTTTTGTAGATAACATCTGGTTTATAAAACCAAGTCATCAACTACAACAACACAGAACGAGAATTGAATGACCTATCAATGGAAAGAAGGTCAAGTGTTTTGATTGCACAAGGTTACATAACATACCGGTTTACTGGGATATTCTTTATGGTTCAGACTCTCGTATACTTAAGTTCGCTCTCTTTAAGTTAAGGTAGTCACTTGTGGTTTATGTTTAATTCTGAATTTGGGATACAAAATATTCCTGAATTGTGTAGTGTCGTGATTTTTTTGTTCCTTACCATTGTCTGAGACATAGCTTTATCATTATCACATTGTCTGTGCAAAATAATCGTTTCCAGTAACAAACATACGCTTTTTTCTAAAGAAAGTTTGCAGAAGAAAATGCAGTCACTTTTAGAGTATCATAAAAAGAATTATTGATTGAAAAATTTTAATAAAATATTTATTTTCTTCTTATTCTTAATTCTATTAATTTTTTTGTTATATTTTCATTCTTCCGAATTATTAACTTCTTCGATCATCGCTTCATCTTCTCTCAAACTTTCTCTTTGCTACTGGCCGTCCTCTCTCTATCTCTTTTCTCTCTTCTATTAGTCTTTCTACACCTCGTTCTCCCTCTATCTCTTCGGCATCTTTCTTTTTTCTACCGATCATTAAACCTCCATCACTCACAATCTACCTTACTGATTATTCCCTCTCTACTCCTAGGGATTACTTTATTCTTTACCTATCATTATTCTTATACTCCTTGGAATCTTTCTCTTCACTACTGGTTATTCTCCCTCTATTCCCTGGCATCTTTTTCTTCTCATTTGATTATTCTCCCTCTTCTTCTTACGTTCTTTTTTTTCTGTACTGCTTGTCCTCCTTCTACTCCCTATCATCTTCCTCTTCCCCACTAGTTATTCTCCCTCTACTCCTCGCGTTCTTTTCCTTCCCTACTAGTTATTCTCCCTCTACTCCTCACGTTCTTTTCCTTCCTTACTGGTTATTCTCCCTCTACTCCTCGCGTTTTTTTTCTTCCCTACTAGTTATTCTCCCTCTACTCCTCACGTTCTTTTTCTTCCCTACTAGTTATTCTCCCTCTACTCCTCACGTTCTTTTCCTTCCCTACTAGTTATTCTCCCTCTACTCATCACGTTCTTTTCCTTCCCTACTAGTTATTCTCCCTCTATTCCTCACGTTCTTTTTCTTCCCTACTAGTTATTCTCCCTCTACTCCTCACGTTCTTTTTCTTCCCTACTAGTTATTCTCCCTCTACTCCTCACGTTCTTTTTCTTCCCTACTAGTTATTCTCCCTCTACTCCTCACGTTCTTTTCCTTCCCTACTAGTTATTCTCCCTCTATTCCTCACGTTCTTTTTCTTCCCTACTAGTTATTCTCCCTCTACTCCTCACGTTCTTTTTCTTCCCTACTAGTTATTCTCCCTCTACTCCTCACGTTCTTTTTCTTCCCTACTAGTTATTCTCCCTCTACTCCTCACGTTCTTTTTCTTCCCTACTAGTTATTCTCCCTCTACTCCTCACGTTCTTTTTCCTCCCTACTAGTTATTCTCCCTCTACTCCTAACGTTCTTTTTCCTCCCTACTAGTTATTCTCCCTCTACTCCTCACGTTCTTTTTCTTCCCTACTGGTTATTCTCCGTCAATTCATTGGGATCATTCCTTTCCTTACCGATCACTCTCCCTTTTTTCTCGAGATTTTTCTTTTCCCTATTGATTATTCTACCTCTACCCTTCATCATTTTCTTCTTTCTCAATCATTCTCCCTTTACTCCTCGGGATATTTCTATTTTCCATTTATTTTTCCCCTCGAAATAATTCTTCAACCCCGGAGTCTTTCCATTCCCAACTGCTAATTCTCTCTCTAGTCCTCGAGATCTTTTTCTTCCTAGCTAACTTTTCCCCTTTATTTTAAGCAATTTTTCTTCTTCCCTACTGATCATTCTCCCTTTATATTTCGGGATCTTTCTTTTCCCTACTGACCATTCTCTTTCTACTCGTCGGAATCATTGTTTTCCTTACCAGTCATTCTCCCTTCATTTGTGGAAATCTTTCTCTACTAATTATTCCTATTCCACTTTTCGAGATCTTTCTCCTTCTTAAAGATCATTCTTTCTTTACTTCTCGGAGCTTTCTCTTTACTACTACTCATTCTCTCTATCATTCGGGATCTTCCTCCTTTCTACTGATACAGTATGATCTCTCGACATCTTACTCTACACTTCTGATAACTTCTTAAACTCTCTTTATCTTGTTTTTGCCAGTGCTCATTATCTTTCTACCTTGAGCTTTCTCTTAACCTCATTCATTTTTTTATTTCTTGATCATTCCTCTTTCCTTATCTACCTTTTCCATTTATGGATTATTCTCCTTTTAATCTTGTTTCTCCACTTTTCGTGGAATAATTCCTCTTTTTTCAGTCGCCTCTTTTCCTCTGATCATCCCTTCTTATTTTTTTTCTTTCCTTATCACTTTCTTTCATGTTTTTATCTTCCTCTTTCAGTCTGATCATTGGCTTTTCCTTTCCTGAGTCTCATATTTTCCTTTCATATCCCTCCTAAGCTTATTGATCCTTCTGATTGCTACTGACCATGTTACTTTAGTTTATTCTTGTCTGATTCACTAGATCTAGTTGCCAGTGATTCATTAAATCCCAAACATCCAAATCTCTGTTTATTGATACTTTACATTTAATTTTTGATCCTTTCTTTTGATAATCCCTTTTATCTTTTCTTGTCTTCCTCTTTCCTTCTGATAATTCCTTCTTTAAAATCAACCTCTTCCTTCTTATCATCCCTTTTCTTCTTCGTCTCCTTCTCTCCTCATCACATTCCTTTGTCCCTTTATCCTCCTTTTTCGCTTCGACTGTTAGTTCTTTCTCAACTGAAGTTGATCTTTCCTATTCATCGTTCCTTCTGTGACTTTTGATCTTTTAATTTCTAATATTACTTTCCCCATATTTTAATACTATTAATAATCCCTCTTTTTTTGCTCGCAGTCCTTGGCTTTTCATCTGATTATTTCCGCTTTTTAATCAATCTCTTCTAATAATACCGTCTTTCATTTTTCGCTTCATGAATCCTCCACCTTTTCGTTTTGATAACTGACCCTTCCTTAACTCAGTCTAATTATTTCGTTCCGTCATATCTCCTTCTTTTTTTTTAACTTCTTTTGATCCTTCTTTCGTTTATTAATCATGCTTTCATTCTCGATCCGTTTTTCGTCTCCTATTAGCTCCTTTCGATTTATTGTTTCCTCTCCTTTTAATCATTCTTCCTTTTGCAGTTTTTCTTCCATCGGATCGAGAGATTAGCCTCTTGATCGTCATTTTCAAGCTTTCATACCTTCCCTCTCCTATCCAAAATGGGAATTCGTTCGCCCAGTCTGTGTTTCCAGGTTCGAGTCCCAACTGTTTCATCTTTGAGATTCATGTCCATCAGCTCCCTACCCTGCCTTCGTTCAGAAAGTGCACACCGATGGACTTGGAAAGGACACTGTCCGTCAGATGAAACTTTAGCCGTGGCTCTGTGTCCGAGAAAGCCATACCATGTGCATATTAAAGAACACGATGGAAGATTTTGGCGAGAAGACCATCTGTCTCGTTGTCCCTGTCAAGTGGGTCCACCTTCCTGAGCCTTTGGGGACCAGTGTGTGTACAAAAAAAAGTGCAGTTCAGAGGTTAAAAAAATCCAACTTTGCCTCTCCGAAACCTTGTACTTTTTTTTAAATTATTCCCTTTCCCCACTGACAGATATAAGTTATTATAATTTTATGCTATTCCCCCCCCCCTCCCGTTGGTTGTTTGGTTGGTTGTTTTACCTCTGAGCGGCACTTTTTTGCACACCATGGTCTAAATGGCCAGGTCACATGGACCCCGAAGGCTCAGAGAAGGTTGGGGGAGGGGACCCACTGGAACAGCGGTTGGGAGACAGATGGTAGCCCCCCGTCAAGGCCATCCAGCGTGTTCTTTAACGTGCACAGGGTATGGCTTTCCCGCACACGGTGCCACGGCTTAACGTCCCATCCGACGGACGGCGGTCTTTCCAAGCCCATCGGTGTCCCCTATTGACCGTGGGCAGGGCGGGGAATTTTGCGGAGATAAATCTCAACGCTGACCCAGCTTGGACTCGAACCTGGGAACTATAGATTACGAGCCTGGCGCGCTACCGACTGACCCTCCCCCCCCCCCCCGATTTTTATTATTAAAGTATTTCACATCATTTCTCGCTAATAAGATACTTATGCTCTATCTGGAACATACATATTTGTCGAATAGCGAAAATTTCATCATTGATTTATATTTCATTTTGGTATTATTTATTGACATTCATGCTTGCTTTGTTTTTCAAGCCCATGTTTACTTTATAAAGAAAGTACAGTCGCTCAAAAAAATATCCGAACACTATGGCTGCTTACAGAATTCAGAAAAAATATCTGGCAACAATTTTTATTAGAAATTTGTGATCTGGCCACCTTCGTGTCACGTGACACGAAGGTTGCCAGATCACTAATCAACCATAGGTTCGGATACTTTTTTGAGCGACTGTACATATGAAATTCAACGTAACAGATTAATGTGATATTCATCGTAAATACGTATTTGCCAAATTTTCAAATTCAAATAGTGCGCACAAATTTAAATAATTAAATATATTATTACTTCGGGAAAATGTACGATATTTTGAGAATGAAATAAGGAATAAAATATTACGAGAATCTTGGTCCTGAAATCGTGCTAACCTGTCGTCTGCTAGTGAGCTCTAGCAGATGACTATCATCAATAGACTGGAAGGTTAAGAATAATTTATTGATAATCGATGCCTTAAAAAAATATATATATATAAATACCCCCCTCAAGCAGCTGCTTGCCACAGAGATCTGACAGGAGCCTGTCAGTTTATATGCCACACTAGAAGGTCTGAGAGGATGGCAGGACCTCAGCAGAAAAACAACACGAACCATGCCTTATCCGGGGCTCGAACCCAGGTCTCTTATATCAGAAGCCAAGCGCGCTAACCACTCGGCCATGGGACGGCTATTAAAAGTGTTTTATTATACGAAAAGATTCTATCCATAATTTTTATTATTTATTCGAATTGGAAAAAGAGTGTCATTATTTGATTTTAGCAGCGAACACTTAAATCCAGCTCGCGGAAAACCAGTGTACCGCTGGAGGTGTTTAAAAAACATTGGGTTAATACAAATGCATCAAATTAATCACTTGCCAAGAAAAATTGTATCTCTAAAATGCTACTATCTTTTAAAATCGGAAGTTACTGAAGTTTTCATATTAGATGCAGCAAAAATTATTTAAATTATTTAAGCAAAAAAAAACAGAACTCATGTCGTACTAATTTAGTTGCTAGCGATTAAATGGAGTATATCTTAAATACATTTTTAACTTATATAAATAATTCAATGATTCTCAACCTTTTTTGCTTCACGTACCCCTGGAAATGTGTATGTAACTGGCGTCCCCCTTGTATAGATAGATAAAACTATAGTTATAGTATAATAATGGGAATAAAGTAAAACATATATATCAGTGGTTCTCAACCTTTTATGCTTCACGTACCCTGGAACGTTATCCTGGAAATGTGTATGTAACTGTCGTACCCCTTGTATAGATAGATAAAACTATAGTTGTAGTATAACAATGGGAATAAAGTAAAACATATATATCAGTGGTTCTCAACCTTTTATGCCTCACGTACCCCCTGGAAATGTGTATGTAACTGGCGTACCCCTTGTATAGATAGATAAAACTATAGTTATAGTATAACAATGGGAATAAAATAAAACATATATATCAGTGGTTCTCAACCTTTTATGCCTCACGTACCCCCTGGAAATGTGTATGTAACTGGCGTCCCCCTTGTATAGATAGATAAAACTATAGTTATAGTATAACAATGGGAATAAAATAAAACATATATATCAGTGGTTCTCAACCTTTTATGCCTCACGTACCCCCTGGAAATGTGTATGTAACTGGCGTCCCCCTTGTATAGATAGATAAAACTATAGTTATAGTATAATAATGGGAATAAAGTAAAACATATATATCAGTGGTTCTCAACCTTTTATGCTTCACGTACCCCCTGGAAATGTGTATGGAACTGGCGTACCCCTTGTATAGATAGATAAAACTATAGTTGTAGTATAACAATGGGAATAAAGTAAAACATATATATCAGTGGTTCTCAACCTTTTATGCTTCACGTACCCCCTGGAAATGTGTATGTAACTGGCGTACCCCTTGTACAGATAGATAAAACTATAGTTATAGTATAACAATGGGAATAAAATAAAACATATATATCAGTGGTTCTCAACCTTTTATGCCTCACGTACCCCCTGGAAATGTGTATGTAACTGGCGTCCCCCTTGTATAGATAGATAAAACTATAGTTATAGTATAATAATGGGAATAAAGTAAAACATATTGTTGCGGATTACAAAAATGGATAGCCACTGAGCGTGAGTATTAAAAGCTATATTTCAAAACCAAATTCAATACAAGGTAAATTGTTACAAAGGAAATATGGATGAAGTATCTTATCAACAAATCAACTATTAACATGCACAAGTCATCAATCTTCCTGCGTAGAGCACACAATATCAGCTCTGTGTATTTTACTAAATACTACCTTTTACTTGATTTACCAGGTCACCCGAAGATCTTCACTCGTAAACCAATTCTCGTCCTGTGCTAATAACTTTTCACACAATAGCCGAACAAAAAGACAGTCCGTGTAGACATTCGAAGTTAGCCATAAAAGTTCCCACTTTTATACTTCCGCGTATACACAACACATCAAGTTACTTCTTGATACTTAACGATAAAAGATCCCACTTTTATCCTTCCGCGTATACACAACACATCAAGTTACTTCTTGATACTTACGCGCACTGTCTCAGAACAGCTCACCGTCCATTTTCGAACTCACCGACCGTTACAATACAACGACCGTTAACGCTCCACTCTCCTTCTCCAAATTCTCCCAAAGTTCTTATTCGTTGGCGGAAACTTTTTGCTTTCGGTTGCCAGATTCCTTCTGTCGTAACACTGCCCCCTTCCTAGGTCTTGTTCGTCCCGAACAATTCTGGATTCCAAAGTTTCTTCAGTTCTTCGATGAAACGGAGCCAAACGATCCACGTGAACCACCTTGCACTTTGTAGCTGGACGTCGACGAATGCGATATACCACGTCATTAATCCTGTTAACTATTGTATATGGACCTTCCCAAGGTTTCTGAAGTTTTGGAGATAGTCCTTTTTTTCTATGTGGACTGTATAGCCAGACAAGATCTCCTTGATTGAAAATAGTTCCATTTATTTTACTGTCATATCTTGTTTTGGTTCTGTCACTTGTTATGTCGATGTTATGTCTAACAGAGTGATGGATTTCTTCTAGTCGTTGTTGCAATTCTTGTACGTATTGTGGAGTGGACACAGGCATTGCTTCGGGCCGACCATATAAAAGGTCACAGGGAAGACGTAACTCTCTTCCAAAAATCATCATGGAAGGTGTCTGTCCAGTTGTCTCATGCACTGCCGTTCTATATGCCAGCAAAAGGAGTGGTACATGGCGATCCCAGTCACGTTGGTGGTCGTTCACAAATAATGCTAAATGCTGAGCAATTGTTCTATTGAACCTTTCAACCATACCATCCGACTGAGGGTGTAAGGGAGTTGTTCTGGTTTTCTGAATACCTAATAGTTGACAGATGCCTTTAAACACATTGGATTCAAAATTCCGTCCTTGATCAGAGTGGAGTTGTAAAGGTACTCCATACCTACTAATGAAGTTATTAACTATCATCTCAGCCACTGTTGTTGCTTCCTGGTCTTGGATGGGATATACCTCAGGCCACTTTGTGAAATAATCCATTACCACTAATAAATATCGATTTCCATCATCAGTTCTAGGAAACGGACCCATTACATCAATGGCTATTCTTTCAAAAGGGGCACCAACGTTATACGTCTGCAGCTTACCCCGACTCCTAGTCTTAGGGCCTTTCTTTGCTGCACAGGCTTCACATTGCCTACACCATCTCTCAACGTCTGCCCTACTTTTCAACCAATGAAATCGTTCCCTGGCTTTGGCTAATGTCTTATTAACACCGAAGTGTCCTCCAGTGGCACTATCATGTACATCTTTCATCACAAGTTCCACTCGGGATCGAGGAAGGATTATCTGCCAACGGATCAGCCGTCCAGTGGGATTCTCCCATCTTCTGTATAATACTCCGTCTTCCATTTTTAAGGAGTCCCACTGTGCCCAGTAACTTTTAGTAGTTGGACTATACCTCGAGATTTGCTCCCAATTAGGTCTTGCATCAGATTTTTCAATCAATTCCATTATTGGTTTTATGTCTTCATCATCTAGTTGAGCCTTCCTGATTTCAATTGGATTCCAGATGTTAGGGGTGTCACTGTTTGTTTGTGTCGATACTATTTGTCTTATGGGCATTATCTCTTTAGTTCCAAATTTCAGTTCTGCATTATAGCAATGTTTACAGTTGTCAATACATGGGCGCCTGGAAAGAGCATCTGCATTCTTATGCATTTTACCACTTCGATGTTCGATGGAGAAATCGTATTCTTGTAACCGTTGTATCCACCTAGCGATTTGTCCTTCAGGGTTTTTGAAGTTTAATAACCATCTAAGTGCAGCATGATCAGTACGTATAAGGAATTTCTGGCCATAGAGATAGTGATGAAAATGTTCTATTGCTTTTACTATTGCTAACAGTTCTTTGCGTGTTACACAGTAATTCCGCTCTGGTTTGGATAAAGTTTTACTAAAGTATGCAATAACTCTCTCCTGTCCGTCTTGTTCTTGTGAAAGCACAGCACCAACTCCTGTGTTACTTGCGTCAGTATCTATTACGAATTGTTTTCCAGTTTGTGGGTACGCTAGCACTGGTGCTGTGGAAAGAGTTTTCTTCAGCTGTTGAAAGGCTATATCGCATTCGGTGGTCCACATAAACCGCTGGCCCTCTTCTGTCAGACGATGTAATGGCCTTGCGATGTTGGAGAAACCTTTGACAAATCTTCTATAGTAGGTGCAAAGTCCAATAAAACTACGAAGTTGATGAACATCTTGTGGTGGAGGCCAGTCTCTTACAGCTTCTATCTTACTAGGATCAGTCTTAATCCCTGCTGTAGTGATCACATGACCAAGGTAATGAACTTCTTGCTGGAACAGTTTACACTTTGTCGGTCCCAATTTTAACTTGGCTGCCTTAAGTTTTTCAAATACTTGACGAAGATTTCTCAAATGTTCTTCAAAAGTTCTTCCAAGAACTATGATGTCGTCCAAGTAAACCAGGCAGACCTCCAAAGACAAACCTTTGAGCACTGACTCCATTAGTCGCTCAAATGTGGCAGGTGCATTACAAAGTCCAAATGGCATCACCTTAAACTGCCAAAGTCCATTCCCTGTACTGAAAGCCGTTTTCTCACGGTCTTCAGGACGTATACCAACTTGCCAATAGCCGCTCTTTAAATCTAATGTTGAGAACCATTCTGACCCAGATAAAGTGTCTAGTGTATCGTCAATCCTGGGTAAAGGAAAGGAATCTTTCTTTGTTACGTCATTTAATCTGCGATAATCTACACAAAATCGTGTAGATCCATCTTTTTTCTTGACAAGAACTACTGGTGATGTCCAGGGACTCTGTGATGGTTCTATAATGCCCTGAGCTTCCATGTCCTTTATGAGTTGTTCCGTCTCCTCTCTTTTTGCCAATGGAAGCCTTCTTGCCGGCAGATGGACTGGAGGAGAATCACCAGTGTTGATTTTATGTTCTGTCAGGTTAGTACGGCCATAATCATTTGATGTGGCAGAAAAAATGTCAGAAAATTCTTTTAATAGGTTCTCGGCCTTAACAGCTTGGTTTTCAGTTAATATTTGTCTTGTTTCTCTCCATAATTCAGTAAGATGAGACGGGATGTCTGTATGATTTTGATATGAATCGGTAACTTCTATTTTATTTATACTTGTTACACAGGTAACAGCTTCACATATTGCTAATTCCTCACCTTTTTTTAACATTCTACTGGATTTGTTACAGTTCATCACTCTGATAGGGATCTGTTCTTTATCTATTCTGACTAAAGTCCTTGCAACCAGGATATTATGAGCCAAAGCTCCTTTACCAGAGGCATCAGTAACTGCCAATCGGAAGGCCCCAGAAGTCTCCGCCCGATGTCCACGGACTATAACTTCACTTTGTGCTGGGATCTCTGTGTCTTCCGTCACTAATATTGGAGTTACGCTTGATAAAGAATCAGTCGTCCGGCTAAGCAGAGGAATCTCTTCTGTCTCATAGATGAGTAGGTTATCACTGGGTCTAATGTTGAATCCATGTTTCTTAAGAAAATCAAGGCCTAATATGCATTCGTCGTAGATGTCAGCGATGTAAACAGGATGGCGAACCAGACAGCTACCAACTCGAATATTAAGTTCTATTTTTCCATGAACCTTTGCACGATCTCCAGTGGCCGTTTGTAGGCTTATTCTAGACTGTGTATTATTCAAGTTTGGGTGAGGTATTATTTTCTTTATTATATCCGTTCTGAGTAAAGTTACATTTGCACCAGTGTCGACTATCATACGGCAAGGTATTCCATTTATGGCTCCATCAGCTACTAATCCATTATTATCACCATGCAATGTTGAAACGTGGGCGACTTCCCCTGGGGCCAACCAATCAACAACCAGCCTTTGCCTCGCAAGATTGATAAATTTTCTGTTTCTCTGATCCTGTTGTCTAGTTGATGTACTTGGACTCCTCATTCGTTTCCTAGTGCAGTTGGTACGAATGTGTCCTGTCTTGCCACAATTCCAACACTGGAGGTCTGTTGTAGGTTTTGAAGAAGAACCTTTTATATTGTTGCGGATCACAAAAATGGATAGCCACTGAGCGTGAGTATTAAAAGCTATATTTCAAAACCAAATTCAATACAAGGTAAATTGTTACAAAGGAAATATGGATGAAGTATCTTATTAACAAATCAACTATTAACATGCACAAGTCATCAATCTTCCTGCGTAGAGCACACAATATCAGCTCTGTGTATTTTACTAAATACTACCTTTTACTTGATTTACCAGGTCACCCAAAGATCTTCACTCGTAAACCAATTCTCGTCCTGTGCTAATAACTTTTCACACACTAGCCGAACAAAAAGACAGTCCGTGTAGACATTCGAAGTTAGCCATAAAAGTTCCCACTTTTATACTTCCGCGTATACACAACACATCAAGTTACTTCTTGATACTTAACGATAAAAGATCCCACTTTTATCCTTCCGCGTATACACAACACATCAAGTTACTTCTTGATACTTACGCGCACTGTCTCAGAACAGCTCACCGTCCATTTTCGAACTCTCCCGACCGTTACAACACAACAACCGTTACAATACAAAACCGTTAACGCTCCACTCTTCTCCAAATTCTCCCAACGTTCTTATTCGTTGGCTGAAACTTTTTGCTTTCGGTTGCCAGATTCCTTCTGTCGTAACACTGCCCCCTTCCT
The DNA here is from genome assembly GCA_038380435.1 of Ryuthela nishihirai. Classification (NCBI taxonomy): domain Eukaryota; kingdom Metazoa; phylum Arthropoda; class Arachnida; order Araneae; family Heptathelidae; genus Ryuthela; species Ryuthela nishihirai. The sequence continues at coordinate 21,846,681 of JAWZYU010000013.1, forward strand.
AGGTCTTGTTCGTCCCGAACAATTCTGGATTCCAAAGTTTCTTCAGTTCTTCGATGAAACGGGGCTAAACGATCCACGTGAACCACCTTGCACTTTGTAGCTGGACGTCGACGAATGCGATATACCACGTCATTAATCCTGTTAACTATTGTATATGGACCTTCCCAAAATTTCTGAAGTTTTGGAGATAGTCCTTTCTTTTTATGTGGACTGTATAGCCAGCTTGCAACATCTTCAGATACTCCTTGTTCCATTAACATGTTACGAAACTTGTTCAAAGCATTGCCGTTATGCAGAACCTTACGGACACGTGATGCTTCATCTACCCTATTATCCACAATGCTCACCAAACGCAGACGTTCTCCTCCTAACTCTTCGACGAGCTCTTGCAGTTCCAAGGATCCGTTACCAAGGAAACACTGAACAGCTTCCATCACTTCCAGAGAGTTGTCAACAGAGTTTTCAAGAGGTGAATCCATGTTGCTGATAACAGCTGAACTCTTCATTCCACGAGCTTGTGATGCTGCAACCATTTTCTTAAGTAAATCAACAGCAACATCTTCTGTACTGATGAGATCAATAGCTTCTTTTCCGAATTCAACATCATAAACCAAAGCGCACACTCCTTCAGCCAGCTTTTTGGACACAATTGAGCATCTCCTTAGAGGAACGCTATCTACGGTAGCCGTCAGATCCTTGCAGCGGTAAATCTCCTTATCTGTTGGCACCAGCTCCTCTGTCTGTCCTACGATGCAGCATCCGACGTCTTCCATCATCTGCTCGATTTTATCTTTAGTGCAGTCGACTGTGAAGCCAGGGATGGATTCCAATTTGTACAGAGTATCTCCCGTCAATTGGAGAGCACGACCGGAGATCATAGGGACCTTGAGACCTAAAGCAGCAAGTGCAGGAGCCAAGACAAGACTCACTTTGTTGCCGACACCTCCTGTGCTGTTTTTATCTACCATCCGATGGCACCACTCGGGTCTCCAGCAAAACACATGACCCGAGGAGGTCATATTTGCTGTTTCTTCCGAATTCACTTTCTTGGAGCTCTCATTGTAATTAGCCAGGGAAATATCAGTCTTGATTGCCAAATTGTTCATTCTGGAGATCAGCGACGAGTTCTGTAACATGATATTGTCCACTTTAGAGCTCTTGTAATCGTGATAAAACTTTTCTACATCCTTATAACCTAAATGGTTATAATGTCCAAATCTGCACATTGACTGTTCAGAAAAGAAATTCAGCATGGTTTCGTTGAGATTGTCTGAGGGCTTTACTTCTCTCTGATCGTAACTCTGAGGCTTAGTTTCATCCAGAAAGTTAGTCTTTGAAGTACCGTCTCTGCCTGAAGCTCTTTTACTAGCATCACCTGTTATGCTTCTAAGCCATCCTTCGGAATTCCTCTTCCTTAAATCCCCACTTTCTATAAACGATTCGAGTGTGGCTATATGCTTCGGAAAAATCTCTCCGACTTCCGCGGTAAAGTCGAATGGCACTTTGTATCTATGATGAATGGACGCCTCTTCTTTACTCGGACCACTCTGCGAAACGTAAACTCTGTTTCGTTCCCCTTCATTACCACTCGTTACTCTGCCTTTGCGATAATTGTCCATGACGCATTTTGCTGAGAGCGAGGAATAGAATACCTTTCGTGTGGATCTCTCTTCAGATCGTGCCAGACTTGTATACCTAGGTATTTTGAAGTGCAAAGCGTACTGTATAGTCTCACAGCTCTCTGATCTGTGTGATTGTTCTTCACAGTTCCTAGACATGTCACCAGCGACATAGACACTCTGCCATGCATTACCAGTAGTTGCGTGGTCAAAGGCATTATCTGCGCTATCTCTACGATTCTTGATTTCCAGTAGCAGATCCACATTTTTATATGCGTTGCCTTTCTCTTTTTCTTTTCCATGTTTACAATCTAACTTAACACTATCAAGATCATCTTTTTCACTGACAAATTCAACATTTAAACTATTGCATTGTCTATTGAGTTCGGTTTTATGATCCTTGAAGTGATCAATAAACTTACCAACTTGAGAAGCCACTTCAGCTCTCATCTCAGTATTTTGTGCGGCCAGGTCACCTATTTTGTTAGCCATATCGGCTTTCAAGTCATTATTTTGACTTTTAATGTCATTCATCTGTGTAGCCATATCGGCTTTCATATCAGTCATCTGCGTAGCCATATCGGCTTTCATATCAGTCATCTGCGTAGCCATATCGACTTTCAAGCTATTTATCAACTTTACTAATTCATCCATACTTCTAGTTAACGGCATTCAATAAATTATCATAATCCCACTTCTGACACCAAATGTTGCGGATCACAAAAATGGATAGCCACTGAGCGTGAGTATTAAAAGCTATATTTCAAAACCAAATTCAATACAAGGTAAATTGTTACAAAGGAAATATGGATGAAGTATCTTATTAACAAATCAACTATTAACATGCACAAGTCATCAATCTTCCTGCGTAGAGCACACAATATCAGCTCTGTGTATTTTACTAAATACTACCTTTTACTTGATTTACCAGGTCACCCAAAGATCTTCACTCGTAAACCAATTCTCGTCCTGTGCTAATAACTTTTCACACACTAGCCGAACAAAAAGACAGTCCGTGTAGACATTCGAAGTTAGCCATAAAAGTTCCCACTTTTATACTTCCGCGTATACACAACACATCAAGTTACTTCTTGATACTTAACGATAAAAGATCCCACTTTTATCCTTCCGCGTATACACAACACATCAAGTTACTTCTTGATACTTACGCGCACTGTCTCAGAACAGCTCACCGTCCATTTTCGAACTCTCCCGACCGTTACAACACAACAACCGTTACAATACAAAACCGTTAACGCTCCACTCTTCTCCAAATTCTCCCAACGTTCTTATTCGTTGGCTGAAACTTTTTGCTTTCGGTTGCCAGATTCCTTCTGTCGTAACAATATCTTTCAAAACGGATAGTATGGCTTTGGTTAGTTCTTTCATTTCATTATCCTTTTCTACAGTTTCTTCTGCACTCACAAATCTCACTGCACGTTTGTTCGCTCGGGAGGAAAGCCTGGAGCACTCGTATTTCATAGCATGTACCACAGCTGACTTTAAGGATTCACCTTCCAACATCCTCAGAGATTGCTGAGTGTCAGGGTCAGCAATAGCATCAATAAATTGTAATTGAGCTAAATTATCTTGAATTTCTGGTGGACAGTTACTATAAGCCAATCTAGCTAGACGCTCAATATCACTAGCAAGCTCTTGCAAAGTTTCACCATTTTTCTGCATGCGATGTTTAAATTGAGTCACGTAATATTGTTTTAAATAACTATCACCAAACCTTAGTTCTAATGCAGAAACTAGACTTTGATAATCAAGTCGTTTTTCTTCTGGAACAGACTGCAAAACTTCCGCAGCAGAATTTCTTAAGGAAGCTGCAAGAAAACTGGCCTTTTGGAATTCATTCCACTCATTGGCTGTAGCGATAACTTCGAATTGTGTTTTAAATACTGTCCAAGATGATTGACCATCATATGTAGAAGGTTTAGTTGTATTTTTAGCGATATGTGTAATAACATTATTTCCACTAGAATTATTATTATCACAGGCAGAAGGTAACATTTCATTTCTCAAAATCTGAAACTGGCGTTCACAATCAGTTTTTACAATTTCAATTTCGTGTTTATAATCTAACTTAACACTATCAAGATCATCTTTTACACTATTTAGTTCGGTCATAATGTCCTTACACTTATCAGAAATCTTATCAATTTGAGAAGCCACTTCAGCTCTCATCTCAGTATTTTGTGCGGCCAGGTCACCTATTTTATTTCTCAACTCATTATTTTGTGCGGCCATTTCGGCTTTCAAATCATCTTTTTGAGAAACTATCTCAGTTCTCAACTCATTATTTTGTGCGGCCATTTCGGCTTTCAAATCATCTTTTTGAGAAACTATCTCAGTTCTCAACTCATTATTTTGTGCGGCCATTTCGCTATTTTGACTTTTAATGTCATTCATCTGTGTAGCCATATCAGTCATCTGGTCACCTATTTTATCGCTTTGGGCAGCTATATCGGCTTTCATATCGGCTTTCAAGTCATTTAACAACTTTACTAATTCATCCATACTTCTAGTTAACGGCATTCAATAAATTATCCCGCTTCTGACACCAAATGTTGCGGATTACAAAAATGGATAGCCACTGAGCGTGAGTATTAAAAGCTATATTTCAAAACCAAATTCAATACAAGGTAAATTGTTACAAAGGAAATATGGATGAAGTATCTTATCAACAAATCAACTATTAACATGCACAAGTCATCAATCTTCCTGCGTAGAGCACACAATATCAGCTCTGTGTATTTTACTAAATACTACCTTTTACTTGATTTACCAGGTCACCCGAAGATCTTCACTCGTAAACCAATTCTCGTCCTGTGCTAATAACTTTTCACACAATAGCCGAACAAAAAGACAGTCCGTGTAGACATTCGAAGTTAGCCATAAAAGTTCCCACTTTTATACTTCCGCGTATACACAACACATCAAGTTACTTCTTGATACTTAACGATAAAAGATCCCACTTTTATCCTTCCGCGTATACACAACACATCAAGTTACTTCTTGATACTTACGCGCACTGTCTCAGAACAGCTCACCGTCCATTTTCGAACTCACCGACCGTTACAATACAACGACCGTTAACGCTCCACTCTCCTTCTCCAAATTCTCCCAAAGTTCTTATTCGTTGGCGGAAACTTTTTGCTTTCGGTTGCCAGATTCCTTCTGTCGTAACAATATATATCAGTGGTTCTCAACCTTTTATGCTTCACGTACCCCCTGGAAATGTGTATGGAACTGGCGTACCCCTTGTATAGATAGATAAAACTATAGTTATAGTATAATAATGGGAATAAAGTAAAACATATATATCAGTGGTTCTCAACCTTTTATGCTTCACGTACCCCCTGGAAATGTGTATGTAACTGGCGTACCCCTTGTATAGATAGATAAAACTATAGTTGTAGTATAACAATGGGAATAAAGTAAAACATATATATCAGTGGTTCTCAACCTTTTATGCTTCACGTACCCCCTGAAAATGTGTATGTAACTGGCGTACCCCTTGTATAGATAGATAAAACTATAGTTATAGTATAACAATGGGAATAAAATAAAACATATATATCAGTGGTTCTCAACCTTTTATGCCTCACGTACCCCCTGGAAATGTGTATGTAACTGGCGTCCCCCTTGTATAGATAGATAAAACTATAGTTATAGTATAATAATGGGAATAAAGTAAAACATATATATCAGTGGTTCTCAACCTTTTATGCTTCACGTACCCCCTGGAAATGTGTATGGAACTGGCGTACCCCTTGTATAGATAGATAAAACTATAGTTATAGTATAATAATGGGAATAAAATAAAACATATATATCAGTGGTTCTCAACCTTTTATGCTTCACGTACCCCCTGGAAATGTGTATGGAACTGGCGTACCCCTTGTATAGATAGATAAAACTATAGTTAGAGTATAACAATGGGAAAAAAATAAAACATATATATCAGTGGTTCTCAACCTTTTATGCCTCACGTACCCCCTGGAAATGTGTATGTAACTGGCGTACCCCTTGTATAGATAGATAAAACTATAGTTATAGTATAATAATGAAAATAAAATAAAACATAAATATATAACATATATTTAGCGACTTTTGAGCTCTCACGGCGTACCTCAAAAACTTTTACCGCATACCCCACGTTGAGAATCCTTAATATAATTTGTAACTTATTTTACATTAGTCTATATCCTGGAAATAAGCTTTAAGCTTTGCAACAATTTAACGATTGCTTGTATTCAGAAAGACTAATAAAACATATTAAAGAGAAAAAAAACATACATTAAAAGGTCTGTAAATGGTAGCTAGGCATAAATTAGAAGGCGAGCTGTCAATCCTCAGTGACTGTCGCAAAACCGGCCAGGTATAGCATCTAATGTCCGACCCCGCCTTCTCGTGGTGCAGGCCGTTAGTACCTTTCAAAAGAGATATTCTCTTCAGGGAGAGAACAGAATTGGGGGGTTGCCGTATCAGTATGGCCTGCTGACCTAGCCATCTGTGGCTACGTTTTTTCTCCTTTCTTGCTGAGGAGTAGTCAACTTCACAGGGTCATGATGCTGAACATTTATATCCATTGGACTGGTTTATGGCTTTGATTACGGATCCTGAACTTGCTGCACTAATGTGCTTCTGTTGCGGGAAAATCTGCCACTGTGTTTTTGTTTGCCTATGAGTTGCCAGCCCTAAGTGAGCAGAGGAACAGGATAATTTATATGAGCTGGTGGATAATCCCGATCAGTATTAAATATGGAAACATGTGTACTATTTTATAAAGCAATATGCGAATCTATTTTAAATTATGGAATAATTGTGCATGGAACAACTAACTTAACTAACATAAATAAAATAGAAAAACAGCAGTCTATAATAGCTAAAAATATTATTCCGTCTCATTTGCAAAAAATTTATAAAACTTCTACCGATAGATTAAAATTTTTAAATCTTTTATCCTACAGCAATTTATATAAATATAATGTAATAATTAAAAATTTTTTGACGAAACTTACAAACTAAAAATTCAACATAATAAAAATACAAGACTTCAAAACCAAGGTTATTACAAATTGCCAAATTTTCTAAATAATTACGGGAAACATACCTCCGAATATCAAGTACCACTTATATTTAATGCTATTCCAAAAGAATTACTAAATATAGATTCTTTTAGAAGACTTAAAATGGAATTAAAAAAATTATTTGGTATTTTCTAGTTAGCTGTTTTTTATGTGTTGTGTTTTGTGGATTTATTTGAAGTACACCATTTTTGTGGCTGAATGACCTATGTTTAATATAATTTATTCATTTTCCTGCAGATAAGCTATTTAGCTTTGCGGGTCAAATTGTAAATGTATTTGTATTCTTTACTGTTATGAATAAAAATTATATTCTAAAAAAAAAAAGCACAGAATACTTTATATGAGCTGGTGGATAATCCTGATCAGAAGCACAGAATACTTTATATGAGCTGGTGGATAATCCTGATCAGAAGCACAGAATACTTTATATGAGCTGGTGGATAATCCTGATCAGAAGCACAGAATACTTTATATGAGCTGGTGGATAATCCTGATCAGAAGCACAGAATACTTTATATGAGCTGGTGGATAATCCTGATCAGAAGCACAGAATACTTTATATGAGATGGTGGATAATCCTGATCAGAAGCACAGAATACTTTATATGAGATGGTGGATAATCCTGATCAGAGGCCATCGCAGCTACATGAACCCTCACTTAGCTAGTTGAGCATCGCCAATCCTACACTGGAATAATGTATCTCAGGCAGGTCTGTTTCTACTTAGATTTTGGTTCTTTAAAAGGTTCGCTTCCAAAGGTGGTACCTGAAGTTTCTACCAACATGGGTGGCCTCATTCTCTAGCTGTAGGTGAACGAATCTTTGCCCCCATGCATGCGATTGGGGATATTGTTGGCCCTATTTCTCTCAATAAACCTAGTATCTTTAAAAATCCTACAAATCATTTTCTTTCTGCGGGTACACGGAATGTGAGGACGTTGCACAGAGATCATTCTCTTGACATTCTTACACAGGAATTACAGCGTTATAACCTGGATATTCTGGGTTTGCAAGAGACCAGGTAGATATTGGGTTGTTGTGGGTTGTTTTACCTCTGAGCGGCACTTTTTTGCACACCATGGGCTAAATGGCCAGGTTACAAGGACCCCGAAGGCTCAGAGAAGGTTGGGGGAGGGGACCCACTGGAACAGCTGTTGGGAGACAGATGGTAGCCTCCCGTCAAGGCCATGCAGCGTGTTCTTTAACGTGCACAGGGTATGGCTCTACCGCGCACGGGGCCACGGCTTAACGTCCCATCCGACGGACGACGGCCTTTCCAAGCCCATCGGTGTCCCCTACTGACCGTGGGCAGGGCGGGGAATTTTGCGGAGATAATCTCAACGCTGACCCAGCTGGGACTCGAACCTGAGAACTACAAATTACGAGCCTGGCGCGCTACCGACTGAGCCACCCCCGCCCCCCAGGTAGATAAGTAAGGGTTAAATACTTAAAGATAATTTTATTTAAATTTCTCGTTTCAGGGAGGGAGGATGGAAAGCATCTCCAAGGTGTAGGTTTGCTTCTCAGCAGACACACCAGCGATGCTCTTCCAGGATATGCCCGCATTAATGAATGATTTCTTAAAGTTAAACTTAAAACTAAGATTAAAAACTTGAATGTCATCTGTTGTTATGCCCCTCAAAACGGATTCTGACGACGACGAGAAAGATAAATTTTACAGACAACTTCAGGATATTTTGAATTCTGTGAAGAAAGGAGATATTTCTCTTGTGCTAGGCGACTTCGATGGTGAAGTTGGTACTGATTCTGACCTTTGGGAAGGGGTTTTAGGTCCCTTTGGCATTGATAATTCCAACGACAATGGGGAACGTCTCTTACAGGTAAGTAAACTTAACGGTTTGAGAATAACTAACACGTACTACAAACATTGAGACATTTATAAATACAGGTGGGATTCACCTGATGGGTTTCGTAGGAATATGATCGATTATATACTGCTCACAAAAATTAGGGGATATTTCTTCGCTTCATATTCATTTTGAAATATCCCCTAATTTTTGTGAGCAGTATATATTAATTAACAGCAAATGGGCTAATTCAGTTAGGAATACCCGATCTTATGAGGGAGTAGATATTAGGTCTGACCTAATATCTGACCTGATCAAAAGTGTCTTACAGCTGAAGCTTAAGAAATGGCTAAAGTTAAGAGAATTACCTTTAAAATAAAAGCTCTGAAATATCCAGATGTAGCCAAAGCATATCATAATCGGCTACTTGGTCATTATGACAGTCGCTTACTACTGAAGTTGAAAAAGAATGAGATCGGTTTAAACAGTCTTTTCTTGAAACTAATAGCAGAAAGGAACAGAGGAGGCAGTTATTTGAGTGATACGTCTCTGCAGCTTATTTCGGAAAGAAGGAATTGCACGAATAATTTGAACTTACACGCTACTAGTCCTAACAGACAGCATTACAAAGAGTTCAGTTAACAACTGATAAGAATCTTTGGCTTGATGGCTTGGCTGAAAAAGCAGTTAGCACAACAGCAGAGAGCTGTACTAGATAGTTAATGTTTTGTGCGTTAGAAAACGGACAGGTACACAAGGATTGAAGGATAAACAAGGTAAGGTTATAGAAGGTGACGATTATGTCATGGCTAGGTGGGCTGAGCATTTCAGTGATCTAAACAATGTGGTTAGTTCTACTCCCATTGTTCGTAATGAGGATAGATGCATTACTGGCCTTAATGTTGACCCTATAGCACATTCTCAAGTTACTTTGGCTACCTCTAAATTAAAACTGCATAAATTCCAGAGGTAGATGAAATTACTACTAAAATGCTTAGAGCTGGAAAAGTTTCTGTTATCATATGCCTGATTGAAATTTTGAATATATTAACTGATTACATACAGATTGCTTCCATGAACTTATGTCCAGACAATATAAATAATCACGAAACGTTTCAAGCACGATAGCCGACAGATCAACTATAAAGCCACCCTCATCTTTATATAAAAGAACCCCTAACCACCGAATATTTTTCAGAATTGCAAAGTAAACATTTTTTTTCCAAAAATCTTTACACTTACATAACCTCCATGAACTTATATGCCCAGGCAGAATATTAATAGTCGCCAAACGTTTCAAGCACGTTATCCGACAGATCAGGCGCAAGGCCATCTCCGTCACGAAAGAACGCTTAAGCACCGAATGCTCTCTAGAATTTCAAAATAAACGCTTTTCTAAATATCTGCAAACCTAAAGAATGTTTCGCTTCATTCCATTCCTTAAAACACAAGTTTATTCGATGGCTTAAAACTGCGAGTTGGAATTTAGAAGAAGCAAAAAAATAATTCTGGAACTCACCCACAATCAAGATGTTTCATCTGCTGCGACTGCCGAAAAAACGGCACTGTTCGCACTTCCTTGTTGCCTCCACTCTTCAGGAACTGCTTCAGCTGCCTTAGAAGCAGGTAATAACCGTTTCGCGTAAAGGTGCCGGATGACGTCACCGTAAAGCAGAAAGAAGCAGAACCTGTTAGGTCAACAGAGTCGGCCTGGGACTTGCTGAGATCTCACATTTGATTCTGATGTTATCTGTCGAAGAGCTACTCAAAATAATCTGATACTACGTAATTTCAAAGTTCTTCTTTTATTTGTTTTAATGTCTAGGATCTCTTTTCCTGGCCGGAACAAAAGATGTTGATAGTGTTACTCTTTTTTACTACCCAAATTAGAGCGAGAGAAATCGGGACACATTCGCATAGCGGTATCATTGAATTGTAAACAACAGAGTTGGGTTGTTTTACCTCTGAGCGGTACTTTTTTGCACACCATGGGCTAAATGGCCAGGTCACATGGACCCCGAAGGCTTAGAGAAGGTTGGGGGAGGGGACCCACTGGAACAGCTGTTGGGAGACAGATGGCAGCCTCCCGTCAAGGCCATCCAGCGTGTTCTTTAACGTGCACAGGGTATGGCTCTCCCGCACACGGCACCACGGCTTAACGTCCCATCCGACTGACGGCGGCCTTTCCAAGCCCATCGGTGTCCCCTACTGACCGTGGGCAGGGCGGGGAATTTTTGCGGAGATAAATGTCAACGCTGACCCAGCTGGGACTCGAACCTGGGAACTACAGATTACGAGCCTGGCGCGCTACCGACTGAGCCACCCCCGCCCCAAATAAACAACAGAAGAACAGACCTGATTTGCTTGCTTTAAATATATATTTTTGTCTTCAGTTTCGCTAACTTTACCCGAAATAGAGAAATAATCAGTTTCTCTTTAATAAATTGTCATTCACAAAGTTGTTTTCTCTAATTCGAGGGTGCATGGCGTAGAGGGAGGGGGGGGGGATCAGTCGGTAGCAATCCAGGCTCGTAATCTGCTGTGTCCCAGGTTCAAGAGGGGCAGGGGGTGGCTTAGTCGATAGGGCGCCAGGCTCGTAATCTGTAGTTCCCAGGTTCGAGTCCCAGCTGGGTCAGCGTTGAGATTTATCTCCGCAAATCTCCCCGCTCTGCCCACGGTCAGCAGGGGACACCGATGGGCTTGGAATAGGCCGACGTCCGTCGGATGGGACGTTAAGCCGTGGTCCCGTGTGCAGGAGAGACATACCCTGTGCACGTTAAAGAACACGCTGGATGGCCTTGACGGGAGGCTACCATCTATCTCCTAACAGCTGTTCCAGTGGGTCCCCTCCCCCAACATTCTCTGAGCCTTCGGGGTCCATGTGACCTGGCCATTTAGCCCATGGTGTGCAAAAAAGTGCCGCTCAGAGGTAAAACAACCCATGTATTTTTATTTCCGAATTTTTTTTTTTCTTTTTTCTATAATTTTTGTTCTTTGTTCATATTCTGTTCGTAGCATTGCAATTTTCCGATCGTTTATTTCAGAAGCATTCTCAGGTCCTTTTCCATAGCATTAGTCGATGTAGGGTTGGCAACGTATACTTTAAGCAAAAGGAGGACACGGGGATCAGAAAGGAGGGCACGACAAGGAACAGTGTACAAGAAAGGAGGACGCGTTATGTAGGTTGATTGCTAAGGAATTGCTGAGTTTTTTGCTATCATTGCCGTGTTCATTTCTTCTGTTTTAAAATGTTCTTTCTTTTCAATCCTTTATTATTAATCTTAATTTGTAAGTTAAGCTATGCGTCTTTCGATTAAAGACATATAAGTTGGGCCCGTCGCTCAATTGTGTTGCAGAAAAACTGGACATTTTTGCTCACATAAGTGACTGTCTCGAAAAATAATGAACATCTGGTTTGTTAGTCCAGGTGAAGACATAAAATACGAAGCACAGGTGAAGACATAAAATACGAAGCACAGGTGAAGACAAAATGAAGCACAGATGAAGACATAAAAAAAAGAAGCACAGGTGAAGACATAAAAAAAAGAAGAAGCACAGGTGAAGACATAAAAAAAAGAAGCACAGGTGAAGACATAAAATACGAAGCACAGGTGAAGACAAAAATGAAGCACAGATGAAGACATAAAAAAAGAATCACAGGTGAAGACATAAAAAAAAGAAGAAGCACAGGTGAAGACATGAAGAAAAGAAGCACAGGTGAAGACATAAAAAAAGAAGCACAGGTGAAGACATAAAAAAAAAGAAGAAGCACAGGTGAAGACATGAAGAAAAGAAGCACAGGTGAAGACATAAAAAAGAAGCACAGGTGAAGACATAAAAAAAAAGAAGCACAGGTGAAGACATAAAAAAAAAGAAGCACAGGTGAAGACATAAAAAACGAAGCACAGGTGAACACATAAAAAATGTAGCACAGGTGAAGACATAAACAACGAAGCACAGGTGAAGACATAAAAAATGTAGCACAGGTGAAGACATAAACAACAAAGCACAAGTGAAGACATAAAAAATGAAGCACAGATGAAGACATAAAAAAGAAGAAGCACAGGTGAAGACATAAAAAAGAAGAAGCACAGGTGAAGACATAAAAAAAGAAGCACAGGTGAAGACATAAAAAACGAAGCACAGGTGAAGACATAAAAAACGAAGCACAAGTGACTACATAAAAAACGAAGCACAGGTGAAGACATAAAAAACGTAGCACAGGTGAAGACATAAAAACGAAGCACAGGTGAAGACATAAAAAACGAAGCACAGGTGAAGACATAAAAAAAGAAGCACAGGTGAAGACATAAAAAACGAAGCACAGGTGAAGACATAAAAAACGAAGCACAAGTGACTACATAAAAAACGAAGCACAGGTGAAGACATAAAAAACGAAGCACAGGTGAAGACATAAAAAACGTAGCACAGGTGAAGACATAAAAAACGAAGCACAGGTGAAGACATAAAAAACGAAGCACAGGTGAAGACATAAAAAACGTAGCACAGGTGAAGACATAAAAAACGAAGCACAAGTGAAGACATAAAAAATGAAGCACATATGAAGACATAAAAAATGAAGCACATATGAAGACATAAAAAACGTAGCACAGGTGAAGACATAAAAAACGAAGCACAAGTGAAGACATAAAAAATGAAGCACAGGTGAAGACATAAAAAACGAAGCACAGGTGAAGACATTAAAAACGAAGCACAGGTGAAGACATAAAAAACGAAGCACAGGTGAAGACATTAAAAACGAAGCACAGGTGAAGACATAAAAAAAGAAGCACAGGTGAAGACATAAAAAACGAAGCACAAATGAAGACAAAAAACGAAGCACATATGAAGAGATAAAAACGAAGCACAGGTGAAGACAAAAATATCGAAGCACAGGTGAAGACATGTAAACGAAGCACGGGTGTAAACGTAAAAACAGCGAAGCAAGGTGAAGACATAAAAAAAATGAGCTCGGATAAAGACAAAAAAGGAGGCAAATATTCACATCACAGGACAAATGCAATTTGTAAGGTTTGTAAAATACAATGTCTCTCACCAACAAAACACTCTCCTTCCAGCATGCCACAGCAATATACTCTGGCATGTCACAGCAATATACTCTGGCATGTCACAGCAATATACTCTGCATGTCACAGTAATGTACTCTGGCATGTCACAGCAACATACTCTGGCATGCCACAGCAATATACTCTGGCATGTCACAGCAATATACTCTGGCATGTCACAGCAACATACTCTGGCATGTCACAGCAATATACTCTGGCAGGTCACAGCAATATACTCTGGCGTGTCAGAGCAACATACTCTGGCACGTCACAGCAATATACTCTGGCATCTCACAGCAACATACTCTGGCATGTCACAGCAACATACTCTGGCATGTCATAGAAACATACTCTGGCATGTCCCAGCAACATACTCTGGCATGTCATAGAAACATACTCTGGCATGTCACAGCAACATCCTCTGGCATGTCACAGCAATATACTCTGGCATGTCACAGCAACATACTCTGGCATGTCACACCAACATTCTCTGGCATGTCACAGCAATATACTCTGGCTTGTCAGAGCAACATACTCTGACATGTCATAGCAACATACTCTGGCATGTCACAGCAATATACTCTGGCATGTCACAGCAATATTCTCCGGCATGTCACAGCAACATACTCTTGAATGTCACAGCAATATACTCTGGCATGTCACATCAACGTACTCTGGCATGTCACAGCAATATACTCTGGCATGTCACAGCAATATACTCTAGCATGTCAGAGCAACATACTCTGGCATGTCACAGCAACATACTCTGGCATGTCACAGCAACATACTCTGGCATGTCACAGCAATATACTCTGACATGTCACAGCAATATACTCAGCAATATATATACACAGCAATATACTCAGCAATATATATACACAGCAATATATTCTGGTATGTCACAGCAATATACTCTAGCATGTCAGAGCAACATACTCTGGCATGTCAGAGCAACATACTCTGGCATGTCATAGCGACATATTCTGGCATGTCACAGCAACATACTCTGGCATGCCACAGCAATATACTCTGGCATGTCACAGCAATATACTCTGGCATGTCACAGCAACATACTCTGGCATGTCACAGCAATATACTCTGACATGCCACAGCAATATACTCTGGCATGTCACAGCAATATGCTCTGACATGTCACAGCAACATACTCTGACATGTCACAGCAACATACTCTGGCGTGTCACAGCAATATACTCTGGCAGTCACAGCAATATACTCTGGCATGTCACAGCAATATACTCTGGCATGTCACAGCAATATACTCTGGCATGTCAGAGCAACATACTCTGGCATGTCACAGCAACATACTCTGGCATCTCACAGCAACGTACTCTGGCATGTCACAGCAATATACTCTAGCATGTCAGAGCAACATACTCTGGCATGTCACAGCAACATACTCTGGCATGTCACAGCAATATACTCTGACATGTCACAGCAATATACTCAGCGATATATATACACAGCAATATACTCAGCAATATATATACACAGCAATATATTCTGGCATGTCACAGCAATATACTCTGGCATGACAGAGCAACATACTCTGGCATGTCACAGCAACATACTCTGGCATGTCACAGCAACATACTCTGGCATGTCACAGCAACACACTCTGGCATCTCACAGCAACATACTCTGGCATGTCACAGCAATATACTCTGGCTTGTCACAGCAACATACTCTGGCATGTCACAACAACATACTTTGGCATGTCACAGAAATATACTCTGACATGTCACAGCAATATACTCTGGCATGTCACAGCAATATTCTTTGGCGTGTCAGAGCGACATACTCTGCCATGTCACAGCAACATACTCTGGCATGTCACAGCAACATACTCAGGCATGTCACAGCAATATACTCTGACATGTCACAGCAATATACTCTGGTATGTCACAGCAATATATTCTGGTATGTCACAGCAACATACTCTGGCATGTCACAGCAACACACTCTGGCATCTCACAGGAACATGCTCTGGCATGTCACAGCAATATACTCTGGCATGTCACAGCAACATACTCTGGCATGTCATAGCAATATTCTCTGGCATATCACAGCAATGTACTCTGGCATGTCACAGCAACATACTCTGGCATGTCACAGCAATATTCTTTGGCGTGTCAGAGCGACATACTCTGCATGTCACAGCAACATACTCTGGCATGTCACAGCAACATACTCAGGCATGTCACAGCAATATACTCTGACATGTCACAGCAATATACTCTGGTATGTCACAGCAATATATTCTGGTATGTCACAGCAATATTCTTTGGCGTGTCACAGCAACATACTCTGACATGTCACAGCAACATACTCTGGCATATCACAGCAACATACTCTGGCATGTCACAGCAACATACTCTGGCACGTCAGAGCAACATACTCTGGCATGTCATAGCAACATACTCTGGCATGTCACAGCAATATATTCTGGCATGTCACAGCAACATATTCTGGCATGTCATAGCAATATTCTGCGGCATGTCACAGCAACATACTCTGGAATGTCACAGCAACATACTCTGGCATGTCACAGCAATATATTCTGGCATGTCACAGCAACATACTCAGACATGTCACAACAACATACTTTGCCATGTCACAGTAATATACTCTGGCATGTCACAGCAATATACTCTGGCATGTCACAGCAATATACTCTAGCGTGTCAGAGCGACATACTCTGCCATGTCACAGCAAAATACTCTGGCATGTCACAGCAACATACTCTGGCATGTCATAGCAATATTCTCTGGCATATCACAGCAATGTACTCTGGAATGTCACAGCAACATACTCTGGAATGTCACAGCAACATACTCTGGCATAACACAGCAACATACTCTGGCACGTCAGAGCAACATACTCTGGCATGTCATAGCAACATACTCTGGCATGTCACAGCAATATACTCTGGCATGTCAGAGCAACATACTCTGGCATGTCATAGAAACATACTCTGGCATATCACAGCAATGTACTCTGGCATGTCACAGCAACTTACTCTGGCATGTCACAGCAATATACTCTTGCATGTCACAGCATCATACTCTGGCATGTCACAGCAATATACTCTGGCATGTCACAGCAACATACTCCTGCATGTCACAGCAATATACTCTCGCATGTCATAGCAACATACTCTGGCATGTCACAACAACATACTTTGGCATGTCACAGAAATATACTCTGACATGTCACAGCAATATACTCTGGCATGTCACAGCAATATTCTTTGGCGTGTCAGAGCGACATACTCTGCCATGTCACAGCAACATACTCTGGCATGTCACAGCAACATACTCAGGCATGTCACAGCAATATACTCTGACATGTCACAGCAATATACTCTGGTATGTCACGCAATATATTCTGGTATGTCACAGCAACATACTCTGGCATGTCACAGCAACACACTCTGGCATCTCACAGGAACATGCTCTGGCATGTCACAGCAATATACTCTGGCATGTCACAGCAACATACTCTGGCATGTCATAGCAATATTCTCTGGCATGTGACAGCAACATACTCTAGCATGTCACAGCAAAATACTCTGGCATGTCATAGCAACATTCTGCGCATGTCACAGCAACATACTCTGTATGTCACAGCAACATACTCTGGCATGTCACAGCAATAAACTCTGGCATGTCACAGCAACATACTCTTCCATTTCACAGCAACATACTCTGGAATATCACAGCAACATACTCTGGAATGTCACAGCAATATACTCTGGCATGTCAGAGCAACATACTGTAGCATGTCACAGCAACATACTCTGGCATGTCAGAGCAACATACTGTGCCATGTCATAGCAACATACTCTGGCATGTCACAGCAACATACTCTGGCATATCACAGCAACATACTCTGGAATATCACAGCAATATACTCTGGCATGTCAGAGCAACATACTGTAGCATGTATAGCAACATACTCTGGCATGTCACAGCAATATACTCTGGCATATCATAGCAATATTCTCTGGCATATCACAGCAATATACTCTGGCATGTCACAGCAACATACTCTGGCATGTCACAGCAACATACTCTGGCATGTCAGAGCAACATACTGTGCCATGTCATAGCAACATACTCTGGCATGTCACAGCAATATACTCTGGCATGTCACAGCAATATTTTCCGGCATGTCACAGCAATATACTCTGGCATATCACAGCAATATACTCTGGCGTGTCACAACAACATACTCTGGCATGTCACAGCAACATACTCTGGCATATCACAGCAATATATTCTTAAATGTCACAGCAATATACTCTGGCATGTCACAGCAATATACTCTGGCATGTCACAGCAATATACTTTGGCATGCCACAGCAATATTCTCTGGCATGTCACAGCAACATACTCTGGCATGTCACAGCAACATACTCTGTCATGTCACAGCAATATACTCTGGCATGTCACAGCAATATACTCTGACATGTCACAGCAACATACTCTGGCATGTCACAGCAATATACTCTGGCATGTCATAGCAATATACTCTGGGATGTCACAGCAATATTCTCCTACATCTCACAGCAACATACTCTGGCATGTCACACCAACATTCTCTGGCATGTCACACCAACATTCTCTGGCATGTCACAGCAATATACTCTGGCATGTCACAGCAATTAACTCTGGCATGTTAAAGCAATATACTCTGGCATGTCACAGCAATATACTCTGCCATGTCACAGCAATATACTCTGGCATGTCACAGCAATATACTCTGCCATGTCACAGCAATATACTCTGGCATATTCAGCTGTTCTCACTTCCACCTTCCGCTGCAGAACTCCTTTAAACGGGGGGCGGGGGTGGCTCAGTCGGTATCGCGTTAGGCTCGTAATCTGTTGTTCCCAGGTTCGAGTCCCAGCTGGGTCAGCGTTGAGATTTATGTCCGCAAAAATTCCCCGCCCTGCCCACGGTCAGTAGGGGACACCGATGGGCTTGGAAAGGCCGCCGTCCGTCAGATGGGACGTGAAGCCGTGGCCCCTTGTGCGGGAGAGCCATACCCTGTGCACGTTAAAGAACACACTGGATGGCCTTGACGTGAGGCTACCATCTGTCTCCCAACAGCTGTTCCAGTGGGTCACTTCCCCCAACCTTCTCTGAGCCTTCGGGGTCCATGTGACCTGGCCATTTAGCACATGGTGTGCAAAAAATATGACAAGGATGACAAGGCCATCCAGCGAGTTCTTTAACGTGCACAGGGTATGGCTCTCTCGCACATAAGGCCATGGCTTAACGTCCCATCCGACGGACGGCGGCTTTTCCAAGCTCATCGGTGTCCCCTTACTGACCGTGGGCAGGGCGGGGAATTTTGCGGAGATAAATCTCAACGATGACCCAGCTGGGACTCGAACCTGGGAACTACAGATTACGAGCCTGATGCGCTACCGACTGAGCCACCCCCTACCCCGGTTTTCGACTTGCCTTCTCAAATCTAGCTACGACCTCCGTAAAGTAGGATTCATCATCAATGAAACGTAAACTGTGCTACTGTCACCATAAATCTATCACGTGCCCTCCCCCAACCTTCTCTGAGCCTTCGGGGTCCATGTGACCTGGCCATTTAGCCCATGGTGTGCAAAAAAGTGCCGCTCAGAGGTAAAACAACCCAACCCAATCCATCACCCGTGACAATGTCTATCATTCCACATTCCACAATGCGGATCAATACACTTTCATCTATACTTATTACCTGAACGGTGATGTGTGTGTTTTTTCATAATGAGTTCACGAACAGCAGTGATGGTTCTCTCGTTCACGTTCCTCTTCGGTCTTCTTGAACAAAGGGAGGTCTTCTAATCTCTGTCGTCCTTCGCTGAATTTGCGCATCCATCCCGTTAGAGTGCCTTATGAGCAGGCATGATCCCCATATACTTGTGATAAATCGACAGGAATTTTTTTATATCTTCACCAAGATGCATCCTTGTAAAAATGAAAAATCTTTCCAAGTCTTTAGTAGGTTTCAGAGCAACAATTCACAGATTCCCCAGACCAAACTTTATGCCCCCCCCCCCCCCAACGAAGAGAGAAATGATGATACGGCCTTTGTTTTTAACATGCAATGACAAGTTTAGATAAGATTTCAAACAAGTCGTAGCTTGTTAACTTCGGTGGAACGAATGCAAATTTACAGACACGTGTCAAGAGTCTTTTTGAACGCCCTCTGTACTAAAACAATACACTCAAATTTCAATGTGTATATTATGTTTAATATATTCAAAATATGAATGTCTTATACACTTTTCTTTATGATATGATTTGATTCCAATACACTTTATATAATTTCAATTTCTATGTTTAGTAAATATGCATTGATTCATAGGTTGGGTTATTTTACCTCTGAGCGGCACTTTTTATGCATGCAATGTGCTAAATGTCCAGTCACAAGGTCCTCGGGGGCTCAGAGAAGGTTGGAAGGAAGGAAATCACTGGACAGCTGTTAGGAAACAGATGATAGCCTTACGTCAAGGTCGTGCAGCGTGTTCTTTAATGTGCACAGCGTATAGCTCATCTTCACATGGCTTCATGGCGTAATGTTTTCCTTTCTAAACTCATCGGTGTCCCTTACTGACCGTGGGCAGGGCGCGGAGTTTTGCGGAGACTTCTGAGACACTGATAACGTCTTCCTTGATTATATGAATCCCATAGGTAAATCCATATTTTGAATCCGCTTCTTAAACTCGATTATAAGAAACGAAATGTCAATCACAATTGCAAAAGAGACACCACACCGACAAAATACCTCCGATGAATATTATCTGTATAAAAGGGCTAGAATCCCCCTGGAAATGTGTATGTAAGTGGCGTACCCCTTGTATAGATAGATAAAACTATAGTTATAGCATAACAATGGGAATAAAATAAAAAAATATATATCAGTGGTTCTCAAACTTTTATGCTTCACGTACCCCCTGGAAATGTGTAGGTAACTGGCGTACCCCTTGTATAGATAGATAAAACTATTGTTATAGTATAACAATGGGAATAAAATAAAACATATATATCAGTGGTTCTCAACCTTTTATGCTTCACGTACCCCCTGGAAATGTGTAGGTAACTGGCGTACCCCTTGTATAGATAGAAAAAAACTATTGTTATAGTATAACAATGGGAATAAAATAAAACATATATATCAGTGGTTCTCAACCTTTTATGCTTCACGTACAGTCGCTCAAAAAACTATCCGAAAACTATGGTTGATCACAGAATTCAGAAAAAAGTATCTGGCAACGATTTTTTTAGAAATTAGTGATCTGGCAACTTCGTGTCACGTGACACAAAGGTTGCTAGATCACTAATTTCTAAAAAAATCGTTGCCAGATATTTTTTTCTGAATTCTGTGATCAACCATAGTGTTCGGATACTTTTTTGAGCGACTGTACCCCTGGAAATGTGTATGTAACTGGCGTACCCCTTGTATAGATAGATAAAACTATTGTTATAGTATAACAATGGGAATAAAATAAAACATATATATCAGTGGTTCTCAAACTTTTATGCTTCACGTACCCCCTGGAAATGTGTATGGAACTGGCGTACCCCATGTATAGATAGATAAAACTATAGTTATAGTATAACAATGGGAAAAAAATAAAACATATATATCAGTGGTTCTCAACCTTTCATGCTTCACGTACCCCGTGGAAATGTGTATGGAACTGGCGTACCCCTTGTATAGATAGATAAAACTATTGTTATAGTATAACAATGGGAATAAAATGAAACATATATATCAGTGGTTCTCAACCTTTTATGCTTCACGTACCCCCTGGAAATGTGTATGTAACTGGCGTACCCCTTGTACAGATAGATAAAACTATAGTTATAGTATAACAATGGGAATAAAATAAAACATATATATATATATCAGTGGTTCTCAACCTTTTATGCTTCACGTACCCCCTGGAAATGTGTATGGAACTGGCGTACCCCTTGTATAGAGAGATAAAACTATTGTTATAGTATAACAATGGGAATAAAATAAAACATATATATCAGTAGTTCTCAACCTTTTATGCTTCACGTACCCCCTGGAAATGTGTATGGAACTGGCGTACCCCTTGTAGATAAAACTATAGTTATAGTATAATGGGAATAAAATAAAACATATATATCAGTGGTTCTCAACCTTTTATACTTCCCGTACCCTCTGGAAATGTGTATGTAACTGGCGTACCCCTTATATAGATAGATAAAACTATAGTTATAGTATAACAATGGGAATAAAATAAAATATATATATATATCAGTGGTTCTCAACCTTTCATGCTTCACGTACCCCCTGAAAATGTGTATGTAACTGGCGTACCCCTTGTATAGATAGATAAAACTATAGTTATAGTATAACAATGGGAATGAAATAAAACATATATATCAGTGGTTCTCAACCTTTTATGCTTCACGTACCCCCTTGAAATGTGTATGGAACTGGCGTACTCCTTGCATAGATAGATAAAACTATAGTTATAGTATAATGGGAATAAAATAAAACATATATATCAGTGGTACTCAACATTTTATGCTTCACGTACCCCCTGGAAATGTGTAAGTAACTGGCGTACTTCTTATATAGATAGATAAAACTATAGTTATAGTATAACAATGGGAATGAAATAAAACATATATATCAGTGGTTCTCAACCTTTTATGCTTCACGTACCCCCTGGAAATGTGTATGTAACTGGCGTACCCCTTGCATAGATAGATAAAACTATAGTTATAGTATAATGGGAATAAAATAAAACATATATATCAGTGGTACTCAACCTTTTATGCTTCACGTACCCCCTGGAAATGTGTAGGTAACGGCGTACTCCTTATATAGATAGGTAAAACTATAGTTATAGTATAAAAATGGGAATAAAATAAAACATATATATCAGTGGTTCTCAACCTTTTATGCTTCACGTACCCCCTGGAAATGTGTATGTAACTGGCGTACCCCTTGTATAGATAGATAAAACTATAGTTATAGTATAACAATGGGAATAAAATGAAACATATATATCAGTGGTTCTCAAACTTTTATGCTTCACGTACCCCCTGGAAATGTGTATGTAACTGGCGTACCCCTTGTATAGATAGATAAATCTATAGTTATATTATAACAGTGGGAATTAAATAAAACATATATATCAGTGGTTCTCAACTTTTATGCTTCACGTACCCCCTGAAAATGTGATAATATATATATATAGATAACTATAGTTATAGTATAAAATATGATAAATATATATATATAGATAGATAAAACTATAGATATAGTATAACAATGGGAATAAAATAAAACATATATATCAATGGTTCTCATCCTTTTATGCTATACGTACCCCCTGGAAATGTGTAAGTAACTGGCGTACTCCTTATATAGATAGATAAATGTACAGTTATAGTATAACAATGGGAATTAAAAAATATACATCAGTGGTTCTCAACCTTTTATGCTTCACGTACCCCCTGAAAATGTGATAAAATATATATATATAAAACTATAGTTATAGTATAAAAATATGATAAATATGTATATATAGATAGATAAAACTATAGTTATAGTATAACAATGGGAATAAAATAAAGCATATATATCAATGGTTCTCAACCTTTTATGCTTCACGTACCCCCTGGAAATGTGTAAGTAACTGGCGTACTCCTTATATACATAGTTAAATCTATAGTTATAGTATAACAATGGGAATTAAATAAAACATATATATCAGTGGTTCTCAACCTTTTATGCTTCACGTACCCCCTGGAAATGTGTATGTAACTGGCGTACCCCTTGTATAGATAGATAAAACTATAGTTATAGTATAACAATGGGAATAAAATAAAACATATATATCAGTGGTTCTCAACCTTTTATGCTTCACGTACCCTCTGGAAATGTGTATGTAACTGGCGTACCCCTTGCATAGATAGATAAACTATAGTTATAGTATAATGGGAATAAAATAAAACATATATATCAGTGGTAATCAACCTTTTATGCTTCACGGACCCCCTGGAAATGTGTAGGTAACTGGCGTACCCCTTATATAGATAGATAAAATTATAGTTATAGTATAACAATGGGAATAAAATAAAACATATATATCAGTTTTTCTCAACCTTTTATGCTTCACGTACCCCCTGGAAATGTGTAAGTAACTGGCTAACTCCTTATACAGATAGATAAAACTATAGTTATAATATAACAATGGGAATAAAATAAAACGTATATGGCAGTGGTTCTCAACCTTTTATGCTTCATGTACCCACTGGAAATGTGTATGTAACTGGCGTACCCCTTCTATAGATAGATAAAACTATAGTTATAGTATAACAATGGGAATTAAATAAAACATATATATCAGTGGTTCTCTATCTTTTATGCTTCACGTACCCCCTGGAAATGTGTATGGAACTGGCGTACCCCTTGTATAGATAGTAAAACTATTGTTATAGTATAACAATGGGAATAAAATAAAACATATATATCAGTGGATCTCAACTTTTTATGCTTCACGTACCCCCTGGAAATGTGTATGTAACTGGCGTACCCCTTGCATAGATAGATAAAACTATAGTTATATTATAACAGTGGGAATTAAATAAAACATATATATCAGTGGTTGTTAATCTTTTATGCTTCACGTACCCCCTGGAAATGTGTATGGAACTGGCGTACCCCTTGTATAGATAGATAAAACTATTGTTATAGTATAACAATGGGAATAAAGTAAAACATATATATCAGTGGTTCTCAACCTTTTATGCTTCACATACCCCCTGGAAATGTGTATGGAACTGACGTACCCCTTGCATAGATAGATAAAAGTACAGTTATAGTATAATGGGAATAAAATAAAACATATATATCAGTGGTACTCAACCTTTTATGCTTCACGTACCCCCTGGAAATGTGCATGTAACTGACGTACCCTTTGTATAGATAGATAAAACTATATTTATAGCACAACAATGGGAATAAAATAAAACATATATATCAGTGGTTCTCAACCTTTTATGCTTCACATACCCCCTGGAAATGTGTATGTAACTGACGTACCCCTTGCATAGATAGATAAAAGTATAGTTATAGTATAACAATGGGAATAAAATAAAACATATATATCAGTGGTACTCAACCTTTTATGCTTCACGTACCCCTTGGAAATGTGTAGGTAACTGGCGTACCCCTTATATAGATAGATAAAACTATAGTTATAGTATAACAATGGGAATAAAATAAAACATATATATATATCAGTGGTTCTCAACCTTTTATGCTTCACGTACCCCCTGGAAATGTGCATGTAACTGACGTACCCTTTGTATAGATAGATAAAACTATATTTATAGCACAACAATGGAAATAAAATAAAAAATATATATCAGTGGTTCTCAACCTTTTATGCTTCACGTACCCCCTGAAAATGTGTATGTAACTGGCGTACCCCTTATATAGATAGATAAAACTATAGTTATAGTATAACAATGGGAATAAAATAAAACATATATATCAATGGTTCTCAACCTTTTATGCTTCACGTACCCCCTGGAAATGTGTAAGTAACTGGCGTACTCCTTACATAGATAGAAAAATCTATAGTTATATTATAACAATGGGAATGAAATAAAACATATATATCAGTGGTTCTCAACCTTTTATGCTTCACGTACCCCCTGGAAATGTGTATGTAACTGGCGTACTCCTTATATAGATAGATAAAACTATAGTTATAGTATAACAATGGGAATAAAATAAAACATATATATCAGTGGTTCTCAACCTTTTATGCTTCATGTACCCCCTGGAAATGTGTATGCAACTGACGTACCCCTTGCATAGATAGATAAAACTATAGTTATAGTATAATGGGAATAAAATAAAACATATATATCAGTGGTACTCAACCTTTCATGCTTCACGTACCCCCTGGAAATGTGTAGGTAACTGGCGTACCGCTTGTATAGATAGATAAAACTACAGTTATAGTATAATAAATAAAATACCCCCTCAAGCAGCTGCTTGCCACAGAGGTCTGACAGGAGCCTGTCAGTTTATATGCCATAGTAGAAGGTCTGTGAGGATGGCAGGACCTCAGCAGAAAAACAACACGAACATCCATGCCTTACCCGGGGCTTGAACCCAGGACAATGGGAATAAAATAAAACATATATTTCAGTGGTTCTCAACCTTTTATGCTTCCCGTACCCCCTGGAAATGTTTAAGTAACTGGCGTACCCCTTGCATAGATAGATAAAACTATAGTTATAGTATAATGGGAATAAAATAAAACATATATATCAGTGGTACTCAACCTTTCATGCTTCACGTACCCCCTGGAAATGTGTAGGTAACTGGCGTACCCCTTATATAGATAGATAAAACTATAGTTATAGTATAACAATGGGAATAAAATAAAACATATATTTCAGTGGTTCTCAACCTTTTATGCTTCATGTACCCCCTGGAAATGTGTATGTAACTGGCGTACCCCTTGTATAGACAGATAAAACTATAGTTAGAGTATAACAATGGGAATAAAATAAAACATATATATATCAGTGGTTCTCAACCTTTTATGCTTCACATACCCCCTGGAAATGTGTATGTAACTGGCGTACCCCTTATATAGATAGATAAAACTATAGTTATAGTATAACAATGGGAATAAAATATAACATATATATCAATGGTTCTCAACCTTTTATGCTTCACGTACCCCCTGGAAATGTGTAAGTAACTGGCGTACTCCTTATATAGATAGATAAAACTATAGTTATAGTATAACAATGGGAATGAAATAAAACATATATATCAGTGGTTCTCAACCTTTTATGCTTCACGTACCCCCTGGAAATGTGTATGTAACTGGCGTACCTCTTGCATAGATAGATAAAACTATAGTTATAGTATAATAGGAATAAAATAAAACATATATATCAGTGGTACTCAAACTTTTATGCTTCACGTACCCCCTGGAAATGTGTAGGTAACTGGCGTACCCCTTATATAGATAGATAAAACTATAGTTATAGTATTACAATGGGAATAAAATAAAACATATATATCAGTGGTTCTCAACCTTTTATGCTTCCCGTACCCCCTGGAAATGTGTAAGTAACTGGCGTACTCCTTATATAGATAGATAAAACTATAGTTATAGTACAACAATGGGAATAAAATAAAACATATATGTCAGTGGTTCTCAACCTTTTATGCTTCATGTACCCCCTGGAAATGTGTAGGTAACTGGCGTACCCCTTATATAGATAGATAAAACTATAGTTATGGTATAACAATGGGAATAAAATAAAACATATATGTCAGTGGTTCTCAACCTTTTATGCTTCATGTACCCCCTGGAAATGTGTATGTAACTGGCGTACCCCCTGGAAATGTGTATGTAACTGGCGTACCCCTTATATAGATAGATAAATCTGTAGTTATAGTATAACAATGGGAATAAAATAAAACATATATATCAATGATTCTCAACCTTTTATGCTTCACGTACCTTCTGGAAATGTGTAAGTAACTGGCGTACTCCTTATATAGATAGATAAAACTATAGTTATAGTATAACAATGGAAATAAAATAAAACATATATATCAGTGGTTCTCAACGTTTTATGCTTCACGTACCCCCTGGAAATGTGTATGTAACTGGCGTATCCCTTGTATATATAGATAAAACTATAGTTATAGTATATCAAAGGGAATAAAATAAAACATATATATCAGTGGTTCTCAACGTTTTATGCTTCACGTACCCCCTGGAAATATGTATGTAACTGGCGTACCCGTTATATAGATAGATAAAACTATAGTTATAGTATAACAATGAGAATAAAATAAAACATATATACATATACACATAAAATTTTGTATTCATAAATTACATATATCGATAAACACAAAAAATGACCTTTTTGAACAGCAGTGTTGCCAACTTAGCGACTTTGTTACTAGATCTAGCGACTTTTCAGTTCTCACGGCGTACCGCAAAAACTTTTACCCCGTACCCCACGTTGAAAACCCCTGCCTTAAGCAAAAAAAAATTAAAAAAAAATATTTCGGAATTCTAAGGAAAGTAAGCGAAGAAAATCATCATCCTTAGAGACAGCAAAACTGTCATTACGCTAAGTTTACAGTTTCAATACGGTTTGTTTTCATCTTTGCGAAAAATTCATTGCACGGTGTAGAACATAGAAAACTACTATTGACATTTTTCCCGAATTAGAAAATGTGTAAGGAATTGCGATCTTAAGATATCTCAAGTACAGGAGTTTCTTGACATCTTAAGCGATAATATGCTCCGAGCACATTTCAGCGTCACGAAGTTATTTGCTCTTGATTCGTTAATCTTATGTCCACATCCTCTTCTAAATTAATTTATTCTTGCAACTCTAGAATTTTGCAATGAGACAGAGACACTTTAGCAGCTTTCTTAGCTGCCAGAAGCTTTCAGAAAAGGGATAACTAGATAATAACTTCAGACAACAAAAGACTGAAGGAACTTTTCTGCTGAGGAATATTTGTTTCAGTCTCTTCTCGTATAAATTATTCGAAACTGCGTTTATGTGGAGGAAGTTGTGTATGAAAAAATAGTAATATGCATGTAATTTTTTTTTTGCTATTTAAAAAAAAGAAAACTGAGCTACTAATTTTTCGTTTTAGAAAATATTTTTGTCTTTCGTTTAGCAAGGAGATACAATTTCTCACAAGTAATTTGAAAGTGCACTTGAAGAAATGTTCAAAACACTGATATGGCCAAATAATGGCTTTTCGATAGGTGGAAAAAAAAGATTAACTCATCTCCAATTTGCTGATATTTTTCAAAAAACGTAGATACTTTGGAAGATATGTTTATAGATTTAAATAATGAAACAGAAAATCAGGCTTGTTTTATCCTTGAGCGGCACTTTTTTTGCACACAATGGCCAGGTCACAAGGACCCCCGAGGGCTCAGAGACGGTTGGTGGGAGGGGACCCACTGGACAGCTGTTAGTAGACAGATGGTAGCCTCCCGTCAAGCCCACCCAGTGTGTTCTTTATGGTGAACAGGGTTTGGTTTCCCCGCACACATCTCATCCGACGGACGGTGACCTTTCCAAGCCTATCGGTGTCTCTTACTGACTGAAGGCAGAGTGGGGATTTTGCTGAGATAAATCTCAATGCTGGCCCAGATGGGATTCGAACCTGGGAACTGCAGATTACGATCCTGGAGCCATGGGCTATGGAGGACCTCCACACTGCAATTTTGCTCTCCAAGCGCGTCTCACTTCTGTCCTGAGCTACAGCTGTTGCATTCGACCACTGCAGGCCAATTCCAGCAAGGTCCTGTTTGACATTGTCTGCCCACCGCATCCTAGGTCTCCCCTTCCTTCTGAGGCCTTTAGCACACTGTTCATAACCCTATTCGCCAATTTATAATTATTCATACGGGCAACATGGCCAAACCAACGGAGTCTCTCCCTGCACAATATGCTGCTTAAAAGAGGTTGCAGACTCCTTTGCCTAACCTCATCATTACTTACAAAGTTGGAGCGCGCCAGGCTCGTAATCTGTAATTCCCAGGTTCGAGTCCCAGCTGGGTCAGCGTTGAGATTTATCTCCGCAAAATTCCCCGCCCTGCCCACGGTCAGTAGGGGACACCGATGGGCTTGGAAAGGCCGCCGTCCGTCGGATGGGACGTTAAGCCGTGGCCCCGTGTGCGGGAGAGCCATACCCTGTGCACGTTAAAGAACACGCTGGATGGCCTTGACGGGAGGCTACCATCTGTCTCCCAACAGCTTTCCAGTGGGTCCCCTCCCCCAACCTTCTCTGAGCCTTCGGGGTCTATGTGACCTGGCCATTTAGCCCATGGTGTGCAAAAAAGTGCCGCTCAGAGGTAAAACAACCCAACCTGCACACGTAGGGAAGGGGGGGGGGGGCGGTTGACTCACCAGGTAGCGTGCCAGGCTCGTAATGTGTAGTTCCCAGGTTCAAGTCCCGGTTTCGCAGGTGTTGAGATTTTTATGCGAGAGAGCCATACCCTGTGCACATTAAAGAACACGCTGGATGACCTTGACAGGAGGCTACCAACTGTCTCCTAACCGTTCTCCAGTGTGTCCATTCACCCCAACCTTCTCTGAGCCGTCGGGGTCCTTGTGACCTACCATTTAGCCCATTGTGCGCAAAAAAAGTGTTGCTCGGAGGTAAAACAACCCAATTCTGCATCGTACCATGATAAAATACCATTATGATATCATCATACCATAACAATATGCTGCCCTAAAAAAAGAACTTATTATTGGAATTATACACAAGAAAAGTTTTTCAAAATAATAAATAAAATTTAATGAAATACTTTTGACAATAAAAGGAAACGTAAAAAAAAGCAACAACAACAATATTTTCACTTCTTTAAAGAAAAAAATGTTAGTTTTGGTACTCTTGATATTATTTAATATAAATTAATTTTTCGATTAGTTTACCTAGGGGTGGGGACCAACTGCTCCTTTTAACCTCCCCCCCCTCCCTTCAGCCCCCATGGACACTACATTTGTCGCCTAACATATGTTCCATTGCATCCCTTTCAAACAGCTGTGTTGGAACAGCTGTTTATCAAATCAAAGACCGTCTCTGAGCTTTGGGTCCTTTTAATTGGATCATTTACCCTAATACGTGCAAAAAAATTACCGCCTGAATTTTAATACTGACGTTCTCCATTACAAACCCCTTAAGACCAAGTCAGAATTTATGATATTTTTACGACAGATGAAAGTGCTACAATGAACTTGTGATTTATATAAAAATAAATACCCCCTCAAGCAGCTGCTTGCCACAAGAGGTCTGACAGGAGCTTGTCAGTTTATATGCCATAGTACAAGAACTGAGAAGATGGCAGGACCTCAGCAGAAAACAACACGAACATCCATGCCTTATCCGGGGCTCGAACCCAGGTCCCGTAGATCAGTAGCCAAGCGCGCTAACCACTCGGCCACGGGACGGCTAATTTTGATGTATCATTTTGATGCTCGCATGCCGCTTTAGCGTGCGAATTACGTCACTAACTACGTCAAACGAACTTAAAAAGAAAGCAAAGAATAAGAGAGTTATAATTAAGAGGAATTAGAGTGTGAAGGAAAACGTAGTTTGTCTTCCACTGTGCACTAAAGTATAAAAAAAGAAATAATTTTATTTGCTGTGTGTGCGGGAGGTTAAATAAGTTTATTACTCTTTATCCTGTTAGTGTACTGGTATTTAAAAGAAGGATGTTTGGGACAAAGATGTGGTTGAGGAGGTTATACGTTAGTCGAATAAGCAGAACTAATCTCAACTTTCTATAGGAAGAGTTCATCAATTGACGCATAGTTATATTTAGTTTGTTTAGGAATTGGTAAGGTTATTCTTTATAGATTGCAGGTTTGTTCACAGATATATGTTGTACCACTATCGACTGTTGTAAAAGCCTTGTTTTCTCTTTGTAGGAAGAGTAAAAAGGTGCTTTGTTGAGCGAGTAAGTGTCCACGTGAAGCGGACCAAAAACGGGGATTTTTGGCCTATATGCCTTTTATCCCTAGATAAAGACAATTAGAAAAGATGTCTAATGAGGAAAAAACGTAGAAAATCGTCCAGACGCAAAAAGGAAGGTTTCCAGAGCATGATTTTGGAGAGCAAGAATATCACTAAGAGACCAGAGAACATGAGAAAGATTGTGATTTTTTTCTATAGGAAAAGTACATATTCTGTCGTTCCATTTCATAATGATTGCATTGAATAATATAGTGAAAAGTTGATTCAACGTCTTGGCAGAAAGGACAAAGAGGTGTCTCGGAAAGTTTACACTTGAAAAGGAAAGCGTTGAGAGGAGCAACCTCACCTCGAAGATGAGAAATGAGTATTTCTGAGGAACGTGAGGTTTACCGGATCGTCCTTTTGGGTTGAAATCTCTGGAGTTGTGAAAATCGTGTGCCATAATTTGAAGAATTCCACTCAGATCCTAGAGTTTTGTGAATATATTTGGAAGCAGCTGCTAAAGCATCTTCTAAATAAAAAGGGGTTGGGTTGTTGGGTTGTTTTACCTCTGAGCGGCACTTTTTTGCACACCATGGGCTAAATGGCCAGGTCACATGGACCCCGAAGGCTCAGAGAAGGTTGGGGGAGGGGACCCACTGGAACAGCTGTTGGGAGACAGGTGGTAGCCTCCCTTCAAGGCCATCCAGTGGGTTCTGCACACGGACCTACGGCTTAACGTCCCATTCGACGGACGGCGGCCTTTCCAATCCCATCGGTGTACCCTACTGACCGTGGGCAGGGCGGGGAATTTTGCGGAGATAAATCTCAACGCTGACCCAGCTGGGACTCGAACCTGGGAACTACAGATTAAGAGCCTGGCGCGCTACCGACTGAGCCATCCCCGCCCCTCCAAAGAAGAAGTATTATGATGGAAAATCTGTATGAGAATAGGATGATGATCACTTCCCCATGTCGAAGGGATGACAGGCCAGGAGCTGTCTAAAAATATATTATCAGAACAGAAGGTTAAGTCGATACATGACGAAGTTAAGAAACTTCGTCTAGTGATTGCACCAGAATTCAATAAGCACATAGATGTATCTTGAAGCCTTGAAGCAATATGAATTCTGGGAGTGGAAGAAAAAGATGAACCCGTAGTGGATGATGTGCATTAAAGTCGCCGCCAATCAATGAGATCCGAGGTAGCGCAGATTCCAGATATTTGAGAATGTTTAGACCATAATTGGCATCCGGGATATAGACATTAACAATTATGAATGATTTGTGATGGAAAAATAATTCAATTGCCATGAATTCTCCTGAGAAACAAGATGGATCATCTGGAATGTTGAGTAATCGACTGGAAAAAGAAGCTTTAACCGCAATCATGAGGCCACCACCACGTCCATTAACACGATCTTTCCGATAAATGACATAATTTGGAATATTAAAAAGACAAACAGAATCAAACCAAACAAAATAACATCCGGGCAAAAAGAAGAAATTCCAAGCAACAGAAGAGAGGAATTTGCTCGAAGGCTTCTGGCATTCCATTGAAGAATTTCTAAACTCATCAAGAAAAGCAAAAATGGAGAAACGGAGGAAGAAAATATTTCTTTCTTTCCTTTAGACTTATGTTTTCCTTTTTGAGGAATATAAGGACTATCAAGAAAATCCATAGCGGAAAAGTTATTGATGGGATCATCGGGGTCCTGTGGAACATTGATGTCCATAGTAGAAGTAGAAGGTTGTGCAAAATGTAATTGTGCAGGTCGAAGTAAAGTAGTAGACATATTCATTGTCGCACTCCGTTCCGGAATACTCAAACTTGAGGACGTTTTCAGAGATACATCCTTATCCATGGCAATTTGTGCAGAATATATGCCTTGAGGATTAAGTGATTTAGAAATAGGTGCAATCTCAATTCTGCTCTGGATAGTTGTGTCATTCTGTATTGGTAATTCCGGCACGAAAGAGGAGAACATGACTGATCACTTCTCAAATTCAGACAGAGCCTTTTCTATTAACGACGTGATAAGATGTGATATCCCATTGTACATTTCTTGAGTTGTAGTAACATCCGGTGGAGGTATTAGATTTTTCCGGGTTGTAGATGCATATGTCTGTCTTGAAGGTAATATGGCCGCTCGAGCTGTAATATATGTAGTACGTCTGGTACTTTTATAGTTGAGAATAGTGGTTTCGAGTTGGCGCTTGGGACATTGAAGGGAGGTGGCTTCATGTGAGTATCGCCGCATAGACAACAATGTAGTTCAGAAGAAGTACAAGAGGTAGCATGATGTTCCTCACCACATCGGGAACATCGAGGTTTGCTTCGACAGGTTTTCTTTCGGAGTCCAAATCTGCAACAGTTATCACACTGTCGTGGTCTATCTATGAAAAGGGTGGGGTAATGTATTTCCCACCCTTTTCATAGATAGACCACGACATAGAATTATTTCGTGGAGCATTTATTGATCAACAATTGTTATTAACACACTTGGTAAGGGAGACATTGTGTTGCCATCACGTTTTAAAAAACGACGAATCGAATAAATACGATGACCTTGAATTGATAGTTCCGTAAATGAGGTCATCAATAGAGATTTCGGTATCAGTGTTACGAAGTAAAAATTTAGTCGTTAATGATTCTGTCAGGATTTCATGCTCAACTGGAGTATTTAATATCTGTGTGATATTTAATAACTCAAGGGTGCATTCAACGGAAGTTGTTGTGATTATCAAGTCGTTCGTCTTAGTGCGTTTGACGATTAAAATATCTTCTGGATTTGAAAGTTGAGCTGTCAGCTGCTGCTTCAAGAAATTAGGTTCAGCCGTGGATATGGGCTTCGAAATACCTTTTATCCTAATGGAGAAAGATGTGCATCCATTTGATTTAGCATAAGATAACAGATCAGAGTTATTCATAAACGTTTTGGAATATTGAGACTGAAACTGTTGCTGCGTAGCCGAGTTGTCACTAGTAAACGTTTTGACCCTCCAGAGGGATCATCCATTTTGGAAAGACAAAATTAAAGTACACGCAGAAAAAGCTGCGCGAAGTGCAGAAATTCCACACCAAAGCCTGTCGAAAGGTCTTCAGACACAGACGAAAAAAAACAGACCTGAAAAGCTCCGAAATATCTAAGGTGAAGAAAATAAGGACGCTCCCTCACATAGTACACTCACTACCAAAGAATAGAAAAAATAATATCAGCACCAGCGTAGATTATTAACGACACCAGAACTTCTAACTTCCATGTGCTTTGTTCTTCTGAAAGTTTATTTTTATACTGATGAAGATTTGTGTTGGTTGACTTTAGTTTACATAATTGTTTTTATTCATACTTTTGTAATAAATTAGATTATTTTAGAATTATAATTGTTAAATACTATTTTTGAACTCACTCTCAATTTGCATCCGTTTAATTCATAACAATATTTATTGTTGTTCTCAACAAGTTATAAAGAATCGAAATAGTAACGATTAAAAAAAAAAGATGTTTACAATATTTATTTGCAGTTGAAAAAAAAGTGCCTTTTAAATTTCATTTCCAGGAAAAACATCCTAGTTCGCCAAGGTGTTGGAAAAAACCTGTAAATTGAGGATATTGTGTTGGCAGTGACAAACGCCATCAATATTCGTAAGATTCAGGTTGGGTTGGGTTGTTTTACCTCTGAGCGGCACTTTTTTGCACACCATGGGCTAAATGGCCAGGTCACATGGACCCCGAAGGCTCAGAGAAGGTTGGGGGAGGGGACCCACTGGAACAGCTGTTGGGAGACAGATGGTAGCCTCCCGTCAAGGCCATCCAGCGTGTTCTTTAACTTGGGTTGTTTTATCTCTGAGCGGCACTTTTTTGCACACCATGGGCTAAATGGCCAGGTCACATGGACCCCGAAGGCTCAGAGAAGGTTGGGGGAGGGGACCCACTGGAACAGCTGTTGGGAGACAGATGGTAGCCTCCCTTCAAGGCCATCCAGCGTGTTCTTTAACGTGCACAGGGTATGTCTCTCCCGCACACGGGGCCACGGCTTAACGTCCCATCCGACGGACGGCGGTCTTTCCGACGGACGACGGATGACGGACGTCGGTGTCCCCTACTGACCGTGGGCAGGGCGGGGAATTTTTCGGATAAGATTCAGGTCTTACAGAATAAAATGTTGAGAGCAGCGGTCGATGCCCCTTGGTTTGTTACTAACAGACGACTTCATTCTGACTTGAGCATCGACCACATTTACACTCGTATTAAGCGCACCTCGAAGAAGTTTTTCGAGGGTGTGAGTAATAATCCTAACGAGATTATTTCTTGTCTTTTACATTATGACCATACTGTTTTGAACAAGTACAAGAGGCATAAAATGGCGGCCTTCTCTGAGGAGAGCTTCCCGTTTTAGGTCTCTTGTACGATTCTATTTTGCTTTTTGTACTTTTAGTTATTAGTCCTTCGTGGCCCACCCAAGGGTGGTTTACTTATGTTTTAAACTCATGCCAATCAGGCACAATCTCAGTTGGAGATGGTTAAGGGCACTGTAATGCCCGGAACATCGAAGATCCTTCTACGATCTACGCGGTGAGAAACGGAATTGAGTGCAAACAGAATTTTTGAGGTTTGGTTGCTGCATTGAAATTTCAGATTTATTGCATAAACTTGGGGAAGTTACGAATTTATACTTATATGACCATAAATGATAAAATATATAATAAATTATTGGATTTTTATCGCAGTTTGGGCGTAAGGAATTGACATTGAAAGCAACCGTTTTTGTTGTACTGTGGCGCCATCTGGTGACGATAATTGTAACAAATGTTTTTAAAAAACTAATGTTTTGCTGAGGTCCTGTCATCCTCTCAGACCCTCTACTATGGCATATAAACTGACAGACTCTGTGGCAAGCAGCTGCTTGAGGGAGTATTTATTATTTTTTTTTATTTTTTTTATTAATGTTCAGACAATGTCAAACAGGACCTTGTTAGAATTGGTGTGCAGTGATCAGATGTAGCTCAGAAGAGATGTTTTTGGAGAATTCAATTGAACAATCTGGTTGGACCTCCGTAGCCCATTGTTGCTTGAGGATGATGACAAACAGAGGTTAAAAATTAGCTCAGAATTCAAAATTTAATGGCAGTTTTAGTTTCTGAATATTAAGATTCAATTTATTTTCTTAACTTTTTGAGTAACAAAGATTATATATTAGACAGTAGCTTAGTGAAGAGCCGCTAGTAAAAAAAAACTACTTTGAAGAGTCGGAGAAAATATTCGTCCTTAAAAACTAAAACATAGAATGGAGGATTAAGGTTATGTGAACTGAACGTCCTAGGCGAAAGAGATTCTAATGGCCTCCAAATGTAATAAAAATGAATCCCGTGGGTACAGTACTGTGCAAATTAGTTGGGACAATACGAAAATGCAGTAACAAAGACACAACTAAAAAATATTTATTTGTTTAATAGTGTAGTTAAGAGTGAATGTGACCCTCCCCCCCCCCCTTAATTACTTCTTTCACCCTCTCAACCATTAATACCACCAGCTTTCCACATATCTCCTTCACTTCAGAGTCGTGGTACCACACTTTCATGACACTTTCTATCATTTTGGTTTTCGTCGTGCAATCCATCTTAGATATGCGCGCTTTAATAATGGTCCACAAATTTTCAATGCGGCTTAGATCGGGTGAATTTCCTGGCCACTCCAATACCTTCAAATGTTGCTGGGTTAAGAAGCTGGGTTAAGTTGCTGGTTAGAATTGTGGCATGGAGCCAGATCCTGTTGAAATACCCCATCGCCGTTAGGAAACAGTTTCTGCAGTGTTGGAACCATTTTCGCCTCCAGAACGTCTATGTACTTTTTGCTGTCCATCATTCCTTCAATGGGGTGAAGCGTCTGTGGCCCGGAAGCTGTGAAACATCCCCAAAACATGACCTAGGGTGGGTGTTTGGGGGATTGCTGGATGTGGCCGGATCGAAGAGGTTCTCCAGGCTTCGCTTGTCCCAACTAATTTGCACAGTACTGTAACGAAGCCCTGTGCGGTAATCCGCCACTGAAAACATACATTTCTAATAGGTAATGAATTCGAAAAAAATATATATTGAAAGAATTAAGAAAATGTGTTGATCAAGAAACAAAAATACACATTTTCAATGACTACTGTGAATTGACAAAACCGTTTAGTCATGCAGCTAAAAATGTTTGATCAAAAAAATTGCAAGATATAAGAGATTCAATATTTTGATTATTTGTTTTATAATCAGCAAGTTTTTTTTTTTTGCAATGAGCAGCAGCATGGACGAGCCATACTCTAGAAGGCTTTCGATTCCTTCTGAGAATTTTCTTCAGTAGCTTTCTGTCCGTCGACACAGAGGGCTTGGAAAGGCTGCCGTCCGTCGGATGGGACGTTAAGCCGTGGTGCCGCGTGAGGGAGAGAATTCTCAGGACCCATTACTGGTCCAGAACTCTCATTTATGCTACTACTCCTGTGCACGTTAAAGAACACACTGGATGGCCTTGACGAGAGGATTCCATCTGTCTCTCAATAGCTGTCCAATGGGTCTCCTCCCCCAGCCTTCTCTGAGCCTCCGAGGTCCTTGTGACCTGGCCATTTATCCCAGTGTGTGCAAAACACGTGCTGTTCAGAGGCAAAACAATCCAACCCAATTTAGTAGCTTTCTGTCCGGTGAAGGAAATCATTTACCTTTCTAGAAGAAATTGAAATAATTCAGGTGATGGGGAAGCTTAATTTACATTTCCCTCACGTTTCGAAGGAATAATATATTTTTGCGTTTTAAAAACGGAGTTAATTAGTCCACGGAATAAAATCTCGAAATTGAAAAAAAAAAAGTAAACTTTACAATTTTTGAAAGAGCGAGATAACTGACAGTTTAATTAAATTCTGAAGTGCATTAACTTTGATCACGTGAGTTTATTCTGCATCTTTTCATCTCCCGTTAGGGGAAAGAAAAAACAAAATTTATCCAACCGAATTCAACAAACACCAATTTAAAACTGTTTTTCGCTTTCGTGTTGAGAAGCACAAAAATGCTCCTGAATTTTTTATAAAACGCTAAAAAAAAACATAACAAATACAAGACGCAAACGTTCACTTCCTAAGTACTTAGGTCCTCTTCCAGAATAAAAAGTTTTTGTTTTTAAGAATAAACAAATCACACGTAATCTCGCTCTTCATTTTATCGATGTATCAAAAAAAAAACACTTTGGAATGATTTACACAATGCCATCTGACTTTCCTGACAAGCAACGATATCCAACGAAGCGCGGAAAGGAATCCGTGCGACTAACGTGTTGCCATCAGCCGTAGATAAATTCTCGCTTTAAACTACATATTCTGGTAGTCAAGGCAACGAGAATGTTTGAAAGAATGTAAATCTAAATCTCTTTTAGAAATAAATCCACTAATCGGGTTTTCTTTTATTCTTCTGAGTCGCCTAGTGGAAACATCAGTCAGGATTCTACAGAAAGGAAATAATCGCCACTGTTTACATAAAAAGAAAAGGTCAGTGAGCAAAAAACAAGATAACACATCTTTCTTCGTTAGCCAAGTTGCAGTTGCCAGAGTGCAGATTGAATTATGGTTTAATTTCATTCAGGCAGTCCCCGAAATGGTCCTCTTAATGGACTTAAATGTCAAGGGCTCTGGTAAGTTAATTACTTTCAACTTTAGGTGAAGTTTTATGTATGAAACTATTTCTAACTCATTTCGGGTACAATATGCAAAAAAAAAAATATGTTTCATCTAATTGTCTCAGCTTCAAGATGTCCAACACTTTAATAAGAGAAAAATGTTTCTAGTCCTTTTCCTGAGCCAAAATTAATTTAATTAATTGTCCGTCAAAGAGGTCGGGTAACGTCATTTCCGAACGATTAACTGAAGGAAGACCCGTTCTACTTGATTGAATTCGAGGTAGTGTTAGAGTTGGGTGATAATGGCACGAACACGGGGCTCAATCATGACAGCAGTTAAAGAAAGCAAATAATTCATAATGAGATTGGCATTCTCCGCATAGAGCGAGCGCTGGTATTTGGGATTTTACCTCACAGAGACATTTGAATTTAGAGACGTAAAAGAAATAATTAAGAGCAGTTTCAAATTAGTGAAGTGTTATTTTATCTCACTGATATTTGACATTTCATAATTGAATTATTTTATCTCAATGATATTCTGCAGCGAGTAATTAAATTATTTTATCCCTTTGATGTTTCACATCGAGTTATAAAATTACTTTATTTAGTAATAAAAACATTCACGTAAGATATATTTTATGCAATATGTAATTAAACGTAACAATATATGCATATAAGGACATTAGGATACTTTTATAAAGACGTTATTGTAAAATATATAGCAAATAGACAAAATAAAAGATGAAAAATATTGTTATTTTATGTTATAAGGATATATTTTTATGTACAGTCGCTCAAATAAATATCCGAACACTATGGTCGATTACAGAATTCAGAAAAAATATCTGGCAACGATTTTTTAGGAAAAATTGCCAGATATTTTTTCTGAATTCTGTAATCGGCCATAATGTTCGGATATTTATTTGGGTGACTGTATATATAGACATTATGTAAATGAATTTTTTAACGTGAGTAACCATTTCGTTATGTACTCGTTATAATTTTATCTTTAGTTGAGATATTTTTTAGTTAGGCAACTTTTTCATTTACGCAATGATATATACAGCTATGTTACGAGGATTCCAAGAATAAGAACAGGGAAATAGTCGATCACAAGAGCCCAAGAATAAAAAGACAGGGGAAGTCACAAAAAAATCCAAAAGTAAGAATAGGGATGGAGGTCACAAGGATCCTAAAATGAAAAATCAAGATGCAGGATATCATAGACCCCAAGAAAAGGATAGAGAAGGTCACAAGTGGGTTGCGTTGTTTTACCTCTGAGCGGCACTTTTTTGCACACCATGGGCTAAATGGCCAGGTCACATGGACCCCGAAGGCTCAGAGAAGGTTGGGGGAGGGGACTCACTGGGATAGCTGTTGGGAGACAGATGGTAGCCTCCCGTCAAGGCCATCCAGCATGTTCTTTAACGTGCACAGGGTATGGCTCTCCCGCACACGGGGCCTCGGTTTAACGTCCCATCCGACGGACGGCGCCCTTTCCAAGCCCATCGGTGTCCCCTACTGACCGTGGGCAGGGCGGGGAATTTTTGCGGAGATAAAGCTCAACGCTGACCCAGCTGGGACTCGAACCTGGGAACTACAGATTACGAGCCTGGCGAAAGGGCACAAGAATTCCAAGAATATGAAGATGAATATGAAGGGAATGGATGGCTCAGTCGGTAGCGCGCCAGGCTCGTAATCTGCAGTTTCCAGGTTTGAATCCCACCTGGACCAGTGTTGAGATTTATTTCCCTAAACCTTGCCATTGTTCAATAGGCGACATTGATGAGCTTGGAGAGGCCACCGTCCGTCAGATGTCACGATAATCACCATACCCTGTGCACGTTAAAGAACACACTGGATGGCCTTGACGGGAGGCTTCCATCCGTCTCTTAACAGTTGTTCCAGTTTGTCCCTTATTCCAACCATTTCGGGTTCTCCTGACCTGACCCTTTAGCCCATTGTGTGCAAAAAAGTGCTCTCGGAGGTAACATACCTACCCAGGAATATGAAAGGTTACAAGAATTCCCAAGATATAAAAGCAGGTATAAAAGAAAATAGTCGTTCCGTGGCCGAGTGGTTAGCGCGCTTGGCTACTGATCTACGGGACCTGGGTTCGAGCCCCGGGTAAGGCATGGATGTTCGTGTTGTTTTCTGCTGAGGTCCTGCCATCCTCTCAGATCTTCTACTGTGGCATATAAACTGTCAGACCTCTGTGGCAAGCAGCTGCTTGAGGGAGTATTTATAAAAAAAGGTTAATTTTTTTTAACAGATTTCAAATTCCAATATTCAGATTTTATGCAAGATATCAACAACTCTTTCTGCGTCGGAATAAATAAAATATTCCAGTTTATCTCATCATCCCACCACGAATTCAAAAACCACTTCCGATTTATCTCTTTTTTTATGCAAATGTCACGTTTCTCTTATAATATAGGCAAGTGCTGTGTCACATCCTCATTCGATAACGGTTTGTTACGTCTTGAAAATCCATTAGTCCATTAGCGCAAAGGCTGAAACAAATTCTTATTCCTATGTAAACAAGATGATGTGGATGATAAGCATCCATCGACACCATACTCTTCCATCATAGACGCCTTTTGGCCTAGTGGGTCACCCATGATTGCCTTTCGCCTCTGCTCTATGATGACATTAATTAGTTTAAGCTCGGTCGGTGCAATAAGGCCCTAATTACTTAATTGTAAGGGTTAATTGCATTTCTGCACTCTTAATTACTCCCCACGTTGCAAAACGTTTTCGGAGATTTGAGTTCATTATTTAAAGCCGCCAAATATATATGAGCGGTGTTTAAAAGTTAGGAGCGTTCTCAGAGGGATGTGTTCCCTAATGTCTGATGTTGACTTGCTGGAGACATTTCGTCGGTGAAGTTTCGAGTCGCGTTAACTGTTTTGTGATGAAACTGACAGGCAGTTTGTGATTTAACGATCACTAAAGCATCTTGAAATGTTTGCGTCGCAGAATACAGTCAGTTAATGACGAAAACGGCAAGCAAGTTAATTTAGGGAATTCGAAATGTCTCTTCGAAGTGGTTTTGTTTCCCTTTTGAGTCAAGGAAATTGCATTAAAATGCGTTTTATCGCGCATCACGGAAGTTATTGTCAATAATAAACGGAAATGGGTTGTTTTACCTCTGAGCGGCACT
The DNA here is from genome assembly GCA_038380435.1 of Ryuthela nishihirai. Lineage (NCBI taxonomy): Eukaryota > Metazoa > Arthropoda > Arachnida > Araneae > Heptathelidae > Ryuthela > Ryuthela nishihirai. The sequence goes on from JAWZYU010000013.1 coordinate 21,888,628, forward strand.
TTTTTGCACAATGGGCTAAATGGCCGGGTCACAAGGACCCCGAAGACTCAGAGAAGGTTGGGACCCTCTGGAACGGCTTTTGGGAGACAGATGGTAGCCTCCCGTCAAGGTCATCCAGTGTGTTCTTTAACGTGCACAGGGTAAGGCTCTCTCAGAGAAGGTTGGGACCCTCTGGAACGGCTGTTGGGAGACAGATGGTAGCCTCCCGTCAAGGAAAGGTCCTCCCGTCTCCTTAAAGGGAACTCAGAGAAGGTTGGGACCCTCTTGAACGGCTTTTGGGAGACAGATGGTAGCCTCCCGTCAAGGTCATCCAGTGTGTTCTTTAACGTGCACAGGGTAAGGCTCTCTCAGAGAAGGTTGGGACCCTCTGGAACGGCTGTTGGGAGACAGATGGTAGCCTCCCGTCAAGGAAAGGTCCTCCCGTCTCCTTAAAGGGAACTCAGAGAAGGTTGGGACCCTCTTGAACGGCTTTTGGGAGACAGATGGTAGCCTCCCGTCAAGGTCATCCAGTGTGTTCTTTAACGTGCACAGGGTAAGGCTCTCTCAGAGAAGGTTGGGACCCTCTGGAACGGCTGTTGGGAGACAGATGGTAGCCTCCCGTCAAGGAAAGGTCCTCCCGTCTCCTTAAAGGGAACTCAGAGAAGGTTGGGACCCTCTTGAACGGCTTTTGGGAGACAGATGGTAGCCTCCCGTCAAGGTCATCCAGTGTGTTCTTTAATGTGCACAGGGTAAGGCTCTCTCAGAGAAGGTTGGGACCCTCTGGAACGGCTGTTGGGAGACAGATGGTAGCCTTCCGTCAAGGAAAGGTCCTCCCGTCTCCTTAAAGGGAACTCAGAGAAGGTTGGGACCCTCTTGAACGGCTTTTGGGAGACAGATGGTAGCCTCCCGTCAAGGTCATCCAGTGTGTTCTTTAACGTGCACAGGGTAAGGCTCTCTCAGAGAAGGTTGGGACCCTCTGGAACGGCTGTTGGGAGACAGATGGTAGCCTCCCGTCAAGGAAAGGTCCTCCCGTCTCCTTAAAGGGAACTCAGAGAAGGTTGGGACCCTCTTGAACGGCTTTTGGGAGACAGATGGTAGCCTCCCGTCAAGGTCATCCAGTGTGTTCTTTAACGTGCACAGGGTAAGGCTCTCTCAGAGAAGGTTGGGACCCTCTGGAACGGCTGTTGGGAGACAGATGGTAGCCTCCCGTCAAGGAAGGTCCTCCCGTCTCCTTAAAGGGAACTCAGAGAAGGTTGGGACCCTCTTGAACGGCTTTTGGGAGACAGATGGTAGCCTCCCGTCAAGGTCATCCAGTGTGTTCTTTAACGTGCACAGGGTAAGGCTCTCTCAGAGAAGGTTGGGGACCCTCTGGAACGGCTGTTGGGAGACAGATGGTAGCCTCCCGCCAAGGTCACGGCTTAACGTCCCATCCGACGGACGGCGGCCTTTCCAAAGCCCAGCGGTGTCCCTCCGGAATTTTGCGGAGATAAATCTCAACGCTGGAATATATAAACTCGAACCTGGGAACTGCAGATTACGAGCCTGGCGCGCTACCGACTGAGCCACCCCCGCCCCTAAACGGAAATGAATAAAGTAAGAAAAGGAAATAATTTAATTCAATTCGCAACTTTTAAAGTTCTCTAAAGGAAAATTATTATTATTTTTGAGAATTTCGATCGGTGATTCTTCGAATGGTGATTGGAGGAATATTCTATTTTTGCACTCGAAAAGGATTTCATTTTCACGAATATTTTATAAATTAATAAAAAAAAAATGAATCACGAATATTTTATAAATTAATAAAAGGCCCGAATCTGGAAAAAATAAAAGGAAGGAGAAGAGACAAGTGGTGACGTAATTGTGCCGCAGCAATGGGGGGGGGGGGGGGGGGGGGGGGTGGCAAGAGACTAGACTTCCATTGCAGTATAATATTTTGCCCTTAGTTTCAGATGTCTTTTTTGAAATGCCTAAAATATTCTAAGTTTCATTATATTTTATTGCCGTTATTCTTACTAGCTTTTTCAATCCCCCCCCCCCCGCTCTGTAAATCAGGCCCTGATATCCAAAACGATAGAACCACCGTCTGTAACGAATATGAAATGCTTGCTCATTTTCGAAACGAATGGAGTCTGTCCTTTTGCGATTTTAGCGCCCTCTAATGATGGTAATTCGAAACATAACGAATCTGTAAATGCCAATGATATCTTTTTAGCACTTAACCGACATAAAAAAAATTTTTTTTTACTTATCTCTTTAAAAAATATCATTGCTGACAGATAGTATAAAATATGATAACAGATAGATATATATTTGATGACAGATAGTATAAAGTTCTATATGTCTGTAATTATTTTATTCTATTTTTGTTTTGGGAGACAGCGAACTTTGATATGTTGTTAATAATTTAAACAAGGAAGTTGTATAGTCTAGTTTTTTTTTTTATTCGTAACTCATTTTCAAGACATGTTGGAAAAAAAAGCCAAAAGCCAAAAATAAAGAAAAAAAAGTTGATAGCGTTATTGTTATTACTTTTCTGTTTGTATTAATAGCAAAATGTGTCGGCCTCCCTATCCAGCAAAATTTTTCGTTATTAAGTATTCCGTTACAAACAAAAAAATTAAAAAGGTTGACTGATTCATATTTACAATTTTGTTTCCTTTTCGTTCTTTCTTTGGAAAAAAATTATTACTGTATAAAAAAGTATCTCAGAATTTTCAAAAAGTTACTCGAATGAAAATATAGAACAAAAATTTAAAATTCATCATCATCATCATCAGTTTATTATAATAATAAGGCTACAAACAGCATATATTTATAACTCTTTTATTAACCCAAGAGCACCTAAGCTCATGTAGGTTAACTTACATATTATTAAATACATAATTTTGGCAACATTGACACTTAACTTTACATAAAGAAATATATATATATACAAAAAAAATACAGAATTTACAAAAAGCGAATTAAAGTTTTTTTTTACTTTAACACCGAAAACAGGCTGTCAGCCATTAGTATTGCTCATTAGATAATTATCAGTGAGAGATCTGAAATGCATAAAATTTGTTTCATTTCGAATTATAATTGGTAATGAATAAAGGAAAAACGGTAGCGAAAGAATTACAACAATTTGAAGACAAACCTGCAGTAAAGAAAACAGGTTAATGAATTGACTTTATAATTAACGGACAGCTAAAAATAGCTTCGCAATAATAATGAAATAAAAATAACAATAGAAAAATATAAAATGAGAAAAATCGATCGTTGTGCAAGACATTCTAATTTGGTGATGTCTTCACCAAATTAGAATGATATGAAATTTGAGATTAAAAAATATTAATGGGCAGCAAAACATAATATAAAGAATTTTAAAAACCATTGTGCAATTCTTCAAAAATAATCTCTTTTACTGAAAGTAATCCAACATGCGATATATCGGATAGAACAGTAAGCCAAGTTCTGCTTGCAAAACGACCATATCCTGAGCAAGGTGAAACAAATTGGATAGCTTTGACGAAAAGTGTCCATTTGTCTCCAAACATCCAGTGATCCAGTGAATCCTTCCCCATTTGTCCAGTGGTCTTATTCATCTCCCAGCTCTTCTGGTCATTATAAATAAAAATAAAAAATAAATACCCCCTCAAGCAGCTGCTTGCCACAGAGGTCTGACAGGAGCCTGTCAGTTTATATGCCAGAGTAGAAGGTCTGAGAGGATGGCAGGACCTCAGCAGAATGGCAGGATATGACTGTCCATTTATCACATTACGTATAAAAGTGCTGCTCAGATGAATGCGTAAAGAGATTATATTATTAATTTTAATCATCACATAAATAAATTTAATAATTTTCACTTATAGGTTTTAAATCATCATGTTTTGATTTTTAAAAACAAAGTCATGTTAACTGAACTAAAACTTATAAAACGCTAATAACAAACTAAACAAAGGAGTTCTGGCTGTATTGTAATTCATCATTAGCATGTTATTATTCTTTGATTATGTGATATGCCCATTATCAAGCTGCTCAAAGTACTGACAAATCCCATAAGACTAAATTAAAAAAATGTTTAAAAACTGAGGACGCTATCGAATTAAAAAAGAAATGATATCAGTTTAAAAATATCTATTTTAAAATGTTTCAAATGATATCATTTAAATTTTTTTGTTTTTTTTTTTAGAAAAGCTTACCTTCATTTTAGAAAGCAAAAATTTTTTAAAATATTAAAAATAGGAAAAGTGAAAAAAATATAAAAATTTAAGTGTATCAAAAAATTTTGAAAAATATATAAAAATCAATATTTTAAAGATTTAAAAACAAAAGCTATAAGAATAATTGTATCGAAACTTTTCCAATATTAATCGAGTACAAAAAAATTTAAAAAACTTTAAATTATTATAAATGAAATGGAAAAGTAAAACAGTTTATAAGTAGGGATAATATTTCATAATTAGAAATATTGAAAATATATTATATATTATGTAATATAATTATACAAATATAAATGTGCATATTATTAAAAAATAAATAAGTTACATATGTAAAATATGAGTCGTCCTATGGTTATCGTGCTTAGCTATTGATCAAAGGGACCTGGGTTCGAGACTGGGAAAGACTTGGGTGTTTCTATTGTCTCTGCTGAGGTCTCGCCTTCGTCACAGGTCCTTTTCTATGGTGTATACATGGCCGAGTGGTTAGCGCGCTTGGCTACTGATCTAAGGGACCTGGATTCGAGCCCCGGATTTAGGCATGGCTCTTTGTGTCGTTTTTCTGCTGAGGTCCTGCCATCCTCTCAGACCTTCTACTATGGCATATAAACTGACAGCCTCCTGTCAGACCTCTGTGGCAAGCAACTGCTTGAGGGGGTATTTATTATTATTATTTATTATTATAAACTGACAGGCGTCTGCCAGACCTCTGCAGCAAGCACAGCTGAGGACTCTTTTTAATAAAAAAGTAAAATATATAGACTCCGCTGCTTGCCATTATGCTCTAAAAATACGGACGAATCATTGTTAACATTTAGTGAAAACCTTTTCAAAGTCAACAACATGTTATGAACCTCACTAATGGCATCATTAATTTCTAAAAACAAACCATCATCCTCGCATCGTCGTTAACTGTATTGTAATGGAACTTCTTACAATACGGTTAACGACGTTTCTCTGCAGTTTAAATTTCGAAAGAGTCTGCTTTGTTAAAGAATAGCCGTGTCTTCAATTGCAAACTAAATAGTTTGAGTAAAGTCGTTTTAAATGGCGTAATATGAACGAACATACGTCTATTCGTTCGAGTAGTTTTAATTCTTAAGTACTGGCTTTTGAGCCAGACTTGAGAATACGCGATCAATTATACGCTTTATTGATATCATTTTTTATTTCGTCCAGCGCGTTGGCAACAAGATTTAGAACGCGCTACTTTGGGAATCAGACGTTGTCAACGGAACTTATTGTTACAAACCTTTGTCTTCTCGAAAAGGGAAAATCTTTCATTGTCCGTTTTAACGTCTTTGTTCGTGGCATGATCAAAACATGAATATGTAACTTTGAAGCAGATTCTTAGCAAAAATTATTCGATTGTTTTAAATAAAATAACTATAATGTGTCTAAACGAGTTCGTTTTACACTTGAAAATGCAATAGCTAATTTATATGTTGGAGTATCAATGGAGCACGAAAATATTTTAAGGACTAACAAGGAGGAAAAAAATTTGGCCCATGGGGGGATCGAACCCACGACCTTCGCGTTATTAGCACGACGCTCTAACCAACTGAGCTAATGGGCCGTTGGCTGAGAGCTCCTTTTTTAATCTCAATACGCTGGCGAAGTTGTGTAAGGAAAACCTCCTTACAGTTTGTGACACCAATGCTTATTAGAGAGCTATTCTTGAGTAAGGCTGTTTTCGATCAATGTGGGCAGGACCGAATCTAGGAAAAAAGGAAAGGTGGGGAGGCAAGCGATATAACTGTTCCTGAAAAGGTAATAGGGGGGGGGGGGGGGAGATCCTCCTGCTCCCACTTTACCCTCGGCGAGAAACGGAAGAGAGACCGATTGGCCTAGAATCGGTTGGGTTGTTTTTACCCCTGAGCGGCACTTTTTGAACACAATGGGCTAAATAGCCAGGTCACAAGGATCCCGAAGGCTCAGAGAAGGCTTGGGGAGGGTACCCACTGGAATAGCTGTTGGGAGATAGATGGTAGTCTCCCGTCAAGGCCATCCAGCGTGTTCTTTAACGTGCACGGGGTGTAGATTTCAAGCACATGGAGACACGGCTTAACGTCCCAACCGATGGACGGCGGCCTTTCCAAGCCCATCGGTGTCCCCTACTGACCGTGGGCCGGGCTGGGAGTTTTGAGGATACAAATCTCCACGCTGGGATCGAACCTGGGAACTACAGATTACGACCTTGGAGGCCCTACCCACTGAGCACCCCCCCCCCCCCCCCGAATAGGTATCTGCCCATCTGTTGAGATGTTACGTCAAATACAAAAGAATCGTCACGTCACCGAACACACTGGTTGACCTCGAAGAGAAGTTGACATCTGTCCCTTAATTATCCAGTGCTATCCTTCCACTCTCAACTGGGGCGGGGGTGACTCAGTCGGTAGCGCGCCAGGTTCGTAATCTGTAGTTCCCAGGTTCGAGTCCCAGCTGGGTCAGCGTTGAGATTTATCTCCGCAAAATTCCCTGCCCTGCCCACGGTCAGTAGGGTACACCGATGGGCTTAGAAAGGCCGCCGTCAGTCGGATGGGACGTTAAGCCGTGGCCCCGTGTGCGGGAGAGCCATACCCTGTGCACGTTAAAGAACACGCTAGATGGCCTTGATGGGAGGCTAACATTTGTCTCCTAACAGCTGTTCCAGTGGGTCCGCTCCCCCAACCGTCTCTGACCCTTCGGGGTCCATATGACCTGGCTATTTAGCCCAAAAAGTGCCACTAAGAGGAAAACCAACCCAACCACTCTCTGAACCCTCAGGATCCTGGTGATCTTGTCATTTGCCCACTGTGGGAAAAATCCCCCAGAGAGGTGAACCGAAAATCTCTTTCCAAAATCATGCAAAGGACCACGAAAATATTTGATACAATGTTAAGCGATTATCTTAAATATTTACTACTCGACTAAAACGATTAACTCAATATACTCGAATACAACAGCGGAAATAATGTCTTCAAATAAACCTGATGATCGCTGCGAATGCAAAAGAGGATTATCTTAAAATACGTAGAATAAATCCGCATATCAAACCTCGACAAACGGATCGATAAATAGCAAAAAAATTCATACGCACAGCACCCGACAGTTAATCAACTCTAATACTCGTTATAACGACCAAAAAGACCCCCCCCCCCACCTTACTGTCACTTAGGGCAACTCGAATAGTTACGTCGGCCAATAACGCACCTTTGTCTATTTCACATGAGGCCATTAGGGATAAGAACTCTCTCTCCATTTCTTCTTCTTTAACAAAGACTGTCACGCGACATACCGCAGCAACTCTGGAGATAACGAGGATGAATCCCACTCTCCTAAGAGACCAGCGCTGCATCTTTCGGTTTGGTTAGTTGCCAAGGGTGCAGAGCGTCCTCCTTCTATTTGGACCGAGAAAAAAATCCAGCGGTTATTAGCTACCTCCTTTCCTTATTTGATCTTTTTTCTGTCTTTCTCTAGTGTAAACAAAGTGTGTTGTCTGCGGTCTTGAGGGCAATTTTCCTTTTCTGTCTTAAATAATGATAGTTACAGAATAGGCAGGGGATAGTAGGTTCACATGACTTCATGGAGTTAATCCATTAAGAAAAGAGTGCCAAGGGATGGGTTGGGTTGTTTTACCTCTGAGCGTCACTTTTTTGCACACCATGGGCTAAATGGCCAGGTCACATGGACCCCGAAGGCTCAGAGAAGGTTGGGGGAGGGGACCCACTGGAACAGCTGTTGGGAGACAGATGGTAGCCTCCCGTCAAGGCCATCCAGCGTGTTCTTTAACGTGGACAGGGTATGGCTCTCCCGCACACGGGCCCACGGCTTAACGTCCCATCCGACGGACGGCGGCCTTTCCAAGCCCATCAGTGTCCCCTACTAACCGCGGGCAGGGCGGGGAATTTTGCGGAGATAAATCTCAAAGCTGTCCCAGCTGCGACTCGAATCTGGAAACTACAGATTACGAGCCTACCGACTGAGCCACCCCTGCCCCAGAGTGCCAAGGTGGGTGTGGGAGTGGCTCAGTCGGTAGCGTGCCAGGCTCGTAATCTGCAGTTCCCAAAATACGAGTCCCAGTTAAACAGCGTTGGGATTTATCTCCTCAAAATTTACCGCCCTACCACGGTCAATAGGGGACAGGGATGGGCTTGGAAAGACCGCTGTCCGTCGGCTGAAACGTTAAGCCGTGTGCGAGAGAGTTATATCCTGTGCACATTAAAGAAACAGCCTTCGGGGTGCTTGTAACCAGGCCATTTAGCCCACTGTTTGCAAAAAGTGCCATTTAGAGGTAAAACAACCTATTCTAGACCCATCGGTCTCTCTTATTTAAAACCTATGTGAGCTCCCAAGTAAGAAAGTGCTCACTTAGGTTTTATATAAGCAGAATATCTAAAAGAAAGTAAATTATCTTTCAGGCTTAGTTTGTTTTACCTCTGAGCTTCACTTTTTTGCATACAATGGGCTAAGTGGACAGGTCACAAGAACCCAAAGGCTCAGAGATAGTTGTGGAAGAGGATTTGGGTTGGGTTGTTTTCCTCTGAGCGGCACTTTTTTGCACACCATGGGCTAAATGGCCAGGTCACAAGGACTCCGAAGGCTCAGAGAAGGTTGGGGGAGGGGACCCACTGAAACAGCTGTTGGGAGACAGATGGTAGCCTCCCGTCAAGGCCATCCAGCGTGTTCTTTAACGTGCACAGGGTATGGCTCTCCCGAACACGGGGCCACGGCTTAACGTCCCATCAGACGGACGGCGGCCTTTACAAGCCCATCGGTGTCCCCTACTGACCGTGGGCAGGGCGGGGAATTTTGCGGAGATAAATCTCAACGCTGACTCAGCTGGGACTCGAACCTGGGAACTGCAGATTACGAGCCTGGCGCGCTACCGACTGAGCCACCCCCGCCCCTGTGGAAGAGGACCTACTGGACAGCGGTTAAGAGACAAATGGAAGCCTCCCGTCAAGGCCATCCAGCATGTTCTTTAACGTGCACAGGGTATGGCTCTCCCGCACACGAGTGCCGAGGTTGGCTCAGTCGGCAGCGCACCAGGCCCGTAATCTGTAGTTCCCGGGTTCGAGTCCCACTTACGCTAGCCTGAGATTTATCTTGGCAAAACTTCCACCCCGATCTCGGTGAGAAAGGGGACACGATGGAATTAGAAAAGCATATTCCGATAGCATCCGTAAATCCATAAAGCCGTCCGTCGGATGTGACGTTAAGCCCTGTGTTCCTTCTGCAGGAGAGAGTCATTCCCTGTGCACATTAAATTTAACGCAAATTGTTTGAAATTTATTTGAATAAATTAAATTTAACGAGGCTTCCCTTTGTCTCCTGCTAGTCGATGCCGTCCCGTAACCTTCTGGGTCCTTGTGACCAGGCCAATTAGCTCATTGTGTGCAAAGAAGTATCGCTCAGAGATAAAACAACCTACCTCTGATCCTTTGGGTCCTTGTGACCCGACTGTTTAGCCCATTATGTGTCCAAAAATACCACTCAGAGATAAAACAATCCAACTTCATTTTCTCTTTTTTTCCCCTACGTCAAAAAACAGACTCGTAATCTGTAGTTCGCAGGTTCGAGTCCCAGCTGGGTCAGCGTTGAGATTTATCTCCGCAAAACTCTCCGCCCTGCCCACGGTCAGTAGGGGACACCGATGGGCTTGGAAAGGCCGCCGTCCGTCGGATGGGACGTTAAGCCGTGGCCCCGTGTGCGGGAGAGCCATACCCTGTGCACGTAAAAGAACACGCTGGATGGCCTTGACGGGATGCTACCATCTGTCTCCCAACAGCTGTTCCAGTGGGTCCCCTTCCCCAAACTTCTCTGAGCCTTCGGGGTCCATGTGACCTGGCCATTTAGCCCATGGTGTGCAAAAAAGTGCCGCTCAGAGGTAAAACAACCCAACCCAACCCAAAAAACAGAATGCAGTCAAGCAACGAATCTTAATTCTCTCGCAGTCCAGAGTTGAACCTGGGAAACTGAAATTGTTCGTCTAGTTCCCAAGCAAGCTGAGTCTCAATATACTCGCTTATATTTTGGCGCACCCTGTACAGGAGTGAGAGTGAATATTTCTCCACAGAAAAAAAAAAATTCATTTCACTTTTCGCATTCGAAATTTGCATTCTGAAAAACTAAATCTAAAACTTGGTATTTCCTCAAGTATCGATTTCACTTCGTAAGTTCCCCGAGAACTATCTCTTCACAAAATTTAATCATAATGCAAAATAAAAAATACGAAACACCTCTCGCTTTTTCCCTCCCAACCCATTTTCACCCCTCCGAAAATGAACCACTGAGACGTTGCTTATGACGACCCCCCTTCCCCTCCCACAACAAAGCTAACCTTTCCTCGTAATGAAACATGAAATTTGTACTCTTCTTACAAAAGCTATTTCTGGAGAGATACATATTGACTTTGCCTTTTCCCCCCACTCTGCTAAATAAGAATGAAACAGCGGTAGTTGGGGAGGGGGGGGGGGCGAGAAGGTGAAAAATGAAGCTTACACCCCATTAGAATTAAACGGCTGCAAATTTTGCTTGGAGCGTAAGAGTAATGAGATTGTGTCGCGCGATGCTGTGGCAAAAGAATGTGGCGACGCGAAACAGCAAAGCAGACGCCCACACACAACAACAATCGCTTGGCGGAAATGGTGGGAAAGAAACGCCTGCAAGTCATAATGCAAGCGCATCCGTTGCGCTTTTGGAAGACTCTTGTTTGTTGAAAGCTAACGCGAATCTTTTTGCTTTTTGCAATTTCCTCTGCAGGCACAAACTGTCTTTTTTGGTTAGTTTTGTGACAACTTTAAAGAAGAGCGTCTGTCTAGTGCTCTCAGAATGGAATCAGTTTTCTCCCCCGGGGGGAGGAGAAATTATCTTTTCTTTGGTAAAAGTTAGGGAACTTTGAATGTGGCTTTACATTCATATAACATATGGAGACAGCTCAGGACGTAGAGGAAATATTGGGGGGGGAGGGTGTAAGTGACTCGAAACGGAGGGCAAATGATCAAATCTAGCCGAAAACCAGCAGGGGGGGGGAGGGCAAGTGACTCGAAGTGGGGAGCAAATGATCAAATCTAGCCGAAAACCACTAAAGGGGGAAAGTGACCCAATCTAGCTGGAAACCAGTAAGCGGAGGCAATTGACTTCAAGTGGGAGGCAAATGATCCAATCTAGCCAAAAACCAGTAGGAGGGGAAGTGACTTGAAGTGGGGGCAAATGACTCAATCTAGTCAAAAACCAGTAAGGGGGAGGCAAGTGACTCGAAGTGGGGGGCAAATGATCCAATCTAGCCAAAAACCAGTAGGAGGGGAAGTGACTCGAAGTGGGAAGCAAATGATCCAATCTAGCCGAAAACCAGTAAGGGGAGACAAGTGACTCGGAGTGGGGGGCAAATGATCCAATCTCGCCGAAAACCAGTAAAGGGAGACAAGTGACTCGGAGTGGGGGGCAAATGACTCAATCTAGCCGAAAAACAGTAGAGGGAAGCAAGAAACTGGACTTTCATTGCAATGTAATATCTTGGGTTGAGTTGCTGTTTTACTTCTGAGTGGCACTCTCTTGCGCACAATGGGCTAAATAACCAGATCACAAAAACCCCAAAGGCTCAGAGAAAAATATGGAAATGGGACCCACTAAATAGCTATGAGCAGAGAAATGGTAGTCTCCCGTCAAGACCCTACATCGATGTAGCAGGGTTATGGCTCTACCGGTCACGGAGCCACGGCTTTATATGCCATCCATCGGCGTCCCCTTCCTCACTGAGGGCAGGGTGGGGTTAGAGAAGAAATTTCGAAACGAAGACGCAGGAGAGACTCGAAACTGTGAGCATCAGAGGATGAACCTGAAACGCTCTCCCCAAGGTCAAACGTGATTCTAGTTTGCGAAGTATGCCAAACTTCGCAAATCTAGAATATCTAGAAGTCGATCAAAAGCAGCGACAGAAATGCCTTCGTCCTCTTCATACACGGAAATCTATATTTCATCCGCTTTCTTCTAATGTGATCAAAACTCGAAAAACTCCATAGCAACCAGATTCAAAAAAAGAAATCCATAATATACATCAGTAATTTTCCAGAAGGAATAACTTCAAAATGTTGTATCTCTTTTATCATTGCACTTTATTGCTCACATATTGGTCAAGGGATCAGAGAAAATTACATTTCTTGAGCTGTAGTATGATGTTTTATGAGATACCATTTCACTTATCCTTTCGAGCAAAAGAAAGAGGACTTGACGTCACATTCGCATTCAATATTAATAATGATAGATTTCTTTCCCAAGGAATAATGTACTAAGTGATGCATGTCCTCTTAGAAAGGATTTCTTTGAGTGGATTTGGGTTGGGTTGTTTTACCTCTGAGCGGCACTTTTTTGCACACCATGGGCTAAATGGCCAGGTCACATGGACCCCGAAGGCTCAGAGAAGGTTGGGGGAGGGGACCCACTGGAACAGCTGTTGGGAGACAGATGGTAGCCTCCCGTCAAGGCCATCCAGCGTGTTCTTTAACGTGCGTAGGGTATGGCTCTCCCGCACAAGGGGCCACGGCTTAACGTCCCATCCGACGGACAGCGTCCTTTCCAAGCCCATCGGTGTCCCCTACTGACCGTGGGCAGGGCGGTGAAATTTGCGGACATAAATCTCAACGCTGGGTTGGGTTGTTTTACCTCTGAGCGGCACTTTTTTGCACACCATGGGCTAAATGGACAGGTCACATGGACCCCGAAGGCTCAGAGAAGGCTCACAGGGTATGACTCTCCCGCACACGGACCACGGTTTAACGTCCCATCCGACGGACGGCGGCTTTTCCAAGCCCATCGGTGTCCCCTACTGACCGTGGGCAGGGCGGGGAATTTTGCGGAACTAAATCTCAACGCTGACCCAGCTGGGACTCGGACCTGGGAACTACAGATTACGAGCCTGGCGCGCTACCGACTGAGCCATCCCCCCCCCCCCCCACTTTGAGTGGATGGTTTACAGTTATGATCACTAGATATCGAATTTCTGGCTTCCTTAATCTCTAGTGTATCGTTTTATGCGAAAAATAAAAGTTTTGATAAATTAAACACATAAATACAATCTAAGTCAATCTAGATTTATATCGAAAATGATTTAGTGTTTAAAGAGGAAACTGGATTTTAAGAGTAGAACCTATTGCCCTAAAAATTCCAAACCAAAAAATTAAGAAACTTGAATTTATACTTAAAAATGTAACAGTTACGAATGAATGTAACGATTTTAGAAATTCCTAACGAAAAGTTTACACACGCCTATGGAACAAATCGTCCACATGTTGAAAGAATAAATACGAAAGTTTCATACTTTAATTGGTTTTAATAGATATTACCAATGCAAGAGAATCCCTTGATCAAAAGCAGGAGAGAAGATCGTTTGGAAGTGGAAGCTTAAAATCCTGATCCTCTCGTCACTTCATTCATCTCCATCAGTTCCCAGGTTCGAGTCCCAGCTGGGTCAGCGTTGAGATTTATCTCCGCAAAATTTCCCCGCCCTGCCCGCGGTCAGTAGGGGACACCGATGGGCTTGGAAAGGCCGCCGTCCGTCGGATGGGACGTTAAGCCGTGGCCCCGTGTGCGGGAGAGCCATACCCTGTGCACGTTAAAGAACACGCTGGATGGCCTTGACGGGAGGCTACCATCTGTCTCCCAACAGCTATTCCAGTGGGTCCTCTCCCCCAACCTTCTCTGAGCCTTCGGGGTCCATGTGACCTGGCCATTTAGCCCATGGTGTGCAAAAAAGTGCCGCTCAGAGATAAAACAACCCAACGTTAAAGAACACGCTGGATGGCCTTGACGGGAGGCTACCATCTGTCTCCCAACAGCTGTTCCAGTGGGTCCCCTCCCCCAACCTTCTCTGAGCCTTCGGGATCCATGTAACCTGGCCATTTAGCCCATGCTGTGCAAAAAAGTGCCGCTCAGAGGTAAAACAACCCAAACAACAACTCATCTCCATCAGACTTTTTCTTTTAGTTTGTTAACACATAGTGCTGTTAACATATAGGCATTGAAGGGAGGGGTTGCTTTACCCCGCTAGAAAAATTTATTAATAAATTGATTTATGTTCAATATAGCCTTCCCATGGCCGAGTGGTTAGCACGCTTGGCTACTGATCTAAGGTACCTGGGTTCGAGCCCCGGGTAAAGCATGTATGTATGTATGTGTCGTTTTTCTGCAGAGGTCCTGCCATCCTCTCAGACCTTCTACTATGGCATATAAACTGACAGGCTCCTGTCAGACCTCTGTGGCAAGCAGCTGCTTGAGGGGGTATTTATTTTAATATCAGGTGTACCAAAAAGTAACTTTTTTTTGTTTTTTCTGTAAAGAAATCTAAATTTTGGTGTATTTTTAGTTTTATTTTTTAGAAAGTGTATCGTTTATTTTTATTTATTATTATACAAGACATTTTTTTACATATATTTTTAATAATAAGTTCTTTTTTAGTTTCGTTTTCGATCAACCGTTGTCATATTACGGCATGAATGAACCCCCTCAAGCAGCTGCTTGCCACACAGGTCTGACAGGAGCCTGTCAGTTAATATGCCACAGTAGAAGATCTGAGAGGATGGCAGGACCTCAGCAGAAAACAACACGAATATCCATGCCAAACCCCGTGGCTCGAACCCAGGTCAAAGAAGGTCTAAGGAGAAGAAGGCTAGCTTCGCACAAGCGTAAGTGGCGCCGTTCTGCGGAATTTTACCGAAGCTGAACGTGGCAAATTGATGTGCATGCACAAAAACAACTGTAAGGGGTGATCTGCGCATGCGCAGTGCAATCATTTTTTTGAGTCCACCGCAGCTGTGGTTTGTCTTACTCTTGGTATATTTATTGCGATTTAATCAGTGTTTCAAACTGTGTAACACCCATGACTGTTTGGCATAGTGATAGCTGACCCTAAATTTATTCAATGAGTATTTTATCCCGTTCAGGAGTATATTTCACGATACCTGGAAAAGCCGTTGTATGTTTATTTTGAGTAATTTTGCAGAATTTTTAAAATTAATATGTAAATTAATACATTTAATCATCTTGCGAACATGTAAGTCAATGTATGTTGCAGTTTTGTGTTCCCTGGAGCATATCGACATATATAGGTGTCTGCAGTTTGTTCTAATAGTAATTTTTTTTATGGTTGATACGAGAAGTGCCTGCTGCCATCTATTGACAGTTTATACAAGTAAGAAACTCGATGTGACTTTAATTGAAAATATCCTAAATTCTATAAAATATAATTAAACAAAATATGTTGTCTCGCATTAAGCCATAAATTTCAATTTATTATAATATATTAAATATAGTAGAAAGTTCAAAATACAAAAATTTTAATGTTGAGCATAGCTACTACTTGTTTTACAAAATGGGGTTTTATTAAGGAAAATAATTTTAACTAATCCTTGTGAAAAGGAAATCATGATGGTAAAATTTAAGAAATGAACACTTTGAACAGAGTTAAAGTGTATGTAAAATTAGTCACGTGGTGTAAGCCATTGAAAACCTTGCTGGGCGGTGGAAAAATAACGCAAGGAACTGGCTCCTGTCCCTGGCTAGTTGGTTTCACTGCAATACTCGAATTTGCCATGTTTAGAGGGCGCTGCAATCGAAAAGTTTACATTACGTCTATGGAAGCTAGCTCTCTTCTCCCTTAGACACTCCTTGCCCAGGTCCCGCAGATCAGTAGCCAAGCGCGCTAACCACTCGGCCACGGTGTAAATGTTTCTATCTTGAAAACACTGATCTGTTATTTTTTTTTCCTTCAATCCGGTATTTATCTCCGCAAAACTCCCCGCCCTGCCCACGGTCAGTAGGGGACACCGATGGGCTTGAAAAGGTCGCCGTCCGTCGGATGGGACGTTAAGCCGTGGCTCCGTGTGCGGGAGAGACTGTGCACGTCAAAGAACACACTGGATAGCCTTGACGGGAGGCTACCATCTGTCTCCCAACAGCTGTTCCAGTGGGTCCCCTCCCCCAACCTTCTCTGAGCGCTCGGGATCCATGTGACCTGGCCATTTAGCCCATGTTGTGCAAAAAAGTGCCGCTCAGAGGTAAAACAATCCAAGCCTTATAAAAATTCTTTCCGGTGCCTATGCATGACCACACTAAGGAAATATGGGACGAACTAGAATATTATGTGGTGCTATGTAAGATGACCCATGATAGCGATATTGAACATTTATAATCTTTTTCGAGTATGTAAAAAGTTTTAAAAAGTGTTCTTTCAAAATATGTAGGATTTGCTGATGTTGGATTTGCTTCTTTGAACGGTTTGATAAAATTTGATTAATGATTTTTTTTTTAAGTTTGATGAAAGAGATTGGTAAAATTAAAAAAAAAAGAAGTTTGTTGAAATACATGTACTGTATGAATTCATGGATTTCTCTGAGATGCAGGGCGATGGTTGATTTATCGCCCTAAATCACAACAGGCTCATAATCTGCAATTCCCAAGTCATTAAGGAACTTTTAATCTATAATTCCCACATTCACTGCAGACTTGTCATCTGCAATTCTCAGGTTTGAATCCCACCATGCACGTTAAAGATCAGTCTGGATGGCCTTGACGGGGGGTACCATCTGTGCCCTAACAGGTATCCAATGGGTACCTTCCCCTAACCTTCTCTGAGCTCTTATGATCATTATGATCTGGCCATTTAGCCCATCATGTGAAAAAAGTGCCGCTCAGGGGCAAAACAACCCAACCTTCTTCAACTTTCTATGAGCCTTTGGGGTCCTTGTGACTTGGCCATTTAGCCCATTGTCTGCAAAAGCTTTTCTCTTAGGGTTAAAACAATTAAATAATACAAAAAATAAATAACATAAATTAAATTATTAATAACAATTAAATAATATAAAAAATAAAATAATTGCCACAGAGATCTGACAGGAGCCTGTCAGTTTATATGCCACAGTAGAAGGTCTGAGAGGATGGCAGGACCTCAGCTGAAAAACGACACATACATCCATGCCTTACCCGGGGCTCGGACCCAGGTCCCTTACATCAATAGCCAAGCGTGCTAACCACTCGGCTACGGGATGGCAAACGCCTCTCTTAAAAGATCCACCAGGATCCTTAAATTCGACCAGGATTCGCACGCCATGGCTTAAGAACCACTAAAAGATTTTTCAAGGAATTTCGGAAGTAAATTCTTTAAAGCCGCACCACACGGACCCATTTTCCAACGCTCCAATCCCTAAGTGGCTCATACCAACTGTTCCTAATCCTCTTTAATGAGCTTTACACCGGGGACGGCATCGCGACTTGGGGGAAATTTGGCGTTCCGTGCCTGTTGGAATTCCAGCGACAATCCACCCTCTTCGCCTGTCTCTTCCATAACCTTGAGGGGTGTTTGAAGGTTGAAGAAGAACCACGTGGTGTCTTTTGGTGATAAGCGCCTGCGCAATGAGGAGATACTGGAACGGCGCAAAGACTCCGTGTGGATGTAAATCAATTAGAGTTCACACGCTTAATCCGGCAAATAAGTTTGGGTTGGTGATTAGCATTGGCGTCTTGTGAGCGAAAATGTGTACTTGTGGAACGGGCTTTAGAGCGAATTCTTGATATTTATGAAACTCTCTTGTGTTGCGATCTTAAGCAACCACGGCAATTCCCGATTCCGCCTATACGACACTACCAGTTATGAAAAGCCGTGCTATCTAGAGCCGGGGGCAAGGAATACGCCCTATAGGCGCACCTCAACCCCAGCCTCTCATGGCAGCAGTCCTATAGAAGGAAAGCTGACCACCGGAAGAAACCTAACTTTAATCTATTCCCTGGTTAGCCATGAATAGACTAACCGGTTCTATCCAATTTCGATCGGCACCCGGGGTGGAGACTCTTAGTAAGACCCAGACTTTTTTGAGGGCTCGTACTTACTAGGCGGGCTCAGACCGTTCAGCAGAGCCCTCGAACTGCTCACCCAGAGCACCTGATGTTGAGGCCTCGGACACCGTCACCATCCAACCGGTCTTCCGACCGGTCAGCGGCATCGTCGGCTTCGGTTGGCCTTGGCTATGTCCAACCGGGGGACCAATCCGGTAGGCACAGCCTTCGACCGGTTTGCCAGGCCCTAGGCCCCCCCCCCCCCCACCACGACCAGGTGGTCCCCTATTGGGGGGGGGGGGTGATATTTATGAACCAGTGAACTTCAGGTTCGTGCAAATGTCTTCAGGTGCTTTCATTCTGAATTAATTTTCACTGAATAAATAGCGAATCTTTGGAGACGCGGGGATTGTAGTAGGCCATTATCTATTGTTTTGTTTGAAATGTCCATTAATTTAACTCCATTTTAACGACTGTCATAATATTACAGAGAGAATACATTTCAGACAATTAATCTGCTTGTCTTGTCAATACTATAATTTATGGATAATTCGCACTTAAAACATGTTTGGAAGTAATCTGATTATCAGGCTTAGAGTTGACACAGTTTCCGACGCAAATTAAATATTTTATATTTGATGTTTATGTAGAGATTAGTGGCAACAGCATCGATAACGACGTCAGCGAGGTGTTTCACTCGGACGTCACTTTGCTCGCCGTTAGGCAATTAAGCCTTTAGCAGATATTCCCCCACTGAGTGCATATTAATGATCAATCAAGATTGCATTCCTCTTTGCCATTACAGGTATTCACATTTAATTTGCAGTTTGTTGCCATGTCTGAAGTTCAGATGGGGCGGGGGTGGCTCAGTCGGTAGCGCGCCAGGCTCGTAATCTGTAGTTCCCAGGTTCGAGTCCCAGCTGGGTCAGCGTTGAGATTTATCTCCGCAAAATTTCCCCGCCCTGCCCACGGTCAGTAGGGGACACCGATGGGCTTGGAAAGGCCGCCGTCCGTCGGATGGGACGTTAAGCCGTGGGCCCGTGTGCGGGAGAGCCATACCCTGTGCACGTTAAAGAACATTCTGGATGGCCTTGACGGGAGGCTACCATCTGTCTCCCAACAGCAATTCCAGTGGGTCCCCTCCCGCAACCTTCTCTGAGCCTTCGGGGTCCTTGTGGCCTGGCCATTTAACCCATGGTGTGCAAAAAAGTGCCGCTCAGAGGTAAATCCAATCCAATCTGAAGTTCACACTGGAACACAATCGGAAATTCCGCCATTTTTTTTGCTCGTGTTGGAAAAAACAAATCAGTAGTTGCTTTCAAATGGTCTTCTGCGAATCCGAAACCCTCAATTTAAGAAACAAATGAAAAAATGAAATATTGCATCAGTTAGGGTTTTGTCCCTTAAAATGGCTAAAGAAAGAAAATTCAAAGTCTGATGTCATTTAAATTTTTTTAAATTTAAATTTAATTTTTCGTTTCTCCTCTAAACCAGGTCCGTCTAATCCGCTACTCATTGTAAAAAAAACTTGCTGATCGATATCAATCGGCTGAATCTGTCTTTTACACATCTATATATAGTAAGTATAATCAATATACTGAATTATGGCAGATTTCTTCTAATTTTTGAACAAGCATTTTCAGATGCATAACTGAACGGTTTTGTCAATTCATAGTACAGTCGTTCAAAAAAATATCCGAACACCATGGTTGATTACAGAATTCAGAAAAAATATCTGGCAACGATTTTTTTAGAAATTAGTGATCTGGCAGAATTCAGAAAAAATATCTGCCAACGATTTTTTTTAGAAATTATGGCAACCTTCGTGTCACGTGACACGAAGGTTGCCAGATCACTCATTTCTAAAAAAATCGTTGCCAGATATTTTTTTCTGACTTCTGTAATCAACCATGATGTTCGGATACTTTTTTGAGAGACTGTAGGTGGTCATATTATTTTGATACTAGATCGTGTGGGCTCACTCACGGAAATATTGAGCGTGCGCAGTTACCGTTCACAGCAAACTGGAGCGTGTGCAGTTACTGCACACGCTCCAGTTTGCTGTGAACGGTAACTGGAGCGTGTACAGTTGCTGTACACGCTCCAGATATTTTTCCTGAATTCTGTAATCACGTGACGCGAAGGCTGCCAGATCGTTAATTTCTAAAAAAATCGTTGCCAGATATTTTTTTTTTATTCTGTAATCAATCTAATTATTTTAATTTTTTTTGCGGAAAAAATTATTTTTGTTGATGACGGGACTCAGACTCAAATCTCTCCAGATTGTTCGAACCACTAAACTAGAACAAATCACGACAAAATCAACTTTTTAATTAAGATATAGTCTTGATTCCCTTAAAAATAGTGCCATTCTTCGTTTTCAAGTACAGAAGTTTTCCTGCGGCTCTTTAAGAACATAGTTTTTTGCTAGCTGCTCTTTAAGAATATAACTTTTTTACTATCGGCTCTTTACTAAATTCGGGTTGGAAGGGCCTGACTTAAAAAACTTAAACCTCCATAGAACGTAGTGTAAACGATAGCTCCTTTTTTTGTGACTCAGCTAAGAACTTTCTCGTTGACTACCAGAAAAACACAAAGCTGATGATAGCAGTTTATTATTCATAAATTTCTAAAGGATAGGCAATCTAAAAAATGAAAAAAAAATTAACTATGCTGCTGCCTTCCTGTGAAAGGAAATCAAAAAGCTTCATTTATTCCCCGTGGGGCGGGGGTGGCTCAGTCGGTAGCGCGCCAGGCTCGTAATCTGTTCCCAGGTTCGAGTCCCAGCTGGGTCGGCGTTGAGATTTATCTCCGCAAAATTCCCCGCCCTGCCCACGGTCAGTAGGGGACACCGATGGGCTCGGAAAGGCCGCCGTCCGTCGGATGGTTAAGCCGTGGCCCCGTGTGCGGGAGAGCCCATACCCTGTGAACGTTAAAGAACACGCTGGATGGCCTTGACGGGAGGCTACCATCTGTCTCCCAACAGCTTTTTCCAGTGGGTCCCCTCCCCCAACCTTCTCTGAGCCTTCGGGGTCCATGTGACCTGGCCATTTAGCCCATGGTGTGCAAAAAAGTGCCGCTCAGAGGTAAAACAACCCAACCCAAATATTCCCCCGTATTTGCTTTATTCTCAGCTACTTCCATTAAAAAGGTTTGGTTGGTTGGTTTACCTCTGAGTGGCACTTTTTTGCACACCATGGGCTAAATGGCCAGGTCACATGGACCCCGAAGGCTCAGAGAAGGTTGGGGGAGGGGACCCACTGGAACAGCTGTTGGGAGACAGATGGTAGCCTCCCGTCAAGGCCATCCAGCGTGTTCTTTAACGTGCACAGGGTATGTCTCTCCCGCACACGGAGCCACGGCTTAACGTCCCATCCGACGGACGGCGGCCTTTCCAAGCCCATCGGTGTCCCCTACTGACCGTGGGCAGAACGGGGAATTTTGCGGAGATAAATCTCAACGCTGACCCAGCTGGGACTCGAACCTGGGAACTACAGATTACGAGCCTGGCGCGCTACCGACTGAGCCACCCCCGCCCCCCATTAAAAAGGAAACGTGCATATTGCATTTCGCGTGACTGGAGAGATTATCCGTATGATCAGAATCGTAGCTTGTTCATTTTCAGAAGCAACTGCGACATTTATTGTTAGTTATTCGGTGCACATTGAATAGAAAACAATTCCTGGATTGCGTATATTTCAGCCTTCAATTAGTGTAATTGGAGAGATATCTTTTTGTCCCTATTGCTCGCTGTTGTGGGATCGAAATAATGAATGTGATGATTATGACGTAGATTGACTTTTCCGTTGGTAATTATTTTTTTCCCTCTGTTTTGAGCATCTTTCTTTTGCTTTTTGGAAATTGTGAATGAAAAAGAAAATATGCAAATCGGTTAAAAAGCGCTTCGAAAGATTGGTGTTCGTCAACCGGTGACGCAATGCCCAAGCGCTACAATAAAAAGAAGATTTTTAATACTTTTATCTAAGGCGTCAGTAGAATTTTTCTCATTATAGGTAAAAAATGGGATTTTATATTAGGAGAGATAAAGCGTTTTACTTCTGAGTAACACTTTTTTCACTCAAGAAGATCTCTTGCACAATGTAATGGTTCTCATACACATTGGGTTGTTGTGTTGTTTTATCTGAGCGGCACTTTTTTGCACACCACGGGCTAAATGGCCAGGTCACAAGGACCCCAAAGGCTCAGAGAAGGTTGGGGGAGGGGACCCACTGGAACAGCTGTTGGGAGACAGATGGTAGCCTCCCGTCAAGGCCCTCCAGCGTGTTCTTTAACGTGCACAGGGTATGGCTCTCCCGCACACGGGGCCACGGCTTAACGTCCCATCCGACGGACGGCGGCCTTTCCAAGCCCATCGGTGTCCCCTACTGACCGTGGGCAGGGCGGGGAATTTTGCGGATCTCATACACATGGTAATGGCTCTCTTGTACAAGATAAAGGCTTTCTTGCACAAGGTAATTTCCCTCTTACACAGGGTAATTGCTCTCTCGCACAAGGTAAAGGCTCTCTTGCCAAGGTAAGGGTTTTTTTGCACATGATAATGGCTCTCTTCCACAAGATAAGGACTCTCTTGCACAATGTAATTGCTCTCTTACACAGGGTAATGGCTCTCTCGTAAAGGATTCTCTTGCACGAGATAAGGACTCTTTTTGCACATGGTAATGGTTCTCTTCCACAAGAAAAACTCTATTGCACAAGGTAATTGCTCTCTTACACAGGGTAATGATTCTATTGCACAGAGTAATTGCTCTCTTACACAGGGTAATGGCTCTATTGCACAGGGTAATAGCTTTCTCGCACAAGGTAAAGGCTCTCTTGCATGAGGGAAAGACTCTCTTGCACAAGGTAAGGGCTTGTTTGCACATGGTAATGACTCTCTTCCCCAAGATAAAGACTCACTTGCACACGGTAATTGCTCTCTTATACAGGGTAATGACTCTGTTACACAGGGCAATGGCTCTCTCGCAAAGGTAAAGATTCTCTTGCACGAGGTAAGGACTCTTTTGCACATGGTAATGGCTGTCTTCCACAAGAAAAAAACTCTCTTGCACAAGGTAATGCTCTCTTGCACATGATAAAGGCTCTCTCGTACAAAATAATGGTTCTCCTGCACGCGAGATCGCCGCTCAACACTCCAACTGATAGCCGGCGGCCTCTCCAAGCCAATATATATCCTCTTTCCAACCAAGAACGAAGCCGAGATTATCAGAAAAAATGTCCACAGTGGAGACTCGAAACTAAATATATCAGTTTTTGAAACAAACTCTTTTACTTCAGTATTATTACTTTCTCTCATATATATCAACATCAATAAATAAGTATTTTTTTCCTGAAATTTTGAAAAACCCTATTCCAAAAAA
The DNA here is from genome assembly GCA_038380435.1 of Ryuthela nishihirai. Taxonomy (NCBI): domain Eukaryota; kingdom Metazoa; phylum Arthropoda; class Arachnida; order Araneae; family Heptathelidae; genus Ryuthela; species Ryuthela nishihirai. The sequence goes on from JAWZYU010000013.1 coordinate 21,911,993, forward strand.
AAAAAAAGAATTATCTGCATTTTCCCTCTTATTTGTTCTTCGGAGACAAAATACCAGAAAAATGCATAAATAATTTCATAAATATTATTTTTCTGCTCAGCATTGACATTTTTATGATATATTTAAGAAGGCATCTCTTTTAAATTCTTATAGATAATTTCTTTTTTTTAATAAGATTTGCGAGCCCTGTGCATTAGAATCTGTCATACCTTATGCTTCACGTCGAAATTTTTTTTCTGTTTTTACTTCAGTATCCTCTGCATTTCATGCTTCTTTCCATTTTGCGTCTATGAAATCCCGGAGCATTCTCTCAGGATGACTTTGATCCATAGGAAAAGATGAAGAAATAAAAGCTAAGGTGGATTCTGAGCATCTCTTCACTCGAAAGCTTTTTCGCGGCATGGCAACTCTCTCTCTGAGCTGCGGAAGGAAAATTCTATTTTATGCTGTAAAACGAGAACTTAATAAAAGATAAAAAAAAAATCGAACCTCTTTCAAGAATGGAAGAGAGAAGAAAATATATCGAAAGTATTTTTTCTTTTACTTTTTAGTTCTCATGAACTCTCATGATAGCTTATTGGAATTATTTGAGGCTGTTTTGTTTAGTTTGGCGCAAAAGATTTGGATTGTATTGTTTTACCTCTGAGCGGCACTTTTTTGCACACCATGGGCTAAATGGCCAGGTCACATGGACCCCGAAGGCTCAGAGAAGGATTGTTGGAGGGGACCCACTGGAACAGCTGTTGGGAGACAAATGGTAGCCTCCCGTCAAGGCCATCCAGCGTGTTCTTTAACGTGCATAGGGTATGACTCTCTCGCACACGGGGCCACTGCTTAACGTCCCATCCGACGGACGGCGGCCTTTACCAAGCCCATCGGTGTCCCCTACTGACCGTGGGCAGGGCGGGGAATTTTTGCGGAGATAAATCTCAACGCTGACCCAATTTTTGCGGAGATAAATCTCAACGCTTCCCAGGTTCGAGTCCCACGCGGGACAGCGTCGAGATAAATCTCAACGCTGTCCCGCGTGGGACTCGAACCTGGGAACTACAGATTACGAGCCTCGCGCGCTACCGACTGAGCCACCCCCGCCCCCGCCCCAAAGATTTGGATGTTTTATTGATCTTTGGAACGACTTGTGCTTGTCTGCCAATATCTATTATTTTGCCCTAATTTCTTATCTGCAGTTTTCATTTTTGTGTAAGTTGTTGGTTCTCTATTTAGAGGGGGGGGGGGGGGGGGAATCGTAATGTTGGGTTGTTTTACCTCTGAGCGGCACTTTTTTGCACACCATGGACTAAATGGCTAGGTCACATGGACCCCGAAGGCTCAGAGAAGGTTGGGGTAGGGGACCCACTGGAACAGCTGTTGGGAGACAGATGGTAGCCTCCCGTCAAGCCCATCCAGCGTGTTCTTTAACGTGCACAGGGTATGGCTCTCCCGCACACGGGGACACGGCTAAACGTCCCATCCGACGGACGGCGGCCTTTCCAAGCCCATTGGTAGACTCGTAATGTACACTTCCCAGGTTCGAGTCCCACCCGGGCCAGCGTTGAGATTTATCTCCGCTAAAAAAAACCACTCTGCCCTTGGTGTGAAAGGGAAACCGATGAGCTAGGAAAGGCTGCCGTCCGTCGGATGGGACGTTAAGCCGTGACTCCGTATGCAAAAGAGCTATACTCTGTACAATTAAGATAACTCCTTGATGGACCTGGCGAGAGGTTTCCATTCGTCTGCGATACAGTTGTCCAGTGTGTCTCCTTCCTCCAACATTCCCTGAGTCCTTGGGGTCCTTGTAACCTGGCCATTTAGCCCATTGTAAGCAAAAAGTTCCACTCAGAGGTAAAACAACCCATAAATTTTTCAATTTAGGATTTTTTTTTACTTATTCTTTTCAGTAGCGTAGGTATAATATTGCAGAGAATGCGACCTCACCCGTGTACAGACATGATACAGTCGCTCAGAAAAGTATCCGAACACTATGGTTGATTACAGAATTCAGAAAAAATATTTGGCAACGATTTTTTTTTTAGAAATGAGTGATCTGGCAACCTTCGTGTCACGTGACACGAAGGTTGCCAGATCACTTATTTCTAAAAAAAAATCGTTGCCAGATATTTTTTCTGAATTCTGTAATCAACCATAGTGTTCGGATACTCTTTTGAGCGACTGTAGGTGGTCATCTTATTTTGATACTAGATCGTGTGGGCTCACTCACGGAAATATTGAGCGTGTGCAGTTACCGTTCGTAGCAAACTGGAGCGTGTGCAGTAACTGCACACGCTCCAGTTTGCTGTGAACGGTAACTGGAGCGTGTGCAGTTGCTGTACACGCTCCAGATATTTTTCCTGAATTCTGTAATCACGTGACACGAATGTTGCCAGATCACTCATTTCTAAAAAAATCGTTGCCAAATATTTTTTCTGAATTCTGTAATCAATCATAGTGTTCGGATACTTTTTTCAGCGACTGTACATGACCCACATCTTTTTCTACCTTTTATCAGTCTCCACCCCATGTTAATAGATTTCGTGCGTTACAAGTTCAGTCGCAAAACTCGTTCATAATTCTGTCTTTAAACAAATTTCCTTGTCGGTGTTGTAGTAATTGGAGTAGAATTTTTACTAATGATATGAGTTGGATTGTTTTACCTCCTGCGCGGCACTTTTTTGCACACCATGGGCTAAATGGCCAGGTCACATGGATCCCGAAGGCTCAGAGAAGGTTGGTGGAGGGGACCCACTGGAACAGCTGTTGGGAGACAGATGGTAGCCTCCCGCCAAGGCCATCCAGCGTGTTCTTTAACGTGCACAGGGTATGGCTCTCCCGCACACGGGGCCACGGCTTAACGTCCCATCCGACAGACAGCGGCCTTTCCAAGCCCATCGGTGTCCCCTACTGACCGTGAGCAAGGCGGGAAATTTTGTGAAGATAAATCTCAACGCTGACCCAGCTGGGACTCGAACCTGGGAACTACAGATTACGAACCTGGCGCGCTACCGACTGAGCCATCCCCGCCCCGCTAATGATATGACTCCTGAATTTCATATCTACTTATTTTTCTTAAATAGCTAAGTGTAGCGCCAAATTTATTATGGTAGCCTCTATTGGAATTAATTTGACGCTACACTTAGCTATTTAAGAAAAATATCTTAAGTAATCAATAATCTCTATTGGATAAAAGTGCCGCTAAGATAGATTTATTCTCAGAATAAGCTGTAGCATTACATTTACATGTTTTTGCCTTAGAATTGAAATTACAATGAAATATATACAATCTTGTAAATCTTAGATACACAATTTTAAAGCATTACATTTTTTAATATGTATTCTTCTTTATACATAGTTTCTCCAATAAAAATCATATTTTCATTCGCACCAATATATATAAAATCTTAATATTATATTTCATTACTGTTTTATAATTTTACCTACATTTTTCAGTAAAAGTGTGAGAAAAAATGTTGAGAGTTCGACGAGAGTAAAAACTCGCTTGTGGAAGAAATTTAATAGTTATGTTGTAATGAAAATGAAAAGGCAACATGATTCCGTTTCGTATTTCCTCACATTTTGCTAACTTGATCATGAAAATCAAAGTAAAATATTCACCAATTTATAAGTTCGAAAATTACCATTAAGAATAAATGAAATAAAACAACTTTACTGAGTTGAAAAAAAAATAAATACCCCCTCAAGCAGCTGCTTGCCACAGCGATCTGACAGGAGCCTGTCAGTTTATATGCCATAGTAGAAGGTCTGTGAGGATGGCAGGACCTCTGCAGAAAAACGACACAAACAGCCATGCTTTACCCGGAGCTCGAACCCAGGTCCCTTAACAGAAATAAAATATAAAATTCTATAATGAAATTGTTCGTAAATAAATGATTCAGTTGAGCACTTTAATAACAACTTTGCATCTAATGAAATTATATTACATTTAATTCTCTTTTAATTCTAAAACATAGTCTCAATATTCTCCACATTTAAAAATCCATTTTCTTAATTCCTTAAAGAAAATATTATCATTCCTTATTCCTTTAATGTACTCTGCTAAACAGTTAAAAAACTTCGGTGCCAAATAGACGTAATGTTTTTCAAGAATAGTTTTGTACCTTTTTAAATCAAGAATAAAAAAAATTTTTGACAGTCGGGTATTCTTTTCAAAAGGTCGGGTATTCTTTTCCGTAAGGTTTGACATAAAAATTATTCCTTATATATTCCTGTACCTGAAACGGGGGTGGCTCAGTCGGTAGCGCGCCAGGCTCGAATCTGTAGTTCCCAGGTTCGAGTCCCAGCTGGGTCAGCGTTGAGATTTATCTCCGCAAAATTCCCCGCCCTGCCCACGGTCAGTAGGGGACACCGATGGGCTTGGAAAGGCCACCGTCCGTCGGATGGGACGTTAAGCCGTGGCCCCGTGTGCGGGAGAGCCATACCCTGTGCACGTTAAAGAACACACTGGATGGCCTTGACGGGAGGCTACCATCTGTCTCCCAACAGCTGTTCCAGTGGGTCCCCTCCCTCAATCTTCTCTGAGCCTTCGGGGTCCATGTGACCTGGCCATTTAGTCCATGGTGTGCAAAAAAGTGTCGCTCAGAAGTAAAACAATCTGTACCTGAAACACATATAATTTCCTTATTTGTAAAATACATAATTCATTGTAATACATTTGCAACGCTTTCTAATTTTCTCAGCTTCATCTAATTATGTGGTTCTGCAGAGTGTAACGATTTGATTGTTGTCAAATAAACTCCACCCCACTCTAATAAACCATATAGCAAAGCTAAAAACGATAACTTATTTCGTTTAAAAGAAGATAATACTTTAGACGCCTTCTATTGATCAAATCTTACCTAATATCTAAAAATTTTAATCGAGTATCTTGAAATAAGGGAGACACTATCATAGAACAAAGGAACAACGCTCGCCTGAGCCCTTGAGTCTCAAAGGGTTCCTACCCAAGTAATAATTCTCCTGAACAAGGTAATGACTCTCCTGAAAAATGCGATACTCTTGTGCACGAGGTAATGGATCTCCTGCGCAATATAATGGCTCTCCTGCACAAGGAAAAAGTTTCCTTTTCATATTTTCCCTATGTGGAAAAGAATCAAGAAGTTTCTCTCACTGAATATCTCTGGACAGTCCACCACAGAAAAGTTCATATCTCTACCATATAAATAAAAAATAAATACCCCCTCAAGCAGCTGCTTGCCACAGAGGTCCGACAGGAGCCTGTCAGTTTATATGCCAAAGTAGAAGATCTGAGAGGATGGCAGGACCTCAGCAGAAAAACGACACATACAACCATGCCTTACCCGGGGCTCGAACCCAGGTCCCTAAGATCAGTAGCCAAGGGGGCTAACCACTCAGCCATGGGACGGCTTTCCATATATTGATTCTTTTAAATTTTCTCATTTTCCACACATAGTGCCCATTAACGATGCAAATAAAAACAACGGAAGGTTCGAAAAATGTGAATAAAAATATTTCATTAGTACTTATTTAACTCAAAAAGAAATTTTCAATTTTCTCTTAGATCAAAAAAGTTGCGTTCCCCCCACCCTGGGGTAAGGAAGTTAACAATTCATTGTTGTCGATTCAAACCTCGTGTTCCCTCACACTCCACCATCAAAATTTTAATTTTTTAACATAAATACATCGTTTACAATATTCTTTTAAAATTTTGCATTTTTTAAATTATCTCATAGTTAGAGTGCATCACATAAAATTTCGAATAATGTGAATTCGTAATACATCATCAATACCTATCCAACAAAAATTTCAAAGCTAACTTTGAAAACAAAAAAAAGTTTAATGCTTACAGCGAGATAGAGAAAGAACAAAAAATGTTATTGAGGTTTTTTTTTTTTAAAGTGTTCTAGAGAGAATCGTAGCGTGCTCTCACTTAGCAAAACCCAATTATCTAACTCTGGGTAACGGCTCCTTCAGAGCAAAAGCCATTTAATTATTGGACGATAAAACTGAGAGAAACTGCAGAAGAATTTTTTTTAAATTATTCTCCCTTATTAAAACATTCAGTCAAATGAAATTATAAAAAAATTCTCCTTAAATTATGTATGGAACATCGACATTCATTTCATGCCCATTCTGGTATAAATAAGAGGCATTTTTATCCTAACTTTTTAGTTCCGTGTGGAATTTGTATGAACATTCATAAAGAAAATTAATTCCCTTGATTAATACCAAAGACTGCAAATATCTTTCTGCACGTGCATGTATTATATATAGAAACCCAAAGACATCGATAAAGACACGTGCCTAGCAAAATAATCTGCACTTTGCAAATCCTCCTCTAATTGGGTCTCAAAGTGTGGATGACAGTAAATTCTGCAACCATTGGCATTAAGTCCCTCGTCGTACTTATTACGAACGAAATCTCCTGTGGAATTTATCGGAAGGAGTTTTAACTAAAAAAAAAATACACAAAGGATTCTCTATTCTTGAAATTTTGGTAATTACAATGATACATCGAATACTTTTCTTTTTTTAACTTTCAAAAAAAAAAGTAGATTGAAAACAGATCGGCAGCAAAAGATCTTGCTAATGAGATGTCTGCCCTCGATGATTAATTAGTGACTGATATTATTTTTAGAACGCACAAGTCAGTCCGGAATATGAATTAGAAAGATGGCAGTCTTACGCTAAACAAGAGTTGGGTTGGATTGATTTACCTCTGGGGGGGAATTTTATTGCAGACAAGGGGCTAAATGGCCAGGTCACATGGACCCCGAAGGCTCAGAGAAAGTTGGGGGAGGGGACCCACTGGAATAGCTGTTGGGAGACAGATGGCAGCCTCCCGTCAAGGGCCATCCAGCGTGTTCTTTAACGTGCACAGGGTATGTCTCTCCCGCACACGGGGCCAAGGCTTAACGTCCATTCCGATGGACGGCGGCCTTTCCAAGCCCATCGGTGTCCCCTACTGACCGTGGGCAGGGCGGGGAATTTTGCGGAGGCTAAACAAGAGAAAGGATAACGAAAACCTAGATGACGCAGTAGATGCAATTTTAAACAAAGTTTAATTTAGTGAATAACAGATTTCTGAGACACGTGGATGCAAATACAGAATAAATAAATAAAAAAACAATATACTTATAATAGAATATTTACTTTATTAATTAACAAATATAAAAAAAGCTGTACTGGATTTTTAAATCAAAATTAAACCATAAAATAAGTCAAAATCAATTAATTTTAGTTGCTAAGATACTTGGGATAATAATGATTTTTTTTTCTTATTGTGGAAAAACTACTGACGTACTTACAAGCAATTCTTCTTCTATATTTCTAGATTTGAATCCTCATTGCTCCAATGTTAATGATTTTCCCTACTAATCCCCGTTCTGCTCTAGGGAAGGAAAACTGACTGATTTGGGAAGGAAATCTTACATCGGATGATGCGTTAAATGATGGCGCTGGATGAAGGATTTGGGAAGGAAATCTTACATCGGATGGTGCGTTAAATGATGGCATTGGATGACGGATTGGGTTGTTATACCTCTGAGTGGCACACAAAGGGCTAAATGGTCAGGTCATAAAGACCCAAAGGGATTCAGGATTGGATAGGAGAATGAATGTAAGGAGACAGGACTGGAGATTTCTTAGGAGACAGATGGCCTTTCAAAGCCATCCAACTTTTTCTTTAACGTACAGTCGCTCAAAAAAGTATCCAAACACTATGGTTGATTACAGAATTCAGAAAAAATATCTGGCAAAGATTTTTTTTTGCAAATTAGCGATCTGGCAACCTTCGTGTCACGTGATTACAGAATTCAGGAAAAATATCTGGAGCGTGTGCAGCAACTGTACACGCTCCAGTTACCGTTCACAGCAAACTGGAGCGTGTGCAGTTACTGCACAATATCCAGTTTGCTGAACGGTAACTGCACACGCTCAATATTTCCGTGAGTGAGCCCACACGATCTAGTATCAAAATAATATGACCACTTACAGTCGCTCAAAAAAGTATCCGAACACTATGGTTGATTACAGAATTCAGAAAAAATATCTGGCAACGATGTTTTTAGAAGTTAGTGATCTGGCAACCTTCGTGTCACGAGAATTATTCACCTTATCCAACGACGCAATATTAATAGACCGTACTTTGTTGTCTGCCATTAGATCTGACACCTGTCACAGTCAACTACATAGTTCAATTGGTAGGAACTGAAAGTTACTAAATAATGGCAACCACCACAACGTGGGACGGTTAGCGTGCTTGGCAACCAAACAGAGATATCCAAGTTTGAGCTACTGATAAAGTCTGGAAGTTTCTGTGCTGTCTTTCTGTTAAGGTTTCGCCATCCCCTAAAATTTCCTATCTGGCGAATTGCACTGACAAGCTCCTGTCAGAGTTATCTGGCAAGCAGCTGCTTGAGGAGGTTGATTGTTTGTTTGGAGTTTTATGGCGCGAGAACAACAGAAACTGTGTTGTGCAAACTAGATTAAATAAAAAGGTAAAGGACATCGATCGAACTGACAACCAAAGTTAAGATCAACATACGGTGAAGACGAAAGCAAAAAAAAATCGTATAGGACACAATAATAAAGAAAAGTGGATAACAACAAATACTGGGCATAAAAACAGGAGTGAAAAAATACTCCTGCTTGAGGGGGAATTTAGGGGGGTTTTTTACCACATAATTTAAATAAGGTGGATATCTGTTTAAATTTCGTTTCGTGGAAAGTGTGATTCAGTTAATCTGAATGGTTGCAATCTTGAACAGGTGTCACAGTTTAATTATCTTATGAGCTATGTAACTGATACTGGTGATGTGCGGCATGAGATTAACAGACGAATAGGGATTGCTGCAGGGACTTTTAAGAATCTATGGAGAGTGTGGAGAAATAGGCGTATACACTAAAGACTAAAATTAGACTGTATAATAGTTTGGTTCTCTCTAGGGTTAGTTATGGTAGTGAAACTTGGACACTTTGTAAACAAGATAACAGGAAACTAGATGCTTTTGATTCCAGATGCTTACGCAGTATCTTGGGCATTAGGTGGTTCAACTTTGTAAGTAATGATGCGGTTAGGCAAAGGAGTTGGCAACCTCCTTTAAGCAGCATATTCTGCAGAGAGTGACTCCGTTGGTTTGGCCATATTGCCTGTATGGATAATTATAATTAGCGAATAGGGTTATGAACAATGTGCCTAAAGGCCTCAGAAAGAGGGGGAGACCTAGGATGCGGTGGGCAGACAATGTCAAACAGGACCTTGTTAGAATTGGTGTGCAGTGGCCAGATGCAGTAGATGTAGCTCAGGGCAGACTTGCTTGGAGAATAAATTGCACGGTCTGGTTGGACCTCCGTAGCCCATGGCTGCTTGAGAATGATGATGATGAAGGTTAGTTCCTGTGTGGTGATCAATACAAAAAAAGACGGAACAATATAAGCTTATTGTTTATTTAATTACAATAAAACACAGATTTATTTCCGACACTGAAAATTGATTTTTTTTAATGTTTTGTAACGAACGTTTACATAAAAAGAAAAGATCTTGCACATTTTAAATGCAAAGTTAATGAAGAAATGGATGATGCCTGAAGAAGCTTTCCAATTGAGAAATTTATGAAAAGTAAGTAATTTATTTGATACACAACACTCAGGTATATAAGACAAAAACTATCATACAGTGAAATTTACAAAAACAGATTTCAGGGCAAAAGTTCTTCTGTTTTGAACATGAATCTTAGCATACAAAACAATTTACACTTAATGTAATTAAAATAATTTATCAGAGAATTAGTACTAGTGATTGTAATATCATTATCACATAATTCAACTCGAGTATTCCTCGCTTGTGAGTTTATTAATCAAATCAATTTGCATCAGTGGTGTCTGTATTTAAATTTACTAGCATTGTTATCCTACTAATAAAGTGAAATTTTTATGTCAAGTAACCAATGTGCGTACGCGTACTATCAGTAGACGATTAATTTAGCCACATGTATAATAATAATAATATCTGGAATAATAATAGTTAGAAAATATTTAACATTGGGGGGGGGGGGAGGCTTCCGAATTATCTACAATCAACTCTTGGCGGAGCTCTCAGTTGAAACGAGTTAGCCTCGATGTTTCTGCGAATTTCATTCATTGATTTATTCAGTGCAGAAATTAACTTTCTCACAAAAGGCATTTTACAACTAATTTACATATCCAATTTACATATATATATTCCTTAGGTTGGGTTGTTTTACCTCTGAGCGCCACTTTTTTGAACACCATGGGCTAAATGGCCAGGTAATATGGACCCCGAAGGCTCAGAGAAGGTTGGGGGAGGGGACCCACTGGAACAGCTGTTGGGAGACAGATGGCAGCGTCCCGTCAGGGCCATCCAGCGTGTTCTTTAACGTGCACAGGGTATGGCTCTCCCGCACACGGGGCCACGGCTTAACGTCCCATCCGACGGACGGCAGCCTTTTCAAGCCCATCGGTGTCCCCTACTGGCCGTGGGCAGGGCGGGGAAATTTTGCGGAGATAAATCTCAACGCTGACCCAGCTGGGACTCGAACCTGGGAACTACAGATTACGAGCCTGGCGTGCTACCGACTGAGCCACCCCCGCCCCATATTCCTTAGGTGATTTGGTATGGAATTAAGTTTTTTCTATGTTAAATATACATATATATATTATGTTTTTTTTTTTGGTATTTTTTTTGACACTCTGTTAATACTAATTCCTTTGGGTTGGGTTGTTTCACCTCTGAGCGGCACTTTTTTTGCCCACCATGGGCTAAATGGCCAGGTCACAAGGACCCCGAAGGCCCAGAGAAGGTTGGGGGAGGGGACCCACTGGAACAGCTGTTGGTAGACAGATGGTAGCCTCCCGTCAAGGCCATCCAGCGTGTACTTTAACGTGCACAGGGTATGGCTCTTCCGTACACGGGATCACGACTTAACGTCCCATCCGACGGACGGTGGCATTTCCAAGCCTATCGGTGTCCCCTACTGACCGTGGGCAAGGCGGGGAATTTTGCGGAACTATTTCCTTTGACAACCTGAATTGGAAAGGATTTTATTTTATCTGGATCCCAAAGTTGTCTGATATATTTTCAGTGCTTACAACACACATAATTTACTCAATTGCAAGAAGTCAAGTAACCTAAAATTTTCTTGAGAATTTTCTCTACTAGATTTCTTCAATATACTTCGTATTGCCTGATTTTGAATTTTGATTTGATTTGATTTTTTGAATTGATTTGATTTTTGTCACGTGACACGAAGGTTGCCAGATCACTGTTTTCTAAAAAAGAAGTTGCCAGATATTTTTTTTTAATTCTGTAATCAACCGTAGTGTTCGGATACTTTTTTGACCGACTGTACCACAACTAGTGGCCTAATATAACATTGGTATGCGTCTTCCCCATGCCACAATGCCATAAATTAAATAAGACTTCATTCAGACATTGTAGATTGTAATAAAGAGTGTTCTTATATTCGCGAGTGAGATCTTATTTTAGAGTACGCTAAGTTCAGTGCTGTCTAAACATCCAGAAGATATCCGACGGTTATCGTTAAGGTGCGGTCCCTGGCTCTCCAGCCCAGGACCGCACCTTAACGACCCATCCGATGGACGGCGGCATTTCCAAGCCCATTCCAATCCCTCCCTTTCTCACCGAAGTTAGCAAAGATAAATCTCAAAGCAAACTGTGCACGCCCCATTGGACAGAGCCAAGACCAACCGAGGTCGAAGGCATCGCTGACCGGTTTAGTGGCCTGGTTGGACGGTGCTAAGACCTCAAAATCAACGGGGCGGGGGTGGCTCAGTCGGTAGCGCGCCAGGCTCGTAATCTGTAGTTCCCAGGTTCGAGTCCCAGCTGGGTCAGCGTTGAGATTTATCTCCGCAAAACTCCCCGCCCTGCCCACGGTCAGTAGGGGACACCGATGGGCTTGGAAAGGCCGCCGTCCGTCGGATGGGACGTTAAGCCGTGGCCCCGTGTGCGGGAGAACCATACCCTGTGCACGTTAAAGAACACGCTGGATGGCCTTGACGGGAGGCTACCATCTGTCTCCCAACAGCTGTTCCAGTGGGTCCCCTCCCCCAACCTTCTCTGAGCCTTCGGGGTCCATGTGACCTGGCCATTTAGCCCATGGTGTGCAAAGAAGTGCCGCTCAGAGGTAAAACAACCCAAACAACCTCAAAATCAGGCGCTCAGGGCCCTGCCGAACGGACTGGTCCCCTAGTAGGCAAGGGCCCTTTTCAAAATCTGAGTCCCACTAAGAGTCTCCACCCCGGGTGCCGAGCGAACTTGGATCTACATATCCTTGTTCATGGCTAACCGGGGAACAGAATAAATCTTAGGTTTCACCGATGGTTGAGCTTTCCTTCTATAGGACTGTTCGCCATACGAGGTCGGGGATGAGATGCATCTGTATGGTGTAGCCTTGCCCCCGACTATAGATAGTCACGGCTTTCCGTTAACTTGGTAGTGTCGTAAGGCGGAACCGGGGATTGCCGTGGTTGCCGTAACATCTGGCAACATAAGAGTCCATTGCCACATCCGTTGGGGCATTGGGTGATTCAGTAGCTAGCGTGCCAGGCTCGTAATCTGCAGTTCTCAATTTCGAGTCCCAATCCTTCCAGGGTTGAGATTCATCTTCCTAAACCCAACCCTGTCCTCGGTGAGAAAGGAGAACACTGATGGGCTTAGGAAAGCCGAAGTTAGTCGGATGGGACGTTAAGCAGTGGACTCGCTTGTTGGAAAAATACCCTGGGCAGGTTGAAGAACACGCTGAATGTCTCTAACGGCAAATTTCCATCTCTTCTTTGGATTCCCTTTCTCCAACCTTCTCTGATCCCTTGGGATCCTTGTGACCTGGCAATTTAGCGTCCTATCGTCAGTGAGAAAGGAAACAGTAATCACAGTTCTGGCACAGTAAATGGGGCTCGAGATTCTATAAAAATCCATGGGAAAAGTTATGGGGGATAAGGTAAAAAGTATGTTTCTTGTGGTTTTTTGTGAAAATATGTGTGAAAATTAGAAAAAACGGGGGTGATTTTTAGCATGTGAAAAACTAAAATCACCCCCGTTTTTTCTAATTTTCACACATATTTTCAGAAAAAACCACAAGAAACACACTTTTTACCTTATCCCCCATAACTTTTCCCATGGATTTTCATAGAATTCTCGAGCCCCTTTTTGTGCCAGAACTGTCATTTATGCTACTACTGACATAGATGAGCTTAGAAAGCCCTCCGTCCGTTGGATAAGCATTTAAGCCGTGGCCCATGGTGCACGAGAGTCATACCATGTGCACCTTATAGAACACATTGGATGGCGTTGACGGGAAGCTCCCATTGCTTCCTAATAGATGTTTGGTGGGCTCCCTTACCCAAACTTCTCTGAATCCTTGTGGTCCTTGTAACCTGCCCATTTAACCCATTGTGTACAAAAAATATATTTTATGTAAAGAAACAGGAATATTTTGTCTTATATAACAACACAGATTGTTTTTTTGTCTCTTACAATCTGCCTTCAAGTCGTTATACAGGGTGATTCAGAATTCATCATCAATATTTAGTGGGGAGGAAGGGAATAAGAAAAGAAAGAGATTTCACATAGGAAAGTATGGGGGCAGACGAACGCATGGTGGTGTAGAGGGCGTTGTGTGTACACACCTCTCATACAGAAGCACAGCTATTTGACGCGCAGTCAGTTGTCATTCGACAAGGTGAATTTGCAGAAGTAACATGAACCGGTATACGTGGAATGAATGTGCAGATATGCATGTAACTTACGGTGCGGCAGGAGAAAGATGTCTTCGAGCCAGGCAATTGTATGCAGCGCGCTTCCCAAACCGCCGTGTGCCACAGCATCAAATGTTTTCACGTATTCATCGCCAACTGCGTGAAACAGGATCGTTTGCTGCTAATAATGTTAATCGAGGGAGGCGCAGATCGGCACGGCCAGTAGCAGTAGAGGAAGCTGTCCTACAGGAAATCGAGGAACAACCTGGTGCTAGCACACGAGGTATGGCTAGGCAGTTTGGAATTTCGCAAGCAACAGCGTGGCGGATATTACACGATGAAGGGTTACATCCGTTTCATCTGAAAAGAGTGCAATTATTGGCAGCAGACGACCATCCCAAGCGTGTTATTTTTTGTCAGTGGTTCATGCAGAGAACAGCCGTTGATCCCAATTTCCCAACGTATGTTGTTTTCACCGATGAGGCGTTGTTCACTCGAGAGGGTGTCTTCAACACACACAATTGGCATGTGTGGGCTCATCAGAACCCACACGGTACAAGACCTGGAGCTGCGCAACAACGTTTTGCTGTCAATGTGTGGACTGGGATTGTCGGTGACTGTTTGTTGGGCCCATATTTACTACCATCCCGTTTGGACGGTGCCAAGTACCTAACATTTCTTCAGACTGTGTTACCGGATCTTCTGAACGAGGTTCCTGATGGTAGTCTCCGGCGAATGTGGTTCCAGCATGACGGCGCTCCTGCACATTTCGCAAATGCTGTGCGTGCTTACCTACGCAGACAGTTTGGTGGTCAATGGATTGGCCGCGGTGGACCGGTTTCTTGTCCACCACGTTCACCGGATTTATCTCCAATCGATTTCTTTGTATGGGGTGCTATGAAAAACATGGTGTACGAGACCCCTGTTGATAGTGCTATGGATCTTGTAGCACGCATATCAGTTGCTGCCTCAAACATCCGGGAAATGCCAGGCATCTTCCACAGGGTCCGGCTGTCCATGCAACGCCGTTGTGAGTCATGCATTCTAGCACATGGTCGGCAGTTCGAGCACCTCTTGTAAGTCTGTACAACCAATGCAAAGAAATGTTACATGTAAGATAATAAATGTTTTTTCCTTACCACGTCCTTCTTTTGTGTTCTTTCCATCATTGAACTGGGGTCATTTTGCCCTACTACATGGCATATGCGCCCATGCTTTCCTATGTGAAATCTCCTTCGTTTCTTATTACCTACCTCCCCACCAAATATTGATGATGAATTCTGAATCACCCTGTATAAGACAATCCCATCTCAACTCGTCCTGTTCTTTTCTCATACCGTTTTCGGAGTCTGGAGGATCACAAATGAAAATTCTTTCTGCACTTTCTGAAATTCTTCGTCCTGTGTGGCAAATCCTCCAGAGAGTTCGGAATGATGGCTGGGTGAGAAAAAATGAAAATCACTTTTCGACTTGAAATATTGGCTTTTCAGCTACATAACAAAAAAAGATTTGTCATATGAAACTTGCACTCGTTTTGACTGACATAGAGTGTTATGTAAGACTTTCAAAGTAAGTGCCTCGTGTCACAAGAAGGAAAAGGAAATGTTTCAAAGTCTGGAAGAAGAAGGAAAAATCACTCCTCGAATCAAAATCTTGTTTCAAAAAACCTGTCTGAAGCTCAGATGCCCTAGAATTGTTCAATAGCAAAATATCGCTTCATTTGGAATACCAAATGAAGCGATATTTTGCTTCATTTGGTACAAGTATGTGAGAAATTTTGGTCCAAGTATGTGAGAAAAAACTTAGTCCATCGCACGGATATATGCAAACACTTAGAAAGACATCCATTGAATAATACCATACACCACACAAGAATATACTCTGCATAAGATCAGAGAAACATTCTCCTACATATTCATAAACAGACTGCTTGAAAGTAATAATCTTCTTTTTACTTCAATCAGACAGTCAACATATTTATCACTAGATGGCGTTGGTGAAAAACCCAAAACTCAGAAAATCACTTTTTTTTAACTGTTGCACTAATCATCTTCCTTCGAAAGTTCTATCTTTTGTGTTCGTAAGAATAGTATATAGATATGAAGAGACACAAGAAGGAGACACGTTTCAGTGAGTTCGCAAGGATGTCAATATTCTGAAGTGACTGATTCACTTGCAGCTGAAATGTAATATTCACATGCTTACACGTAAAGTGAATGTTGCTGAAATGTAATATTCACATGCTTACACGAAAAGTGAATGTTGCTGAAATGTAATATTCACATGCTTACACGAAAAGTGAATGTTGCTGACTTGCATCTTCACCAGAAATGAACGCTGTGGTAAGAAATTGTAACATTAACGTTCTAATACTTAAAAAATGAATGGTTAAGCCATTGTTACCAACCTTCTTGTTGCCTTTTAAGCTGGCACAGGGCGCCCTCTGTTTCGAATGCTTACGTTTACTTTTAATGTGAGAATGCAGGTAGTGTGCTTTCCTATCGCTTCTCTTTCTCAATCTCACTTTGGCAATATTGTTTCTCGTGGTTTGAAGTGTGAAATAACCTTTGAAAGACTTGACGCTTTATACGTTAGGTCCGTTTGAAACGCAAAGTATTGTCTATCCGTTATGGGGCCCTCAGAATCGAAATTAGTACTGGCTTACAGGAGTAATGCTCCATAGACAAAAAAAACGTGTGCTTGTCAGAACCACTGTCACACGAACATAGTACCACTTGTTCTAAGAATTCCACACTAGTGTAGAAATATTCTCATGCAGGAAAAATAATTTAATCGATTCTTAGAAATGAAAATGTGTGTGTGTGTGTGTTAGATTTCCTCGTGTAGTGAAACACCCTATCTTTGTCGAAAAACTTGTGTTTGCAGCTACCGGGGGGGGGGGGGGTACTCTGAAAAGAGATAGCGCCATGGAATAACCGCCGAGAGAGCTTACGTTACGTTTTATCAGTTGCTGAAGTCAGAGAATGCAATGTTAGGGCTAGCGGATCGATTCTGGGACCCAACTTTTCATGGAAATATTGTTGTTTTCTTAGAAACAGTGAGTTTTCAGATTTTTAATTTCCAGACAAAGGCGCCTCTTCAGATTGTCCTCCGTTCGAATCATATTTAATGCCGTCAACATACTGTAATCGCTATGACTGTTCGCGCTACTTCCCTTTTCATACATTAGGAAATGGAAGGTTCGTGCATGTAAGAGTGAGTTCGAAATAGGTGTATCTTTGCTTTAAAAATAAATAGGACTTCACGCAGCTAATTGTCTTAACGGTTACCTTTCATACGACCCTGAAGAAGGGATAAGAGGATGTCGGGATCTTGGCAGGTAAACAACGTTCATGTCTTACTATGGATCTCAAACCATGGCTTTGTTAGAAGTAACTAACCTACTGTCTATGAGATAGATGTTGGCTATCATAACTTATAGCTGTATCGGGGTGTAAAGTACTGAATAGGCTATTGTGAGATTTTCAACATAAGCAGTAATAATCTGATGATGCTTGCGATTTACCTACTTTGGTCGTTAAAGTATGGTTTATTAGAAAGTAAATATACACATAGGGAAGATGAATCAGTGATTGAACTTTAATTATCTTGCGAGATGTGTGAAGAAATGCACAGATATTGAGAGTTTATGATTCTATGAAGAAATGTGCATCTGAAAATTAAGTTATGAGATTGTATGATAGTGAAGCAAACTCAATTTTTCATCCTAAATGCTTACACAATCTATGGATAGGTGGTTTGTCTGTGTAATGATGAGTCTGATGCGTAGTAGACACTTTGATTAACGAATGTCAGAAAAAGTCCTTGAATGTGTAAAACACCCCTTGTGATCCTGACAGAATTAGACATCTACAGTAAAATGAACTCAGAGTGGAGAATTAAACTTTACAGAGCTCTATTCATCTTTGATAATTTCTCAAGCATCGAGGTTTCTCAATTTATGATAGTATAGAGAAAACAGGTGTGGATCCCTATCTATATTAATGTTGTCAAGCTCAGTACATTACGTTTCACATAAGTCCATTCACGGTTTTAATGATTTTTTAGTTCAAATCTTTATTTTCTATGGGGTTCCAGGTTTGTTTTTTAGTGCACGGCCGTATCGTTAGTGTGAGAAAGATCGCCCTTTGCATCGAAGTCACCAGCGTTCCACAGAAACGGTGCATTATCGTGGTTGGAAAAAAATAAAAGTTGAAACTTAAGTGATAACTACCCCGAATGTCATATGAAAATTTGAAGTGAGAACGTATAAGGATGTTAATACTATCACCTAACAAAGGACGCCAGCAATAATGCTAAAGATTTTCGTACTAAGTTTTTCCACTGAATTATACGTCACACATTTCTTATGACATTAGCAATTGTTACCTTTTCTAATGTACGAGTTCAAATCCTATTCTCCCTGTAACCGCTACATTCTTTAATTGCAATGACGACCTTGTAAAATCAGCAGTTATCGCTTGGAGAACGCGATAACTTAAGATCCGAAGGCCCCCTACTAGGAATTTCCGTTCTCCTGAACATTTCGTCATGTCATTATTTAACTTTCTCATTAGGCTTTTGGACGGAGCGACTGCTCTTCTCAAAGTGAGTCGAACCATACTCCTTTAACTCACGTTGGAACTAAAGTTTTTTACGGAAACGTATGAATTCTACTTTTAGCATTCTTACTTTCTATAGCATTCTGCCGCGCAGTCTTTACCCTGTAAAAGCATGTAACTGACGCCACAACGGGAATTTCGTCAGCGTCTTCACGTTCGCCGATAAACGGTGGAAGAGACAATTTTTATAAACTGTGCGAGCGCTTGTAGATTAATGATTACTCCCATAGCTGATTTTTCTTCAAAGTAGCGTTACTTCCTAGGAAAGAGTTTGCATCATGTACTGAGGATACATCCGTAATAAGTATTTTTAAACCATGTCGCGTAACGGGGGAGTTTTTAATTTCGTAGGACTTTTGTTAAAAACCATCGCGCTCTGCACTCGTCCTCTTGACCCCCCAGACCAATAAGTTGTAAGATCAAATTTATATTGTGCGATTGCTGACATCGATAAGTGACCGCTGCCAAGTTGTAAATATTAAAATGCGCATTCTTATCGGCACCAAATGTAAACAATGTGGCAGCGTCTGCACTCGTCCTCTTGAACCCATACTGATAAGTGATTGCACCAGGACCGTATGTTGCATGATATGTTGAAAGTCCGCTTGCACCCATCGATAAGCGACCCTGTCATATGATTTGAAGGAAGGTCAATTCGTACCATTTGAAGGAAGGTCAATTGATTGTTGACAGAGATGAAAGATTAGAGAATTCGAAAATTTTTTCACTGCTGAGAGTGATCCATCAATAAAACGTGGTCTGGGGTGAGGTACCGAACATCTGTTGCGTGTTCTAAAGCGGGTCTTATATGTCACCCCTACAGACCATATTACACCTCAATATCATTTCATAATTCAGATTTTACTCCTTTTATTAATTTTTTTACCCTATGGTATTTTCTGTGGGCAGTCTTTTAAAACAGTTACTGCGGTATAGTCCTTCTTCTACTGAAGGTCGAACTCGCAAAATACGGGGACCTAGTTCAAGGATTGCATCAACCATCCAGCGAGGGGCCACCCAAAGTTTAGCAGGACTTGGCAAATTTCAGATGAACGTGGACACCAAAGGAGTTTGGTGAAGTTTAATAGAGTGAACTTTTGATAAGGGGGTTTAATACAGGGGAGGGCGGTTTTAATGAGTGTTTAATTAATAAGGAGTAAAAATGGGTAATACAACTTTGGGAGTTGATTTTCTAAGTTTAGTGGACTTGTAAAAAGGATGGGAGTTTGCGATCAGTGAAGCTTTAATAGAGTGAACTTTTGATAAGGGGGTTTAATAAAGGGGAGGGGGTTTTAATGAGTGTTTAATTAATAAGGAATAAAAATGGGTAATACAACTTTGGGAGTTGATCTTCTGTGAGTGACTACTATCGAAAGTTTTGGAATTATTTAGAGACTTGCATCATCCCTTTCTGCGTGAGGTTGCCACCCATGCAATTATTCTGAGGCTTGCATCAGCCGATCGTTGCCACCCGAAGTTTCGTTGGTAAGGAACTTATTCGGAGATTAAGGGGGCTTAAAATATAGGGGGTCTGAAATAAAGAAAAATCGGGACTATTCGAGAAGGAGGGCTTAAAATATAGGTGGGTCAACCAGGGGTCTTTAATGACGGGTTGGCTGAAAAATTGGGAAATTAGAGCTAAAATTGGGGGTTTTCCTAAAATAGTACTCCTCATAGTCACCAGATGGCGCCAGGGGTTAAAAAAGGGGGGAAGGAGGAAGGGGTTTTTAATAAGGGAGGAATTTTTAATTAATTATGAATTATTAATTATTGGTTATTAATTGGTTATTAACTAGTTATTAACTGGTTATTAATTGATTATTAATTAGTTATTAAGTGTTTATTAATTAGGGGTGTGGCCAGAATTGGGCGTGGCCGGTGACGTCATAGGGGGAAAGCACTGTGCGTGGGAACACCGTAGAGTGGGAACAAACTACTTACGTGAATCATAAAAGGTTGAGAATCACTGGTTTAAATGGCCAGGTCATAAAGACCCTGAGGGCTCCGAGAAGATTGGGAGAGGGAACCCACTGGACACTGCTAGGAGAAGATGTCAGCATCCCGTCAAGGCCATCCAGCGTGTTGTCTAACGTGAACAAAATATAGCTCTCCCAAACTCGAGGCCAAGTCTTTACGTCTATCCGACGGACGGCGGCCTTTTCGAGCCCCCTATTGAACGAGAGCAGGGCGGGGAGTTTTGCGGAAATAATCACTAAAGGATTCGAACCTTGGATCTGCAGATTTCGAGCTTGCCTCGCTACTGACTAAGCCACCCAAGGGTAACGAGTCCAGTAATATCTACCAATGTAAACCTGTTTTCCATAACATTCTATCAGCCATCAAATTTTCGGAAACTCTACCATAAATAAAACGTTTGCAATAGTCATTCAACGTTTGGCCGTTTTCGCCATTAAAGGGCGCGATTAAAGCTATTGAGCGATTCGGAAATGCGAATGGTTCTATTTCATCGATACCTATCCAACCCAAAAAGCATTTTTAATTTGTTTTCAAAAACGAAAAGGGGCGGGGATGGCTCAGTCGGTAGCGCGCCAGGCTCGTAATCTGTAGTTCCCAGGTTCGAGTCCCAGCTGGGTCAGCGTTGAGATTTATCTCCGCAAAATTTCCCCGCCCTGCCCACGGTCAGTAAGGGACACCGATGGGCTTGAAAAGGCCGCCGTCCGTCGGATGGGACGTTAAGCCGTGGCCCCGTGTACGAGAGAGTCATACCCTGTGCACGTTAAAGAACACTCTGGATGGTCTTGACGGGAGGCTACCATCTGTCTCCCAACAGCTGTT
Organism: Ryuthela nishihirai; assembly: GCA_038380435.1. Classification (NCBI taxonomy): domain Eukaryota; kingdom Metazoa; phylum Arthropoda; class Arachnida; order Araneae; family Heptathelidae; genus Ryuthela; species Ryuthela nishihirai. The sequence goes on from JAWZYU010000013.1 coordinate 21,933,118, forward strand.
CCAGTGGGTCCCCTCCCCCAACCTTCTCTGAGCCTTCGGGGTCCATGTGACCTGGCCATTTAGTCCATGGTGTGCAAAAAAGTGCAGCTCAGAGGTAAAACAACCCAAAAACGAAAAAGCTCAATGTCGGCAGACGGACAGACAGACAGACAAACAGACGTTTTGCTAAAAAGCATAATTGCGCTCTTTGGAAAGGGCGCGAAAGGTGTTTGAACAAAACCGAACGTGCTCTATTTCACGCCAGTCCATCAAATCAATACCCCTATTTCTTTTAAGCTCAGGTCACAAGGACTCTTCTTCAGATCACTAGGATCCCATATCCCTAAATTTCAAAAAGAAACGAAATATTTACAAATTTTCGTCTGCGTGTCCTCCTGTAAACATTAACTTTTTTTTTTAATTTTTACAGATAAAAATTCTTTTTGGATTGGACAGATATTGGTGAAATATTGTGAGTAGCACTTTCGGAATCTTCCAAATGTTTCAAATGAGTCCTGTAACCGTGGAAAAATTCTAAACTTGAAAAACTTTAAACTAACAGTGCACAAGCGATGCATTTATGCTTGAAACTAGGCAAAGGAGTTTGCAACCTCGTTTAAGCAGCATATTGTGCAGAGAGAGACTCCGTTGGTTTGGCCATGTTACCCGTATGAATAATTATAGATTGGCGAATAGGGTTATGAACAGTGTGCCTAAAGGCCTCAGAAAGAAGGGGAGACCTAGGATGCGGTGGGCAGACAATGTCAAACAGGACCTTGTTATAATTGGTATGCAGTGGTCAGATGCAGTAGATGTAGCTCAGGATAGACTTGCTTGGAGAACTAAATTGCACGGTCTGGTTGGACCTCCGTAGCCCATGGCTGCTTGAGGATGATGATGATTCCTAGTGGTCTGGAAAGACACTTTTTTTTATATCAAGAGATAGTTGGGTTGTTTTACCTCTGAGCGTCACTTTTTTTATACACAATAGGCTAAATGGCCAGATCACAAGGACCTCGAAGGCTCAGGGATGGTTGGGAGAGGGAACCCACTGGAACAGCTGTTGGTAGACAGATGGTAGCCTCCCGTCAAGGCAATCCAGCGTGTTCTTTAACGTGCACAGGGTATGGCTCTCCCGCACACGGGGCCACGGTTTAACGTCCCATCCGACGGACGACGGCCTTTCCTGCCCGTGGGCAGGGCAGGGAGTTTTGTGGACATAAATCTCGACGCTGGCCCAACTGGGACTCGAACCTGGGAATTGCAGATTACGAACCAGGCGCGCTACCACTGACTATCCCGCCCCCAAAATAGCAAAAGATCAAAGCACGATATTTAAATTGATAGCTAATGCTTAATTGATTAACATATATTTAAAATAAATTCAAATTCCCATTTGTTTTACTTTTCCCCAGAGAGAAAATGGTCATCCCTGACGATGTTTACCTTAAAGATCACAAAGGTTTAATTGCCTGTCTCGTGTATTAGCAAATTCTATGAAAGAGAAACTTCAATGAACTTTCTTTGTCCCAACTCTTCGTAATTTCGTCTTCTGCTTCTGAGTTTGCACAAGCGTTACTCCCACATTTCTTCCGACTCGGCATTCCCCTTTTCTCACACTAATTAACCGGGGACACGTCTTTTGAATGAAAGGAAACAATAACGCTCTTCTCCACAAATCGATCATCAGAAGATGTCTAGACTCAAAAGACTTCGACAAGGAAATTTTCGTCGAAGCATCATCAGAATCTTTGCTTAGAAGTTTCGGGAGATAATTAAAAGTCCTCTGTCAGTATCGGATTGGAGGAGAGGCAGCCAGGCATTAGCTTATCCTCCCCTTCCTGAAGCCAGCAGGGAATGTGCGCTTTGCAGATTAACAGGGAATTCCAAATTATCTAAAATCAGCTTAGTTGGAAAGAGTTCTGTGAATTTCATTCATTGATTTACTCTGAGGAGAAATGATTAGATGTTATTGGCAAGGCGGTGACCTTAATTCAGGAAAGATACTTTCTTAACCTTTTGGTGCTCCTAAGGTATACACTAACATACCAAAATAATTGAAACCAACTCTATAAAGTCTAACACAATACATATCTCTAAAGATATCTCTATAATCTTTACTATGAGTGAAAATTTATAGTGGAAATTGTAGGTAATTTCTACTTAAAAAAAAGCAATAAAGGAAGAAGATAAAATGATTAATTCAAATCTGCCTTGGAGTGAGGGTTGACCGGCTCAGTAATTTGCAGCTCCAAGGTTCGAGTATCACCTTGAGATTTATTTCCGCTCCCCCCCCCCCCCCCCCCTCTGTCCTAGGTCAAATAGGGACACCTATGGGCTTGGATCCGTCAGAGAGATGGGACATTAAAACGTGGCCCTGTGTTCAGGACAGCCATACGCTGTGCATCTTAAAGAACCCACTGATTGGTTATCATCTGGTCTTAACAGCTTTCCAGTGGGTCCCCCTCCCCCCCCCCCCAACTTTCTCTGAGCCATTACGGTTCTTGTGATTTTGTCATTTAGCCCATTGTGTGCTTGAAAGGTGCGCTCAGAGGTAAAACAACCTAATCAAAATCGCCACAACTAAATGCGTTTTTATCATAAACCCCTAGTTGCTGTTGAACATTATCTTTCTCCAGATGCTGCATAAGAAAGTTCATGCAATAACTGCATCTATTAACCATGAGACAGCTTCAGTACTTAATCAGGAGGCATGAGACTGCGTAATGAGTTGGACTGTTTTACCTCTAAGCGGCACTATTTGCACACAACGGGCTAAATGGCCAGGTCACAAAGACCCCGAAGGCTCAGAGGAGGTTGGGGGAGGGAACCCACTGGAACAGCTATTGGGAGACAGATGGAATCCTCCCGTCAAGACCATCTAGAGTGTTCTTTAACGTAAACAGAGTATGGCTCTCCCACACACAGGGACGAGGCTTAACGTCCCATCCGACGGACGGCGATATTTCCAAGCTCATCGGTGACCCCTATTGACAGTGGACAAGGCAGGGAGTAATGCGAATTTTAATCAGCAGTTCTCATTGATCATAGATCACTATCCAGCATTCTGTGACAACAGTGGATTATATGATTATATTATTATACACAATTATAAGCATTTAAGAAACAATAACACTTTTCTCCGATTTCGATAATCATGCAAAAGTACAAAATTTATACTTTTTATAGTTTTTTTTATCCAACGTTTTCTAATTTCACAATTGGACAATTTTTTAATTGGAAGGGGTGTCATTGAATCAGTCGATAGTCCATCAGGCTCGTGATCTGCAATTCCCAGGTTCGAATCCCAATGGTGACAGAGTTGAGATTTATCTCCATCAAACCTTCATTCTGCTCCCTGTCAGAAAGGGGCGGGGGTGGCTCAGTTGGTGGCCCGCCAGACTCGAGTCTCAGCTGGATCAGCGTTGAGATTTATCTCCGTAAAACTCCCTGCCCACGGTCACTAGGGACCCCCCCCCCCCCCGATAGGGGACCACCTTGTCGTGGTGGGGGGGCTTGTGGCCCAGCAACCGGTAAAAGACTCTGCTGACAAGTATGGGCCCTGGTTGGACAGAGCCAAGATCAACCGAGGTCGAAAGCATCGCTGACTGGTATAGTGACCCGGTTGGACCTTTGCTAAGACCTCAAAATCAGGCGCTCTGTGGAGCAGTTCAAGGGCCCTGCCGAACGGATTGGTGTCCTAATAGGCAAGGGCCCTTTTCAAAGTCTGGAGTAAATTCCACGTTTTGACCGATGGATGAGCTTTCCTTCTATAGGAGTCGTTCATAGGAATGTCGGGGATGAGATGCATCTATATGATGTAGCCTTGCCCCCGGCAGTAGATAGTCGCGGTTTTCCAATTGAACTTGGTAGTGTCGTGAGACTGAACCGGGGATTGCCGTGATTGCTGTGTTGTGCAGCAACAAATAGTACAATTTTGTCAGTAGGGGACACCGATGGGTTTGGAAAAGCAAGTTCCGTCCGTCGGATGGGACGTTAAGCCGTGGCTCCGTGTGCGGGAGAGCCATACCCTGTGCACATAAAGAACACTCTGGATGACCTTGACGGGAGGCTACCATCTGTCTCCCAACAGCTGTTCCATGGGTCCCCTGCCCCAACTTTCTCTGAGCCTTCTAGGTTCTTGCGACCTGGCCATTTAGCCCATTGTGTGCAAAAAAGTGCCGCTCAGAGGTAAAACAATCCAACCCTGTCAGAAAATGGATACCGATGCGCCTGGAAAGACCGCCGTCCTTTGTATGTGACGTAAAGCCGTGGTTCCGTATGATGGATAGACATTTTCTGTGCTCGCTAAACAATATGTTGGATGTCCTTCACGGAAGAGCTCTTTCTCCTAGCAACTGTCCAACAGATCTCCTTTCTCAACCTTCTGTTAGTCCTTGGGGTCTTTGTGACCTAGCCATTCTGCACACAAAAGGGCAGCTCAGAATTATAACAACCGAACCCAATTTTTCAATTTATTATTTCGAATATACATATATAGCTTTTTCCCATTTCGATTTTCGTTCTAATTAGATTTGAATTTTTTCCTAAAAACCTTCATTTTTTTATTAAACTGAAAAGTACACTCAAGAAAATCATCATTAGGATTCGCCTTATTGATGAAACGAGAAAAAATCGCTTCTGATGCCATTTTAGAACCTTGAATTTCAACGTAAAGAAGAATTAATGTTATCTCGTATGTGATTAATTCGATTTCTTCAATCCTTCCCAGACTTTCATTCCGTTACGTACCAATTTTCCGTAATTGCCTTTGATGCAAATGTAAAAGGGGGAGGGGGATCAATAGAGAGATTAAAAAAATAAAGAGAATTGTTCCTTATTTCCGAAGTAATAAAGTGACGCGCACTTCCTTTGTTACATCTCTCAGTTCTGAGTATTGAAATATTAATGGGCTTTCTGCAATCCTTGTTTACAACTCGATCAATAATTCATAAACCAACTTTAAATGCTGCATGAGAGAGTTTGGGACATTTTCTTGAGTACAAATCGCTCAAAAATGTATCCGAACAAATATGGTTGATTACAGAATAAGAAAAAATATCTGGCAACGATTTTTTTTTTTAGAAATTAGTAATCTGGCAACCTTCGTGTCACGTGATTACAGAATTCAGGAAAAATATCTGGAGCGTGTACAGCAACTGTACACGCTCCAGTTTGCTGTGAACGGTAACTGCACACGCTCAATATTTCCGTGAGTGAGCCCACACGATCCAATGTGCTGTGAACATTAACCGCAACCGCTCCAGTTTGCTGTGAACGGTAACTGCACACGCTCAATATTTCCGTGAGTGAGCCCACACGATTCAGGTCTTTGTGAGCTCACACGTTCCAATGTGCTGTGAACATTAACCGCAACCGCTCCAGTTTGCTATGAACGGTAACTGCACACGCTCAATATTTCCGTGAGTGAGCCCACACGATCCAATGTGCTGTGAACATTAACCGCAACCGCTCCAGTTTGCTATGAACGGTAACTGCACACGCTCAATATTTCCGTGAGTGAGCCCACACGATCCAATGTGCTGTGAACATTAACCGCAACCGCTCCAGTTTGCTGTGAACGGTAACTGCACAAGCTCAATATTTCCGTGAGTGAGCCCACACGATCCAGATCTTTGTGAGCTCACACGATCCAATGTGCTGTGAATATTAACCGCAACCGCTCCAGTTTGCTGTGAACGGTAACTGCACACGCTCAATATTCATTGCATTATATATCCATACGCATTATATATATTAAAAAATATCCGAACACTATTACAAAATTCAGAAAAAATATCTGGCAACGATATTTTTTAGAAATTAGTGATCTGGCAACGATATTTTTTAGAAATTAGTTATCTGGCAACCTTCGTGTCACGTGACACGAAAGTTGCCAGATGACTAATTTCTAAAAAAACGTTGCCATATAATTTTTCTGAATTCTGTAATCAACCATAGTGTTCGGATATTTTTTTGAACGACTGTACTTTGCAGCATATTGAGCATTTGAACTCGCTTGCCTGAAAATAATTTAGAATAAACATGATTATATAAATACATAAAAGCAATATTGAAGATTTCGAACTTTCTGTAAAATTTTTACGAATGGTAGCCGTTGCAGCACAGTCATAAATAAGATTAAAAAAGCGTGTAGGTTCAATCATTTTTTATCATTATTACTTTTTCTACATTGAACATGAGACTTTACTTAAACTGTTTTATTTCTGAATTTTCAACAAATTGCACTGGTCTTGCAATTCGACATGAAAATAATAACTCTTCGTTAGCCGTTTCTTAAGATGCATTTTTTGCAGTTTGTTTTTTATCTTTCTTATGCTAAAAGAGTTCACTTTGGCAAAAGATGAATGGAGCTTCATTAATTCTCATGAAGAGATGCTGGGATCAAAATTCAAAGATGTCTTTTTAATAACAGTTGCATTCCTCAGAGAAAATAATCGTAGGAAATGTTGTCTACCTTTAAAAAAAGAAAGAAGCGGTAAATAGCAGATTTTTCAGGATAAAACTTAAAGATGATCTGCAAACATATAACCTCATCATGCAGAAGAATGGTTGGATATTTAAATCTGTTTTTTTTATTTTTATCACAATGGGTTAAATGTCCAGGTCACAAGAACCCCAGATTGGGTTGAGTTGTTTTACCTATGAGCGGCCCCTTTTTGCACAAAATAGACTAAATGGCCAGGCAAAGGCAAAAGAATCTTCCCGTCAAAGCCATCCAGAGTGTTCTTTAACGTGCGCAGGATATGTCTCTCTCCCTCACTCGGATCCACGGCTTAACATTCGCAGGATGTGTCTCTCTCCCTCACTCGGATCCGCGGCTTAACGTGCGCAGGATGTGTCTTTCTCCCCCACTCCGATCCGCGGTTTAAAGTTCGCAGGATGTGTCTCTCTCCCTCACTCGCTTCCACGGCTTAACATTCGCAGGATGTGTCTCTCTCCCTCACTCGCTTCCACGGCTTAACGTTCGCAGGACGTGTCTCTCTCCCTCACTCGGATCCGCGGCTTGACGTGCGCAGGATGTGTCTCTTTCCCCCACTCCGATCCGCGGCTTAACGTGCGCAGGATGTGTCTCTCTCCCTCACTCGGATCCGCGGCTTAACGTGCGCAGGATGTGTCTCTCTCCCTCACTCGGATCCGCGGCTTAACGTTCGCAGGATGTGTCTCTCTCCCTCAGTCGGTTCCACGGCTTAACATTCGCAGGATGTGTCTCTCTGGCTCACTCGGATCCACGGCTTAACGTTCGCAGGATGTGTCTCTCTCCCTCACTAGCTTCCACGGCTTAACGTTCGCAGGACGTGTCTCTCTCTCTCACTCGGATCCGTGGCTTGACGTGCGCAGGACGTGTCTCTCTCCCTCACTCGGATCCGCGGCTTGACGTGCGCAGGATGTGTCTCTCTCCCTCACTCGGATCCGCGGCTTAACGTGCGCAGGATGTATCTCTCTCCCTCACTCGGATCCGCTGCTTAACGTTCGCAGGATGTGTCTCTCTCCCTCAGTCGGTTCCACGGCTTAACATTCGCAGGATGTGTCTCTCTGGCTCACTCGGATCCACGGCTTAACGTTCGCAGGATGTGTCTCTCTCCCTCACTCGGATCTGCGGCTTGACGTGCGCAGGATGTGTCTCTTTCCCCCACTCCGATCCGCGGCTGAACGTGCGCAGGATGTGTCTCTCTCCCTCACTCGGATCCGCGGATTAATGTGCTCAGGATGTGTCTCTCTCCCTCACTCGGATTCGCGGATTAATGTGCGCAGGATGTGTCTCTCTCCCTCACTCGGATCCGCGGCTTAACGTTCGCAGGATGTGTCTCTCTCCCTCACTCGGATCCTCTGCTTAACGTTCGCAGGATGTGTCTCTCTCCCTCAGTCGGTTCCACGGCTTAACATTTGCAGGATGTGTCTCTCTGGCTCACTCGGATCCACGGCTTAACGTTCGCAGGATGACTCTCTCTCCCTCACTCGGATCCGTGGCTTAACGTGCGCAGGATGTGTCTCTCTCCTTCACTCGGACCCGCGGCTTAACATGCGCAGGATGTGTCTCTCTCCCTCACTCGGATCCGCGGCTTAACGTTCGAAGGATGTGTCTCTCTCCCTCACTCGGTTCCACGGCTTAACGTTCACAGGACGTGTCTCTCTTTGTCACTCGGATCCGTGGCTTGACGTGCGCAGGACGTGTCTCTCTCCCTCACTCGGATCCGCGCTTGACGTGCGCAGGATGTGTCTCTATCCCCCACTCTAATCCGCGGCTTAACGTGCGCAGGATGTGTCTCTCTCCCTCACTCGGATCCACGGCTTAACGTTTGCAGGACGTGTCTCTCTCTCTCACTCGGATCCGTGGCTTGACGTGCGCAGGACGTGTCTCTCTCCCTCACTCGGATCCGCGGCTTGACATGCGAAGGATGTGTCTCTCTCCCCCACTCCGATCCGCGGCTTAACGTTCGCAGGACGTGTCTCTCTCTCTCACTCGGATCCGTGGCTTGACGTGCGCAGGACGTGTCTCTCTCCCCCACTCCGATCCGCGGCTTAACGTGCGCAGGATGTGTCTCTCTCCCTCACTCGGATCCGCGGCTTAACGTGCGCAGGATGTGTCTCTCTCCCTCACTCGGATCCGCGGCTTAACGTTTGCAGGATGTGTCTCTCTCTCTCACTCGGATCCGTGGCTTGACGTCCGCAGGACGTGTCTCTCTCCCTCACTCGGATCCGCGGCTTGACATGCGAAGGATGTGTCTCTCTCCCCCACTCCGATCCGCGGCTTAACGTTCGCAGGATGTGTCTCTCTCTCTCTCACTCGGATCCGTGGCTTGACGTGCGCAGGACGTGTCTCTCTCCCTCACTCTGATCCGCGGCTTAACGTTCGCAGGATGTGTCTCTCTCCCCCACTCCGATCCGCGGCTTAACGTGCGAAGGATGTGTCTCTCTCCCTCACTCGGATCCGCGGCTTAACGTGCGCAGGATGTGTCTCTCTCCCTCACTCGGATCCGCGGCTTAACGTTCGCAGGATGTGTCTCTCTCTCTCTCACTCGGATCCGTGGCTTGACGTGCGCAGGACGTGTCTCTCTCCCTCACTCGGATCCGCGGCTTGACATGCGCAGGATGTGTCTCTCTCCCCCACTCCGATCCGCAGCTTAACGTTCGCAGGATGTGTCTCTCTCCCTCACTCGGATCCGCGGCTTAACGTGCGCAGGATGTGTCTCTCTCCCTCACTCGGATCCGCGGCTTAACGTTCGCAGGATGTGTCTCTCTCCCTCACTCGATTCCACGGCTTAACATTCGCAGGATATGTCTCTCTCCCTCACTAGCTTCCACGGCTTAACGTTCGCAGGACGTGTCTCTCTCTCTCACTCGGATCCGTGGCTTGACGTGCGCAGGACGTGTCTCTCTCCCTCACTCGGATCCGCGGCTTGACGTGCGCAGGATGTGTCTCTATCCCCCACTCCGATCCGCGGCTTAACGTGCGCAGGATGTGTCTCTCTCCCTCACTCGGATCCGCGGCTTAACTTTCGCAGGATGTGTCTCTCTCTCTCTCACTCGGATCCGTGGCTTGACGTGCGCAGGACGTGTCTCTCTCCCTCACTCGGATCCGCGGCTTGACATGCGCAGGATGTGTCTCTCTCCCCCACTCCGATCCGCGGCTTAACGTTCGCAGGATGTGTCTCTCTCCCTCACTCGGATCCGCGGCTTAACGTGAGCAGGATGTGTCTCTCTCCCTCACTCGGATCCGCGGCTTAACGTTCGCAGGATGTGTCTCTCTCCCTCACTCGATTCCACGGCTTAACATTCGCAGGATGTGTCTCTCTCCCTCACTCGCTTCCACGGCTTAACATTCTCAGGATGTGTCTCTCTCCCTCACTAGCTTCCACGGCTTAACGTTCGCAGGACGTGTCTCTCTCTCTCACTCGGATCCGTGGCTTGACGTGCGCAGGACGTGTCTCTCTCCCTCACTCGGATCCGCGGCTTGACGTGCGCAGGATGTGTCTCTATCCCCCACTCCGATCCGCGGCTTAACGTGCGCAGGATGTGTCTCTCTCCCTCACTCGGATCCGCGGCTTAACATTCGCAGGATGTGTCTCTCTCTCTCTCACTCGGATCCGTGGCTTGACGTGCGCAGGACGTGTCTCTCTCCCTCACTCGGATCCGCGGCTTGACATGCGCAGGATGTGTCTCTCTCCCCCACTCCGATCCGCGGCTTAACGTTCGCAGGATGTGTCTCTCTCCCTCACTCGGATCCGCGGCTTAACGTGCGCAGGATGTGTCTCTCTCTCTCTCACTCGGATCCGTGGCTTGACGTGCGCAGGACGTGTCTCTCTCCCTCACTCGGATCCGCGGATTAACGTTCGCAGGATGTGTCTCTCTCCCCCACTCCGATCCGCGGCTTAACGTGCGCAGGATGTGTCTCTCTCCCTCACTCGGATCCGCGGCTTAACGTGCGCAGGATGTGTCTCTCTCCCTCACTCGGATCCGCGGCTTAACGTTCGCAGGATGTGTCTCTCTCTCTCTCACTCGGATCCGTGGCTTGACGTGCGCAGGACGTGTCTCTCTCCCTCACTCGGATCCGCGGCTTGACATGCGCAGGATGTGTCTCTCTCTCCCACTCCGATCCGCTGCTTAACGTTCGCAGGATGTGTCTCTCTCCCTCACTCGGATCCGCGGCTTAACGTGCGCAGGATGTGTCTCTCTCCCTCACTCGGATCCGCGGCTTAACGTTCGCAGGATGTGTCTCTCTCCCTCACTCGATTCCACGGCTTAACATTCGCAGGATGTGTCTCTCTCCCTCACTCGCTTCCACGGCTTAACATTCTCAGGATGTGTCTCTCTCCCTCACTAGCTTCCACGGCTTAACGTTCGCAGGACGTGTCTCTCTCTCTCACTCGGATCCGTGGCTTGACGTGCGCAGGACGTGTCTCTCTCCCTCACTCGGATCCGCGGCTTGACGTGCGCAGGATGTGTCTCTATCCCCCACTCTGATCCGCGGCTTAACGTGCGCAGGATGTGTCTCTCTCCCTCACTCGGATCTGCGGCTTAACGTTCGCAGGATGTGTCTCTCTCTCTCTCACTCGGATCCGTGGCTTGACGTGCGCAGGACGTGTCTCTCTCCCTCACTCGGATCCGCGGCTTGACATGCGCAGGATGTGTCTCTCTCCCCCACTCCGATCCGCGGCTTAACGTTCGCAGGATGTGTCTCTCTCCCTCACTCGGATCCGTGGCTTGACGTGCGCAGGATGTGTCTCTCTCCCTCACTCGGATCCGCGGCTTGACATGCGCAGGATGTGTCTCTCTCCCCCACTCCGATCCGCGGCTTAACGTTCGCAGGATGTGTCTCTCTCCCTCACTCGGATCCGCGGCTTAACGTGCGCAGGATGTGTCTCTCTCCCTCACTCGGATCCGCGGCTTAACGTTCGCAGGATGTGTCTCTCTCCCTCACTCGATTCCACGGCTTAACATTCGCAGGATGTGTCTCTCTCCCTCACTCGCTTCCACGGCTTAACATTCTCAGGACGTGTCTCTCTCCCTCACTCGGATCCGCGGCTTGACGTGCGCAGGATGTGTCTCTATCCCCCACTCCGATCCGCGGCTTAACGTGCGCAGGATGTGTCTCTCTCCCTCACTCGGATCCGCGGCTTAACGTTCGCAGGATGTGTCTCTCTCCCTCACTCGGATCCGCGGCTTAACGTGCGCACGATGTGTCTCTCTCCCTCACTCGGTTCCGCGGCTTAACGTTCGCAGGATGCATCTCTCTCCTTCACTCGGTTCCGCAGCTTAACGTTCGCAGGATGTGTCTCTCTCCCTCACTCGGATCCACGGCTTAACGTGCTATCCGATGGATGACGATCTTTCCAAGCCCATCGACATCCCCTTTCTCGACGAGGGCCGAGCGCGGATTATTGGAGATAAAATCTCAATGCTGTCATAATTGGAACCTGGCTCCAAGTGACTGAGTCAACCTCCTCATCTAAATTTACTTGAGAATAAATAAATTGTTAATTTTTGCACGAATGGCTTGTATCGTATTATATATTTGAATAACCTTTCTACATTTAGGGATGACTATCTGGTTTTACGTTAATCAACAGTTCTCTGGAACCACTCACTGATTTATTTTTTAACATAAATCACGATCAATTTTCGCCCCAGATCTATTAAAAGATGGTAATTTATTCTCTGCACTGAGGGCAGTTATTGCGTGATTCATATGCGGACAATCAGTGGGAGAAGAAGATTCAAAGAAAGCGATATCAGGAAAAAGATGTGGTAATCATCAAAACAAATATATCTGCTAGGCACAAAGAACACCAGGTTGGACAAGCAACACAACTTCGCACTCAGGCGGATTCCCTCTGAGAGGAGCTCTACTTCTTTCTGAAGAAGAGGATCAGCTGTTAATCTCATCTGACATTTTGTATCTTGTAGGAAAACAAAGAAAGATACCTTTCGAAGAGACGAGAAAGGTAGGAATCGTTTCTTTCACTTGTCGACTAAACGAGTTTTCTTGGGAGATGAATTATTTCATATCTAAATGACACTTGGTTTAGGGAAATAATAAATAGTCAAGTCACATAGATCTCTATAGAAGAAGTGGTGATGGCGACCCACTGAACGGCTGATAGGGAGAGTCCAGAGTGTTTTTAATGCTTACAGAGAGTACCTAAGCAGAATTGCTTTGGTGAAGAATGGGATAAATGACCAGGTCACAAAAATCCCTAAAGATCGGAGCAGGGGGAGAAAGGATGCCCAGTGGAGAGCTGGCTAAGGCAATTAAGCGTGTTTTAGTATTCATAGAGAATCAGTTACGAATTGAATCTCTGATAAAATAATTGTTAGAATGTGTTTCAGTTAATTATTCCACAGATCGAATATGTCAAAAGGATTATTACAGTGAATATTTTGAAATATTCATTAATAATTGTTTTGTAAAAAAACTGTAAAAATATTGTCACAAAATTTTTAAACCTTGACAAAATGCAATTTTAATTTGTGAGAAAAATAACTGTACAAAGAATAATTTTGTAATTTTTTCAGCGAATTGTTTTGTAAACAAATGTACAAAACATTGTCACAAAATTTTTAAACCTTGACAGAATGCTATTTTACGTAATTTGTGAGAAAAATAACTGTACAAAGAATAATTTTGTATTTTTTTCAGCGAATTGTTTCGTAAATAAATTTGCAAAATATTGTCACAAAAGTTTCAAATCTTGACAAAATGTCACTTTAATGTTGAAGAAAAACAACTGCTACAAAGAATAATTTTGTAATTTTTTTTTCATCGAATTGTATTTAATCGAAACTGTAACAAAATACTTGTTACACAGAATTTTTTCAGCGAATTATATTTAACCAAGAGTGTCATGAAATAATTGTTACGCAGAATTTTTTCAGCGGAATCTGGAACAAAAAATTCCTACACAGAATTTTTTTACAATTAAATCTGCAAAGTAGTGGTACAGTCGCTCAAAAAAGTATCCGAACACTATGGTGGATTACAGAATTCAGAAAAAATATCTGGAAACGATTTTTTCAGAAATTAGTGATCTGGCAACCTTCGTGTCACGTGACACGAAGGTTGCCAGATCACTAATTTCTAAAAAAAATCATTGCCTGATATTGTTTTCTGAATTCTGTAATCAATCGTAGTGTTCGGATACTTTTTTGAGCGACTGTAGGTGGTCATATTATTTTGATACTAGATCGTGTGGGCTCACTCACGGAAATATTGAGCGCGTGCAGTTACCGTTCACAGCAAACTGGAGCGTGTGCAGTAACTGCACACGCTCCAGTTTGCTGTGAACGGTAACTGGAGCGTGTACAGTTGCTGTCCAGATATTTTTCCTGAATTCTGTAATCACGTGACACGAAGGTTGCCAGATCACTAATTTCTAAAAAGAAAATCGTTGCCAGATATTTTTTCTGAATTCTGCAATCAACCATAGTGTTCGGATACTTTTTTGAGCGACAGTACACGGAATAATTTTAAACTTCCCGTAGGTAACTGTTATCCACTAGAATTTCTAAGAATTTTTTTCAGAAATCTCTTCATGTACACAGAAAATCGTATGCCAAAATGTTGCAAAAATTATTATTTTACAAATCCATCTGCGAGAAAATAACAGTTACATCAATTTTTAACTGTTTCCAGAGAATTATTTACAATTAATTCTGTAATAAAAAATACTTACGCCATATTCAAGATCGTAAAAATACTGGTAAGTCAGTAATGCTGTTGTAATGTTGCTGTCACTCTCAAAATTAATCTAAAAATTCCAAACTTGCAGATTTTAAGATGTTGATAAGCTTTATAATTTAATGAAAATCAAATTAACTGCCACCGTTTTGTTCTGTAGAAGGCTCACTTTTAAAAACCGAGGTTCCAGCAAAATTCCCCGCCCTGCTCACGGTAGTAGGGGACACCGATGGGCTTGGAAAGACCGCCGTCCGTCGGATGGGACGTTAAGCAGTGGCCCCGTGTGCGGGAGAGATCCATACCCTATGCACGTTAAAGAACACGTTGGATGGCCTTGACGGCAGGTTACTATCTGTCTCCCAACAGCTGCTCCAGTGGGTCCCCTCCCCCAACTTTCTCTGAGCCTTCGGGGTCCATGTGACCTGGCCTTTTAGCCCATTGTGTGCAAAAAAGTGCCGCTCAGAGATAAAACAACCCAATCGAGGTTCCAAGCAGCATTCAAGCATGTATGAGCTGTCAGACTATAATCCAAGGAATTGGGAAAAATTTTAGATGTGAGCTGCAAACCAGTGATTTGCAGCCTCTAGAGCAATGCCTCTAGAGCCTCTAGAGCAATGCAGAAAGAGGAAAACATCCTGCACATCTTTCTCCAGCTTTTATCCCAAGACGACAAAATTAATTGATTTCGAATATAATTAATTCTTTTACGAGAGAAATATGATCGCATTCTCTAGAAAGTTGAAAACGGAGAAGTAATAGGTTGAGAATGATCTGCAGTCGTTTCTCGGTATTTCTCAAAAATAAATTTTAATCCGAAATGTAGCTAAACACTACTTGTGGACGCACTTCGACAGCTCAGATAAGAGCTTCTAATGGGAATGGAGCAGATATCATGGCTGCTAGCAGAAATACTTCCTGAAGTGGGGGTGAGTGATAAAATACCCCCTTTTACGTAGGTGGGAGACAAATCACTCTGTTACGTATAACGGAAAGATATGACATTTTGTTTGTATACAGTAGACATGCAAAATGGTATTTTACTTACATTTGGGGGATTATTAAATCTAATCTAGGTTGGGTTGGGTTGTTTTACCTCTGAGCGGCACTTTTTTGCACACCATGGGCTAAATGGCCAGGTCACATGGACCCCAAAGGCTCAGAGAAGGTTGGGGGAGGGGACCCACTGGAACAGCTGTTGGGAGACAGATGGTAGCCTCCCGTCAAGGCCATCCAGCGTGTTCTTTAACGTGCACAGGGTATGTCTCTCCCGCACACGGGGCCACGGCTTAACGTCCCATCCGACGGACGGCGGCCTTTACAAGCCCATCGGTGTCCCCTACTGACCGTGGGTAGGGCAGGGAATTTTGCGGAGATAAATCTCAACGCTGACCCAGCTGGGACTCGAACCTGGGAACTACAGATTACGAGCCTGGCGCGCTACCGACTGAGCCACCCCCGCCCCATCTAATCTAGGAAGGTGGCAACTACCATTTTGCTAATATCTGAACAAATACTATTTTACATATTTCAAAAAGGGAATAAAATGTTATTTACCTATATCCTTGGGGGAGGGGGAATTTTGTGACAAAACTCTGAGAGGCACTTTTGTACACAATGGGCTAAATGGCCAAGTCACAAGGATCCCGAAGGCTCAGAGATGGTTGGGGGGAAGGAGACCCACTGGAACAGCTGTTGGGAGATAGTTGGTAGCCTCCTGTCAAGGCCATCCAGCATGTTCTTTAACGTGCACAGGGTATGCCATTCATGCACACGGACCCACGGCTTAACGTCCCATCAGATGAATGGCGGCCTTTTCAAGCCCATCGGTGTCCCCTACTAACCGTGGGTAAGGCGGGAGGTCCATAAATAGGTCCAGCATACAGTATGATTATCGTACAATGGAACTACGGCTTTACGTCCCATACGACGGATGGCGAACGCGGCCTTTCCAAGCCCATTTGGTGGCTCCTTTGTCATCTAAGTTAAGGTGAGTGTTTGCCGAGGTAAATCATAACGTATATATATATATTGCGAGGGAAATGATATTCTATGTTTCTAAGTATAAAGAAGGGGTGGCAAAGGCCTATTTGATTCATGTTCACAGGTAAAATGCAGAATTATTCACCAGGGGGAGAAAAAAAAATTTTTTTTCTTATTTCCAGAAATGTTAAACATATAAATTAATTCTTTTGTGTTCATTTTGTTTTTACAGTACGGTTGCCTCGGATATTGTTATGGTTTCAATTTCTCACTTTAACTGAGAAATTTTTTTTGCTCTCTTAGTCGTTGTTGTTGTTGTTTTACCTCTGAACGGCACTTTTTTGCACACCATGGGCTAAATGGCCAGGTCACATGGACCCCGAAGGCTCAGAGAAGGTTGGGGGAGGGGACCCACTGGAACAGCTGTTGGGAGACAGATGGTAGCCTCCCGTCAAGGCCATCCAGCGTGTCCTTTAACGTGCACAGGGTATGGCTCTCCCGCACACGGGGCCACGGCTTAACGTCCCATCCGACGGACGGCGGCCTTTCCAAGCCCATCGGTGTCCCCTACTGACCGTGGGCAGGGCGGGGAATTTTGCGGAGATAAATCTCAACGTTGACCCAGCTGGGACTCGAACCTGGGAACTACAGATTACGAGCCTGGCGCGCTACCGACTGAGCCACCCCCGCCCCGCTCTCTTAGTCAATCACAGATTTCATCGAAATCATCAACCTGAAGCATATAATATAAGTTACGACACATGAACGAGCAACAGTGACTTCGTGACTTAGCGTGGCTTGCCCTCGTGTGTGCTTCTGCGAGGGATTTTAATTGGCCAACGAATCGGGACTTAGAACAATTCGGAAGAATGAAGAAAACAGGCGGTGTGTTGAAAATGGCGAGATTTGAAAAAGGACGTTGGAAAAAAGAACGTTGAGATGGTCTGATTGAGTGCGCGATAAGCAAAAGACAAGAGTATCTTTTATGTGTTGTGTGCGCGGGCGGTCGTTTTGCTAGTTTGATAAGTCTAGTGATTTAATCAAAGACGAAGGATTATTTACGCCTGAAGTAAATGTGTTCAAGAAATATGACGGACAAAGTAAAGAGGTAGTATTTTAGCACAACAGACTGAGCTGGTGTTGTATGCTCTGTACAAAAAGGTTAATGACTTATGTATGATAGTGGGGCGGGGGTGGCTCAGTCGGTAGCGCGCCAGGCTCGTAATCTGTAGTTCCCAGGTTCGAGTCCCAGCTGGGTCAGCGTTGAGATTTATCTCCGCAAAATTCCCCGCCCTGCCCACGGTCAGTAGGGGACACCGCTGGGCTTGGAAAGGCCGCCGTCCGTCGGATGGGACGTTAAGCCGTGGCCCCGTGTGCGGGAGAGCCATACTCTGTGCACGTTAAAGAACACGCTGGATGGCCTTGACGGGAGGCTACCATCTGTCTCCCAACAGCTGTTCCAGTGGGTCCCCTCCCCCAACCTTCTCTGAGCCTTCGGGTCCATGTGACCTGGCCATTTAGCCCATAGTGTGCAAAAAAGTGCCGCTCAGAGGTAAAACAACCCAACCCTATGTATGATAGTAGTTAATTACTTTGTAAAATTCTTCATCCATATTTTGTAAAAATTTGCATTGTATTGTAATTGGTTTGAAAATGTAGTTATTAGTACTCACGCTCAGTGCCTATCCATTCTAAATTTAACGTCCGTCGGATGGGACATTAAGCCGTGGCCCCGTGTGCGGGAGAGCCATACCCTGTGCACGTTAAAGAACACGCTGGATGGCCTTGACGGGAGGCTACCATCTGTCTCCCAACAGCTGTTCCAGTGGGTCCCCTCCCCCAACCTTCTCTGAGCCTTCGAGGTCCATGTGACCTGGCCATTTAGCCCATGGTGTGCAAAAAAGTGCCTCTCAGAGGTAAAACAACCCAACCCATTCTAAATTTGCAACAGTATTTTAGTTCATCAAATGTGTATAAATGTTAAGTGTATTGTTTAATTTTACTATTATATCTTTGTTTTTAATTTTACTGTCTTAAAAGATTTGGGGCAGACGTGTTTTTACTAAACGCTCCAGAGGTGAGTGATGGATAAAAATAAATAAAATAAATATCATCCGGTCGTTTCACTCCAGTTGTCCAAAACCGGTAATTTAAAATAGGACTGATCATCGAACCACTTGTTAAAAAAATGAAAGCGAAGTGTTAAATAGTAAAATATAATTAACCACATAAACTGCAATTATTGATAATAAAATAATTATTCCTATGGAGTTGGCTCTGTTGATAACACCCCAGGTTTATGATGATGATGATGAATTAGAAGACGTATTGGAAGATGATGAACTACGAAAAAATGTGAAAATGATGATTAGCAAAGGAAAAGTGAACTGAAAGATATTGAATTACCAAAAAAAAGAGCGTGGCATGATGAAAAATTAAATGACGCAGTGGGAGATGTTGAGCAACCAAATTTAGAGCTCTGAAAAAAAGAGACCACAGACCACCCCTGAAAAACAAGAAAACGAGAAACGAGTCTGTGATTATGAACAATTACAAGACTTACTGGAAGATATTCGACTACGAAAAATGAGCAAATGAAAGACGAACTGGAAGATATTTAGCTAGAAAAAATGAGCCTACGATGATGATGGGCAATTGGAGACGCCCTAAAAGAATGTTGAACTACTGAAAAAAATCAATAAATTGTAATGATGAAGATCACAATTTATTGATTTAATATCTGTGTTATTCCAGTTAATTCCAGTGTGTGTAATTCCAGTTAAAAGACGAACTGGAAAATACTGAGTTACCAAAAAAAAGCGAGCCTGTGATGATGATGAACAATTAAAACTTGTACTGGAAGATGTTGAGTTACCGAAATATGATGATGATGATGATGAACATTTAAAAGACTGACTGGAATTAAAAGACTGACTGCGAAAACATATCAGATGATGATGTGGTGAACGTTAAAAGACGAACTGGAAAATACTGAGCTACCAAAAAAAATGAGATGATGATGATGATGATGATGATGATGATGATGATGATGATGATGATGATCAATTAAAAAAATACTGGAAGATGGTAACCTACCGAAAACTGATGATTATGAATAATTAAAAGACGTACTAAAAGAGGTCGAACAACCTAAAATGATTAGATGATGATCACCATTTAAAACACGAACTGGAAGATATTGAGTTACCAAAAAAATCAGCCAATGAAGATGATGAACGATTAAAAAGTCGTACAGGAAGATGTTGAACTACCTAAAAATGATGATAATGAACAATTAAAAGACTGGCTGGAAAAGGCTGACTACGAAAAAATATCAGATATTGATGTGGCGAACGATTAAAGGACGAACTGAAAGAACTATCAAAAAATGAGGATTAGTTGGAAGATTTTGGTGACATTAATGGTTGAACAACTGAGAACAAAAAAAAATTTCAAAGCGCTTTCGTAGAAATGATCATCCGCCATTTCGATCATAGTTTTAATCATAGTTTCGAAGGGATGTCCTGCAGGTTCACGAAACAACAATAATAAAACATCTCCCACGCAGTTTCTCTCTTTCCAATAAGAAAGTTGTTTGCATTTGAGCCATTTCCCGAATATTGAATTCCAGAGTCTGTTGACAGTTCAGAGCCAGAAAATATTCTTCACTGCAATGCTATCCTCAAAAGACGAAGGAGGGATTTTTGTTTTCAGGGCACGGCGGTAGTACGGTCGCTCAAAAAAATATCCGAACACTACGGTTGATTACAGAATCCAGAAAAAATATCTGGAAACGATTTTTTTTAGAAATTAGTGATCTGGCAACCTTCGTGTCACGTGATTACAGAATTCAGGAAAAATATCTGGAGCGTGTACAGCAACTGTACACGCTCCAGTTACCGTTCACAGCAAACTGGAGCGTGTGCAGTTATTGCACACGCTCCAGTTTGCTGTGAACGGTAACTGCACACGCTCAATATTTCCGTGAGTGAGCCCACACGATCTAGTGTCAAAATAATATGACCACCTACAGTCGCTCAAAAAAGTATCCGAACACCATGGTTGATTACAGAATTCAGAAAAAATATCTGGCAACGACTTTTTTTAGAAATTAGTGATCTGGCAACCTTCGTGTCACGTGAGGTTTCCAGATCACTAATTTCTAAAAAATTCGTTGCCAGATATTTTTTCTGAATTCTGTAATCAACCGTAGTGTTAGGATATTTTTTTGAGCGACTGTATCGTTGTTTCCTCTGTTGCAATCAGTTCTTTAGATGTTGCTGCTAACATCCCAACTTTCAGATCATCGTGGTGCTGTCCAGAGACGCATCCTTTAAAATGATGTAGGTTTTGTTAAAAAAAAAAAGATGAATGATGAATCTAAAAAGAAGAATGATGATCTAATCTTATTGAAGATTAGAAATGTTTCTATGTAAAGAGTATAAACAAACAAATGTCGCCAGATGTAATTTCGATTGAATGACGGGGAGAAATTGAAATTTTTAATCTTAATGTTTACTCTAGGTTCTGTTTACGAATTGAAGTAATCAATATTTTTTTTGTGGAATCTTGTTTGCGAAGATCATCTTGTATTTGGAATGACTTGATATAGTTCGTTAACTTTTTTTTTTATCTCACCTTGAGGAAATGTTAATGTTTCAACCCTCTTTTTGTTCGTTAACTTTTTTTTTATATCTCACCTTCAGGAAATGTTAATGTTTCAACCCTCTTTTTGTTCGTTAATTTTTTTTATATCTCACCTTGAGGAAATGTTAATGTTTCAACCCTCTTTTTGTTCGTTAACTTTTTTTTATATCTCACCTTGAGGAAATGTTAATGTTTCAACCCTCTTTTTGTTCGTTAATTTTTTTTATATCTCACCTTGAGGAAATGTTAATGTTTCAACCCTCTTTTTGTTCGTTAACTTTTTTTTATATCTCACCTTGAGGAAATGTTAATGTTTCAACCCTCTTTTTGTTCGTTAACTTTTTTTTATATCTCACCTTGAGGAAATGTTAATGTTTCAACCCTCTTTTTGTTCGTTAATTTTTTTTATATCTCACCTTGAGGAAATGTTAATGTTTCAACCCTCTTTTTGTTCGTTAATTTTTTTTATATCTCACCTTGAGGAAATGTTAATGTTTCAACCCTCTTTTTGTTCGTTAACTTTTTTTTATATCTCATCTTCAGGAAATGTTAATGTTTCAACCCTCTTTTTGTTCGTTAACTTTTTTTTATATCTCACCTTGAGGAAATGTTAATGTTTCAACCCTCTTTTTGTTCGTTAACTTTTTTTATATCTCACCTTGAGGAAATGTTAATGTTTCAACCCTCTTTTTGTTCGTTAACTTTTTTTTATATCTCACCTTGAGGAAATGTTAATGTTTCAACCCTCTTTTTGTTCGTTAACTTTTTTTTATATCTCACCTTCAGGAAATGTTAATGTTTCAACCCTCTTTTTGTTCGTTAACTTTTTTTATATCTCACCTTGAGGAAATGTTAATGTTTCAACCCTCTTTTTGTTCGTTAATTTTTTTTATATCTCACCTTGAGGAAATGTTAATGTTTCAACCCTCTTTTTGTTCGTTAACTTTTTTTTATATCTCATCTTCAGGAAATGTTAATGTTTCAACCCTCTTTTTGTTCGTTAACTTTTTTTTATATCTCACCTTGAGGAAATGTTAATGTTTCAACCCTCTTTTTGTTCGTTAACTTTTTTTATATCTCACCTTGAGGAAATGTTAATGTTTCAACCCTCTTTTTGTTCGTTAACTTTTTTTTATATCTCACCTTGAGGAAATGTTAATGTTTCAACCCTCTTTTTGTTCGTTAACTTTTTTTTATATCTCACCTTCAGGAAATGTTAATGTTTCAACCCTCTTTTTGTTCGTTAACTTTTTTTATATCTCACCTTGAGGAAATGTTAATGTTTCAACCCTCTTTTTGTTCGTTAACTTTTTTTTATATCTCACCTTGAGGAAATGTTAATGTTTCAACCCTCTTTTTGTTCGTTAATTTTTTTTATATCTCACCTTGAGGAAATGTTAATGTTTCAACCCTCTTTTTGTTCGTTAACTTTTTTTTATATCTCACCTTGAGGAAATGTTAATGTTTCAACCCTCTTTTTGTTCGTTAACTTTTTTTTATATCTCACCTTGAGGAAATGTTAATGTTTCAACCCTCTTTTTGTTTGTTAACTTTTTTTTATATCTCACCTTGAGGAAATGTTAATGTTTCAACCCCCTTTTTGTTCGTTAACTTTTTTTTATATCTCACCTTGAGGAAATGTTAATGTTTCAACCCTCTTTTTGTTCGTTAATTTTTTTTATATCTCACCTTGAGGAAATCTTAATGTTTCAACCCTCTTTTTGTTCGTTAACTTTTTTTTATATCTCACCTTGAGGAAATGTTAATGTTTCAACCCTCTTTTTGTTCGTTAACTTTTTTATATCTCACCTTGAGGAAATGTTAATGTTTCAACCCTCTTTTTGTTCGTTAACTTTTTTTTATATCTCACCTTGAGGAAATGTTAATGTTTCAACCCTCTTTTTGTTCGTTAACTTTTTTTTATATCTCACCTTGAGGAAATGTTAATGTTTCAACCCTCTTTTTGTTCGTTAACTTTTTTTTATATCTCACCTTGAGGAAATGTTAATGTTTCAACCCTCTTTTTGTTCGTTAATTTTTTTTATATCTCACCTTGAGGAAATCTTAATGTTTCAACCCTCTTTTTGTTCGTTAACTTTTTTTTATATCTCACCTTGAGGAAATGTTAATGTTTCAACCCTCTTTTTGTTCGTTAATTTTTTTTATATCTCACCTTGAGGAAATGTTAATGTTTCAACCCTCTTTTTGTTCGTTAACTTTTTTTTATATCTCACCTTGAGGAAATGTTAATGTTTCAACCCTCTTTTGTTCGTTAACTTTTTTTTATATCTCACCTTGAGGAAATGTTAATGTTTCAACCCTCTTTTTGTTCCTTAATTTTTTTTATATCTCACCTTGAGGAAATCTTAATGTTTCAACCCTCTTTTTGTTCGTTAACTTTTTTTTATATCTCACCTTGAGGAAATGTTAATGTTTCAACCCTCTTTTTGTTCGTTAATGTGTTTTATATCTCACCTTGAGGAAATGTTAATGTTTCAACCCTCTTTTTGTTCGTTAACTTTTTTTTATATCTCACCTTGAGGAAATCTTAATGTTTCAACCCTCTTTTTGTTCGTTAATTTTTTTTATATCTCACCTTGAGGAAATGTTAATGTTTCAACCCTCTTTTTGTTCGTTAACTTTTTTTTATATCTCACCTTGAGGAAATGTTAATGTTTCAACCCTCTTTTTGTTCGTTAACTTTTTTTTATATCTCACCTTGAGGAAATGTTAATGTTTCAACCCTCTTTTTGTTCGTTAATTTTTTTTATATCTCACCTTGAGGAAATCTTAATGTTTCAACCCTCTTTTTGTTCGTTAACTTTTTTTTATATCTCACCTTGAGGAAATGTTAATGTTTCAACCCTCTTTTTGTTCGTTAATTTTTTTTATATCTCACCTTGAGGAAATGTTAATGTTTCAACCCTCTTTTTGTTCGTTAACTTTTTTTTATATCTCACTTTGAGGAAATGTTAATGTTTCAACCCTCTTTTGTTCGTTAACTTTTTTTTATATCTCACCTTGAGGAAATGTTAATGTTTCAACCCTCTTTTTGTTCGTTAATTTTTTTTATATCTCACCTTGAGGAAATCTTAATGTTTCAACCCTCTTTTTGTTCGTTAACTTTTTTTTATATCTCACCTTGAGGAAATGTTAATGTTTCAACCCTCTTTTTGTTCGTTAATTTTTTTTATATCTCACCTTGAGGAAATGTTAATGTTTCAACCCTCTTTTTGTTCGTTAACTTTTTTTTATATCTCACCTTGAGGAAAGGTTAATGTTTCAACCCTCTTTTTGTTCGTTAATTTTTTTTTATATCTCACCTTGAGGAAATGTTAATGTTTCAACCCTCTTTTTGTTCGTTAACTTTTTTTATATCTCACCTTGAGGAAATGTTAATGTTTCAACCCTCTTTTTGTTCGTTAACTTTTTTTTATATCTCACCTTGAGGAAATGTTAATGTTTCAACCCTCTTTTTGTTCGTTAACTTTTTTTATATCTCACCTTGAGGAAATGTTAATGTTTCAACCCTCTTTTTGTTCGTTAATTTTTTTTATATCTCACCTTGAGGAAATGTTAATGTTTCAACCCTCTTTTTGTTCGTTAACTTTTTTTATATCTCACCTTCAGGAAATGTTAATGTTTCAACCCTCTTTTTGTTCGTTAACTTTTTTTATATCTCACCTTGAGGAAATGTTAATGTTTCAACCCTCTTTTTGTTCGTTAACTTTTTTTTATATCTCACCTTCAGGAAATGTTAATGTTTCAACCCTCTTTTTGTTCGTTAACTTTTTTTATATCTCACCTTGAGGAAATGTTAATGTTTCAACCCTCTTTTTGTTCGTTAACTTTTTTATATCTCACCTTGAGGAAATGTTAATGTTTCAACCCTCTTTTTGTTCGTTAACTTTTTTTTATATCTCACCTTGAGGAAATGTTAATGTTTCAACCCTCTTTTTGTTCGTTAACTTTTTTTATATCTCACCTTCAGGAAATGTTAATGTTTCAACCCTCTTTTTGTTCGTTAACTTTTTTTTTATATCTCACCTTGAGGAAATGTTAATGTTTCAACCCTCTTTTTGTTCGTTAACTTTTTTTGATATCTCACCTTGAGGAAATGTTAATGTTTCAACCCTCTTTTTGTTCGTTATTTTTTTTTATATCTCACCTTGAGGAAATGTTAATGTTTCAACCCTCTTTTTGTTCGTTGACTTTTTTTTATATCTCACCTTGAGGAAATGTTAATGTTTCAACCCTCTTTTTGTTCGTTAACTTTTTTTATATCTCACCTTGAGGAAATGTTAATGTTTCAACCCTCTTTTTGTTCGTTAACTTTTTTTTATATCTCACCTTGAGGAAATGTTAATGTTTCAACCCTCTTTTTGTTCGTTAATTTTTTTTATATCTCACCTTGAGGAAATGTTAATGTTTCAACCCTCTTTTTGTCCGTTAACTTTTTTTTATATCTCACCTTGAGGAAATGTTAATGTTTCAAACCTCTTTTTGTTCGTTAATTTTTTTTATATCTCACCTTGAGGAAATGTTAATGTTTCAACCCTCTTTTTGTTCGTTAACTTTTTTTTATATCTCACCTTGAGGAAATGTTAATGTTTCAACCCTCATTTTGTTCGTAAAAAAAAGGTTTTGAAATCGGTGCGAATATCCTTTCAACAAACAACAGCCCGTTTTGAAAAACAGATTTGTTTTTTACTGGTCGAGAGTGCCCACTTGTAAATATTCTACAGGATGAAAAGAGAATACTTAAAAACAATCAAAAGCAGAACAGCACTTTTTTTTTAATCACTAAAGGCTGATTTAAAAGTTGAAATTTTAATCGAAACTTTTTTTTTTCACTGTTACAATGAATATTTTAAACAAATTATTCTGAGCCCGAAGTTGTCTGTGCTGTTTTGAACCCAAGCAGGACTCGAGTGGGCTCGGGCTCAGCCCGACAAAGCCCGAACTCGAAGTCATCTCTACTACAGATCTACACTTTTTTCTTTTGTATACTGCTCACAAATCTGTTCTCTAATCTATCGATTCGCGAGCATAGTCCAATTTCATCAGTACTTACTTAATCATCATCATCATCCTCAAGCAGCCATGGGCTACGGAGGTCCAACCAGACCGTGCAATTTAGTTCTCCAAGCAAGTCTATCCTGAGCTACATCTGCTGCATCCGGCCACTGCACACCAATTCTAACAAGGTCCTGTTTGACATTGTCTGCCCACCGCATCCTAGGTCTCCCCTTCTTTCTGAGGCCTTTAGGCACACTGTTCATAACCCTATTCGCCAATCTATAATTATTCATATGGGCAACATGGCCAAACCAACGGAGTCTCTCTCTGCACAATATGCTGCTTAAAGGAGGTTGCAAACTCCTTTGCCTAACCTCATCATTAGTTACAAAGTTGAACCACCTAATGCCCAAGATACTGCGTAAGCATCTAGAATCAAAAGCATCTAGTTTCCTGTTATCTTGCTTACACAGCGTCCAAGTTTCACTACCATAACTAACCCTAGAAAGAACCAAACTATTATACAGTCTAATTTTAGTCTTTAGGTGTATACGCCTATTTCTCCACACTCTCCATAGATTCTTAAAAGTCCCGGCAGCAATCCCTATTCGTCTGTTAATCTCATGACGCACATCACCATTATCTGTTACATAGCTCCCAAGATAATTAAACTGTGACACCTGCTCAAGACTGCAAACCACCTAATAGTAAATATGATGCTTCAAAATAATTTCGAAGGAACACAGAACATCAAAAAGGATTTCTGTTGCGCATTTGAAATTGATGACATATTTAATCAAACCAGTAACTTAGCCAGAGGAATTCGGTTGGTTTTTTAGCCCCCAACTTGTGGAAATATTATTTTTAAGAAATCGTTAGTTCCTTAATTTACATTAACAAAGACACGAAAAATTTTCAAACATCACTTTCCAAATATCCTTGCCCACTCTGCTGCTTCAAATTAAATTAAGTGAAAACTTGTCACGTTGGGGCGGGGGTGGCCCTGTCGTTAGCGCGCCAGGCTCATAACCTACAGTTCCCAGGTTCGAGTCCCGCCTGGGTCAACGTTTAGATTTATCACCACAAAGCTTCTCGGTCAGTAGGGGACACCAATGGACTTGATAGACAACCGTCCGTAGGATGGGTTGGGTTGTTTTACCTCTGAGCGGCACTTTTTTGCACACCATGGGCTAAATGGACAGGTCACATGGACCCCGAAGGCTCAGAGAAGGTTGGGGGAGGGGATCCAATGGAACAGCTGTTAGGAAACAGATGGTAGCCTCCCGTCAAGGCCATCCAACGTGTTCTTTAACGTGCACAGAGTATGGCTCTCCCGCACACGGGGCCACGGCTTAACGTCCCATCCGACGGACGGCGGTCTTTACAAGCCTATCGGTGTCCCCTACTGACCGTGGGCAGGGCGGGGAATTTTGCGGAGATAAATCTCAACGCTGATCCAGCTGGGACTCGAACCTGGGCCGTAGGATGGAACATTAAGCCATGGCCCCGTGCGCAGGAGAACCATAACCTGTGTACTTTAAAGAACAAACTGGATGGCCTTGACAGGAGGTTATAATCTGTCTTCCAAGAGCTGTTCAGTGGGTTCCTTCTCTGAGCCCCTGGGGTCCTTGTGACCTGGCCATTTAGCCCATGTTATGCAAAAAAAAAAGCAACTCAGAGATAAAACAACTCAACTTGTCAAGTTTTTCGACTATTTAATTTTTAATTTTTTAGATTGCACTTAAGTAGAAGTGATTTATTTATTAGAAAAAAAAGAATAGTAAAATTGACTACCAACTTATGAGAACGTCTCAGTTAGAAAGCTCCGACATTTATTTAGCATCTAGTGATTGTGTCCCTTTCGCTTCTATCAACTGCAGTCTCTCCATTGGAAGAGAAAACGCTCTATTCCCTGCTAATTCTGGTAAATGGATCGACTGACAACACACTCGCTGCCTTTGCTGTTAACTGGGCAAAATGGATCGCTTGCATTAGCGTCGGATCTGCTGAGCGACCACTCACTGATATTTCACCGAGGAACTACTCGAGTAGTTGAACTGTGATGCCATACAGATCCCCCCTCCAAACAGAGAGAAATGCTTTAGCTAAGATTGGGTTTAAGTACCATGTTGACATAAGTCTTCCTGTTGCATCAAGAGAAATAGATTTGACTTTTTTTTAATCTATTTTCTTTACTCGGCGGTTTATCTTATGTTCGTTTCGTTTTCTAACGATTTCTATTTTTGCTTAGATACTGGGTGGATTTTAAAAACGTTGCGTTTGAAGTCTGCTTTTTCGGCAGATGTTAAGAGATGTGGTTTTTTAGTTGAATGCATTTTCATTTATTTTTTAAAGTAAAAAAATGTCAAATCGTGAAAACCATAAAAGATTTGTTTACGGGAAAACGTTTTTTTTTTTACAATCCACGGCAAAAAGTAACAAAATGAAACATAAGATCATATCTAAAAATATTTTTAAAAGCTATGTGACTTAGTCAATTGGGTTGTTTGCAAAAAAAAGTGCTGCACGGCTTTTTTTGTACGCAATGGGGTAAATGGCAGAGGTCATAACGATCCCAAGGGCTCAGAGAAGGTTGGTGGAAGAACATCCAGTAGGCACACAGTGAAGTAAATGACAGAGGTCATAACGACCCCAAGGGATCAGAGAAGATTGGTGGAAGAACATCCAGTTGGCACACAGTGGAGTAAATGAGAGAGGTCATAACGACCCCAAGGGATCAGAGAAGATTGGCGGAAGAACATCCAGTCAGCCTGCAGTCAGGTAAATGGCAGAAGTCATAACGACCCCAAGGGATCAGAGAAGATTGGCGGAAGAACATCCAGTCAGCATGCAGTCGGGTAAATGGCAGAGGTCATAACGACCCCAAGGGCTCAGAGAAGGTTGGCGGAAGAACATCCAGCTGGCACACAGTGGAGTAAATGAGAGAGGTCATAACGACCCCAAGGGCTCAGAGAAAGTTGGCGGAAGAACATCCAGTCAGCATGCAGTCGGGTAAATGGCAGAAGTCATAACGACCCCAAGGGATCAGAGAAGATTGGCGGAAGAACATCCAGTCAGCATGCAGTCGGGTAAATGCCAGAGGTGATAACGACCCCAAGGGCTCAGAGAAGGTTGGCGGAAGAACATCCAGTCAGCATGCAGTGGGGTAAATGACAGAGGTCATAACGACCCCAAGGACTCAGAGAAGATTGGCGGAAGAACATCCAGTAGGCACACAGTGGAGTAAATGACAGAGGTCATAACGAACCCAAGGTATCAGAGAAGATTGGCCGAAGAACACCCAGTTAGCATGCAGTGGGGTAAATGGCAGAGGTCATAATGACCCCAAGGGCTCAGAGAAGGTTGGTGGAAGAACATCCAGTAGGCACACAGTGGAGTAAATGACAGAGGTCATAACGACCCCAAGGGCTCAGAGAAGGTTGGCGGAAGAACATCCAGCTGGCACACAGTGGAGTAAATGAGAGAGGTCATAACGACCCCAAGGGCTCAGAGAAGGTTGGCGGAAGAACATCCAGTCAGCATGCAGTGGGGTAAATGGCAGAGGTCATAACGACCCCAAGGGCTCAGAGAAGGTTGGCGGAAGAACATCCAGCTGGCACACAGTGGAGTAAATGAGAGAGGTTATAACGACCTCAAGGGCTCAGAGAAGGTTGGCGGAAGAACATCCAGTCAGCATGTAGTGGGGTAAATGGCAGAGGTCATAAGGGCTCAGAGAAGGCTCAGATGAAGCTCAAGCAGCTCAAGGGCTCAGATGAAGCTCAGGCAGAAGATTGACGGAAGAACATCCAGTCAGCATGCAGTCGGGTAAATGGCAGAGGTTATAACGACCCCAACTGCTCAGAGAAGGTTGGCGGAAGAACATCCAGTTGGCACACAGTGGAGTAAATGGCAGAGGTCATAACGACCCCAAGGGCTCAGAGAAGGTTGGCGGAAGAATATCGAGTCAGCATGCAGTGGGGTAAATGTCAGAGGTCATAACGACCCCAAGGGCTCAGAGAAAGTTGGCGGAAGAACATCCAGTCAGCATGCAGTGGGGTAAATGTCAGAGGTCATAACGACCCCGAGGGCTCAGAGAAGGTTGGCGGAAGAACATCGAGTCAGCATGCAGTGGGGTAAATGTCAGAGATCATAACGACCCCAAGGGCTCAGAGAAGGTTGGCGGAAGAATATCGAGTCAGCATGCAGTGGGGTAAATGTCAGAGGTCATAACGACCCCAAGGGCTCAGAGAAAGTTGGCGGAAGAACATGCAGTCAGCATGCAGTGGGGTAAATGTCAGAGATCATAACGACCCCAAGGGCTCAGAGAAAGTTGGCGGAAGAATTTTTACGTAGGGGTGCAGTATCAAAATCCTGTAGTCTTTGAAGGGAGGTAGGTGTTTTTTTTTTTTTTTCTATTAAGACTGGGAGGCGGTTGGCTCAGTCGGTAGCGCATCAGGCTTGTCATCCGCAGTATCTAGGTTCAAGTTTCTACTGTTCCAGCATTAAGATTTTAACTTTTATTAAATCCCCTACTCTGTCATCGGTTAGAAAGAGGATGCTGAGTTCTAACCGATGACAGAGTAGGGGATTTAATAAAAGTTAAAATCTTAATGCTGGAACAGTAGAAACTCGAACCTAGATACTGCGGATGACAAGCCTGATGCGCTACCGACTGAGCCAACCGCCTCCCAGTCTTAATAGGAAAAAAAAAAAAAAACAGCTACCTCCCTTCAAAGACTACAGGATTTTGAGTCGTTTAATACTGCACCCCTACGTAAATATTTATAAAATATATATTACATCTTTAGTTTTTAAACTTTACATCTCTTGTGATATTAAAATGTTAAAATCTGTATAAAGGACAAAATCCTATCATCAACAAACAAAACAAAAGACTAATACCTCCACGAGCGTCCAACAGCTGTTGCCACAAAGAATCATCTTAGATTAAATCCTATTCTATTCCGACAATCCGCCAAAACAGCTGTAAACGACCACGACGTCATCACAAAGGCAAAACGTGGCGAACCCCGGGTGACGAAAGCACCACCAGCTTTCGCTTTTCTTCAGGTCGAGGAGATTGGAAAGCGCAGCGCGTGTTGTTCGAAGAACCGCGATCGATCAAAAGGCACGACGAGACGAAAATTCTCAGAATATTTTTGGACATTCCTCCGAGCTGAATTTTCAGCGTCGACGACATTCCAAAGTATTAGCCCACCTGCAGAAGATATGTCGCCGAGACTAAGTAGTCCCCGCTCGAAACGGGAGACGCGTTCTTCGAAAAATTCGTGTAAGGTGGTGGGTTGGGTTGTTTTACCTCTGAGCGGCACTTTTTTGCACACCATGGGCTAAATGGCCAGGTCACATGGACCCCGAAGGCTCAGAGAAGGTTGGGAGAGGGGACCCACTGGAACAGCTGTTGGGAGACAGATGGTAGCCTCCCGTCAAGGCCATCCAGCGTGTTCTTTAACGTGCACATGGTATGGCTCTCCCGCACACGGGGCCACGGCTTAACGTCCCATCCGACGGACGGCGGCCTTTCCAAGCCCATCGGTGTCCCCTACTGACCGTGGGCAGGGCGGAGAGTTTTGCGGAGATAAATCTCAACGCTGACCCAGCTGGGACTCGAACTTGGGAACTACAGATTAGGAGCCTGGCGTGCTACCAACTGGGCCACCCCCGCCCCGCGAAGTGGTGTCTTACTCGGCGACTCGGTTTTAGATCTCTAAGGTGCCATGTCTTCGTGAAAACTATTTCATTCTGTAAGGTCAAAACTAACTAGAATGTTTGAAGAGAAAAAAGTAGACTGGAAAGTACTCTAAAATACAGCCATTTTGTAAACAACTTTAACTAAACTTTGACTAGGCTTAGGCAGTGCCCTGTCAAAAACTTATAGCGAACCCTAAACGTATGTCCAGTTCTTGCTATTTATTTCTGGAAGGTTATATATATATGGTATACTGATAAAAGTATACAGTCGCTCAAAAAAATATCCGAACACTATGGTTGATTACAGAATTCAGAAAAAACATCTGGCAACGATTTTTTTTAGAAATTAGTGATCTGGCAACCTTCGTGTCACGCGACAAGAAGGTTGCCAGATTACTAATTTTTAACAGTTTGCTGTGAACGGTAACTGGAGCTGTACAGTTGCTGTACACGCTCCAGATATTTTTCCTGAATTCTGTAATCACGTGACACGAAGGTTGCCAGATCACTAATTTCTAAAAAAAATCGTTGCCAGATATTTTTTCTGAATTCTGTAATCAACCATAGTGTTCGGATACTTTTTTGAACGACGGTACATACGTAAAAACTTCATTATGATTCTATGAGTAGATAGGAAAAGTGTCATTAGCAGGATGGATTCTTAACAGACGATCTCCTGGAAACTTGTCACGTGCTCTGACTTCTTAGCTACTGATTTAAGCTATCCTCTGTTGGTGGCATTAAGCATTACATCATAGAATCAGTCATTAGAATCTACTTTAATGTTATCAGAAAGTCGTGGGTTCGGATCCCACCAGACTAATGACAATTTTTCTTCTGTTCTCATTTAATGTATATAGCATTCAGGTGCCTACTGTTACTTTCAGCCAGGGCGGGATGTATGTCACGGGGAGGCATTCCTCCTCTCCTCTCTTTCCTTTGAGAATTCTAGTAAGGGTTATAGAGGAAAAAATTTGTTACACTTATTTATATTCCATGCACATTTTTTCAGGGGCGGGTGTCGCTCAGTCGGTAGCGCGTCAGGCTCGAATTCTGTACTTCCCAGGTTCGAATGCCAGCTGGGTCAGCGTTGAGTTTTATCTCCGTAAAATTCCCCGCCCTGCCCACGGTCAGTAGGGGACACCGATGGGCTTGGAAAGGCCGCCGTCCGTCGGATGGGACGTTAAGCCGTGGTCTCGTGTGCGGGAGAGCCATACCCTGTGCACATTAAAGAACACGCTGGATGGCCTTGACGGGAGGCTGCCATCTGTCTCCCAACAGCTGTTCCAGTAGGTCCCCTCCCCCAACCTTTTCTGAGCCTTCGGGGTCCATGTGACCTGGCCATTTAGCCCATGGTGTGCAAAAAAGTGCCGCTCAGAGGTAAAACAATCCAAAGTTAAAGAACACAATGGATGGCCTTGACGGGAGTCTACCATCTGTCTCCCAACAGCTGTTCCAGTGGGTCCCCTCCCCCAACCTTCTCTGAGCCCTCCGGGTCCTTGTGACCTGGCCATTTACACAATTCTGTACAAAAAAGTGCCGCTCACAAGTGAAACAACCATCCTTAATTAATGTATACCAGTGTATATTAAACTTTGCTCCTCAACAACACTGAATTGAAAGCTGCATTCATACAAACATAAATTCTCAGAATAAGTTGCCTGCAGAAGTCATTAATATAGTGCTGTTAAATAGTAAAAAACATGTAATATATTTCATTATTATGATTAAAATAAGAAAAAAGACCCCCTTTAAGAGTGCTGGTAACGGGAGTGAAGGCGAAAAACATTAAACGTACAGTCGCTCAAAAAAGTATCCGAACACTATGGTTGATTACAGAATTCAGCAAAAAATATCTGGCAACGATTTTTTTTTAGAAATGAGTGATCTGGCAACCTTCGTGTCACGTGATTACAGAATTCAGGAAAAATATCCGGAGCGTGTACAGCAATTGTACACGCTCCAGTTACCGTTCACAGCAAACTGGAGCGTTTGCAGTAAACTGGAGCGTGTGCAGTTGCTGCACACGCTCCAGTTTGCTGTGAACGGTAACTGCACACGCTCAATATTTCCGTGAGTGAGCCCACACGATCTAGTATCAAAATAATATGACCACCTACAGTCGCTCAAAAAAGTATCCGAACACCATGGTTGATTACAGAAGTTAGAAAAAAATATCTGGCAACGATTTTTTAGAAATTAGTGATCTGGCAACCTTCGTGTCACGTGACACGAAGGTTGCCAGATCACTAATTTCTAAAAAAAATCGTTGCCAGATATTTTTTCTGACTTCTGTAATCGACCATAATGTTCGGATATTTATTTGAGCCACTGTACATATATCACACTCATTTTCCGTCATTTGCTAAAAAAAAAATTGCTTTCACCCTATCCAGGCCTTGATTTAGAAAACAAATTTACTAGGGAGAGGGAATCCCAGAGACAGAATTGAACCGCAACAGATCAAAACGATTTTCAACTGTTTCATTTACTTACTTCCTAACAGGGCCGGATCTAGAGGGGGGGACGGGAATGGAATCCATATCCCCCCTTGCCACAATGAGAATTGAGAATACTAGTAAAGGTAATCGAAACAAAAAATTTTAAACCTAACTCTCTTTTGCGCATTTTTAATAAAAACGGTTTTAAAAATTTCTAAAACAGAGAGAGAATATTTCATTGAAATGGAAATCCAGTCTCTTGCTTGACCCCTGTCCCCCCCCCCTTTAGTTTTTTTTTACGGCTCGATTTCACCATCCACCTTTAAATTTTTTCCCCATATGCGATCTTTGTCTGTCACACCTCTGTGCAAGAAACTGATTGAGGAGTATTCTTTTTACTATATAATCAATATTTATACTTTGATTTAAAAAATATACCGTTTAATTAGGTCATTGAACGAGGGATGTTAGAGTTTTTTTTATGCAACAACTAAGGTTCTGGCCTATGGCACTCTGAAAAATTTTCAATCGACCCACCGATGAGAAAAGTCTGCTGTCCTTGATATAATGTCTAATACTCTGTTATTACAATATTCCAAAAATATATCTTATGTACAGTCGCTCAAAAAAATATCCGAACAAGTGGTTGATTACAGAATTCAGAAAAAATATCTAGCAACGATTTTTTTTAGAAATTAGTGATCTGGAAACCTTCGTGTCCCGTGACACGAAGGTTGCCAAATCACTAATTTCTAAAAAAATCGTTGCCAGATATTTTTTCTGAATTCTGTAATCAACCATAATAAAAATAATAATAAATACCCCCTCAAGCAGCTGTTTGCCACAGAGGTCTGACAGGAGCCTGTCAGTTTATATGCCACAGTAGAAGATCTGAGAGGATGGCAGGACCTCAGCAGAAAAACGACACATACATCCATGCCTTACCCGGGGCTCGAACCCAGGTCCCTTAGGTCTCAAGCGCGCTAACCACTCGGCCATGGGACGGCTTCCTAGACTAATATTTTTTTGAGCGACTGTATTTCCTATGTCCTTTTTGTTCTCCCACACACAAAAAACCCCCTACACATCCTCAGTAAAATTATCTTGGATACAAAAATTGTATTGCAAACATATACATTAGTTTAGTAATCAATACGTTCGCATTGAAACAAACGGTTAACATCAAATGCTGTTTCAATAACAAAAAAGATATTACTTTTCTACGTGTCATATATTTCACGATATAAAAGAAAGCGATACAATTTCCAGCGAAAGAGTAATCCCATTCACTTGGCGCTCGTCCGCTGCATCATTTTTCATCCTCATCACCATGTGTTCAGCCAGATGGCGCTATGACCACTTTCCGCCTAGAGGATGATGTGAGCCGATGCCTGGGTGCGCAGAGGCTTCTGCTGCGAGAGACACGAGAAGGGGAGTTGCAGGATTTCCGCAGTCGGAGTTCGACGCGTGTCCTGTCTCTCCCATCCGTATTAAAGGTGACCTTAGCGACGCTGGATACATTTGCTCTCCCTTCGTCAATTGCCTTCCTCAGATCAAGGTAATGTTTATTCAGCATTCCAATTTCCTGCCAAATCGAGAAAGCGACTTTCTGCCAAGACTTAGGTTTTAGCAGCTGACTCCTGTCGTTAAGGAGTTTGAGTCGCAAGTTCACTTTCTTACTTAGTTTTACTTTCATATTGTCTAATAACTATTTTGTTTGACTATTTAAAGTATTAGTAGAGGTTGTGGTAGGGTTATTTTACCTCTGAGTTGCACTTTTTCGCACCCAATGGGCTAAACGGCCAGGTCACAAGGACCTCGAGGGCTCAGATAACGCTGGAAGGACGGGAACCGTTGTTTAACTGCTAAGAAACAGTTAGAAACGTCTGTCAAAGCCATCCAGAGTGTTCTTTAACGTTCTCAGAGTATGGCTCTCCTGCCCACGGGGGGTGGGGGTCGTCAGTCGGTAGCGCGCCAGGCTCGTAATCTGTAGTTCCCAGGTTCGAGTCCCATCTTTGTCTGCGTTGAGATTTATCTCCGCAAAATTTACCCGCCCTGCCCACGATCAATACGGGACACCGATGGGCTTGGAAAGGCCGCCGTCCGTCGGATGGGACGTTAAGCCGTGGTCCCGTGTGCGGGAGAGCTATACCATGTGCATGTTAAAAAACACGCTGGATGGCCTTGACGGGAGGCTACCATCTGTCTCCCAACAGCTGTTCCAGTGGGTCCCCTCCCCCAACCTTCTCTGAGCCTTCGGGGTCCATGTGGCCTGGCCATTTAGCACATGGTGTGCAAAAAAGTGCCTCTCTAGAGGTAAAACAATCCAATCCAATCCTGCGCACGGAGTCATGTCCCATTCAAGGACCGTTGTCTTATCCAACCCCAGCAGTGTCCCCTTTCTCACTGAGATAATTCGTGATGAACCTATAGGACTAGCGCAATCTAATTTATTTATGTAAGTAGTAAATTTTAAACCCTTTAGAGAACTTTTTTTCGACTTGCCAATCAAACATCGGATGATGTGAATTGAGTTAAAAGTGCTCTAAGTTCATAATCGTATGTTCTAGGTTCGAGTTCACACTTTGCTAAAATTAAGAAATTTGTCACTAACCCACTCTCTGTCCTCCGTGAGAAAGGAATCGGCAATCGACCTAAAATATAGTTCGTAATCTGATATTCCTTATAATATATCCCAATTATTTATAAATAATTATGAGTATAATTTATCTTCATAATGTAATCAATAACCAAACTAAAGAGAAAAGGAGCCAAAATGCATCCTTGTCAAACTCCCCTAACAATGCTAAACCAATTGCTACAAACCTTATCAACTACAGGCTCAGTGATTTTATAGACAGGTTTCATTACGTTAACTAACTTGTCTGGTATACAATATGAACTCACAATCAACCACAAATTATGACGATCAACAGAGTAAAGTATCAACAGATAAAGATGTCAATCAAATAAATCAATATCTCGATTTTAAACAATATTCGTTCAGTATTTAATGAGTTATGGAGGTTTGAATATTTAACGATAACAATGCCAGCCACAAAAATTGACTTCAGAAGTTAATTAAAACTTAGTAATAAATATTGTATCACAATGTTTAATAAAATAAGTTTGTATTTTAGAACTTTGTGTAAAGAATTCTTTCACTATTATCCAGTTTTGTAGAAGTTTCTTAAGACTGGCATTGCTGTTGTTAAATATTCAAACTTCCATAACTCATTAAATACTGAAC
This sequence comes from Ryuthela nishihirai, assembly GCA_038380435.1. Taxonomy (NCBI): domain Eukaryota; kingdom Metazoa; phylum Arthropoda; class Arachnida; order Araneae; family Heptathelidae; genus Ryuthela; species Ryuthela nishihirai. The sequence continues at coordinate 21,970,343 of JAWZYU010000013.1, forward strand.
GAATATTGGTGAAAATCGAGATATTGATTTTATTTGATTGAGATCTTTATCTGCAATCACATTTTTCAAAACAAAAAAACTTATTTTAGAAGTTATAGAGCTTTGACGTTAGCTTCAAATTGACTTAACATGGGGATTTTCCTTAATTTATGGAAACCAGTGTAGCTCTGGTAAAATCCTTAGGAACCATGCCTTTATGATAAAAGATATTCAAAATTTCAGTCAGCCATGTGGTAACCAAAACATTCCCAGCTCTAAGCCATTCAGTAGTAATTTCATCTTCCTCTGTGTATTTACGTAGTTTAAGTTTAGAAACAGCCAAAATGACTTCAGACTGTGTTATAAGGCCAACATTAAAGCCACCAATGCATCTAACATCATTGCAAACAATGGGAGTAGAACTAACCACATTGTTTAGTACATCACTGAAATGCTCAGCCCACCTTGCCATGACAGAATCTTCACTTTCTATAACCTTACCTTGTTTATCCTTCAATCCCTGTATACCTGTCCATTTTCTACCACACAAAACATTAACTATCTGGTACAGCTCTCTGCTGTTATGCTGTCTAACTGCTTCCTCGGCTTTGTCAGCCAAGCCATCAAGCCAAAGATTTTTATCAACAGCCAACTGATCCTTTACACGTTTATTAAGCTCTCTGTAATGCTTTCTGTTAGGCTAGTATTGATTAAGGACATTCCTGCAGTTCTTTCTTTCTGAAATAAGCTCAAGTGCCTTATCACTCATTCTGCCTCCTCTGCTACTTTTTTCCTAAAAGAGTACTGTTAGTGTCCAAAAAAGCCTGTTTAAAATGGCCCCATTCTTCTCAATTTCAGTAGGAAGCAAACCATAACTGTCAAAATGACTAAGTAACCTATCATGGTAAGCTTTGGCTATAATTGGATCTTTCAGAGCTTCAGTATTAAAGGTAAATTTTTTAACCCTAGCACAACACTTTTTAAGTTTAAGTTGCAAGACACTTTTAACAAGGTAATGGTCAGATCCAATTTCAGCTCCCCTATATGACCTGGTATTCCTAACAGAACTAGCCCATTTGCTGTTAATTAATATATAATCAATCATATTCCTATGCAGCCCATCAGGTGAAACCCATGTGTGAATACCCGGTGTTTGTAATATGTGTTAGTTATTCTGAAACCATTGAGTTTACTTACCTGTAGGAGACGTTGTCCATTGCCATTGCAGCTACCAATACCAAAAGGGCCTATTACTCCTCCCCAAAGGTCAGAGTCAGTACCAACTTTGGCATTGAAGTCACCAAGAACAAGGGAAATATCTCCTTTCTTGACAGAATTCAAAATATCCTGAAGTTGTTCATAAAACCTATCCTTCTCATCCTCATCGGCATCCTCAGTGGGGGCCATAACAGCAGATAACATTCAAGTCTTTAACGCTTGTCCGAAATTTGGCTGTAAGAAACCTTTCATTAATGCACTCATATCCTAGAAGAGCATCACTAGCGTGTCTGTAACGAAGCAAACCAATGTCTTGGAGATGCTTTTTGTCTTCAGTCCTTGAAAAGAGACATTTGAGATTATTTTGAAGAATATGACCTTCATCTGTCCATCTGGTTTCTTGCAATCCTAGAATATCTAATTTATAACGGTAGAATTCTTGTGTGAGATCTGAAATTTCTGATTTAAATTATGCTGATGATTTGACCCTTTTGGCATATTATGTTCATGAGATCAACTCTTTCATTAGAGCTGTTGTTGAGATTTTTTACCCTAACCAACTGTCTACCCGCGCTGAGAAATTGCTTGGCGATAGACCTGAAACAAGGCTCGTAAATTCAAGCTCCAAGGTTCCAGTACACATTGTGCTTAAATTGAGATTTTTTTTCCCACTAACCCCTGCTCGCACAATTTTTCTAATATACTACGAACAAGAGCACTTAATATTTTAAATGAAAAGTAATAGCACAATGTATTGATAGTTATTAATTTTGTCCGGTTCATTAGAAAATTAAGAAAGACATAAAGCAAAGCTGCTGTGCGATATTTAGCCACTGAAATATTTAACGCTTTTATAGGTGTCAACTAAGAAATTAGATTTCAGCGTAAAAAGTTATTAAAAAGTATTCTGTTCAGTATTATTGATACTGAAAACTTGGCAATATTTAATTGTACAGAAGACACAATTCTGACTGTTTGAATCGAGACACAAAATGTAAAAGGAAGGGCCAAGAGACAAAATTTGGTTGGGAAAATGTAAAAGGCAGGGCTAAAAGACACAATCAAGACGGAAAAGTGTAAAAGGAAGGGACAAGAGACACAATTGGGTTGGGAAAATGTAAAAGGCAGGGCTAAAAGACACAATCGAGACGGAAAATGTAAAAGGAAGGTCCTAGAAACACAATTGGGTTGGGAAAATGTAAAAGGCAGGGCTAAAAGACACAATCAAGACGGAAAAGTGTAAAAGGAAGGGCCAAGAGACACAATTGGGTTGGGAAAATGTAAAAGGCAGGGCTAAAAGACACAATCAAGACGGAAAAGTGTAAAAGGGAGGGTCAAGAGACACAATTGGGTTGGGAAAATGTAAAAGGCAGGGCTAAAAGGCACAATCAAGACGGAAAAGTGTAAAAGGGACGGTCAAGAGACACAATTGGGTTGGGAAAAGGTAAAAGGCAGGGCTAAAAGACAGAATCAAGACGGAAAAGTGTAAAAGGGAGGGTCAAGAGACACAATTGGGTTGGGAAAATGTAAAAGGCAGGGCTAAAAGACACAATCAAGACGGAAAAGTGTAAAAGGGAGGGTCAAGAGACACAATTGGGTTGGGAAAATGTAAAAGGCAGGGCTGAAAGACAATCAAGACGGAAAAGTGTAAAAGGAAGGGCCAAGAGACACAATTGGGTAGGGAAAATGTAAAAGGCAGGGCTAAAAGACACAATCAAGACGGAAAAGTGTAAAAGGGAGGGTCAAGAGACACAATTGGGTTGGGAAAATGAAAAAGGCAAGGCTAAAAGACACAATCAAGACGGGAAAAGTGTAAAAGGGAGGGTCAAGAGACACAATTGGGTTGGGAAAATGTAAAAGGCAGGGCTAAAAGACACAATCAAGACGAAAAAGTGTAAAAGGGAGGGCCAAGAGACACAATTGGGTTGGGAAAATGTAAAAGACAGGGCTAAAAGACACAATCAAGACGGAAAAGTGTAAATGGAAGGGCCAAGAGACACAATTGGGTTGGGAAAATGTAAAAGGCAGGGCTAAAAGACACAATCAAGACGGAAAAGTGTAAAAGGAAGGGCCAAGAGACACAATTGGGTTGGGAAAATGTAAAAGGCAGGGGTAAAAGACACAATCAAGACGGAAAAGTGTAAAAGGGAGGGTCAAGAGGCACAATTGGGTTGGGAAAATGTAAAAGGCAGGGCTAAAAGACACAATCAAGACGGAAAAGTGTAAAAGGGAGGGTCAAGAGACACAATTGGGTTGGGAAAATGTAAAAGGCAGGGTTAAAAGACACAATCAAGACGGAAAAGTGTAAAAGGGAGGGTCAAGAGACAGAATTGGGTTGGGAAAATGTAAAAGGCAGGGCTAAAAGACACAATCAAGACGGAAAAGTGTAAAAGGAAGGGCCAAGAGACACAATTGGGTAGGGAAAATGCAAAAGGCAGGGCTAAAAGACACAATCAAGACGGAAAAGTGTAAAAGGGAGGGTCAAGAGACAGAATTGGGTTGGGAAAATGAAAAAGGCAGGGCTAAAAGACACAATCAAGACGGGAAAAGTGTAAAAGGGAGGGTCAAGAGACACAATTGGGTTGGGAAAATGTAAAAGGCAGGGCTAAAAGACACAATCAAGACGGAAAAGTGTAAAAGGGAGGGCCAAGAGACACAATTGGGTTGGGAAAATGTAAAAGACAGGGCTAAAAGACACAATCAAGACGGAAAAGTGTAAATGGAAGGGCCAAGCGACACAATTGGGTTGGGAAAATGAAAAAGGCAGGGCTAAAAGACACAATCAAGACGGGAAAAGTGTAAAAGGGAGGGTCAAGAGACACAATTGGGTTGGGAAAATGTAAAAGGCAGGGCTAAAAGACACAATCAAGACGGAAAAGTGTAAAAGGAAGGGCCAAGAGACACAATTGGGTAGGGAAAATGCAAAAGGCAGGGCTAAAAGACACAATCAAGACGGAAAAGTGTAAAAGGGAGGGTCAAGAGACAGAATTGGGTTGGGAAAATGAAAAAGGCAGGGCTAAAAGACACAATCAAGACGGGAAAAGTGTAAAAGGGAGGGTCAAGAGACACAATTGGGTTGGGAAAATGTAAAAGGCAGGGCTAAAAGACACAATCAAGACGGAAAAGTGTAAAAGGGAGGGCCAAGAGACACAATTGGGTTGGGAAAATGTAAAAGACAGGGCTAAAAGACACAATCAAGACGGAAAAGTGTAAATGGAAGGGCCAAGAGACACAATTGGGTTGGGAAAATGTAAAAGGCAGGGCTAAAAGACACAATCAAGACGGAAAAGTGTAAAAGGAAGGGCCAAGAGACACAATTGGGTTGGGAAAATGTAAAAGGCAGGGCTAAAAGACACAATCAAGACGGAAAAGTGTAAAAGGAAGGGCCAAGAGACACAATTGGGTTGGGAAAATGTAAAAGGCAGGGGTAAAAGACACAATCAAGACGGAAAAGTGTAAAAGGGAGGGTCAAGAGGCACAATTGGGTTGGGAAAATGTAAAAGGCGGGGCTAAAAGACACAATCAAGACGGAAAAGTGTAAAAGGGAGGGTCAAGAGACACAATTGGGTTGGGAAAATGTAAAAGGCAGGGTTAAAAGACACAATCAAGACGGAAAAGTGTAAAAGGGAGGGTCAAGAGACAGAATTGGGTTGGGAAAATGTAAAAGGCAGGGCTAAAAGACACAATCAAGACGGAAAAGTGTAAAAGGAAGGGCCAAGAGACACAATTGAGTTGGGAAAATGTAAAAGGCAGGGTTAAAAGACACAATCAAGACGGAAAATGTAAAAGGAAGGGCCTAGAAACACAATTGGGTTGGGAAAATGTAAAAGGGAGGGTCAATAACTGGATTTCCAGTGCTGTATAACATTACCGTTCCGTTTTGAGGGACTTTAAAATTCAGATCCCACACGCCTCAAGATAATTTTTCTTCTGCATCCATCTACATTCTGCCACTTAAACCTATTAATAGTAATTAAATACCGAGTTATAAATTAAATTTCCTTCCTGACTTGTTAGAAAGATTTTAAAGTTCGTTAAGCTGCAATAAAACGCGAGCCCATTTCCTCTTTTGCAATCTATATCGACTCTTACCGAAGCAAAACAAATCGATATTTTGCTAAAAAAAATGACAATTGACTTAATACAACATCATCGAGCACAGAGAAGCACTCACATTTCCAACTCATATTTCATGCCACGGAGTTACACGTGTGCACCATCAACGAAACAAATGAAGCCCAGGAGCATCTCTGAGCGTACACTTGTCCGCTATTAAACAGATCAATACAGCCTTCACAAGACACGCCTAGGAAGTTACATCAATTGTTTGCATAGCCACTGAACAGAAACTGAACAAACGATAGACTCATTCTGTCCCATCTAGTGATGCAAGACACCCATTGGGTATCCGTTAAAGAACTTGATGAATTATTCGTTTCCGGATCATTTAGGATCGATTTCTTCCTTATTTTGGAAGCTGAATGCTCTTAGGCACTTATAACGCATTAAGGAAAAGAGATTTATTGCTTAAAGAATGACAATAATGATCTTTTCATGAGACTTTTAACCTCAATTTGGATTGGTGAGTGCTTCGTGTTTGCCGAATTGCTGTTAACTGGTTCCAAAGAATAATATAATGCCCCAAGGTAAGTCCTAGAATATCGTTTGTGAGAATATCAAGTAAACGATTGAACCAATAAGACACAAATCAAAGCTTTAATGATAATGGAAGATATTCCCATTCCATATGCTGTTAATCTGTAGTTCCCAGGTTCGAGTCCCAGCTGGGTCAGCGTTGAGATTTATCTCCGCAAAATTACCCGCTCTCCCCACGGTCAGTAGGGGACACCGATGGGCTTGGAAAGACCGCCGTCCGTCGGATGGGGACGTTAAGCCTTGGCCCGTGTGTGGGAGAGTCATACCCTATGCACGTTAAAGAACACGCTGGATGGCCTTGACGGGGGACTACCTCTGTCTCCCAACAGCTGTTCCAGTGGGTCCCCTCCCCCAACCTTCTCTGAACCTTCGGGGTCCATGTGACCTGGCCATTTAGCCCATGGTGTGCAAAAAAGTGCCGCTCAGAGGTAAAACAACCCAACCCAACCCATATGCTGTTATTGTCACATTGTATTTGTATATATTTATAAATCACATTTGTACTTTGTTCTCAATGTCATCTCTTTATAATTAATGTGTCCTCGTAGTCATATTATTAGTCATCGTGTCTCATAGTCATCTCTCAAAGAAATGACTTTAGGAAAACGATGACTGTAATTATCGTATGATGATAATAGTAATTATCATGGAAACAGTAATTATCATGACATAAATTATAAAGAATTATCATGTTCTCGTAGTCATCAATTTATAGTCATCTTATTTCAGAGTTAGCTCTTTGAATTATTGAAATTAATGTCTTCTCATAGTCATATTTTTGCAGTCATCGTGTATCCTAGTCATCTCTCAAAGAAATTACTTTAAGAAAACGATGACTGTAATTATCCTGTAAATAGTGATTATCATGACATAAATGATAACATTAATTATCATGCATAAATGATGACAGTAATTATCATGTTCTCGTAGTCATCAATTTATAGTCATCTTACTCCTAGTCGTCTCTTGAATTATTAAAATTAATATTTTCTCGTAGTCATATTTTTAGTCATCGTGTATCCTAGTCATCTCTCAAAGAAATAACTTTAAGAAAACGATGACTGTAATTATCCTGTAAATAGTGATTATCATGACGTAAATGATAAGAGTAATTATCATGTTCTCGTAGTCATCAATTTATAGTCATCTTATTTCAGAGTTAGCTCTTTGAATTATTGAAATTAATATTTTCTCGTAGTCATATTTTTACAGTCATCGTGTATCCTAGTCATCTCTCAAAGAAATAACTTTAAGAAAACAATGACTGTAATTATCATGACATAAATGATAACAGAATTAACATGCTCTCGTAGTCACCAATTTATAGTCATCTTATTTCAGAGTCAGCTCTTTGAATTATTAAAATTAATATCTTCTCATAGTCATATTTTTACAGTCATCGTGTATCTTAGTCATCTCTTCTTGGTCGTTACTTTTCTGTACGTATGTTTTAAATTCGTTGCTCATCGCATACAAACTTACTTTCCTAACATTAGTTTTGAATTTTAATTTTAATGATTATCGTGTTCAAACTTATCTCAATTTTCCCGATTTTCCATCATAATAAAATATTATTTTTCCCAATGTCTGCTTTGAATTCGATGCTCATTGCAATAAAATTAATTTTCTTAATATCAGTTAAAATTTGAAAGTTCATCCTCATGAAACTTATTTTTCCCAATTTTCCTGATTGTCCATCATAATAATACACACTTTTCCTAATGTCTGTTTTAAAAATGATTGATCATCGCAATAAAACGTAAATTTTTCCCAGTTTCCTTGAAACAATCCGGGGCGGGGGTGGCTCAGTCGGTAGCGCGCCAGGCTCGTAATCTGTAGTTCCCAGGTTCGAGTCCCAGCTGAGTCAGCGTTGAGATTTATCTCCGCAAAATTCCCCGCCCTGCCCACGGTCAGTAGGGGACACCGATGGGCTTGGAAAGGCCGCCGTCCGTCGGATGGGACGTTAAGCCGTGGCCCCGTATGCGGGAGAACCATACCCTGTGCACGTTAAAGAACACGCTGGATGGCCTTGACGGGAGGCTACCATCTGTCTCCCAACAGCTGTTCCAGTGGGTCCCCTCCCCCAACCAGCTCTGAGCCTTCGGGGTCCATGTGACCTGGCCATTTAGCCCATGGTGTGCAAAAAAGTGCCGCTCAGAGGTAAAACAACCCAACGCTTGAATCAATCCAATCAAATCTTTCCAATCCATCATAATCAAATGTACTCTTTCCAAAGTCGGTTATCGATATTTCTGTCAAATGTCTCCTCCTCTTTTCCTATCTAATAAAAAGTCTTCATCATCATTGCCACAAATGTATGACGAAAAAAAGAAGAAAATGATTTAAAAATCCGAAACCAAACCCCAATGAAATTCCGCAACCTTGACTGTTGGAAGAGACGCAATTCACAATCTATGTGATATTCTAATGCATCCCATTTCTTTTAACTAACTCTATCAAACTTCTGGCGTCTTTGAATAAAAAAATGTAATCTATCGTTGGAGCTGATTTCTTCGCCAGCAGAAGAGCGCACTTAAGGTCACGTGCGTGCATTTGGTCGCGCATTTGTGACTGGAGGTTGCCACATTGATAGATGTGCTCGTGTCGCGAACACTTCCCTCGTGTTTTAACAAGGTGATGCAAGAGAGTCATTTCACCCTTTGCTACCGAAACTAACGAGCCGCTTCAAGGCCATCACCAACAGACGATCGAATGATTATCTCTTGAACCCATAGGAAATATTTCCAGAAGCTGACGTCATTGAACTACATACGTTTTGCAAAATTTAAGTGTGTTTAATTCTTCACAACAAAATATGCAAATGTACAAAATTCACACTCCTTAGATACGCATAGCAAATTATAAAAGTTGGGCTGTTTTACCTCTGAGCGGCACTTTTTTGCACACCATGGGCTAAATGGCCAGGTCAGATGGAACCCGTAGGCTCAGAGAAGGTTGGGGGAGGAGACCCACAGGAACATATGCTGAAGAGTCATCCCCTGTGCACACAAAAAAGCACACTAGATGGCCTTGACGGGAGGTTACCATCTGTCTCCCAATAGCTGTCCAAGCCCTCTGTTGTGGGGTGGGGTGGGGTGAGGGGGAGGGTCCCGAAGATCCCGCCCTCCTGTGGAAATTCTCGTGCTCTGTTTTGAGAACACTACACGACAATAAAGCCTGTTCAGTGGGTCCCCTACCCCAACGTTCTCTGAGCCTTCGGAGTCCTTGTGACCTAACCGTTTAGCCCGTTTTGTGCACAAAAAAGTGCCGCTCAGAGGTAAAACAACCCAACCGTTGCTGGAGAGGTAGTTTTACTTCATGGGTCATAAGTTAAATGAAGTGATTTTGAAATTCTGCCAACAAACTCAATAACATGACTACCACTTTAACTGTTGAATGCTGAGATCAAAATCGTCACCCTACAGTGAGACCACTCAAAATTTCTGCCTAGGTCATTACACCGAATTACTACGAAAAAAGAGGATTCTCCTGTAACAAAAGGGAGGATACTTCTCACTTACAAGATTCGATACTGTCTGATTGTATCGGCGTTATCCCTTACCAGAGAGCTCTTTTATATTTTCTGACCTAAGTCGGTCCTATTTCTATCCCATCTGAGTGTTAGAAGCATTCTCAACTTTCCACCAATCGCAGCATCTCCCCAGCAATTCACATCAACCTCACCATAGATCTCTTACATTCAAACACCTCCACCGTTGTCTTTAAGCGAACAACATCTGGTTACAATTAAGATTCACGTTTAGAGCAACATGAGACTCTACATGAAAGAAGAGAACATCTTATAAACGTGAGAAATGGTAAAAGAAATACACCAGTCAGTACGAAAAATATAGGGCGGAGGTGGCTCAGTCGGTAGCGCGCCAGGCTCGTAATCTGTAGTTTCCAGGTTCGAGTCCCAGCTGGGTCAGCGTTGAAATTTATCTCCGCAAAATTCCCTGTCCACGGTCAGTAGGAGACACCGATGGGCTTGGAAAGGCCGCCGTCCGTCGGATGGGACGTTAAGCCGTGGCCCCGTGTGCGGGAGAGCCATACCCTGTGCACGTTAAAGAACACGCTGGATGGCCTTGACGGGAGGCTACCATCTGTCTCCCAACAGCTGTTCCAGTGGGTCCCCTCCCCCAACCTTCTCTGAGCCTTCGGGGTCCATGTGACCTGGCCATTTAGCCCATGGTGTGCAAAAAAAGTGCCGCTCAGGGGTAAAACAACCCAACGAAAAATATAAAAGCTCACTGCAAGCCATAGCCCTTAATTTATTAATACTAAATTTAAAATACGAGAATTGTTAATTTCTTGTAGCGACGTTTATAGAGCTGGAACAAAGATGCAACTTTTCTCTCAAATCCCAATCACCGCCAACACAAGAAAATCTATTAGGCTGTCCCCCAATTGTTGTTTTTATTTTAAAATTATGATTGATTATTATATTAAAAATTACGACTGAAGGGCTGCCTCAAAAATTGAAATTCTCCGCCTCCTCCTTCAAAAAAGTGACGTACCTTAATGAACTTGCTTTATGGCACGTACCATTAAAAAAATTATAAGGATAGGACATGACTCAGCGCTCCACGTTCGAAACCTTCAGTTGAATTCCGTAACTTCTGAGCGCCACTTTTTTTGCACACAATGGGACTAAATGGCCCGGTCACAAGTACCCAGAAGGTTCAGAGAAGGTTTGAGGAGGTTAGCAGACAGATGGTAGCTTCCCGTCGAGGTGGAGGAGGGAACGGCTCAGTCGGTAGCGCGCCAGGTACTTCTAGTTCCCACGTTCGGGTCCCAGCTGTGTCAGCGTTGAAATTTATATCCGCAAAACTCCCTTCCCAAGGTCAGTAGGGTACACCGTTGGGCTTCGAAAGGCCGCCGTCCGTCGGATGGGACGTTATGCCATGACCCAGTGTGCGGGAGAACCATACCCTGTGCGCGTTAAAGAACATGCTGGATGATCTTGACGGGAGGCTACCATCTGTCTCCCAATAGCTGTTCTAGTGCCTCCCCCAACCTTCTCTGAGCCTTCGGGGTTCTTGTGACCTGGCCATTTTGCCCATGGTGTGCAAAAAAGTGTCGCTCAGAGGTAAAACAACCCAACCAAACCCTGTTCGTCACGAACATCGAGGCGTTTTGGGTCCTAGCTATTAAACTAATGTGTGCAGAAAAGAAAATGGCACTCAAAGGTAAAACAATCCAACAATTCCACTAAATTAACCTCGTGCGAATAAACCTCATTGAGAAAATTTAAAAAATGATTTGAAAATACCAAAACAACAAAACAAGGAATCAAAAGATCAAAAGTAATTTCAACCTTGAATATCGTTTTCGTAACGTTATTCCTTCCATTGATTTTTTGACATCGGGGATCTCCCGCCTTGTTGGTGACGTGCTTCGGACTGAGCAAGGTCGTGTGACGTCAAATGTTGATTAGGTTGGGAAAGACCCCAAAGGCTAAAGCTTTTCGTTTCCGTCTCGATTCCATTAGTTTAAATGTAAGAAAACCAAAAGGTTCAAAAACTACTTTTTCCCTAAAAGGACAGTCTCCTAATTCAATGTCATGTGGTTTGGAAATTCAACTCCTTCAACAGAATCTGAAAAGAAAAAGTATAAATATAAACCGAGGAAGATCCCGACACGTCATCAGAAAAATAATATAATCTTGAGCAAAAAAAGTGCAATGCCATCTGGTGATTTTGGAATGCTCCTTTCCAGAAAGGAAAAGCTCTGTCATTCCGAACTTGAATACACTCTAACGGCGGAGAAATCAAAATATTGGAAGATTTGTGTACGGGTAGTAAGATTTTTATAGTACTTATGCAACTAAGCCGTCCCGTGGCCGAGTGTTTAGCGCGCTTGACTACTGATCTAAGGGACCAGGGTTCGAACTCCGGGTAAGGCATGGATGTTTATGTTATGATCTAAGGAATCTGGGTTCGAGCCCCGGGTAAGGCATGGATGTTTATGTTATGATCTAAGGGACCTGGGTTCGAGCCCAGGGTAAGGCATGGATGTATGTGTCGTTTTCCTGCTGAGGTCCTGCCATCCTCACAGACCTTCTACTATGGCATATAAACTGACAGGCTCCTGTCAGACCTCTGTGGCAAGCAGCTGCTTGAGGGGGTATTTATTATTTTTTTTTATCCAACTAAAGAAAAAAAAAGTGGTGGCTCAGTCGGTAGGGCGCCAGGCTCGCAATCTGCAGTTTCCAGGTTCGAGTCCCAGTTGGACTAGCGTTGAGATTTATCTCCGTAAAACTCACCGTCCTCCCGTCGGTCAGTAGGGACACCGATGGCCTTAGAAAGCCGTCGGATGGGACGTTTAGCCGTGGCCCCGTGTGCGGAAGAGCCATACCCTGTGCACGGTAAAGAACACCCTGGATGGCCTTGACGGGAGGCTACCACCTGTCTCCCAACAGCTGTTCCAGTGGGTCCCCTCCCCCAACCTTCTCTGAGCCTTCGGGGTCCTTGTGACCTGGCCATTTAGCTCATTGTGGGCAAAAAAGTGCCTCTCAGAGGTGAAACAGCCCGGCCCAGGTGTTATTTTTGCAAAAAGTTTCATTTTCGTGCCCTTGTATCGAAAATTATTCTGTCTAAAAAATGCTATCCAGAAAAACGCGTCTATAGAAACATTATCTTAAAACCTTACACTGAAGGATATAATTTTCACTGGCATTTTCCCTATCACTACCCGTTAAGTGCATTTAAGGTAATTTTTTCCTTCAATTTTTCCTCTACCGGATTATTTGCGTAATATCGATTAGAACACGGAAAAGGTTAAATGCCCAAGAAAGGTTAAATGCAGAAAAAAATGTTTTTCCATATTCCATTAATAATTTTAATACAAAAAGTGAACCAGAGTCTCTAGTGCGAAATTTTGCTTCATTAGGTTAGATTTGAATCGTATCAGGTGCCGGGAAAGGACGGATGTTGATCATGATTTAATGTTCCTAGGTTCGAGACCAATTTGTCTTTTTTGAACTGAGATGCAGTTATGAAGAGAACTTGCACCTTCCTACTGAGATGCAGTTATGAAAAGAATCTGCCCCTTTGTACTGAGATGCAGTTATGAAAAGAACTTGCCCCTTTGTACTGAGATGCAGTTATGAAAAGAACTTGCCTCTTTGTACTGAGATGCAGTTATGAAAAGAATCTGCCCCTTTGTACTGAGATGCAGTTATGAAGAGAACTTGCCCCTTTCTACTGAGATACAGTTATGAAAAGAACTTGCCCCTTGTACTGAGCTGCAGTTATGAAAAGAACTTGCCCCTTTGTACTGAGATGCAGTTATGAAGAGAACTTGCACCTTCCTACTGAGATGCAGTTATAAAAAGAACTTGCCCCTTTGTTCTGAAATGCAGTTATGAAAAGAATCTGCCCCTTTGTACTGAGATGCAGTTTTGAAAAGAACTTGCCCCTTTCTACTGAGATGCAGTTATGAAAAGAACTTGCCCCTTTTTACTGAGATGCAGTTATGAAAAGGATATGCCCCTTTGTACTGAGCTGCAGTTATGAAGAGAACTTGCCCCTTTCTAATGAGATGCAGTTATGAAAAGAATCTGCCCCTTTGTACTGAGATGCAGTTATGAAAAGAATCTGCCCCTTTGTACTGAGATGCAGTTATGAAAAGGATCTGCCCCTTTGTATTGAGATGCAGTTATGAACAGAACTTGCACCTTCCTACTGAGATGCAGTTATGAAGAGAACTTGCCCCTTTCTACTGAGATGCAGTTATGAAAAGAATCTACCCCTTTGCACTGAGATTCAGTTATGAAGAGAACTTGCACCTTCCTACTGAGATGCAGTTATAAAAAGAACTTGCCCCTTTGTTCTGAAATGCAGTTATGAAAAGAATCTGCCCCTTTGTACTGAGATGCAGTTATGAAAAGAACTTGCCCCTTTTTACTGAGATGCAGTTATGAAAAGAACTTGCCCTTTTCTACTGAGATGCAGTTATGAAAACAATCTGCCCCTTTGTACTGAGATGCAGTTATGAAGAGAACCTCTTACATGGAGTTTTGAGAGAACTGTCTTTTCTCTTAAAAGCAGTTATAAAGTGAACCTTGCCTTTATAGTAAGATGCAATTATATGAAGAGAATCTTGTCTTTGCACCAAGACATATCTTTGAAGAGAACCTTGTGTTTCTAGTAAGAGAACCCTTTGTTTTTGCGCTGAGGTAACGTTACGGAGATCACCTTACCTTTGTGTTAAGATTCAATTATGACGAGATTTCCGGCTTCATTGTATTTTTCAGGCATCAGCGAAAGTTCATTAAATGTGCTGCATGTTGATGCATCGCCACTTCTATCCTTTGCGAGTGGCAACCTGCTTTGTTTCAGATTAACAGGCATCAGATACTGATTACTGAGCTGCCTTTCCACAATAGATATGGTTTAAAAGAAATCCTTAACTGAAATCAAAGAGTTCGGGGATGATTACGGCTTGAAGAAAGAACTGCTAAGAATCTGAAATCTTCTCTAATCACCCAAAAGAGAATTTTCGCTCGTGTATTAAGCATCAGCATAACCGCTTACATGACGTGCGATGCCTGGGGTTCCCATGGAAACTGCTTTCGTTGAAGCTGCGCATTTAGGTGGAAATGTACTATTGGGTGTTGTTTGATTAGCTGAATCTTTCACTGCAGTTAAGCTATAATTTAGAAGGTGTGGAATCTGTTTTTCTCGGATACCGCCACATGTAATGAATTGCCACAAGTTTAAACCTTTCTGAAATATGATTTCTGCGATGTAATTAGTTCTTTACTAGATGATTTAGAACTGGAAAACATTTGTTCGGCGTGAAAGTTTAATAAAATTTAGGCACTTGAATTATTTCGTTAGAGTTTTCAATTAGCTGTGTTTGCATGGGTGTAATTATTTTAACGCTAGATGAAGCAAATTTGAAAGATTAATTTAAGACATTAATTTTCTTTGATACTCATCGGCGATAGCGTAATGACCGTTGTTGTTATCCGTTTCAGATTGGGGGCGGGGGTGGCTCAGTCGGTAGCGCGCCAGGCTCGTAATCTGTAGTTCCCAGGTTCGAGTCCCAGCTGGGTCAGAGTTGAGATTTATCTCCGCAAAACTCCCCGCCTTGCCCACGGTCAGTAGGGGACACCGACGGGCTTGGAAAGGCCGCCGTCCGTCGGATGGGACGTTAAGCCGTGGACCCGTGTGCGGGAGAGCCATACCCTGTGCACGTTAAAGAACACGCTGGATGGCCTTTACGGGAGGCTACCATCTGTCTCCCAACAGCTGTTCCAGTGGGTTCCCTCCCCCAACCTTCTCTGAGCCTTCGGGGTCCTTGTGACATGGCCATTTAGTCCATGGTGTGCAAAAAAGTGCCTCTCAGAGGTAAAACAACAACAACAACAACGTTTCAGATTGTACCACAACACTCAATTGCAACAGCGTCCTTCTTTAAAACAGCGAAACACATTAATTGTAAATGCAAAGTTTGTACCGAAATTTAGGATACGAATCTAGGAAAAAATTCGAGAAAAGTTCAGATAACCGGATGGAACTGGAACGGGCCAGAACGTTTCCTTTCTATGGCTTTATAAACTGACAGGCTCCTGTCAGACCTTTGGGGTAAAAGCAGTTGCTTGAACGGGTATTTAATTTTTTAAATGATTAGCTGTCTCATGACTGAGTAGTTAGCATGTTTGGCTACTGATCTAAGGGAACTGGGTTCGAGTCTAGGGTAAGGCCTGGATGTTTGTGTTGTTTTTCTGCTGAGGTCCTGCCATCCTCACAGACCTTCTACTATGGCGTTTTAAACTGACAGGTTCTTGTCAGGCCTCTGTTGCAATCAGCTGCTTGAGGTGATTTTTTTTATAAATATTTATTATCCAGCTACAAAAAAAGAGAACTTTCCCCTAGTCATTCCAAAATTCAGACACAAAAATCAAAAAAAAGACAATAACAAAAACTACTATTTTTAAAATGTAGACAATTAGTTTATATATTCGGCATTTTAGGAGAAATTATTATGGGGTCGGTGGGAGCTAATAAAATTATTGCGATGTTCGACATCTTCCATTAGTTTGAATTTCCACCGTTAGGGGCGGGAGTGGCTCAGTCGGTAGCGCGCCAGGCTCGTAATCTGCACTTCCCAGATTCGAGTCCCAGCTGAGTCAGCGTTGAGATTTATCTCCGCAAAATTTGGATTGCAGTTATGAAATGATGAGTCCCAGCTGGAACTCGAATTTTGCGGAGACACTCTCCTTAGGTGAGAAAAAGGATAGCGCTGGGCTTCGAAAGTCCACCGTCCGTGTGATGAGACATTGAGCCGCGGTTCTGTGTGTAGAAGAGCCATAATCTGTGCATTTTAAAGAATTCTCTACTTAAAATTGAAAACATATGTTTCTAATGGGAAATGAATCAAAAAGGATATTTTTAAGGTATGATAAAAATATTTTAATCGAAAAACAAAAAATGCATTTTCAATGACTACTATGAATTGGCAGAATCGTTTAGTATAGCTCCTAAAAATGCTTGGTGAAAAAAATTAGGAGAAATAAACCGGATTCAGTTTATTGATGATTTGTTTTTATCAGCTGCAAGTTCTTTTGCAATGAGCAGCGGGTTCAATGAGCTTGGTCTATCTGCGTATACATTGGAAAGTGATTCAGGGAGATACCAACAAATAGCGGGTTGGGTTGGATTGTTTTACCTCTGAGCGGCACTTTTTTTGCACACCATGGGCTAAATGGCCAGGTCACAAGGACCCCGAAGGCTCAGAGAAGGTTGGGGGAGGGTACCCACTGGAACAGCTGTTGGGAGACAGATGGTAGCCTCCCGTCAAGGCGATCCAGCGTGTTCTTTAACGTGTACAGGGTATGGCTCTCCAGCACACGGAGCCACGGCTTAACGTCCCATCCGACGGACGGCGGTCTTTCCAAGCCCATCGGTGTCCCCTACTGACCGTGGGCAGGGCAGAGAATTTTGCGGACATAAGTCTTAACGCTCACTCAGCTGGGACTCGAACCTGGGAAGTGCAGATTACGAGCCTGGCGCGCTACCGACTGAGCCACTCCCGCCCCCTAACGGTGGAAATTCAAACTAATGGAAGATTTCGAACATCGCAATAATTTTATTAGCTCCCACCGACCCCATAATAATTTCTCCTAAACTGCCGAATATATAAACTAATTGTCTAAATTTTAAAAATAGTAGTTTTTGTTGTTGTCTTTTTTTTTAAACAAAAATATCCCCTCACCCAGAGAAAAATACTAAAAGCCCTATTTTAATAACAGCTTTCACAGTTTCCTATGAGATCAAGAATCCTCTAGTTCACCTAACCGCATACCAGACTTAAAAAATAGGAAAATATTTATAGCGATGGATAAAATGTTTACAGTTGTATTAAAAACTCAAGTTGTCGGGGGAAATACACGAGGATAATCGCTACCAGAGTCAGGTCGAAAATGCTTTCAATGCAGAGAGAGCGGTTGAGCTATTAGAGACTCTATTGCAGCTTTTAGAGGCATTAGAGTAGCTAAGAGCTAGGTATGTACAAAGACTGACACACAATGGATCCTTTCGCTATTAGTTCTGTCATAATGGCTTTTAACTGCGAGCGATGTTGAAGGAGATTTCACGATCTTGTTGTGTCGCAATAAACCGGAAGTGGGATGTAGAGACCGGATGGATGAAACTTGGAATTCCACCCTTTTCCTTCGTGTCTTTCGTCACGAAGGTTGGAATCTTTTTTTTTTCGGTACTAACAACATTGAGTAGAGCTATAACAGAAAATCGCAGTGAGATTTTACCGATAGGCGTCGACGTAGTTGACGACCACTTGCAAGGTTCTTGGTGAGAGATAAGACCATTTAAAGCCCCTCCTTAAATGTTGTGATGGTTCTTTTTTTTATATGAGAAGAAGAGTAGTCAATACGCTATTTTAGGACCTTTTGGCTAAAGTTGTTATTTGGAATGACAAGGGGAAAGTACTCTGAGAACGCATCGAAAGAAAATGAGATTTCCTTTTTTCCTTGGGAGGGAGGGGGGTTGTCTCTCTACAAAGTACTTTGGCGATAAAAGGAAAAAGGAGTTTGGAGAAGGAGTTGTTTGAGAGAGGGAGGAGTATCGGTCATTAGGAAAAGGAGAGCGATTCAGAAAGAGCATAAATGATTGGGAGAAAATTCAAACTGTTAGCGCCAGGACATGGTGGGTTGGGTTGTTTTACCTCTGAGCGGCACTTTTTTGCACACCATGGGCTAAATGTCCAGGTCACAAGGGTTGGGTTGGGTTGTTTTACCTCTGAGCGGCACGTTTTTGCACACCATGGGCTAAATGTCCAGGTCACAAGGGTTGGGTTGTTTTACCTCTGAGCGGCACTTTTTTGCACATCATGGACTAAATGGCCAGGTCACATGGACCCCGAAGGCTCAGAGAAGGTTGGGGAAGGGGACCCACTGTAACAGCTGTTGGGAGACAGATGATAGCCTCCCGTCAAGACCATCCAGCGTGTTCTTTAACGTGCAGAGGGTATGGCTCTCCCGCACACGGGGACACTGCTTAACGTCCCATCCGACGGACGGCGGCCTTTCCAAGCCCATCGGTGTCCCCTACTGACCATGGGCAGGGCGGAGAATTTTGCGGAGATAAATCTCAACGCTGACTCAGCAGTGACTCGAACCTGGGAACTACAGATTACGAGCCTGGCACCCCCCGCCCCCCAGGTCACAAGGACCCCGAAGGCTCAGAGAAGGTTGGGGGAGGGGACCCACTGGAACAGCTGTTGGGAGACAGATGGTAGCCTCCCGTCAAGGCCATCCAGCGTGTTCTTTAACGTGCACAGGGTATGGCTCTCCGCACACGGGGCCACGGCTTAACGTCCCATCCGACGGACGGCGGCCTTTCCAAGCCCATCGGTGTCCCCTACTGACCGTGGGCAAGGCGGGGAATTTTGCGGAGATAAATCTCAACGCTGACCCAGCTGGGACTCGAACCTGGAAACTACAGATTACGAGCCTGGCGCGCTACCGACTACCCCAGGACATGATGGTGAACACGCTCCAGATATTTTTCCAGAATTCCGTAATCAAGTGACACAAAGGTTGCCAGATCACTAATTTCTAAAAAAATCGTTGCGAGATATTTTTTCTGAATTCTGTAATCAACCATAGTGTTCGGATACTTTTTTTTGAGCGACTGGACCTACATACCTTAGGGAGGGGGTTGTTTCAATCGGTAGCGGGCCAGGCTCGTAATCTGTTGTTCCCAGATTCGAGTCCCATCTTGGACGGCATTTAATGCTTTTCTCCCCAAACCTCCCTGCTCTCGGTCAGTAGGGGACACCGATGGACTTATAAATTCCGCCATCCGTCTTAGGGTGCGTAAAGCCGTGTCCCCCTGTGCAGGGGAGCCATAATCTGTGCACATTAAAGAACAGATTGAATGACCATGACGGGAGGCTTCCATTTGTCTCCTAACAGCAGTCCAGTGAGTCCCCTTCCTCCCTAATTTCTCTGAGCGTTCGAGGTCCTTGTGACCTGGCCACTTCGCCCATTGTGTGGAAAAATGGTGTCTCTGAGAGGTAAAACAACCCAAACCTCTCTAGCTGATTGAGAAAGATGAAAGTTTTCATCTTTCTCAATCAAAAAAAAGTTTTCATCTTTCAAATCTTTATTTTTCTTCTTAAAAGGTGTTGAAAATCCAATTTCCTTTCGAATACTGACCACGTGGCCGACAGATGTTTTTTTCGACCCCCCGTCCCCCCACACAACTTCCTATTTACTTCATCATGAGATCATCACTGAAGAAAGCAGCAGATCTCACTGAAGCCGCAGAATAATCGAAATCCTCTTCCTCCTCAGCGATTTCTTCATTCTTTGTGCTCTGATGAGGAGATGAAGATGAAATCTGACACCAGAGCGAACGTAGACACGTGGACTCGAGAGGTGTAATACTTATTTGCTTTTTTTTTTTCAATCCTTGTTTCTTGTCGGAAGAATTTTTTTTTTCACATCCTCGTATTTTTCTAATTAAATGCACGATATTTGGCTTGTTTCTTCTTTTTTATAAACATTCGATTTTTCTTTATTTTCCCAAAAGAAAAAATAATATTTTCTATATTTTCTATATTTATATATTTATATAAAAACTAATATTTTCGCTTTGTCGTCAGTTTGTCTTTCTGTAGATATGGAACATTTATGTTTTAGAGCTAATCTTAAAAAAATTCTGTTTTGGGCTGGATAGGTATTGATGAAATAATACGATTCGAGCTTTCCGAATCTCATAGTGTGTCATCAGTGCCCTCTAACGTTGGAAAAATGTAAATACTTCAACGAATATTACAACGATCAATTTATGGTACGTTTTTGAAATTATGGCGGTAGAGTTCAGTCGCTCAAAAAAAAAAAATCCGAACACTGTGGTTGATTGCAGAATTCAGAAAAAATATCTGGCAACAATTTTTTTTTTTAGAAATTAGTGATCTGGCAAACTTCGTGTCACGTGACACGAAGGTTGCCAGTTTTTTTAGTTTTTTTAAAAAAAATATTTTTGTGTTTTATAAGTACTAATAAAATATTACTATTCGCACTTTTCCAATCATCCATTAGTTCAAATCTCCACTGCTAGAGGGCATTAAAGGCGGGGAGGAAAATACTTCATTCTCTCTGAAAACGAACATCCCACATTAACCGGAGACTACATGTTGTTCTTCTATGTTAAATATACGATTCTTGTTGCTAATGTACACTGGTGCTCAAATGCAAAAAAAAATCGGCACATCTTGTGCGATAATTGGCAATAAATAAGTCAAATTTCATGTGTAGATTTCAACTCAGCAAATCTGAACATGAAATTTGCATTGAACACAGTCAGACATGCGAAATAGGCCAGTATAAAAAACATCTGATTTGTATGTGCGCGTCAGTTCGTGTTCGAGTTTTGACCTACGACATCCACGATAGCCAACCGTTAGATAACGGCTGGAAGAAAGCGTTTGAGTGGAGAAATGAGATGGCGAGCAATTAGGAAGCTCGAGGAAGGACAGCATTAGTCTGCCCTCGGTCAGCAGGGGACACGGATGAAAAGGACGGCGTCCGTCGTATGAGAGGTTCAGCCGTGGCCCCAATCTTGTTTGAGCCATTGGGATCCTTGTGATCTGGCCATTTAACTCTCTGTGAGCAAAAAACTGCAGATCAGAGGTAAAACAATCCAAAAAATTCAAAGGAAGTTTAAGAGAGGAATATTTAACCCTTTTGCGAAAGTTATAAATCTTATTCCGTATCATTATTTTTTCAAACACAGGAAAAAGTACCTTATACCTTCCATTGTTTACAAAGTGTAGACTGGTCTTTAGTATACAGAAATGGACTGGAATTTGGTGGCATCAATGCATATAATAGAAACCACATACGACGACATTGAAGACATCACCGCCCTGCCCACGGTCAGCAGGGAACACAGATGGGCTTTGAAAGGCCGCCGTCCGTCGGATGGGACTTTAAGCCGTGGTACCGTAAGCGGGAGAGCCATACTCTGTATACGTTAAAGAACACGCTAGCACACGCTCAATATTTCCGTGAGTGAGCCCACACGAGCTAGTATCAAAATAATATGACCACCTACAGTCGCTCAAAAAAGCATCCGAACACCATGGTTGATTACAGAATTCAGAAAAAATATCTGGCAACGATATGTTTTAGAAATTAGTTTTCTGGCAACCTTCGTGTCACGTGATTACAGAATTCAGGAAAAATATCTGCAGCGTGTACAGCAACTGTACACGCTCCAGTTACCGCTCCAGTTTGTTGTGAACGGTAACTGCACACGCTCAATATTTCCGTGAGTGAGCCCACACGATCTAGTATCAAAATAATATGACCACCTACAGTCGCTCAAAAAAGTATCCGAACACTATGGTTGATTACAGAATTCAGAAAAAATATCTGGCAACGATTTTTTTTTAGAAATTAGTGATCTGGCAACCTTCGTGTCACGTGACGAAGGTTGCCAGATCACTAATTTCTAAAAAAAAATCGTTGCCAGATATTTTTCTGGAAGTTTGCCAGATCACTAATTTCTAAAAAATATCGTTGCCAGATATTTTTTCTGAATTCTGTAATCAACCCTAGTGTTCGGATACTTTTTTGAACGACTGTCCAACCAGATTCTTAATTGAAGTTATTTCTCCCTACATATCTACCCTGAGTGACAGCTACTGAATTAAAGGCAGGGGGAGGACTCGGCAGTGCGCAAGGCTCGCAATCGGTAGTTTTCAGTTTCGTGTTCCAACTGTATCATCATTGATATTTATCCCACTAAACTCCACGCTGTCCTCGGTCAGAAAGCCACCGTGGCCTTGGAAAGGCGGCAACCATCGGATGAGAGGTTAAGCTGCGGTCCTCTGTACGGGAGAGCCTTAACCTGCGCACGGTACTCGTAACGGTAAAAATTCAAAGTAGTTGAAGGTTCGAGATCTGTGACTTGTATTTCTTTTACTACCAGAAAAAAAAAAAAAAAAAAATACCCCCTCAAGCAGCTGCTTGCCACAGAGGTTTGACAGGAGCCTGTCAGTTTATATGCCACAGTAGGAGATCTGAGAGGATGGCAGGACCTCAGCAGAAAAACGACACACACACATCCATGCCTAATCCGGGGCTCGAACCCAGGTCCCTTAGATCAGTAGCCAAGCGTGCTAACCACTCGGCCACGGGACGGCGTTCCCAGAAAGAATTTGATCTCTTAACGCAAAAAAAACTGCTCCCCCCCCCCCTGGAGATAATTAGACCATTCCCGTTAGCCAACAAATATTTCTTGATCACCACACTCTACCAACAAAATTACAAATATATACCGTTTGCAGCATTCGCTGAAAATTTTGACATTTTCCAAAGTTGTCACTCCCTAGATTCGAAGATGGGAAGGTTCCAAAAATGGGATTTAAAATATTTTGTAAGTATCTCCCCAACGGAAGAAGAATTCTTTTATCTCTTAAAAAAGTTAAGTGTCTGAAGACAGATTAACACATTTTGAAAAAATCTGCAGTTCCCAGGTTCGAGTCCCAACTTTGCCATTGTTCAGGTTTATCTCCGCTAAACCTCTGTTCTGCCATCGTTGTGAAAGGGAGCACTGCCTTCATTCGTATAGGGGACACCGATGGGCTTGGAAAGGCCGCCGTCCGTCGTATGGGACGTTAAGCCGTGGCCCCGTGTGCGGGAGAGACATACCCTGTGCACGTTAAAGAACACGCTGGATGGCCTTGACGGGAGGCTACCATCTGTCTCCCAACAGCTGTTCCAGTGGGTCCCCTCTCCCAACCCTCTCTGAGCCTTCGGGGGCCCTTGTGACCTGGCCATTTAGCCAATGGTGTGCAAAAAAGTGCCGCTCAGAGGTGAAACAACCCAACCCAACCTTCATTCGGATGGGACGTTAAGCCATGGACCCATGCGTAGGAGAGCTGCACCTTATGCACGTTAAAGAATATGCTGAATGGCCTTGATGGGAGGCTACCATCTGTCTCCTAACAGCTGTATAGTGGGTCCTCTCCCCCAACCTTCTTTGAGCCATTTGGGGTCCTTGTAACCTGTCCATTTAGCCCACTGTGTGCAGAAAAGTAACTCTCAGAGATGGGTTGGGTTGTTTTACCTCTGAGCGGGTACCTCTGAGCGGTTTTTTGCACACAATGGGCTAAATGGCCAGGTCACATGGACCCCGAAGGCTCAGAGAAGGTTGGGGGAGGGGACCTACTGGAACAGCTGTTGGGAGACAGATGGTAGCCTCCAGTCAAGGACATCCAGCGTGTTCTTTAACGTGCGCAGGGTATGGCTCTCCCGCACTCGGGGCCACGTCTTAACGTCCCATCCGACGGACGGCGGTCTTTCCAAGCCCATCGGTGTCCCCTACTGACCGTGGGCAGGGCGAAGAATTTTGCGGAGATAAATCTCAACGCTGACCCAACTGGGACTCAACGCTGACCCAGCTGGGACCCAACTACAGAGTACGAGCCTGTCGCGCTACCGACTGAGCCACCCCCGCCCCCTCTCAGAGATGAAACAAACTAACCCAACAAAGCGAAAACGAAGTAAAAGGAAAAACGAGTCCGTTGTTCACAACAAACTGAACTCTCGAGTGACCAACCTCTCCCAATCAGTAGATTTTTCATTTTCAGCAAATCCCTCCTGAATGTCATTCGCATCGCAGTTGCTATAGAAACACCCAAAGCTCACCTTTTATTCACGTTTATTCCGACACTAGATGACGTTCGTTCTATGATTGAATTGGGAGGAAGTTTAATTGCAACTTGCTATTCACATGTTGAGTAATCATTCTTCGGATGCTCACAGCTGCTGACCTTTGGCATTTCAATTGCAGTGAATCACTCCCACAAGCATGATTTAGCTGCAGCAGTAAACTCTCTCTCATTCTACAGGTCCTAAGATGTGTAGAAGTTTGTTTGAGTTGGGTTGTTTTACCTCTGAGCGGCACTTTCTTGCACACCATGGGCTAAACGGCCAGGTCACAAGGACCCCGAAGGCTCAGAGAAGGTTGGGGGAGGGGACCCACTGGAACAGCTGTTGGGAGACAGATGGTAGCCTCCCGTCAAGTCCATCCAGCGTGTTCTTTAACTTGGGTTGTTTTATCTCTGAGCGGCACTTTTTTGCACACCATGGGCTAAATGGCCAGGTCACAAGGACCCCGAAGGCTCAGAGAAGGTTGGGGGAGGGGACCCACTGGAACAGCTGTTGGGAGACAGATGGTAGCCTCCCGTCAAGGCCATCCAGCGTGTTCTTTAAGGTGCACAGGGTATGGCTCTCCCGCACACGGCGCCACGGATTAACGTCCCATCCGACGGACGGCGGCCTTTCTAAGCCCATCGGTTCCCCTACTGACCGTGGGCAGGACGGGGAATTTTTGCGGAGATAAATCTCAACGCTGACCCAGCTGGGACTCGAACCTGGGAACTACAGATTACGAGCCTGGCGCGCTACCGACTGAGATGCCCCCGCCCCGTTTGTTTGAGTAAGGAACAGATCCACTTAAAAGCATACCTGCAGAAAAGTGCCCTAATGTAACATTGATTGAATGGGCTGTAATGTCATTTCTATTAATCGTGAAAATACTTTGCCAATATATTTAGCGATCGATTAAATGCAAGTCGATTTATCGAAATTTCTAAAATGTTTTAGTATTTATTTATGTATAGGATTTATAAGCATGTCGTCAAAACGGTTGTTACTTTCAGATTTACAATTGTATTACCCTTTTTTTCTCTCTTGGTCTTAAATTTAGAGACATTTCGCATGCATATTTATCCTCTTGTGCGCTGTTAACCACATCGTTAATATTTCGGACTGGAACAAACTTCTGGATTTTTCAAAAAACAACGATGTTAGCTTTTGAATCAGTCACGTGCATTCTATTTTTCGAATGGAAGTAAGTTGGAACAAACTCCGGATTTTTCAAAAAAAAAAACGATGTTAGCTGTTGAATCAGTCACGTGCATTCTATTTTTCGAATGGAAGTGAGTTGGAACAAACTCTGGATTTTTCAAAAAAATAAAACGATGATAGATGTTGAATCAGTCACATGCATTCTATTTTTCGAATGGAAGCAAGTTGGAACAAACTCCGGATTTTTCAAAAAACGATGTTAGCTGTTGAATCAGTCACGTGCATTCTATTTTTCGAATGGAAGTGAGTTAGAACAAACTTCTGAATTTTTCAAAAAACGATTTTAGTTGTTGAATCAGTCACATGCATCTATTTTTCGAATGGAAGTAGGTTGGAACAAACTTTGGATTTTTGAAAAACATAGACAGATGTTAAATCATTCACAAGTCACAAATAGTTTTTAACGAACTAGATTTCAGCAAACTTCTGAATTCTTCAAACAACGAAAAGTGCTGAGTCTGTCGCATGTGAACTGTTCTTCTAAAGGAAGTGGATTGTTACAACTTCCGGTGTTTTTTTAAAAAACAAAGTTCTCGTATTCTTTGAATGACTAGATCGCAGCAAATTTCTTAGTTCTTCAAAATCAACAAAAATATTGAATCAGTCACATTTCAACTATTCTTCTCATAGAGTGGATTGCAACAAATTTCTGGATTCTTAAAAAAAATCACCTATGGATGTTGAATTGAGAGATGTTTTATGTATCAGGGAAATGAGTCTGCTAGGTGAAGAATAAATGAATCTCGTCTGCGTTTTTCAAAATAGTGAGTCCAATCGTCACATCGTGTTTGAGTGAATCAGAATTCTTCAGTGTTGTGAAAATATTTCTACAACGAATTTAAATATAGCTTACAATAGTAAAAAGTTCGAAAAAAAGGTTTTGTGCTTACCGTTGTGTTAACAGCAACACCCAATCAAGTACAATACTATTATAATTCTTTTCATAAAACATCAACGCTAAATAAAAATTACAATTTGGTTCGATTACACCGTGACCGGGTTGGATTGTTTTACCTCTGAGGGCACTTTTTTTTGCATACCATGGGCTAAATGGCCAGATCACATGGACCCCAAGGGCTCAGAGAAGGTTGGGGGGAGAGGACACACTGAAACAGCTGTTGGGAGACAGATGGTAACCTCCCATCAAGACCATCCAGCGCGTTCTTTAACGTGCACAGCGTTATGGCTCTCCCGCACTCGAGGCCACGGTTTAACGTCCCATCCGACGGACGGCAGCATTTCCAAGCCCATCGGTGTCCCCTACTGACCGTGGGCAGGGCGGGAAATTTTGCGGAGATAAATCTCAACGCTGACCCAGCTGGGACTCGAACCTGGAAACTACAGATTACGAGCCTGGCGCGCTACCGACTAAGCCACCCCCTGTGACAGGGATTCCAGCATCAAAACAAAATAGCTCGATAAAAAAAAGCATTCTTTGAAAATGATGACACTCCGGGCAAAAAAGATAACAATTCCTTTCTGATCTTTCATTTTTTCTCTCTATCTATTCTCTGTTTACTTGAAATTCGCTCGCGAGATCATTTCTTTTATATCCTAGAAGAACTTGCGAACGTTGCCTAGGTCCGAACTATACGAGGTGCATTACAGTAGTTAATCGAAGTTAGCGCAGGTGATCCTTTGGAGGAGAAAAAGAATTTGTTGCCGCATTAGTCGTCCATCGAAAATATATTTTTTTAAACACTTTTTGTATTGAAGTCTGAAAGCAGCTTCAAGAAACACCTCTCTTTTTCGCTCTATTGTCTGATCTTCCTTTGTTTTTTGTCCTATAAAAAATAAAAGTGTTCGTAAAAGATTTAAAACGAATTTTCTGTCCAGAGGTAACAATCGCTCTCGCTACCAGGAACTGTACAGTCGCTCAAAAAAAGTATCGGAACACTATGGTTGATTACAGAATTCAGAAAAAATATCTGGCAACGATTTTTTTTAGAAATGAGTGATCTGGCAACCTTCGTGTCACGTGATTACAGAATTCAGGAAAAATATCTGAATCGTGTACAGCAACTGTACACGCTCCAGTTACCGTTCGCAGCAAACTGGAGCGTGTGCAGTTACTGCACACGCTCCAGTTTGCTGTGAACGGTAACTGCACACGCTCAATATTTCCGTGAGTGAGCCCACACGATCTAGTATCAAAATAATATGACCACCTACAGTCGCTCAAAAAAGTATCCGAACACTACGGTTGATTACAGAATTCAGAAAAAATATCTGGAGCGTGTACAGCAACTGTACACGCTCTAGTTACCGTTCACAGCAAACTGGAGCGTGTGCAGTCACTGCACACGCTCCAGTTTGCTGTGAACGGTAACTGCACACGCTCAATATTTCCGTGAGTGAGCCCACACGATCTAGTATCAAAATAATATGACCACCTACAGTCGCTCAAAAAAGTATCCGAACACTATGGTTGATTACAGAATTTAGAAAAAATATCTGACAACGATTTTTTTTTAGAAATTAGAAATCTGTCAACCTTTGTGTCACGTGACACGAAGGTTGCAATCTGTAATCAACCATAGTGTTCGGATACTTTTTTTGAGCGACTGTACCTCAATGTGATTCGTCCAATGAACGATGGGGAAATAAGACTCGGTTATTGTGTTGAGTTCTTACAGCTAGGTTCCATTTTTTATGATGTTCACATACAGCAGGTTGAGTTGTTTATCTCTGAGCTTCACTTTTCTTTTTCATACAATAGTCTGGTCACAAGGACCCCGAGAGTTCAGAGATGGTTGGGTGGTTTGGGTTATTTTACCCCTGAGCGGCACTTTTTCCACACAATGGGCTAAATGGCCAGGTCACAAGGACCCCGAAGGCTAGGGGAGAGGACCCACTGGAAGAGCTGTTTGAGAGACAGATGGTAATCTCCCGTCAAGGCCATCCAGCGTGTTTTTTAACGTGTACTGGGTATGGCTCTCCCGCACACGGGCCACGGCTTTACATTACATCCAACGGACAGCGACCTTCCATGTCCATCGGTGTCCCCTTCCTGACCGAGGTCAGATTGGGCTTTTTGCGGAGATAAATCTCAATATTGGCCCAGGTGGAAGAGGCCAAGGGAAGGGGGGGGTGCAAGAGACTAGATTTCCAATGCAATATAACTTTTTCCCATATGTTTAAGATGTTTTAAAAATTTCTTGAAAAATTCGTGAAATTTGCATATATTTAATCGTTTTTTTGCGTCCATTACCTTTACTAGCATTCTCAATGGAGGGTGGGAATGCCACCTTCCCTTTGTCAAAAACATTTAAATGAGCATGAAGAATAATAACGCAAGAATAGTTTGTTTTATCAGCTTTAATCCCATGCGATCAAGCAAGGAAGTCGAAGAAACAATATTAGTAAAAATAGTAATACCTAATAATTATTATTAGCAAAAATTTAAATAGAAATAAGATAATTTCATGCAGAAAAGAGAATTTAGACAAAATATAAGGGTAGAATCTCATTTTAAAAAGTAATTATAGCCCCGGGGAAATTTTTTAGTTACGGGATCATACTTAGGGACGTACTATCACGTAACCTAGGGGCCATTATACTATTGCCAAATATTCAAATCTGTTAAATATTCATCTCATGTTTGAGATATTTAATTTGCATCAAGTCAAATTTTTCGATAAAAAAATGTATTTTAAGTTAGAGAACTTGGAGATCCATACCCTATGTACGTTAAAGAATACGTTGGATGGCCTTGATGGGAAGCGACTGTCTGTCTCCTAAAGAACACGCTGGATAGCCTTGATGGGAGGCTACCATCTGTCTCCTAAAGAACATGCTGGATGGCCTTGATGGCAGGCTACCATCTGTCTCCTAAAGTACACGCTGGGTGGTCTTGATGGGACGCTACCATCTGTCTCCTAAAGAACATGCTGGATGACCTTGATGGGAGGTGACCATCAGTCTCCTGAAGAACACCCTGGATGGCCTTTATGGGAGGCGACCATCTGTCTCTTAAAGAACACGCTGGATGACTTTGATGGGAGGCGACCATCGGTCTCCTAAAGAACACATTGGATGGCCTTAACGGGAGGCTACCATCTGTCTCCTAAAGAACATGCTAGATGACCTTGATGGGAGGCGACCATCTGTCTCGTAAAGAACACGCTGGATGGCCTTGATGGGAGGCTACCATCTGTCTCCTAAACAACACGCTGGATGGCCTTGATGGGAGTCTACCATCTGTCTCCTAAACAACACGCTGGATGGCCTTGATGGGAGGCTACCATCTGTCGCCTAAAGAACATGCTGGATGACCTTGATGGGAGGCGACCATCTGTCTCCTAAAGAACACGCTGGATGTCCTTGATGGGAGGCGACCATCTGTCTCCTAAAGAACACGCTGGATGACCTTGACGGGAGACTACCATCTGTCTCCTAACAGCTATCCAGTACATCTCCTCTCTCCAACGTTCTTTGAACCCTCGGGTCCTTGTAGTTTTTTAACCCTCGGGGTCCTTGTAACCTGGTCATTTAGCTTATTCTATACAAAAAGGTGCCGCTCAGAGATAAAGCAGCCGAACTAGACCTTTGGATACCAAGAATAGGTAGAACCAGATGATTCTACGCGGTTAAAGCAAATAGCCATAGTTGGCAGTTAACAAAATAGATGTTGTCTTCTCTAATCATTCTGATTGCCAACGTTCATTAAACGTGCTGTTTAATCGAGATTTACACTTCAAGCATCGAATTATTAAGCCCCTCCCATATCCTCCCGAGTACCATCTGTGTTTCTATCGGTATTGATCCCTTTAACTGCCGAATCGTCGACGCATGCATCGAAATTACTTCGTCCCCAGAAGAGCCATTAACAACGTTGTCAGGAATGGTGTTCCAACCGGCTCGTTTACTCGAAGCAGACTGTTTTCTGCGAAAGAACACACACAGAGAAAGAAATAATTTAAAATTCTAATCGTGTTTGCCATTGAGTTGTTTGTCGATTAAATGATAAATCGGAAGAAACGATTTCTTGATTTTTTTTTTCACTTCGTGCCATTAATAAATTGCATTTTTCTGTTAAAGGACTTTCGCTCCGTTTATGACTTAAACTGTAAAAGATTTTCACACTTTTTTAGAGTAGAATATAAAACAAATGTTGCTTTAGACAGAAGAGTTCGCAAAACTAATGCTATTTCACTGATAGTTTTTGGAATCAGTAAAGAGGGCGCTAGGATTCGAGTTCGGGTCCCACTTGCGCCAGCGTTGAGTTGTGTTGTTGGGTTGTTTTACCTCTGAGCGGCACTTTTTTGCACACCATGGGCTAAATGGCCAGGTCACATGGACCCCGAAGGCTCAGAGAAGGTTGGGGGAGGGGACCCACTGGAACAGCTGTTGGGAGACAAATGGTAGCCTCACGTCAAGGCCATCCAGCGTGTTCTTTAACGTGCACAGGGTATGGCTCTCCCGCACACGGGGCCACGGCTTAACGTCCCATCCGACGGATGGACGTTAAGCCGTGGCGGCCTTTCCAAGCCCATCGGTGTCCCCTACTGACCGTGGGCAGGTCGGGGAATTTTGCGGAGATAAATCTCAACGCTGACCCAGCTGGGACTCGAACCTGGGAACTACAGATTACGAGCCTGGCGCGCGCTACCGAGTGAGCCACCCCCGCCCCGCCAGCGTTGAGATTTATCTCCGCAAATCGGTGAGAAACAGAACACTGATGGGCTTGGGAAGACCGCCGTCCTTCAATTGGGACGCAAAGCCATGCCTCAATGTGCAAGCTGCACGTTACAGAACATAATTGATGGCGTAGACCCGAGGCTTCCATGTGTCTACCAACAGCTGTGCTTGGGACACCTTCATCTAACCATCGTTGTATATCTTACTGAATTTCAAATCCTTAAAATAAGACAAAATGGATTTTTTTTTTTATTTATTCCTTTTTAGTTATTTATTTATTCTTTTTCATTACATTCAACCCGATGCACGTTGAGAAACGCTAGATGATCGAAAGAGCTTTGTAGCTCTCTAAGTCGTCCAGCTTTTTTAGCTCTCTCGGCAACCACCCTTTTTAAATCTTTCAGTCATCCAACTTTTAAATTCTCTGTCATCTAACTTTCTAGTTCTCTCAATCTTCCAACTTTTAGCTCTCTCGGTCTTCTAGCTTTTTAGCTCTCTCGGTCTTCTAGCCTTTTTAGCTCTCTCGGTCTTCTAGCTTTTTAGCTCTCTCGGTCTTCTAGTTTTTTAGCTCTCTCGGTCTTCTAGCTTTTTAGCTCTCTCGGTTTTCTAGCTTTTTGGCTCTCTCGATCTTCTAGCTTTTTTAGCTCTCTCGGTCTTCTAGCTTTTTAGCTCTCTCGGTCTTCTAGCTTTTTTAGCTCTCTCGGTCTTCTAGCTTTTTTAGCTCCATCGGTCTTCTAGCTTTTTAGCTCTCTCGGTCTTCTAGCTTTTTTAGCTCTCTCGGTCTTCTAGCTTTTTTAGCTCTCTCGGTCTTCTAGCTTTTTAGCTCTCTCGGTCTTCTAGCTTTTTAGCTCTCTCGGTTTTCTAGCTTTTTGGCTCTCTCGGTCTTCTAGCTTTTTAGCTCTCTCAATCAGTCATCTAACTTTTTAGCTCTCTCAATCAGTCATCTAGCTTTTTAGCTCTCTCAATCAGTCATCTAGCTTTTTAGCTCTCTCAATCAGTCATCTAACTTTTTAGCTCTCTCAATCAGTCATCTAACTTTTTAGCTCTCTCAATCAGTCATCTAACTTTTTAGCTCTCTCAATCAGTCATCTAACTTTTTAGCTCTCTCAATCAGTCATCTAGCTTTTTAGCTCTCTCAATCAGTCATCTAGCTTTTTAGCTCTCTCAATCAGTCATCTAGCTTTTTAGCTCTCTCAATCAGTCATCTAGCTTTTTAGCTCTCTCAATCAGTCATCTAGCTTTTTAGCTCTCTCAATCAGTCATCTAGCTTTTTAGCTCTCTCAATCAGTCATCTAGCTTTTTAGCTCTCTCAATCAGTCATCTAGCTTTTTAGCTCTCTCAATCAGTCATCTAGCTTTTTAGCTCTCTCAATCAGTCATGTAGCTTTTTAGCTCTCTCAATCAGTCATCTAGCTTTTTAGCTCTCTCAATCAGTCATGTAGCTTTTTAGCTCTCTCAATCAGTCATCTAACTTTTTAGCTCTCTCAGTCATCTAGCTTTTTAGCTCTCTCAATCAGTCATCTAGCTTTTTAGCTCTCTCAATCAGTCATCTAGCTTTTCAGCTCTCTCAGCCAATCAAAATTTCTCATCAAAATTTAATTTTTAATCCAACATGAGGTATATATATATACTGTATATACACTTCTTTCCATAAATTAAGAAAAATTCCTGTGTTTTGTCAGTGGGAAGCTAACGTCAAAGCTCTGTAATTTCAAAAACAAGTTTTTTGATTTTAAAAAAATTGATAGCAGATAAAGATCTTATCAAATATAAAATCGTTTCGATTTTCAACAATGTTCGTTCAGTATTTAATGACTTATGGAAGTTGGAATATTTAACAACAGCAATGCCAGTCTTAAGAAACTTCTATAAAACTGAATAGTGAAAGAATTCTCTACACAAAATTCTAAAATACAAACTTATTTTATTAAACACTCTGATACAATACTTAATAATAAGTTTTAATTAACTTCTAAAGTCAATTTTTGTGACTGGCATTGTTATCACTAAATATTCAAATTTCCATAACTCATTAAATACTGAACGAATATTGTTTAAAATCGAGATATTGATTTATTTGATTGAGATCTTTATCTGCAATCACATTTTTCAAAACAAAAAAACTTATTTTAGAAGTTATAGGGCTTTGACGTTAGCTTCCCATTGACTTAACATAGGGATTTTCCTTAATTTATGGAAACCAGTGTATATGATTTATTTCATCAAATATTCATAAATATTGAATTTCGTATCTAGCCTTTACTATTTTTACTTTTCTCTGAAATTTTACACCCTTAAAAGCTTTGGGCACAAGTATTTCTACTAAAAACCCAGAAGTGGCTGATTGTATTAATAAAGAAACACGCTGAATGGCCTTGGTGGATTCCTATATAATAGCCAACCTACGGAGACAAAGACCCTCCCGCATCCTTGGAGATCCCGAGACACGTGCCTATTGGATAATCCGACTCCGAAAAAAATTCCTTTTCAGCGGAATAAGAATCCCTTTCGGAGATCAGGAAGCAGGACGCTCAATTATTCATCAGATTGAGGGAAGTTTTTCGCTGATGTTTTGCAGACTTCTGACACCAAACGTGACAGATAACAATTTTCTTTGTGCTGCTTCGACCTTGGCAAGGACATTTTGACAAGCGAATGGTCGAGGGGATTAAACGAGACCAATTCTGTTTCTCTTTTCGAAGACTGATGGATAAGTTCGTCATTTCAAGGTCGAAACACTTTTTTTTTTATCTCTCCTTCTATACTCTCACAAGATCCGACGCCTACGTGCGCGTGTCGCTATTCCGTGTCCTTTGCAATAATAGCGATTTCTTTCGATGTCCTTTTCTTTTGATGGGCGGGGGTGGCTCAGGTAGCGCGCCAGGCTCGTAATCTGTAGTTCCCAGGTTCGAGTCCCAGCTGGGTCAGGGTTGAGATTTATCTCTGCAAAATTTCCCCGCCTTGCCCACGGTCAGTA
Source organism: Ryuthela nishihirai (assembly GCA_038380435.1). Taxonomy (NCBI): domain Eukaryota; kingdom Metazoa; phylum Arthropoda; class Arachnida; order Araneae; family Heptathelidae; genus Ryuthela; species Ryuthela nishihirai. The sequence continues at coordinate 22,004,226 of JAWZYU010000013.1, forward strand.
GGGGACACCGATGGGCTTGGAAAGGCCGCCGTCCGTCGGATGGGACGTTAAGCCGTTTCCACGTGTGCGGGAGAGCCATACCCTGTGCACGTTAAAGAACACGCTGGATGGCCTTGACGGGAGGCTACCATCTGTCTCCCAACAGCTGTTCCAGTGGGTCCCCTCCCCCAACCTTCTCTGAGACTTCGGGGTCCATGTGACCTGGCCATTTAGCCCATGGTGTGCCAAGAAGTGCCGCTCAGAGGTAAAACAACCCAAATCTTGCGACGTCCTTTTCTTTTGCATTTTCTATTGGGGGTTGTTAGCTGAAGAAAAGTGATCGGCTTCAAAAAAAACACGGGCCAATCTCAACGCTGACCAGCTGGGACTCGAACCTGGGAATACAGATTACGAGACTGGCGCGCTACCGACTGAGCCATCCCCGCCCCAAGAACATGGGTCAAAGTAAGTTAATCTTGGAAGTCCTTACTGCAACTCTCGAGACTAAGGTTAAAATATATGTTTGTTACAACCTCTGGACATTATTTGATGCCATAGACTCTAAGGGAAGGGGCTCAGTCGGTAGTGGGCCAAGTTCGTATTCTGCAGTTTCAAGGTTCGAGTCCCAGCTGGGCGAAGCTTTGAGACTTATCTCTGCAAAACTCCACGCCCTACACACGGTCAGTAAGGGACACCAATGGGCTTGGAAAGACCGCCGTCAGTTGAATGGGACGTTAAAACGTGGCCATGTGTGCTGGGTTGTTGGTTGGGTTGTTTTACCTCTGAGCGACACTTTTTTGCACACCATGGGCTAAATAGCCAGGTCACAAGGACCCCGAATGCTCAGAGAAGGTTGGGGGAGGGGACCCACTGGAACAGCTGTTGGGAGACAGATGGCAGCCTTCCCGTTAAGGCCATCCAGTATATTCTTTAATGTGCACAGGGTATGTCTCTCCCGCACACAGGACCACTGCTTAACGTCCCATCCGATGGACGGCGGCCGTCCCTACTCACCGTGGGCAGGACGGGGAACTTTGCGGAGATAAATCTCAACGCTGACCCTGCTGGGTCAGCGTTGAGATTTATAGATTACGAGCCTGGCTCGCTACGGACTGAGCCACCCCCGCTCCAAAACTCGTAGCCCTACTCTAGGTCAGTAAGGGACACCAATGGGCTTGAAAAGACCGCCATCCTTGAATGGGACTTTAAAACGTGGCTATGTGTGCAGGAGAGCCATACCCTGTACATGTTAAAGAACACGCTGGATGGCCTTGACCCGAGGCTACCGTTTGTCTCCCAACAGCTGTCCCGTGGGTCCCCTTACCCAATCTTCTCTCAGCCCTTGGGGTCCTTGTGACCTGGCCATTATGTGCCAAAAGAGTGCCACTCAAAGGTAAAACAACCCAAAACTAAACCACATACTGTGAGCACTGAACTCAGTAATCGATGTCCTAGAAGGATTGGGTTGTTTTATCTGAGAGTACACATTTTTTTGCACACAATGGGAAAAAATATATTTTCTTTGTTTTTGTGGCAAAATGAATCCCTTTAAAAGGGACACCAAATTGTCAGCGCTCGTTACTGAATGGGCTAAATGGCCAGGTCACTAGGGCCCCAAGAGTTCAGAGAAGGTTGAGAAAGGGATCCCCTGCTGTTACGAGACAGATGGAAGCCTCCAATCATAGACATCTGCACCAAATTGTCTGGGCTCGTTACTGAATGGGCTAAATGGCCAGGTCACTAGGACCCCAAGAGTTCAGAGAAGGTTGAGAAAGGGATTCCCTGCTGTTACGAGATAGCTGGAAGCCTCCAATCATAGAGCAGGCGTTTTCTTTAACGGATACAAGGTAGACCGTTCTGCACCAAATTGTCTGGGCTCTCGTTACTGAATGGGCTAAATGGCCAGGTCACTAGGACCCCAAGAGTTCAGAGAAGGTTGAGAAAGGGATTCCCTGCTGTTACGAGATAGCTGGAAGCCTCCAATCATAGAGCAAGCGTTTTCTTTAACGGATACAAGGTAGACCGTTCTGCACACGGAGCCACGATTAAATGTTCCATACGAAGGACGGCGGTATTTCTAAGCCCATCGGCGTTTCCTTTCTTACAGAGAGCGAGACAAGGGGGGGGGATCGGAGATAAATCTCAACTGTGGCAAAGCTGGGACTCGAACCTATGAACTGCAGATGATGAATCTGGAGCTCTACAGAATGAGGCAACCTTCACCCATAAGTCGGTGTATGGAGCTACGGAAGTGGAGCACAGCAGGAAGGGGAGTCGGTGTATGGAGCTACGGAAGTGGAGCACAGCAGGAAGGGGAGTCGGTGTATGGAGCTACGGAAGTGGAGCACAGCAGGAAGGGGAGTCGGTGTATGGAGTTACGGAAGTGGAGCACAGCAAGAAAGGGGAGTCGGGTATGGAGCTACTGAAGTGGAGCACAGCAGGAAGGGGGGTCGGTATATGGAGCTACGGAAGTGGAGCACAGCAAGAAAGGGGAGTCGGTGTATGGAGCTCCGGAAGTGGAGCACAGCAGGAAGGGGAGTCGGTGTATGGAGCTACGGAAGTGGAGCACAGCAGGAAGGGGAGTCGGTGTATGGAGTTACGGAAGTGGAGCACAGCAAGAAAGGGGAGTCGGTGTATGGAGCTACGGAAGTGGAGCACAGCAAGAAAGGGGAGTCGGTGTATGGAGCTACTGAAGTGGAGCACAGCAGGAAGGGGGGTCGGTGTATGGAGCTACGGAAGTGGAGCACAGCAAGAAAGGGGAGTCGGTGTATGGAGCTACTGAAGTGGAGCACAGCAGGAAGGGGGGTCGGTGTATGGAGCTACGGAAGTGGAGCACAGCAAGAAAGGGGAGTAGGTGTATGGAGCTCCGGAAGTGGAGCACAGCAGAAAGGGGAGTCGGTGTATGGAGCTACGGAAGTGGAGCACAGCAGGAAGGGGAGTCGGTGTATGGAGTTACGGAAGTGGAGCACAGCAAGAAAGGGGAGTCGGTGTATGGAGCTACTGAAGTGAAGCACAGCAGGAAGGGGGGTCGGTGTATGGAGCTCCGGAAGTGGAGCACAGCAGGAAGGGGGGTCGGTGTATGGAGCTACGGAAGTGGAGCACAGCAAGAAAGGGGATTCGGTGTATGGAGCTACAGAAGTGGAGCACAGCTGGAAGGGGAGTCGGTGTATGGAGCTCCGGAAGTGGAGCACAGCAGGAAGGGGAGTCGGTGTATGGAGCTACGGAAGTGGAGCACAGCAGGAAGGGGAGTCGGTGTATGGAGCTACTGAAGTGGAGCACAGCAGGAAGGGGGGTCGGTGTATGGAGTTACGGAAGTGGAGCACAGCAAGAAAGGGGAGTCGGTGTATGGAGCTACTGAAGTGGAGCACAGCAGGAAGGGGGGTCGGTGTATGGAGCTACGGAAGTGGAGCACAGCAGGAAGGGGGGTCGGTGTATGGAGCTACGGAAGTGGAGCACAGCAAGAAAGGGGAATCGGTGTATGGAGCTCCGGAAGAGGAACACAGCAGGAAGGGGAGTCGGTGTATGGAGCTACGGAAGTGGAGCACAGCAGGAAGGGGAGTCGGTGTATGGAGTTACGGAAGTGGAGCACAGCAAGGAAGGGGAGTCGGTGTATGGAGCTACTGAAGTGGAGCACAGCAGGAAGGGGGGTCGGTGTATGGAGTTACGGAAGTGGAGCACAGCAGGAAGGGGGGTCGGTGTATGGAGCTACGGAAGTGGAGCACAGCAAGAAAGGGGAGTCGGTGTATGGAGCTCCGGAAGTGGAGCACAGCAGGAAGGGGGGTCGGTGTATGGAGCTACGGAAGTGGAGCACAGCAAGAAAGGGGAGTCGGTGTATGGAGCTCCGGAAGTGGAGCACAGCAGGAAGGGGAGTCGGTGTATGGAGCTACTGAAGTGGAGCACAGCAAGAAAGGGGAGTCGGTGTATGGAGCTACTGAATTGGAGCACAGCAGGAAGGGGGGTCGGTGTATGGAGCTACGGAAGTGGAGCACAGCAGGAAGGGGAGTCGGTGTATGGAGCTACGTAAGTGGAGCACAGCAGGAAGGGGAGTCGGTGTATGGAGCTCCGGAAGCGGAGCACAGCAGGAAGGGGAGTCGGTGTATGGAGCTCCGGAAGTGGAGCACAGCAAGAAAGGGGAGTCGGTGTATGGAGCTCCGGAAGTGGAGCACAGCAGGAAGGGGAGTCGGTGTATGGAGCTCCGGAAGTGGAGCACAGCAAGAAAGGGGAGTCGGTGTATGGAGCTACTGAAGTGGAGCACAGCAGGAAGGGGAGTCGGTGTATGGAGTTACGGAAGTGGAGCACAGCAAGAAAGGGGAGTCGGTGTATGGAGCTACGGAAGTGGAGCACAGCAGGAAGGGGAGTCGGTGTATGGAGCTCCGGAAGTGGAGCACAGCAGGAAGGGGAGTTGGTGTATGGAGCTCCAGAAGTGGAGCACAGCAAGAAAGGGGAGTCGGTGTATGGAGCTCCGGAAGTGGAGCACAGCAGGAAGGGGAGTCGGTGTATGGAGCTACGGAAGTGGAGCACAGCAGGAAGGGGAGTCGGTGTATGGAGTTACGGAAGTGGAGCACAGCAAGAAAGGGGAGTCGGTGTATGGAGCTACTGAAGTGGAGCACAGCAGGAAGGGGGGTCGGTGTATGGAGATACGGAAGTGGAGCACAGCAAGAAAGGGGAGTCGTTGTATGGAGCTCCGGAAGTGGAGCACAGCACGAAGGGGAGTCGGTGTATGGAGCTACGGAAGTGGAGCACAGCAGGAAGGGGAGTCGGTGTATGGAGTTACGGAAGTGGAGCACAGCAAGAAAGGGGAGTCGGTGTATGGAGCTACTGAAGTGGAGCACAGCAGGAAGGGGGGTCGGTGTATGGAGCTACGGAAGTGGAGCACAGCAGGAAGGGGAGTCGGTGTATGGAGCTACTGAAGTGGAGCACAGCAGGAAGGGGGGTCGGTGTATGGAGTTACGGAAGTGGAGCACAGCAAGAAAGGGGAGTCGGTGTATGGAGCTACTGAAGTGGAGCACAGCAGGAAGGGGGGTCGGTGTATGGAGCTACGGAAGTGGAGCACAGCAGGAAGGGGGGTCGGTGTATGGAGCTACGGAAGTGGAGCACAGCAAGAAAGGGGAATCGGTGTATGGAGCTCCGGAAGAGGAACACAGCAGGAAGGGGAGTCGGTGTATGGAGCTACGGAAGTGGAGCACAGCAGGAAGGGGAGTCGGTGTATGGAGTTACGGAAGTGGAGCACAGCAAGGAAGGGGAGTCGGTGTATGGAGCTACTGAAGTGGAGCACAGCAGGAAGGGGGGTCGGTGTATGGAGTTACGGAAGTGGAGCACAGCAGGAAGGGGAGTCGGTGTATGGAGCTACGGAAGTGGAGCACAGCAAGAAAGGGGAGTCGGTGTATGGAGCTCCGGAAGTGGAGCACAGCAGGAAGGGGGGTCGGTGTATGGAGCTACGGAAGTGGAGCACAGCAAGAAAGGGGAGTCGGTGTATGGAGCTCCGGAAGTGGAGCACAGCAGGAAGGGGGGTCGGTGTATGGAGCTACGGAAGTGGAGCACAGCAAGAAAGGGGAGTCGGTGTATGGAGCTCCGGAAGTGGAGCACAGCAGGAAGGGGAGTCGGTGTATGGAGCTACTGAAGTGGAGCACAGCAAGAAAGGGGAGTCGGTGTATGGAGCTACTGAATTGGAGCACAGCAGGAAGGGGGGTCGGTGTATGGAGCTACGGAAGTGGAGCACAGCAGGAAGGGGAGTCGGTGTATGGAGCTACGTAAGTGGAGCACAGCAGGAAGGGGAGTCGGTGTATGGAGCTCCGGAAGCGGAGCACAGCAGGAAGGGGAGTCGGTGTATGGAGCTCCGGAAGTGGAGCACAGCAAGAAAGGGGAGTCGGTGTATGGAGCTCCGGAAGTGGAGCACAGCAGGAAGGGGAGTCGGTGTATGGAGCTCCGGAAGTGGAGCACAGCAAGAAAGGGGAGTCGGTGTATGGAGCTACTGAAGTGGAGCACAGCAGGAAGGGGAGTCGGTGTATGGAGTTACGGAAGTGGAGCACAGCAAGAAAGGGGAGTCGGTGTATGGAGCTACGGAAGTGGAGCACAGCAGGAAGGGGAGTCGGTGTATGGAGCTCCGGAAGTGGAGCACAGCAGGAAGGGGAGTTGGTGTATGGAGCTCCAGAAGTGGAGCACAGCAAGAAAGGGGAGTCGGTGTATGGAGCTCCGGAAGTGGAGCACAGCAGGAAGGGGAGTCGGTGTATGGAGCTACGGAAGTGGAGCACAGCAGGAAGGGGAGTCGGTGTATGGAGTTACGGAAGTGGAGCACAGCAAGAAAGGGGAGTCGGTGTATGGAGCTACTGAAGTGGAGCACAGCAGGAAGGGGGGTCGGTGTATGGAGATACGGAAGTGGAGCACAGCAAGAAAGGGGAGTCGTTGTATGGAGCTCCGGAAGTGGAGCACAGCACGAAGGGGAGTCGGTGTATGGAGCTACGGAAGTGGAGCACAGCAGGAAGGGGAGTCGGTGTATGGAGTTACGGAAGTGGAGCACAGCAAGAAAGGGGAGTCGGTGTATGGAGCTACTGAAGTGGAGCACAGCAGGAAGGGGGGTCGGTGTATGGAGCTACGGAAGTGGAGCACAGCAAGAAAGGAGAGTCGGTGTATGGAGCTACTGAAGTGGAGCACAGCAGGAAGGGGAGTCGGTGTATGGAGCTACAGAAGTGGAGCACAGCAGGAAGGGGAGTCGGTGTATGGAGTTACGGAAGTGGAGCACAGCAAGAAAGGGGAGTTGGTGTATGGAGCTACTGAAGTGGAGCACAGCAGGAAGGGGGGTCAATGTATGGAGCTACGGAAGTGGAGCACAGCAAGAAAGGGGAGTCGCTGTATGGAGCTACTGAAGTGGAGCACAGCAGGAAGGGGAGTCAGTGTATGAAGCTACTGAATTGGAGCACAGCAGGAAGGGGGGTCGGTGTATGGACTACGGAAGTGCAGCACAGCAGGAAGGGGAGTCGGTGTATGGAGCTACTGAAGTGGAGCACAGCAGGAAGGGGGGTCGGTGTATGGAGCTACGGAAGTGGAGCACAGCAAGAAAGGGGAGTCGGTGTATGGAGCTACTGAAGTGGAGCACAGCAGGAAGGGGGGTCGGTGTATGGAGCTACGGAAGTGGAGCACAGCAAGAAAGGGGAGTCGGTGTATGGAGCTACGGAAGTGGAGCACAGCAGGAAGGGGAGTCGGTGTATGGAGCTACGGAAGTGGAGCACAGCAAGAAAGGGGAGTCGGTGTATGGAGCTACTGAAGTGGAGCACAGCAGGAAGGGGGGTCGGTGTATGGACCTACGGAAGTGGAGCACAGCAAGAAAGGGGAGTCGGTGTATGGAGCTACTGAAGTGGAGCACAGCAGGAAGGGGGGTCGGTGTATGGAGCTACGGAAGTGGAGCACAGCAAGAAAGGGGAGTCGGTGTATGGAGCTCCGGAAGTGGAGCACAGCAGGAAGGGGAGTCGGTGTATGGAGCTACGGAAGTGGAGCACAGTAGGAAGGGGAGTCGGTGTATGGAGTTACGGAAGTGGAGCACAGCAAGAAAGGGGAGTCGGTGTATGGAGCTACTGAAGTGGAGCACAGCAGGAAGGGGGTCGGTGTATGGAGCTACGGAAGTGGAGCACAGCAAGAAAGGGGAGTCGGTGTGTGGAGCTACGGAAGTGGAGCACAGCAGGAAGGGGAGTCGGTGTATGGAGTTACGGAAGTGGAGCACAGCAAGAAAGGGGAGTCGGTGTATGGAGCTACTGAGGTGGAGCACAGCAGGAAGGGGGGTCGGTATATGGAGCTATGGAAGTGGAGCACAGCAAGAAAGGGGAGTCGGTGTATGGAGCTACGGAAGTGGAGCACAGCTGGAAGGGGAGTCGGTGTATGGAGCTACGGAAGTGGAGCACAGCAAGAAAGGGGAGTCAGTGTATGGAGCTACTGAAGTGGAGCACAGCAGGAAGGGGGGTCGGTGTATGGAGCTACGGAAGTGGAGCACAGCAAGAAAGGGGAGTCGGTGTATGGAGCTACTGAAGTGGAGCACAGCAGGAAGGGGAGTCGGTGTATGGAGTTACGGAAGTGGAGCACAGCAAGAAAGGGGAGTCGGTGTATGGAGCTCCGGAAGTGGAGCACAGCAGGAAGGGGAGTCGGTGTATGGAGCTACGGAAGTGGAGCACAGTAGGAAGGGGAGTCGGTGTATGGAGTTACGGAAGTGGAGCACAGCAAGAAAAGGGAGTCGGTGTATGGAGCTACTGAAGTGGAGCACAGCAGGAAGGGGGGTCGGTGTATGGAGCTACGGAAGTGGAGCACAGCAAGAAAGGGGAGTCGGTGTATGGAGCTACGGAAGTGGAGCACAGCAGGAAGGGGGGTCGGTATATGGAGCTATGGAAGTGGAGCACAGCAGAAAGGGGAGTCGGTGTATGGAGCTACGGAAGTGGAGCACATCTGGAAGGGGAGTCGGTATATGGAGCTACGGAAGTGGAGCACAGCAAGAAAGGGGAGTCGGTGTATGGAGCTACGGAAGTGGAGCACAGCAGGAAGGGGGGTCGGTGTATGGAGCTACGGAAGTGGAGCACAGCAAGAAAGGGGATTCGGTGTATGGAGCTACGGAAGTGGAGCACAGCTGGAAGGGGAGTCGGTGTATGGAGCTACGGAAGTGGAGCACAGCAAGAAAGGGGAGTCGGTGTATGGAGCTCCGGAAGTGGAGCACAGCAAGAAAGGGGAGTCGGTGTATGGAGCTACGGAAGTGGAGCACAGCAGGAAGGGGGGTCGGTATATGGAGCTATGGAAGTGGAGCACAGCAGAAAGGGGAGTCGGTGTATGGAGCTACGGAAGTGGAGCACATCTGGAAGGGGAGTCGGTATATGGAGCTACGGAAGTGGAGCACAGCAAGAAAGGGGAGTCGGTGTATGGAGCTATGGAATTGGAGCACAGCAGGAAGGGGGGTCGGTGTATGGAGCTACGGAAGTGGAGCACAGCAAGAAAGGGGAGTCGGTGTATGGAGCTACGGAAGTGGAGCACAGCTGGAAGGGGAGTCGGTGTATGGAGCTACGGAAGTGGAGCACAGCAAGAAAGGGGAGTCGGTGTATGGAGCTCCGGAAGTGGAGCACAGCAGGAAGGGGAATCGGTGTATGGAGCTACGGAAGTGGAGCACAGTAGGAAGGGGAGTCGGTGTATGGAGTTACGGAAGTGGAGCACAGCAAGAAAGGGGAGTCGGTGTATGGAGCTACTGAAGTGGAGCACAGCAGGAAGGGGAGTCGGTGTATGGAGCTACGGAAGTGGAGCACAGCAAGAAAGGGGAGTCAGTGTATGGAGCTACTGAAGTGGAGCACAGCAGGAAGGGGGGTCGGTGTATGGAGCTACGGAAGTGGAGCACAGCAAGAAAGGGGAGTCGGTGTATGGAGCTACTGAAGTGGAGCACAGCAGGAAGGGGAGTCGGTGTATGGAGTTACGGAAGTGGAGCACAGCAAGAAAGGGGAGTCGGTGTATGGAGTTACGGAAGTGGAGCACAGCAAGAAAGGGGAGTCGGTGTATGGAGCTACTGAAGTGGAGCACAGCAGGAAGGGGGGTCGGTGTATGGAGCTACGGAAGTGGAGCACAGCAAGAAAGGGGAGTCGGTGTATGGAGCTACTGAAGTGGAGCACAGCAGGAAGGGGGGTCGGTGTATGGAGCTACGGAAGTGGAGCACAGCAAGAAAGGGGAGTCGGTGTATGGAGCTACGGAAGTGGAGCACAGCAGGAAGGGGGGTCGGTATATGGAGCTATGGAAGTGGAGCACAGCAGAAAGGGGAGTCGGTGTATGGAGCTACGGAAGTGGAGCACATCTGGAAGAGGAGTCGGTATATGGAGCTACGGAAGTGGAGCACAGCAAGAAAGGGGAGTCGGTGTATGGAGCTACGGAAGTGGAGCACAGCAGGAAGGGGGGTCGGTGTATGGAGCTACGGAAGTGGAGCACAGCAAGAAAGGGGATTCGGTGTATGGAGCTACTGAAGTGGAGCACAGCTGGAAGGGGAGTCGGTGTATGGAGCTACGGAAGTGGAGCACAGCAAGAAAGGGGAGTCGGTGTATGGAGCTCCGGAAGTGGAGCACAGCAGGAAGGGGAGTCGGTGTATGGAGCTACTGAAGTTGAGCACAGCAGGAAGGGGGGTCGGTGTATGGAGCTACGGAAGTGGAGCACAGCAAGAAAGGGGAGTCGGTGTATGGAGCTACAGAAGTGGAGCACAGCAGGAAGGGGAGTCGGTGTATGGAGCTACTGAAGTGGAGCACAGCAGGAAGGGGGGTCGGTGTATGGAGCTACGGAAGTGGAGCACAGCAAGAAAGGGGAGTCGGTGTATGGAGCTACGGAAGTGGAGCACAGCTGGAAGGGGAGTCGGTGTATGGAGCTACGGAAATGGAGCACAGCAAGAAAGGGGAGTCGGTGTATGGAGCTACAGAAGTGGAGCACAGCAGGAAGGGGAGTCGGTGTATGGAGCTACTGAAGTGGAGCACAGCAGGAAGGGGGGTCGGTGTATGGAGCTACGGAAGTGGAGCACAGCAAGAAAGGGGAGTCGGTGTATGGAGCTACTGAAGTGGAGCACAGCTGGAAGGGGAGTCGGTGTATGGAGCTACGGAAGTGGAGCACAGCAAGAAAGGGGAGTCGGTGTATGGAGCTCCGGAAGTGGAGCACAGCAGGAAGGGGAGTCGGTGTATGGAGCTACTGAAGTTGAGCACAGCAGGAAGGGGGGTCGGTGTATGGAGCTACGGAAGTGGAGCACAGCAAGAAAGGGGAGTCGGTGTATGGAGCTACGGAAGTGGAGCACAGCAGGAAGGGGAGTCGGTGTATGGAGCTACGGAAGTGGAGCACAGCAAGAAAGGGGAGTCGGTGTATGGAGCTACAGAAGTGGAGCACAGCAGGAAGGGGAGTCGGTGTATGGAGCTACTGAAGTGGAGCACAGCAGGAAGGGGGGTCGGTGTATGGAGCTACGGAAGTGGAGCACAGCAAGAAAGGGGAGTCGGTGTATGGAGCTACTGAAGTGGAGCACAGCTGGAAGGGGAGTCGGTGTATGGAGCTACGGAAGTGGAGCACAGCAAGAAAGGGGAGTCGGTGTATGGAGCTCCGGAAGTGGAGCACAGCAGGAAGGGGAGTCGGTGTATGGAGCTACTGAAGTTGAGCACAGCAGGAAGGGGGGTCGGTGTATGGAGCTACGGAAGTGGAGCACAGCAAGAAAGGGGAGTCGGTGTATGGAGCTACGGAAGTGGAGCACAGCAGGAAGGGGAGTCGGTGTATGGAGCTACAGAAGTTGAGCACAGCAGGAAGGGGGGTCGGTGTATGGAGCTACGGAAGTGGAGCACAGCAAGAAAGGGGATTCGGTGTATGGAGCTACGGAAGTGGAGCACAGCTGGAAGGGGAGTCGGTGTATGGAGCTACGGAAGTGGAGCACAGCAAGAAAGGGGAGTCGGTGTATGGAGCTCCGGAAGTGGAGCACAGCAGGAAGGGGAGTCGGTGTATGGAGCTACTGAAGTTGAGCACAGCAGGAAGGGGGGTCGGTGTATGGAGCTACGGAAGTGGAGCACAGCAAGAAAGGGGAGTCGGTGTATGGAGCTACGGAAGTGGAGCACAGCTGGAAGGGGAGTCGGTGTATGGAGCTACGGAAGTGGAGCACAGCAAGAAAGGGGAGTCGGTGTATGGAGCTCCGGAAGTGGAGCACAGCAGGAAGGGGAGTCGGTGTATGGAGCTACGGAAGTGGAGCACAGTAGGAAGGGGAGTCGGTGTATGGAGTTACGGAAGTGGAGCACAGCAAGAAAGGGGAGTCGGTGTATGGAGCTACTGAAGTGGAGCACAGCAGGAAGGGCAGTCGGTGTATGGAGCTACGGAAGTGGAGCACAGCAAGAAAGGGGAGTCAGTGTATGGAGCTACTGAAGTGGAGCACAGCAGGAAGGGGGGTCGGTGTATGGAGCTACGGAAGTGGAGCACAGCAAGAAAGGGGAGTCGGTGTATGGAGCTACGGAAGTGGAGCACAGCTGGAAGGGGAGTCGGTGTATGGAGCTACGGAAGTGGAGCACAGCAAGAAAGGGGAGTCGGTGTATGGAGCTCCGGAAGTGGAGCACAGCAGGAAGGGGAGTCGGTGTATGGAGCTACTGAAGTTGAGCACAGCAGGAAGGGGGGTCGGTGTATGGAGCTACGGAAGTGGAGCACAGCAAGAAAGGGGATTCGGTGTATGGAGCTACGGAAGTGGAGCACAGCTGGAAGGGGAGTCGGTGTATGGAGCTACGGAAGTGGAGCACAGCAAGAAAGGGGATTCGGTGTATGGAGCTACGGAAGTGGAGCACAGCTGGAAGGGGAGTCGGTGTATGGAGCTACGGAAGTGGAGCACAGCAAGAAAGGGGAGTCGGTGTATGGAGCTCCGGAAGTGGAGCACAGCAGGAAGGGGAGTCGGTGTATGGAGCTACTGAAGTTGAGCACAGCAGGAAGGGGGGTCGGTGTATGGAGCTACGGAAGTGGAGCACAGCAAGAAAGGGGAGTCGGTGTATGGAGCTACGGAAGTGGAGCACAGCTGGAAGGGGAGTCGGTGTATGGAGCTACGGAAGTGGAGCACAGCAAGAAAGGGGAGTCGGTGTATGGAGCTCCGGAAGTGGAGCACAGCAGGAAGGGGAGTCGGTGTATGGAGCTACGGAAGTGGAGCACAGTAGGAAGGGGAGTCGGTGTATGGAGTTACGGAAGTGGAGCACAGCAAGAAAGGGGAGTCGGTGTATGGAGCTACTGAAGTGGAGCACAGCAGGAAGGGCAGTCGGTGTATGGAGCTACGGAAGTGGAGCACAGCAAGAAAGGGGAGTCAGTGTATGGAGCTACTGAAGTGGAGCACAGCAGGAAGGGGGGTCGGTGTATGGAGCTACGGAAGTGGAGCACAGCAAGAAAGGGGAGTCGGTGTATGGAGCTACGGAAGTGGAGCACAGCTGGAAGGGGAGTCGGTGTATGGAGCTACGGAAGTGGAGCACAGCAAGAAAGGGGAGTCGGTGTATGGAGCTCCGGAAGTGGAGCACAGCAGGAAGGGGAGTCGGTGTATGGAGCTACTGAAGTTGAGCACAGCAGGAAGGGGGGTCGGTGTATGGAGCTACGGAAGTGGAGCACAGCAAGAAAGGGGATTCGGTGTATGGAGCTACGGAAGTGGAGCACAGCTGGAAGGGGAGTCGGTGTATGGAGCTACGGAAGTGGAGCACAGCAAGAAAGGGGAGTCGGTGTATGGAGCTCCGGAAGTGGAGCACAGCAGGAAGGGGAGTCGGTGTATGGAGCTACTGAAGTTGAGCACAGCAGGAAGGGGGGTCGGTGTATGGAGCTACGGAAGTGGAGCACAGCAAGAAAGGGGAGTCGGTGTATGGAGCTACGGAAGTGGAGCAGAGCAGGAAGGGGAGTCGGTGTATGGAGCTACTGAAGTGGAGCACAGCAGAAAGGGGAGTCGGTGTATGGAGCTACGGAAGTGGAGCACAGCTGGAAGGGGAGTCGGTGTATGGAGCTACGGAAGTGGAGCACAGCAAGAAAGGGGAGTCGGTGTATGGAGCTCCGGAAGTGGAGCACAGCAGGAAGGGGGCTCGGTGTATGGAGCTACGGAAGTGGAGCACAGCAAGAAAGGGGAGTCGGTGTATGGAGCTACGGAAGTGGAGCACAGCTGGAAGGGGAGTCGGTGTATGGAGCTACGGAAGTGGAGCACAGCAAGAAAGGGGAGTCGGTGTATGGAGCTCCGGAAGTGGAGCACAGCAGGAAGGGGAGTCGGTGTATGGAGCTACTGAAGTGGAGCACAGCAGGAAGGGGGGTCGGTGTATGGAGCTACGGAAGTGGAGCACAGCAAGAAAGGGGAGTCGGTGTATGGAGCTACGGAAGTGGAGCACAGCTGGAAGGGGAGTCGGTGTATGGAGCTACGGAAGTGGAGCACAGCAAGAAAGGGGAGTCAGTGTATGGAGCTACTGAAGTGGAGCACAGCAGGAAGGGGGGTCGGTGTATGGAGCTACTGAAGTTGAGCACAGCAGGAAGGGGGGTCGGTGTATGGAGCTACGGAAGTGGAGCCCAGCAAGAAAGGGGAGTCGGTGTATGGAGCTACGGAAGTGGAGCACAGCAGGAAGGGGAGTCGGTGTATGGAGCTACGGAAGTGGAGCACAGCAGGAAGGGGAGTCGGTGTATGGAGCTACTGAAGTTGAGCACAGCAGGAAGGGGGGTCGGTGTATGGAGCTACGGAAGTGGAGCACAGCAAGAAAGGGGAGTCGGTGTATGGAGCTACGGAAGTGGAGCACAGCAGGAAGGGGAGTCGGTGTATGGAGCTACTGAAGTGGAGCACAGCAGGAAGGGGGGTCGGTGAATGGAGCTACGGAAGTGGAGCACAGCAAGAAAGGGGAGTCGGTGTATGGAGCTACGGAAGTGGAGCACAGCTGGAAGGGGAGTCGTTGTATGGAGCTACGGAAATGGAGCACAGCAAGAAAGGGGAGTCGGTGTATGGAGCTCCGGAAGTGGAGCACAGCAGGAAGGGGAGTCGGTGTATGGAGCTACTGAAGTTGAGCACAGCAGGAAGGGGGGTCGGTGTATGGAGCTACGGAAGTGGAGCACATCAAGAAAGGGGAGTCGGTGTATGGAGCTACGGAAGTGGAGCACAGCTGGAAGGGGAGTCGTTGTATGGAGCTACGGAAATGGAGCACAGCAAGAAAGGGGAGTCGGTGTATGGAGCTCCGGAAGTGGAGCACAGCAGGAAGGGGAGTCGGTGTATGGAGCTACTGAAGTTGAGCACAGCAGGAAGGGGGGTCGGTGTATGGAGCTACGGAAGTGGAGCACAGCAAGAAAGGGGAGTCGGTGTATGGAGCTACGGAAGTGGAGCACAGCAGGAAGGGGAGTCGGTGTATGGAGCTACTGAAGTGGAGCACAGCAGGAAGGGGGGTCGGTGTATGGAGCTACGGAAGTGGAGCACAGCAAGAAAGGGGAGTCGGTGTATGGAGCTACGGAAGTGGAGCACAGCTGGAAGGGGAGTCGTTGTATGGAGCTACGGAAATGGAGCACAGCAAGAAAGGGGAGTCGGTGTATGGAGCTCCGGAAGTGGAGCACAGCAGGAAGGGGAGTCGGTGTATGGAGCTACTGAAGTTGAGCACAGCAGGAAGGGGGGTCGGTGTATGGAGCTACGGAAGTGGAGCACATCAAGAAAGGGGAGTCGGTGTATGGAGCTACGGAAGTGGAGCACAGCAGGAAGGGGAGTCGGTGTATGGAGCTACTGAAGTGGAGCACAGCAGGAAGGGGGGTCGGTGTATGGAGCTACGGAAGTGGAGCACAGCAAGAAAGGGGAGTCGGTGTATGGAGCTACGGAAGTGGAGCACAGCTGGAAGGGGAGTCGGTGTATGGAGCTACGGAAGTGGAGCACAGCAAGAAAGGGGAGTCGGTGTATGGAGCTCCGGAAGTGGAGCACAGCAGGAAGGGGAGTCGGTGTATGGAGCTACTGAAGTGGAGCACAGCAGGAAGGGGGCTCGGTGTATGGAGCTACGGAAGTGGAGCACAGCAAGAAAGGGGAGTCGGTGTATGGAGCTACGGAAGTGGAGCACAGCTGGAAGGGGAGTCGGTGTATGGAGCTACGGAAGTGGAGCACAGCAAGAAAGGGGAGTCGGTGTATGGAGCTCCGGAAGTGGAGCACAGCAGGAAGGGGAGTCGGTGTATGGAGCTACTGAAGTGGAGCACAGCAGGAAGGGGGGTCGGTGTATGGAGCTACGGAAGTGGAGCACAGCAAGAAAGGGGAGTCGGTGTATGGAGCTACGGAAGTGGAGCACAGCTGGAAGGGGAGTCGGTGTATGGAGCTACGGAAGTGGAGCACAGCAAGAAAGGGGAGTCAGTGTATGGAGCTACTGAAGTGGAGCACAGCAGGAAGGGGGGTCGGTGTATGGAGCTACTGAAGTTGAGCACAGCAGGAAGGGGGGTCGGTGTATGGAGCTACGGAAGTGGAGCCCAGCAAGAAAGGGGAGTCGGTGTATGGAGCTACGGAAGTGGAGCACAGCAGGAAGGGGAGTCGGTGTATGGAGCTACTGAAGTTGAGCACAGCAGGAAGGGGGGTCGGTGTATGGAGCTACGGAAGTGGAGCACAGCAAGAAAGGGGAGTCGGTGTATGGAGCTCCGGAAGTGGAGCACAGCAGGAAGGGGAGTCGGTGTATGGAGCTACGGAAGTGGAGCACAGCAAGAAAGGGGAGTCGGTGTATGGAGCTACGGAAGTGGAGCACAGCTGGAAGGGGAGTCGGTGTATGGAGCTACGGAAGTGGAGCACAGCAAGAAAGGGGAGTCAGTGTATGGAGCTACTGAAGTGGAGCACAGCAGGAAGGGGGGTCGGTGTATGGAGCTACTGAAGTTGAGCACAGCAGGAAGGGGGGTCGGTGTATGGAGCTACGGAAGTGGAGCCCAGCAAGAAAGGGGAGTCGGTGTATGGAGCTACGGAAGTGGAGCCCAGCAAGAAAGGGGAGTCGGTGTATGGAGCTACGGAAGTGGAGCACAGCAGGAAGGGGAGTCGGTGTATGGAGCTACTGAAGTTGAGCACAGCAGGAAGGGGGGTCGGTGTATGGAGCTACGGAAGTGGAGCACAGCAAGAAAGGGGAGTCGGTGTATGGAGCTACGGAAGTGGAGCACAGCAGGAAGGGGAGTCGGTGTATGGAGCTACTGAAGTGGAGCACAGCAGGAAGGGGGGTCGGTGAATGGAGCTACGGAAGTGGAGCACAGCAAGAAAGGGGAGTCGGTGTATGGAGCTACGGAAGTGGAGCACAGAGCTGGAAGGGAAGTCGGTGTATGGAGCTACGGAAGTGGAGCACAGCAAGAAAGGGGAGTCGGTGTATGGAGCTCCGGAAGTGGAGCACAGCAGGAAGGGGGGTCGGTGTATGGAGCTACTGAAGTTGAGCACAGCAGGAAGGGGGGGTCGGTGTATGGAGCTACGGAAGTGGAGCACAGCAGGAAGGGGAGTCGGTGTATGGAGCTACTGAAGTTGAGCACAGCAGGAAGGGGGGTCGGTGTATGGAGCTAGGGAAGTGGAGCACAGCAAGAAAGGGGAGTCGGTGTATGGAGCTACGGAAGTGGAGCACAGCTGGAAGGGGAGATATTTACTCTTCGAGGTTTGTAACTTCGTTGGTTTTTTTTTTACCTCTTAGCGTCACTTTTTGAGCTAATGGCTAATGACTAATGACAATGAGCTAAATGGCCAGGTCACAAGGACACCAAGGGCTCAGAGAAGGTTGGAGGAAACCCTCTAGACAGCTCTTGGGAGATAGATGGTAGATGCCCGTCAAGGCTCAATCGGTAGCGCGCCAGGCTCGTAATCTGTAGTTCCCAGGTTCGAGTTCCAGCTGGATCAGCGTTGAGATTAATCTCTGAAAAATTTCCCGCCCTGCCCACGGTCAGTAGGGGACACCGATGGGCTTTAAAAGACTACCGTTCGTTGGATGGGACGTTAAGCCGTGGTCCATGTACGGGAGAGCCATACATACCATGTGCACGTTAAAGAACACGCTGGATGGCCTTGACGGGAGATTACCATCTGTCTCCCAAAAGCTGTTCCAGTGGGTCCCCTTCCCCAACCTTCTCTGAGCCTTCGGGGTCCATGTGACCTGGCCATTTAGCCCATGGTGTGCAAAAAATGTCGCTCAGAGGAAAAACAACCCAACCCGTCAAGGCCATCCAGCGTGTTCTTTAACGCGCACAGGGTATGGCTCTTGCGCACAAGGGTCCACGGCTTAACGCCCCATCCAACAGACGGAGGCCTTTCCAAACCAGTGTCCCCTACTGATCGAGGGAAGAGCGAGGAGTTTTACGGGGATAAATCTCAACGCTGACCCCTCTGGAGCTCGAACCTTGGAAGTGTATATTACGAGCCAGGCGCGCTACCGACTGAGCCATCCCCTCCCAAATTTTCAGGAATATTCGTTCTCATATTCAATTCCTTTTAAGCTAACCTCTTGAATTCTTATAATGCCAAAGGACTCTCTCTCTCTAATATACAATTTCTGCGTTTGTAACTCTAAAAAACTCTTTCGGTCAATCTTAGTTTGCCCCCCGATCGATAGATGGCGCTACAAGCATTTAAAGCTCGCAGAATCATATTTATAGTCTCCCATTACCTAAGTAGTGAACTAATTAGATCAAATTATACGATTAGAGCCCAGAGCCACATTTGGGGTAAAGGGGCTTCTGCGCTGCTCTCTCTCTCTTGAAAAAATTGTAACATGTACAGTTTGTTCATTTTAAAGAAATTTTTTAAACAGGTCTAAATTTAAGTAAGAAATATTATAATAAAATAAATACCCCCTCAAGCAGCTGCTTGCCACAGAGGTCTGACAGGAGCCTGTCAGTTTTTGTGCCATAGTAGAAGGTCTGTGAAGATGGCAGGGCCTCAGCAGAAAAACGACACAAACAACCATGCCTTACCCGGGGCTCGAACCCAGGTCCCTTAGATCACTGGCCAAGCGCGCTAACCACCCGGCCATGAGACGACCCGGGGCTCGAACCCAGGTCCCTCAGATCACTGGCCAAGCGCGCTAACCACTCGGCCATGGGACGGCTGATATATTATGCCACAATGGAATTCTGGGTTTGCCCTACCTCCTCATATACACACAAATAACTGGAGGAGAGAGTAGCCCAGTCGGTAGCGTGCCAGGCTCGTAATCTGTAGTTCCCAGGTTCGAATCCCAGCTGGGTCAGCGTAGAGATTGATCTCCGCCAAACTCCCCGCCCTGCTGACGGTCAGTTAGGGGACACCAATGGGCTTGGTAAAGGCCGTTGTCCTTTGGATGGAATGTATAGTCGTGGTCCCGTGTGCGGGAGAGTCATACCCTGTGCACGTTAAAGAACACGCTGGATGTACTTGGCAGGAGGTTGCCATCTGTCTCCAAACAGCTGTCCAGTGGGTCCCCCCAATCTTCTCTGAGCCCTCGTTGTCCTTGTAACCTGGCTATTTGGCCCATATTGTGTGCAAAAAAATGTCTCTCAGAGGTAAAACAACCCAAAGGTCCCAGGTTCGAGTTCCAGCTGGGCCAGCTTTGAGATTTATCTTTGTAAATCTCCCGCCTTGTCTTTCAGTCAGTACCGGAACCTATGGGCTTGGTAATGCCGCCATACATTGGATGGGATGTAAACCCCGTGGCCCCATTACGCTGGGGCGGGGGTGGCTCAGTCGGTAGCGCGCCAGGCTCGTAATCTGTAGTTCGAGTCCCAGCTGGGTCAGCGTTGAGATTTATCTCCGCAAAATTCCCCGCCTTGCCCACGGTCAGTAGTGGACACTGATGGGCTTGGAAAGGCCGCCGTCCGTCGGATGGGACGTTAAGCCGTGGCCACGTGTGCGGGAGAGCCATACCCCTGTGCACGTTAAAGAACACGCTGGATGGCCTTGACGGGAGGCTACCATCTGTCTCCCAACAGCTGTTCCAGTGGGTCCCCTCCCCCAACCTTCTCTGAGCCTTCGGGGTCCATGTGACCTGGCCATTTAGCCCATGGTGTGCAAAAAAGTGCCGCTCAGAGGTAAAAAAAAACCAACCCCATTACGCGGAGAACATGCTGGATGGCCTTGAAGGGAAGCTATCATCTGTCTCCTATTACCTGTCCAGTGGGTGTTCCTCCTCCAACCTTCTCTGAGCCCTTGGGGTCTTTGTGACCTAGTCATTTAGCCCATTGTGTTCAAAAAAAAGCCCTCGAATCCAACAACAATCAACTTTTGTTAGAAAAAAAAAATCCTAAACATTTCATCTTATTGTAGACAGGCTGCGTTTATTTAGTTAGGCTATAATCTTCCGCTTTTAGCGTTAGTGTAATATCTATGTCTTAATTATTGTAACAAATAAATACTATGTAATGGAAAATAAAACAGTGGAGGATGGATTGGGTTCTTTTACCTCTGAGCGGCACTTTTTTGCAAACCATGGGCTAAATGCCCAGGTCACAAGGACCCCGAAGGCTCAGTGAAGGTTGGGGATCCACTGGAACAGCTGTTGGGAGACAGATGATAGCCTCCTGTCAAGACCATCCAGAGTGTTCTTTAACGTGTGCACAACGTACAGCTCTCCCACATACAGGGCCACGGCTTAACGTCCCATCCGACGGACGGCGGCCTTTTCAAGCCCATCGGTGTCCCCTACTGACGGTGGACTGGGCGGGAAATGTTGCGGAGATAAATCTCAACGCTGACCCAGCTGGGACTCGAACCTGGGAACTACAGATTACGAGCCTGGCGCGCTACCGACTGAGCCACCCCCGCCCCAACAGTGGAAGAAATAGAGGTATGAGTATTGAGGCAGTGCCCCTTCTACAAATCATATTACGAAAAAATTATACTTGATTTTTCGCGTGCATTTCTAAAACCG
Source organism: Ryuthela nishihirai (assembly GCA_038380435.1). Classification (NCBI taxonomy): domain Eukaryota; kingdom Metazoa; phylum Arthropoda; class Arachnida; order Araneae; family Heptathelidae; genus Ryuthela; species Ryuthela nishihirai. The sequence continues at coordinate 22,024,517 of JAWZYU010000013.1, forward strand.
CAAACCGCATGTAAATCTTTCCTCTCCATTACGGATTCTGTGGCCTCGGGGTCTTTGTGACCTGGCCATTTTGTTCACCATGTGCAAAAATGTCAACTGAACAACTCCATCTGTGCTTGCCATTTTATGTGTGAGTGATTTTATTTTTGCAAAAATGGCTCTAACGTTTTAAGCAAATTTTATTTGTTTATAGAGAATAAAGTTCGGTCTCGAGCTCAAAATACCATAGACGAATTTCGTGCTCGAGGGGTGGGGGGGGTCTGAAAATAATTTAAATTTTAAATCTTTCTTATGATTGTGGGGTAGGGAAGTGACAATCAAAAGATATAATTTCAACCTTTTTATCAGTCTTAATTTTTAAAAAGCGTATCAGGAGTCTATTAATTATTTTTTACGTTAGTCTGTATCTTTAAAAAATGAATGGCTCTCTGCGTTTATAATGATGTTTAACGACGAACTTGGGTGGGGGTGGCTCAGTCGGTAGCGCGCCAGGCTCGTAATCTGTAGTTCCCAGGTTGGAGTCCCAGCTGGGTCAGCGTTGAGATTTATCTCCGCAAAATTCCCCGCCCTGCCCACGGTCAGTAGGGGACACCGATGGGCTTGGAAAGGCCGCCGTCCGTCGGATGGGACGTTAAACCGTGGCCCCGTGTGCGGGAGAGCCGTACCCTGTGCACGTTAAAGAACACGCTGGATGGCCTTGACGGGAGGCTACCATCTGTCTCCCAACAGCTGTTCCAGTGGGTCCCCTCCCCCAATCTTCTCTGAGCCTTCGGGGTCCTTGTGACCTGGCCATTTAGCCCATTGTGTGCAAAAATGTGCCGCTCAGAGGTAAACAACCCAACACGTAATTCCTGGGCGGAAACACGTGTGTGACGTAATCGGTGGCAGAAATTGGCAGTTTCCCGTGGTTCCGCAACTACTTGGAAGATTGGTCCCAAATTTAGTGGGGGGTGATCCCATTTAGTTCTGACCCTCTTGATGTGAAAGATTGAGTTCGGAGCTTTCGTGGATAGAAGTCATCGTTCGAAAAGTGTCCGAAATTTCTGGGGGGCTCTGTTGGCTCCTACCTTGTGAATGGAGTCATACGTTTTGAGTAGTAAGTGTGGAAAGATATGAATGAACTGCGAGTGCAATGGACATAAGTTTCCTTGCCAAACTCTTGGCGTAGGTTTAACTAGTATTCCTAATAATTTTCTTCCAAATAGCATTGAAATTTGAATTTTGTCATATAATGGTTGTAATTAATAAATATAAGAATAAAATAAAATGATTAATGACATACATTTCTATTTATATGTCTTATGATGCATTAGAGAACTTTTTTCCTCAAAATCGGGCTCGAGCACAACAGTTGACGAAAAATACTTCTTGCTCAATTTACTTCGGGTTCGGGGGACGTCTACCCCGAACGTTCCGGGTTGTTTTACCTCTGAGCGGCACTTTTTTTTTGTACACAATGGTCTAAATGGTCAGGTCAAAAGGACCCCGAAGGTTCAGAGAAGGTTGGGGGAGAGCATCCATTGGAACAGCTGTTAGGAGACAAATGGTAGCCTCCCGTCAAGGCCATCCAGCGTGTTCTTTAACGTGCACAGGGTATGTCTCTCCAGCACACGTAGACACGGCTTAACATCCCACCAGACGGACGGTGGTCTTTCCAAGCCCATCGGTGTCCCCTACTGACCGTGAGCAGGGCGGGGAGTTCTGTGGTAATAAATATCAACGTCGACGCAGTTGGGACTCGAACCTGGGAACTGCAGATTACGAGCCTGGCGCGCTTACCGTAAAGTTCATGCAGAACAGTTTAAAATCAATCAATATTAAATCGAATTTCTTTTTTTTTGCAATGTTTGAAGAATATACTTTTATATTTAAGGTATTTCTAAACGCGCTTGTTTCAACGCACAAACGCTTTCTATTGAGTAAGACGTTAATTAAAAACGACTTAAATTTACTGGCATTGAATAAAAAGCTTTTAAAAAGTAAGGCAAATGAAGAATTAAAACGCCAGAAAAACATTTAATGAATTCGAAAGAAAAAATGAAACTGATTTCTTACCGCCATTTTTTAACGTGCGTTCTTAAAAGAAGTTTAATTTTTTCGCTCGAGAGTAATCAGACCTTGCAATTAAGATTTTTCAATTTCAAATTTCTTTATAAAAACAAATCTTTTTTTTTTATTTTCTTAATTACCCCCAATGTTCGTTTTAATGTTTAAAAAGTGTTTTTCAACAAAGCGCAGAAGAAATCGCTAACGATTTTTAATACGCTTTGAAAATGAATTACGTCATAGATCTTAAGAACGAAGAAATGAAATTAATTAAAGTAGATTAATTTATTTTTAACTCGGGCATTTGAAGTTGAAAATTCTGAAGAAAACGTCAGTTGAAAGAAGGATTTGAATTTTATGATACGAATAATTAGAACATGCTCTTTAAGGTTTTCAATTTGTATGACATCAAATGCAAGTTGTTGTTGTTGGGTTGTTTTACCTCTGAGCGGCACTTTTTTCCACACCATGGGCTAAATGGCCGGGTCACATGGGAAGGCTCAGAGAAGGTTGGGGGAGGGGACCCACTGGAACAGCTGTTGGGACATAGATGGTAGCCTCCCGTCAAGGTCATCCAGCGTGTTCTTTAACGTACACAAGGTATGGCTCTCCCGCACACGGGGCCACTGCTTAACGTCCCATCCGACGGACGGCGGCCTTTCCAAGCCCATCGGTGTTCCCTACTGACTGTGGGCAGGGCAGAGAATTTTGCGGAGATAAATCTCAACGCTGACCCAGCTGGGACTCGAACTTGGGAACTACAGATTACGAGCCTGGCGCGCTACCGACTGAGCCACCCACGTCCCATTAAATGCAAGACTTCTTTGCAAAATTTAGGTTGGTTGTTTTGCCTCCTAATGGAACATTTTTTGGCACGCAATAGGTTAAATGTCAAGTTACTAGGACCCCAAAGATCAGGGGAGGTTGAGAAAGGGGATTCACTGGTTAGCTATTAGGAAAAAGATAGAAAACCTACTGTCAAGGTCATCCATCGTGTTCTTTAACGTGCACGGGGTATGACCCTCCTGCACATGGGACCACGACTTATCGTCCCTATCTTATTCACGATGGCGTTTGTAAGCCCATTGGTGTCCCCTTTCTGACCGAAGGAAGAGTGCAGCCTCAATGTGACCCGAACCGCAGCGGGTGATGTGGTTGGCTCAGTCTGGGATGCGCCATGCTCGTCATCTGCGCTTTCCGGGTTCGAGTCCCAACTGTGCCAACATTGAGAATTGTCTCAGCAAAACTCCCCAGTCAGTAGGGGACACCGACGGGCTTGAAAAGGCCGCCGTCCGTCGGATGGAATATTAAGCCATGGCTCCGTGTGCGGGAGAGAGCCATACCTTGTGCACATTAAAGAACACACTGGATGGCCTTAACGGGAGGCTACCGCCTGTCTTCAATAGCCGTCCAGTATGTCTCTTCCCCAAAACTTTCTCTCAGCCCTCGGGGTCTTTGTGACCTGGCCATTTAGCCCATTTTGTGCAAAAAACTGCCGCTAAGAGGCAAAACAACCCAATCCAGCACCCCCTCATTCCATTGGAAGTTTCTTGACATGCCACTATCTCCATCAACACACACACACCCTCATCGAACTGCGTTAGACTGAAATCTACCATATGGAAAGCTATAAATAGAACCCTGTGCGGATCCCAAAAGTCCTATCCGCATGCGCAAAACTTGATCAGCATCCGTATATATTCCCTACTTAATAATATCGTCGATATTTTATTGGGGTTTAGATCGGGTGAATTTCCTGGCCACTCCAATACCTTCAAACGTTGCTGGGTAAAGAAGCTCTTAGCAAGCTTAGAATTGTGGCATGGAGCCAGATCCTGTTGAAATACCCATCGCCGTTAGGAAACAGCTTCTGCAGTGTTGCAACCATTTTCGCCTCCAGAACGCCTATGTACGTTTTGCTGTCCATCATTCCTTCAATGGGGTGAAGCGTCTGTGGCCCGGAAGCTGTGAAACATCCCCAAAACATGACCTAGGGTGGGTGTTTGGGGGATTGCTGGATGTGGCCGGATCGAAGAGGTTCTCCAGGCTTCGCTTGTCCCAACTAATTTGCACAGTACTGTATTTTAATTCCCGTTTTCTATGTAACACTCCAGTAATTTTCTGAATTTATATTCTGCTTTGCCAGCTAAAAAGATCGCTTCTTTCAAATAGAATAAGTTTCTTGTGGCTTTTATCTCAGTGGACTTTTTATTTTCTTTTTTAGAATGAATATCATCATTAAAATTTCAAATCTTTTTTTTTAAACATATCTCAAGTCTTTTCACTCATATCAGCCATCAATAATGCAAATAATGTTTAATCAGGTTTCTGCATATCTTATCTAATACGAGATGCTATCAGCGTTAACATTATTTTTTTGCCGCTGTCCGCATTAAGGTTACTCTTTTACCCGTCGAGAACTTTTATCCGCATCCGCATAAGAGGCGGGGTAGCTCAGTCGGTAGCGCGCCAGGCTCGTAATCTACAGTTTCCAGCTTCAAGTCCCAGCTTGGCCAGTGTTGATATTTATTTTCGCAAAACTCCCCGCCCTACCCACGGTCAGTAGGGGACACCGATGGGCTTTGGAAAGACCGCCGTCTATCGGATGGGACGTTATGCCGTGGACCCGTCCGCGGGAGTGGCATACCCTGTGCATGTAAAAGAACACGATAGATGACCTTGACGGGTGATTACCATCTGTCCAGTGGATCCCCCAATCTTCTATTAGCCCCTGGAGTCCTTGTGGCCTGGTCACTTAGCCCATTTTACGCACAAAAGTGTCTCTCAGAGACGGCATAATCCGCACAGAGCTTTAGCTAAATAAATTAGAATTTCAGCATCTGTATCCTACGCCGTATCGCAGGGTACGGTACAGTCGCTCAAAAAAAGTATCCGAACCCTATGGTTGATTACAGAAGTCAGAAAAAATATCTGGAGCGTGTACAGCAACTGTACACGCTCCAGTTACCGTTCACAGCAAACTGGCTACTTTAGTGATTTGGCAACCTTCGTGTCACGTGACACGAAGGGATTTTGTCACCCGCTATTTTAGTGATCTGGCAACCTTCGTGTCACGTGACACGAAGGTTGCCAGATCACTAAAATATCACCGATATCAGATAAAATATCACCGATCACCGATATCAGAAAAAATATCTGGCAACGATTTTTTCAGAAATTAGTGATCTGGCAACCTTCGTGTCACGTGACACGAAGGTTGCCAGATCATTAATTTCTGAAAAAATCGTTGCCAGATATTTTTTCTGAATTCTGTACTCAACCATGGCGTTCGGATACTTTTTTGAGCGACTGTAGGTGGTCATATTATTTTGATACTAGATCGTGTGGGCTCACTCACGGAAATATTGAGCATGTGCAGTTACCGTTCACAGCAAACTGGAGCGTGTGCAGTAACTGCACACGCTCCAGTTTGCTGTGAACGGTAACTGGAGCGTGTACAGTTGCTGTACACGCTGCAGATATTTTTCCTGAATTCTGTAATCACGTGACACGAAGGTTGCCAGATCATTCATTTCTAAAAACAATCGTTGCCATATATTTTTTCCTGAATTGTGTAATCAACCGTAGTGTTCGGATATTTTTTTGAGCGACTGTACAGCAGAGTTCAACTCTGGGAATAATGGACCCTCGGTTGAGAACTACTGTTCTAAAGTACCCCCATAGAGCACTTTTCTGCTCGTCCAATCAGAAAGGAGAACTCACTCACGTGTTTTGTAGTCTTTCTTTATTGAGTCCTGTTTCTTTGAGTCTTTGAAAACGAAAAAGCAAACTTTATGTTTTCTCTATATTTACGCTTATCACCGAAAATGGAAAAAAAAATAACATCGACCCATGCAATAAATTGTTCCGATGTTCCGGTTGGCCGTACGCTTTTCTCAACTCTAGTAATATAAGGTCCAGAAAAATCTTTACAGAAAATTGGAGTGGTTGTTTGGCAAACCTTGTGTGCTTCAGACAGACCACAAGGATTAGCTCCGTTTTCGAAAGACACACTCAACGGAGAGCTGTTACCTCTTCATCACTGGAGGAAGAAGAAGAATCTGCGAACAGCGATAAATGAGAGTTGGCGGCGGGGGGGGGGAGGAATATTTATGTATTTGCTTCATTGAAGGGAGAAAAGGAAGGAAAAGGTTGTTTAGAGAAAAGTTTTCTTTTTTTTCGAAAACTCGACGATATAAGCATTCATTGATGCAGCGAAGGATTTTGTCATATGTTCATGCATTTGCTTTACGTTTTTTATAAATGATGGAATAACATAGAAATGTAAATGTTGATTTTTATTTTTTATTTTTTCTCTATTTGTTTGCTTCTTTTGGATCGTTTTAATTGAAGGCATCGTTCATTGGGAAAGGAGAGTTGCCCTATTAATAGGAAACTCTCATTTCACAATGAATATGAGGAAGTTCAGTAATGGCAAACGATATATTTCTGATAGGGAGTATTATTTCTTTTATTAATATTATCAAAGAGATGTTTTGCTTTTTTCCCTTTTCTCACATCGCGCAGTATTCCGTATCGGCTCCATGGAGTCCTCCGTATTGGCTCCATATATTAATGTTAGAGATTGAGAAAAATCTGAAGAAAATTTAGCTGAAAAGAAATGTTTAAAGATCGGAAAAACTGTATTAGGAGGTATGTGACATCGGAAACACTGTATTAGGAGGTATGTGACATCGGAAAAACTGTATTAGGAGGTATGTGACATTGGGAAAACTGTATTAGGAGGTATGTGACATTGGGAAAACTGAATTAGGAGGTATGTGACATCGGAAAAACTGTATTAGGAGGTATGTGACATTGGGAAAACTGAATTAGGAGGTATGTGACATCGGAAAAACTGTATTAGGAGGTATGTGATATCGGAAAAACTGTATTAAGAGGTATGTGGCATCGGCAAAAATGATTTAGGAGCTATGTGACATCGGAAAAACTGTATTAGGAGGTATGTGACATTGGGAAAACTGTATTAGGAGGTATGTGACATCGGAAATACTGTATTAGGAGGTATGTGACATTGGGAAAACTGTATTAGGAGGTATGTGACATCGGAAACACTGTATTAGGAGGTATGTGACATTGGGAAAACTGTATTAGGAGGTATGTGACATCGGAAACACTGTATTAGGAGGTATGTGATATCGGAAAAACTGTGTTAAGAGGTATGTGGCATCGGCAAAAATGTTTTAGGAGCTATGTGACATCGGAAAAACTGTATTAGGAGGTATGTGACATTGGGAAAACTGTATTAGGAGGTATGTGACAGCGGAAAAACTGTATTAGGAGATATGTGACATCGGGAAAACTGCATTAGGAGGTATGTGACATCGGAAACACTGTATTAGGAGGTATGTGACATCGGAAAAACTGTATTAGGAGATATGTGACATTGGGAAAACTGTATTAGGAGGTATGTGACATTGGGAAAACTGTATTAGGAGGTATGTGGCATCGGAAAAACTGTATTAGGAGGTATGTGGCATCGGAAAAACTGTATTAGGAGGTATGTGACATCGGAAAAACTGTATTAGGAGCAATGTGACATCGGAAAAACTGTATTAGGAGATATGTGACATCGGGAAAACTGTATTAGGAGGTATGTGGCATCGGAAAAACTGTATTAGGAGGTATGTGACATCGGAAAAACTGTATTAGGAGCAATGTGACATCGGAAAAACTGTATTAGGAGATATGTGACATCGGGAAAACTGTATTAGGAGGTATGTGGCATCGGAAAAACTGTATTAGGAGGTATGTGACATCGGAAAAACTGTATTAGGAGCAATGTGACATCGGAAAAACTGTATTAGGAGATATGTGACATTGGGAAAACTGCATTAGGAGGTATGTGACATCGGAAACACTGTATTAGGAGGTATGTGACATCGGAAAAACTGCATTAGGAGGTATGTGACATTGGGAAAACTGTATTAGGAGGTATGTGGCATCGGAAAAACTGTATTAGGAGGTATGTGACATCGGAAAAACTGTATTAGGAGGTATGTGACATCGGAAAAACTGTATTAGGAGGTATGTGGCATCGGAAAAACTGTATTAGGAGCAATGTGACATCGGAAAAACTGTATTAGGAGGTATGTGACATCGGGAAAACTGTATTAGGAGGTATGTGACATCGGAAAAACTGTATTAGGAGATATGTGACATCGGGAAAACTGCATTAGGAGGTATGTGACATCGGAAACACTGTATTAGGAGGTATGTGACATCGGAAAAACTGTATTAGGAGATATGTGACATTGGGAAAACTGTATTAGGAGGTATGTGACATTGGGAAAACTGTATTAGGAGGTATGTGGCATCGGAAAAACTGTATTAGGAGGTATGTGGCATCGGAAAAACTGTATTAGGAGGTATGTGACATCGGAAAAACTGTATTAGGAGCAATGTGACATCGGAAAAACTGTATTAGGAGATATGTGACATCGGGAAAACTGTATTAGGAGGTATGTGGCATCGGAAAAACTGTATTAGGAGGTATGTGACATCGGAAAAACTGTATTAGGAGCAATGTGACATCGGAAAAACTGTATTAGGAGATGTGACATCGGGAAAACTGTATTAGGAGGTATGTGGCATCGGAAAAACTGTATTAGGAGCAATGTGACATCGGAAAAACTGCATTAGGAGGTATGTGACATTGGGAAAACTGTATTAGGAGGTATGTGACATCGGAAAAACTGTATTAGGAGATATGTGACATCGGGAAAACTGCATTAGGAGGTATGTGACATCGGAAACACTGTATTAGGAGGTATGTGACATCGGAAAAACTGTATTAGGAGATATGTGACATTGGGAAAACTGTATTAGGAGGTATGTGACATTGGGAAAACTGTATTAGGAGGTATGTGGCATCGGAAAAACTGTATTAGGAGGTATGTGGCATCGGAAAAACTGTATTAGGAGGTATGTGACATCGGAAAAACTGTATTAGGAGCAATGTGACATCGGAAAAACTGTATTAGGAGATATGTGACATCGGAAAAACTGTATTAGGAGATATGTGACATCGGGAAAACTGTATTAGGAGGTATGTGGCATCGGAAAAACTGTATTAGGAGGTATGTGGCATCGGAAAAACTGTATTAGGAGGTATGTGACATCGGAAAAACTGTATTAGGAGCAATGTGACATCGGAAAAACTGTATTAGGAGATATGTGACATCGGGAAAACTGTATTAGGAGGTATGTGGCATCGGAAAAACTGTATTAGGAGGTATGTGACATCGGAAAAACTGTATTAGGAGCAATGTGACATCGGAAAAACTGTATTAGGAGGTATGTGACATTGGGAAAACTGCATTAGGAGGTATGTGACATCGGAAACACTGTATTAGGAGGTATGTGACATCGGAAAAACTGCATTAGGAGGTATGTGACATTGGGAAAACTGTATTAGGAGGTATGTGGCATCGGAAAAACTGTATTAGGAGGTATGTGACATCGGAAAAACTGTATTAGGAGGTATGTGACATCGGAAAAACTGTATTAGGAGGTATGTGACATCGGAAAAACTGTATTAGGAGGTATGTGACATCGGAAAAACTGTATTAGGAGGTATGTGACATCGGGAAAACTGCATTAGGAGGTATGTGACATCGGAAAAACTGTATTAGCAGGTATGCGACATTGGGAAAACTGCATTAGGAGGTATGTGACATCGGAAAAACTGTATTAGGAGGTATGTGACATCGGGAAAACTGCATTAGGAGGTATGTGACATTGGGAAAACTGTATTAGGAGGTATGTGGCATCGGAAAAACTGTATTAGGAGGTATGTGACATCGGAAAAACTGTATTAGGAGGTATGTGACATCGGAAAAACTGTATTAGGAGGTATGTGACATCGGAAAAACTGTATTAGGAGGTATGTGACATCGGAAAAACTGTATTAGGAGGTATGTGACATCGGAAAAACTGTATTAGGAGGTATGTGACATCGGAAAAACTGTATTAGGAGGTATGTGACATCGGGAAAACTGCATTAGGAGGTATGTGACATCGGAAAAACTGTATTAGCAGGTATGCGACATTGGGAAAACTGCATTAGGAGGTATGTGACATCGGAAAAACTGTATTAGTAGGTATGTGACATCGGGAAAACTGCATTAGGAGGTATATGACATCGGAAAAACTGTATTAGGAGGTATGTGACATCGGAAAAACTGTATTAGGAGGTATGTGACGTAGGAGAAACTGTATTAGGAGGTATGTGACATCGGAAAAACTGTATTAGGAGGTATGTGACATAGGAGAAACTGTATTAGGAGATATGTGACATAGGAAAAACTGTATTAGGAGGTATGTGACATCGGAAAAACTATTAGGAGGTATGTGGCATCGGAAAAACTGTATTAGGAGATATGTGATATCGGAAAAACTGTATTAAGAGGTATGTGGCATCGGCAAAAATGTTTTAGGAGCTATGTGACGTTGGAAAAACTGTGTCTAGAAATATTGAATGTGGCATGTAACAGTGGCTGCATCGTTTGGGAGATAACTGTGGCCACCAGCTAAACCAATCAACGTGCTCATTAACGTGCCGAAGTATGGCTCTTCTGCACACGGGATCACGACTTTACTTCCCATGCGACGGACGGTGACTTTCCAAGTCCATTGGTATCCCTTACTACCGAGGTCAGGGCGGAAGTTTACGGAAATAAATCTCAACGTTGGCACGGATGGGACTCGAACCTGGGAATTGCAAATTACGATGATTCCCACTCCGGAAACTTCTGTATAGGACATTGTTTTCTTTTTTTTTTATCAAATAATAAACTATTTCGTACACTCTAAATTTATTGATATTAAGAAATATGATTCATAAAAAATGTAATTACTTGTGGTTTGGATTTAATGGTTAAGTAGCAAAAACCGTTCGTTTACCCATTATTAACGTTACTGATTTTAATTTCTGAAATCTTCATATATGTATACACAGTCGTATCAGAATAATATGACCACCTATCATAGTATATGTATGGTAGGTGGTCATATTATTCTGATACGACTGTGTATATACATAGTTTGATTTCAAACATTCTACATTCGATTTAAAATGCGATGCATCCATTTCATGACTTTAAAGTTACAAAATAGTTTCCGTTTTTCAATTTGAAAAGAAGAACTTGAATTATTTTTTATTAAATTTCAAAATGGAAGACGTCCTTCTTTTGGTACCTTCTGCGAATATTCATGCTAATAATAAACACAAAAAAATAATCATGATGTCAATAGAATTATTTTTTTAGAAAAACCACGCATTTCTCCACTTCGAAGATTTCTTTCGATTTTCTTTCCTCTATTCAAATTCATCGATCCTTTCCTTTTTCAATCTCGAAACCTAATCTTTTCCCCTGAAACTAAAAAAGAACGTTCTTCCTTTTTTTTCATTACGTAGTAAATATTCGACTCTAGGGAGTCTTCTTTCCCTTGTTGGTCCTATCAAATCACATTGTTGATCTTGCTTGACATCCTGTCGAAATATCCAGAGATATGAGACTGCAGAAATTCTCTATGGATGTGACCAAGTCTCTGGTCTCAAAAGAATGCAGTTTTTGCTCTATGAATATCAAATAGAAGATCAAAATATCTCTACTTTCCTATCTTCACTAGAAACTTTTCCCATATAGAAATATAAGAGATTAAATTTCAAAGCACATAACGCCCACCTTTGTTATCCTTAACTCAGTTCCTATTGTGGCTGTGTGAAGTATAATTTTAAAGACAATAAATATATATAAATCTATTTAATCAAAATGAAATATCCATATGTATAGAAAACATTATTTCACATATAGAAATATAAGAGACTAAATTTCAATGCACATAACGCCTACCTTTGTTTTCCTTAACTCAGTTCCTATGGTAGCTTTGTGAAGTATAATTTTAAAGACAATAAATATATATAAACTATTTAATCAAAATGAAATATCCATAAGTATAAATAACAATATTTCACATATAGAAGTATAAGAGACTAAATTTCAATGCACATAACGCCTACCTTTGTTTTCCTTAACTCAGTTCCTATGGGAGCTTTGTGAAGTATAATTTTAAAGACAATAAATATATATAAAACTATTTAATCAAAATGAAATTTCCATAAGTATAAATAACAATATTTCACATATAGAAGTATAAGAGACTAAATTTCAATGCACATAACGCCTGCCTTTGTTTTCCTTAACTCAGTTCCTATGGTGGCTTTGTGAAATATACTTTTAAAAACAATAAATATATATAAATCTATTTAATCAAAATGAAATATCCATAAGTATAAATAAAAATATTTCACATATTGAAATATAACAGACTAAATTTCAATGCACATAACGCCCACCTTTGTTATCCTTAACTCAGTTCCTATGGTGGCTGTGTGAAGTATACTTTTAAAGACAATACATATATATAAATCTATTTAATCAAAATGAAATATCAATAAGTATAAATAACAATATTTCACATATAGAAATATAAGAGACTAAATTTCAATGCACATAACGCCCACCTTTGTTATCCTTAACACAGTTCCTATGTGGCTGTGTGAAGTATACTTTTAAAGACAATAAATATATAGAAAACTATTTAATCAAAATGAAATATCCTTAAGTATAAATAACAATATTTCACATATAGAAATATAAGAGACTAAATTTCAAAGCACATAACGCCCACCTTTGTTATCCTTAACTCAGTTCCTATGGTGGCTGTGTGAAGTATACTTTTAAAGACAATAAATATATATAAACTATTTAATCAAAATGAAATATCCATAAGTATAAATAACAATATTTCACATATAGAAATATAAGAGACCAAATTTCAATGCACATAACGCCTACCTTTGTTTTCCTTAACTCAGTTCTTATGGTGGCTTTGTGAAGTATACTTTTAAAGACAATAAATATATATATAATACTATTTAATCAAAATGAAATATCCATAAGTATAAAAAAACAATATTTCACATATAGAAATATAGGAGACTAAATTTCAATGCACATAACGCCCACCTTTGTTATCCTTAACTCAGGTTCTTATGGTGGCTGTGTGAAGTATACTTTTAAAGACAATAAATATATATAAAACTATTTAATCAAAATGAAATATCCACAAGTATAAAAAAACACTATTAATATTTTAGATTAATAGGTTAATAAATGCGATACAGTTCTATGATGTATAATAAGAGGTGAGGCAAAAATGGAATCTGATCGTAGCTGTAGCGTACAATCGCTCAAAAAAAATCCGACCACTACGGTTGATTACAGTATGCAGAAAAAATATCTGGCAACATTCGTGTCACGTGACACGAAGGTTGCGAGATCACTAATTTCTAAAACAAATCGTTGCCAGATATTTTTCTTAGTTCTGAAATCAACCACAGTGTTCGGATACTTTTTTGAGCGACTGTAGGTGGTCATATTATTTTGATACTAGATCGTGTGGGCTCACTCACGGAAATATTGAGCGTGTGCAGTTACCGTTCACAGCAAACTGGAGCGTGTGCAGTAACTGCACACGCTCCAGTTTGCTGTGAAAGGCAACTGGAGCGTGTACAGTTGCTGTACACGCTGCAGATATTTTTCCTGAATTCTGTAATCACGTGACACGAAGGTTGCCATATCACTAATTTCTAAAAGAAATTGTTGCCAGATGTTTTTTCTGAATTCTGTCATCAACCACAGTGTTCGGATGTTCGGATATTTTTGAGCGACTGTAGGTGGTCATATTATTTTGATACTAGATCGCGTGGGCTCACTCACGGAAATATTGAGCGTGTACAGTTGCTGTACACGCTCCAGATATTTTTCCTGAATTCTGTAATCACGTGACACGAAGGTTGCCAGATCACTCATTTCTAAAAAAAATCGTTGCCAGATATTTTTTCTGAATTCTGTAATCAACCACAGTGTTCGGATACTTTTTTGAGCGACTGTATATTTAAAAATTCGTAGGACATCGTGAGAATTCTTTGTGCCCGAGACGATCGCATCACCCTTACTCTGCACATGCACGACTGATCATCATGCTCGCTGGAAAGCATCGTGTTCAATCTGATTAGTTGTTCTCTCCCATTCATTTGGGTTGGGTTGTTTTACCTCTGAGCGGCACTTTTCTGCACACCATAGGCTAAATGGCCAGGCCACAAGGACCCCGAAGGTTCAGAGAAGGTTGGGGGAGGGGACCCACTGGAACAGCTGTTGGGAGACAGATGGTAGCCTCCCGTCAAGGCCATCCAGCGTGTTCTTTAACGTGCACAGGGTATGGTTCTCCCGCACACGGGGCCACGGCTTAACGTCCCATCCGACGGACGGCGCCCTTTCCAAGCCCATCGGTGTCCCTTACTGTGGGTAGGGAGGTGGTAGGGAGTTTAACAGTGGGTAGGGAGGGGAATTTTGTGGAGATAAATCTCAACACTGACCAAGCTGGGACTCGAACCTGGGAACTACAGATTACGAGCCTGGCGCGCTACCGACTGAGCCACCCCCACCCCTCTCTCCCATTCACTGAGATCACTTGCTCTCTCTGGTTAATGTTCTCTAGATCCGATCTGCTACATCACGAAAATGTACTATAATCGAATAAAAATTATCATTATACTAAATACCACCCAATTGTATAATATATCATTCTACGATAGGCGATCAAAAAGCTGTGTAGATGTGTGAAAGACCAGCTTATGACGTATATAATATGCATTAGGAATTGCGAGATACACAAACTGTTGGCTCTTTCCTTTTCATGGGATTAAGAGATTTCCTCCTGCCTGATCACGGACATAGTGTTTCCATAGTAACAGAACCAATAAGTTTATCTGCTTACTGCCTCTCAATTCGGAATGTGCAACTCACTGTAACGAGCAACCCATTCTCGTTTGTACATGCAAATAGGTTTCTTCTTATTAGGTGTACGTATGACTGAAATGCTCCTAAACCTCCTAATTGTAATCCACATAATCTCATTTGCTAAACACAATATCTAATTACTTTGGGTAGTGTCGCACAGGCATATTAATGTAGCGTTACGATTTACCGCAAAGCGTTTTCATTACTTCTCTGAATTCAAGTGAAAAATCAAGATGATCGCTTTCTTTCTTCCTGGTGACTTTGGTTCGCTTAATTTAATATCACTGGGCAACACACAAAAAGGCTTTGAATTGGGTTGGGTTGTTTTACCTCTGAGCGGCACTTTTTTGCACACCATGGGCTAAATGGACAGGTCACATGGACCCCGAAGGCTCAGGGAAGGTTGGGGGAGGGGACCCACTGGAACAGCTGTTGGGAGACGATGGTAGCTTCCCGTCAAGTCTATCTAGTGTGTCTTTAACGTGCATTGTTCTTTAACGTGTATGGCTCTCCCGCACACGGGGCCACGGCTTAACGTCCCATCCGACGGACGGCGGCCTTTCCAAGCCCATCGGTGTCCCCTACTGACCGTGGGCAGGGCGGGGAAATTTTGTGGCGATAAATCTCAACGCTGACCCAGCTGGGACTCGAACCTGGGAACTACAGATTACGAGCCAGGCGCGCTACCGACTGAGCCACCCCCGCCCCTAAAGGCTTTGAAATGAAAATAGCCAATCTTTTCTAATTTCGAGGTGCTGAACACGAAAACGCCAATAAAATTTGTCGATTGGCTCTTGTTTAGGAGAGACAGAGTTGGTCATGTATAAACGACTCAGTCCACATTGAGTACAGTCGCTCAAAAAAGTATCCGAACACTATGATTGATTACAGAATTCAAAAAAAATATCTGGCAACGATTTTTTTAGAAATTAGTGATCTGGCAACCTTCGTGTCACGTGATTACAGAATTCAGGAAATATATCTGGAGCATGTACAGCAACTGTACACGCTCCAGTTACCTTTCACAGCAAACTGGAGCGTGTGCAGTTACTGCACACGCTCCAGTTTGCTGTGAACGGTAACTGCACACGCTCAATATTTCCGTGAATGAGCCCACACGATCCAGGTTTTTGTGAGCTCACACGATCCAATGTGCTGTGAACATTAACCGCAACCGCTCCAGTTTGCTGTGAACGGTAACTGCACACGCTCCATATTCATTGCATTATATATTCATATGCATTATATATATTAAAAAAATATCCGAACACCATGGTTGATTACAGAATTCAGAAAAAATATCTGGCAACAATTTTTTTTAGAAACAGTGATCTGGCAACCTTCGTGTCACGTGACACAAGCAGCTGCTTGAGTGGGTATTTATTTTTATCATTATTTACATTGGGGACGATCTCCAACCCTATATAGAATTTGCTCTGTAACACGTGGCGTCCTCACACTCCATGCATGCCCTGTATCCTGCAAGCCGCTGACAAAGCAGCCCGTTTCGCACAGATACCAGTGCAATCGCTGAAAGGTTTTACGATCAGGCACGCGTCTGGTCAGAAAGTGCTCCCAGTACAGTCTTTGGGCATCCCTCGCATTCCCGTCCGCAGCTCCGTACGTGAAGCGCATGCCCGCCTTCTCCTGATTCGTGAAATAATCCATCCGTTCTACAATTCACGGTAGAAATGACGACGAGTGCGAAAACCAGCGCTTATAAGTGTTCACTGGAAAGCGCCCTCTAGCGCTTCACCGCTTGAGTTCCGACCATGCATTGTATGACGAAAAATGCTTGTTTAAATGTGTTCTATCACCCTTAAAGTTTGGCCCAAGAGTTTTGAATCACCCTGAAATACACATTAAATTTTGCATTCATAAATTATATATATCGATAAACAGAAAAAATGACGAACAATTTAACAAATCAGTAACAATATTGCCAACTTAGCGACTTTGTTACTAGATCTAGCGACTTTTGAGCTCTCACGGCGTACCCCAAAAAATTTTACCGCGTACCCCACGTCGAGAACCCCTAATCTACACAATTATTTTACATAGAAAATCCCGCTAAGCCGAAGCTTATCAGCGGGAATAATAATGTTACTTCTATGAAATATCCGGCAAAAACTGTCACTGAATTACAGGGATCGAAATTATTTGAGAAGCGGTTCTGACTTCAAAGAGAGGGTCCACACTTAAGAATGGCGTCGCGAACAGATACCAGCTATTTCGTACGAGTTCATTAATACATGATATGTGGAAACAGAAGTTGAACACGTTGCGATTCGGTCCCAAGTAACATCAGGACAATAAGCAGTCAGTGTCTGGCGTTTCCTCGCTTTAGAAGGGTGTATGTGCGATTTTTTTTGCAGGCTGTGGCTGATTGGGAAACTGTGCAGCGGTATGTGATACGTTACTGTGTTTGGTGAGGTTTGCGTGGTGGATAGACAGTCACAGAAATGATTCAAGTGTATGAGGAACAGTGCTTGAAACGAAGCGTGATTTTTAAATGGCACAAACCCTTCACAGAGAGTGCGATTCCGTGGAGGACACAAGATCTGGGCTTCCAAGCACTCTTCTGCATACACTTGAGTCATCTCTGTGATTATCTGTGCACCATTAAAGCCTCGTCGTTTCCAGATCAGCCATAGCCTGCAAAAATGATACACACAAAAACACGATTCAAAAGTGGGAAAAGGGAGCGGGAGTGTCTCAGTCGCTAGCGCGACAGGCTCATTACCTGCAGTTCCCAGGTTTGAGTCTCACCTGGGCCAGCGTTGAGATTTATCTCTGCAAAACTCCCGCCATCGATCAGTAGGGGACACCGATGGGCTTGGAAAGGCCGACGTTAACTCACGACCCGTGTGAGGGAGAGTCATACTGTGCACGTTAAAGAACGCGCTAGATGACCTTGATGGGAGGCTACCATCAATACTTCTTTTTCAAAAGTGAACGAGTTTGATTTCTTTTTAAAAAATGGACGAGTTTGATTTCTTTTTAAAAAGTGGACGACTTCGACTTCTTTTTAAAAAGTTAACGAGTTTGATTTCTTTTTAAAAAGTGGACGAGTTTGATTTCTTTTAAAAAGTGGACGAGTTCGACTTCTTTTTAAAAAGTGGACGAGTTTGATTTCTTTTTAAAAAGTGGACGAATTCGACTTCTTTTTAAAATTTGGACGAGTTTGATTTCTTTTTAAAAGGTGGACGAGTTTGATTTCTTTTTAAAAAGTGGACGAGTTCGACTTCTTTTTAAAATTTGGACGAGTTTGATTTCTTTTTAAAAAGTGGACGAGTTCGACTTCTTTTTAAAATTTGGACGAGTTTGATTTCTTTTTAAAAAGTGGACGAGTTTGATTTCTTTTCAAAAAGTGGACGAGTTTGATTTATTTTCAAAAAGTGGACGAGTTCGACTTCTTTTTAAAATTTGGACGAGTGTGATTTCTTTTTAAGAAGTGGAAGTTTGATTTCTTTTTAAAAAGTGGACGAGTTCGACTTCTTTTTAAAAATTAACGAGTTTGATTTCTTTTTAAAAAGTGGACGAGTTTGATTTCTTTTAAAAAGTGGACGAGTTCGACTTCTTTTTAAAAAGTGGACGAGTTTGATTTCTTTTTAAAAAGTGGACGAGTTTGATTTCTTTTTAAAAAGTGGACGAGTTCGACTTCTTTTTAAAAAGTGGACGAGTTTGATTTCTTTTTAAAAAGTGGACGAGTTTGATTTCTTTTTAAAAAGTGGACGAGTTCGACTTCTTTTTAAAATTTGGACGAGTTTGATTTCTTTTTAAAAAGTGGACGAGTTTGATTTCTTTTTAAAAAGAGGACGAGTTTGATTTCTTTTTGAAAAGTGGAAGAGTTCGACTTCTTTCTAAAAAGTGGACGAGTTTGATTTCTTTTTAAAAAGAGGACGAGTTTGATTTCTTTTTGAAAAGTGGAAGAGTTCGACTTCTTTCTAAAAAGTGGACGAGTTCGACTTCTTTTTAAGAGATGTAAGAGTTCGACTTCTTTTTAAGATGTGGACGAGTTTGATTTCTTTTTGAAAAGTGGAAGATTTAAGATCATGACTATTTCAACACTCTAAGCTACCTAATCTGTCGCTATGGTTAAAATAAGTTTGATTATGTGCGACGAATTTACTGAGTTTTCTTAAATAGATAAAATTTAATGACGTTTTCTAATAACATTTATATCTTGTTTTCTTTCGTTTCAGTGTGATCTAGGAAGCCTCCATGTCTCCACACAACAAGAACAATGGATTGAACATCTACTGTGCAATTGGACTCCAAAATGCAGTAAAATTATTTCCCCTCTCTGTACACGAGATGAATTACGTTTACACAGTTTCTGAGAACAATGAAGAATTTTTTTCATACATTTTCGTCAATATCTTCGGAAGGCAGCCAAATAATGAAAAAAATCTGTTTCGAGAACGTTCCAAGCAATGGGTAATTTAAATAGCGATGATGAAAAAAACGCGTGAAATGCAAGGTAACAATTGCATTCATCGAGAACAACAGAAAAAGCATTATCTGTTAAAACTCAGGCATAGTTAACAATGGGAGACGGAAGTAGGAAATTGTAACAAAGGCCGTCTGTTGGAACTTTTAAACAAAGTCAACAAAACTAGGCAGCAAACAGAACAAATTTTAACAAGAGTCATTTATTAAAGCTTTACTGACATCTGTTACGAAAGGAATTTTTTCTGCAAGAATTTCAATGTTTCTAAACAATCTAAAACTGCTAAAAGTTTGTTTTTTATTT
Organism: Ryuthela nishihirai; assembly: GCA_038380435.1. NCBI lineage: Eukaryota > Metazoa > Arthropoda > Arachnida > Araneae > Heptathelidae > Ryuthela > Ryuthela nishihirai. The sequence goes on from JAWZYU010000013.1 coordinate 22,044,209, forward strand.
GCTAAGAGTCACATTATGATTTAAGGAAACTTTTCCACGAAAAAATATCCAAAGAGAAGAAAAAAATATGGGAGCTTGCAGCACAGAAGGCCAAACAAGTTTTTCCATAGCAGATCTGTTACAATTATGCATCTTCACCCCGATATCCACGTGGAGTGCAGTGGTGTTCGTATTAGCTTTCGTGATTCATCTGTTCTCAAAGTTACTGCATTCTGGAGCCTCGATGCCGAAACTCTTCTACAAGGAATCTGCTTTCTCCCGCCACCTCCTCAGGAATATCCCCCTTCTTCGCAAGCCCTACTGCCCGCCAATCTGGGCACGACATTCCTCCGTGCAGACGCTGGTGTCGTCGTGCCTCCTTCAGATGTTGGATGTCGTCTTCGAGCGTCAATATCTTCAGCTGAAAGATCGCGGTGTTGTAGCTCTGGACTGGGCTCTTGCAGGCGTCTACCATACAGACAGCAACACGTTTCTGTTCCGAAGATCGACCCCTGTGCTCATCATCATACCCGACCTGGCGAGCGGGGCCCTATCCGCGAGTGCCATCTGTCGAGAGGCGATTCATCGCGGGTTCAGACCGGTCGTCTTCAATCGCAGGGGTCAGGGTAACTGTCCTTTGACCACGCCTCGACTGCAACCGTACGGGGACCCAACTGACTTAAGACAAGCGGTGAAGTTTCTTCGCTGTCGTCTACCCAATGCTCGACTGACGGCTTTGGGTTACGGAACAGGGTCAGACCTCTTACTGGCATACTTGGGGGAATTCGGTTCCTCGGCTTTCTTCTCTGCCTGTGCAGCCATATCTCCTTTGTACGATCCCGAGCGTTTGCAGAGCACTAACCTCCCGCAACTCTACGCCACCGTAAGATTGCTGTCCATGCGTCGTTTCTTAGGACAGCACGCTGGGGTTCTTCAGAAATCCCTGGACGTGAAAGCAGCAATGAACAGTAAATCCCTGGCTGACTTCGAGCGACACGTGTTCTGGAAGATGTGCAGCTGCGAGGATGAAGAGCAATACTGGGAAAAGAACGCTCCCCTCAGGGATGCCGATGAGATTTCCACCCCTTTGCTCTGCATCAGTAGCCGTGATGACCCTTTCGTACCCGATGACGTCATACCGTACGACGTGTTCCAAGTATATCCTCACTTGGTGCTAGCCATGACGGACCGTGGAGGTCACTGCGGATTCTTTCAGACGGGGGCCACTTTGTCTTGGGCAGAGGCTCTCTCCCTGGACTTCATAAAGGCGACTCTGGACTTTGCTGCCACGGAAGAGAAGAGGCCAAAGACGGCTTCGAGGTGAAAAATGCTTCACGTATCAATATGGATGTGGCTTTTGTTGGGTTGGGTTGTTTTACCTCTGAGCGGCACTTTTTTGCACACCATGGGCTAAATGGCCAGGTCACAAGGACCCCGAAGGCTCAGAGAAGGCTGGGGGAGAGGACCCACTGGAACAGCTGTTAGGAAACAGATGGTAGCCTCCCGTCAAGGCCATCCAGCGTGTTCTTTAACGTGCACAGGATATGGCTCTCCTGCACACGGGGCCACGGCTTAACGTCCCATCCGACGGACGGCGGCCTTTTCAAGCCCATCAGTGTCCCCTATTGACCGTGGGCAGGACGGGGAGTTTTGCGGAGATAAATCTCAACGCTAACCCAGCTGGGACTCGAACCTGGGAACTACAGATTACGAACCTGGCGCGCTACCAACTGAGCCACCCCCGCCCCCATATGGATGTGGCGACAGGAATCATTTCAAAACTCTAAAGCGTCGTCGAACCCATCCCCACTCTTTAAATCATCCTCTGAACAAAATTTCCAGTGATTAAGGTGAACATTTCTCTTTTTATAACTCCTTTCGTTTACTTTTAAGGAGATTTCAATTAGTGGACAGCCTGTAGAGTTATCATTACATATTTTGTTTGTCCACCTCGGTGATGTAACCAGGATTAGCCAGTATTTTTAGAAAATGGGAGGAGGGACGTAAAATGTTTTGCGAATGTTTTTTTTTTGTCGATACAGAGTAAATAGAAATGACTTAGATGATTGGAAAGTTGGATTTGAAAAATATTCCAGAGGTATACTACATTTGAAATTTCAACATTTCCTTTTTTTTTTCCGCTGGAACCCTATAGATGGCGCTGATGTGCATACGGGTCAGGTTTCGAAATTTTGAGTCGATACTAGAAGCCTACCTGAATAGGTTGTTTTTAACACTATATCAAATATTCAAGTACAGTCGCTCAAAAAAGTATCCGAACACTATGGTTGATTACAGAATTCTGAAAAATATCTGGCAACGATTTTTTTCAGAAATTAGTGATCTGGCAACCTTTGTGTCACGTATACAAAATACGTCACGTATACAAAAATATTACAAGATTTCCATGTTATGTGAATTTAAATCTAACTTCCGGAGCTTAATAACTTCTAAAATATGAATTTAGTGGGAAAATGTGGCTGAAGATAAAGATCATAATCAAATCTATTTGAAACTCGATTTTCAACAATGTGCGTTCACTATTTCAAGAGTTATAGAAGCTGGAATATTTTAACCATAAATCATCTTATAAAAATCAGTCTTAATTATCTCATATTGATATAATCACTACGCAAACTTCTAACTATCGTTCACAATTGTCTAATTTTGAAATAATCACTACGCAAACTTCTAAAATGTACATTTATTTTATTAAATGGTTTAAAATAATGCTTATTATTTAAATTTTAATTAATTTCTAAGGTCAACTCTTACGACGTATTACTGTTGTGAAATATTACAACTTCCATAACTCTTTAAATATTGAAAGAATTTTCTTCAAAATCTGGATATAGATTTTTTTTATCTTTAAATTATCTTCAGTGACATTTTTCCATTAAATTCATACTTTAGATGTTATAGAGTTGGGTTGTTTTACCTCTGAGCGGCACTTTTTTGCACACCATGTGCTAAATGGCCAGGTCACATGGACCCCGAAGGCTCAGAGAAGGTTGGGGGAGGGGACCCACTGGAACAGCTATTGGGAGACAGATGGTAGCCTCCCGTCAAGACCATCCAGAGTGTTCTTTAACGTGCACAGAGTATGGCTCTCCCACACACAGGGCCGCGGCTTAACGTCCCATCCGACGGACGGCGGCCTTTCCAAGCCCATCGGTGTCCCCTACTGACCGTGGGCAGGGCGGGGAATTTTGGGGAGATAAATCTCAACGCTGACCCAGCTGGGACTCGAACCTGGGAACTACAGATTACGAGCCTGGCGCACTACCGACTGAGCCACCCCCGCCCCAGATGTTATAGAACATCGAATTTAGATTCCACTGACATAACGTGGACTGTCTCTAAGTTTTTGGGAGGAAAGTATACTTAAGGAAGACTGCTCAAAATGACTGCCGGTTGGCCACATCAGGCTCTGTGAAAAATAATGTTTTCGTTACACGACGAAAATGTGTGCAAAAAATAACAAAAATAAAAGTTGTTAAAATAAAAAAAGGTGCTTGTTTTCGCAAACGAAATGTGGAAAACAAATTAATCGGTGAAATATATTTAATCTGCGATATAAATGTAATTGTGGAAGTGTGTTTTGTTATGCTCTCACAACAAACCCCCGAAAAGATACAAAATTCAAATAAAGGAGACAATATGGTCTACTTGAAAATGTAAATAATTGAGTAGCCCTGATTGGAGGAGTAGGTGGATGTCAAAAAGAGACCTTGTTTGAATTGGCATGCAATAGCAAGATGATAAAATTGTTGCTTACCATGCTTGGGGGAACTAGATTGCAAAGTCTGGTTGGAATTCCTTAAACAGTGGCTGCTTGAGGGTTATATATATGTGTGTGTATATATATCATATTTTCAATTAAGAATGTGTGTTTGTGTTGCCTTTACCTCTGAGCGGCACTTTTTTGCACACCATGGGCTAAATGGCCAGGTCACAAGAACCCCGAAGACTCAGAGAAGGTTGGGGGAGGGGACCCACTGGAACAGCTGTTGGGAGACAGATGGTAGCCTCCCGTCAAGGTCATCCAGCGTGTTCTTTAACGTGCACAAGGTATGGCTCTCCTGCACACGGGGCCACGGCTTAACGTCCCATCCGACGGACGGCGGCCTTTCCAAGCCCATCGGTGTCCCCTACTGACCGTGGGAAGGGCGGGAATTTTGCGGATATAAATCTCAACGCTGACCCGGCAGAGACTCGAACCTGAGAACTACAGATTACGAGCCTGGCGCGCTACCGAATGAGCCACCTCAGCCCCAAATAGGCAAGTCACAAGGACCCCGAGGGCTCAGAGAAGGTTGTGGGGAGGGGACTCACTTGACAGCTGTTACGAGACAGCTCGTAGCCTCTCCTCAAGGCCTTTCAACGTGTTTTAACGTGCACAGGGTATGACTCTCCAGCAGAAGGGGTCACGGCTTAACGTCCCATCCGACGGACGAGGGCCTTTTCAATGGCACAGTGCGGATTCCAACATGGGAACATCATCTTACTTGCTGAGCGCATGCCGGGTTATGCAGTCGCGTGCCTTTTAGACCGGAACTACTGAAATGGAAACCTACTGGTCAGCTCTGACCTCATGGGCAGCAGCATAATGGGCAGCGGGAATGCATGCAAAAGGAAAAAAGGAACAGGAAACATTTGTCCAGTTTTACAAAATATATACAATAAATGAACTACGAACGAAAAATATGATACAATTTGCAGCAGTGTTTTTGTGTTGGGGGCTTTTTATGTATATATCTCTCCTAGAATACTGATAGACCCAAAATTGAATAAAAAATCCCCTGCGGGACTCCAGATTAAAGAAATAAAAAAAATGTATATCTCTCAGCAGTTTTTCCCAAAGTGTGGTCAGCGGCACGGTACAGTCGCTCAAAAAAGTATCCGAACGCTATGGTTGATTAAAGAATTCAGAAAAAATATATGGCAACGATTTTTTTAGAAATTAATGATCTGGCAACCTTTGTGTACTGTACACGAAGGTTGCCAGATCACTAATTTCTAAAAAAATCGTTGCCAGATATTTTTTCTGAATTCTTTAATCAACCATAGCGTTCGGATACTTTTTTGAGCGACTGTACCTGTCCTTGTAAAACAAAATCCAATCTTTAGAAAATACAAGACTTGATCCCACCGCATATTTCGTATTTTGTTCATGTGTAAAAAGAAAACTATGAAGTTCACAAGTTATAAATGACGTATTGTTATGAGTGATTAAATTACAAGGGAAAAACATTCATTTTTTTTATATGCATATATACTTTTAGGCTGCAAAAAAAAAGCTCCTGAGAAAAATTGTTCCCATCTATATAAAGTTCGGGAAACCGTGCTCTAAGGAATTCAAAGTAGGAAAAAAAAAGTTCCTCTAAAGCATCCAAGATTCTATAAAAAAGGAAAATTCCGGTCCTCTAAAGGTTTTTATAATCCCCAAAATTTCAAAAAAATTAGACCAATTTTACAACTGACCCGAAATTAAAAAAAATACAATTTCGCCTTTTAAATTACTCGAAAGTATTAAAAACACCTTCTCGCTAAAAATAACTTCAACCAAAAAAATTCTAGCCCATAAAAAATGTAATTTATTTATCCTGATATTTTTTTTAATATTGACAAATCAGAATCCTAAAGTCCTTTTATCATAACATGAAGACAACAGATTCAAAATCGGTACTTCTAGTCAGCCAAAGAATGCCTGACACCACAAAGTTGAATCATTTGTTTGAAAATAAACATCATTTTTTGTCGCCCTCGTTTCAGACGTGATATTTCTTTTGAATTCCTAAACGCAAATGGTGAACAGCAAAAGGAGGTGACCAAAGTTGGATTGAACTCTCAAATTACAAGAAAGAGAACTGTAAGTCAGGGAAAAAATAGGCTCTTTATTTTTTTAAAATGTTCTTAGTTTAAATGTACATCATGCGAATAAGAGTGTGCAGAGGAATATTCGCAATTAACTATTTCGAGAATGTTTGACGTTAGTTATGTATGTAATTAATAAATATATAAATCTTTACACATGACAGCATTCCGCGTCACCTTCTGTGATGGTTGTGATTCCAGAGCGTTCATGTTTCGCAGGGAATATTATTGTTGTTGTTACCGTTGTTAACTCTATTTTGTAAGATGTTTTATTCAGATTTATAACTGTTACATCAACAATGGCAAATAAATAAATAAATGGTTCGTTGTCTCAGATGACCTTTGTGTTTTTTAATGTTATAAGGGTGAATCTGAAAAAGTGGGCAAAACTTTACATGGTGGTAGAACGCAGCTATACGTGCAATATTCGTCATAGAATGTATGGTCGGAACGCAAACGGCGAGCCGCTAGGTGGCGTTGGAAATGGTATAAAAGGGTCGGTCCTCGCACCCAGCGTCTTCGCAAATGTGCGTCGGTCCCTATCCCGCAGGTGTGAAGCCTGCATTACAGCTGGCGGCAGCTCTTTTGAGCAATTTCTTTGAGCATGTACTTCAATTACATTCCTGTTAATAAAATGTTTTCTGAAGTATCTCCTCTCCTTCTTGTGTTCATTCTTTAAATGTGACAGTGGAAAACTATCTTTTAACTTCTCACCGCTTGCGTTCCGACCATGCATTCTATGACGAATATTGCTCGTATAGCTGCGTTCTACGCAGTTCTTGTTCTTGTTTGATACTTTCGCTCTCTACCCCTTGATATTTTCTTCACTCTGTATCCTTTCATAATACCTTTGTTCTCTCCCCTTTGATACTGTCTTCGTTCTTTTCTCTTTGACACTTTCTTCGTTCTTTTCTCTTTGACACTTTCTTCGTTCTTTTCTCTTTCATACTTTCTCCGTTCCTTTCTCTTTGATACTGTCTTCGTTCTTTTCTCTTTGATACTTTCTTCGTTCCTTTCTCTTTGATACTGTCTTCGCTGTTTTCTCTTTGATACTTTCTTCGTTCCTTTCTCTTTGATACTGTCTTCGTTCCTTTCTCTTTCATACTGTCTTCGTTCTTTTCTCTTTGATACTGTCTTCCTTCTTTTCTCTTTGATACTGTCTTCGCTCTCCCCCTTTGTTACTTTCTTCGCTCGCTATCCTTTCATAATATCTTTGTTTTCTCCCCTTTGATACTGTCTTCGTTCTATTCTCTTTGACAATTTCTTCGTTCTTTTCTCTTTGATACTGTCTTTGTTCTTTTCTCTTTGATACTGTCTTCGCTCTCCCCCTTTGATACTGTCTTCGTTCTTTTCTCTTTGACACTTTCTTCGTTCTTTTCTCTTTGATACTTTCTTCGTTCCTTTCTCTTTGACACTGTCTTCGTTCCTTTCTCTTTGACACATTTTTCGTTCTTTTCTCTTTGATGCTGTCTTCCTTCTTTTCTCTTTGATACTTTCTTCGTTCCTTTCTCTTTGATACTGTCTTTGTTCTTTTCTCTTTGATACTGTTTTCTTTCTTTTCTCTTTGATACCGTCTTCCTTCTTTTCTCTTTGATACTGTCTTCCTTCTTTTCTGTTTGATACTGTCTTTGTTCTTTTCTCTTTGATACTGTCTTCGTTCTTTTCTCTTTGATACTGTCTTCGCTCTCCCCCATTGATACTTTCTTCCCTCTCTCTCCGTTCATAATATCTTTGTTCTCTCCCCTTTGATACTGTCATCTTTCTTTTCTCTTTGATATTGTCATCTTTCTTTTCTCTTTGATACTGTCATCTTTCTTTTCTCTTTGATACTGTCTTCTTTCTTTTCTCTTTGATACTGTCTTCCTTCTTTTCTCTTTGATACTGTCTTCGTTCTTTTCTCTTTGACAGTTTTTTCGTTCTTTTCTCTTTGACACTTTTTTCGTTCTTTTCTCTTTGACACTTTCTTCGTTCCTTTCTCTTTGATACTGTCTTCGTTCTTTTCTCTTTGATACTGTCTTCGTCTTTTTCTCTTTGATACTGTCTTCCTTCTTTTCTCGTTGATACTGTCTTCTTTCTTTTCTCTTTGATGCTGCCTTCCTTCTTTTCTCTTTGATATTGTCTTCTTTCTTATCTCTTTGATACTGTCTTCTTGCTTTTCTCTTTGATACTGTCTTCTTGCTTTTCTCTTTCATACTGTCTTCTTTCTTTTCTCTTTGATACTGTCTTCGTTCTTTTCTCTTTGATACTGTCTTCGTTCTTTTCTCTTTGATACTGTCTTCGTTCTTTTCTCTTTGATACTGTCTTCCTTCTTTTCTCTTTCATACTTTCTTCGTTCTTTTCTCTTTGATACGGTCTTCGTTCTTTTCTCTTTGATACTGTCTTCCTTCTTTTCTCTTTCATACTTTCTTCGTTCTTTTCTCTTTGATACTGTCTTCTTTCTTTTCTCTTTGATACTGACTTCCTTCTTTTCTCTTTGATACTGTCTTCTTTCTTTTCTCTTTGATACTGTCTTCGTCCTTTTCTCTTTGATACTGTCTTCCTTCTTTTCTCTTTGATGCTGTCTTCCTTCTTTTCTCTTTGATATTGTCTTCTTTCTTTTCTCTTTGATACTGTCTTCGTTCTTTTCTCTTTGATACTTTTTTCGCTCTCCCCCCCCCCCTTGATACTTTCTTCGCTCTCTATCCTTTCATAATATCATTGTTCTCTCCCCTTTGATACTGTCATATTTCTTTTCTCTTTGATACTGTCTTCGTTCTTTTCTCTTTGACACTTTCTTCGCTCTCCCAACCTTGATACTTTCTTCGCTCTCTATCCTTTCATAATATCTTTGTTCTCTCCCCTTTGATACTATCTTCTTTCTTTTCTCTTTGTTACTGTCTTCGTTCTTTTCTCTTTGACACTTTCTTCGCTCTTCCCCCCTCTTGATACTTTCCTCGCTCTCTATCCTTTCATAATATCTTTGTTCTCTCCCCTTTGATACTGTCTTCGTTCTTTTCTCTTTGATACTGTCTTCGTTCTTTTCTCTTTGACAGTTTTTTCGTTCTTTTCTCTTTGACACTTTTTTCGTTCTTTTCTCTTTGACACTTTCTTCGTTCCTTTCTCTTTGATACTGTCTTCGTTCTTTTCTCTTTGATACTGTCTTCGTCTTTTTCTCTTTGATACTGTCTTCCTTCTTTTCTCGTTGATACTGTCTTCTTTCTTTTCTCTTTGATGCTGCCTTCCTTCTTTTCTCTTTGATATTGTCTTCTTTCTTATCTCTTTGATACTGTCTTCTTGCTTTTCTCTTTGATACTGTCTTCTTGCTTTTCTCTTTCATACTGTCTTCTTTCTTTTCTCTTTGATACTGTCTTCGTTCTTTTCTCTTTGATACTGTCTTCGTTCTTTTCTCTTTGATACTGTCTTCGTTCTTTTCTCTTTGATACTGTCTTCCTTCTTTTCTCTTTCATACTTTCTTCGTTCTTTTCTCTTTGATACGGTCTTCGTTCTTTTCTCTTTGATACTGTCTTCCTTCTTTTCTCTTTCATACTTTCTTCGTTCTTTTCTCTTTGATACTGTCTTCTTTCTTTTCTCTTTGATACTGACTTCCTTCTTTTCTCTTTGATACTGTCTTCTTTCTTTTCTCTTTGATACTGTCTTCGTCCTTTTCTCTTTGATACTGTCTTCCTTCTTTTCTCTTTGATGCTGTCTTCCTTCTTTTCTCTTTGATATTGTCTTCTTTCTTTTCTCTTTGATACTGTCTTCGTTCTTTTCTCTTTGATACTTTTTTCGCTCTCCCCCCCCCCCTTGATACTTTCTTCGCTCTCTATCCTTTCATAATATCATTGTTCTCTCCCCTTTGATACTGTCATATTTCTTTTCTCTTTGATACTGTCTTCGTTCTTTTCTCTTTGACACTTTCTTCGCTCTCCCAACCTTGATACTTTCTTCGCTCTCTATCCTTTCATAATATCTTTGTTCTCTCCCCTTTGATACTATCTTCTTTCTTTTCTCTTTGTTACTGTCTTCGTTCTTTTCTCTTTGACACTTTCTTCGCTCTTCCCCCCTCTTGATACTTTCCTCGCTCTCTATCCTTTCATAATATCTTTGTTCTCTCCCCTTTGATACTGTCTTCGTTCTTTTCTCTTTGATACTGTCTTCGTTCTTTTCTCTTTGATACTTTCTTCGCTCTCCCCCCTCTTGATACTTTCTTCGCTCTCCCCCCTCTTGATACTTTCTTCCCTCTCCCCCCTCTTGATACTTTCTTCGCTCTCCGCCCTCTTGATACTTTCTTCGCTCTCTATCCTTTCATAATATCTTTGTTCTCTCCCCTTTGATACTGTCTTCGTTCTTTTCTCTTTGATATTGTCATCTTTCTTTTCTCTTTGATACTGTCTTCGTTCTTTTCTCTTTGATACTGTCTTCGTTCTTTTCTCTTTGATACTTTCTTCGTTCCTTTCTCTTTGATACTGTCTTCGTTCTTTTCTCTTTGATACTGTTTTCTTTCTTTTCTCTTTGATACTGTTTTCTTTCTTTTCTCTTTGATACTTCTTTTCTCTTTGATACTGTCTTCCTTCTTTTCTGTTTGATACTGTCTTTGTTCTTTTCTCTTTGATACTGTCTTCGCTCTTTTCTCTTTGATACTGTCTTCGCTCTCCCCCCTTGATACTTTCTTCCCTCTCTCTCCTTTCATAATATCTTTGTTCTCTCCCCTTTGATACTGTCATCTTTCTTTTCTCTTTGATACTGTCATCTTTCTTTTCTCTTTGATACTGTCATCTTTCTTTTCTCTTTGATACTGTCTTCTTTCTTTTCTCTTTGATACTGTCTTCCTTCTTTTCTCTTTGATACTGTCTTCGTTCTTTTCTCTTTGACAGTTTTTTCGTTCTTTTCTCTTTGACACTTTTTTCGTTCTTCTCTCTTTGACACTTTCTTCGTTCCTTTCTCTTTGATACTGTCTTCGTTCTTTTCTCTTTGATACTGTCTTCGTCCTTTTCTCTTTGATACTGTCTTCCTTCTTTTCTCTTTGATACTGTCTTCTTTCTTTTCTCTTTGATGCTGCCTTCCTTCTTTTCTCTTTGATATTGTCTTCTTTCTTTTGTCTTTGATACTGTCTTCTTGCTTTTCTCTTTGATACTGTCATCTTTCTTTTCTCTTTGATACTGTCATCTTTCTTTTCTCTTTGATACTGTCATCTTTCTTTTCTCTTTGATACTGTCTTCCTTCTTTTCTCTTTGATACTGTCTTCCTTCTTTTCTCTTTGATACTGTCTTCGTTCTTTTCTCTTTGACAGTTTTTTCGTTCTTTTCTCTTTGACAGTTTTTTCGTTCTTTTCTCTTTGACACTTTCTTCGTTCCTTTCTCTTTGATACTGTCTTCGTTCTTTTTTCTTTGATACTGTCTTCGTCCTTTTCTCTTTGATACTGTCTTCCTTCTTTTCTCTTTGATACTGTCTTCTTTCTTTTCTCTTTGATACTTTCTTCCTTCTTTTCTCTTTGATACTGTCTTCGTCCTTTTCTCTTTGATACTGTCTTCCTTCTTTTCTCTTTGATGCTGTCTTCCTTCTTTTCTCTTTGATATTGTCTTCTTTCTTTTCTCTTTGATACTGTCTTCGTTCTTTTCTCTTTGATACTGTCTTCGTTCTTTTCTCTTTGATGCTGTCTTCCTTCTTTTCTCTTTGATACTTTCTTCCTTCTTTTCTCTTTGATACGGTCTTCGTTCTTTTCTCTTTCATACTGTCTTCGTTCTTTTCTCTTTGATACTGTCTTCGTTCTTTTCTCTTTGATACTGTCTTCCTTCTTTCCTCTTTCATACTTTCTTCTTTCTTTTTTCTTTGATACGGTCTTCGTTCGTTTCTCTTTCATACTGTCTTCCTTCTTTTCTCTTTCATACTTTCTTCGTTCTTTTCTCTTTGATACGGTCTTCGTTCTTTTCTCTTTGATACTGTTTTCCTTCTTTTCTCTTTCATACTTTCTTCGTTCTTTCTCTTTGATACTGCTTCTTTCTTTTCTCTTTGATACTGACTTCCTTCTTTTCTCCTTGATACTGTCTTCTTTCTTTTCTCTTTGATACTTTCTTCCTTCTTTTCTCTTTGATACTCTCTTCGTTCTTTTCTCTTTCATACTGTCTTCGTTCTTTTCTCTTTGATACTGTCTTCGTTCTTTTCTCTTTGATACTGTCTTCCTTCTTTTCTCTTTCATACTTTCTTCTTTCTTTTTTCTTTGATACGGTCTTCGTTCGTTTCTCTTTCATACTGTCTTCCTTCTTTTCTCTTTCATACTTTCTTCGTTCTTTTCTCTTTGATACGGTCTTCGTTCTTTTCTCTTTGATACTGTTTTCCTTCTTTTCTCTTTCATACTTTCTTCGTTCTTTTCTCTTTGATACTGCTTCTTTCTTTTCTCTTTGATACTGACTTCCTTCTTTTCTCCTTGATACTGTCTTCTTTCTTTTCTCTTTGATACTTTCTTCCTTCTTTTCTCTTTGATACTGTCTTCGTCCTTTTCTCTTTGATACTGTCTTCCTTCTTTTCTCTTTGATGCTGTCTTCCTTCTTTTCTCTTTGATATTGTCTTCTTTCTTTTCTCTTTGATACTGTCTTCGTTCTTTTCTCTTTGATACTGTCTTCGTTCTTTTCTCTTTGATGCTGTCTTCCTTCTTTTCTCTTTGATACTTTCTTCCTTCTTTTCTCTTTGATACGGTCTTCGTTCTTTTCTCTTTGATACTGTCTTCCTTCTTTTCTCTTTCATACTTTCTTCGTTCTTTTCTCTTTGATATTGTCTTCTTTCTTTTCTCTTTGATACTGACTTCCTTCTTTTCTCCTTGATACTGTCTTCTTTCTTTTCTCTTTGATACTGTCTTCCTTCTTTTCTCTTTGATACTGTCTTCGTCCTTTTCTCTTTGATACTGTCTTCCTTCTTTTCTCTTTGATGCTGTCTTCCTTCTTTTCTCTTTGATATTGTCTTCTTTCTTTTCTCTTTGATACTTTCTTCCTTCTTTTCTCTTTGATACTGTCTTTGTCCTTTTCTCTTTGATACTGTCTTCCTTCTTTTCTCTTTGATGCTGTCTTCCTTCTTTTCTCTTTGATATTGTCTTCGTTCTTTTCTCTTTGATACTGTCTTCGTTCTTTTCTCTTTGATACTGTCTTCGTTCTTTTCTCTTTGATACTGTCTTCGTTCTTTTCTCTTTGATACTGTCTTCCTTCTTTTCTCTTTCATACTTTCTTCGTTCTTTTCTCTTTGATACGGTCTTCGTTCTTTTCTCTTTGATACTGTCTTCCTTCTTTTCTCTTTCATACTTTCTTCGTTCTTTTCTCTTTGATACGGTCTTCGTTCTTTTCTCTCTGATACTGTCTTCCTTCTTTTCTCTTTCATACTTTCTTCGTTCTTTTCTCTTTGATACTGTCTTCTTTCTTTTCTCTTTGATACTGACTTCCTTCTTTTCTCCTTGATACTGTCTTCTTTCTTTTCTCTTTGACACTTTCTTCCTTCTTTTCTCTTTGATACTGTCTTCGTCCTTTTCTCTTTGATACTGTCTTCCTTGTTTTCTCTTTGATGCTGTCTTCCTTCTTTTCTCTTTGATATTATCTTCTTTCTTTTCTCTTTGATACTGTCTTCCTTCTTTTCTCTTTGATACTGTCTTCGTTCTTTTCTCTTTGATACTTTTTTCGCTCTCCCCCCCCCCCTTGATACTTTCTTCGCTCTCTATCCTTTCATAATATCATTGTTCTCTCCCCTTTGATACTGTCTTCTTTCTTTTCTCTTTGATACCGTCTTCTTTCTTTTCTCTTTGATACCGTCTTCCTTCTTTTCTCTTTGATACTCTGTTCGTTCTTTTCTCTTTGATACTTTCTTCGCTCTCCCCCCCCCTTGATACTTTCTTCGCTCTCTATCCTTTCATAATATCATTGTTCTCTCCCCTTTGATACTGTCATATTTCTTTTCTCTTTGATACTGTCTTCGTTCTTTTCTCTTTGACACTTTCTTCGCTCTCCCCACCTTGATACTTTCTTCGCTCTCTATCCTCTCATAATATCTTTGTTCTCTCCCCTTTGATACTATCTTCTTTCTTTTCTCTTTGTTACTGTCTTCGTTCTTTTCTCTTTGACACTTTCTTCGCTCTTCCCCCCTCTTGATACTTTCCTCGCTCTCTATCCTTTCATAATATCTTTGTTCTCTCCCCTTTGATACTGTCTTCGTTCTTTTCTCTTTGATACTGTCTTCGTTCTTTTCTCTTTGATACTTTCTTCGCTCTCCCCCCTCTTGATACTTTCTTCGCTCTCCCCCCTCTTGATACTTTCTTCCCTCTCCCCCCTCTTGATACTTTCTTCGCTCTCCCCCCTCTTGATACTTTCTTCGCTCTCTATCCTTTCATAATATCTTTGTTCTCTCCCCTTTGATACTGTCTTCGTTCTTTTCTCTTTGATACTTTCTTCGCTCTCCCCCCTTTACTACCTTCTCTCTATCTCTTCCCGTTGATATTGTGTTTGCTCTTTCCCTTAAATACTTTCTCAACTTTCTCCCATTTGATACTTTCTTCACTCTCTCCTCTTTACTGTCTTCGCTCTCTCCCTTTTCATATTGTCTTCTCTCTCTTTCTCCTTTGATGCTGTCATGGTTCTTTTCCTTTTGATACCTTCTTCGATCTCTCTTTTTCTTTTGATATTTCCTTCGCATTTTTCCCTTTGATACTGTCTCCTCTCTCCCCTTTATTACTCTCTTCTCTCTTTCCCGTTTGATACTCTCTCCTCTCTACCCCTATTGATACCTTCACCCTTCTCTCTCTCTCTTTTATACTCTCTTCCATCTCCTCCTTTAGTAGTTTTTTGATACTGTATTCTCCCTCTCCCATTTTGATATTGTCTTAGGTCTCCCCTTTGATGCTTTCTTTGCTTTCTCTTTGATTATTTCTTCGAAAACTCTAAAAAGAGTTTTTGGCACGAACAACATATATTCTCTTCTTCATTTTGGAGGACAAATTTAACACAGAAACTAAATCGTCCAATACAGACGCTTATCACTTTTTCAAGGCAAATGCAGATTGTGGAAAGCCTTTGACAAAAGGCAAGGGGAATATCCAAGGAAACAAACAGGAGAGTTGCAGTCGTGAATGGAAAACAAGACGTTGGTCACAATCCGTCCCGAATATAGAAAAAGTGAAGGGAAAACCCAAGGGACTAGATGAAGCCGGGAAAATAAGGATAAAAAATGGGCAAGAATCTGGATCGAAGAGGGGGAAAAACGAGGATGCAAAGGGGTTGGATCGAACCGAAGAAAGGAGGAGGTAAAAAGACTGGATTGAGCTCAATAAAAAGAGCTGGGTGCGAGGAACTGGATCGAACCAAAAAAAGCAAACTGAAGAGGACAAAGGGATTGAATCTCTGTGTCAGTATAAAACTTTCTCTTTTCGTGCTCTTTAAAACGTTTCTTGAAACATGCGTATAATATATGTACCAGTTAAACCCTGTAAAATATATATACCAGACATGTTTGGCACGAAACGCATTGATAACTCTTCGCATCGATTTCATTCATTCACAGCTTTCCACCATTCCAGTTACAATTAAATCCCGCAAAAAAAAGTGCCTATTGATAGCTTCGTTCAGCACTCTCCACTCGTCCTACTCACAAGGTAGGCGACGTCTTTCAGACACTTTTCGAGGGATCCCTCACGACCCACGGAGCTAGGAATCCGATCTGTTACTCCAACGCAGTTAGAACTAAATGGGCACCCCACCAAATTTGGGACCCATCGTTCAAGCACCTGATTTCACTGTCAATTTCTGCCACCGATGACGTCACGTGGCCCTCCCGCCCGTTCCGAATTAAACCTACTATATAAAATGGCGTTTAATGTTTTTTCATGTATATTTCAGTTAACAGTATTCTCAAAGAGGGTGATCTCCTCCCCCCCCCCCCCATCCTTACACCCGGGCCTGCAGAAAGATGCGTTTTTCGGTCGGGTGTCTCAGAAACTCTTCTGCAGCAATTAAGGATTATTACGTTCTCAAAAATATATACCTCAAGTTTAAAGAAACTAATTTAATATCATAGAACACAAAATGGCGGAAATTATGCCTTTGATCTTAGGTAAAACGTTTATTTTGCCTTATATACAGGGTGATTCAAAACTCTTGGGCCAAACTTTAAGGGGTGATAGAACACACCTAAACAAGCACTTTTCGTCATACAATGCATGTCGGAACTCAAGCGATGAAGCGCTAGAGGGCGCTTTCCAGTGAACACTTATAAGCGATGGATGATGACATACACCCTTCAGTGGCACTAATAGATGGTGATAGTCACACGCCTCCTTTCGTGCCTTGGTAGCATTAACGCCTGAGCTCAGCTGCCTGCCTGATGCGTGCTGATCTTGCAGCTCAGCTTCCACTCGCAATGCTTACTCATTCAGTGGATTCTGTGAAACTCGGAGAAGCCTTATTTTAGTAGGAATGAAAGGCACACTGTCGAAATTTAATATTTGTCAAAGAGTTTAGAGTTTAAAGGGCGAATCTAGCAAGAAACTTTGGGAGAAACTGATTGCCGTTTTTTTTTAATAGATTACATAGACTACCTTTCAAGCAACTGCTTGCCACAGAGGTCTGGCAGCAGACCTGTCAGTATAGTATGCTATAGAGCAGTGGTTCTCAACCTTTTATGCTTCACGTACCTCCTGGAAATGTGTATGTAACTGGCGTACCCCTTGTAGACATAGATAAAACTACAGTTATAGTATAACAATGGGAATAAAATAAAACATATATATCAATGGTTCTCAACCTTTTATGCTTCACGTACCCCCTGGAAATGTGTATGTAACTGGCGTACCCCTTGTAGACATAGATAAAACTACAGTTATAGTATAACAATGGGAATAAAATAAAACATATATATCAATGGTTCTCAACCTTTTATGCTTCACGTACCCCCTGGAAATGTGTATGTAACTGGCGTACCCCTTGTAGACATAGATAAAACTACAGTTATAGTATAACAATGGGAATAAAATAAAACATATATATCAATGGTTCTCAACCTTTTATGCTTCACGTACCCCCTGGAAATGTGTATGTAACTGGCGTACCCCTTGTATAGATAGATAAAATTATAGTTATAGTATAACAATGGGAATAAAATAAAACATATATATCAGTGGTTCTCAATCTTTTATGCTTCACGTACCCCCTGGAAATGTGTATGTAACTGGCGTACCCCTTGTATAGATAGATAAAACTATAGTTAGAGTATAACAATGGGAATAAAATAAAACATATATATCAGTGGTTCTCAACCTTTTATGCTTTACGTACCCCCTGGAAATGTGTATGTAACTGGCGTACCCCTTGTATAGATAGATAAAACTATAGTTATAGTATAACAATGGGAATAAAATAAAACATATATATCAGTGGTTCTCAATCTTTTATGCTTCACGTACCCCCTGGAAATGTGTATGTAACTGGCGTACCCCTTGTATAGATAGATAAAATTATAGTTATAGTATAACAATGGGAATAAAATAAAACATATATATCAGTGGTTCTCAATCTTTTATGCTTCACGTACCCCCTGGAAATGTGTATGTAACTGGCGTACCCCTTGTATAGATAGATAAAACTATAGTTAGAGTATAACAATGGGAATAAAATAAAACATATATATCAGTGGTTCTCAACCTTTTATGCTTTACGTACCCCCTGGAAATGTGTATGTAACTGGCGTACCCCTTGTATAGATAGATAAAACTATAGTTATAGTATAACAATGGGAATAAAATAAAACATATATATCAGTGGTTCTCAATCTTTTATGCTTCACGTACCCCCTGGAAATGTGTATGTAACTGGCGTACCCCTTGTATAGATAGATAAAACTGTAGTTATAGTATAACAATGGGAATAAAATAAAACATATATATATCAGTGGTTCTCAATCTTTTATGCTTCACGTACCTCCTGGAAATGTGTATGTAACTGGCGTACTCCTTGTATAGATGGATAAAACTATAGTTATAGTATAACAATGGGAATAAAACAAAACATATATATCAGTGGTTCTCAATCTTTTATGCTTCACGTACCCCCTGGAAATGTGTATGGAACAGGCGTACCCCTTGTATAGATAGATAAAACTATAGTTAGAGTATAACAATGGGAATAAAATAAAACATATATATCAGTGGTTCTCAATCTTTTATGTTTCACGTACCCCCTGGAAATGTGTATGGAACAGGCGTACCCCTTGTATAGATAGATAAAACTATAGTTAGAGTATAACAATGGGAATAAAATAAAACATATATATCAGTGGTTCTCAATCTTTTATGCTTCACGTACCCCCTGGAAATGTGTATGGAACAGGCGTACCCCTTGTATAGATAGATAAAACTATAGTTAGAGTATAACAATGGGAATAAAATAAAACATATATATCAGTGGTTCTCAACCTTTTATGCTTCACGTACCCCCTGGAAATTTGTATGGAACAGGCGTACCCCTTGTATAGATAGATAAAACTATAGTTAGAGTATAACAATGGGAATAAAATAAAACATATATATCAGTGGTTCTCAACCTTTTATGCTTTACGTACCCCCTGGAAATGTGTATGTAACTGGCGTACCCCTTGTATAGATAGATAAAACTATAGTTATAGTATAACAATGGGAATAAAATAAAACATATATATCAGTGGTTCTCAAACTTTTATGCTTCACGTACCCCCTGGAAATGTGTATGTAACTGGCGTACCCCTTGTAGACATAGATAAAACTACAGTTATAGTATAACAATGGGAATAAAATAAAACATATATATCAATGGTTCTCAACCTTTTATGCTTCACGTACCCCCTGGAAATGTGTATGTAACTGGCGTACCCCTTGTATAGATAGATAAAATTATAGTTATAGTATAACAATGGGAATAAAATAAAACATATATATCAGTGGTTCTCAATCTTTTATGCTTCACGTACCCCCTGGAAATGTGTATGTAACTGGCGTACCCCTTGTATAGATAGATAAAACTATAGTTAGAGTATAACAATGGGAATAAAATAAAACATATATATCAGTGGTTCTCAACCTTTTATGCTTTACGTACCCCCTGGAAATGTGTATGTAACTGGCATACCCCTTGTATAGATAGATAAAACTATAGTTATAGTATAACAATGGGAATAAAATAAAACATATATATCAGTGGTTCTCAACCTTTTATGCTTCACGTACCCCCTGGAAATGTGTATGTAACTGGCGTACCCCTTGTATAGATAGATAAAACTATAGTTATAGTATAACAATGGGAATAAAATAAAATATATATATCAGTGGTTCTCAACCTTTTATGCTTTACGTACCCCCTGGAAATGTGTATGTAACTGGCGTACCCCTTGTATAGATAGATAAAACTATAGTTATAGTATAACAATGGGAATAAAATAAAACATATATAGCAGTGGTTCTCAACCTTTTATGCTTCACGTACCCCCTGGAAATGTGTATGTAACTGGCGTACCCCTTGTATAGATAGATAAAACTATAGTTATAGTATAACAATGGGAATAAAATAAAACATATATATCAGTGGTTCTCAACCTTTTATGCTTTACGTACCCCCTGGAAATGTGTATGTAACTGGCGTACCCCTTGTATAGATAGATAAAACTATAGTTATAGTATAACAATGGGAATAAAATAAAACATATATAGCAGTGGTTCTCAAACTTTTATGCTTCACGTACCCCCTGGAAATGTGTATGTAACTGGCGTACCCCTTGTATAGATAGATAAAACTATAGTTATAGTATAACAATGGGAATAAAATAAAACATATATATCAGTGGTTCTCAACCTTTTATGCTTTACGTACCCCCTGGAAATGTGTATGTAACTGGCGTACCCCTTGTATAGATAGATAAAACTATAGTTATAGTATAACAATGGGAATAAAATAAAACATATATATAGCAGTGGTTCTCAACCTTTTATGCTTCACGTACCCCCTGGAAATGTGTATGTAACTGGCGTACCCCTTGTATAGATAGATAAAACTATAGTTATAGTATAACAATGGGAATAAAATAAAACATATATAGCAGTGGTTCTCAACCTTTTATGCTTTACGTACCCCCTGGAAATGTGTATGTAACTGGCGTACCCCTTGTATAGATAGATAAAACTATAGTTATAGTATAACAATGGGAATAAAATAAAACATATATATCAGTGGTTCTCAACCTTTTATGCTTTACGTACCCCCTGGAAATGTGTATGTAACTGGCATACCCCTTGTATAGATAGATAAAACTATAGTTATAGTATAACAATGGGAATAAAATAAAACATATATATCAGTGGTTCTCAAACTTTTATGCTTCACGTACCCCCTGGAAATGTGTATGTAACTGGCGTACCCCTTGTATAGATAGATAAAACTATAGTTATAGTATAACAATGGGAATAAAATAAAACATATATATCAGTGGTTCTCAATCTTTTATGCTTCACGTACCCCCTGGAAATGTGTATGTAACTGGCGTACCCCTTGTATAGATAGATAAAACTATAGTTAGAGTATAACAATGGGAATAAAATAAAACATATATATCAGTGGTTCTCAATCTTTTATGCTTCACGTACCTCCTGGAAATGTGTATGTAACTGGCGTACTCCTTGTATAGATGGATAAAACTATAGTTATAGTATAACAATGGGAATAAAATAAAACATATATATCAGTGGTTCTCAATCTTTTATGCTTCACGTACCCCCTGGAAATGTGTATGGAACAGGCGTACCCCTTGTATAGATAGATAAAACTGTAGTTATAGTATAACAATGGGAATAAAATAAAACATATATATCAGTGGTTCTCAATCTTTTATGCTTCACGTACCTCCTGGAAATGTGTATGTAACTGGCGTACTCCTTGTATAGATGGATAAAACTATAGTTATAGTATAACAATGGGAATAAAACAAAACATATATATCAGTGGTTCTCAATCTTTTATGCTTCACGTACCCCCTGGAAATGTGTATGGAACAGGCGTACCCCTTGTATAGATAGATAAAACTATAGTTAGAGTATAACAATGGGAATAAAATAAAACATATATATCAGTGGTTCTCAATCTTTTATGCTTCACGTACCCCCTGGAAATGTGTATGGAACAGGCGTACCCCTTGTATAGATAGATAAAACTATAGTTAGAGTATAACAATGGGAATAAAATAAAACATATATATCAGTGGTTCTCAATCTTTTATGCTTCACGTACCCCCTGGAAATGTGTATGGAACAGGCGTACCCCTTGTATAGATAGATAAAACTATAGTTAGAGTATAACAATGGGAATAAAATAAAACATATATATCAGTGGTTCTCAACCTTTTATGCTTCACGTACCCCCTGGAAATTTGTATGGAACAGGCGTACCCCTTGTATAGATAGATAAAACTATAGTTAGAGTATAACAATGGGAATAAAATAAAACATATATATCAGTGGTTCTCTACCTTTTTTGCTTCACGTACCCCCTGGAAATGTGTATGTAACTGGCGTACCCCTTGTATAGATAGATAAAACTATAGTTATAGTATAACAATGGGAATAAAATAAAACATATATATCAGTGGTTCTCAACCTTTTATGCTTCACGTACCCCCTGGAAATGTGTATGTAACTGGCGTACCCCTTGTATAGATAGATAAAACTATTGTTATAGTATAACAATGGGAATAAAATAAAACATATATATCAGTGGTTCTCAATCTTTTATGCTTCACGTACCCCCTGGAAATGTGTATGTAACTGGCGTACCCCTTGTATAGATAGATAAAACTATAGTTATAGTATAACAATGGGAATAAAATAAAACATATATATCAGTGGTTCTCAATCTTTTATGCTTCACGTACCCCCTGGAAATATGTATGTAACTGGCGTACCCCTTGTATAGATAGATAAAACTATAGTTATAGTATAACAATGGGAATAAAATAAAACATATATATCAGTGGTTCTCAACCTTTTATGCTTCACGTACCCCCTGGAAATGTGTATGTAACTGGCGTACCCCTTGTATAGATAGATAAAACTATAGTTATAGTATAACAATGGGAATAAAATAAAACATATATATCAGTGGTTCTCAATCTTTTATGCTTCACGTACCCCCTGGAAATATGTATGTAACTGGCGTACCCCTTGTATAGATAGATAAAACTATTGTTATAGTATAACAATGGGAATAAAATAAAACATATATATCAGTGGTTCTCAACCTTTTATGCTTCACGTACCCCCTGGAAATGTGTATGTAACTGGCGTACCCCTTGTATAGATAGATAAAACTATAGTTATAGTATAACAATGGGAATAAAATAAAACATATATATCAGTGGTTCTCAATCTTTTATGCTTCACGTACCCCCTGGAAATATGTATGTAACTGGCGTACCCCTTGTATAGATAGATAAAACTATAGTTATAGTATAACAATGGGAATAAAATAAAACATATATATATTACATATATCTAATGACTTTTGAGCTAGTGGCTTTTGAACTCTCCAAAATATTTTACCGCGTACCCCACGTTGAGAACCCCTACTATAGAGAATATATGTGAGGAAGGCGAGACCTCAGCAGAAGGAAAAAGCGAATAATCAAACATCCCTGCCTTTCCCGGGTCTAGAACTCGAGTATCTTTGGTCAATAGACAAGGAAGTTAACCAATGATGAATTAAAAGGACAGGGCCAGTGGCTTATCCAAAAGGGAGGCGAGTGGCCTGGAAAATATTCTACGTTATTTAAGTTCCCAATACACCCCTCCCCACACCACCATTGAGAGTTTAAATAACATCTATTTTTATGAAGTTCCAGAAAATCCGATTCACTGTATCAAAAATCCTCACAATAGACAAACATATCAAACAAACTCCACTCCATTGGAAGTTTTTGGATTCACAACTCGACAGGCCTAGTAATAAATGAAAGTGTCATTATTTCTGTTAGTTGGTTGTTTTACATCTGAGCGGCACTTTTTTGCACACAATGGGCTAAATGGCCATGTCACATGGACCCCGAAGGCTTAGAGAAGGTTGAGGGAGAGGACCCACTGGAACAACTGTTGGGAGACAGATGGTAGCCTCCCGACAAGGCCATCTAGTGTGTTCTTTAACGTGCACAGGGTATGGCTCTCCCGCACACGGAACCACGGCTTAACGTCCCATCAAACGGACGGCGGCCTTTTCAAGCCCATCAGTGTCCCCTAACCGTGGGCAGGGCAGGAAGCTTTGCGGAGATAAATGGCCCAACTGGGACTGGAACCTGGGAACTACACATTACGAGCCTGACGCGCTACCGACTGAGCCACCCCAGCCCCCAACTTTGACAGCTTCCGTGAAGAGTCCGATGTCACGTGACACGAAGGTTGCCAGATCACTAATTTCTAAAAAAATCGCTACCAGATATTTTTTCTCTATTCTTTAATCAACTATAGTAAGCAGAGTATGAGAAATATCCTCTATTGTTCCCTTAAGGAAAAAAATTTTAATAAAAAAAATATACAATTACAGGGATTTAATTTGGCATAATTCCTGTGTTTAATTTCTGTTCCTAGAAAAGAAATATGGGCCAATAATTGGTCGAAAGATACTTAACAATCAATCAATACATAAATAAATACTTTAAATTTGATTACTTCACAGAATTTTCATGCTTTGTTCTCCCATTCAAATTTTTGTATAGGTTCATGTTTTTATATCAATTCTTTAACTGTTGTCCTACAATCCCTCTGTGTTTACAAGCAATTCTCAAACGATGAAACTGTGAACCTAAGAACGGCGCGAAACATTTCACTGCTTACCACTTTATAGATAGAAATCTTGATTAAATATGCATTCCGCAAGACAGATTTGCAATACTGCCTTCAGGGGCCATTGCGTGACACCATGCATGTGGTAGCGTGGCACAATGTATATTCAAGCGTGGCATAATGCATATGCAAGCGTGGGACAATGCGTATTCAAGTGTGGGTTGGGTTGTTTTACCTCTGAGCGGCACTTTTTTGCACACCATGGGCTAAATGGCCAGGTCACATGGACCCCGAAGGCTCAGAGAAGGTTGGGGGAAGGGACCCACTGGAACAAGCTGTTGGGAGACAGATGGTAGCCTCCCGTCAAGGCCATCCAGCGTGTTCTTTAACGTGCACAGGTATGGCTCTCCCGCACAGGGGGCCACGGCTTAACGTCCCATCCGACGGACGGCGGCCTTTCCAAGCCCATCGGTGTCCCCTACTGATCGTGGGAAAGGCGGGAATTTTGCATAGATAAATCTCAACGCTGACCCAGCTGGGACTCGAACCTGGGAACTACAGATTACGAGCCTGGCGCGCTACCGACTGAGTCATCCCCGCCCCGTTTCAAGTGTGGCAATGCGTAATCAAGCAACGAGCCATGCATGTTCGCTCAAAATTCAGCAACAGTCGACTTTTTGGCGGTTAAACCAATAGTAAGATAATCGATAGAAAGTCTATTAATCGAGGCTATTCGAAATTAATCGAGATTAGTTGAGAACAATAAAGTTCTCCACGTAAATGAATTTTATATTAATTAATGAGATTGTCCCAAGAAGAGTGGGGGAGGGGGCTCAATTGATAGCGCGCCAGGATCGTAATCTGCAGTTCTCAGGTTCGAGTTCCAGCTGGGTCAGCGTCAAGATTTATCTCCGCAAAACTCCGCGCCCTGTCCTCGGTCACTAAGGGACACCGATGGACTTGGAAAGGTCGCCGTCCGTCGGATGGGACGTTAACCCATGGTCCGTGTGCGTTATAGGAAAAACCTGGACATTTTAAAGAACACACTGGTTGACCTTGACGGGAGGTTGTCATCTGTCTCCCAACAGTTGTCCAGTAGGTTCCTTTCCCCACAACCTTTTCTGAGCTCTCGGGGTACTTGTAACCTGGCCACTGAGTCCATTAAGTGCAAAAAAAGTCCCGCTCAGAGACAAATCAACCCAACTCTCCCCAGAATTCGACCTTTCGACAGTTCTTGCAAAACAAACTCATAAGCACTAAAATAATTAAAAGAATGACAAATCTTTGCTCTGTCTATAAAAACATCGTGGACTTTTTTCTAACTAGATATTATCCTATTACTCTGAGGGGGGGAAAATATGCATATCTGAAAGCACTTATCGTGTCAGTTCAAAATTGGAAACAAATATCATCTATCGAAATAATACACCTCACAGAGATACGATGAAACAAAAAAATTGTTTACCAAGTCTCTTATGAGCTGACTTATTAAATCTGGCGAAATCTTTTTATTGTGTGTGTAGTAGAAGTCGAATTGGATGTTTCACCTCTGAGCGGCACTTTTTTGCAAAACATGGGCTAAATGGCCAGGTCACATGGACCCCGAAGGCTCAGAGAAGGTTGGGGGAGGGGACCCACTGGAACAAGCTGTTGGGAGACAGATGGTAGCCTCCCGTCAGGCCATCCAGCGTGTTCTTTAACGAGCACAGGGTATGGCTCTCCCGCACACGGAGCCACGGCTTAACGTCCCATCCGACGGACGGCGGCCTTTTCAAGCCCATCGGTGTCCCCTACTGACCGTGGACAGGGCGGGGAAATTTTGTGGAGATAAATCTCAACGCTGACCCAGCTGGGACTACGAACCTGGGAACTACAGATTACGAGCCTGGCGCGTTACCGACTGAGCCACCCCCGCCCCAGTAGAAGTCGAAAATTCATGCCCACTCTGCCCTTCAATTCATCTCAAAAACGATGAAGATGAAGAGCAAGAAAAAAAGAATTGTAGTTTCTTCCCTGTTAATTCAGAAAGTAATTATGATATTTCCCATGCAACAACCTATCAAGAAGAAAGAGTTCACATTTCTTTTTAAGAGTAAGAGAACTGAAACTTTAAGAAAATGAGTGTAATAGTTTGTTCCCGAGTCATTAGTTCGCAAAGCTGTCGTACATCTTGCAGTTGATAATGAAACGCGAATGCTGAAATGAAAATTATGTTGACGAACCAAAATTTTTTAATAAAGTTTTCGCTTCTATTTCGACTTGATGCATTTTCTTTTTGCAACACAGAAGAAAAATTCTCTAATGTTACTTGATAGAAAAACACCTTTATCAACATCAGATTTAAATATTAATAATGTGCACAGAGAGAAATGTGAAAAACCAGAACTATAAAATTATGCTACAATGTTTTTTAAAGAGGAAAGTTTTCTTTTATTTGTCCATGTAGGCTCCTGCAGATGGCGGCACAGGAATGCCGCCGCAGACCAACTAGAAACTTCGCTATTTGTAAAATCACAAAAGAGTATCAGATATTTTTATATCTGAAAAGAGTATAAATCACAAAAGTGTATATATAAGAGTATAAAATATATATACTCATGGATGCAAAAATTGCTCCACCATGAAGTAAGCCCCGAGCCTCCTTGAAACTGGCAGAGTAGAAGAGCATGTTACAAGATATAGTCGCTCAAAAAAAATATGCGAACACTACGGTTGATTACAGAATTCAGGAAAAATATCTGGCAACGATTTTTTTTTTAGAAATTAGTGATCTGGCAACCTTCGTGTCACGTGATTGCAGAATTCAGGAAAAATATCTGCAGCGTGTACAGCAACTGTACACGCTCCAGTTGCCATTCACAGCAAACTGGAGCGTGTGCAGTTACTGCACACGCTCCAGTTTGCTGTGAACGGTAACTGCACACGCTCAATATTTCCGTGAGTGAGCCCACACGATCTAGTATCAAAATAATATGACCACCTACAGTCGCTCAAAAAAGTATCCGAACACCATGTTTGATCTGGCATCCTTCGTGTCACGTGACACGAAGGTTGCCAGATCACTAATTTCTAAAAAAATCGGTCCAGATATTTTTCCTGAATTCTGTAATAAACCATAGTGTTCGGATACTTTTTTGAGCGACTGTAGTAATGATTAATCGAACAATCACTGAGTGCATATTAAGGGTGTTTTAGCCCCCCCCCCCCCCAATATGGGCTCTCAGTAAGGAGTATCTCCCCACTTGACGGCGCTGAATGCAGCCAGATGTCCGGCATCAATACTTACAGGTCCCTAATAGTTCCTTGAGGCACTTTCTACGATTTTTCTTCCGAATTGAGACACAGAGCGTCCAGTGGGTTGGGTTGTTTTACCTCTGAGCGACACATTTTTGCACACCATGGGCTAAATGGCCAGGTCACATGGACCCCGAAAGCTCAGAGAAGGTTGGGGGAGGGGACCCACTGGAACAGCTGTTGGGAGACAGATGGTAGCCTCCCGTCAAGGCCATGCAGCGTGTTCTTTAACGTGCACAGGGTATGGCTCTCCCGCACACGGGGCCACGGCTTAACGTCCCATCCGACGGACGGCGGCTTTTCCAAGCCCATCGGTGTCTCCTACTGACCGTGGACAGGGCGGGGAATTTTGCGGAGATAAATCTCAACGCTGACCCAACTGGGACTCGAACCTGGGAACTACAGATTACGAGCCTGGCGCGCTACCGACTGAGCCAGCCCCGCCCAATAGCGTCCAGTGTGTGTGCTGGATGTGGACCATGAGTGTAAAATTATTTTCTGTTTCGATGTGATAGTAAGTTTGTTTTTATAAAAATTTACTTTTTTCATGAATTTCATGATTTTGTACGGCATAATGGGGTCTCAAAAATATTAATCAGACCAGTTGAACTTTAGCCCAGTCTTGCCAGCAAAATATTATTACATGTTATTATTATTATTGCACAGATATCGTAACAAAAAATGATAGAGTGAGAGAAAAAATTACAGAGGTAAAGAACAAATATGGTGAAAATTATAAAATAAAGAGGCAAATGAAAAATGATAGAGGGAAAATTTGAAAGATAAAATTGAAATAGTGGCAGAGGGAAAGAAAATTATAGAGAGAAAGAAAAAATACAGAGGGGGAAGAAAAAATTGTAGAGAGAAAAATAAAAGAAAATCATAACAATATGAAATAGAGAGACAAATAAAAAATAACTGAGAAAAAAACTGTAGAGAGGAAGAAAAGTACAGAGAGAAAAGGAAAAAAATTATAAAATTTTTAAAATAGAGAGATAAAAAGTGATGGAAGGAAAGAATTATAGAGAGAAAGAAACAATGACAGAGAGAAATAAAAAATTTGTAGAAATAAAGTAAAAATACAGAGGTAAAGAAAAAAATACAAAGATGAAGAAAAAATTATAGAGAGAAAAGAAAAAAAAATATAAAAATTTTAAACTAGAGAGACGAAGAAAAAAGGATAGAGAAAAAAACGATAAAGGAAGACAAACAATGGTAGAGGGATAGAAAAAAATTGAAAAAATGATGGACAAGAAAAAAGTAAAAAAATTGTAGAGAGAAAGAAACACAGATGGAAAGAAAAAAATTATAGAGAGAAAGAAATAATTAAAGAAAGAAAAGTTTTAAGGGGTTAGAAAGTTAGTTTTAAAGGAAAAGAAAAAATGACAGAGGATAAGAAAAAAAATGATAGAGAGAAAGAAAATTAATGGCCGTAAGAAAAAATTATTTATGCAAGGAAATAAAAAAATAATTTTTATTTCACTGAACTTAATTTCTAAAGAAATAAGGTTTTGAATGCTCTCTAAAAGGAATTAGAAAACGAAACATATTTTAAATAAAGATGTTTTCACTCTGCCTCTCTACTATTTTAATTTCCCTCTGTCATTTTCTTTTTAAAATTTTTTTTCTCTCTGTGGATAACTTTTTCTTAAGCCCTTTAATTATTTTTTCTCCACTTGTTCCAACAGTTAGCTTTGTTAATGTACTGTCGCTCAAAAAAGTATCCGAACACCATGGTTGATTACAGAAGTCAGAAAAAATTTCTAGCAACGATTCATTTTAGAAATCAGTGATCTGGCAACCTTCGTGTCACGTGACACGAAGGTTGCCAGATCACTAATTTCTAAAAAAATCGTTGCCAGATATTTTTTTCTGACTTCTGTAATCAACCATGTTGTTCGGATACTTTTTTGAGTGACTGTAGGTGGTCATATTATTTTGATACTAGATCGTGTGGGCTCACTTACGGAAATATTGAGCGTGTGCAGTTACCGTTCACAGCAAACTGGAGAGTGTGCAGTAACTGCACACGCTCAATATTACTTGTATAATAATATTAATATCAATCTCAATATAAATAAAAATTAAATATAATAATATTTAATTTATAATTAAGAAATTATATTTATATTAATTAAATATAATAATATTTAAATAATAATTTTCATAATAATAAAATATAATAATATTAATATCAATCTCAATATAAAAATCTCAATATTAATAAAAAATATCTGGAGCGTGTACACGCTCCAGATATTTTTTCTGAATTCTGTAATCACGTGACACGAAGGTTGCCAGACCACTAATTTCTAAAAAAAACGTTGCCAGATATTTTTTCTGAATTTTGTAATCAACCCTAGTGTTCGGATACTTTTTTGAGCGACTGTACTCTGACATATTCCTCCGTTAAGATAAAGATTTCAAAGTGAAAGGGATAACTAAAATAATTTTCGGTATGTTCCTAGAAAAACGGGTATAAAGAAAGTAGCTTCATTATTTAACAAAAGAAACCTAAAAATCTTTTCAATAATAATGAATAAAATAAACACATAAAATAAGTAAATTTGTGTATATAATAACGCGTCGCTAAAAGCAATCTAAACTTAGAAGCCTAACCGTCGTATCCAATTTCTTAACTTTCGAGCTGAAGAGTTTAGAATAGAGTTTGGAACGAAAG
Source organism: Ryuthela nishihirai (assembly GCA_038380435.1). Classification (NCBI taxonomy): domain Eukaryota; kingdom Metazoa; phylum Arthropoda; class Arachnida; order Araneae; family Heptathelidae; genus Ryuthela; species Ryuthela nishihirai. The sequence goes on from JAWZYU010000013.1 coordinate 22,073,830, forward strand.
AGATAAAAGATTTTGTAACAATAATCTAAAGCAACACCAAGCTCCAATTCTGCAAAACTATTTCCTTTCTGTTTTACGTCACAATGTAATCGCACTTTCATTTACAACAATGACTCAGGGAGAGGATTGCGAAATATCGTTCATGGAAGAAAATCGTTAATAATCATTTCTATGAAGTATTAAATGAGCTTAATTCGAAGTCAGAAAAACAGAAGGAGAAGCAAAACAATAGAGTTAATTGTTCTCTTTAGTAAATTGTGTTAACTGATTGTTTGGTAATGATTTATTTTTAATTACGCAAAAGAAGAATGGAATGATAATATATACGATGGAAATAATAATATATAAAAATGGAGAATAAATAATCATTCATTTGAGTCGGAAATTTTGCATTGGCAAAAAAGAATTTCAAAAGAATTATATACAATCGCTCAAAAAAATATCCGAACACTATCGTTGATTACAGAATTCAATAAAATTATCTGGCAACGATTTTTTTTAGAAATTAGTGATCTGGCAACCTTCGTGTCACGTGACACGAAGGTTGCCAGATCACTAATTTCTAAAAAAATCGTTGCCAGAAATTTTTTCTGAATTCTGTAATCCACCATAGTGTTCGGATACTTTTTTGAGCGACTGTACTTATTATGAATATATGGTAAATATTGCCTTGGTTGGGACTCGAATCTAGGAACTGCAAATTACTACCCAACCCCGCCCCATATGAAGCACAGTTAAACATTCCAACTTCGAAAACAAAAATATATCTTCTAATGCTGAACGAATATTGCTGAAATTCGAGATCTAACTTCAGTATCATTCTAATAAAAAGTTAACTCTTGAAGATATTAAATTTCTAATTTAGCTGAGCGATTATTTGATAGGGATCTGTATAGCTTTCACGAAACGTCTTTGATCATCACCATGAAGACCTGAAACTGATCCACTGTTTACGAGAGAGTTCCTCGTGCATAGAAGTTTGACCTGCAGCTGTTTCTCCCCAGCAGAAATCACACAGTTGGTGTCACGGATGAAAACTATATTTCACCAGTGAAATATACTGCCATAAACAACTCGGGGATGTCGCTTAGTGCTAGGGGTGGCTCAGTGGGTAGCGTGCCAGGCTCGTAATATGTAGTTCCCAGGTTCGAGTCCCAACTGGGTCAGCGTTGAGATTTATGTCCGCAAATTTCCCCACCCTGCCCACGGTCAGTAGGGAACACCGATGGGCTTGGAAAGGCCGCCGTCCGTCGGATGGGACGTTAGGCCGTGGCCCCGTGTGCGGGAGAGCCATACCCTGTGCACGTTAAAGAACACGCTGGATGGCCTTGACGACAGGCTAACATCTGTCTCCCAACAGCCGTTCCAGTGGGTCCCCAACCTTCTCTGAACCTTCGGGGTCCTTGTGACCTGGCCAATTTAACCCATTGTGTGCAAAAAAGTGCCGCTCAGAAGTAAAACAACCCAAAGCTCAGTGCTAGAGCGTTCGCTTCGCATGTGAAAGGTCCTGGGTTTAAATCCCGGCATCTCCAGAAAGCTTTGTTTTTTTTATCTTAGAGTAGAAAGGGGAAATAATTTTTTTTTAATTTAATAAAATTCGGCATAAGCAACCTTAGCAATACGAAAGCTTTTATACGTGTTTGATTACTATTTTTCCCTAAAATTTTCAACATAGTTACGTTTATTTTATATATTCTTTGCCTAATTTTTTTCACTCTATTGCTTCTTCAATTTATTTTTATTTTATTTCCCCTTTAATTTATTTACACGCTATTGTCTTTTTAATTCACCTTTACTCAATTGCCTATTTAATTTTTCACCCTGATTCTCTTATTTTATTTTTACTAAATTTTTATTTAATATATTATAGTTCGAGTGTCTCTTTAATTAAATTTTTAATCTATTGTCTCATTAATTTTTTTAATCTATTTCTCTTTAATTTATTTTTACTTTATAGTCTATATAGTTTAGTTTACTCTATTTTTCTTTAACTGATTTTTACTTCGTAGTCTTTATAAATTATTCTCATTCCATTTCTTTTTAATTGATTTTTACTTTATTATCTTTCAATTTAATTTTTCTCCACTAACTTTTTAAATTATTTTTCCTCTCTTTCTTTTCGATTTATTTTTATTCTATTTATATGTAACTAATTTTATTCTGCTTTTTTTTAAATTTATTTTTACTCTATTTTCTATTTTTTTTACTCTTTACTCTACAGTATAGTCTCTATAATTACTTTTCTCTCTCTCTATTGTCTTTTTAAATAATTTTTCTTATTGTGCCTTAATTGAATGTTAATGAATTATTTCCATTAACATTATTATCATTAACTATTATTGTTAATGAATTATTTTCATTAGCATTTCTTACGAAACTCCTGGGTTCAAATCCTAACATGTACAGCAAATGTTCTAAATTTTATTTTCTCATATGGGGTAGGAAAATATTTGAATGTTTATGAATTATTTTCTGACTTACAGGATTATGACTCCAATATAAAACGACTGCAGTGGGGATGTAGCTCAGTGGTAGAGTGTCCGCTTCGCATGCGGAATGTCCTGGGTTCAAATCCCAGCATCTCCAATAAATTTTATTTTCTCATATGGGGTAGGACAACAATTAAATAATTATTTTCTGACTTACAGGATTATGACTCCAATATAAAACGACTGCAGTGGGGGATGTAGTTCAGTGGTAGAGTGTCCGCTTCGCATGCGGAATGTCCTGGGTTCAAATCCCAGTATCTCCAATAAATTTTATTTTCTCATATGGGGTAGGACAACAATTAAATAATTATTTTCTGACTTACAGGATTATGACTCCAATATAAAACGACTGCAGTGTGGGATTTAGTTCAGTGGTAGAGTGTCCGCTTCGCATGCGGAATGTCCTGGGTTCAAATCCCAGTATCTCCAATAAATTTTATTTTCTCATATGGGGTAGGACAACAATTAAACAATTATTTTCTGACTTACAGGATTATGACTCCAATATAAAACGACTGCAGTGTGGGATGTAGCTCAGTGGTAGAGTGTCCGCTTCGCATGCGGAATATCCTGGGTTCAAATCCCAGCATCTCCAATAAATTTTATTTTCTCATATGGGGTAGGACAACAATTAAATAATTATTTTCTGACTTACAGGATTATGACTCCAATATAAACGACTGCAGTGGGGGATGTAGTTCAGTGGTAGAGTGTCCGCTTCGCATGCGGAATGTCGTGGGTTCAAATCCCAGTATCTCCAATAAATTTTATTTTCTCATATGGCGTAGGACAACAATTAAATAATTATTTTCTGACTTACAGGATTATGACTCCAATATAAAACGACTGCAGTGGGGGATGTAGTTCAGTGGTAGAGTGTCCGCTTCGCATGCGGAATGTCCTGGGTTCAAATCCCAGCATCTCCAATAAATTTTATTTTCTCATATGGGGTAGGACAACAATTAAATAATTATTTTCTGACTTACAGGATTATGACTCCAATATAAAACGACTGCAGTGGGGGATGTAGTTCAGTGGTAGAGTGTCCGCTTCGCATGCGGAATGTCCTGGGTTCAAATCCCAGCATCTCCAATAAATTTTATTTTCTCATATGGGGTAGGACAACAATTAAACAATTATTTTCTGACTTACAGGATTATGACTCCAATATAAAACGACTGCAGTGGAAGATGTAGTTCAGTGGTAGAGTGTCCACTTCGCATGCGGAATGTCCTGGGTTCAAATCCCAGCATCTCCAATAAATTTTATTTTCTCATATGGGGTAGGACAACAATTAAATAATTATTTTCTGACTTACAGGATTATGACTCCAATATAAAACGACTGCGGTGGAAGATGTAGTTCAGTGGTAGAGTGTCTGTTTCGCATGCGGAATGTCCTGGGTTCAAATCCCAGCATCTCCAATAAATTTTATTTTCTCTTATGGGGTAGGACAATAATTATTTTCTGACTTACAGGATTATGACTCCAATATAAAACGACTGCAGTGGGGGATGTAGCTCAGTGGTAGAGTGTCCGCTTCGCATGCGGAATGTCCTGGGTTCAAATCCCAGTATCTCCAATAAATTTTATTTTCTCATATGGGGTAGGACAACAATTAAATAATTATTTTCTGACTTACAGGATTATGACTCCAATATAAAACGACTGCAGTGGGGGATGTAGTTCAGTGGTAGAGTGTCCGCTTCGCATGCGGAATGTCCTGGGTTCAAATCCCAGCATCTCCAATAAATTTTATTTTCTCATATGGGGTAGGACAACAGTTAAATAATTATTTTCTGACTTACGGGATTATGACTCCAATATAAAACGACTGCAGTGGGGGATGTAGTTCAGTGGTAGAGTGTCCGCTTCGCATGCGGAATGTCCTGGGTTCAAATCCCAGCATCTACAATAAATTTTATTTTCTCATATGGGGTAGGACAACAATTAAATAATTATTTTCTGACTTACAGGATTATGACTCCAATATAAAACGACTGCAGTGGAAGATGTAGTTCAGTGGTAGAGTGTCCGCTTCGCATGCGGAATGTCCTGGGTTCAAATCCCAGCATCTCCAATAAATTTTATTTTCTCATATGGGGTAGGACAACAATTAAATAATTATTTTCTGACTTACAGGATTATGACTCCAATATAAAACGACTGCAGTGGGGGATGTAGTTCAGTGGTAGAGTGTCCGCTTCGCATGCGGAATGTCCTGGGTTCAAATCCCAGCATCTCCAATAAATTTTATTTTCTCATATGGGGTAGGACAACAATTAAATAATTATTTTCTGACTTAGAGGATTATGACTTCAATACAAAACGACTGTAGTGAAGGATGTAGCTCAGTGGTAGAGTGTCCGCTTCGCATGCGGAATGTCCTGGGTTCAAATCCCAGCATCTCCAATAAATTTTATTTTCTCATATGGGGAAGGACAACAATTGAATATTTATGAATTATTTTCTGACTTAGAGGATTATGACTTCATTGGAAGGCTACTGCAGTGGGGATGTAGCTCAGTGGTAGAGTGTTCGCTTCGCATGCGGAATGTCCTGGGTTCAAATCCCAGCATCTCCAATAAATTTTATTTTCTCATATGGGGTAGGACAACAATTAAATAATTATATTCTGACTTACAGGATTATGACTCCAATATAAAACGACTGCAGTGGGGGATGTAGTTCAGTGGTAGAGTGTCCGCTTCGCATGCGGAATGTCCTGGGTTCAAATCCCAGCATCTCCAATAAATTTTATTTTCTCATATGGGGTAGGACAACAATTAAATAATTATTTTCTGACTTACAGGATTATGACTCCAATATAAAACGACTGCAGTGGGGGATGTAGTTCAGTGGTAGAGTGTCCGCTTCGCATGCGGAATGTCCTGGGTTCAAATCCCAGCATCTCCAATAAATTTTATTTTCTCATATGGGGTAGGACAACAATTAAATAATTATTTTCTGACTTAGAGGATTATGACTTCAATACAAAACGACTGTAGTGAAGGATGTAGCTCAGTGGTAGAGTGTCCGCTTCGCATGCGGAATGTCCTGGGTTCAAATCCCAGCATCTCCAATAAATTTTATTTTCTCATATGGGGTAGGACAACAATTGAATATTTATGAATTATTTTCTGACTTAGAGGATTATGACTTCATTGGAAGGCTACTGCAGTGGGGATGTAGCTCAGTGGTAGAGTGTTCGCTTCGCATGCGGAATGTCCTGGGTTCAAATCCCAGCATCTCCAATAAATTTTATTTTCTCATATGGGGTAGGACAACAATTAAATAATTATATTCTGACTTACAGGATTATGACTCCAATATAAAACGACTGCAGTGGGGGATGTAGTTCAGTGGTAGAGTGTCCGCTTCGCATGCGGAATGTCCTGGGTTCAAATCCCAGCATCTCCAATAAATTTTATTTTCTCATATGGGGTAGGACAACAATTAAATAATTATATTCTGACTTACAGGATTATGACTCCAATATAAAACGACTGCAGTGGGGGATGTAGTTCAGTGGTAGAGTGTCCGCTTCGCATGCGGAATGTCCTGGTTCAAATCCCAGGATCTTTAACAAGTTTTATTTCTCTCATATGGGGTAGGACAACAATTAAATAATTATTTTCCGACTTAGATGATTATGACTTCAATACAAAACGACTGTAGTGAAGGATGTAGCTCAGTGGTAGAGTGTCCGCTTCGCATGCGGAATGTCCTGGGTTCAAATCCCAGCATCTCCAATAAATTTTATTTTCTCATATGGGGTAGGACAACAATTGAATATTTATGAATTATTTTCTGACTTAGAGGATTTTGACTTCATTGGAAGGCTACTGCAGTGGGGATGTAGCTCAGTGGTAGAGTGTCCGCTTCGCATGCGGAATGTCCTGGGTTCAAATCCCAGCATCTCCAATAAATTTTATTTTCTCATATGGGGTAGGACAACAATTAAATAATTATTTTCTGACTTACAGGATTATGACTCCAATATAAAACGACTACAGTGTGGGATGTAGCTCAGTGGTAGAGTGTCCGCTTCGCATGCGGAATGACCTGGGTTCAAATCCCAGCCTCTCCGATAAATTTTACTTTCTCATATGAGGTAGGACAACAATTAAATAATTATTTTCTGACTTACAGGATTATGACTCCAATATAAAACGACTACAGTGTGGGATGTAGCTCAGTGGTAAAGTGTCCGCTTTGCATGCGGAATGTCCTAGGTTCAAATCCCAGTATCTCCGATAAATTTTATTTTCTCGTATGGGGTAGGACAACAATTAAATAATTATTTTCTGACTTACAGGATTATGACTCCAATATAAAACGACTGCAGTGGGGGATGTAGTTCAGTGGTAGAGTGTCCGCTTCGCATGCGGAATGTCCTGGGTTCAAATCCCAGCATCTCCAATGAATTTTATTTTCTCATATGGGGTAGGACAACAATTAAATAATTATTTTCTGACTTACAGGATTATGACTCCATTATAAAACGACTCCGTGGGGGATGTAGTTCAGTGGTAGAGTGTCCGCTTCGCATGCGGAATGTCCTGGGTTCAAATCCCAGCATCTCCAATAAATTTTATTTTCTCATATGGGGTAGGACAACAATTAAATAATTATTTTCTGACTTACAGGATTATGACTCCAATATAAAACGACTGCAGTGGGGGATGTAGTTCAGTGGTAGAGTGTCTGCTTCGCATGCGGAATGTCCTGGGTTCAAATCCCAGCATCTCCAATAAATTTTATTTTCTCATATGGGGTAGGACAATAATTATTTTCTGACTTACAGGATTATGACTCCATTATAAAACGACTCCGTGGGGGATGTAGTTCAGTGGTAGAGTGTCCGCTTCGCATGCGGAATGTCCTGGGTTCAAATCCCAGCATCTCCGATAAATTTTATTTTCTCGTATGGGGTAGGACAACAATTGAATAATTATTTTCTGACTTACAGGATTATGACTCCAATATAAAACGACTACAGTGGGGGATGTAGTTCAGTGGTAGAGTGTCTGCTTCGCATGCGGAATGTCCTGGGTTCAAATCCCAGCATCTCCAATAAATTTTATTTTCTCGTATGGGGTAGGACAACAATTAAATAATTATTTTCTGACTTACAGGATTATGACTCCAATATAAAACGACTGCAGTGGGGGATGTAGCTCAGTGGTAGAGTGTCCGCTTCGCATGCGGAATGTCCTGGTTCAAATCCCAGCATCATTAACAAGTTTTATTTCTCTCATATGGGGTAGGACAACAATTAAATAATTATTTTCTGACTTAGAGGATTATGACTTCAATACAAAACGACTGTAGTGAAGGATGTAGCTCAGTGGTAGAGTGTCCGCTTCGCATGCGGAATGTCCTGGGTTCAAATCCCAGCATCTCCAATAAATTTTATTTTCTCCTATGGGGTAGGACAACAATTAAATAATTATATTCTGACTTACAGGATTATGACTCCAATATAAAACGACTGCAGTGGGGGATGTAGTTCAGTGGTAGAGTGTCCGCTTCGCATGCGGAATGTCCTGGTTCAAATCCCAGGATCTTTAACAAGTTTTATTTCTCTCATATGGGGTAGGACAACAATTAAATAATTATTTTCTGACTTAGAGGATTATGACTTCATTGGAAGGCTACTGCAGTGGGGATGTAGCTCAGTGGTAGAGTGTCCGCTTCGCATGCGGAATGTCCTGGGTTCAAATCCCAGCATCTCCGATAAATTTTATTTTCTCGTATGGGGTAGGACAACAATTAAATAATTATTTTCTGACTTACAGGATTATGACTCCAATATAAAACGACTGCAGTGGGGGATGTAGTTCAGTGGTAGAGTGTCCGCTTCGCATGCGGAATGTCCTGGGTTCAAATCCCAGCATCTCCAATAAATTTTATTTTCTCATATGGGGTAGGACAACAGTTAAATAATTATTTTCTGACTTACGGGATTATGACTCCAATATAAAACGACTGCAGTGGGGGATGTAGTTCAGTGGTAGAGTGTCCGCTTCGCATGCGGAATGTACTGGGTTCAAATCCCAGCATCTCCAATAAATTTTATTTTCTCATATGGGGTAGGACAACAATTAAATAATTATTTTCTGACTTACAGGATTATGACTCCAATATAAAACGACTGCAGTGGAAGATGTAGTTCAGTGGTAGAGTGTCCGCTTCGCATGCGGAATGTCCTGGGTTCAAATCCCAGCATCTCCAATAAATTTTATTTTCTCATATGGGGTAGGACAACAATTAAATAATTATTTTCTGACTTACAGGATTATGACTCCAATATAAAACGACGGCAGTGGGGGATGTAGTTCAGTGGTAGAGTGTCCGCTTCGCATGCGGAATGTCCTGGGTTCAAATCCCAGTATCTCCAATAAATTTTATTTTCTCATATGGCGTAGGACAACAATTAAATAATTATTTTCTGACTTACAGGATTATGACTCCAATATAAAACGACTGCAGTGGGGGATGTAGTTCAGTGGTAGAGTGTCCGCTTCGCATGCGGAATGTCCTGGGTTCAAATCCCAGCATCTCCAATAAATTTTATTTTCTCAAATGAGGTAGGACAACAATTAAAAAATTATTTTCTGACTTACAGGATTATGACTCCATTATAAAACGACTGCAGTGGGGGATGTAGTTCAGTGGTAGAGTGTCCGCTTCGCATGCGGAATGTCCTGGGTTCAAATCCCAGTATCTCCAATAAATTTTATTTTCTCATATGGGGTAGGACAACAATTAAATAATTATTTTCTGACTTACAGGATTATGACTCCAATATAAAACAACTGCAGTGGGGGATGTAACTCAGTGGTAGAGTGTCCGCTTCGCATGCGGAATGTCCTGGGTTCAAATCCCAGCATCTCCAATAAATTTTATTTTCTCATATGGGGTAGGACAACAATTAAATAATTATTTTCTGACTTACAGGATTATGACTCCAATATAAAAGGACTGCAGGGGGGGATGTAGCTCAGTGGTAAAGTGTCCGCTTTGCATGCGGAATGTCCTAGGTTCAAATCCCAGTATCTCCGATAAATTTTATTTTCTCTTATGGGGTAGGACAACAATTAAATAATTATTTTCTGACTTACAGGATTATGACTCCAATATAAAACGACTGCAGTGGGGGATGTAGTTCAGTGGTAGAGTGTCCGCTTCGCATGCGGAATGTCCTGGGTTCAAATCCCAGCATCTCCAATGAATTTTATTTTCTCATATGGGGTAGGAAAACAATTAAATAATTATTTTCTGACTTACAGGATTATGACTCCATTATAAAACGACTCCGTGGGGGATGTAGTTCAGTGGTAGAGTGTCCGCTCCGCATGCGGAATGTCCTGGGTTCAAATCCCAGCATCTCCGATAAATTTTATTTTCTCGTATGGGGTAGGACAACAATTGAATAATTATTTTCTGACTTACAGGATTATGACTCCAATATAAAACGACTGCAGTGGGGGATGTAGTTCAGTGGTAGAGTGTCTGCTTTGCATGCGGAATGTCCTGGGTTCAAATCCCAGCATCTCCAATAAATTTTATTTTCTCATATGGGGTAGGACAATAATTATTTTCTGACTTACAGGATTATGACTCCAATATAAAACGACTGCAGTGGGGGATGTAGCTCAGTGGTAGAGTGTCCGCTTCGCATGCGGAATGTCCTGGGTTCAAATCCCAGCATCTCCAATAAATTTTATTTTCTCGTATGGGGTAGGACAACAATTAAATAATTATTTTCTGACTTACAGGATTATGACTCCAATATAAAACGACTGCAGTGGGGGATGTAGCTCAGTGGTAGAGTGTCCGCTTCGCATGCGGAATGTCCTGGTTCAAATCCCAGCATCATTAACAAGTTTTATTTCTCTCATATGGGGTAGGACAACAATTAAATAATTATTTTCTGACTTAGAGGATTATGACTTCAATACAAAACGACTGTAGTGAAGGATGTAGCTCAGTGGTAGAGTGTCCGCTTCGCATGCGGAATGTCCTGGGTTCAAATCCCAGCATCTCCAATAAATTTTATTTTCTCATATGGGGTAGGACAACAATTGAATATTTATGAATTATTTTCTGACTTAGAGGATTATGACTTCATTGGAAGGCTACTGCAGTGGGGATGTAGCTCAGTGGTAGAGTGTCCGCTTCGCATGCGGAATGTCCTGGGTTCAAATCCCAGCATCTCCAATAAATTTTATTTTCTCATATGGGGTAGGACAACAATTAAATAATTATATTCTGACTTACAGGATTATGACTCCAATATAAAACGACTGCAGTGGGGGATGTAGTTCAGTGGTAGAGTGTCCGCTTCGCATGCGGAATGTCCTGGTTCAAATCCCAGGATCTTTAACAAGTTTTATTTCTCTCATATGGGGTAGGACAACAATTAAATAATTATTTTCCGACTTAGATGATTATGACTTCAATACAAAACGACTGTAGTGAAGGATGTAGCTCAGTGGTAGAGTGTCTGCTTCGCATGCGGAATGTCCTGGGTTCAAATCCCAGCATCTCCAATAAATTTTATTTTCTCATATGGGGTAGGACAACAATTGAATATTTATGAATTATTTTCTGACTTAGAGGATTTTGACTTCATTGGAAGGCTACTGCAGTGGGGATGTAGCTCAGTGGTAGAGTGTCCGCTTCGCATGCGGAATGTCCTGGGTTCAAATCCCAGCATCTCCAATAAATTTTATTTTCTCATATGGGGTAGGACAACAATTAAATAATTATTTTCTGACTTACAGGATTATGACTCCAATATAAAACGACTGCAGTGTGGGATGTAGCTCAGTGGTAGAGTGTCCGCTTCGCATGCGGAATGACCTGGGTTCAAATCCCAGCCTCTCCGATAAATTTTACTTTCTCATATGAGGTAGGACAACAATTAAATATTATGAATTATTTTCTGACTTAGAGGATTATGACTCCAATATAAAACGACTGCAGTGGGTGATGTAGTTCAGTGGTAGAGTGTCCGCTTCGCATGCGGAATGTCCTGGTTCAAATCCCAGCATCTTTAACAAGTTTATTTCTCTCCTATGGGGTAGGACAACAATTAAATAATTATTTTCTGACTTAGAGGATTATGACTTCAATACAAAACGACTGTAGTGAAGGATGTAGCTCAGTGGTAGAGTGTCCGCTTCGCATGCGGAATGACCTGGGTTCAAATTACAGCATCTCCGATAAATTTTATTTTCTAATATGAGGTAGGACAACAATTAAATATTTATGAATTATTTTCTGACTTAGAGGATTATGACTCCAATATAAAACGACTGCAGTGGGGATGTAGTTCAGTGGTAGAGTGTCCGCTTCGCATGCGGAATGTCCTGGGTTCAAATCCCAGCATCTTTAATAAGTTTTATTTCTTTCATATGGGGTAGGACAACAATTAAATAACTATTTTCTGAGTTAGAGGATTATGACTCAAATATAAAACGACTGCAGTGTGGGATGTAGTTCAGTGGTAGAGTGTCCGCTTCGCATGCGGAATGTCCTGGGTTCAAATCCCAGTATCTCCAATAAATTTTATTTTCTCATATGGGGTAGGACAACAATTAAATAATTATTTTCTGACTTACAGGATTATGACTCCAATATAAAACGACTGCAGTGGGGGATGTAGTTCAGTGGTAGAGTGTCCGCTTCGCATGCGGAATGTCCTGGGTTCAAATCCCAGCATCTCCAATAAATTTTATTTTCTCATATGGGGTAGGACAACAGTTAAATAATTATTTTCTGACTTACGGGATTATGACTCCAATATAAAACGACTGCAGTGGGGGATGTAGTTCAGTGGTAGAGTGTCCGCTTCGCATGCGGAATGTCCTGGGTTCAAATCCCAGCATCTCCAATAAATTTTATTTTCTCATATGGGGTAGGACAACAATTAAATAATTATTTTCTGACTTACAGGATTATGACTCCAATATAAAACGACTGCAGTGGAAGATGTAGTTCAGTGGTAGAGTGTCCGCTTTGCATGCAGAATGTCCTGGGTCCAAATCCCAGCATCTCCAATAAATTTTATTTTCTCATATGGGGTAGGACAACAATTAAATAATTATTTTCTGACTTACAGGATTATGACTCCAATATAAAACGACTGCAGTGGGGGATGTAGTTCAGTGGTAGAGTGTCCGCTTCGCATGCGGAATGTCCTGGGTTCAAATCCCAGCATCTCCAATAAATTTTATTTTCTCATATGGGGTAGGACAACAATTAAATAATTATTTTCTGACTTACAGGATTATGACTCCAATATAAAACAACTGCAGTGGGGGATGTAGCTCAGTGGTAGAGTGTCCGCTTCGCATGCGGAATGTCCTGGGTTCAAATCCCAGCATCTCCAATAAATTTTATTTTCTCGTATGGGGTAGGACAACAATTAAATAATTATTTTCTGACTTACAGGATTATGACTCCAATATAAAACGACTGCAGTGGGGGATGTAGTTCAGTGGTAGAGTGTCCGCTTCGCATGCGGAATGTCCTGGGTTCAAATCCCAGCATCTCCAATGAATTTTATTTTCTCATATGGGGTAGGACAACAATTAAATAATTATTTTCTGACTTACAGGATTATGACTCCATTATAAAACGACTCCGTGGGGGATGTAGTTCAGTGGTAGAGTGTCCGCTTCGCATGCGGAATGTCCTGGGTTCAAATCCCAGCATCTCCGATAAATTTTATTTTCTCGTATGGGGTAGGACAACAATTGAATAATTATTTTCTGACTTACAGGATTATGACTCCAATATAAAACGACTGCAGTGGGGGATGTAGTTCAGTGGTAGAGTGTCTGCTTCGCATGCGGAATGTCCTGGGTTCAAATCCCAGCATCTCCAATAAATTTTATTTTCTCATATGGGGTAGGACAATAATTATTTTCTGACTTACAGGATTATGACTCCAATATAAAACGACTGAAGTGGGGGATGTAGCTCAGTGGTAGAGTGTCCGCTTCGCATGCGGAATGTCCTGGGTTCAAATCCCAGCATCTCCGATAAATTTTATTTTCTCGTATGGGGTAGGACAACAATTAAATAATTGTTTTCTGACTTACAGGATTATGACTCCAATATAAAACGACTACAGTGGGGGATGTAGTTCAGTGGTAGAGTGTCTGCTTCGCATGCGGAATGTCCTGGGTTCAAATCCCAGCATCTCCAATAAATTTTATTTTCTCGTATGGGGTAGGACAACAATTAAATAATTATTTTCTGACTTACAGGATTATGACTCCAATATAAAACGACTGCAGTGGGGGATGTAGCTCAGTGGTAGAGTGTCCGCTTCGCATACGGAATGTCCTGGTTCAAATCCCAGCATCATTAACAAGTTTTATTTCTCTCATATGGGATAGGTCAACAATTAAATAATTATTTTCTGACTTAGAGGATTATGACTTCAATACAAAACGACTGTAGTGAAGGATGTAGCTCAGTGGTAGAGTGTCCGCTTCGCATGCGGAATGTCCTGGGTTCAAATCCCAGCATCTCCAATAAATTTTATTTTCTCATATGGGGTAGGACAACAATTGAATATTTATGAATTATTTTCTGACTTAGAGGATTATGACTTCATTGGAAGGCTACTGCAGTGGGGATGTAGCTCAGTGGTAGAGTGTCTGCTTCGCATGCGGAATGTCCTGGGTTCAAATCCCAGGATCTTTAACAAGTTTTATTTCTCTCATATGGGGTAGGACAACAATTAAATAATTATTTTCTGACTTAGAGGATTATGACTTCATTGGAAGGCTACTGCAGTGGGGATGTAGCTCAGTGGTAGAGTGTCCGCTTCGCATGCGGAATGTCCTGGGTTCAAATCCCAGCATCTCCGATAAATTTTATTTTCTCGTATGGGGTAGGACAACAATTAAATAATTATTTTCTGACTTACAGGATTATGACTCCAATATAAAACGACTGCAGTGGGGGATGTAGTTCAGTGGTAGAGTGTCCGCTTCGCATGCGGAATGTCCTGGGTTCAAATCCCAGCATCTCCAATAAATTTTATTTTCTCATATGGGGTAGGACAACAGTTAAATAATTATTTTCTGACTTACGGGATTATGACTCCAATATAAAACGACTGCAGTGGGGGATGTAGTTCAGTGGTAGAGTGTCCGCTTCGCATGCGGAATGTCCTGGGTTCAAATCCCAGCATCTCCAATAAATTTTATTTTCTCATATGGGGTAGGACAACAATTAAATAATTATTTTCTGACTTACAGGATTATGACTCCAATATAAAACGACTGCAGTGGAAGATGTAGTTCAGTGGTAGAGTGTCCGCTTCGTATGCGGAATATCCTGGGTTAAAATCCCAGCATCTCCAATAAATTTTATTTTCTCATATGGGGTAGGACAACAATTAAATAATTATTTTCTGACTTACAGGATTATGACTCCAATATAAAACGACTGCAGTGGGGGATGTAGTTCAGTGGTAGAGTGTCCGCTTCGCATGCGGAATGTCCTGGGTTCAAATCCCAGTATCTCCAATAAATTTTATTTTCTCATATGGCGTAGGACAACAATTAAATAATTATTTTCTGACTTACAGGATTATGACTCCAATATAAAACGACTGCAGTGGGGGATGTAGTTCAGTGGTAGAGTGTCCGCTTCGCATGCGGAATGTCATGGGTTCAAATCCCAGCATCTCCAATAAATTTTATTTTCTCAAATGAGGTAGGACAACAATTAAAAAATTATTTTCTGACTTACAGGATTATGACTCCATTATAAAACGACTGCAGTGGGGGATGTAGTTCAGTGGTAGAATGTCCGCTTCGCATGCGGAATGTCCTGGGTTCAAATCCCAGTATCTCCAATAAATTTTATTTTCTCATATGGCGTAGGACAACAATTAAATAATTATTTTCTGACTTACAGGATTATGACTCCAATATAAAACGACTGCAGTGGGGGATGTAGTTCAGTGGTAGAGTGTCCGCTTCGCATGCGGAATGTCATGGGTTCAAATCCCAGCATCTCCAATAAATTTTATTTTCTCAAATGAGGTAGGACAACAATTAAAAAATTATTTTCTGACTTACAGGATTATGACTCCAATATAAAACAACTGCAGTGGGGGATGTAGCTCAGTGGTAGAGTGTCCGCTTCGCATGCGGAATGTCCTAGGTTCAAATCCCAGTATCTCCGATAAATTTTATTTTCTCGTATGGGGTAGGACAATAATTATTTTCTGACTTACAGGATTATGACTCCAATATAAAACGACTGAAGTGGGGGATGTAGCTCAGTTGTAGAGTGTCCGCTTCGCATGCGGAATGTCCTGGGTTCAAATCCCAGTATCTCCAATAAATTTTATTTTCTCATATGGGGTAGGACAACAATTAAATAATTATTTTCTGACTTACAGGATTATGACTCCAATATAAAACGACTGCAGTGTGGGATGTAGTTCAGTGGTAGAGTGTCCGCTTCGCATGCGGAATGTCCTGGGTTCAAATCCCAGCATCTCCAATAAATTTCATTTTCTCATATGGGGTAGGACAACAATTAAATAATTATTTTCTGACTTACAGGATTATGACTCCAATATAAAACGACTGCAGTGGGGGATGTAGTTCAGTGGTAGAGTGTCCGCTTCGCATGCGGAATGTCCTGGGTTCAAATCCCAGCATCTCCGATAAATTTTATTTTCTCGTATGGGGTAGGACAACAATTAAATAATTATTTTCTGACTTACAGGATTATGACTCCAATATAAAACAACTGCAGTGGGGGATGTAGCTCAGTGGTAGAGTGTCCGCTTCGCATGCGGAATGTCCTGGGTTCAAATCCCAGTATCTCCAATAAATTTTATTTTCTCATATGGGGTAGGACAACAATTAAATAATTATTTTCTGACTTACAGGATTATGACTCCAATATAAAACTACTGCAGTGGGGGATGTAGTTCAGTGGTAGAGTGTCCGCTTCGCATGCGGAATGTCCTGGGTTCAAATCCCAGCATCTCCGATAAATTTTATTTTCTCGTATGGGGTAGGACAACAATTGAATAATTATTTTCTGACTTACAGGATTATGACTCCAATATAAAACGACTGCAGTGGGGGATGTAGTTCAGTGGTAGAGTGTCTGCTTCGCATGCGGAATGTCCTGGGTTCAAATCCCAGCATCTCCAATAAATTTTATTTTCTCATATGGGGTAGGACAATAATTATTTTCTGACTTACAGGATTATGACTCCAATATAAAACGACTGCAGTGGGGGATGTAGCTCAGTGGTAGAGTGTCCGCTTCGCATGCGGAATGTCCTGGGTTCAAATCCCAGCATCTCCGATAAATTTTATTTTCTCGTATGGGGTAGGACAACAATTAAATAATTATTTTCTGAATTACAGGATTATGACTCCAATATAAAACGACTGCAGTGGGGGATGTAGTTCAGTGGTAGAGTGTCTGCTTCGCATTCGGAATGTCCTGGGTTCAAATCCCAGCATCTCCAATAAATTTTATTTTCTCGTATGGGGTAGGACAACAATTAAATAATTATTTTCTGACTTACAGGATTATGACTCCAATATAAAACGAGTGCAGTGGGGGATGTAGCTCAGTGGTAGAGTGTCCGCTTCGCATGCGGAATGTCCTGGTTCAAATCCCAGCATCATTAACAAGTTTTATTTCTCTCATATGGGGTAGGACAACAATTAAATAATTATTTTCCGACTTAGATGATTATGACTTCAATACAAAACGACTGTAGTGAAGGATGTAGCTCAGTGGTAGAGTGTCCGCTTCGCATGCGGAATGTCCTGGGTTCAAATCCCAGCATCTCCAATAAATTTTATTTTCTCATATGGGGTAGGACAACAATTGAATATTTATGAATTATTTTCTGACTTAGAGGATTTTGACTTCATTGGAAGGCTACTGCAGTGGGGATGTAGCTCAGTGGTAGAGTGTCCGCTTCGCATGCGGAATGTCCTGGGTTCAAATCCCAGCATCTCCAATAAATTTTATTTTCTCATATGGGGTAGGACAACAATTAAATAATTATTTTCTGACTTACAGGATTATGACTCCAATATAAAACGACTGCAGTGTGGGATGTAGCTCAGTGGTAGAGTGTCCGCTTCGCATGCGGAATGACCTGGGTTCAAATCCCAGCCTCTCCGATAAATTTTACTTTCTCATATGAGGTAGGACAACAATTAAATATTATGAATTATTTTCTGACTTAGAGGATTATGACTCCAATATAAAACGACTGCAGTGGGGGATGTAGCTCAGTGGTAGAGTGTCCGCTTCGCATGTGGAATGTCCTGGGTTCAAATCCCAGCATCTCCAATAAATTTTATTTTCTCATATGGGGTAGGACATCAATTAAATAATTATTTTCTGACTTACAGGTTTATGACTCCAATATAAAACGACTGCAGTGGGGGATGTAGTTCAGTGGTAGAGTGTCCGCTTCGCATGCGGAATGTCCTGGGTTCAAATCCCAGCATCTCCAATAAATTTTATTTTCTCATATGGGGTAGGACAACAATTAAATAATTATTTTCTGACTTACAGGATTATGACTCCAATATAAAACGACTGCAGTGGGGGATGTAGTTCAGTGGTAGAGTGTCCGCTTCGTATGCGGAATGTCCTGGTTCAAATCCCAGCATCTTTAACAAGTTTATTTCTCTCCTATGGGGTAGGACAACAATTAAATAATTATTTTCTGACTTAGAGGATTATGACTTCAATACAAAACGACTGTAGTGAAGGATGTAGCTCAGTGGTAGAGTGTCCGCTTCGCATGCGGAATGACCTGGGTTCAAATCCCAGCATCTCCGATAAATTTTATTTTCTCATATGAGGTAGGACAACAATTAAATATTTATGAATTATTTTCTGACTTAGAGGATTATGACTCCAATATAAAACGACTGCAGTGGGGATGTAGTTCAGGGGTAGAGTGTCCGCTTCGCATGCGGAATGTCCTGGGTTCAAATCCCAGCATCTTTAATAAGTTTTATTTCTTTTCATATGGGGTAGGACAACAATTAAATAACTATTTTCTGAGTTAGAGGATTATGACTCAAATATAAAACGACTGCAGTGGGGGATGTAGTTCAGTGGTAGAGTGTCCGCTTCGCATGCGGAATGTCCTGGGTTCAAATCCCAGCATCTCCAATAAATTTTATTTTCTCATATGGGGTAGGACAACAATTAAATAATTATTTTCTGACTTACAGGATTATGACTCCAATATAAAACGACTGCAGTGGGGGATGTAGCTCAGTGGTAGAGTGTCCGCTTCGCATGCGGAATGTCCTGGGTTCAAATTCCAGCATCTCCAATAAGTTTTATTTTCTCATATGGGGTAGGACAACAATTAAATAATTATTTTCTGACTTACAGGATTATGACTCTAATATAAAACGACTGCAGTGGGGGATGTAGTTCAGTGGTAGAGTGTCCGCTTCGCATGCGGAATGTCCTGGGTTCAAATCCCAGCATCTCCGATAAATTTTATTTTCTCGTATGGGGTAGGACAACAATTAAAAAATTATTTTCTGACTTACAGGATTATGACTCCAATATAAAACGACTGCAGTGGGGGATGTAGCTCAGTGGTAGAGTGTCCGCTTCGCATGCGGAATGTCCTGGGTTCAAATTCCAGCATCTCCAATAAGTTTTATTTTCTCATATGGGGTAGGACAACAATTAAATAATTATTTTCTGACTTACAGGATTATGACTCCAATATAAAACGACTGCAGTGGGGGATGTAGTTCAGTGGTAGAGTGTCCGCTTCGTATGCGGAATGTCCTGGTTCAAATCCCAGCATCTTTAACAAGTTTATTTCTCTCCTATGGGGTAGGACAACAATTAAATAATTATTTTCTGACTTAGAGGATTATGACTTCAATACAAAACGACTGTAGTGAAGGATGTAGCTCAGTGGTAGAGTGTCCGTTTCGCATGCGGAATGACCTGGGTTCAAATCCCAGCATCTCCGATAAATTTTATTTTCTCATATGAGGTAGGACAA
This sequence comes from Ryuthela nishihirai, assembly GCA_038380435.1. Classification (NCBI taxonomy): domain Eukaryota; kingdom Metazoa; phylum Arthropoda; class Arachnida; order Araneae; family Heptathelidae; genus Ryuthela; species Ryuthela nishihirai. The sequence goes on from JAWZYU010000013.1 coordinate 22,093,393, forward strand.
CAATTAAATATTTATGAATTATTTTCTGACTTAGAGGATTATGACTCCAATATAAAACGACTGCAGTGGGGATGTAGTTCAGTGGTAGAGTGTCCGCTTCGCATTCGGAATGTCCTGGGTTCAAATCCCAGCATCTTTAATAAGTTTTATTTCTCTCATATGGGGTAGGACAACAATTAAATATTTATTAATTATTTTCTGACTTAGAGGATTATGACTTCAATACAAAACGACTGCAGTGGGGGATGTATTTTAGTGGTAGAGTATCCACTTCGCATGCGGAATGTCCTGGGTTCAAATCCCCGCATCTCCAATAAATTATGTTTTCTCATATGGGGTAGGACAACAATTAAATATTTATGAATTATTTTCTGACTTAGAGGATTCTGACTTCATTACAAAACAATAGCAGCGGGGGATGTAGCTCAGTGGTAGAGTTTCCGCTTCGCATGCGGAATGTCCTGGTTCAAATCCCAGCATCTCCAATAAATTTTATTTCTCTCATATGGGGTAGGACAACAATTGAATGTCTATGATTATTTTCTGACGTAGAAGATTTTGACTTCGTTGTGAGATTGCTGCAGCGGGCGTTGACCTGGGGTCAAATCCCATCATCTCCACAGAAAATTCTAAAAAATATTTTTCTCAGATAGGGGGAGAGGATAATAATTAAATTTTTATGAATGATTTTCAGCCTTAGGAGATTATTCTTCATTTAAAAACTCGATGATGTTCTGTTGTAAGGCGTCCACTTCGCAGCCGAAAGTCCTAAGGTCAAATCCCAACATTTCCAAATGTCCTCTAATTTTTTTTTCTCATAGGTGGAAAAAGAAATGAAATATCAATTAATTGGTATTGGCAAGCAGCTACTTGAAGGATAATATGTGTTTGATTTTAGACTGAAGCCCAGGATTGTGGGGAGCCAATATATTGCATGGAACGAAAAATGACTCCAATATTAAAAGCTTCTGAAAAAAATTCATCGCCGACAGTGCGGGTATCGAACCCGCAACTCTCCTGAAGCTCCTGATTCATGCCAGAGCCCGCTCTGACATGAATCAGGAGCTTCAGAGGCTTTTAACTAACGTTTGAAATCTATCTCTACAGGTAACTGTGTATTTACTATGGATCAACTCGAATGTTGTTTGGGGATATAATTTCCTTCCCTGTTTCAGTATCCTTTAAAAATTTTACTTCTAAAATGTTCTTAATATTTTTTTATATTCCAGTCATTAACATTCTCAGAGTGTGAAATGATGTCCCATTAATCTACTCTCTCTTTCTTCGTAATCTGCAGTTCGAGTCCCAAATGTGCCAGTATTGATATTTCTCTCCACTAATCTCTCATCGTCCCCTCGGTGAGGAAGGGAACACCGATAGGCTTGAAAAGACAGCCGTCCGTTGGATGGGACGTTAAACCGTGGCTCCTTGTGCAGAGGTTGGGTTGTTTTACCTCTGTGCTGCACTTTTTTTGCACACCATGGACTAAATGGCCAAGTCACATGGACCCCGAAGGCTCAGAGAAGGTTGGGGGACAGATGGTAACCTCCATTCACACAGGGTATGGCTCTCTCGCACACGGAGCCACGGCTTAACGTCCCATCCAACGGACGGCGGTCTTTCCAAGCCCATCGGTGTCTCCTACTGACCGTGGACAGAGGCGGCGAATTTTGAGGAGATAAATCGCGACGCTGACCCTTCTGGGACTCGAACCTGAGAACTACAGATTACGAGACTGGCACGATACCGACTGAGCCACCCCTTGTGCTGGAGAACCATATCCTTTGCACATTAAAGAATATGCTGGATGGCCTTGAAGGGAGAGACCATCATTTGTCTTGTAACAGCCGTGTAATGGCCCCTTACTCTTTTCTGAGTCATAGGGGTCCTTGTGACTTGGCCACTAGTGTATTGTGCAGAGCATAAAAGAGTGGCTCATCAAGAAATTATAGCTTAAATCACCTGAACCCTGGATCCCAACGATGAATAGCGATTGCTTCCAGGAATGGGGATTTTAGGAGAGAGAGTAATGAGGCGCCATCTGGTGAACCATGCAAGTACTGCTCGTAAGTAGAAGATAAGAAAATGAAGCTTTCGAAGTCATCTATAATAAATTGTATTTTTTTTTCCACTCAGGGTCTGATGTTATGTTGTAAATCATGAGCCATGGTTATCACAAATTCAGAGGAAGAAAATTATAGAAATTTTTAACGGGATTCTATTAAAATTAAACCGGAAGATTTCTTTTCCACCAGCTATTCACTGAGTACCCTCCCCCAACCTTTTCTGAGCCCGAAGGGTTGTTGGGTTGTTTTACCTCTGAGCGGCACTTTTTTTCACACCATGGGCTAAATGGCCAGGTCACAAGGACCCCGAAGGCTCAGAGAAGGTTGGGGAAGGGGACCCACTGGAACAGCTGTTGGAAGACAGATGGTAGCCTCCCGTCAAGGCCATCCAGCGTGTTCTTTAACGTGCACAGGGTATGGCTCTCCCGCACCCGGGGCCACGGCTTAACGTCCCATCCGACGGACGGCGGCTTTCCAAGCCCATCGATGTCCCCTACTGACCGTGGGCAGGGCGGGGAATTTTGCGGAGATAAATCTCAACGCTGACCCAGCTGGGACTCGAACCTGGGAACTGCAGATTACGAGCCTGGCGCGCTACCGACTGAGCCACCCCCGCCCCGAGCCCGAAGGGTCTTTGTGACTTGCCCGTTTAGCCCATTGAGTACAAAAAGTGCGCTCAGGGGTAAAACAACCCAACTTAAATCTTATTCAACGATTTCTTAAACATTAAGCTTAGCAAACAGTTAACGATACAATTTGTTTAAAAGAATTAAGCCTAGTGTGTGCAAGCATCAAATTGTGCAAACATGTTGAACATTCAAATTTGTGCAAATATCTTGATACCTGACAATTTATGTAAACATTTTGACAAACAATAGACTTAGAAAAAGAACATTCAACATAGTCAACGAATACGTTATTATATCAGAGCAGCTTCGCGACCATATTACGACCCAACACGTCGTCCATGTATTGATATATCGTTAAAGAGGCTTTGGGCTAAGAAACGTGTCGTAAACAGAAGGACGTGACCACAAAGAGAGAAAATAAAAACCCAAGAAGATTCGTAACCTTGGAAGAGAACAACCACCTGTTCTATCTTTGTACAGTCGCTCAAAGAGTTGGGTTGTTTTATCTGAGCGGCACTTTTTTGCACACCATGGGCTAAATGGCCAGGTCACAAGGACCCCGAAGGCTCAGAGAAGGTTGGGGGAGGGGACCCACTGGAACAGCTGTTGGGAGACAGATGGTAGCCTCCCGTCAAGGCCCTCCAGCGTGTTCTTTAACGTGCACAGGGTATGGCTCTCCCGCACACGGGGCCACGGCTTAACGTCCCATCCGACGGACGGCGGCCTTTCCAAGCCCATCGGTGTCCCCTACTGACCGTGGGCAGGGCGGGGAATTTTGCGGAGATAAATCTCAACGCTGACCCAGTTGGGACTCGAACCTGGGAACTGCAGATTACGAGCCTGGCGCGCTACCGACTGAGCCACCCCCGCCCCCGCTCAAAGAGTATCCGAACACTACGGTTGATTACAGAATTCAGAAAAAATATCTGGCAACAATTTTTTTAGAAATGAGTGATCTGGCAATCTTCGTGTCACGTGATTACAGAATTCAGGAAAAATATCTGGAGCGTGTACAGCAACTGTACACGCTCCAGTTGCCGTTCACAGCAAACTGGAGCGTGTGCAGTTACTGCACACGCTCCAGTTTGCTGTGAACGGTAACTGCACACGCTCAATATTTCCGTGAGTGAGCCCACACGATCTAGTATCAAAATAATATGACCACCTACAGTCGCTCAAAAAAGTATCCGAACACTACGGTTGATTACAGAATTCAGAAAAAATATCTGGCAACGATTTTTTAGAAATTAGTGATCTGGCTTTTTAGAAATTAGTGATTTGAGAAATTAGTGATCTGATTAGTGATTCTTCGTGTGACACCCAGGTTGCTAGATAACTAATTTCTAAAAAAAATCGTTGCCAGATATATTTTCCGAATTCTGTAATCAACCATAGTGTTCGGATACTTTTTTGAGCGACTGTACTCCTCCTAAGATGAGGAGAAAGCATTCGCTATTTCGTCAAAATTATCTTAATACTGTAATCTGCTTAGTTGTTTCGGTTCTAAAATCGCATAGTTTTAATGGCAGAGAAAAGAGATTGCTTAGTGCACACGCTTTTTTATTTTTAATCATGTAAATGCACCTCGGAGCTGATTAAAATGAATGGGATTATTGCTTTCAAGGCGAATTTTGAATAGAATTTCACTGCTTAAAGACGTATGCAAATATTTAAGTGTAAGGTACATTGAAGTGTAGATTTATCAAAGCTGACGTCATGGCACGAACTGTGTCAAAATGTAGCTCACTATCATCACGACGAATAAACTATCGATTATTTATTGATCGAAGTAGGAGTCGCAGAATGCGTTTAGGGGGAAACTAGGTGCGGATATAATTGGTGGACGAACTTGCTGTGGTTTCGAAGTGCGAAAGACCATCAGGGTTGGATTGTTTTACCTCTGAGCGGACCGCACACCGTGGGCTAAATGGCTAGGTCACATGGACGCCGAAGGCTCAGAGAAGGTTGGGGGAGGGTTCCCACTGGAACAGCTGTTGGGAGACAGATGGTAGCCTCCCGTCAAGGCCATCCAGCGTGTTCTTTAACGTGCACAGGGTATGGCTCTCCCGCACACGGGGCCACGGCTTAACGTCCCTCCGACGGACGGCGGCCTTTCCAAGCCCATCGGTGTCCCCTACTGACCGTGGGCGGGGCGAGGAATTTTGCGGAGATAAATCTCAACGCTGACCCAGCTGGGACTCGAACCTGGGCCCTGAGCCCCCGGCCCTGAGAAACCACGAGAAATAAGAAAGGGGATGAATGGTAAAGAGGTGAAAAGAGGAGGAATACAGAGAGAATGGAGAAGATGGAAGATAGGAAAATGGAAGACATGGGGGAAAGGGGAACAGAGGAAAGAAGGACTGAAGAGGGAAGTCAGAAGAGAAGATTAAATGAAAAGGACGATGGAATAAAAAGAGGGAATAGATGCGGGAAGGGGAAAAAGAAGAGAAGATTAAATGAAAAGGACGTGGAATAAAGGAGGGAATAGATGCGGGAAGGGGAAAAAGAAGAACCAATAAAATGTTTGAGAAAACGAAGAGAAAGAAGAGATAGAAGGATGGAGTAGATCAAGAAGAACAGAACGGGGGAAATGTAAAAACAGAGAAAAAAAAGAACGAAAGTAAAAGAGAGTTGAAGAGAGGAAGTTATGGGGAGAGAAAGAGAGGAATGAAAGAAGGTGTTAAAAGGGTTAAAGGTATAAATGGAGAGGAGATTGGATAAAAAGAAGGAATTAAGTGAGAAGGGTAAGAAAGGACGGAATGAAAGGGATGGTGAAAAAGGAAGGGAGTAAAGGAGGAGAGGAACGAATATAAACGAACCGATTGGCGATGGAGTTTTAAGGTAGAGGGTCGCTTCACAGAGTGAATGTCCATCATCTGAAATTGAAAGAAATGAATACAAAATTCGTTCATTATTTGTAGCATTTAAAATCGATTTATTCCACAGTTTACAGATAAATAGTGGAGTTGTAAATGAGAAATGAATGCAAAATGTGAAAAGGGAAAAGAATTGAAGAAGAATGGAATTGGTAGGAAGTAAGTAGTAGTGAAGCGAGGAAGAGAGGAAAGAATAGAGGGGGAGAGGAACAATATTTGGGAAAGGGTGGAAGAGAGAAAGGAATAGAAAGAATGGTAAAAAAAGGAATATGATGTAAAAGCGAGGGTTGGGTTGTTTTACCTCTGAGCGGCACTTTTTTGCACACCATGGGCTAAATGGCCAGGTCACATGGACCCCGAAGGCTCAGAGAAGGTTGGGCGAGGGGACCCACTGGAACAGCTGTTGGGAGACAGATGGTAGCCTCTCGTCAAGGCCATCCAGCGTGTTCTTTAACGTGCACAGGGTATGGCTCTCCCGCACACGGGGCCAAGGCTTAATGTCCCATCCGGCGGACGGCGGCCTTTCCAAGCCCATCGGTGTCCCCTACTGACCGTGGGCAGGGCGGGTAGTTTTGTGGAGATAAATCTCAACGCTGACCCAGCTGGGACTCGAACCTGGGAACTACAGATTACGAGCCTGGCGCGCTACCGACTGAGCCACCCCCGCCCCTCATATATAAAAGAGAGGGATAAGAGATGGAAAGTGAAGGGATGTAATGATAAGGAATTACTTGAAGAGTGGGAAGACATCGACTGAAACTCTAAGAAAATAAGGGATGAAAATGTAGAAGAGTGGGAGTTGTAAGAGAAGAACGAATGGGAGAAGGGTAGAAGACTGTAACGATCGGCAGGAGCGTGATAGGGTGAGAGAAGAAAGTTTTTTTTATTAGTACATGTATGTATACCGTATATTTCCGCAGATAAGACGACCTTCAGATAAGACGACCTTCAGATAAGACGAGGTATAAATTTTCGTCCAAGTGTTATAGTTTTAGCATGCATCTGTCCCATAAGACGACCCCAAACTATCAACGGCCTATGAATTTAGTTTCGATCAGCGATCATCATCTGGATAATAATACAGTATAGCGTATACGGAATCATGTCCTATTCGCAAACATTCGCACTGATTCGGGCATTCGGGTAATTGGCATTTCGGTACCTTGACTATTCACAAAAACGTCGTATGGGCTATTCTATTTTGTGGACATACCCTACTCTGTACTAGTAAATAATTCCGATTTGTCCGTTTTTTCCTCAGTAGCTCAATAAACATAACTTTTAATATTTATTTTGTTTTAGTATTGTTTTACTATTACAATGTAATGCATTATTTACTATTACAATGTAATGTATTATCATATAGCGTATTTAAATAATATGATAGATTTTTCGAATAGTTGTAGCAATAATGGTTTACATTTATATAAATTTCAATCAAATTTTTTTTGTATCTGTCCTATAAGATGACCCGGATTTTGGGGGCCTTTTTTTATGATTCAACTATCGTCTTATCTGCGGAAATATACGGTATATATATATATATCTTCTTCTCTACGACCTCTATTTCTGGAATAGGGGCTGAACAGTCCAAACTTTTACTACTACTCCTTGTATTCCTTCATGTCCTCTACTCCCTCTATTCGATGCAGCAATGAAAAGAGAAAGGATTGGAAGAAGAGAAATGAATCTGGAATGAGATGAAGGGATAAATTCCTTAAGCAACAATATCGAAAAAACTAACACCAAATCTTTTAGAAACAGCAGAGCAGTTAACAAAGCAACTGCATTATTGTAGAACATTTCGAAGAAGATGTGATTATTCTAATTTAAAACTAAATTTCCTCAAATCTAGCTGTCCCTAAATCCATCGTTGATTATATCAGCTAATGAAGCCTTTTCTACTCCCTCATTTCACACTATTTATTAACAGATCTAATTAAGCTTAGGCAATTAAAGGCTGTGTTATATGTTGTCTGTGTCTTGTACAGCAAACAGAGAGGTTTACAACCATCATATTGCGTCTCCACACGATCACCATGGCAACGAGAGGTAGACAGAGTGAATAGGGGTTTGTAAAGTCACAGCTGATGCAAACATCCTCGACAGTGTCGCATCTTGTAAAAGAGAATATTGATCTAGCACAAGTCTTGTAAAATCTAATGAATCGGTATTTCGGTACAAACGCAAAAACAAAGATATCACTCATTATAATTAATGTCAATTAATAACTCTGAGGATAAAAAGTTGAATACCGTGAAATCTCGCTGATTCGAAGTGATATGATGCCAAATTCGGATAACATGAAATAAATACGAGTGACATATTTGGTTATTCAAACTTCAGTCACTTTATTAACTCTCAGTGGCAGTTTTAACATCGGTGACTGAATGATGTAAATATCATAATAAAAATAATACCTTTAGAAGCCAAATCAAACTGTAAAGATTGTTTCGAAAAACTGATGCAGTTTTGAAAGAGAACAAAATTTTTAAACGTCAACTTCACAAGATAAGGAGGAGAGAATGGAGGAGAGAACAAAGGTAAGCAGAAGAGAATGGAGAATAGAACTAAGATAAGGAGAAAAGAATCAAGGTAAGCAGAGAATGGAGAAGATAATTAAGGTAAGGAGGGAGGAATGAAAAGAGGATCAAGGTAAAGAGAGAATGGAGAAGAGAATTAAGGTAAGGGGGAGCGAATGTAGAAGAGAACAAAGGTAACGAGAGGTGAATGGAGAAGAGAACTATGGTAAGGAGGAGCGAATGAGAAAGAGAATCAGGTTAAGGAGGAGAGAATGTAGAAGAGAACCAAGGTAGGCAGGGAAAGGGGAATAGAACTAAAATATGGAAGATAGAATGGAGAATAGAACTACGTTAAGGGGAAGAGAATGGAGAAGAGACTCAAGGTATGGAGGAAAGAAGGAGAAAAGAATGGAGAACAGAACCAAATTAAAGAGGAGAAAATGGGGATGAGAACCAAGTTAAAGAGGACAGAATGGACAAGAGAGTCATTGTAAGGAGTCACTCACCACGCCAAGAAGAAAATTAAACTGATTAATTTGTAGCCTTAAAGGTGTCCTTGTTAAATCCTCTTCTTCAATACTCACCCTTAATTCGTTCCCATTCTCCACCCTTTCCCCCTCTGCTCTTTACTCTTTTCCATTTATTACTTCTATTATAACTTTGTAATTCTTTCTCTTCGACTAATTACCTTTCCTATCTTCCTCTCTTCCACTCTGTCATTCTATTTCTCCCTCTCTTCCATTTCTTCTTTCGCTTTGTTCATTTACTTTATTCCTTTCTTTTTTTCCCCACTCCCTTTAATACTTTTCTTCTTCCAATCCGGACCCTTCCATTTCTTTCTCACATCCATCATTCCCCCTTCATTTCTTCTTCACTTACAATCTCCTCTTCCATTGCTTCCTATCTTCCCCATTTCTCCTCCATTCTTTTCCCTCTTTCCTCTTCCTCTTTTGATTATTCGCTTTTATCTCTTTCCCCCTATTTCCAAAATTGATCCCCTTTTTCACCTGGGTTGTTTCATTCCTTGTACTTTTTGTTCACCCCCTCCATTCGTTTTCCTACACATAATTCCCTCCATTCTTCTACTGTTTACATTTCTTCCTCTACATCCTCTATTTCTCTTCTCCCTCTCTTTATCCTCTACCTCAATTCCTTCCTCTCCTCTACTCCCTCTCTTCATCTTCTCTCCTCCCATTATTCTTTCCTCTCCTCTACTCCCTCTCTTCATCTTCTCTCCTCCCACTATTCTTTCCTTTCCTCTACTCCCTCTCCTCATCTTCTCTCCTCCCACTATTCTTTCCTCTCCTCTACTCCCTCTCTTCATCTTCTCTCCTCCCACTATTCTTTCCTTTCCTCTACTCCCTCTCCTCATCTTCTCTCCTCCCACTATTCTTTCCTCTCCTCTACTCCCTCTCCTCATCTTCTCTCCTCCCACTATTCTTTCCTCTCCTCTACTCCCTCTCTTCATCTTCTCTCCTCCCATTATTCTTTCTTCTCCTCTACTCCCTCTCTTCATCTTCTCTCCTCCCACTATTCTTTCCTCTCCTCTACTCCCTCTCTTCATCTCTCTCCTCCCACTATTCTTTCCTTTCCTCTACTCCCTCTATTCCTTCCTCTTTCCACAATCTCTATCTACTTTTCTATTACTCTCTTCCTCTCTATTACTCTCTTCCCTTTCTTTCCACTGCGTTCAATTCTATATTTACAGTTTCCTTTTCCTTAGCACTTTTTTATGACTTTGCTCGTGACCAACATCTCTCCTGAAGTAGAGTGATTAACTTCAGATTCACGTGCGAAATCTCTCATTATTAGATCTCTTTATTAAAACACGAACAGTTGCGACGATGAAAGAGTTCATAACCGAAACATAAACAAAACAAGAATCTTCGTGAACATAATATTTTTCCTTTAATCAAGGAGAGTTTAAAAGAAGAATTTAGTCTCTTGGAGAAACACGAGCGACGGAGTAATTGCGACACGAGTCCCTTGTTCGTCTCAAAGAAGGGATGCTGTGATGGGATTAATTAATTATCTTAGGGGTGTTATTAAACACGCGAAGTAGGTTAACGATATGTCGATAATTCTTTTGTGTTTAAGGTTCTAGTAAAAGTTGTTTCTGACAGCTCGTAGGCTTTTAAGCGATAAACAAAAATATTTTCTGTTTAGTTAATTTGCCTACTTGTGCTGTCAAGAGAGGAATTTAATATAGTGGACCCCTCTTTACGAATTGGTTCAGCATACGATCAAGGCATTTTATGATTGGTTCAGTATATGATCAAATCACTTTGCGATTGGTTCAGTATACGTGTTGTAACCACCCCTGAGTATTTTGGAGGTGGCATGGTAGCTAAGCGTAAACTGGAAGGAGAGCTGTGTACCAATCCCTAGTGATGATGCACAGAACCGGCCAGGTCTAGCACCTAATGTCCGACCCCGCCTTCTCGTGGTGCAGGCCGTTAGTACCTTTCAAAAGAGATATTCTCTTTTGGAAGGGAACGGAAGAGGAGGGCTGCCAGTTCAGTATGGCCTGCTGATCTGGTCATCTATGGCCACTTTTTTCTTTTTTTTCAACCCTGCTGAGGAGTGGTCAACTTCACAGGGTCCTGGTGCTGACCATTTATACCTACTAGACTGGACTTGTTTATGGATTTGAGCTTGATTATGGATCCTGGACTTGCTGCACTGGTGGGCCTCTGTTGAGGGAGAATCTGCTGCTGTGTTTTCTGTTTGCTTCTGGGTTGCCAGTCCTAAGTGAACAGAGGCATGGGATACTTTATATCAGCTGGTGGATAATCATAATCAGAGGCCATCGCAGGTACCTGAACCTTACTTAGCTAGTTGGGCATCGTCAAGCCTAAAATGGAGTAATGTGTCTCAGGCAGGCCATATGGCTCTTGAAAAAGTCCACTTGAAAAGGTGGTGCCTGAAGTTCCTACCAGCATCGGTGACTTCAGCATTTAGCGGAGGAGGAACAGGTCTTTGCCCCGTGCCTGCGATCAGGGGGCTGTTTGATATTGTTGGCCCTACCAATATCAATAAACCAAATTTCTTTTAAAATCCTACTAATCATTTTCTCTCTGCAGAAACGTGGAACGTGAGGACATTACGTAGAGATTATTCTCTTGATGTCCTCATGCAGGAATTCCAGCGTTATAACCTAGATATTCTAGGCTTGCAAGAGACCAGATGGGCAGGTAAAGGTGAGATACTTAAAAATAACTTTAAATTTCTCTTTACAGGGAGGGAGGATGGAAAGCATCACCAAGGCGTGGGTCTGCTGCTCAGCAGACATGCTAGTGATGCTCTTCTAGGATATGAATGCATTAATGAAAGGTTTCTTACAGTAAAATTTCACACAAGCATTAAAGACTTGAATGTTATCTGCTGTTATGCCCCCATGAGGATGCCGATGAGGATGAGAAGGATAGGTTTTACGGACAACTTCGGGATATTTTGAATTCTTGTCAAGAAAGGAGATATTACCCTTGTTCTAGGTGACGCCAAAGTTGGTACTGACTCTGATCTTTGGGGAGGGGTGATAGGCCCTTTTGGTATTGGTAGCTGCAATGGCAATGGGCAACGTCTCCTACAGGTAAGTAAACTCAATGATTTCAGAATAACTAACACATATTACAAACACCGCGACATACATAAATACACTTGGGTACATACATAAATACACCTGATGGGCTGCATAGGAATATGATTGATTATATATTAATTAGCAGCAAATGGGCTAGTTTTGTTAGAAATACCAGGGCATATAGGGGAGCTGAATTTGGATCTGATCATTACCTTGTTAAAAGTGTCTTGCAACTTAAACTTAAAAAGTGTTGTGCTAAATTTAAAAATTTTACCTTTAATACTGAAGCTCTGAAAGACCCAGTTATAGCTAAAGCTTACCATGATAGGTTACTTAGTCATTATGACAGTCATGGTTTGCTTAATACTGAAGTTGAGGAAGAATTACCATTGAGGAAGAAGGGCCATTTTAAACAAGCTTTTTTGGAAACTAACAGTACTCTTTTAGGAAAAAAGGAGCAGAGGAAACAGAATTATTTAAGTGATAAGGCACTTGAGCTTATTTCACAAAGAAGGAACTGCAGAAATAGTCCTAATAGAAAGGATTACAGGGAACTTAATAAACGTGTAAAAGATCAGTTAGCTGCTGATAAGAAGCTTTGGCTTCATGGTTTGGATGACAAAGCTGAGGAAGCAGTTAGACAGCACAACAGCAGAGAGCTGTACCAGATAGTTAATGTTTGTGTGGTAGAAAACGGACAGGTATACAAGGATTGAAGGATAAACAAGGTAAGGTTATAGAAGGTGATGATTCTGTCATGGCTAGCTGGGCTGAGCATTTCAGTGATGTTCCAAACAATGTGGTTAGTTCTACTCCCATTGTTTGTAATGATGATAGATGCTTGGTGGCTTTAATGCTGGCCCTATAACACAATCTGAAGTTATTTTGGCTATTTCTAAACTTAAACTACAAAAATCCCCAGGGCTAGATGAAATTACTACAGAAATGCTCAGAACTGGGAATGTTTCAGTTACCACTTGGATGACTGAAATTTTGAATAACTTTTATGATAAAGGCGTGGCTCCTAAACATTTTACCAGAGCTATTATTGTCCCTATTTTCAAAAAAGGTGATCGCAGTTCTTGTGATAACTATAGGGGTATCAGCCTACTCTCTGTTCCAGGTAAAGTTCTTTCCATGATTGTGCTTAATAGAATTAAGGATCTGGTTGACAGGCAATTGCCTGATGAGCAATGTGGATTCAGAAGTGGTAGGAGATGTGTAGAGCAGATATTTTCACTTAGGCAGATTCTTGAGAAATGTTTATAGTTTCAGAAACCTTTGGTTGCTAGCTTTGTTGATTTCCAAAAGGCTTTCGACTCTGTTGATTGTCATAATTTGTGGTTGATTGTGAAATCATATGGTATACCAGACAAGTTAGTTAACATAATGAAAGCTCTCTATAATAACACTGAGTCGTGTGTGAGAGTTGGTAAATCTTGTAGCAGTTGGTTTAGCATTACTTCTGGTGTTCGACAAGGGTGTATTTTGTCTCCTTAGTAGTTTGCGCATCGCTCCAGAAGTTAGGTTCCTCCCCGCACGCCCCCTCCCCCCCCTACGCCAGTAGCCGATGTTCGAATGGGTTGACATTTATAACCGATTAAAAATTATTTATTAGCCTTCTCATTGTTGTGGGATTTTTAGCCCTATTCATTATAATGCGCAGCTGCAGATCTGATTGAAAGACCCAGGGAGAAAAAAATTTAATCCCCTGTGGCATTCGTTTGAACGGGTTGACATTTATGTCCGATTAAAAAATTATTTATTAGCCATCTCGTGGAAAGCCCTCTCTGGAGCCCGTGAGAAAAAATTAAGCCCCTCTGGCATGCGTTTGAAACAGCCGGTTGACATTTATGTCCGATTAAAAAATTATTTATTAGCCATCTCTGGCATTCAGCAGATCCATGAGAAAAAAAAATTAAGCCCCTCTGGCATTCGTTTGAAACAGCCGAACGGCTGACATCGCTTTTAAATCATCCTTCTCATTTGTGAGGGAAGAATGGCATTCATAAGAATAAAGGATTGGCCGTCGACTGAACTCGCTGGTGAGAAAAAAAATTAAGCCCCTCTGGCATTCGTTTGAACGGGTTGACATTTATCCCCGCTTAAAAATTGTTTATTAACCTAAAAAATTGTATCAGAATGTATTGTTATTGCAAGAGTGAGGTCCCCCCACCCACCCATCAGCTGACGTCGAACGGCTCACATCGCTTTTAGATTATCCTACTCATTTGTGAGGGAAGACTGACATTCATAAGAATAAAGGATCGGCCATTGACTGAACTCGCTGGTGAGAAAAAAATTAAGTTCCTCTGGCACTCGTTTGAAACAGCCGGTTGACATTTATGCCCGCTTAAAAATTATTTATTAGCCTTCTCATTTGTGAGGGAAGACTGACATTCATAAGAATAAAGGATTGACCACCGACTGAACTCGTTGGTGAGAAAAGTTTTTTTTTTAGCCGTACTCTGGCATTCATTAGAATGTGGGTCAGTAGAATATAGCTTCAGCCGACGACATTGTTAAAGTCTCCCAGCATCAAATCCTTTCAGGTATGCTATGAAAAAAAAATTACGCTTAGAGACGAAAAAGAGGTATTCTATGTCACGATCGACGAAACCTGGACGCTTCAGATGATGATTCATTCTTTCGTTTAGAGAGGTATTTGAAAAGCCTCCTAATAATGTGTCGTTAATATTTGGGACCACTCAAATCCTTTCAGATATGGGTTAGTCAATAACGGGTGCCCACAAGAAGCCGCTCGGTGACATTTATGAAGACTGAAAATAATTTGCGACTTTATGAAAGAATTCGAGATTAAATCGTCAAGAAGCGGGGATGAGACTATCAATAACGGCTTGGATAAAAAAAAAAAGAATCACGTCAGTTTTATTAGGATCTAAAAAATAGTTGTATCTTTTGACTACGAATGAAACCCTTTGTTAACAAGAATCTTTATGTCATAGCTTTAGGAGGCCCGAGCCGGGGCACACCGCGCTAGACTTCCTTGAAAGGGAAAGTGATAACTGAGGGCGACCCCTGGTGGCGCAGATGGCGAGGTCAGAGGGGTTTTCTGACTGCGAATAGCCGAACGTTATTCCTACGAAAAAAATTAAAACCTTTCACCAATTGATTCTTACATAACAGTATTGAGATGCATGAGATTATAGAAGAATGTAGTTACTTAAAAACTGTAGATAATTGTTAGCCAAACAGAGTATTTAATTTTGGTTTATGTTGAAGAGGAGCTCACAGTCACGTGTTTATATGAAGAAAATTTTTAGAATAACTGAAATGGCTTTTTAAACCTTTCATCAATTGATTTTTACCTAACAGTATCGGGATGCATAAGATTATAGAAGAATGTAGTTACTTAAAAACTGTAGATAATTGTGAGTCAGAGTAATTAAAGAAGTCACGCGTTCTAATAAAGAAAATTTTACAATAACTGAAATGGTCGATTTTTCCCGATCACTTCGCGAAAAGATTTTTCAAATGAGTAATACGCTAAGAGAACGGGCTACTAAAAATAAATATTATTATATCGAGGCAGCTGAGAAATTGGTACGCAATCAACGACAATTTTTGAAATATTTCAAGTAGCTCTAAATAAAATCGGCGTCAAAATGCTACACGCACCCGATTCATAATAATCATCTTTGATGAATATTTTGTCAACTATTAAGAAACTGTTGCGATCTTCCAAAATGGCAAGGTTGAAGGACTTTAAGAGTTGAAAACCCAGACACTATTCAACCAACACAAGACAGTAATGTGAAGGGATAAATAAGATTTCGGTCAACGTTAGATTATAATAGCATGAGTTGTCATGTAGAGAACTTTGCCCGAAATTGCGAATAAAGATTTTAATCAAATTGTCATTAGTTAATAAATAATTGTCACAAGGACCTGATAACGTCGTATAAAAGTTATCTGAACTAAAGGAGAAGAACACAGTTAGTATCACGAGACTGCATTAAAAAGGTTTATGCAAATATACACGGAATTGAGACTCTCTACGATTCCACACGGTCGTTTTCGCGTTAAATGCGAACTTGGTGAGGTTTTGAGACGACCTTCTAAATTTTAGAAATGGCCGATTTCCGTCTCTCGGCTTTAAATCCGTACGCTAAGAAATAATTTGTGGTCAGAAGATATTTTCTCGCTATAAGAAAACGAATGGAGTCACTTACGTGGCAGGATTTCTGATTTAAATACGAATAGGGTTCATTTAGGTCGGTTCGGATTTTAACTGTCAAGATATTCAGCAAAACTATGATTTAAATTACCTGTCTACACTAAAGCGCCTTCCCCTTGACACTATTTTGATATGTATCATCTTAATTATACCAACTGATTAAAAACTCTGTTGTACCTAAATACGCTGTAGAAAGAAAGAGTCGTTATTATTAATCTATGGTTCAATCATAGTAGTTTTAAATCGTCCTACGCTCATTGGTCAACGATTTTGATTAAAATACTGCTCTGTGTCTCGTGCGATCATCATTTTCGGCCAGCAATGGAAGCGAGGTGTCAAAATATGAGAGGACGAAAGAGCGATCCTATTTGGAAGGGTTTCAAGAAATACCCAAAGGGTAAGGGGTTTCGTGCCGTTTGCTTACAGTGTAACAAAGACATCATCGGTCTTGTACCACGCCTTAAAAGCCACCAATGTAAAGAAAAAGCTATAACATCTTGGCTAGACCAGCAAATCGCATCTGTGATGAACTCTTCCGAACCTGACAAAATCAGACGGTATCTCATCGTCATACAATCTCATCTAAAGGCCTTACGTGACCAAAGTTTCAACGTGAATGACTGAAAGACAATGTGACCCTACCTAAGAACTGCTTCGGACGTGAATCGTGTCGTTCCCGACTGTTTAACGTAAGAAAGATTCATGTAAGCGATGATGCTAAACTTTTTGTGGAAGATAATTCATGTCGGAACTTTCCTATGTGTACGAGCATTTGAATACGTACTCGCTAAATATTGATAGTGTGAAAATATTGTTACTAATAAAGGATTTTGTATATATGATTTCGTAGCGAACATCGATTTGTTGTATGTCTGATTATTTCTTAGCGCAGTTAAGTTTACAACGATCTAAAGGCTATGTGCTTTACAAACTCGTGAAACAAAGGGGGGTATGACTGATTGATATGTTAAATTCTGAAAATAAATACATGAAGATGAAATGCTTCAAACATTTGACCGACTTCAAATGAAAATACAAATTATTACACTCACCAATATCAGATTAATGAATGTTTTTTGCAAAATTATGGTGAAATTAGCCTCCAATGTGTAGAACCATCGTGTTAAATTGTGTTCCTTATGTCTCACAAATCGTATTAAAGAGAAATGTAGACACCGCAACTCATTTCTTAGAGCTAAATTTGTAATGTGTTACACATAACTGACTGATAATTTTAGCACTTGGTCACTTATGAAAGTATTTTCCTTCTCGAGTAGTTGGGAAGAAAATGGTTTCTTTCTGTAAGAAAGCTTTTTTTTTTTGGTGTAATTTTTCGAATAGTTACTTAACAATTGTTATTTCTAAAAAGCGAACTATCACAAATTATGTAAACGACATCAAAAGATATTTATTGCACGAAGTAAAATGGAATTATTTACAGCACTTTAGCCAAAAAGAGAACGTTCGTTTTTTTTTTTACGGAGGACATTGGTCGAAGACAGAGAGCCATTTAAGCAGATACGTTTAGAACATCGCCAACGATTGAATTTTGGTCCCACGAAAGGTACCAAATCCGTTAGTCAACGATTAAATGCTGTTCTGATGTATGAGCAAGCGTTAAAGAATATTTCACACTTTGAACAGAACACAACTTTGCAGTCGTGGTTCTTTTTTCGGAAATATAACTGGTTGAAGAAAACAATGTATTACATTAAAAATGATAATTGACTGCGTATAAATTCCTTTTAAAGATTTGTTTAGAAATTATCCTAACAAGTATATTTTGCAACATACCGCTGGGAGAAATTCTCTTTGTATACAAGGCGGGTCAAACGTCCCTAAAATCAACAACTTACTGATCAGGTATGCTACATTTGATAGATGTCAAATAACATTGCTCTCCTCGAATTTCAGGGTCTGACATCGTGTCTATTTGTTTTATATGTTAATGATAAGTTCTTCAGACATTTACATTTTTTAATAATGCATCATAAGTCTGCCCTCTCGAAGAATCCTTGAAATAAACGTGAATTAACTGAATTGAAACCTTGTTTTTTTCTCGTAGGCATGTGTACAGAGCATAAATCTTCTACAGTAAACTATAAATACGCAAATAAAAAATCCTATCTGATATAAAAATGGAGAGATCCTCTTTTTAAAGAAAAGGCGATTTAGGCAAGATATGTTGATCTATCATGTAACTTCCAGAAATAAAGTCTGCAGATACAATATTTTTGCTTTTTACCATACCAGTTAAGTCCCAAAATGAACCTAATTACAGACGTGATTTTCCGATAATAAACAGTTTGATAGAATGCATTGTCGAACGTACTCACTATTTGAAGGAAACTTTTTTTTTTTTGTATTTCACATAAATTTAAGATCATTTATGATTACGGGGACCGTACATCAGAACATCGCCAACGATTGGATTTTGGTCCCACGAAAGGTACCAAACCCGTTAGTCAATGATTAAATGGTGTTCTGATGTATGAGCAAACGTTAAAGAATATTTCACACTTTGAACAGAACACAGCTTTGTAGTCGTGGTTCTTTTTTCGGAAATAAAACTGGTTGAAGAAAACAATGTATTACATTAAAAGTGAAGTTTGACTACGTATAAATTTCTTTTAAAGATTTATTTAGAAATTATCCTAACAAGTATATTTTACAACATACCGCTGGGAGAAATTCTCTTTGTATACAGGGTGGGTCAAAAGTCCCTAATTCAAAAACTTACTGATCAGGTATGCTACATTTGATAGATGTCAAATAACATTGCTCTCCTCGAATTTCAGGGTCTGACATCGTGTCTATTTGTTTTGTATGTTAATGATAAGTTCTTCAGACATTTACATTTTTTAATAATGCATCATAAGTCTACCCCCTCGAAGAATCCTTGAAATAAACGTGAATTAACTGAATTGAAACTTTGTTTTTTTCTCGTAGTCATGTGTACAGAACAGAAATCTTCTACAATAAGCTATAAATGCGCAAATAAAAAATCCTATCTGATATAAAAATGGGAAGATCCTCTTTTTAAAGAAAAGGTGATTTAGGCAAGATATGTTGATCTATCATGTAACTTCCAGAAATAAAGTCTGCAAATATAATATTTTTCTTTTTACCATACTAGTTAAGTCCCAAAATGAACCTAATTACAGACGTGATTTTCCGATAATAAACAGTTTGATAGAATGCGTTGCCGAATGTACTCATGGCACCAGTGAAAAGATCGAGGAATGACGAGTCCTGCCAACGTAAATGAGTTGCAATTTTTAAAGATTTCACAGAAAAACACGTATCTTTTAAAATCATTTCAAAAATCATTGAATTTTGCTTATGTCTCCCCGGATCTAATGCCCCCCACTGAACGAGTATTTTCATTAGTGAACAATATGTGGACCAATGAAAATAAAACCAAAATATTGAAAGCATGCATTTATACCAAATGCAACTTTGACATGAATTATATAGAGTTTTTTGAATTTTAAAACAAAAACCTGATTTATTAGAAAAAGTTCATTTTTGTGAAAAGTATCAAAATTAAAGTATTTAAGTAATAATATCATTGTTGAAAATGCTATTTATATGGTTATATTTTATAATAAAACTTTTAGTTTTAGTGAAACAAATCAAACGCAACCAGCTATTTTATTATGAAATAATTTCTGATTGTTCTTTATTTTCTCAAAAAAAAAAAATATGGTACTATCTGACTACTATCATGTGAAAATTTCACATCATGATGTGATTTTAATTTTTATCAAACACGCAGGGGAGTAATAATTTAAGTTTTACATTGATCAACGAATATATTGCCCCAGCTGAAACTTGTAAAAACTGAACTAAAACATTTCAATTAATATAATTCCGTGCTTTTAGCATTACCAGCACCATTCAAAAAAATTAAAATCACATCATGATGTGAAATTTTCACATGATAGTAGTCAGATAGTACCATATTTTTTTTTTTTTTGAGAAAATAAAGAACAATCAGAAATTATTTCATAATAAAATAGCTGGTTGCGTTTGATTTGTTTCACTAAAACTAAAAGTTTTATTATAAAATATAACCATATAAATAGCATTTTCAACAATGATATTATTACTTAAATACTTTAATTTTGATACTTTTCACAAAAATGAACTTTTTCTAATAAATCAGGTTTTTGTTTTAAAATTCAAAAAACTCTATATAATTCATGTCAAAGTTGCATTTGGTATAAATGCATGCTTTCAATATTTTGGTTTTATTTTCATTGGTCCACATATTGTTCACTAATGAAAATACTCGTTCAGTGGGGGGCATTAGATCCGGGGAGACATAAGCAAAATTCAATGATTTTTGAAATGATTTTAAAAGATACGTGTTTTTCTGTGAAATCTTTAAAAATTGCAACTCATTTACGTTGGCAGGACTCGTCATTCCTCGATCTTTTCACTGGTGCCACGAGTACATTCGGCAACGCATTCTATCAAACTGTTTATTATCGGAAAATCACGTCTGTAATTAGGTTCATTTTGGGACTTAACTAGTATGGTAAAAAGAAAAATATTATATTTGCAGACTTTATTTCTGGAAGTTACATGATAGATCAACATATCTTGCCTAAATCACCTTTTCTTTAAAAAGAGGATCTTCCCATTTTTATATCAGATAGGATTTTTTATTTGCGCATTTATAGCTTATTGTAGAAGATTTCTGTTCTGTACACATGACTACGAGAAAAAAACAAAGTTTCAATTCAGTTAATTCACGTTTATTTCAAGGATTCTTCGAGGGGGTAGACTTATGATGCATTATTAAAAAATGTAAATGTCTGAAGAACTTATCATTAACATACAAAACAAATAGACACGATGTCAGACCCTGAAATTCGAGGAGAGCAATGTTATTTGACATCTATCAAATGTAGCATACCTGATCAGTAAGTTTTTGAATTAGGGACTTTTGACCCACCCTGTATACAAAGAGAATTTCTCCCAGCGGTATGTTGTAAAATATACTTGTTAGGATAATTTCTAAATAAATCTTTAAAAGAAATTTATACGTAGTCAAACTTCACTTTTAATGTAATACATTGTTTTCTTCAACCAGTTTTATTTCCGAAAAAAGAACCACGACTACAAAGCTGTGTTCTGTTCAAAGTGTGAAATATTCTTTAACGTTTGCTCATACATCAGAACACCATTTAATCATTGACTAACGGGTTTGGTACCTTTCGTGGGACCAAAATCCAATCGTTGGCGATGTTCTGATGTACGGTCCCCGTAATCATAAATGATCTTAAATTTATGTGAAATACAAAAAAAAAAAAGTTTCCTTCAAATAGTGAGTACGTTCGACAATGCATTCTATCAAACTGTTTATTATCGGAAAATCACGTCTGTAATTAGGTTCATTTTGGGACTTAACTGGTATGGTAAAAAGCAAAAATATTGTATCTGCAGACTTTATTTCTGGAAGTTACATGATAGATCAACATATCTTGCCTAAATCGCCTTTTCTTTAAAAAGAGGATCTCTCCATTTTTATATCAGATAGGATTTTTTATTTGCGTATTTATAGTTTACTGTAGAAGATTTATGCTCTGTACACATGCCTACGAGAAAAAAACAAGGTTTCAATTCAGTTAATTCACGTTTATTTCAAGGATTCTTCGAGAGGGCAGACTTATGATGCATTATTAAAAAATGTAAATGTCTGAAGAACTTATCATTAACATATAAAACAAATAGACACGATGTCAGACCCTGAAATTCGAGGAGAGCAATGTTATTTGACATCTATCAAATGTAGCATACCTGATCAGTAAGTTGTTGATTTTAGGGACGTTTGACCCGCCTTGTATACAAAGAGAATTTCTCCCAGCGGTATGTTGCAAAATATACTTGTTAGGATAATTTCTAAACAAATCTTTAAAAGGAATTTATACGCAGTCAATTATCATTTTTAATGTAATACATTGTTTTCTTCAACCAGTTATATTTCCGAAAAAAGAACCACGACTGCAAAGTTGTGTTCTGTTCAAAGTGTGAAATATTCTTTAACGCTTGCTCATACATCAGAACAGCATTTAATCGTTGACTAACGGATTTGGTACCTTTCGTGGGACCAAAATTCAATCGTTGGCGATGTTCTAAACGTATCTGCTTAAATGGCTCTCTGTCTTCGACCAATGTCCTCCGTAAAAAAAAAAAACGAACGTTCTCTTTTTGGCTAAAGTGCTGTAAATAATTCCATTTTACTTCGTGCAATAAATATCTTTTGATGTCGTTTACATAATTTGTGATAGTTCGCTTTTTAGAAATAACAATTGTTAAGTAACTATTCGAAAAATTACACCAAAAAAAAAAAGCTTTCTTACAGAAAGAAACCATTTTCTTCCCAACTACTCGAGAAGGAAAATACTTTCATAAGTGACCAAGTGCTAAAATTATCAGTCAGTTATGTGTAACACATTACAAATTTAGCTCTAAGAAATGAGTTGCGGTGTCTACATTTCTCTTTAATACGATTTGTGAGACATAAGGAACACAATTTAACACGATGGTTCTACACATTGGAGGCTAATTTCACCATAATTTTGCAAAAAACATTCATTAATCTGATATTGGTGAGTGTAATAATTTGTATTTTCATTTGAAGTCGGTCAAATGTTTGAAGCATTTCATCTTCATGTATTTATTTTCAGAATTTAACATATCAATCAGTCATACCCCCCTTTGTTTCACGAGTTTGTAAAGCACATAGCCTTTAGATCGTTGTAAACTTAACTGCGCTAAGAAATAATCAGACATACAACAAATCGATGTTCGCTACGAAATCATATATACAAAATCCTTTATTAGTAACAATATTTTCACACTATCAATATTTAGCGAGTACGTATTCAAATGCTCGTACACATAGGAAAGTTCCGACATGAATTATCTTCCACAAAAAGTTTAGCATCATCGCTTACATGAATCTTTCTTACGTTAAACAGTCGGGAACGACACGATTCACGTCCGAAGCAGTTCTTAGGTAGGGTCACATTGTCTTTCAGTCATTCACGTTGAAACTTTGGTCACGTAAGGCCTTTAGATGAGATTGTATGACGATGAGATACCGTCTGATTTTGTCAGGTTCGGAAGAGTTCATCACAGATGCGATTTGCTGGTCTAGCCAAGATGTTATAGCTTTTTCTTTACATTGGTGGCTTTTAAGGCGTGGTACAAGACCGATGATGTCTTTGTTACACTGTAAGCAAACGGCACGAAACCCCTTACCCTTTGGGTATTTCTTGAAACCCTTCCAAATAGGATCGCTCTTTCGTCCTCTCATATTTTGACACCTCGCTTCCATTGCTGGCCGAAAATGATGATCGCACGAGACACAGAGCAGTATTTTAATCAAAATCGTTGACCAATGAGCGTAGGACGATTTAAAACTACTATGATTGAACCATAGATTAATAATAACGACTCTTTCTTTCTACAGCGTATTTAGGTACAACAGAGTTTTTAATCAGTTGGTATAATTAAGATGATACATATCAAAATAGTGTCAAGGGGAAGGCGCTTTAGTGTAGACAGGTAATTTAAATCATAGTTTTGCTGAATATCTTGACAGTTAAAATCCGAACCGACCTAAATGAACCCTATTCGTATTTAAATCAGAAATCCTGCCACGTAAGTGACTCCATTCGTTTTCTTATAGCGAGAAAATATCTTCTGACCACAAATTATTTCTTAGCGTACGGATTTAAAGCCGAGAGACGGAAATCGGCCATTTCTAAAATTTAGAAGGTCGTCTCAAAACCTCACCAAGTTCGCATTTAACGCGAAAACGACCGTGTGGAATCGTAGAGAGTCTCAATTCCGTGTATATTTGCATAAACCTTTTTAATGCAGTCTCGTGATACTAACTGTGTTCTTCTCCTTTAGTTCAGATAACTTTTATACGACGTTATCAGGTCCTTGTGACAATTATTTATTAACTAATGACAATTTGATTAAAATCTTTATTCGCAATTTCGGGCAAAGTTCTCTACATGACAACTCATGCTATTATAATCTAACGTTGACCGAAATCTTATTTATCCCTTCACATTACTGTCTTGTGTTGGTTGAATAGTGTCTGGGTTTTCAACTCTTAAAGTCCTTCAACCTTGCCATTTTGGAAGATCGCAACAGTTTCTTAATAGTTGACAAAATATTCATCAAAGATGATTATTATGAATCGGGTGCGTGTAGCATTTTGACGCCGATTTTATTTAGAGCTACTTGAAATATTTCAAAAATTGTCGTTGATTGCGTACCAATTTCTCAGCTGCCTCGATATAATAATATTTATTTTTAGTAGCCCGTTCTCTTAGCGTATTACTCATTTGAAAAATCTTTTCGCGAAGTGATCGGGAAAAATCGACCATTTCAGTTATTGTAAAATTTTCTTTATTAGAACGCGTGACTTCTTTAATTACTCTGACTCACAATTATCTACAGTTTTTAAGTAACTACATTCTTCTATAATCTTATGCATCCCGATACTGTTAGGTAAAAATCAATTGATGAAAGGTTTAAAAAGCCATTTCAGTTATTCTAAAAATTTTCTTCATATAAACACGTGACTGTGAGCTCCTCTTCAACATAAACCAAAATTAAATACTCTGTTTGGCTAACAATTATCTACAGTTTTTAAGTAACTACATTCTTCTATAATCTCATGCATCTCAATACTGTTATGTAAGAATCAATTGGTGAAAGGTTTTAATTTTTTTCGTAGGAATAACGTTCGGCTATTCGCAGTCAGAAAACCCCTCTGACCTCGCCATCTGCGCCACCAGGGGTCGCCCTCAGTTATCACTTTCCCTTTCAAGGAAGTCTAGCGCGGTGTGCCCCGGCTCGGGCCTCCTAAAGCTATGACATAAAGATTCTTGTTAACAAAGGGTTTCATTCGTAGTCAAAAGATACAACTATTTTTTAGATCCTAATAAAACTGACGTGATTCTTTTTTTTTATCCAAGCCGTTATTGATAGTCTCATCCCCGCTTCTTGACGATTTAATCTCGAATTCTTTCATAAAGTCGCAAATTATTTTCAGTCTTCATAAATGTCACCGAGCGGCTTCTTGTGGGCACCCGTTATTGACTAACCCATATCTGAAAGGATTTGAGTGGTCCCAAATATTAACGACACATTATTAGGAGGCTTTTCAAATACCTCTCTAAACGAAAGAATGAATCATCATCTGAAGCGTCCAGGTTTCGTCGATCGTGACATAGAATACCTCTTTTTCGTCTCTAAGCGTAATTTTTTTTTCATAGCATACCTGAAAGGATTTGATGCTGGGAGACTTTAACAATGTCGTCGGCTGAAGCTATATTCTACTGACCCACATTCTAATGAATGCCAGAGTACGGCTAAAAAAAAAAAAACTTTTCTCACCAACGAGTTCAGTCGGTGGTCAATCCTTTATTCTTATGAATGTCAGTCTTCCCTCACAAATGAGAAGGCTAATAAATAATTTTTAAGCGGGCATAAATGTCAACCGGCTGTTTCAAACGAGTGCCAGAGGAACTTAATTTTTTTCTCACCAGCGAGTTCAGTCAATGGCCGATCCTTTATTCTTATGAATGTCAGTCTTCCCTCACAAATGAGTAGGATAATCTAAAAGCGATGTGAGCCGTTCGACGTCAGCTGATGGGTGGGTGGGGGGACCTCACTCTTGCAATAACAATACATTCTGATACAATTTTTTAGGTTAATAAACAATTTTTAAGCGGGGATAAATGTCAACCCGTTCAAACGAATGCCAGAGGGGCTTAATTTTTTTTCTCACCAGCGAGTTCAGTCGACGGCCAATCCTTTATTCTTATGAATGCCATTCTTCCCTCACAAATGAGAAGGATGATTTAAAAGCGATGTCAGCCGTTCGGCTGTTTCAAACGAATGCCAGAGGGGCTTAATTTTTTTTTCTCATGGATCTGCTGAATGCCAGAGATGGCTAATAAATAATTTTTTAATCGGACATAAATGTCAACCGGCTGTTTCAAACGCATGCCAGAGGGGCTTAATTTTTTCTCACGGGCTCCAGAGAGGGCTTTCCACGAGATGGCTAATAAATAATTTTTTAATCGGACATAAATGTCAACCCGTTCAAACGAATGCCACAGGGGATTAAATTTTTTTCTCCCTGGGTCTTTCAATCAGATCTGCAGCTGCGCATTATAATGAATAGGGCTAAAAATCCCACAACAATGAGAAGGCTAATAAATAATTTTTAATCGGTTATAAATGTCAACCCATTCGAACATCGGCTACTGGCGTAGGGGGGGGAGGGGGCGTGCGGGGAGGAACCTAACTTCTGGAGCGATGCGCAAACTACTCTCCTTTTCTCTTTAGTTTGGTTATTGATTATGTTATGCGAAATTCACTTCAAGGGGAAGATTTTGGCCTTAAATGGTCTGGAGATACGAAAATTTCTGATTTAGATTATGCTGATGATTTAGCCCTTTTGGCAAATGATGTTGATGAGATGAACTCTTTCATTCGAGTTGTTGATGAGACTGGTAGTAGAGTAGGTTTGGTTATAAACAGAGAGAAAACTAAAATGATGAAAATTGGTCAGGCAGGCTGTGATTCAGTTCATCTGAATGGTTGCAGTCTTGAGCAGGTGTCACAGTTTAATTACCTTGGGAGCTATGTAACAGATACTGGTGATGTGCGGCATGAGATTAACAGACGAATAGGGATTGCTGCCGGGACTTTTAAGAATCTATGGAGATTATGAGAAATAGTCGTATACACCTAAAGACTAAAATTAGACTGTATAATAGTTTGGTTCTTTCTAGGGATAGTTATGGTAGTGAAACGTGGACACTTTGTAAACAAGATAACAGGAAACTAGATGCTTTTGATTCTAGATGCTTACGCAGTATCTTGGGCATTAGGTGGTTCAACTTTGTAACTAATGATGAGGTTAGGCAAAGGAGTTTGCAACCTCCTTTAAGCAGCATATTTTGCAGAGAGAGAATCCGTTGGTTTGGCCTTTGGCCATGTTGCCGTAAGGATAATTATAGATTGGCGAATAGGGTTATGAACACTGTGCCTAGAGGACTCAGAAGGAGGGGGAGACCTAGAATGCGGTGGGCAGACAATGTCAAACAGGACCTTGTTAGAATTGGTGTGCAGTGGCCGGATGCAGCAGATGTAGCTCAGGACAGATATGCTTGGAAATTTAACTGCGCTGTTTGGTTGGACCTCCGTAGCCCATGGCTGCTTGAGGATGATGATGATGACAACTTTAGGGACGAACTGACCGCAACACAGGGGATATGAGAGAGCTGCGTTGTGTCTTCATCAGGCCCAGTCTTCGCTCAAGATTGAGCCCGAGGCCACAATAAGATTTAAAGGGAAGGGCGTTAGTGTCCGACTTCCTCCCCTGCAGTTTGCCAATGGCTGTCTTTCAGAGCAAATACAATAACGACACACATAAATATACATTTAAACAAAAATCATTTCCACATAAAAAAATATACATTTATTTAAAACACTTTCTCAATAAACTTTCCTTACAAGCACTCTTAGCGCTGTCCCTTCTTCTTGAAGAGGTGCGGGGGTGGCTCAGTTGGTAGCGCGCCAGGCTCGTAATCTGTAGTTCCCAGGTTCGAATCCCAGCTGAGTCAGCGTTGAGATTTATCTCCGCAAAATTCCCCGCCCTGCCCACGGTCAGTAGGGGACACCGATGGGCTTGGAAAGGCATCCTTCAGTCGGATGGGACGTTAAGCCGTGGCCCCGTGTGCGGAACAGCCATACCCTGTGCACGTTAAAGAACACGCTGGATGGCCTTGACGGGAGGCTACCATCTGTCTCCCAACAGCTCGTTCCCCTGGGTCCTCTCCAAACCTTCTCTGAGCCTTTGGGGTCCATGTGACCTGGCCATTTAGCCCATAGTGTGCAAAAAAGTGCCGCTCCGAGGCACTTCGGGAAGGAAACTTTACTAATAACATACAGTAAGCCAGTTGAAGCTCGTAATTACCAGAAAACGTTCAGAGAGGTTGGAAAGATTAGCATCTCTTGGAAATGCAGCATGGCAGCGACAAATAACACTAAACTCACATGGGGAGACCAGATCAGACAAATTCGACCCTTACCTCGTTTTACTCATGTGGGTAAAAAGAAGACGCGCCCCTTTTCCTTGTGGGGTACGTTGTCGTTCGTCGATCGTCCTACCGTAGTTGGCTCCTGTGTACAGACCCTTAGTTAGGGCAGCAAGTAGCTTGGCGCCCTTTTTGATCGCTCATCAGCTACACTTCGCATATATGCGCTTTCCCAGGTTCGCTCTTTCAACTCGCAAGCTGTCCAGAAACGAATTGTTTTGCTTGCGCGCCATTTTCGCTCACCTTCGATTAACCCTTGATATAACTTCACCATCTGGATGGGGTTGTTGGGTTGGGTTGTTTTACCTCTGAGCGGCACTTTTTTGCACACCATGGGCTAAATGGCCAGGTCACATGGACCCCGAAGGCTCAGAGAAGGTTGGGGGAGGGAACAGCTGTTGGGAGACAGATGGTAGCTTCCCGTCAAGGCCATCCAGCGTGTTCTTTAACGTGCACAGGGTATGGCTCTCCCGCACACGGGGCCACGGCTTAACGTCCCATCCGACGGACGGCGGCCTTTCCAAGCCCATCGGTGTCCCCTACTGACCGTGGGCAGGGCGGGGAATTTTGCGGAGATAAATCTCAACGCTGACCCAGCTGGGACTCGAACCTGGGAACTACAGATTACGAGCCTGGCGCGCTACCGACTGAGCCACCCCCGCCCATCTGGATGGGGCGAGGATGACTCAGTCAGTAGCGCGTGAGGCATATAATCTATAGTTCCCAGGTTCGAGTCCCAGCTGGGTCAGCGTTGAGATTTATCTCTGCAAAATTCTCCGCTCTGAATTCATCGTTCAGAAGAAACGACACCAGCAGCAACACAAACTTCAGAATAAACGACCTCAGCAGAAACACAACACAAGCTTCAAAAGAGTTGACATCCAGGAACACAACATTCAGAAGAGACATCAGCCGCAACAGAACCTTCAGAAAAGACGACCTCAGCAGAAACAACACAAGCTTCAAAAGAGAGGACATCCAGCAACACAACATTCAGAAGAGACGACCTCAGCAGAAACACAACACAAGCTTCAAAAGAGTTGACATCCAGGAACACAACCTTCAGAAGAGACGACCTCAGCAGAAACACAACACAACATTCAGAAGAGACGACCTCAGTAGAAACACAACACATCGTTCAGAAGAAACGACACCAGCAGCAACACAAACTTCAGAATAGACGACATCAGCAGAAACACAAACTTCAGAATAGACGACCTCAGCAGAAACACAACACAAGCTTCAAAAGAGACGACATCAGCAGCAACACAAACTTCAGAATATACGACCTCAGCAGAAACACAACACAAGCTTCAAAAGAGACGACATCCAGGATCACAACATTCAGATGAGACGACCTCAGTAGAAACACAACATTCAGATGAGACGACATCAGCAGCAACAGAACTTTCAGAAGAGACGACCTCAGCAGAAACACAACCTTGAAAAGTCAGAACCATGCTTTCTGCATCATTCGAACCCAGGACCCTTTGTCGTCCAACCAAGCATTAAAGCTTCTCGGCTGTGAAGAAAACGATTAATAAAAGATTCATTTTTTTTAACGTTCTTCAGTTCCCGTATTTATCGAAGCAAATATCCTAAAATATTATTTAGTTTCAACTGTTCGGATTTCAGAGAAATGTAACAGCAGACCTGATAAGCCTAAAACGCTGTTCCAGTTAGTCTCTCTGCAAAAGAGTGCTTTTTATTTTGTAAGCTATGAACGCCAACAAAATAAAAAAAGCACAAAGCCCGACAATATTTTTATCCGCATTTATCGAATGAAAATATCAAGGAACTACCTGTTCAGTGTCAGTGCAAAGCATCCCATCTCTATAATTCCTACAGATTAGAGAGCATAGAGACAAAATGCGATGTTGACATTAAACTCTCTCTCCGCCTTTCGCTTCTAAAGATCGATTCTTATTCCTCCCCCCACCCCCGCCTCCTCCTCCTCACGATGTAAACATCCACGAGTCTCCATTTCTTTAATAGACACAATAATAAAACGATGGACAATAAAGAATGGTGGTGGAAAAAACTAAAAAGGAATCATCTATTTCCATTTCAGATCATCCC
This sequence comes from Ryuthela nishihirai, assembly GCA_038380435.1. Lineage (NCBI taxonomy): Eukaryota > Metazoa > Arthropoda > Arachnida > Araneae > Heptathelidae > Ryuthela > Ryuthela nishihirai. Next base: position 22,123,492 of record JAWZYU010000013.1, read on the forward strand.
TGGAGAAAAAGTAATGGTATTTGGATCTCAAGAGTTCTCGTGATAGAAGACTTCTGAAAAGATTAAATGAAATATTACCTTTCTGTGCGCAATTTATTATCCCATCATCATCCGTTGAACAGAAATTTTATTGGGAAATAATTAACTCTCTTTACTTCTGGGAGTTGGCAGTTCACTGAGTAACGTTTTTCAGCATTGATCCGAAATATATGTAAAATTTAGTATATATTATGTTATTTTAGTAGCATTTTATATCAGAGCACTTCATAGTAACAACGTTTTGAGCACCATTGTGCGGTAAATAACGTGGACAATAAAGGGTTGGGTTGTTTTACCTCTGAACGGCACTTTTTTGCACACCATGGGCTAAATGGCCAGGTCACATGGACCCCGAAGGCTCAGAAAAGGTTGGGGGAGGGGACCCACTGGAACAGCTGTTGGGAGACAGATGGTAGCCTCCTGTCAAGGCCATCCAGCGTGTTCTTTAACGTGCACAGGGTATGGCTCTCCCGCACACGGGGCCACGGCTTAACGTCCCATCCGACGGACGGCGTCCTTTCCAAGCCCATCGGTGTCCCCTACTGACCGTGGGCAGGGCGGGGAATTTTACGGAGATAAATCTCAACGCTGACCCAGCTGGGACTCGAAACCGGGAACTACAGATTACGAGCCTGGCGCGCTACCGACTGAGCTACCCCGCCCCGTGGACAATAAAGGGAAATTGTCTTCATCTAGGTGGGATCTGAACTCACGATTTTCCTCTTTGTCTGCGTTGACCTACACCATAATAGTGTTGACAAAGTTGTTACATGGGTAAAACTTTCTAAGTTTCTGCTTCCTTCGTGACAAGATGTATATTTACAAAAATTATTCCAAGGAATTGAAACTGAACAAATTTAACATTTTCAGTTTGATTTAGAGCAGTGGTTGCCATTTGGTGGTTCGCAAACCACCAAATGAGACAAACCACCAAGCTATTCTTCTATCGCGATAAATAATATCTTCATGAAATTATTTTTATCTCTTCTAAAGACCGGTATTTCTTTCCCTCCAAAGAATCGCGAACTCTTTGGACTAGGGGTTCGAGGGGCGGGGGTGGCTCAGTCAGTAGCGCGCCAGGCTCGTAATCTGTAGTTCCCAGGTTCGAGTCCCAGCTGGGTCAGCTTTGAGATTTATCTCCGCAAAACTCCCTGCCCTGCCCACGGTCAGTAGGGGACACCGATGGGCTTGGAAAGGCCACCGTCCGTCGGATGGAACGTTAAGCCGTGGCCCAGTGTGCGGGAGAGCCATACGCTGTGCACGTTAAAGAACACGCTGGATGGCCTTGACGGGAGGCTACCATCTGTCTCCCAACAGCTGTTCCAGTGGGTCCCCTCCCCCAACCTTCTCTGAGCCTTCGGGGTCCATGTGACCTGGCCATTTTGCCAATGGTGTGCAAAAAAGTGCCGCTCAGAGGTAAAACAACTCAACCCAACCCAACTAGGGGTTCGAGGGGTCTAAGGGGTTCGCACTAAAAATTCTGTAATGGCGCCTTCATCAGTAAGGGATTGTCCAATTAAGTTATAAATAATTTTTCCTCTGTGACTCTAAATTTTAGAGGTTTCATAATTATACGTAGTAAAATTTTCTATTTGAAAATTGTATTTATATAATGTAAATTTAAATTCGAGCTTTTTTTAGTCATTATTACCTGGGGGTTCACAATACACTGTTTTGGTTGAAAGGGGTTCGCGGTTCAAAAAACGTTAGAGATCATTTTCCAAAGTGTAGTTCCTGAATGGTACCCGTCTTTCGAGGGGGAGGGAGATGCCCGTCTTTAGAAAACATAAAAATAATGGCACGATCATATTATTTACCGCGATAGAAGAATAGGGATTGCCGCTGGGACTTTTAGGAATCTATGGAGAGTGTGGAGAAATAGGCGTATACACCTAAAGACTAAAATTAGACTATAATAGTTTGGTTCTTTCTAGGGTTAGTTATGGTAGTGAAATTTGGATGCTAGTTATTATAAAATTTGACGCTAAGAAGTAAATTAATGCAACCTAAAGTACCAACACTCTTTCCGTTTCAACTCTCTCAGTTTCAACGTCTCTCCGTTTCAACAGGACGCAGCGCGCCAGGCTCGTAATCTGCAGTTTCCAGGTTCGAGTCCCAACCTTAGCTTTGAGATTTACGCCCCCGCTAACCCCCTCCCACCTGCTCTCGGTCAGAAAAAGGACACCGATGGGCTTAGAAAGGCAGCCGTCCGTCGGATGCGAGGCAAATCCGTGACGCCGTGTGCACATTAAAGAACACGCTGGATGGTTTAACGGAAAGCTTTCATCTGTCTCTGAACAGCTGTCCAATGATTTCCCTTCTCCCAGCCTTATTGGGGCGGGGTGGCTCAGTCGGTAGCGCGCCAGGCTCGTAATCTGTAGTTCCCAGGTTCGAGTCCCAGCTGGGTCAGCGTTGAGATTTATCTCCGCAAAATTCCCCGCCCTGCCCACGGTCAGTAGGGGACACCGATAGGATTGGAAAGGCCGCCGACCGTCGGATGCGCGCTCAGTCGGTAGCGCGCCAGGCTCGTAATGTAATTCCCAGGTTCGAGTCCCAGCTGGGTCAGCGTTGAGATTTATCTCCGCAAAATTCCCCGCCCTGCCCACGGTCAGTAGGGGACACCGATGGGATTGGAAAGGCCGCCGACCGTCGGATGGGACGTTAAGCCGTGGCCCGTGTGCGGGAGAACCATACCCTGTGCAAAAGAGGAGAGAAAAAAAGGGAAGACCATACCCCCATGCAAAAAAAGGGAGAACCATACCCTGTGTGTTAAAGAACACGCTGGATGGCCTTGACGGGAGGCTACCATCTGTCTCCCAACAGCTGTTCCAGTGGGTCCCCTTCCCCAACCTTCTCTGAGCCTTCGGGGTCCATGTGACCTGGCCATTTAGCCCGTGGTGTGCAAAAAAGTGCCGCTCAGAGGTAAAACAACTAAACCCAACCCAGCCTTATCTGAGCCTTTTAGGTCCTTGTGCCCATTTAGCCCATAGTAGACAAAGAAAGTGATGCTTACAGGTAATACAGTCGCTCAAAAAAGTATCCGAACACTATGGTTGATTACAGAATTCAGAAAAAATATCTGGCAACGATTTTTTTTTAGTAATTAGTGATCTGGCAACCTTCTTGTCACGTGACACGAAGGTTGCCAGATCACTAATTACTAAAAAAAATCGTTGCCAGATGTTTTTTCTGAATTCTGTAATCAACCATAGTGTTCGGATACTTTTTTGAGCGACTGTAGGTGGTCGTATTATTTTGATACTAGATCGTGTGGGCTCACTCACGGAAATATTGAGCGTGTGCAGTTACCATTCACAGCAAACTGGAGCGTGTGCAGTAACTGCACACGCTCCAGTTTGCTGTCAACGGTAACTGGAGCGTGTACAGTTGCTGTACACGCTCCAGATATTTTTCCTGAATTCTGTAATCAACCATGGTGTTCGGATACTTTTTTGAGCGACTGTACAACGCTCCCAGGAAAATCCTTCTTCTGATCGTTGAAGGAAATCCTACGAACCCCTCTAACTCTGTTTGGAAATAGATGATATCTTGTGTATATTGAAAACAATTCTGGATTATCCTGCAAAAAAAACTAACCTTAAAAACTCTATTCTGTTCCTTTCCTGAAACATCCTTATTCTTAAACATCAGAATAAGTACGACTTGGATTAATACCTATTGGGTTGCGAAAGAACCCCTCTTTAAAAGATGAAAAAATTTAATTCTGACTTCTACTTTCTTTCTAAGGTGTCGCCTTAAAGTAACGCAAATCAAAATATTTCAGGAAGGCTTAAGGAAATTAATAATTCTTCTTTGTTCCTCAAAAACCCTGAAAGAAGATAGCGAAGAAAAATTAATATAACTGCCGACATCTTATTTCCTTCTGCTTAATGCACTCTTCGTTAACGAGGAAAATGAATTTTTATCGCTTTTTACTATTATTTGAATAACAATCTGAATTAACATTTCCTCGTCGTCCCTGAGGTGGCTGTCTGAAGGTCGAAATTCGTTTCTAGAGCATATATCAAGAGAAATTCAATTATTAGATTCTGAATATTTAAGAGCCTAAATCTTGAAACTCGAGTTTTGTCTCTTTAATAATCCAGTATGTTTTCATTCATTAAACTTTAAATGTTTTTCGCTTTCTGTTGGACGTCATGGGGAGATTTAACCAACTTCACCTGGAAATGAATAATGCCAAAGATAACGTTTGAAAGACGGAGTTAAAAAGACTGATGGAATGATCGTTCCTGGACCATATTTTTTTCTTTATCTTCTCAAAATGGCTGAACGAGGATCTTAGCCACGAAAACTCTCAGGTTTGAAAAAATGAATAATAGATTGCGATCATCTTTCGATTCAAATATCTCAGATCTAATAATCCTTCCCTTATCTAGAATTTTTTATCATTTTCCAAAGTTCGACCCAATCACTCCATCGCGATGTTGCCAAATTTTCATTGACCTTTTAATATAATTAAAAGATGGGAATTTTACTTAGAGAAGGCATTAATGAAGAGATTAATTAAAAGAAGAGAATTTTACCTAAAGAAGGAATTAATAAAGGGATTAATGACAGAAGGTAATTTTATCTAAGGAAGGAATTCATAAAGGGATTAATAAACAGAAGGTAATTTTACCTAGAGAAGACATTAATGAAGAGATTAATTAAAAGAAGAGAATTTTGCCTAAAGAAGGAATTAATAAAGGGATTAATGAACAGGAGGTATTTTTACCTAGAGAATGCATTAATGAAGAGATTAATCAAAAAAGGGAATTTTACCTAAAGAAGGAATTAATGAACAGAAGGTAATTTTACCTAGAGAATGTATTAATGAAGAGATTAATTAAAAAAGGGAATTTTTACCTAAAGAAGGAATTAATGAACAGAAGGTAATTATTTCCTAAAGAATGCATTAATGAAGAGATTAATTAAAAAAGGGAATTTTACCTAAAGAAGGAATTAATGAACAGAAGGTAATTTTACCTAGAGAAAGCATTAATGAAGAGATTAATTAAAAGAATGGAATTTTACCTAAAGAAGAGATTCAGGAAGGGATTAATTATAAGGAATGAGTTTTATCTAAAGAAAATGTTGAGGAAGGGATTAATTAAAAGAAGGGATTTATACCTAAAGAAGGAATTAATAAAGGAATTAATGGACAGAAGGTAATTTTACCTAGAGAAGGCATTAAGGAAGAGATTAATTAAAAGAATGGAATTTTACCTAAAGAAGGAATTAATGAACAGAAGGTAATTTTACCTAGAGAATGCATTAATGAAGAGATTAATTAAAAAAGGGAATTTTACCTAAAGAAGAGATTCAGGAAGGGATTAATTAAAAGGAATGAGTTTTATATAAAGAAAATGTTGAGGAAGGGATTAATTAAAAGAAGGGAATTTTACCAAAAGAAGGAATTAATAAAGGAATTAATGGACAGAAGGTAATTTTACCTAGAGAAGGCATTAAGGAAGAGATTAATTAAAAGAATGGAATTTTACCTAAAGAAGAGATTCAGGAAGGGATTAATTAAAAGGAATGAGTTTTATCTAAAGAAAATGTTGAGGAAGGGATTAATTAAAAGAAGGGAATTTTGCCAAAAGAAGGAATTAATAAAGGAATTAATGGACAGAAGGTAATTTTACCTAGAGAAGGCATTAAGGAAGAGATTAATTAAAAGAATGGAATTTTACCTAAAGAAGAGATTCAGGAAGGGATTAATTAAAAGGAATGAGTTTTATCTAAAGAAAATGTTGAGGAAGGGATTAATTAAAAGAAGGGAATTTTACCTAAAGAAGGAATTAATGAACAGAAGGTACTTTTACCTAGAGAAAGCATTAATGAAGAGATTAATTAAAAGAATGAAATTTTACCTAAGGAAGAGATTCAGGAAGGGATTAATTAAAAGGAATGAGTTTTATCTAAAGAAAATGTTGAGGAAGGGATTAATTAAAAGAAGGGAATTTTACCTAAAGAAGGAATTAATAAAGGAATTAATGAACAGAAGGTAATTTTACCTAGAGAAGGCATTAAGGAAGAGATTAATTAAAAGAATGGAATTTTACCAAAAGAAGACATTCAGGAAGGGATTAATTAAAAGAAATGAGTTTTATCTAAAGAAAATGTTGAGGAAGGGATTAATTAAAAGAAGAAATTTTTACCTAAAGAAGGAATTAATAAAGGAATTAAAGAACAGAACGTAATTTTACCTAGAGAAGGCATTAAGGAAGAGATTTATGAAAAGAAGGGAATTTTACCTAAAGAAGGAATTAATGAACAGAAGGTAATTTTACCTGGAGAATGCATTAATGAGGAGATTAATTAAAAAAGGGAATTTTACCTAAAGAAGAGATTCAGGAAGGGATTAATTAAAAGGAATGAGTTTTATATAAAGAAAATGTTGAGGAAGGGATTAATTAAAAGAAGGGAATTTTACCTAAAGAAGGAATTAATAAAGGAATTAATGGACAGAAGGTAATTTACCTAGAGAAGGCATTAAGGAAGAGATTAATTAAAAGAATGGAATTTTACCTAAAGAAGAGATTCAGGAAGGGATTAATTATAAGGAATGAGTTTTATCTAAAGAAAATATTGAGGAAGGGATTAATTAAAAGAAGGGAATTTTACCTAAAGAAGGAATTAATAAAGGAATTAATGAACAGAAGGTAATTTTACCTAGAGAAGGCATTAAGGAAGAGATTAATTAAAAGAATGGAATTTTACCTAAAGAAGAGATTCAGGAAGGGATTAATTAAAAGGAATGAGTTTTATCTAAAGAAAATGTTGAGGAAGGGATTAATTAAAAGAAGGGAATTTTACGTAAAGAAGGAATTAATGAACAGAAGGTACTTTTACCTAGAGAAAGCATTAATGAAGAGATTAATTAAAAGAATGGAATTTTACCTAAAGAAGAGATTCAGGAAGGGATTAATTAAAAGGAATGAGTTTTATCTAAAGAAAATGTTGAGGAAGGGATTAATTAAAAGAAGGGAATTTTACCTAAAGAAGGAATTAATAAAGGAATTAATGGACAGAAAGTAATTTTACCTAGAGAAGGCATTAAGGAAGAGATTAATTAAAAGAATGGAATTTTACCAAAAGAAGACATTCAGGAAGGGATTAATTAAAAGAAATGAGTTTTATCTAAAGAAAATGTTGAGGAAGGGATTAATTAAAAGAAGAAATTTTTACCTAAAGAAGGAATTAATAAAGGAATTAAAGAACAGAACGTAATTTTACCTAGAGAAGGCATTAAGGAAGAGATTAATGAAAAGAAGGGAATTTTACCTAGAGAAGGAATTAATGAACAGAAGGTAATTTTACCTAGAGAAAGCATTAATGAAGAGATTAATTAAAAGAATGGAATTTTACCTAAAGAAGAGATTCAGGAAGGGATTAATTATAAGGAATGAGTTTTATCTAAAGAAAATGTTAGGAAGGGATTAATTAAAAGAAGAGAATTTTACCTAAAGAAGGAATTAATAAAGGAATTAATGAACAGAACGTAATTTTACCTAGAGAAAGCATTAATGAAGAGATTAATTAAAAGAATGGAATTTTACCTAAAGAAGAGATTCAGGAAGGGATTAATTAAAAGGAATGAGTTTTATCTAAAGAAAATGTTAGGAAGGGATTAATTAAAAGCAGGGAATTTTACCTAAAGAAGGAATTAATAAAGGAATTAATGAACAGAAGGTAATTTTACCTAGAGACGGCATTAATAAACAGATTAATTAAAGAAGGGAATTTTACCTAAACTAGAGATTGATGAAGGGATTAATTAAAATAAAGGAATTTTACCTAAGGAGGGAATTTTTACGTAAAGAAGGGATTAATGAAGAGTTAAAAAACTTATAAGTTTAAAAAAAGTTGCCAAAAGAAGAGATTTATAAAGGGATTAATTAAAAGAAGGGAAATTAACCTAAATGAAGGGATTAATTAAAAGAAGAGACTTTTATATGAAGAAGGGGTGTCTCCTCAGTGGTGCATTGGTATCACTCGAGTTCGTGGTAACACTAGAGCTGTCGAGGTCTGGGGTTGAGTCCAGGGATGTCATGGTTGGTTCGTGTATTCATGTACAGTCGCTCAGAAAAATATCCGAACACTACGGTTGATTACAGAATTCAGGAAAAATATCTGGCAACGATTTTTTTAAAAATGAGTGATCTGGCAAACTTCGTGTCACGTGATTACAGAATTCAGGAAAAATATCTGGAGCGTGTACAGCAACTGTACACGCTCCAGTTACCGTTCACAGCAAACTGGAGCGTGTGCAGTAACTGCACATGCTCCAGTTTGCTGTGAACGGTAACTGCACACGCTCAATATTTTCGTGAGTGAGCCCACACGATCCAATTAGTGATCTGGCAACCTTCGTGTCACGTGATTACAGAATTCAGGAAAAATATCTGGAGCGTGTACAGCAACTGTACACGCTCCAGTTTGCACACTGCAAGATGTGTTTAGTTACTGCACACCCTCCAGTTTGCCGTGTCACGTGACACGAAAGTTACCAGATCACTAATTTCTAAAAAAATCGTTGCCAGATATTTTTCCTGAATTCTGTAATCAACCGTAGTGTTCGAATACTTTTTTAAGCGACTGTACATAGCTTATAGGCTGTTTTCTTCCTTTGTATATTGGAATACCTCCTTCCCTTTTGAAAAAAAATTAACCAAAACAATTTCTGAACGTTCCTTTAAGAATTACAAAAATAAAAAAATTATCTCTTAGAATCACGACTAGAGCCTAAAGTGGAAAAGGAGTAATTTATGGTATTATCACTTCTGATGAAAGAATAATGATATGCTGAACCATTGTTTGGAGGAGTAGTGCGAAATTTATTGAGAAATAAAAAAGATTAACACCTAATTTCTATCAATTCAGAGATTTCAGATCCTAATGGAAAGATGATAAATGAACAACTGATATCAGTCAGACGAAAGATTTCAGATTCTTGCAGAAAAAATAACTATTTAAACTTTTTTTCAGTTGGGTTGTTTTACCTCTGAGCGGCATTTTTTTGCACACCATGGGCTAAATGTCCAGGTCACATGGACCCCGAAAGGCTCAGAGAAGGTTGGGAGAGGGGACCCACTGGAACAGCTGTTGGGAGACAGATGGTAGTCTCCCGTCAAGGCCATCCAGCGTGTTCTTTAACGTGCACAGGGTATGGCTCTCCCGCACACGGGGCCACGGCTTAACGTCCCATCCGACGGACGGCGGCCTTTCCAAGCCCTTCGGTGTCCCCTACTGACCGTGGGCAAGATGGGGAATTTTTCGGAGATAAATCTCAACGCTGACCCAGCTGGGACTCGAACCTGGGAACTACAGATTACGAGCCTGGCGCGCTACCGACTGAGCCACCCCCGCCCCTTTTTCAGTTAATTCAAATCATTTGTTTCACAAAAAAAAAGAATTTCCGTGTGGGCTCACTCACGGAAATATTGAGCGTGTGCAGTTACCGTTCAGAGCAAACTGGAGCGTGTCTAGTAACTGCACACGCTCCAGTTTGCTGTGAACGGTAACTGGAGCGTGTACAGTTGCTGTACACGCTCCAGATATTTTTCCTGAATTCTGTAATCACGTGACACGAAGGTTGCCAGATCACTAATTTCTAAAGAAAAATCGTTGCCAGATATTTCTCATTATTGTCAGTTCAGGGTAAAAATCGATTCATGAAGACGTAAAATTAACAAATGATTTTAGTCAGTTTAGAGTGTTCTAATCGCTGCTAAAAAAAGGGAGATTAAAAACGATTTTAGTCAGTTCACAATAATCAAAACGCTGTTAAAAAAGAAAGATTAAAACGGATTTCATTCATTTCTATAAGTGTTCAAATGCCTTCCAAAAAGGAATAAGAAATAAAAATTCATTATAGTCAATTCAGAATACTCAAAACCTTGTTAGAGAAAGAAATTGATTGTTTGTTTCTCTTCCGCGTGTTCAAACACTTACAGAAGAAAGAAAGGTATTACCTGGAAAAATTTATTGCAAACTTCTTTTAAAAAACGTAAGAAGCTGCAAACATTTTTTGGTCGCTACACGTAATTCTTGTTGGTTTTTTATGGACATAAATAGACACTGAAAGGTAAAAACTTCTTTCTTCGTAGCTCAAGAGGAAAAAACGCTTTAGCAAAGTAAGCCTTGAACCCACACAGAGCTGGATTAAGAAAGAAAATGTTTTCGTCCTTTGAGTTAAGGAAGACGAGAGAAAAGAACTCACAAATACAAAAGCTTAGTTCCAAAGATAGTTTCATCCTATTTTATAGTTTTCGCTGCAAGTCTTATTTAGAAAAAAACAATGTTTTCTTATCTCCGTCTCTCCTTGTTGCTTTAGTGTTTAAAGAATGTCAGACAAACAAATCCGAGACAGATTGGAAGGGGGGGGGAAAGAAATAAAAGGTACTTCCTAAAGATCTGGTTAAAATTCGGAACGTGTTTTACTGAAAGAATTTGGGTCAGGACTCTTCCTTTCTGAGTTGGATTGTTTTACCTCTGAGCGGCAATTTTTTGCACACCATGGGCTGAATGGCCAGGTCACATGGACCCCGAAAGCTCAGAGAAGGTTGGGGGAGGAGACCCACTGGAAAAGCTGTTGGGAGATAGATGGTAGCCTCCCGTCAAGGCCATCCAGCGTGTTCTTTAACGTGCACAAGGTATGGCTCTCCAGCACATGGGGCCACGGCTTAACGTCTCATCCGACGGACGGCGGCCTTTCCAAGCCCATCGGTGTCGCCTATTGACCGTGGACAGGGCGGTGAATTTTGTGGAGATATATCTCAACGATGACTCAGCTGGGACTCGAACCAGGAACTACATATTACGAGCCTGGAGCGCTACCGACTGAGCACCCCGCCCCCTCCTTTCTGAGTTATAGCACATTTTGAGAGCGCAAGTAAGAAAGCCTTATGAAATGAATTCGCTTTTTTTTCCAGTTATTACAGTACACTGTAAGTGATCGATGAGAACAATCATGTAAGTCCGCATCAGAGCAAGTGTTCGAAATGGCCTCCCTGAGCAGCAAAACACGTCCCACAACGTCTTCTCATCGATTCTCATCGACTGATGGTCACGGTCGAAACATCCCGGAGTGTTCTGAATTCTTTTACAACCATCCACGATCCTTTGGTGGAGAGCTTCTCTATTGGAACCAGGGTAGCGTAAACATCGGCCTTACGTATCCCCATAAGAAGGCATCCAGTGGAATCAAATCGGGAGAACGTGCAGCCCATGGAGTTGGTCCACCTCTACCAATCCAATGGGCCAGCGTTGAGAGTTTTCTCCGCAAAGCTCCCGCCCTGACCTCGGTCGGTAAGGGACACCGACAGGCTTGGAAAGGCCGCCGTTCGTGGGATGGGACGTTAAGCCGTGCCTCCGTGTGATGGAGGAGCACGTTGGGGAACACGCTGGATAAACATGACTGGAGGCTACTCTCTGTCTCCTAACAACTGATCAGTGGGTCTCCTGCCCCCAAAATTCGCTGAGCCCTCGCGATCCTTGGGACCTGGTAATTTAGCCCATTGTGTGCAAACAAAGTGCCGCTCAGAGATAAAAAAAAACCCGAAACGACAGCCAATCCAATGGACAGGATATGTGTGATTAAGATCACCCAGAAGTGGTGGGATTCTATCCAATATTTGCTTACATCTACCTAGCAACGTAACTTTTGAGAGACTTCCTTCCCTGCATTCTTAAAACGTACAGTCGCTCAAAAAAGTATCCGAACACTATGGTGGATTACAAAATTCAGAAAAAATATCTGGCAACGATTTTTTTGTAGAATTTGTGATCTGGCAACCTTCGTGTCACGTGATTACAGAATTCAGAAAAAATATCTGGAGCTGTACAGCAACTGTACACGCTCCAGTTACCGTTCAGAGCAAACTGGAGCGTGTGCAGTTACTGCACACGCTCCAGTTTGCTGTGAACGGTAACTGCACACGCTCAATATTTCCGTGAGTGAGCCCACACGATCTAGTATCAAAATAATATGACCACCTACAGTCGCTCAAAAAAGTATCCGAACACTACGGTAAATTACAGAATTCAGAAAAAATATCTGGCAACGATTTTTTTTAGAAATTAGTGATCTGGCAACCTTCGTGTCACGTGACACGAAGGTTGCCAGATCACTAATTCAGAAAAAACATCTGGCAACGATTTTTTTAGAAATTAGTGAGCTGGCAACCTTCGTATCACGTGACACGAAGGTTGCCAGATCACTAATTTCTAAAAAAATCGTTGCCAGATGTTTTTTCTGAATTCTGTAATCAACCATAGTGTTCGGATGCTTTTTTTGAGCGACTGTACAAGAAGCATTCGGTTTCAAAAGAATTTATAAAAAGATGAACAAGAACTGGTAGCGTCTGTCAAAGCCCTCACGACCTTTGGAATTCAACCCTCGCATCTACTTGGGCATCAGATCAGTCTGGAGACAGCAGCATCTGCTGTAGGAAAAGCGCGTGTTGGCACGTGACGGTGCAATGTGCCAATGGGTTCATTTACTCTCTACCCCATAAATCACCTTGGCGATTAGCCATGTGTCACCTCATCAGACAAGAAGAGAAGAGGCTTGCTGTGGTATGAATCCCAGTTCTCCACGGATGGGAGAAAGCAAAAAGATCAGTTTCTCATCTTCGGCCTTCTGAGTTTTTCTTAACCGAGTGATCTCAGCTGACATGTGCTTCTAATTAAGCAAAGGACGGTAGAAGGACTCCTCTACATTATGCAAGATCTCTTCATCAAAAGCATCGATGTCAACTGGGAGCTTTATGAGAAGCTGACGCCATGTAATGTGATCTCTTGAGAGATCGCGGAAATGACGTCAGAAACCGAGATTAGCTGACAGTGACCGAAAACGACTTGACTTCGGATGAAAGGCACTTTAGTTTCTGTTGACTTAAGCAATCACTTAGTTGCAATAACATCCATAAGAAAATAATTTGTACTTTCGTCTAATGCCAAGTTTTTTACTTAAAATAACTTTAAGCCTAAGGAAAAGAAAAAATTCTAAAAATTGTTTCTAAGAAGAATTATCTCTAAACACTAATTTCAAAAGGAAATTCTAAGAAATATTTTCATGTGCAAAATAAAGGGAGTATATTTATAGAATTTTCACATTAATTACACTATAAGAAATGAAACTGTGACCTCGGCACTTCTTGATTTCTATCCTGTCACTATGACCCCTGTTTGACCTCGAACCCAACAGCGGATCTGAAATCATTTCCGAGTTCTATTGCCTGAAATAGCTTTATTGACAATTTTTAGCTGTCCAACACTGGTACATCTAAATATGACCTATGACCTTGAAGGACCCATCTCATCCAAAATTTAGCATAATTTCGGAGATCTACGACTCAAAGTGCCACAGAGAACCAACATTAAGCCTTCTAAAAGGTCCATCGAAGGTCCATTCTGAGATGTACAACTCATTTTTAGCTCTCTAGCACTGACAGATCAAAATTTGATCTTTGACCTCGAAGGACCCCCCCCCCCCCCCCCGATCCGAAAATTCGTAACATTTCTTAGATCTACAACCGAAACAACCGAAGACACCAATTTTCACATTTCTAGCACTTGGTAGATCATGGTTTGACCTCTACATAATCTCTATTTCATCTTGAAGGACACGTTGGAGGTCAAATTTCGGATTTTTTCCGAGATGTACGACCCGGATCACTTCTAGGTGCAAATTTTCGGAGCTGTACCATTTTTGTATCATAGTTAGAATTAGCGTATCACAATCGTCTATACAGGGTGAATCTGAAAAAGTGGGCAAAACTTTACGGGGTGGTAGAACGCAGCTATACGAGCAATATTCTTCATAGAATGTATGGTCGGAATGCAAGCGGTGAGAAGTTAATAGGTAGTTTTCCACTGTCACATTTAAAGAATGAACACAAGAAGGAGAGGAGTTACTTCAAAAAACATTTTATTAACAGGAATGTAACTTGCATTCTCGTCCGCCGCACCGTACACAAAGTGCATATCCGCCATTTCGTGGTTAGTATAACCAGCCATCTTCTCGGCAATCCACGGTAGAAATGCCGTTGGGTGCGAGGACCGACGCTTTTATACCATTTCCAACGCCACCTAGCGGCTCGCCGTTTGCGTTCCGCCCATACTTTCTATGACGAATATTGCTCGTATAGCTGCGTTCTACCACCCCGTAAAGTTTTGCCCACTTTTTCAGATTCACCCTGTATACAGTACACAGTCGTATCAGAATAATATGACCACGCACCATACATATACCATGGTAGGTGGTCATATTATTCTGATACGACTGTGTATATGATATTGCAACAATCTTTTGTAGCGCGAAATTTCGGAAACTATTAGTGCTAGAACGATTTATTTATTTTTTGACCAATAATAATAATTTTAGGATTTTACATAGTTTGGACCAGGGTCAAATATTATCTCTATAGATCTGTATTTTATACTCCTGCAAATATTATACTCCATATCAGTGGTTCTCAACCTTTTATGCTTCACATACCCCCCTGGAAATATGCATTATAATTGGCGTACATTAACATCATAATTGGCACATAAACAAGAATGTGAATGCTCTCAGTGGGAACCGGAAACTGACTCCACAGCTGACGTATGGTCCTTCGAATTGGACGTGATCTTACGAGATTTCCTCGCAGTTACTTCCGGAGTCATCTGAGTTAAGGCAAAATCATTTCTACGGTCGACTCTAAGCGGGGCTGTTGCTCGGTGGTAGAGCATTCACTTCGCATGAAAAAGGTCCTGGTTCGAATCTCCTTCATCGTTTTGGTTTTAAATTTTTTTATATGCATTTATATCGACTGTAAAAAAAATAAATTTAATTTTGAAATTTGATTTTCGCTCTTTTCACTCACTATTATTATCATTACTATTTCATTACTACTCACTATTATTATCATTATTTTACTATAAAAATTTTTTTCTTAACTCCTTCCTCTGCAGTAGTAAAAAAAGTTTTAAAAACTATAATAATTTTTAGAACCGAAATCCGCCGTCCGTCGGATGGGACGTTAAGCCGTGGTTCCGTGTGTGGGAGAGACATACCCTGTGCACGTTAAAGAACACGCCGAATGGCCTTGACGGGAGGCAACCATCTGTCTCCTAACAGCTTTTCCAGTGGGTCCCCTCCCCCAACCTTCTCTGAGCCTTCGGGGTCATTGTGACCTGGCCATTTAGCCCATGGTGTGCAAAAAAGGGCCGCTCAGAGGTAAAACAACCCAACCCAATCCAATTTGCTATTGTCGAGAAAATGGCATAAAAATATGGCCTAACAAAGGGGTTCTCAAATGCGCCCATAAAAAATTTCAATAACTGAAATAAAAATAAAGTATTAATTGATTTCTGCTGAGGGCCTGCCATCCTCACAGACCTTCTACTATGGCATATAAACTGACAGGCTCCTGTCAGACCTCTGTGGCAAGCAGCTGCTTGAGGGGATATTTATTTTTTTATTATTAATTGATAATTTTTATTAATCATACAAATTCTCCACCAGAAGAAAACATTATCTAACACGGGCATCAGTATATATAACCTAAATCAGTGATTCCGAAAATATTTTTCGGCACAGTAAAAACATAAGTTGGCAACATCACGGGAGACTCGCGCATGCGCATTTACCTTCATTAACAGCCATTTCGATGGCGTCGTTTGTAAGCAAAGAGTTAGGCAGTAGTACAGTTCACGGTCCTCAGCCGCCATTTTGTTTTGGACGCAACGTAACAAAACGGCCCTTTTAGTTGATTCCCACAACTCCCGAGACCCTAACCCAAACAGGGGTTTCTAGAAAAAAGATTGTTTTTTTCGTTACCATAGTAACGAAAAACCCGAGTTTACGTCAAACGCAACGCACCGTAACCATAGTAACAAACGCAAACAAACGTAAAAAAATTAAATTACCGCAAAAAAAACCCTCGTAACCGTCAATTACAGAATCGAAGCTCATAAAAGTGGCAAATCCAAAAAAAAATAAAACGATTGCCTTCCTACATACAGTAAACCACTTCCACCATTCCCCCTCCCCTCTTTTGAAAACACAATACACCGCTGACCGAATTATAAAAAAGCCCCAAGACTAAATAATGTCCTCCAAGACAACACAAACTAAAAAGCATGAAAATCGGAAACAGTGCACCGCCGACCGAATTATAAAAAAGCCCCAAGACTAAATAATGTCCTCCAAGACAACACAAACCAAAAAACATGAAAATCGGAAACAGTGCACCGCCGACCGAATTATAAAAAAGCCCCAAGACTAAATAATGTCCTCCAAGACAACACAAACCCAAAAACATGAAAATCGGAAACAGTGCACCGCCAACCGAATTATAAAAAAGCCCCAAAACTAAATAATGTCCTCCAAGACAACACAAACTAAAAAACATGAAAATCGGAAACAGTGCACCGCCGACCGAATTATAAAAAAGCCCCAAGACTAAATAATGTCCTCCAAGACAACACAAACTAAAAAGCATGAAAATCGGAAACAGTGCACCGCCGACCGAATTATAAAAAAGCCCCAAGACTAAATAATGTCCTCCAAGACAACACAAACCCAAAAACATGAAAATCGGAAACAGTGCACCGCCAACCGAATTATAAAAAAGCCCCAAAACTAAATAATGTCCTCCAAGACAACACAAACTAAAAAACATGAAAATCGGAAACAGTGCACCGCCGACCGAATTATAAAAAAGCCCCAAAACTAAATAATGTCCTCCAAGACAACACAAACTAAAAAGCATGAAAATCGGAAACAGTGCACCGCCGACCGAATTATAAAAAAGCCCCAAGACTAAATAATGTCCTCCAAGACAACACAAACCCAAAAACATGAAAATCGGAAACAGTGCACCGCCAACCGAATTATAAAAAAGCCCCAAAACTAAATAATGTCCTCCAAGACAACACAAACTAAAAAACATGAAAATCGGAAACAGTGCACCGCCGACCGAATTATAAAAAAGCCCCAAGACTAAATAATGTCCTCCAAGACAACACAAACTAAAAAGCATGAAAATCGGAAACAGTGCACCGCCGACCGAATTATAAAAAAGCCCCAAGACTAAATAATGTCCTCCAAGACAACACAAACCAAAAAACATGAAAATCGGAAACAGTGCACCGCCGACCGAATTATAAAAAAGCCCCAAAACTAAATAATGTCCTCCAAGACAACACAAACCAAAAAACATGAAAATCGGAAACAGTGCACCGCCGACCGAATTATAAAAAAGCCCCAAGACTAAATAATGTCCTCCAAGACAACACAAACCAAAAAACATGAAAATCGGAAACAGTGCACCGCCAACCGATTTATAAAAAAAAGCCCCAAAACAAAAATCTGACAAAAAAAAACATCTTACAGCTCAAATAACCCTCCCCTAAATTACATTGTCATTTTACCTCTGAGCCTCCACTTTTTTCCCACACCATGGGCTAAATGGCGAAATCACATGAAGCCTGAAAGCTCACAGAAGGTACGGGACCCACTAGAACAGCTGTTGGCAGACAGTAACTTCCTGTCAAGGCCATCCAGCGTGTTCTTTAAGATACACAGTAACTCCCACACACAGGACCATGGCTTAACATCCTAACCGACGGACGGCGGCCTTTCCAAGCCCATCGGTGTCCCCTACTAACTATCAGCCGAGTTTGAAAATTTGCCGAGATAAACTAAACGCTGACATAGCTCGGACTCGAACCTTGGAACTACAGATTACAAGCCTGGCGCGCTACCACTCCGCCACTCTCACCCCACCTCTAAATTTTTCATTCTTTCCTGACTCCATCAAAAACTGCCGTTTTTTCACACACCGACAATTCTACAATACCCAGAATTACTACATCAAAAAGTCGCCAGACGCTTCCACATATTAACGATAAATCATATAACTAAATTTAAAAGACTCCTAAATATACAACAAAATTAATAAATCACTATAATACATTAATAATTACCATACTACACGTAACTACTAAAAAACATTCAATTCACCCCCAAACTATTCTAACGAAATACATGTGTTCTTTACTATCGCCATTTTCAATCCCACACGCAAAAACTTGCATACTCCCCCACTACATGGGCCCCTAAATATCTTTAATAACTAATTATAAACCATATCCTAACCAATTTTCAAAAAAAAAGCTAGAACATATTAATTATTCCTATCCTACCTATCAATGAACCCCCCCCCCCCCATATTAAATATATAATACACACGAACTTACTTCTAACCATATAGGTATGTTATCCAAAGAAGTCATCAAGCGAAAATGGCGAAAAAAACCAAACGTAACTTCACACTCTCGTCAAATCACACACATAACACGTGATTCTACATTACCTACCCAAAAGAAACAAATCAAAGAGCCATAGGCCACCAATAACCAACAGTTACGTTTTTACGTCATACTTTACAAATCGACATCACACTTTACACTTCGACGTCACACGCCACTTGAGCAATGCCATCTATCGGCTGAGGACCGTAATCACTACACGGGCCGAGCGGAGTGTTTCAATTGAACTATGAGCATATTTTGATTACATGAAAAATGCACACAAAACTGTTCCAGTGATTTTATATAAAAATTTCAGAAATTTTCCCGTATCGAATCAAATACTTTCTTAAAGTAACTCCACAATTCCGTTTTCAGGAAAAGGGAATCCGCCCATCCAAACAAAGATCTGACAACCCCGTCTGAGACCAAGTCGCTATTTAATACTCGATCCTTTTTTACAAATTCTGCTTTATAATCCGGCTACAATTTGAGCCCAAGGTACTTTTTTATGACAACTCGCTTAATGTGTCATATACGGTATTCAAAGTTATAGCCTTTCTTTGAACGGAAGGGGTAGGGGGTAGCTCAGTCGGTAGCACGCCACGCTCACAATCTGCAGTCCCAGATTCGAGTTCCAGCGTTGAGATTTATCTCCGCAACACCCTCATTCTTGCCCTTGGTCAGTAGAGGACAACGATGGGCTTGGAAAGACTGCCGTCCGTCAGATGGGATGTTAAGCCGTGGCTCTGTATGCGGGAGAGCCATACCTTGTACATGTTAAAAAACAATCTAGATGTACTTAACAGGAGGCTACCATCTGTCTCCCAACGGCTGTTCAGTGTGTCCCCTCCCCCAACATTCTCTGAGACCTTGGGTCCTAGTGACCTGACCATTTAGTCCATTGTATGAACAAAAGTGCGCTCAGAGGTAAAATTACCTAAAGAAGTTCAAAGTATGGCGGCCGTCCACAATCTGCATATTTGATCATAATATTTAAAAAAACTATTTCCTGTTATGAGTTTACAAGTCTGTATATATATGACAAGCTTTTCACTTTCCTTAAATAAATAAATAACGAATAATGCGGATTCCGAGTAAACATCTCCTGATAACCACTAGTTGGGGTTGTTTTACCTCTGAGTAGCACTTTTTTTTTTGCCCACAATTGACAGGTCACAAAGACCCCGTGGACTCAGAGAAGGTCGGGAGAACCACTGTACAGTCGCTCGAAAAAGTATCCGAACACTATGGTTGATTACAGAATTCAGATAAAATATCTGGCAACGATTTTTTAGAAATTAGTGATCTGGCAACCTTCGTGTCACGTGATTACAGAATTCAGGAGAAATATCTCGAGCGTGTACAGCAACTGTACACGCTCCAGTTACCGTTCACAGCAAACTGGAGCGTGTGCAATTACTGCACACGCTCCAGTTTGCTGTGAACGGTAACTGCACACGCTCAGTATTTCTGTGAGTGGGCCCACACGATCCAGGTTTTTGTGAGCTCACACGATCCAATGTGCTGTGAACATTAACCGCAACCGCTCCAGTTTGCTGTGAACGGTAACTGCACACGCTCCATATTCATTGCATTATATATTCATACGCATTATATATATAAAAAAATATCCGAACACTATGGTCGATTACAGAATTCAGAAAAAATATCTGGCATCGATTTTTTTTAGAAATTAGTGATGGCAACCTTCGTGTCACGTGACACGAAGGTTGCCAGATCACTAATTTCTAAAAACAAATCGTTGCCAGATATTTTTTCTGAATTCTGTAGTCAACAATAGTGTTCGGATACTTTTTTGAGCGATGTACAGCTGTAGAGAGGCAGATGGTAACCTCCTGTCATGGCCATCCATTCATGATGCTCTTTAACTTGAACAAATTATGGCACACGGCTTAACGTACCATCCGACGGATGGCGACCTTTCTTAGCTCATTGTGGTCCCATACTGACAGAGGACCGGATGTGGGTTTAGAGGGGTTAAACCTACGGAGACTCGAACCTGGGAACTGCACATTACACGGTGGATCCTGATCCAACCCACACCCTAGAACCGCTGGTCTAACAGCACTCATGGGATATAAAAGCATATAATATAATTTGCTAATTGGGCAATCATGTGTGCACAGTACGTAAAAAAATGATAAGGGTTGGAAAAGAAAATTAAAATGTTGTGGTGAAATAGCTGCAACGTAGTAATAAGATATACCCACAAGGACAGATAGATTTAAGGTTAAAAAAATAGAAGGATACAATTTCAAAGGAAAACTAAATTTAACAATGGCTTTACTGGAGACAAATAAGTTACAACTGGAAACATTTTAAAATCGGAAAGTGCACTATCGTCCGACGAATATAAAATCATTATCTGAACGAACGTTGGGCGAACTGACACCGTAGAAGTAGAGAATGAGTATTTTCTTTTATTGCCACGTTTTATTGCATTCTGGCGTCAGCCCGAGCTTCAAAATTTTATCGACAGATTTAAGAGACTTATAATTCTTTAACCAATTGGTCCTAAATTTCGTAAATGGTTGCCCCATGTTGGGTGAAAAGATCGTGTTCCTATCTGCCCTAGGGGGAGAATAATCCGTTTGCAAATGGATGGCGCTGTCGTCGCCTCGGCGTCATCAATGTAGAGGAGATACACGAAAATATCATGTCTATCCTTCTGAATGATAGACATGTAAATCCCTCGACCAACATACTACACCCGATAACTCCCATACTTCTAGTAAAAATAGATTGCTTACTGTATTAGCTTAAAGCGTTTCAGTTTACAACTCTGGAGTCATTTAACGGTGAAAATTAAAATAAGCAGAAGAATCGGAAAATGCGAAATTAATAATAAATACCCCCTCAAGCAGCTGCTTGCCACAGAGGTCTGACAGGAGCCTGTCAGTTTATATGCAAAGTAGAAGATCTGAGTGGATGGCAGGACCTCAGCAGAAAAACAACACATACATCCATGCCTTACCCGGGGCTCGAACCCAGGTCCCGTAGATCAGTAGCCAAGCGTGCTAACCACTCGGCCACGGGACGGCCATTAATAGTTGATAAAAATCTATCCAGACTAGAAAAAAAAAACGTTTTTCACTTATTTCCTAAAACGAAAAAAAGATGAATGTGAAAATGAAAACATCAGTTTTTTTAACGAACTGAAACTTTTTTCTAACTTATTTCTTTATAATCAAGACTGAGTCCAGACTGTTCAAATCACAATTCCCTCATTAAAGTCACGTTTCTGTAGTCTTCCATAAAAGTGGCAAAAAAATCGTCTCAGAAGTTACTAAAATGACAGGTAATTTGACAAAAAATTTGAAAATTAACTTTGCTGAAACCCGATAAATCTATTTCGAAGTCTAGACATCAGATGAACAAATCTTCAATAGAAAGCACAAGGAATATAAGCACAAGGAATATAAGCCAACAAGGAATATAAGAAAACAGAAGAAATAAAACTCGAAACTCAATCATGGAAAACAAAACGCAGGTTTAGTTTTAAAGCTTCTGTTGGAAGCTCCGTTTTAAAAATTATCTTTACTCCAATTCCGCAGATTTAAAATAATAATCTTTCTCGAAATAACCGGGAAAAAAAAACACAAAATCTTCTACACCTCTAACAGCCACGTGAAATCAATAATTTATAATGATAAACAAATTTCTTTGGCATTTGCTGCATCATAAAAAAGGCCTCAGACAGAAGTTGGTATTTCGCTTCAGAGCGATTCGGCGCTTTCTCTGGTTGTGAACAAAGCAGACATCATTTGCAGCAACCAAAAGGGGGGAAAAAAAACAGATAACACCTGGAGTGGTTATGCAAAATTCTTTCGTTTTCTCTTCGCCTCGTGTTCAATAAAGAATTCAAAGATATTCTAAATCCTCTTCCCTTTTTCGATGCAGAAATCACCTTCGTCTCCTTTCTCTGGTACTTCAAAAGAAGAGTATGATGATTCTTGTTAATTCATTTGCAATATGCACCTAATGATTTTCATCTGCATAAAAAGTCAATTTCCTATACCTCATTTTCGGAGGGTTATATAACCCAAAAACACTAAAACACCCCCAAATTTATACATATGATAATTATTCCCATCCTCCCCCCAAAAAAGGGCGGGGCGAGGGTGGCTCAGTCGGTAGCGCGCCAGGCTCGTAATCTGTAGTTCCCAGGTTCGAGTCCCAGCTGAGTCAGCGTTGAGATTTATCTCCGTAAAAATTCCCCGCCCTGCCCACGGTCAGTAGGGGACACCGATGGGCTTGGAAAGACCACCGTCCGTCGGATTGGACGTTAAGCCGTGGCCCCGGGTGAGGGAGAGCCATACCCTGTGCACGTTAAAGAACACACTGGATGGCCTTGACGGGAGGCTACCATCTGTCTCCCAACAGCTATTCCAGTGGGTCCCCTCCCCCAACCTTCTCTGAGCCTTCGGGGTCCATGTGACCTGGCCATTTAGCCCATGGTGTGCAAAAAAGTGCCGCTCAGAGGTAAAACAACCCAACCCTCCCAAAAAAATACTAAAGCACCCTCAAATTTATAGTATGATGATTTCTTCCCCTGCCCCCATTTATACCCTCCCCTAAAGCATCCTCAAAATTAGGAAAATTGCTCGCCTCTTCATCTGTCAAAAAAAAAAGGTTAATGCCTCCTTTCCCTTGCTATCATATGAATGATACTGGCACAATAAAATTTATATTTATTGAAATGTCGCTATAGACGTGTAATGGCCGAGTGAGTTAGCACGCATAGCTTCTAGTCAAAGATCCCCGGATGTATCATAGATGTTTCTTCTATTGCCCTGTTGAAGTTTCACTTTTCTCACAGTTCCCAGGTTCGAGTCCCAGCTGGGTCAGCGTTGAGATTTATCTCCGCAAAATTCCCCGCCCTGCCCACGGTCAGTAGGGGACACCGAAGGGCTTGGAAAGGCCGCCGTCCGTCGGATGGGACGTTAAGCCGTGGCCTCGTGTGCGGGAGAGCCATACCCTGTGCACGTTAAAGAACACGCTGGATGGCCTTGACGGGAGGCTACCATCTGTCTCCCAACAGCTGTTCCACTGGGTCCCCTCCCCCAACCTTCTCTGAGCCTTCGGGGTCCTTGTGACCTGGCCATTTAGCCCATGGTGTGCAAAAAAGTGCCGCTCAGAGGTAAAACAACCCAACGTTAAAGAACACGCTGGATGACCTTGACGGGAGGCTACCATCTGTCTCCCAACAGCTGTTCCAGTGGGTCCACTCCCCCAACCTTCTCTAAGCCTTCGGGGTCCATGTGACCTTGCCATTTAGCCCATGGTGTGCAAAAAAAGTGCCGCTCAGAGGTAAAACAACCCAACCCTTTCCTCACAGATCTTCGCTATGATATATTATATTGACCGGTTCCTATCAGACATCTGTGTCAAGCAGCCTCTAGAGAAGTAATTTATCGTTCGCCCACACCACAACCCAGAAAATATCTATCCTTAAACTCCCCTTAGTAAAATGTATATTATTATTTGGAACACTAGAAAGAAAAAAAGCAGAAAATTTGAAATTGAAAACAAAATCCAATTGACTTGGAAGTTCGTACAATTATCAAACCGTTAAAGGAGAAGAGGAATTTTTAAACTCCAAGAAATTGGTTGAATGAATCTTAAGCAATGGTCGTTTCATCACCCAAGGACAACAATAAACTACAGGAAGCGAGTTGGGTTGTTTTACCTCTGAGCGGCACACCATGGGCTAAACTTTTTTGCACACCATGGGCTAAATGGCCAGGTCACATGGACCCCGAAGGCTCAGAGAGGGTTGAGGAAGGGGACCCACTGGAAGAGCTGTTTGGAGACAGATGGTAGCCTCCCGTCAAGGCCATCCAGCGTGTTCTTTAACGTGCACAGGGTATGACTCTCCCGCACAAGGGACCACGGCTTAACGTCCCATCCCACGGACGGCGGCCTTTCCAAGCCCATCGGTGTCCGCTACTGACCGTGGGCACAGCGGGGAATTTTGCGGAGATAAATCTCAACGCTGACCCAGCTGGGACTCGAACCTGGGAACTACAGATTACGAGCCGGGCGCGCTAACGACTGAGCAACCCCCGCCCCACACAGCAAGCGAGAGTTAGTTTTAGTTTTTCGCTTTCGAGTCTGGCCACAGTTCAGAATCACACTTTAACGTTAAGGCAACAACGGAAAATATTTATTAGGTATCAAATAAGATTTCGGTCTTTAAATCTCATCAATTATATCGAAGACAAGTTAATATACATAAACTGTGAACTGGTCCCATCTTTAATGCTAACTATGTCGTATGGAGTTTTCTAACTCTGCTCTTTTGTAACCATTGAAGCTGTGGCCCATTTCTTTATAGCGATACTACTTTTTCAAATCATGCCAAATCTGATGTTTCTATTACTGCAAATCTTCATCGGCGACGCTTAATGGCGGGAAAAGCTTTGGCTCCAGTTTACAAAGGAACGTTTCCCAATGCATATGGGGCGGGGGTGGCTCAGTCGGTAGCGCGCCAGGCTCGTAATCTGTAATTCTCAGGTTCGAGTCCCAGCTGGGTCAGCGTTGAGATTTATCTCCGCAAAATTCCCCGCCCTGCCCACGTTCAGTAGGGGACACCGATGGGCTTGGAAAGGCCGCCGTCCGTCGGATGGGACGTTAAACCGTGGCCCCGTGTGCGGGAGAGCCATACCCTGTGCACGTTAAAGAACACGCTGGATGGCCTTGACGGGAGGCTACCATCTGTCTCCCAACAGCTGTTCCAGTGGGTCCCCTTCCCCAACCTTCTCTGAGTCTTCGGGGTCCATGTGACCTGGCCATTTAGCCCATGGTGTGCAAAAAAAGTACCGCTCAGAGGTAAAACAACCCAACCCAGCTGAATCTGGATAAAATTGTTAAAAGATTCAGTATGGCTTTGACTTTTATGCATTTCTTCGTTCGGTTCCCATTCCCAAAGATTGATGTCGAATGGAAATCAGTCTTCGGTTTTCTTGGGATTCTTCGCTGAAATCAATATTTTCGCTTCCTGAGAGTAATGGAGTAAGCCGCGAGTGACTGAAACGAAAACCATCGATCACTGGATCGTTTTGGAGGTCTTAAATCTCTTTCGTAAAATGCAAGAGCTTATTTATTGTTAGCTTTTTTGTTCTTTATTTCCACTCTACGCTTTACATTTGTCACTTGTCAAAGACCACAAAAGGGTGTTTGTCATCAAGAATATATTATTAATTCTTTTCTGTACACCCCCAAAGCTCAACATAAAGGGTTTGCTCACAGTGTAGCGTCCCCAGTTCGTAATCTATAGTTCCCAGCTCTCGAACCCCTACCTGAGCCAGTGTTGAGAATTTTCTTCGGTACTATGCAGACAATTTAAATGTGGAGGAATTAGGAGTCCTTGAGTGTGCAATATGTTCCTAGGAGGTTTGCAGGCTCGAAAAGTTTGATAGGGGATCCGCAGACTCGAAAAGTTTGATAGGGGAAGGATCCGCAGACTCAAACGTTTGTTGGGGGAATGATCCGCAGAGTCGAAAAGTTTGTTAGGGGAAAGGATCTGCAGACTCGAAAAAAGTTGGATGGGGGAAGGATCCGCAGACTCGAAAAAAGTTGGATGGGGGAAGGATCCGCAGACTCGAAAAAGTTGGATGGGGGGGAAGGATCCGCAGACTCGAAAAAGTTGGGTGGGGGTCAACTTACTCGAAATATTTAATAGGGGCTCACGTACTCGAAATGTTTGGTATGGGGTCAGTTAACCTGAAAATTTGAGAACCACTGCAGCAGACCACTGAGACGCAAACCTCTCTTCTTAAAAGAACTCTGAATTTGGCATTGGTGCACACTTTTGCAGGAATGATGGTGATAGCTTCCGATCTCCCCTTTCAAGGACCACAGATCTTCGTGTCTGATGACTTCCGAAAAGAAAAGAGAACAATCGACGAATCAATAGAAAGAAGAACGATCTTTTTGTAAGGAAAAAACAAATGGATTATTCTAAGCCTTAATAGATGCGGTCGTTAAAGTTCGCTTTACAATCGATACAAGCCATAATGTTTCTTTCCTGGAAGCGAAAGGATTAAAGAGTTGAACTTCAGAAAAGGATTGTTTTATCTTTAGGTGTAGGGAAACAAGCTTTTTGCGTATAGGAAAAAGGAGTAAGTAAGTTGGGTTGGGTTGTTTTACCTCTGAGCGGCACTTTTTTGCACACCATGGGCTAAATGGCCAGGTCACATGGACCCCGAAGGCTCAGAGAAGGTTGGGGGAGGGGACCCACTGGAACAGCTGTTGGGAGACAGATGGTAGCCTCCCGTCAAGGCCATCCAGCGTGTTCTTTAACGTGCACAGGGTATAGCTCTCCCGCACACGTGGCCACATCTTAACGTCCCATCCGACGGACGGCGGCCTTTCCAAGCCCATCGGTGTCCCCTACTGACCGTGGGCAAGGCGAGGAATTTTGCGGAGATAAATCTCAACGCTGACCCAGCTGGGACTCGAACCTGGGAACTACAGATTACGAGCCTGGTGCGCTACCGACTGAGCCACCCCCGCCCCAAGAGTAAGTAAGTAATTGGACTGAATCGGTACGAAGTGGAACGCCGTTCCGATGTTTTTTTATGGAAATTATGAAATGTGTATTTCATTGTAGTTTTTCCTTTAATCGTTGCACCATGTCTCTGCTATCTCATTATCTTTTTAGTTCTTTATTTGTTGTTAATTTTTAACTGCGGAGGGGGGGGGAGTATAATTCCAAATATTTACCCCTTGAGTAGTAATATTTCCATTGACGGTTTCATTTTATTTCAAGTTTAAGTAAGAATTCTAAACGTTTAATATAACAAATAGGAAGACGAATATTAAACAGGAATTTTGTAACCTGTAATACTCTATATAGCTTAGGCTCACAATTATTAAATGTATTATTGGAGGAATTTATTTATTGATTATGAATTATATGTCAAGGAATAGAAGAAAAAATATTTTTTTAACTCAACTCATTTGGCAAATCGGAAATTTCGTTCAAATTTTAGTCCTTATTCTGATTCTTTTTTGTCTTGTGACAAATGATTTAAAATAAATAAATAAGAAATAAAAGATATGAAAAATGATTTTAGACTTAGTCTTATAATACATTAATTATTATTCAAAAACCAGTTCAACTCTTTTCATACGTCTAACCGTTGTTCCATCACTAAACTATAAAAAGCATCACTTCAGGATTATTCAATCCATTCTGGTTGTCTCTAATAACAAGTTGCTTTCCGAAAACATGTTACTAATATGTGATTGATGTTTAATTCTTCTACATATTTGGGGGCGGGGGAGGCTCAGTCGGTAGCGCGCCAGGCTCGTAATCTGTAGTTCCCAGGTTCGAGTCCCAGCTGGGTCAGCGTTGCCCACGCCCTGCCCACGGTCAATAAGGGGACACCGATGGGCTTGGAAAGGCCGCCGTCCGTCGGATGGGACGTTAAGCCGTGGCCCCGTGTGCGGGAGAGCCATACCCTGTGCGCGTTAAAGAACACGCTGGATGGCCTTGACGGGAGGCTACCAGCTGTCCCAGTGGGTCCCCTCCCCCAACCTTCTCTGAGCCTTCGGGGTCCATGTGACCTGGCCATTTAGCCCATGGTGGTCAAAAGGCTCAGAGGTAAAACAACCCAAACCCAACCGTGTCGTGTAATATTTCAAACCACTTATTATCCTTTGGTAGACGTTATTACTTATTCCAGAAAGCAATCATCGCTGCTGACACTATCACTTTCTGTCCTCTGTACTGATTCGAGCAGACACGATTTTAAATGCAAAACTCCGCTGACATCGACAGTTCTAATGAATTTCTACTCTCGATATCCCTATTCTTGGAGTTCATTTATTTTCATGAAAGGAGAGCTTACATGTGGATTTGGATTCTTTTTTGATCTGCAACCGATGACGAAGCAAAAACGTTTTTTTTTTCTGCTGATGTCTTGGCCAAACAGGAATCGTCTATCTTCGAAACATCTCTCTTGACATTTTGAAAACGTTCTCTGCGGAACGGAAATTTTATTTGCTGGACCAAAATAAATTGTATTCGAAAAAGAAAATGCTACTTTCATTTTTCGTGCGTAATTGAATTATTTTTGCTGTCACAAAAATTCGCAGAACGTTCAAATTATGAGGCCTCCCACATATTTTTATTTATTCTCAGCATCATTAGAATTAACAGTTGCAAACGATGATGATCAATAACAAAAAAAGATCGTTAAACTTAGTTGTTTTTCTTCTAGAAAAAATAAAGGGAGATGGGGGAGGCAAGATTTAGCCGTAACCCCTTCGATATAATGTACATGTAAATATATTTTAATAATATAGTATACATGTAGATATGCTTTATTTTAAAAATATACTATACATATATTCAAATACGTTTTATTTTAATAATATAGGTACATGTAATTCCCCGCCCTGCCCACGGTCAGTAGGGGACACCGATGGACTTGGAAAGGCCGCCGTCCATCGGATGGGACGTTAAGCCGTGGCTACGTGTGCGGGAGAGACATGCCCTGTGCACGTTAAAGAACACGCTGGATGGCCTTGACGGGAGGCTACCATCCCCAAACCTTCTCTTAGCCTTCGGGGTCCATGTGACCTGGCCATTTAGCTCATGGTGTGCAAAAAAGTGCCGCTCAGAGGTAAAACAACCCAAATAGGTACATGTAAATACATTTTATTTCAATAACATAGAGTACATGTAAATATATTTTATTTCACTAATCTAATGTATATATCAATTTTTTCAATAATGTAGTGTACATATAAATATATTTTAATAATATAGTGTGCATGTAAATATATTTTATTTTTAAAATATAGGTTACATGTAATATGCTTTATTTCAATAATATAGTAATATTTGTATACAATATTAATATAAATAAATATTAATAATATAGTATATGTAAATATGTTTTATTTTAATAATATATTGTACATTTAAATATGTTTTTTTTTTCAGTAATATAGTGTACATGTAAATGTATTTTATTTCAATAATATAGCGTACATGTAAATATATTTTCAAAAATATAGTTTACACGGAAAAATTATATTTTATTTCAATAATAGAGTGTACAGTCGCTCAAAAAAGTATCCGAACGCTAATGTTGATTACAGAATTCAGAAAAAATATCTGGCCACGATTTTTTTAGAAATTAGTTGTTGTTGGGTTGGGTTGTTTTACCTCTAAGCGGCACTTTTTTGCACACCATGGGCTAAATGGCCAGGTCACATGGACCCCGAAGGCTCAGAGAAGGTTGGGGGAGGGGACCCACTGGAACAGCTGTTGGGAGACAGATGGTAGCCTCCCGTCAAGGCCATCCAACGTGTTCTTTAACGTGCACAGGGTCTTGACGGGATACTACCTTCTGTCTCCCAACAGCTGTTCCCAGTGGGTCTCCTCCCCCAACCTTCTCTGAGCCTTCAGGGTCCATGTGACCTGGCCATTTAGTCCATGGTTTGCAAAAAAGTGCCGCTCAGAGGTAAAACAACCCAACCCGTTCCTACGCCTCTGCCTGCGAGTAAATATCTCACTTTTCCCTCCAATTCTGTGTTGGAAGTCATTTCAGTCTTCCACTGCCAGGATCGATTTCCGCATCCTCTTCAAAACGCTTAAACTGTCGAAATGTTTGTGCTCAGAACAAAGTTTCATCCTCATAAACTATGCGTAATATTTCATATGTTTCAGTGGGACTTTTCCCAAGCTTCTAGATTTTCCTAGCCTTCCTTGATGTTTTCTGAGGGCTCAGTAAAGCACAAGCCCTTCCTTACGAAATAAGAATGTAATCTCAATGGTTCCAATTAGCATGACTTCCAAAGTCACACTTCACGCGTCTAAAGTGACCTCTCGCGGAATGATAGTCATCACTCTCATTACTTTCTTGCCGCACAGTATAGAAAACATATAGCCTATATAGAAAAAAAAAAGTATATCCTCTCTGTTCTTCTGATGAAAGGCCCGATATTGCCTGTTTGGGCCTTTCATCAGAAGGGGGGAAGGTAGGGGGCAGAGACAGAGAGCAATTCAATAGAGAAAGAAGATGGTATAAACAATACGTATTAAAATTCAACGAACTACTGGCGGCTAATCATTCGATTTTATTTCGCACATAGACGTCAGATATCGTGGAAGGGCTCGTGCCGCCTCTGCACCGCCCTGTGATTCCGGCGCCCTTGGTTCATCTAGAAGCTTGGGTAAAGTCCCACTGAAACATATGAAATATTACGCATAGTTTATGAGGATGAAACTTTGTTCTGAGCACAAACATTTCGACAGTTTAAGCGTTTTGAAGAGGATGATGAGGATGCGGAAATCGTTCCTGGTTCTTATCCTGTGTTGCAAAGTCTTGGCTGTCGACACCTCCGCAAGTGACATTTTCAGGCATTTCACCATTCCTACCTCTTTGAGGAATAGCATACACTTAGGCTTTGAAAAAGCCATTCTAACTTGGATTAGACACAATAAGCTGTGATTATGGGCAGAGGAAGCAATGATAGCCTTCTCCTCTTTTATCCACATCCTGGATTCGGATTATTCGCGTTTATAATTTCTTTTTTCGTTATTCCTTCCCTTTTTTCTTCCTCCCTCAATACATCACTGTCTCTTCTTCCTAATCCCTCTCATCCCTACCCTTATTCCGATGAATTCTCTCTCTCCCCTCTTTTTTTTTCCAAACTGTCTGCCACCTTTTCTTCTTCCTCCAAAACTTCTCTGTCTTCCGAGAAAAATTCCAAGAATCAAGATCCAAGAGTCAAATTCAAGAAAGAAGAAGGGAGAGAGAGAGAAGGATTCGAGGGAAGGAGGAAGAGACCGAGAAGAATCCAAGAGAGAAGAAGGGAGAGACCGAGAAGAATCCAAGAGGGGGAGAGAGAGAATTCATTGGAATAAGGATAGGGATGAGAGGGATTAGGAAGAAGAGACAGTGATGTATTGAGGGGGGAAGGAATAGCGCCAAAAGAAATTATAAACGCGAATAATCCCTTCTTGATCCACACAGAATCACTCTCGACCTCTTCCTTCTTGAAACCCTTCTCCATTCCTCCCATCTTCTTCCTTCGAATGCCTCTCAGCCTGTCCCATCTTCCTTCTTCTAATACGCTACCGCCTCTTCCTTTTTCATGCCTTTCGCAGTATTTCCCATCTTCATTCTTATTTGTCTTTCTCTTATTTATCTTTAGAATCCTTCTGGGCCTCTCAAATATTCTCCTATCTAATCACTCTCTGATTCTTCCATCTTCAAACGCTTCTTATCTCTTTTCCATCTTCCTTCTTCCAATCCCTCTCTGTCTCTTCTTTCTCCATTAAATTTCTCTCTGTCTCTGCCCCCCCCCCCCCACCTCTCTCTCTCTTCCTTCTTCCTCCGCTTTGTCATCGAATTCATGTATCTCTCTTATTCCTTCCTCCAAATCTATTTTGTATCTTCCTTCTTCATCCCTCGAATACTATGCAGTCTCTTACTACCTCGAATCCTTCTAGGTCTCTCCTTTCTTCCTCCCTATAATCATTCTCTGCCTCTCCCGTCTTCTCTCTTGGATTCTTCTCGGTCTCTCCCTTCTTCCTCCCTCGAATCCTACACTGTCTCTCCCTTCTTCTCTCTTGGATTCTTCTTGGTTTCTCCCTTCTTTCTCCCTAGAATACTTCTCTGTCTCTCCCTTCTTTTCTCTTGGATTCTTCTCGGTCTCTCCCCTCTTCTCCCTCGAATCCTTCTCGGTATCTCCCTCTTCTTCCTCCCTCGAATCCTTCTCTACCTCTCCCTTCTTCTCTCTTGGATTCTTCTCGGTCTCTCCCTTCTTCCTCCCTCGAATCCTTCTCTGTCTCTCCCTTCTTCTCTCTTGGATTCTTCTCGGTCTCTCCCTTCTTCCTCCCTCGAATCCTTCTCTCTGCTGGGGTCCTGAATCTTGAATCCTGGGAGGTTGAGAAACCCCCTTTGTTTTTTGTTCTTCTCTCTTGGATTCTTCTCTTTTTTTCTTTTTTCCTTCTTCTCTCTTGGATTCTTCTCGGTCTCTCCCTTCCTCCTCCTTCGAATCCTTCTCTGTCTCTCCCTTCTTCTCTCTTGGATTCTTCTCGGTCTCTCCCTTCTTCCTCCTTCGAATCCTTCTCTGTCTCTCCCTTCTTCTCTCTTGGATTCTTCTCGGTTTCTCCCTTCCTCCTCCCTAGAATCCTTCTCTGTCTCTCCCTTCTTTTCTCTTGGATTCTTCTCGGTCTCTCCCCTTTTCTCCCTCGAATCCTTCTCGGTATCTCCCTCTTCTTCCTCCCTCGAATCCTTCTCTATCTCTCCCTTCTTCTCTCTTGGATTCTTCTCGGTCTCTCCCTTCCTCCTCCCTCGAATCCTTCTCTGTCTCTCCCTTCTTCTCTCTTGGATTCTTCTCGGTCTCTCCCTTCTTCTTTCCTCGAATCCTTCTCGGTATCTCCTTCTTCTTCTGCCTCCTTCGAATTCCTCCTTTTTCTCTTCCTCCTCGCTCCGAAAGTTTCTTCCTCCTATCCTTCCTTCACTCTGTCCACTTCCTTCGTGGTCACGCTTTCTTCCTTTGCGCACAGAATCAAAACAATCCAATCTTGAGATACATTTCAAAAAAGAATTTCCTTTTTAATTATACACTTCAATTTCATTCTGTCTTTCACAAGAGATATCTGTTTGTCCTTCCAGTATCCCAGATGCAACGATGATATATAGGAAGAGTCTGTCCCATTCGAAATTGTCTTTCCGAAAGTAAAAGGATAAAAAATAAGATTTTTTCCACCCCATTTCCCAACCGATTCAATCTTCACATTTCGACTGGCTCCGAGACAAATCGCTCTCATCTGTCTCCGCTCTCATTTCGTTGTCAGGCAACATTTTTCGCTCCTCTCACCAATTGCCAACTTTCCTAACAGATAGAGATGTCAGATTCAAATGATCCTCCTCTTCTCTTTTTTTCTCTCTGATGGTGCTATGGAATTTAGCTTCGTTCTTGTGGATCCTTTAAGAAGAGAAAAAGGTTTCTTGTATTCAAATACAAGCAGTTTTAAAATCATTATTTTCTTCCTGTTCTGGTCTGAGATGCAAAAAGTCTTTTCGTCTGTCTTTAAAATGAATCTTATTATCTTTTAATCTCTTTACAGTGCAAGAATTCATTAAATACAAACGAATAAGAGTTTGCTAGAACTGGGCATTACTGACAGAATTGGGGGCGGGTGTGGCTCAGTTGGTAGCGCGCCAGGCTCGTAATCTGTAGTTCCCAGGTTCGAGTCCCAGCTGGGTCAGCGTTGAGATTTATCTCCGCAAAATTCCCCGCCCTGCCCACGGTCAGTAGGGGACACCGAAGGGCTTGGAAAGGCCGCCATCCGTCGGATAAGACGTTAAGCCGTGGCCCCGTGTGTGGTCTTGACGGGAGGCTACCTTCTGTCTCCCAACAGCTGTTCCAGTGGATCCCCTCCTCCAACCTTCTCTGAGCCATCGGGTCCTTGTGACCTGGTCATTTAGCCCATGGTGTGCAAAAAAGTGCCGCTCAGAGGTAAAACAACCCAACCAACCCAATTGACAGAATTAGTAAAAATATTGGCGCTGGTGCTGTAATTCCAACCGCCGAATAAATCAATAAGTCTGTAGTTCCCAAGTTAAGTTGTTTTACCCCTGAGCGGCACTTTTTTGCACACAATGGGCTACATGGCCCGGTCACAAGGACCCCGAAGGCTCAGAGCAGATTGGGAGGAAGGGACATACTGGACAACTTCTGGAGACAGATGGTAGCTCCTGTAAAGCCCATTCATCATGTTCTTTAGCATGCACAGGGTACGGCTCTCCCACACACGGAGCCACGGCTTAACGTCACATCCGACAGACAGCGGCCTTTCCAAGCCCATCGGTGTCCCTTAATGACGAAGCCAAGGCCGGGATTTGCGGAGATAAATCTCAACACTGGCTCAGCTTCAACGAACCTGGGAACTGCAGATTACTCGTCTGGGGGCGCTACCGAATGACTCATCCACGCCACCGCTTCTGGGGGGCGACGATCAAGAGATTTTTATTGCTATGAATAGTTTGCCCCTTGAATCCTGGGAGGTTGAGAAACCCCCTTTTGTTTTTGTTTTAATAGATAATGAAAAATTATTTTTACGTAATATAGGTGCAATGAAATTTTATATTTGGATTTTCTCAATCACCGTCGGTTGAAATTTCGGCCTTAAAAGAGTACAGTGGCTCAAAAAAATATCCGAACACTAACGTTGATTAGAGAATTCAGAAAAAATATCTGGCAACGATTTTTTTTCATGAATTAGTGATCTGACAATCTTCGTGTACAGTCGCTCAAAAAATATCCGAACACTATGGTTGATTACAGAATTAAAAAAAAATATCTGGCAACGATTTTTTTAGAAATTAGTGATCTGGCAACCTTCGTGTCACGTGACACGAAGGTTGCCAGATCATTATTTTTTCTAAAAAAAACGTTGCCAGATATTTTTTCTGAATTCTGTAATCAACCATAGTGTTCGGATATTTTTGAGCGACTGTACAAAAGAGAGAATACGAAAACTACGTTCTCTTTGAATACGATCATCCCATATTCGCTAGAGTCGCTGTGTTATTCTGTTTCGTTATATGGTTAAGAAATGTCTCTTGTTATTTTGATTATCATCGAGACTTGGCCATCTGTTATTAAAAGAGAAAGAAATTCTCCATAATTTTAAACCATTTCGCAAATCTCACAAAACTCGAACGTTGAATCTCCCACCTCATAGGTACTTAAAAATCGGAGAATTGGCGAAAACTTCGTCGATTCTTCTTCTTGCATTTGCTGAAATAATCGCGTTCCCTATTCGATGCAAATGCTTCGGTTGAGAGATCATTGCTACGGTAATGAATTTCAGCAAAGCGATAGCCCATGGGAAGTGAAATTTTTGACTTTCGTGGGCTCGATGATCAATCATCGCTAAGAAAGAGAGAGAACAGCTGCAACTGAAAACTTAATTACGGGCGACGAGTCTCCATGGAGAAGAAGAAGAGAGAAATCAGCTTCACTTAGAGATTGTCTTCCCCCGACTCGAATCTTTAGTTGAATATCAGCCTCCTTTGGTCGAACGATGATATCGCTGTTTCTCCGCTCTTTCCTAAAATGAGGCGCTTCCTCGTCTTTTCACGTAATTAAATCTCTCATCTGAGGAAGAAGATTGCGTAAATTTCTCCACGCTGCTTCGACGATCACGAACAATTCGGATTTCTGAAGCGGAGCATCACGGGGCGTGTAGGAACGGTCTTTTCTCATCTACTCTTGATTTTGAGACTCGTGATGGGGATGTTGTTCGAGCAAATGGAAGTGAATTAAAAACAAATTCAAGACAGAGGAATTTTTGCGATTGCAGCTTCGGACGATTGATGGAGAATCTAAAGAAAAGAATACTGTAAGTTCTATGAAGCCAGGGGTGACTCAGTCGGTAGCGCGCCAGACTCGTAATCTGTAGTTCCCAGGTTCGAGTCCCAGCTGGGTCAGCGTTGAGATTTATCTCCGCAAAATTCCCCGCCCTGCCCACGGTCAGTAGGGGACACGGATGGGTTTGGAAAGGCCGCCGTCCGTCGGATGGGACGTTAAGCCGTGGTCCGTGTGTGGGAGAGCCATACCCTGTGCACGTTAAAGAACACGCTGGATGGCCTTGACGGGAGGCTACCATCTGTCTCCCAACAGCTGTTCCAGTGGGTCCCCTCCCCCAACCTTCTCTGAGCCTTCGGGGTCCATGTGACCTGGCCATTAGTCCATACTGTGCAAAAAAATGCCGCTCACAGGTAAAACAACCCAATCCAGGTTCGAGTCCCAGCGGGGTTAGCGTTGAGATTTATCTCCGCAAAACTCCACGGTCAGTAGGGGACACCGATGGGCTTTGAAAGGCCGCCGTCCGTCGGATGGGACGTTAAGTCGTGGGCCCGTGTGCGGGAGAGCCATACCCTGTGCACGTTAAAGAACACGCTGGATGGCCTTGACGGGAGGCTACTATCTGTCTCCCAACAGCTATTCCAGTGGGTCCCCTACCCCAACCTTCTCTGAGCCTTCGGGATCCTTGTGACCTGGCCATTTAGCCCATGGTGTGCAAAAAAGTGCCGCTCAGAGGTAAAACAACCCAACTGTATGAAGCTTCTAGTCCATCACTTATACCCTTCGTTACGTTGAAATTTTTTAAAACCAAGCCTCAGGGGAAAAAATAGGAAACGTGAAATATGTATCACCAAAAGTTATTGGTTTGGGTTATTTTATCTGTGAGTCGCATTTTTCTGCACTAAATGATCAAGTCACTAGGACCCCACATACTCAGAGCTGGTGAGGGATAGGGAACCCATTGCACAGCTGCTAGTAAATAGAGGGAAGACTCTCATCCAGGTCACCCCATAATGGGCGTCAACAACATTTATTCGAGGGGGGAGGGGGGGAAATGTTTTCAGGGGAAGCAAAAGCCAAATTAATGTTTAAAAATGGAAATATTTACGTCGGTTCGTTCATTAACGACTGCAGTTGCAAATTAAGCAATCATGTATACATAATACCAGTGTCGGATCTATTAAAAAGAGGGGGGAGGGGCAAGAAACACAATGTAGCAGAAAAAAATGCAAAAGGGAGTCTACGAGACTGGCTTTTCAATGGCCGAGTGGTTAGCGCGCTTGGCTACTGATCTACGGGACCTGGGTTCGAGCCCCGGGTAAGGTATGGATGTTCGTGTTGTTTTCTGCTGAGGTCCTGCCATCCTCTCAGATCTTCTACTGTGGCATATAAACTGACAAGCTCCTGTCAGACCTCTGTGGCAAGCAGCTGCTTGAGGGGGTATTTATTTATTTATTTTTTTTATAATATTTCCCCCACCGTTTTACATGCATTTAAAAAATTTACTGAAATATTTTTTTACCATTATTAGCATTCTGAAAGGGGGGCGTAGTCTCCTTCTCCCCCTCCCCCCAGATCCGGCGCTATATATGAAATAGAAAAAACGGAAGTTTATTATTAAAAATGAATGCACAAAAAGTTTTTCAAATTGGTAACTAAAAATATATGAAATGGTCTCGAAAAAAAAAAGAAATCGTAAGATACAGTTTCCACCTCCAAAGCCACTTACAATTTGAAAACAAACCTCTTATGAGAAAATGCCACTGAAGGTATATTGATAACCTCATTTAAATGGGGCGGGAGTGGCTCAGTCGGTAGCGCGCCAGGCTCGTAATCTGTAGTTCCCAGGTTCGAGTCCCAGCTGGGTCAGCGTTCAGATTTATCTCCGCAAAATTCTTCGCCCTGCCCACGGTCAGTAGGAGACACCGATGGGCTTGGAAAGGCCGCCGTCCGTCGGATGGAACGTTAAGCCGTTGCCCCGTGTGCGGGAGAGCCATACCCTGTGCACGTTAAAGAACACGCTGGATGGCCTTGACGGGAGGCTACCATCTGTCTCCCAACAGCTGTCCCAGTTGGTCCCCTCCCCCAACCTTTTCTGAGTCTTCGGGTCCATGTGACCTGGCCATTTAGCCCATGGTGTGCAAAAAAGTGCCGCTCAGAGGTAAAACAACCCAACCATCATTTAAATCCCTCTTTATCGCAATTTTTTTTTCAACAGTGTTCGTTCAGTATTTAAAGAAATAGTGAAATGGAAACGTTTATAAGCAGATTCGTTTACTTCTAAAAATTTTTATCACAGGACAACTCAAAATAAAAATAATAACTCATATTAAAAAAAATATCACTTATTAGAATAAATGCAATTCTAGAAGTTTGGGTGATGATCTTTTCAGTTTTCGTGAAATATGAAGAAAGCGTAATAGCAAAATCAACTTTTAAATATTTCCGATTCAAGAATTCTTTCAATATTTAAATAAACATTGTTAAAAAATCAAGGTTTAGAGGGGATTTCGGTCAAATCTTCCACACATCTCTAATATATATATTTGCCATAAAATTCTATTTCCAAATTTGGTCGAACTCTTAATATGCCCCAGTGCATGGTGAAAGGTTGGGTTGTTTTACCACTGAGTAGCAGTTTGTGCACACAATGTTAACGCAAATGTCTAGTTCACACGGAGCCAAAGGACTCTGAGATGGTTAGGAGACCCACTGGAAAGCTGTTAGGAGAAGCCTCCCTCCATCCAGTGTGCTCTTTAACGTGCATTAACTGTCGCTCTCTTGCATATGGGACCACGGCTTAACGTCCCATCCGACAGACGGCGGCCCGTAGGTCACACGGACCCAAAGGACTCTGAGATGGTTAGGAGACCCACTGGAAAGTTGTTAGGAGAAGCCTCCCTCCATCCAGTGTGCTCTTTAACGTGCATAAGCTATTGCTCTCTTGCATATGGGACCACGGCTTAACGTCCCATCCGACAGACGGCGGCCCGTAGGTCACACGGACCGAAATGACTCTGAAATGGTTAGGAGACTCACTGGAAAGCTGTTAGGAGAAGCCTCCCTCCATCCAGTGTGCTCTCTAACGTGCATAAGCTATTGCTCTCTTGCATATGGGACCACGGCCTAACGTCCCATACGACAGACGGCGGCCCGAAGGTCACACGGACCCAAAGGACTCTGAGATGGTTAGGAGACCCACTGGAAAGCTGTTAGGAGAAGCCTCCCTCCATCCAGTGTGCTCTTTAACGCGCATAAGCTATTGCTCTCTTGCATATGGGACCACGGCTTAACGTCTCATCCGACAGACGGCGGCCCGTAGGTCACACGGACCCAAAGGACTCTGAGATGGTTAGGAGACCACCTGGAAAGCTGTTAGGAGAAGCCTCCCTCCATCCAGTGTGCTCTTTAACGCGCATAAGCTATTGCTCTCTTGCATATGGGACCACGGCTTAACGTCCCATCCGACAGACGGCGGCCCGAAGGTCACAAGGACCCCAAGAAGAATGGGAAAAGGGATCCATTGGAAGCCAGATGGAAGCCTTCCAGCGTATTCTTTAATCTGTACAGGGCCTAACTCTCATGTACATTGGCCCGTGGTTTAACACAACATACGATGGACGGTGGTCTATTCAAACCCATCGGTGTCCCCTTTCTCATAGGATATTTCTGTAGGGGCTAACGTAGATAAATCTCAATCCTGCCACAGTTGCAACTCGAATCTGGGAAATGCGGATTGTCAGCCTAGCCGGCTGCCGGCTGAATCATTTTCTATGCAATTGGCAGCCTACCAATTGCAATTCTATGCATTTGATTTGCATCTACTGTTAATAACTGAAAATTAACTAAATATACACATCCTCTCAAAGTTGTAAATCTAATAGGGAACGCGGGTAGCTCAGTCGGTAGCGCACCAGGCTCGTATTCTGTAGTTCCCAGCTGCGTCAGCGTTGAGATTTATCTCCGCAAAACTCTCCGCCCTGCCCACGGTCAGTAGGGGACATCGATGGGCTCGGAAAGGCCGCCGTCCGTCGGATGAGACGTTAACCTGTGACCCATGTCCATCAGATGGAACGTATGGCCTTGACGGGAGGTTACCATCTGTCTACCAACAGCTGTTCCAGTGGGTCCCAACCTTTTCAGTCTTCGGGGTCCTTGTTACCTGGCCATTTAGCTCATTGTGTGCAAAAAAAGTGCCGCTCAGAGGTAAAATAACCCAATCTAAAACGTAAATCTACTTTTGAATAGGCACTGTAGATTCATTTCACAGCTGAATTATATAGCGTTAAATTCTCACTGGGCATTTCTGTTAACTACTAAATCTAGGCCTTTCATCTAGTGCCAAGAGTTCTCAATTCAGACTCAACTTCAGATAGCACGCGCTTCGGTTTCAATCAACACGCATCTAATTATCACCAGACTCTAATGAGGTATCCGATACATGACATCATCATCGCCATGGTCATATTTAATGTTATTTCCAGCCAATGGCGCATTTCATTATATCTGCCCTGATTACACAAGAGTGTGGAGAACAGCGCAATTTGATTGGATAGGGCAGATAAAGCCCCATAGAAGGATTGCACCCTGGTTACTATGTTAGCGAATTGTAAAGGATCGATATCAAATGCATTAGCTGAGAGATAATGATACTTCACGCTTGTTAACGATATTACTGATTGTGCTTGCTGTATATTGGTAGTTATAATGCACAGCACGCTGTAAAGTATACAGTTGATAACCTTAGAAGTGGATTGCTACTAAATAAGCCCGAATCTAGAAAATATATATAAACGGGGGAAGAGAAAGAAGGGAAAGCACGTATTCAAGATTTAGTTTCCAGGGGGCCCGAAAATCTAAATAAATATATATTTATGCTCTCAATGACCCTTGTTATAGGAAGAGGTGTGGCGATGTAATCTGCAGTTCCCAGGTCGGAATCCCAGTTGGGTCAGCGTTGAGATTTATCTCTGCAATAATTCCCCGCCCTGCCCACGGTCAGTAGGGGACACTGATGGGCTTGGAAAGGACGCCGCCCTTCGGATGGGACATTAAGCCGTGGCCCCGTGTGCGGGAGACCCACACCCTGCGCACGTTAAAGAACACACTGGATGGCCTTCACGGAAGGCTTCCATCTGTCTCCCAACAGCTGTTCCAGTGGGTCCGCTCCCCCAACTTTCTCTGAGACTTTGGGGTCCTTGTGACCTGGCCATTTAGCCCATGGTGTGCAAAAAAGTGCCGCTCAGAGGTAAAACAACCCAACCCAACAACGAGCAAAAAATCAATTTCTTTAGATGGGGTAAAGTGCTGTACACCAAAAATCGAGAACGCCCAAATTTATCTGTAAAATGTTCAGCATATCACAAACTTCTGGGGCTTTAAAAATATTCCCTGCCGTAATACGTATTAAATACGTATTAAATATGGAAACCTGTGTACTATCTTATAAAGCAATATGCAAATCTATTTTAAATTATGGAATAATTGTGCATGGAACAACTAACTTAACTAACATAAATAAAATAGAAAAACTGCAGTCTATAATAGCTAAAAATATTATTCCGTCTCATTTGCAAAAAATTTATAAAACTTCTACCGATAGATTAAAATTTTTACATCTTTTATCCTACAGCAATTTATATAAATATAATGTAATAATTAAAAATTTTTTGACGAAACTTACAAACTAAAAATTCAACATAACAAAAATACAAGAC
The DNA here is from genome assembly GCA_038380435.1 of Ryuthela nishihirai. Taxonomy (NCBI): domain Eukaryota; kingdom Metazoa; phylum Arthropoda; class Arachnida; order Araneae; family Heptathelidae; genus Ryuthela; species Ryuthela nishihirai. The sequence goes on from JAWZYU010000013.1 coordinate 22,164,924, forward strand.
TTCAAAACCAAAGTTATTACAAATTGCCAAATTTTCGAAATAATTACGGGAAACATACCTCCGAATATCAAGTACCACTTATATTTAATGCTATTCCAAAAGAATTACTAAATATAGATTCTTTTAGAAGACTTAAAATGGAATTAAAAAATTATTTGGTATTTTCTAGTTAGCTGATTTTTACGTGTTGTGTTTTGTGGATTTATTTGATGTACACCATTTTTGTGGTTGAATGACCTACGTTTAATATAATTTATTCATTTTCCTGCAGATAAGCTATTTAGCTTTGCGGGTCAAATGGTAAATGTATTTGTATTCTTTACTGTTATGAATAAAAATTATAATTATAAAATTATAATTTTTTTAAAAATATATATATATTTGCCTCACATCCGTCGTATTAAGAGTTCACTGAAATGAACGTTATTTCAATAGGGTTATGCCGCGATAAAGGAGTCCGTTACATTCCATAACTATTCGTAATTGAGGAAATCCTTATTCTCCTAAGCTTACCTGCAGAAAAGGCTCGTATGTGTCGTTTTCGGAGACTCCCGGAAAGCTCTTAATAACGGAAATAACGATATCTAAATAACCACTGAAATCTATTTCAGTTGCAAACCTAAGTTTTATATTCACTAGTAACTGTTACAATGTATCGAAAACAGTTCCTTAAATAGGTTTCTCATCATAGGATAAGACGTTTGAAAAAATAATTAACGTTTCATGATGAAAGCGAAATTAATAAAACACTTTGTATGCTAAAGAATCGATGACACAACAATGCTTTTAGAAACTTTAAGCCGGATACGCCTTTTATTTGTTTCGTAATTAGCATTTCCGTCACGAATAAGTTTTAGCAAGTAATAGATTCATAGTGTATTCCTCAAATATAACTAATCCTCCAACTTAAAGAAATAGAAGTAAAAATGGTTAGTTAGTATTCCAAAAGGGAGCGAAGAAGTTAAACCGTTCAGAAACAGAAACGACAGATCAATTGATCAACTTCACCTTTAATAAATAGATTGTAATAGAAAGAAAGAACTGCAGGAATGTCCTTAATCAGTACCCTAATAGTCCTAATAGAAAGCATTACAGGGAACTTAATAAACGTGTAAAGGATCAGTTAGCTGCTGATAAGAATCTTTGGTTTGATGGTTTGGCTGACAAAGACGGGGAAGCAGTTAGACAGCACAACAGCAGAGAGCTGTACCAGATAGTTAATGTTTTGTGTGGTAGAAAACTGACAGGCATACAAGGATTGAAGGATAAACAAGGTAAGGTAATAGAAGGTGAGGATTCTGTCATGGCTAGGTGGGCTGAGCATTTCAGTGATGTTCTAAACAATGTGGCTAGTTCTACTCCCATTGTTTGCAATGATGATAGATGCAGTGGTGGCTTTAATGTTGGCCCTATAACACAATCTGAAGTTATTTTGGCTATTTCTAAACTTAAACTTCATAAATCCCCAGGGGTGGATGAAATTACTACGGAAATGCTTAGAGCTGGGAATGTTTCGGTTACCACTCGGATGACTGAAATTCTGAATATCTTTTATGATAAAGGCATGGTTCCTAAGGATTTTACCAGAGCTATTGTTATCCCTATTTTCAAAAAAGGTGATCGCAGTTCTTGTGATAACTATAGGAGTATCAGCCTACTCTCTGTTCCAGGTAAAGTTCTTTCCATGATTGTGCTTAATAGAATTAAGAATCTGGTTGACAGTCAATTGCTTGATGAGCAATGTGGATTCAGAAGTGGTAGGGGATGTGTGGATCAGATATTTTCACTTAGGCAGATTCTTGAGAAATGTTTAGAGTTTCAGAAACCTTTGGTTGCTAGCTTTGTTGATTTCAAAAAGGCTTTCGACTCTGTTGATCGTCATTATTTGTGGTTGATTGTGAGATCATATGGTATACCAGACAAATTAGTTAACATAATGAAAGCTCTCTATAATAACACTGAGTCATGTGTGAGAGTTGGTAAGTCTTATAGCAATTGGTTTAGCATTACTTCTGGTGTTCGACAAGGGTGCATTTTGTCTCCTTTTCTCTTTAGTTTGGTTGTTGATTATGTTATGCGAAATTCACTTCAAGGGAAAGATTTTGGCCTTAAATGGGCTGGAGATATGAAAATTTCTGATTTAGATTATGCTGATGATTTAGCCCTTTTGGCAAATGATGTTGATGAGATGAACTCTTTCATTCGAGCTGTTGATGAGACTGGTAGTAGAGTAGGTTTGGTTATAAACAGAGAGAAAAGTAAAGTGATGAAAATTGGTCAGGCAGGTTGTGATTCAGTTCATCTGAATGGTTGCAGTCTTGAGCAGGTGTCACAATTTAATTATCTTGGGAGCTATGTAACCGATACTGGTGATGTGCGGCATGAGATTAACAGACGAATGGGTATTGCTGCCGGGACTTTTAAGAATCTATGGAGATTGTGGAGAAATAGGCGTATACACCTAAAGACTAAAATTAGACTGTATAATAGTTTGGTTCTTTCTAGGATTAGTTATGGCAGTAAAACTTGGACAATTTGTAAACAAGATAACAGGAAACTAGATGCTTTTGATTCCAGATGCTTACGCAATATCTTGGGCATTAGGTGGTTCAACTTTGTAACTAATGATGAGGTTAGGCAAAGGAGTTTGCAACCTCCTTTAAGCAGCATATTGTGCAGAGAGAGACTCCGTTGGTTTGGCCATGTTGCCCGTAAGAATAATTATAGATTGGCGAATAGGGTTATGAACAGTGTGCCTAAAGGCCTCAGAAAGAAGGGGAGACCTAGGATGCGGTGGGCAGACAATGTCAAACAGGACCTTATTAGAATTGGTGTGCAGTGGCCAGATACAGTAGATGTAGCTCAGGATAGACTTGCTTGGAGAACTAAATTGCACGGTCTGGTTGGACTTCCGTAGCCCATGGCTGCTTGAGGATGATGATGATGATGAATAGATTCTCAGTCTTTAACAACTTGCCTAACTGAGTAACTGAGAAGATATTACCAAGCTGTTTTATTAATTTCGAAATTTTTAAAAACGACAGACATCGGAAGATTGGTCCGAAATTTGGAATAATTCTGGTAACGATTTTTTGACTGAAAATTTTACAATAAAGAATGTGTTTATATATATATGTGTGTTTTATTTTATTCCCATTGTTATACTATAACTATAGTTTTCTCTAACTATATATGGGGTACGCCAGTTACATACACATTTCCAGGGGGTACGTAAAGCATAAAAGGTTGAGAACCACTGTTCTATTATATATATAAAGTACAAAGAGATGACGTCATAAGCGTAAAGTTAGCAAAGCCAATACTAGAACACAAAAAATACCATCAAACTGTCGTAAAATAATAATATCGTTGGAAAAAAAAATTGATGAAAACCACAAGAGTAGCAATTCTGTATGTACCATACCCTGTGCATTTTAAATAAAACATTGGATGGGAGGCTACCATTTGTCTCTCAACAGTTGTTCCAGTGGGTTCCCAACCTTCTCTGAGCCCTCAGGGTCTTTATGACCTGGCCATTTAGCCCATTGTGTGCAATGCCACTCAGAGGTAAAATAACCCACGTTAAAAACAACCTGGATGACCTTGACAGGAAGTTACCATCTGTCTCCTAACAGCTGTTCCATTGGATCACCTTCCCACAACCTAAACTGAGCCCTCTGGGTCTTTATGATCTGGCCATTTAGCCCATTGTGTGCAAAAAACCGCCACTCACAGATAAAATAACCCACGTTAAAAACACGCTGGATGTCCTTTATAGGAGGCTACCATCTGTGTCCTAACAGCTGTTCCACTGGGTAACCTTCCCCCAACCTTCTCTTAGTCTTTGGGGTCCTTGTTATCTGGCCATTTAGCCCATTGTATATAAAAAAAATTGCCGCTCAGAGGTAAAACAATCCAACACAAAACATATCTTCTCTATGGCGTATTAAAATAATCAAAGGGACCCGGGTTCGAGCCCCAGGTAAGGCATGGATATTTGTGTTGTCGCTTATGAGGTCCACCACCCTCACAGACCTTCGACTATGGCAGAGAAACTGACAGGCTCCTGTCAGATCGCTGTGGCAAGCAGCTACTTGAGGGAGTATTTTTATTTCACTTATGAAGATATTTTCACCCTTTTCTTTAACATCTAAAGTCTCTTTCGATTGGAAAATAAAATAATTCTGGAACACCAGCCCTGGAAATAACTGGTAAAAAAAAAATTGGTTTAGTAAAATCTATTTTAAATAATTGTTATTATCTTATAAAAGTTAATAAAAATTGGTTTAGATATTAGATTTTACACAGAGAGACAACATTGCTAAAACATTAGTTTTTCTTTCAGAATCTCCCGAAACGTCCCTTAGCAAAAAATATTTTTTTGGTTCGACGATCTCAATACATTCATAACTTTAATGTTTGTAAGAATTCAAATGAAGACTTTTTTCCATTTACAGATAATATGTGAATCTTCATCTGCAATGCCGCTACGAAGTGAAATTCGATCTTCTCACAACGCCATTTTGCATATTGGACTCGATTTCGAAACTCGAGGGGGTGGCTCAGTCGGTAGCGCGCCACGCTCGTAATCTGTAGTTTCTAGGTTCGAATCCCAGCTGGGTCAGCGTTGAGATTTATCTCCGCAAAATTCTCCGCCCTGCCCACGGTCAGTAGGGAACACCGATGGGCTTGGAAAGACCGCCGTCCGTCGGATGGGACGTTAAGCCATGGCCAAGTGTGCGGGAGAGCCATACCCTGTGCACGTTAAAGAACTCGTTGGATGGCCTTGACGGGAGGCTACCATCTGTCTCCCAACAGCTGTCCAGTGAGTCCCCTACCCAAACCTTCTCTGAGCTTTTGGGGTCCTTGTCACCTGACCATATATAGCCCATTGTGTGCAAAAAAAGTGACACTCATAGGTAAAACAACCCACCCTGATTGTCGGCATCTACATTCCCAGGACAAAGAAATAAAAGGTTAATTGTACATACTTCTAGAAGTTTTACAAATACTTCAAAGTCTACTATCTAAAGTTACTTTTTATAGATTTCATTTCCGATATTCTCGGGATTTTTTAGAATGTGTAGCAATCAGTATTACTTCTTTTTTCATTCTCGTGATTTTAATCTGCTTTTTTTTTTTCGAAATGTATATTACATTAGCCGTCCCGTGGCCGAGTGGTTAGCGCGTTTGGCTACTAATCTACGGGACCTGGGTTTGAGCCCCGGATAAGGCATGGACGTTTGTGTTGTTTTCTTGCTGAGGTCCTGCCATCCTCTCAGACCTTCTACTTTGGCATATAAACTGACAGGCTCCTGTCAGACCTCTGTGGCAAGCAGCTGCTTGAAGGGGTATTTATTTTTATTTTATTTACATTGGATCGTGTGAGCTCACAAAAACCTGGATCGTGTGGGCCCACTCACAGAAATATTGAGCGTGTGCAGTTACCGTTCACAGCAAACTGGAGCGTGTGCAGTAACTGCACACGCTCCAGTTTGCTGTGAACGGTAACTGGAGCGTGTACAGTTGCTGTACACGTTCCTGAGGTCCTGCCATCCTCTCAGACCTACTGTGGCATATAAACTGACAGGCTCCTGTCAGACCACTGTGGCAAGCAGCTGCTTGAGGGGGTATTTATTATTTATTATATTTATTTATTACATTACGATCTTAACAGATTAATAAAGACTGCAATGAATTATCCAATCAATTAATTTTCCGTTAAACTCTGACGCGTGAGCCCCAAAGAAAATGCTAAAAATAAACTTCGACCTGGAAACATAATGAGACATTCTTTCGACATCGTAATAAATCAAGGCTAGAGGTTATTTCGAAACTTATTAGTCATCCAAAATGCATCCTTTGTAAAACTATCGGCTCATCTGAACCAGCGCATTGTGTAGGCGACTGGAATCGGAGACATGCTATCAAGAAACTTCGTCTCTTATGAACGTCATTCTTTAGATTAATGATAAAACAAATGTTGCATCTACTTACACAATAAATTTTTTGGGGGGGATGTTGCTCTCAAGATATGCAAAACAGTGTGATCATATTGCGCATTTATATTATGTGTCAAATATTAAGTAGTTGGCTTTAAGTTCAGTCACGATCGCTTGATGGCAATCACGAAAGCGAAAGAAGTTTCGAAAGCGGAAGTATTATTTTACAAAATTTCTTGAAGACTGAATGAAATGTTATTTTTAGTACATTTCCATGGATGCGAAATGCTATTTTGGGGTTTGAAGTTTTATTTTATGTCGATAGGGAGTCAGAACTCTGTAATTTCTTAAATAAGCTATTAATAGATAATGTAACATCAGATAAATTAGATTTCAATCTTCTGCTGAAGTCTGAGAACAAGACTTGAGTAGGGTTTGTATTAAAATATTTCAAAGAAGACGGTTGGGTTGTTTTACCTCTGAGCGGCACTTTTTTACACACCATGGGCTAAATGGACAGGTCACATGGACCCCGAAGGCTCAGAGAAGGTTGGGGCAGGGGACCCACTTTAACAGCTGTTGGGAGACAGATGGTAGCCTCCCGTCAATGCCATCCAGCGTGTTCTTTAACGTGCACAGGGTATGGCTCTCCCGTACACGGGGCCACGACTTAACGTCCCATCCGACGGACGGCGGTCTTTCCAAGCCCATCGGTGTCCCCTACTGACCGTGGGCAGGGCGGGGAATTTTTCCGGAGATAAATCTCAACGCTGACCCAGCTGGGACTCGAACCTGGGAACTACAGATTACGAGCCTGGCGCGCTAAAGACTGAGCTACCCCCCCCCCCCCCCAAAGAAGAGGAAAAGTTAAAATGAAATTCTATATGGAATGAGATTTTATAATTGTGTTTTTAATCTATTTTTAGTATCGGGCATAAAATAAAGTTATACAAAGACAAAACTGTTTTGGATTTCAAAACAGTACACAAGTTTGAAATTTAAAAGTCAGACGAGAGGATTTTCGGCTGGGTCCGGTCCACACCCCGACCCCACTGGGTACGTCCCTGAATCAACTCTTATTTTTAGTCGTTTTGGGATAACACTTTATCAGTATTTGAAGAGTTCTAGACATCTAAATATTTAGCAAAAACTTGTTAGTTTTGTTTCTAAACCGTTAAAAGTGGCGAAAACCGAAATGTTCGTTATGCAAACTGATAAAAGTACGCGAGAAAATAAAGTTTTGCCGCGAGTAGGATTCGAACCCAGTCTCCCAGTAACCCACCTAGGAAACTGGAATGTTACTGGAAGACATGGGTCCGAATACGACTCACTACAAAACCAATTTTTTTTCAGCCATTTCATGAGTCTTAATATCTGCAGAACATCTGTGATATTTATTACTGAATCCTAAATGCTCATTTATACATTTAAAAAAAGTTAAAACATAACGGTGATTCTTTTACTTAACTTTTCTGCTCAATTATTCGTGTTGATTCAATGTATAAGGTTGGGTTGTTTTACCTCTGAGCGGCACTTTTTTGCACACCATGGGCTAAATGGCCAGGTCACATGGACCCCGAAGGCTCAGAGAAGGTTGGGGGAGGGGACCCACTGGAACAGCTGTTGGGAGACAGATGGTAGCCTCCCGTCAAGGCCATCCAGCGTGTTCTTTAACGTGCACAGGGTATGGCTCTCGCATACACGGGGCCACGGCTTAACGTCCCATCCGACGGACGGCGGCCTTTCCAAGCCCATCGGTGTCCCCTACTGACCGTGGGCAGGGCGGGAATTTTGCGGAGATAAATCTCAACGCTGACCCAACTGGGACTCGAACCTAGGAACTACAGATTACGAGCCTGGCGCGCTACCGACAGAGCCACCCCCGCTCCATCCAATGTATAAACTTCCATAATATATAACTTCCACTCTAACTCAGTGACGAAACTAGATCATCATGGGGCCCTGTCGTGTGGCTCGGCGCAGTTTATTTCTTGGTCACGTATAATTACGTATGCCGACTGAACTGCGTCAAATATCGTGTCGGGCGACGCTGACATATCCGAATCCACCCTAGTAGGTGATATCAATTAGTCCCTTAATTACATTCACCATTATACCTAGATGAAATCACAGGTTCGCGGGTGTTACACCCTTACCGACATGTGCCTCAGACCTGCGGTGTGCTAAGTGACGTGTAGAAGGATGACCGTCAATTAAAGCACAAGACTAGTAGATGGACGACACAATTTATTTACATTCACACATATATTTACATAAGGGAATGTGCTCGATTCCGTCCCGCTCCCCAAGAGGGATCCACCATGTCGTGATGGGGGGGGGGGGGGCTGAGGTCCCGTGTGAAGTTGAGGGCTCCGCTGACTGTATTGGGGGGCACCTAGGTTGGACGGGGCCCGACGGAGGGGTCTGGTAAGGCCTGATTACGAGTTCCACCACGGGAGCCGAGGCAACTCGGATTGTATATCCTTGTTTGTGGCTAACCGGGACACAGATTAAATTTAGGTTTTGACCGATGGATGACCTTTACTTCTATAGTTCTGTTCGCCATAGGTAGTCGTGGGGCGAGCTGCATCTATATGGTGCTGTCTTGCCCTCGACGTACGTAGTGGAGATTTTGGTATTATCTCTATAGACGTAGTGCAGTCCATGTATAGCGGAGCATCTGGGTTTTGTCATCATTATTAATTCCCGTGGGCCTTCGCTGCGTTGACGATCAGAATGATTTGGCTTCCCAGATGTGCTTTTGGACTTCCTCCAATCAACCCAAATTTAATCTGAACGCTGCTTCGCTATTGCAAGCATTCATACGATGAGATGAAAATCTGCGCTTTAGAGAAATCTTATCGACCTCAAAAATCGGTATAGGATATTTAATCCTTCCTTACTACCTGGTTTACACAGAACCCTCTCTTTAAAGTGTGTTTTTGTTGTTTTTGTTTTTTTTTTTGAGAAAGAGCGGCATGCCTTTGATGCGAATCAAACGACCTTCCAGTTTGTCAGCAATGATCAGACACCACTTCATTATTTATGCGTTTAACTCCGTCACTTGCACTAGATCCTCAGGCTATGCATAAAACCGCTTTCGCCTCTGTCAGCATCTGCAGTTATTCTAGCTCAGACCAGAATAACAACTCATGAGACACATTCCCATCTCATCACTTCTGAAAATACACTTAACACAGATATACATACAACAACAACAAAAATACAATAATAAATTAATTAGATGGACATGACAGGCCCCGCCCCGGGGAAAAATATTGGAGTGGGCCCCCTATCGTATAATAAAAATGGTGATGTCAAAGCGAGATGGGGGCCCTGGAGCATCACACCGCCTGCACCAATAGTACAGTCGCTCAAAAAAGTATCCGAACACTACGGTGGATTACAGAATTCAGAAAAAATATCTCGCAATGATTTTTTTAGAAATTAGTGATCTGGCAATCTTCGTGTCACGTGATTACAGAATTCAGGAAAAATATCAGGAGCACGATCTTTGTACAGCAACTGTACACACTCCAGTTACTGTTCACAGCAAACTGGAGCGTGTGCAGTAACTGCACACGCTCCAGTTTGCTGTGAACGGTAACTGCACACGCTCAATATTTCCGTGAGTGAGCCCACACGATCTAGTATCAAAATAATATGACCACCTACAGTCGCTCAAACAAGTATCCGAACACCATGGTTGATTACAGAATTCAGAAAAAATATCTGTAGCGTGTACAGCAACTGTACACGCTCCAGTTACGATTTTTTTAGAAATTAGTGATCTAACAACCGTGTCACGTGACACGAAGGTTTATGCAACGAACGTTTGTACACAGGTTCGTGTACAGTAACGAAAGTTGCCAGATCACTAATTTCTAAAAAAATCGATGCCAGATATTTTTTCTGAATTCTGTAATCAACCATAGTGTTCGAATATTTTTTTGAGCGACTGTACCTGCTCTAGATTTGACTAGGAGCATTATCTTCAGTTACACTTTCGAAAACTATGAAACGCTTACTCTAAAAATTATAAAAAAATGATTTGGCTTTTTCTTTGTCTAATTATTTTTGCTCATGCAGTGTATTAAGACTCCGCAAAACTTCCCCGCCCTGCCCACGGTCAGTAGGGCACACCGATGGGTTTAGAAAGACCGCCGTCCATCGGATTCGACGTTCAGCCGTGGCCCCGTGTATGGGAGAGCCATACCCTGTGCACGTTAAAGAACACGCTGGATGGCCTTGACGAAAGGCTACCATCTGTCTCCCAACAGCTGTTCCAGTGGGTCCCCTCCCCCAACCTTCTCTGAGCCTTAAGGGTCCTTGTGACCTGGCCATTTAGCTCATGGTGTGCAAAAAAGTGCCGCTCAGAGGTAAAACAACCCAGTGTATTAAGTTATACTTAATTATCAACTGTCCTTATCTGTCGCAGCCTTTTTTCCTCTGCCGTTTGCTCAATTGGTGGAAGATTTTCTGAGATCGTGGCTATTTTCCGTGCACTCGGGATATTTTCCCCCATGATTTTCCACTGAATTTCATCACCTTCATTATGGAAGTTCCTGGTCATCGCCCTCCGACGATGAGCCCTCTCTTGGAGTCAATCATTTTATTATTTTGCGCACATAGTGCGCTTTACACCATGCCTTTACGCACATAATGCGCTTTACGCATTACGCATAGTGCGAAGCATAGTGCGACACGTAATTATTCTACGTCACTATGATGTCCTACAGAAGCCGTAAAGGCATGGTGGAAAGCATAGTGCATCCATGTCGCACTATGCTTTCCATCATGCCTTTACGGCTTCTGTAGGACATCATAGTGACGTAGAATAATTACGTCAGTAAGAAAGTTTGCATCAATTGTCATGTTTCGTGGTATTTCTCGCATGATGTTGTCTGTGTTCACGATAATTCGACCAAGCAGTGGTACAGTCGCTCAAAAAATATCCGAACACTATGGTTGATTGCAGAATTCGGAAAAAATATCTGGCAACTATTTTTTTTTTAGAAATTAGTGATCTGGCAACCTTCGTGTACGTAAAAATATCTGGCAACGATTTTTTTTAGAAAATAGTGATCTGGCACGAAGTAGACTGTACGTACACGAAGGTTGCCAAATCACTAATTTCTTAAAAAAAATCGTTGCCAGATATTTTTTCTGAATTCTGTAATCAACCATAGTGTTCGGATATTTTTTTGAGGGACTGTACGAACCGTTTGGTGCTCCGTAGTGCTGGAAGACTTTAGCACACGTTTTTCACTGAGTTTTCTGTCGTATTAATGATTTTTTATTTTCAACTTACGAACATCCAATTTGGTGTCCTATTTGCATAAAATGAAATGGAGGTGTTCTTTGCATTGTCGTATGTAATATTCTGTCGGTGTTGAAACAAGTCATTAAAATCTCTGTAATAGTCCCAGGCGTCTGATTACTAAATGCGAGATATGTGTAAGAGATAGACACGTGTTTAAGGGTTGGGTTGGGTTGTTTTACCTCTGAGCGGCACTTTTTGGCACACCATGGGCTAAATGGCCAGGTTACAAGGACTTCGAAGGCTCAGAGAAAGTTGGGTAAGGGGATCCACTGGAACAGTTGGGTAAGGGGATAACTGTTGGGAGACAGATGGTAGCCTCCCGTCAAGGCCATCCAGCGTGTTCTTTAACGTGCACAGGGTATGGCTCTCCTGAGGACAATAACGGCTTAACGTCCCATCCGACGGACGGCGGCCTTTCCAAGCCCATCGGTGTCCCCTACTGACCGTGGGCAGGGTGGGGAATTTTTCGGAGATAAATCTCAACGCTGACCCAGCTGGGACTCGAACCTGGCGCGCCAGGTTCGAGTCCCAGCTGGGTCAGCGTTGAGAGAATTTCGAGCCTGGCGCGCTACCTGACGCGCATAATTACGAGCCTGGCGCGCTACCGACTAAGCCAACCCCGCCCCCACGTGTTTAAGGTATTATTAGCACAAACCACGTGACAATAAAAATATCTCAAATTTCTCGATAGGTAATTAACTGCGGAGGAAAGAAAACATTTTGGAGAAATTACTATAGGAGCTTTGCAGTATTGATTGCTGCCATTCGATGCCATTCGAACTACTAAATGTTGATAATAAAAATTTTAAGGATTACGGTGTATTTGAAAACTTTGGGTTGTTTTGCTTCTGGGGAACACATTCGCACATAGTGGGTGAAATGTATCAGGTCACAAAGACTCAGAAAAAGATGGGGTCTAGGTGGCTCAGTTGGTATCGCGCCAGGCTCGTAATCTGCAGTTCCCAGATTCGAGTTCCAGCTGGGTCAGCGTTGAAATTTATCTTCACAAAACTTCCCGCCCTGCCCACGGTCAGTAGGGGACATCAATGGGCTTGGAAAAGCCGCCGTCCGTCGGATGGGACGTGAAGTCGTGGCATCGTATACGGGAGAGCCACACTCTGTGCACGTTAAAGAACTGCTGGATGGCCTTGACGGGAAGCTATCATCTGTCTCCCTACAGCTGTTCCAATGGGTCCCCTCCCCCAACCTTCTCTGAGCTTCGGGGACCTGACCATTTAGCCCATTGTGTGCAAAAAAGTGCCACTCAAAGGTAAAACAACTCAACTCAGAAAAAGATTGAAGGAGAGGCAGCCACTGGATAGACGCAGCTTAGCATTCTACCAGACGGACGGATGCCTTCAAACCAATCGGTGCTCCCTTCTAACCGAGAGAAAGGATTAGCATAGAAGTATTTCAAGTCACTACAGTTGGACTCGTATTTGGGAACAGATTATTAGCCTGGAGCTACAGTGTTGTTTTTTCCTCTGAGCTGCACTTTTTTGCACACCATGGGCTAAATGGCCAGGTCACATGGACCCCGAAGGCTCAGAGAAGGTTGGGGGAGGGGATTCACTGGAACAGCTGTTGAGAGACAGATGGTAGCCTCCCGTCAAGGACATCCAGCGTGTTCTTTAACGTGCACAGGGTATGGCTCTCCCACACACGGGGCCACGGCTTAACGTCCCATCCGAAGGATGGCGGGCTTTCCAAGCCCATCAGTGTTCTCTACTGACCGTGGCCAGGGCGGCGAGTTTTGCGGGGATAAATCTCAACGCTGACCCAGCTGGGACTCGAACCTGGGAACTACAGATTACGAGCCTGGCGCGCTACCGACTGAACCACCCCACCAGCAGAGCCAAACATTCAATCTCGCATTGCAACGTATACGAATCGATGGTTAACACTTTGTGGGATATCAAAGTTTCCTGTATTATACCCAATACCTTAACACCGAAAGTGTTTTTCAGAATAATTTTGATTTATCTTGTATTCCAGTGGCAGAATGGTTAGAGTGCTTAGCTGCTGATCAAAAGGGACCTTAATCCGGGGGATCGAATCTGGGTTCGAGCCCCGGATTAAGGCATGGATGTTTGCGTTGTCTTTCTACTGAGGTTCCACTTTCCTCACAAACCTTCTTCTATGGCGTATTAAACTAACAAGCTCTTGTAAGACCTCTATGATAAGCTGCTTGAGGATGGATTTTACTCATTTTATTTATAATTACTTGTGAATAATAGTAACGAAAACAATTACAACTGCAACTTCGATGTCACGAACTTTTATTTACCTAAAAATTTTAATTATCGTACGACAATTTCAATTAAAAGCAAATTTTTCCTGAGACAACGCACCTCAAAAGAAAATTTTGTGTTTTCCTCGTGACGTATTATACTGAGATGGCTTGGCAAACTTCCATAGAAAGTAAACATAGTTATTCATGTTTTTCAAACTTCTGCCAGAACGAATTAAACACAACACAGATGCCACACATACCTCCTCCATTCAATTTATTTTAATACGCAACAAAAAAAGTAATGAAAACGTATTAAAATTCATTACCAAATCAAGCATTCTGTTCTATTACACTACAAAACAAAATTCTTTTTTACCAATAAGCAATTTTGTTACATCCGAAAACTTAATAACTTATGAAGGGAAGAAAAATCAAACAAAAACCCAAGAAAAAGATATCCGTGGTATCTGAAAACCAATATATTTTATCTCACTATAAAAAAATGTTACCTTTGAAAAGCTTTCAGTATCACTTCAGATGCTTTCTTTCATCAATAATACTCTTTTCCTTCCGTGGAAAGAAACTAAGAAAAATAAATCCCTCGTGAAGCTTTGCAAATAAATCCTGATTGGCTGTCGGAACAGGCAAGCTCCATTCCTATACTTCACCCAACTTCTAACACCTCTGGCCATTTCCTAGATCCAATATTTTTATTCCTGGAAAAAGAACTCGCGGAAATTGCTACTCAAATATTGTCAGTACTTCCCGAATCGCCGTTTGACTTCGATCGGTTCCAACAACGTCAAAACGAATGTTTAAAAACTTTTGAAGTGTAAGTAAATAGATTGTCTCTTTACGAAAGAATTGGAATGTCTTGAGTGTTTTGGAAACAGTATAAAGAATAAAAGACCCTTTCTAAACAACTTTTGGATGAATTTCGAGCTTATTTGTTAAACACGAAAAGTTTTCACTGCCAGATTCAGATTTTAAAAGTTTTTCGAAATTTTAATCATATGCCTTTTATTAGCATGATCTGGCAACATAAAAAGAAGTATTACAATTTAATTTTTTTCAACTAATTTCGCGATATATTTTTCCATCCAAAGGAGGTAAGTTTCACCAAAATGTTTTGTTCATTACAATATAATAAAAAATGCCTGCCTGACTGGGAGAGCAATAATTCATTGCGAAATCGTGGTAAATGCTTCAAACTTTTGCTGAGTATATTTGGTTGTACTCTGTTGCAGTGGGCAATTTCAAGTGTAATTTTGAAAGGGGAGGGCTTGCTAAAAGCAAAAATATTTATCATGCCACTCTTACAAGAAACAATTGCTATCAAATCCAATGTTTCCATTTTCGGAAGTTTAGGCATGATTTAACCTTTCGAATTTGGCAACACTGCATTTAATCGTCTTTTTGTTATTACAATACCAGCATATATTGGGTGTTGAAACTGTGATAGGGTTTTGTGGAGTGGTTGGTTAAGGGGTAGACTCACAAACCTAACCTTTAGTGCATGGAAAATTAGGTAATACAGACAGCTTCTTAAAAGTAAGACCAGGCAGCGCCAGGTACAATTCAATTAGTAACCAATGAAAGCTATTTTAAACAACTTAGTCTGTACGGCCGTCTCATGGCCGAGTAGTTAGCGCGCTTGGCTACTGTTCTAAGAGACTTGGTTCGAGCCCCGGGTAAGTCACGGATGTATGTGTCGTTTTTCTGCTGAGGTCTTGCCATCCTCTCAGACCTTCTACTATGGCATATAAACTGACAGGCTCCTGTCAGACCTCTGTGGCAAGCAGCTGCTTGAGGGGGGGATTTATTATTATTTTTATAGTCTGTACGATATTGAAAATCTAGTTTTTTTGTTTACGTTAGCGAAAATATGTCAACCTAACTCTTCTCGCAATTTTTATAATTTATTAAGTGCACCATTACTAGAAAATGTTGGAAGTCACTGATTTAATCTATTATTCAGAGGTTTACACAACAAACATCATAACTCCCGCTACTGCTAAAAAGAACCTAGTTGAGTTTGAAGAACGTTAAGGATTTGAGTTTCTGTGATTGATTGATCTTAATTCTTAGCACACAATTGGCTAAGTCACAAATACTCCAAGGGCTCAGAGAAGGTTGGGGAAAGAGAACCATTTAACAGCTGTCTGGAGACAGATAGAAGCCTCCAATCACGGCCATACAGTATTTTCTTTAACATGCACAGTGTATGGCTCTACTGCAAAAGGGGCCACGCTTAACATCCCATCCGATGAGTGGCGGCCTTTTCCACCCCATCGGTGTAACCGAGGGCAGGTTTGAGAGTTTGCTGAAATGAAACAGTTGAGATTCGAACCAGAATATTAAGCTCCTTTCGGAATCTTCAGCGGTGTAACCAAGGACAGGTTTAACTTCAGCGGTGTAACCGAGGACATGGGAACTGCATATTACGAGCCTGGCGCGCTACCGATTGAGCCAACCAATTCAACTCCAGATATAGAACGAAGCTGAAAATTCCATCAACAAATACCAAACGAAGATGAAATATTCTGGCAGCGAATTCAAAAATAGAAACAAAATTTTTTGGAGAAAAAGCTTCCCGTGGCGTAGTAGTTAGCGTGCTTGGCTACTGATCAGACAGAACTGTGTTCGAGCTCCGGTAAGACATGGATGCTTGTGTTGTCTTTCTGCTGAGGTCCCGCAATCCTCACAGACCTTCTTCTATGGCGTATAAACAGTCAGACTTCTGTGACAAGCAGTTGCTTGAGTGTTTTTTTTTTTCTTAATTTAACGAAAAAGCGCCGATAAACATCAGACAAAGGCTGAAAACCGTCCATAAAATTCTGAAACAGGCTGAAAATGCTGACTGCGGATTCCGAAAGAAGCTGAATATTCTCGCTGAATATTCCAAAAGAAGCTGATGATTCTCGCTGAAGATTGTGAAAGAAGCTGATGATTCTCGCTGAAGATTGTGAAAGAAGCTGAATATTCTCATTGAAGACTGCGAAAGAAGCTGAATATTCTCGCTGAAGATTCCGAAAGAAGCTGAATATTCTCGCTGAAGATTCCAAAAGAAGCTGATGATTCTCGTTGAAGATTGTGAAAGAAGCTGAATTTTCTCATTGAAGACTGCGAAAGAAGCTGAATATTCTCGCTGAAGATTCCAAAAGAAGCTGATGATTCTCGTTGAAGATTGTGAAAGAAGCTGAATATTCTCATTGAAGACTGCGAAAGAAGCTGAATATTCTCGCTGAAGATTCCGAAAGAAGCTGAGTATTCTCGCTGAAGATTCCAAAATAAGCTGATTATTCTCGCTGAATATTCCAAAAGAAGCTGAATATTCTCGCTGAATATTCCAAAAGAAGCTGATGATTCTCGTTGAAGATTGTGAAAGAAGCTGAATATTCTCATTGAGGACTGCGAAAGAAGCTGAATATTCTCGCTGAAGATTCCGAAAGAAGCTGAATATTCTGGTTGAAGGTTCCAAAAGAAGCTGAATATTCTCATGAAGACTGCGAAAGAAGCTGAATATTCTCGCTGAAGATTCCGAAAGAAGCTGAAAATTACTAAAACAAATAGCAAAGTTAAAAAGTGAAGAAATGCAGAACGAAGATAAAAGTTCCGTCAGCAAATGCGAAACGGAAGAGAAATAATATCTGTGGATAAAAAGTACATTTTTTCGCTTTGCCTCTCTAGCTTGGTAGTTCCCAACCTTTTTTGTTCCGCGAATCTCTTTCAACCAAAAAAAAATGTGTTGCGAACCCCCAAGATAATAAGACAAAAAAACTCCAAGATAAAATTTACATTAGATAATTATAATTATAAAATATAAATTTTACTACCTATAATTATAAAACCTCTAAATTTTAGAATCGCTGCAGAAACAAACCTATAATGCTTCAAACATGCACATGCTTGTTGCCGCAGAGGAAAAATATATTTGTAACATAATTGGACAATTCTTTACTGCTTAAGGCGCCAATTGAAAACATTTTAGCGCGAAATCCTTGGATCACCCATGTGCAGTTTTAAAAAACGCGCTGGATGGCCTTGACGGGAGGCTGTCCTTATCTACTCTACAGTGGATTCCCCCTTTACCCATCGTCTCTCAGCCCTTTGGTCCTTATAACGTGGGCATTTAGCCCATCATGTGCAATAACGTGTACCCCAAATGTAAAATAATATGATAATATGACTATTTCCATAAACTTCATTCTCACAGTTTCTTTCTGCTCTTGGGGCGGGACCGCTCAGTCGGTAGTGCGCCAGGCTCGTAATCTAGTTCCCAGGTTTGAGTCCCAGCTGGGTCAGGGTTGATATTTATCTCCGCAAAACTCCCCGCCCTGCCTACGATCAGTAGGGGACACCGATGGGCTTGGAAAGGCCGCCGTCCGTCGGATGGGACGTTAAGCCGTGGCCCCGTCTGCGGGAGAGCCATACCCTGTGCACGTTAAAGAACACGCTGGATGGCCTTGACGGGAGGCTACCATCTGTCTCCCAACAGCTGTTCCAGTGGGTCCCTCCCTAAAACCTTCTCTGAGACTTCGGGATCCTTGTGACCTGGCCATTTAGCCCATGGTGTGCAAAAAAGTGCCGCTCAGAAGTAAAACAACCCAACCTCCTACTCTTACCCTTTTAATAGCCTGAAAAGTGAACAGAATTCTGTTTGGGAATTTTTACCTTTGATTGATACCACCTCTGAAATCTCCTCCATACAAATGGATGGGACATCATTAATCTCCCCGACCCCACACACAAACACACTTCATCCTCTCGAGCAGTTCCATAAGTTTTGGATATCCCCTAAAACATGCTTTCTTTCTTCTTTCGTACATGTTGTCTTTCTGCTGAGGTCTCGCCGCCTCTCACATTTCTTCTCCATGGAGTATTATTACATTGACAGACTCTTGTCAGACCTTCCTGGAAAATGGTCTGCCTCACGAGTAACTTACTTTTATATTTTTATAAGCTACGAACTTTAAAGTCTTTCTCTTCCCACGAGCACATACTGACCATAATTCAGCAAGACACCTCTAGCTGTTCCCAAAAGAAAATCCTCGATGAGAAGAAAACAACTCTTGAGTGATGGAAACGAAATGGAACAGTAGAAGAGAGCAAATCCCACTCGACGATTCCAGTTGCAGTCGGTTTCTCCTTCCTCCCACACCTCCATTACTTTCTTTACTCTCCTGATTTGTTTTGATGTGCGATAATTCGCAACTTCAATTGAATTTCTCCCTCCTCCTAGGAGGAGACTTCTGATTCTTGCTCTTCTTCTTTGCTCAGCAAATCAGCATGCACTCTTTTCTGTTTCAGCAAGTGATGCTCGCAACCTTTGCCTTTGTGAAACGAGACGTGAAAGAAAAAGGAAACGAAACTTGCATTTCTTCCTTTTTGCCCGATAGCGATGAATACATTACTTAAAATTCAATGCCACAACTGCGGATCATTAGCTGGTTCCTTTTTTGTCTCCCTATCTTTCAATATTTGCGTTTCGATCCAGCTGCTTAAAATTTTTCAATTTCTCCTCCTTCGTAAAGGTTAATGTATGCTGTAGAATATTAATAGCGCAAAAGAAATTCTAAAGAAAAAATTGTCTCCCTTTTTTTTTAAGATGAATAACACTCACGATGTGTTGGGATGTTTTACAAGTGAGAGACACATTTTCCTAATGAGCGATGAAATGAAATTCCACTAATTCACAAGAGCTCCATATAATTAAGAAGGGATTCCGGATGGATAAATAATTGAATAGCTGTCCAAAACAAATAAATAACCCTTCTGGCAGCTACTCGCTACATAGGTTCGACAGGAGTCTGTATATTGGGTTGGGTTGTTTTACCTCTGAGCGGCACTTTTTTGCACACCATGGGCTAAATGGCCAGGTTACATGGACCCCGAAGGCTCAGAGAAGGTTGGGGGAGGGGACCCACTGGAACAGCTGTTGGGAGACAGAGACAGATGGTAACCTCCCGTCAAGGCCATCCAGCGTGTTCTTTAACGTGCACAGGGTATGGCTCTCCTACACATGGGGCCACGGCTTAATGTCCCATCCGACGGACAACAGCATTTACAAGTTCATCGGTGTCCCCTACTGACCGTGGCAAGGACTTAAACCATAGTGAAGAGCTGAGTAAATCCATGCTGCGTAGAACAGGGTATGCATAAAATTACTTGGAACTAGTATAAGACAACAGGATTTTCGGGGAGGGATTTTGGGATGTTTTACCTCTGAGCGGCACTTTTTTGCACACCATGGGCTAAATGGCCAGGTCACATGGACCCCGAAGGCTCAGAAGAAGGTTGGGGGAGGGGACCCACTGGAACAGCTGTTGGGAGACAGATGGTAGCCTCCCGTCAAGGCCATTCAGCGTGTTCTTTAACGTGCACAGGGTATGGCTCTCCCGCACACGGAGCCACGGCTTAACGTCCCATCCGACGAACGGCGGCTTTTCCAAGCTCATCAGTGTCCTCTACTGACCGTGGGCAGGGCGAGGAATTTTGCGGAGATAAATCTCAACGCTGACCCAGCTGGGACTCGAACCTAGGAACTACAGATTACGAGCCTGGCGCGCTACCGACTGAGCCCCCCTCGCCCTCGCCCTCCATGGAGGTGCGACTTTTACTGTTACAGACACCACGTTGGAAAGATGTGACTTTTCTGGTGGCACGGCTAAATCGAAGACGTATATGCTTTCCGCCCCCTCCCAAAAAAAATTATTAAACTTCTGCATATTTTGCGCATTTTTCAAGAAACCTTTTAAAATATTCTAAAACGAAAGGGTAAATGTTACACTGGAATGGAAATCCAGTCTCATATCCTTCCCCCAATTTTTCCCGGCCGTATTGCGTCGCTTGTCCCCTCTCGCCTTTATTTTTTTAGATCTGGGCCTGAACACAGCTTTAGTAATCGCACGCAATCCAGTTCCTTGTGACCCCCCCCCCCCCCCCCACACACACACACACACACCTTCTCCATTGGGGCGGGGGTGGCTCAGTCGGGAGCGCGCCAGGCTCGTAATCTGTAGTTCCCAGGTTCGAGCCCAGCTGGGTCAGCGTTGAGATTTATTTCCGCAAAATTCCCCGCCCTGCCCACGGTCAGTAAGGGACAACGATGGGCTTGGAAAGACCACCGTCCGTCGGATGGGACGTTAAGCCGTGGCCCCGTGTGCGGGAGAGCCATACCCTGTGCACGTTAAAGAACACGCTGGATGGCCTTGATGGGAGGCAACCATCTGTCTCCCAACAGCTGTTCCAGTGGGTCCCCTCCCCCAACTTTCTCTGAGCCTTCGGGGTCCTTGTTACCTGTCCATTTAGCCCATGGTGTGCAAAAAAAGTGCCGCTCAGAGGTAAACCAGCCCAAAAGCTTCTTTTCCCTTCGAATTTATTGAATGTGAAAAATAATATGCTTACAGAAGTTCAAATTTAGTTTATTTTAAACAAAATCATATTGATTGTTGACAAAATAAATATTTTCATAAACTCATATAAAATTAGAAGACGATATATAATCCTTTGAACTGAAAAGGTAGGGTTGGGTTGTTTTACCTCTGACGGCATTTTTTTGCACATCATGGGCTAAATGATCAGGTCACATGGACCCCGTAAGCTCAGAGAAGGTTAGGGGAGGGGACCCACTGGAATAGCTGTTGGGAGACAGATGGTAGTCTCCCGTCAAGACCATCCAGCGTGTTCTTTAACGTGCACAGGGTATGGCTCTCCCGCACACGGGACCACGACAAAATGTCCCATCTGATGGACGGCGGCCTTTCCAAGCCCATCGGTGTCCCCTACTGACCGTGGGCAGGGCAGGGAATTTTGCGGAGATAAATCTCAACGCTGACCCAGCTGGGACTCGAACCTGGGAAAAACTGAAAAGAGGACTGAATTACAGGCATAGTGATCATGATGTTACGGTTTAATATATTTTACAAGTTTCAAGTAAGAGTACTATACAACTTGAATTATTATCGTGGAGTAACTGAAAAACAAAAATTACAATGTTTTATTATTTGATTAAGCTCGTCGCGGAGCACTTCTGCCATTGGCGCTCTGGGCGACTGTCCCATACGCCCCTGCCCATAATATATAACATCTCTCTCTTGTGGGTGACATCCGGTTTGTTTTTGACTCATTCTTCTATCAGTTTTGTGCCGCCATCTATTGACAGAAATCAAAAGTTTGCGAATATTTATAGAACACGACATTTCAATGGAATCTTTAGGAAGGTCAATAATTTTAATTGAACCAGTGGAGGTCGGTTTAAGTGAGGACTGAGAATATCCTTTAATCTAGGGGTTCTCAACGTAGGGTACGCGGTAAAAATTTTTTGGGGTACTCCGTGAGATCTCAAAAGTCGCTAGATCTAATAACAAAGTAAAAATAACCATTGTTATAACTCTACTTTTATCTATCTGTACAAGAGGTACGCCAATTACATATACATTTCAAGGGGGTACGTGAAGCATAAAAGGTTGAGAACCAATGCTTTAATCATTCTAGTCAACCCACAGCTCATTGCAAAAACAACTTGGGAAATATGAAACAGATCATCAATGCACTGAATTTAGCTCATGTCTTTTTTTTTTGACCAAAGGTTTTTAGGTATCAAGCAGTTTTTCTTTTCATATTACACCCATACCTAGATCTAGATGGTCACGAAAATGCATTGAGATAGACACGGTTTTACATGGTAAGGAATATACATTCAGTTTCGCTTTACACGATTATAGACTCGGTTTTATACTATACAGATTTTGCTTTGTTATGTACAGTCGCTCAAAAAAATATCCGAACATTGTGGTTGATTACAGAATTCAGGAAAAAATCTCGCAACATTCTCGGCTTGCAAGAGACCAGATGGACAGATAAAGGTCAGATTCTTACAAATAATCTTAAATTTCTCTTTTCAGGGAGGGACGACAATAAGCATCACCAAGGCGTGGGTCTGCTTCTCAGCAGACACGCTAGTGATGCTCTTCTAGGATATGAGTGCATTGATGAAAGGTTTCTTACAGCAAAATTTCAGACAAGCGTTAAAGACTTGAATGTTATCTGTTGTTATGCCCCCACTGAGGATGCCGATGAGGATGAGAAGGATAGGTTTTACGGACAACTTCAGGATATTTTGAATTCTGTCAAGAAAGGAGATATTACCCTTGTTCTTGGTGACTACAATGCCAAATTTGGTACTGACTCTGACCTTTGGGAAGGAGTAATAGGCCCTTTTGGTATTGGTAGTTGCAATGGCAATGGGCAACGTCTCCTACAGGTAAGTAAACTCAATGGATTCAGAATAACTAACACTTATTACAAACACCGCGACATACAAAAGTACACATGGGTTTCACCTGATGGGCTGCATAAGAATATGATTGATTACATATTAATTAACAGCAAATGGGCTAGTTCTGTTAGGAATACCACGGCATATAGGGGAGCTGAAATTTGATCTGCCCATTACCTCGTTAAAAGTTTCTTGCAACTTAAACTTAAAAAGTGTTGGGCTAAGATTATAAAATTTAACTTTAATTCTGAAGCTCTGAATGATCCAGTTATAGTTAAAGCTTACCATGGTAGGTTACTTAGTCATTATGACAGTCATGGTTTGCTTACTACTAAAGTGGAGGAAGAATGGGATCATTTTAAACAGGCTTTTTTGGAAACTAACAGTACTCTTTGAGGAAAAAAGGAGCAGAGGAGACAGAATTATCTGAGTGATAAGGCACTTGAGCTTATTTCAGAAAGAAAGAACTGTAGGAATGTCCTTAATCAATACCCTACTAGTCCTAATAGAAAGGATTACAGAGAACTTAATAAACGTGTAAAGGATCAGTTAGCTGCTGATAAGAATCTTTGGCTTTGATGGTTTGGCTGACAAAGCCGAGGAAGCAGTTAGACAGCACAACAGCAGAGAGCTGTACCAGATAGTTAATGTTTTGTGTGGTAGAAAACGGACAGGTATACAGGGATTGAAGGATAAACAAGGTAAGGTTATAAAAGGGGAGGATTCTGTCATGGCTAGGTGGGCTGAACATTTCAGTGATGTTCTAAACAATGTGATTAGTTCTACTCCTATTGTTTGCAATGATGATAGATGCATTGGTGGCTTTAATGTTGGCCCTATAACATGATCTGAAGTTATTTTGGCTGTTTCTAAACTTAAACTTCATAAATCCCCGGGGGTAGATGAAATTACTACGGAAATGCTTAGAGCTGGGAATGTTTCAGTTACCACATGGATGACAAAATTTAAATATCTTTTATGATAAAGGCATGGTTCCTAAAGATTTTACCAGAGCTATTATTATCCCTATTCTCAAAAAACGTGATCACAGTTCTTGTGATAACTATAGGGGTATCATCCTACTCTCCGTTCCAGGTAAAGTTCTTTCCATGATTGTGCTTAATAGAATTAAGAATCTGGTTGACAGGCAATTGCGTGATGAGCAATGTGGATTCAGAAGTGGTAGGGGATGTGTAGATCAGATATTTTCACTTAGGCAGATTCTTGAGAAATGTTTAGAGTTTCAGAAACCTTTGGTTACTAGCTTTGTTGATTTCAAAAAGGCTTTCGACTCTGTTGATCGTCATAATTTGTGGTTGATTGTGAAATCGTATGGCATACCAGACAAGTTAGTTAGCTTATGAAAGCACTCTTTAATAACACTGAGTCATATGTGAGAGTTGGTAAGGCTTGTAGCAATTGGTTTAGCATTGCTTCTGGTGTTCGACAAGGGTGCATTTTGTCCCCTTTTAACTTTAGTTTGATTATTGATTATATTATGCGAAATTCTTTTGCAAGGGAAATATTTTGGCCTTAAATGGGCTGGAGATACGAAAATTTCTGATTTAGATTATGCTGATGATTTAGCCCTTTTGGCAAATGATGTTGATGAGATGAACTCTTTCATTCGAGCTGTTGATGAGACTGGTAGTAGAGTAGGTTTGGTTATAAACAGAGAGAAAACTAAAGTGATGAAAATTAGTCAGGCAGGCTGTGATTCAGTTAATCTGAATGGTTGCAGTCTTGAGCAGGTGTCACAGTTTAATTATCTTGGGAGCTATGTAACAGATAATGGTGATGTGCGGCATGAGATTAACAGACGAATAGGGATTGCTGCCGGGACTTTTAAGAATCTATGGAGAGTGTGGAGAAATAGGCGTATACACCTAAAGACTAAAATTAGACTGTATAATAGTTTGGTTCTTTCTAGGGTTAGTTATGGTAGTGAAACTTGGACACTTTGTAAACAAGATAACAGGAAACTAGATGCTTTTGATTCCAGATGCTTACGCAGTATCTTGGGCATTAGGTGGTTTAACTTTGTAAACTAATGATGAGATTAGGCAAAGGAGTTTGCAACCTCCTTTAAGCAGCATATTGTGCAGAGAGAGACTCCGTTGGTTTGGCCATGTTGCCCGTATGAATAATTATAGATTGGTGAATAGGGTTATGAACAGTGTGCCTAAAGGCCTCAGAAAGAAGGGGAGACCTAGGATGCGGTGGGCAGACAATGTCAAACAGGACCTTGTTAGAATTGGTGTGCAGTGGCCAGATGCAGTAGATGTGGCTCAGAACAGACTTGCTTGGGAACTAAATTGCACGGTCTGGTTGGACCTCCGTAGCCCATGGCTGCTTGAGGTTGATGATGATGATGATGATCTAGCAACCTTCGTGTACAGTCGCTCAAAAAAATATCCGAACACTATGGTTGATTACAGAATTCAGAAAAATATATCTGGCAACGATTTTTTTAGAAATTAATGATCTGGTAACCTTCGTGACACGAAGGTTGCTTAATTTCTAAATTAATTAATGCTTAATTTCTAATTGATTTCCAATTCATAAATAACCTTCTTTCAAGTTTCATCTTCAAATTCGCTGTTGTATGGCTACATTAACGGTTAGTATTTTTTCGTAACCGCAAAGAAATTAATGAGAATTAATTTTAATTTATCTGAATTAGTTCGAATAAAATGCAAAATAATGTTACATTAACGCTTATTACTGCCTTTGAACCGATATTTGAGACGCATTTGTTCAATAAAATTTCCAGTGTGCATTTTAGTAATAATAACGATTTTTTTATTTTTTGGAACCTATCCCTTTTTTACTTTCATAAGTTAATGGTCTTGAATGGCACGGTTTCGATTTACACTGTAGTTTTACGGAAACTAACTACCGTGTAAAGCGAGGGATGGATGAAGTTAGAAAACAGCAAAGATAAACTCTAAGTATTGTGTCAGATGCATTTGCAGTAACCAAGTTTATCGCCGATTGAAAGCTTATGATAAAAACATGAGACTCGGTCAGACTAGTAGGTGGCGCCAAGTAGAATTTTGGGTTGTTTTACCTCTGAGCGGCACTTTTTTGCACACCATGGGCTAAATGGCCCGGTCACAAGGATCCCGAAGGCTCAAAGAAGGTTGGGAGAGGGGACTTATAATAAATTATAACATTTTTTCCCATTTTTAATCCTTGTGACATGGCCATTTTCTAAATGGCCAGGTCACAAGGATCCCGAAGGCTCAGAGAAGGTTGAGAGAAGGTTGGGGGAGGGGACCCACTGGAACAGCTGTTGGGAGACAGATGGTAGCCTTCCGTCAAGGCTATCCAGCGTGTTCTTTAACGTGCACAATGTATGGTTCTCCCGCACACGGGGCCACGAGTTAACGTCCCATCCGACGGACGGCGGGCTTTCCAAGCCCATCGGTGTCCCTTACTAACCGTGGACAGGGTAAGGAATTTTGCGGAGATAAATCTCAACGCTGACCCTACTGGGACTCGAACCTGGGAATACGCCAAGTCGAAACAAACGTTTCAGCAAAAAGAGAAAAATCATGAACCACCAGAGTTTCAGGAACACCTAATGTCAAATTAAAAGAATTCCAGAGTAGTAAAGTTTAAAAAAAAAAATGTTTATTCCTGTTCCCAAGGTTTCCTTAAGTGTAATAAGCATTTCTTTCTGTTGATAAAAAAACTGCAGACGGTTTGTTTTTCCAGTATGAGTTATTTAAAGTCAGTTCTTTTTTTCTATCAAGAAGCAAATTTTTATGATGTTTGTTTATTGAAATTTTACCTCTTAATTACTTTCTCCAAAGACTTGTTTTCAAATATTTCTTTGGACACTGTATATTTTCGCGTTGCACGCATAGTTCTCAGCTTTAATTATTTAAATGTCAATATTAGAAACGCCTGTTTGTGTTTAGAGCTCGAACAAGCTTTCATCTCTTTTCCAACAGATCAAACGCCTACAGATATCTTCAGAATTAAAGGAAGTCTTTTAATCATCTCATTAAATTCATGCAAACTGGGAATAAAAATAATTTATCACATTCTCGTTCTTTAAATTTTCCAATACGCACAGAAAACTTTTAATTAAGAAATGGTTCAATTCATAATAATCGTCTCAGCATTCTCTTTCAATTATTTTTTGCAATATTGTGAAAGTATTATTGATTTTGCATGCACGATGTTCATTCGAGGAATTATCTTCCATTTGCTCTTTGTAAAAGAGTCTTCTTCTTCTTAAGCTGATTCTGATGCATAATGTATTTACTGTGTCTGTTAATAAACTGTTAAAGTATTAGACATTAACGAATTGCAGTGTGCTTTCTTTGTACACGAGTGGGAGGCTCAGTCTGTAGCGCGCCAGACTCGTAATCTGCGGTTCCCAGGTTCGAGTCCCAGCTGGCTCAGCGTTGAGATTTAGCTCCGCAAAATTCCCCGCCCTGCCCACGGTCAGTAGGGGACTTTGGGTTGGGTTGTTTTACCTCTGAGCGGCACTTTTTTGCACACCATGGGCTAAATGGCCAGGTCACATGGACCCCGAAGGCTCAGAGAAGGTTGGGGGAGGGGACCCACTGGAACAGCTGTGGGAGACAGATGGTAGCCTCCCGTCAAGGCCATCCAGCGTGTTCTTTAACGTGCACAGGGTATGACTCTCCCGCACACGGTGTCACGGCTTAACGTCCCATCCGACGGACGGCGGCCTTTTCAAGCCCATCGGTGTCCCCTACTGACCGTGAGCAGGGCGGAGAATTTTTGCGGAGATAAATCTCAACGCTGACCCAGCTGGGACTCGAACCTGGGAACTACAGATTACGAGCCTGGCGCGCTACCGACTGAGCCACCCCCGCCCCAGAGTTGCGATTAATATTTTTCTACACCTTTTCACGTTAATAACTTTATTACAATAGACAAGAGGATATTCCATTGATTGAAAGTTATTTCTCTGGAAATTTCGAAGAGCCTTATATATACAGTTTCATATGCAAACACTTCGCCTTATTAGAAACCAGCTGTGCAACTTCAGGCACCAGTAGCGGACACTGATGGGCTTGAAAAGGCCGCCGTCCGTCGGATGGGACGTTAAGCCGTGACACCGTGTGCGGGAGAGTCATACCTTGTGCACGTTAAAGAACATGCTGGATTGCCTTGACGGGAGGCTACCATCTGTCTGCCAACAGTTGTTCCAGTGGGTCCCCTCCCCCAACCTTCTCTGAGACTTCGGGGTCCATGTGACCTGGCCATTTAGCCCTTGGTGTGCAAAAGAGTGCCGATCAGAGGTAAAACAACCCAACTGATGAAATTCAGTGTACAGTACTAAGAGTATGGCCCCTAAGAAGAAAACGATGCAAATGGTGAAATCCATTCTGGTATATATTGAGCCATGCTTTATGCACCTGTGCCCTGACCTGGTCAGCAGTAATAAGGACTGAAAGGCGGTTCTCAGTGAACGTCCCGTCATATCCTGAAAGTGTTTGATGGACGACAGATCTGGGGAATATGCAGGCCAAGGAAGCATGTCAACATGAAATTGGCACTCTCAGAATATGAGAGCCTTATGTTGACGGGGTTGGGTTGTTTTACCTCTGAGCGGCACTTTTTTGCCCACCATGGGCTAAATGGCCAGGTCACATGAACCCCGAAGGCTCAGAGAAGGTTGGGGAGGGGACCTACTGGAACAGCTGTTGGGAGACAGATGGTAGACTCCCGTTAAGGCCATCCAGCGTGTTCTTTAACATGCACAGGGTATGGCTCACCCACACACGGGGCCACGGCTTAACGTCCCATCCGATGGACGGCGGCCTTTCCAAGCCCATCGGTGTCCTCTGCTGATCGTGAGCAGGGCGGCGAGTTTTGCGGAGATAAATCTCAACGCTGACCCAGCTGGGACTCGAACCTGGGAACCGCAGATTACGAGCCTGGCGTAATATCGCCTGAGCCACCCCCGCCCCTATGTTGAAAGGCATTGTCCTGCTGAAGAAAAGCGTTTGGGATGGAATGAAAAAAGCGAAGAAACTCTGGCCCCAGAATGACTTCAACTTGTGACGTCAGTGTGCCATCAATAACGACCAGACCTAAATGGCTATTGCAACTGATGACGTCCCATTCCCTTAATAAGAGTGCCATCTCGGTATGATGCTCCGTAATGCAGTGCGGATTACCTCTGTTCCTGGTATGCCCCCTGACTCGCATATGGGCGTCACTGTATCGCAAACAGAACTTGATTCGTCACTAAAGATGACACGATACCAGTCTTGGTCCGAAAGCAGTTCTCTCCATGTATCTCTGTAGACGACGGTGGGATGATGTCAGAGGTGGACGAGACAACCGATATTCCGATTCTCGCAGTCGTCTTCTAATCGTGCGTCCTGACACGTGCGCAGACAGTAAATTATCAGAAATGCTGTGTTAGACAGGAACATAGAAAGCACAATCTCTTTGGAGAATAGGGTTGGGTTGTTTTACCTCTGAGCGGCACTTTTTTGCACACCATGGGCTAAATGGCCAGGTCACATGGACCCCGAAGGCTCAGAGAAGGTTCGGGGAGGGGACCCAGTGGAACAGCTGTTGGGAGACAGATGATAGCCTCCCGTCAAGGTCATCCAGCGTGTTCTTTAACGTGCACAGGGTATGGCTCTCCCGCACACGGGCCACGGCTTAACGTCCCATCCGACGGACGGCGGCCTTTCCAAGCCCATCGGTGTCCCCTACTGACCGTGGGCAGGGCGGGGAATTTTGCGGAGATAAATCTCAACGCTGACCCAGTGCGTGGCAGGCCTCGTACGTTTAGTGGAGATAATCTCAACGCTGGGACTCGAACCTGGGAACTACAGATTACGAGGCTGGCGCGCTACCGACTGAGCCACCCCCGCCCCCAATCTCTTTGGAGAAACTAAGCCAGCAGTTCCAGTGCAGCCCTCTTTCCTGTTAACGGCTGCAATCGAAAGATTGTTAAATAAGAAGCTACCAGATCATTAAATCGTTTGTAGCTTCCCCCTTAAGTTGTCGTCTTCTGCGCCAGACTAAACTCCACTTGATTCCTTTTTTTGTGCGGTTTTATCAAAAATTCTTTTTATTACCCGCCATTTTCGAAATCCATCAATGAACTAAGGGAATATAACTCCCGAAAGAGATGAATACCAGGGGTGAGGGGACCAGCCAACCTCCCCTCCCCCCCGGTCATCCCGAAAATGTGGTCGTCTTTTACGAAATCTCAAAATTGCCTGAAATCTGCTATGAAATCCAAAACAGTTGATTTTATATAATTTTATTTCAGCCTCAAATTTTTTGTCTAACATTAAAATCAGATTAAAACAACAACTCTAAAAGTCTTATTACGTATCGAATAACATTTTAAACTTTCCTGTTCGTTGGGTTGTTTCACCTCTGAGCGGCACTTTTTTGCACATCATGGGGTAAATGGCCAGGTCACATGGACCCCGAAGGCTCAGAGAAGGTTGGGGGAGGGGACTCACTGGAACAGCTGTTGAGAGACAGATGGTAGCCTCCCGTCAAGGCCATCCAGCGTGTTCTTTAACGTGCACAGGGTATGGCTCTCCCGCACACGGTGCCACGGCTTAACGTCCCATCCGACGGACGGCGGCCTTTCCAAGCCCATCGGTGTCCCCTACTGACCGTGGGCAGGGCGGGGAATTTTTGCGGAGATAAATCTCAACGCTGACCCAGCTGTGACTCGAACCTGGGAACTACAGATTACGAGCCTGGCGCGCTACCGACTGAGCCACCCTCTCCCCTTTCCTGTTCGTCGTGGGGCGGGGGTACTCAGTCGGTAGCGAGCCAGGCTCGTAATCTGTAGTTCCCAGGTCAGGGTCAGCGTTGAGATTTATCTCCGCAAAATTCCCTGCCCATGGTCAGTAGGGGACACCGATGGGCTGGGACGGGGGACATGGCCGTCCGTCGGATGCGACGTTCAGCCATGGCCCCGTGTGCGGGAGAGCCATACCTTGTGCACGATAAAGAACACGCTGGATGGCCTTGATGGGAGGCTACCATCTGTCTCCCAACAGCTGTTCCAGTGGGTCCCAACCTTCTCTGAGCCTTCGAGGTCCATGTGACCCGGCCATTTAGCTTATGTTGTGCAAAAAAAGTGCCGCTCAGAGGTAAAACAACCCAACCTGTTCGTCTTTCTTGTAGTGAGGAACTTTTTGGCAAGCAGTTGCTTGAGGAACAATTCATTTTTTCTCTGAATGTCCAATGAATAGAAAATGATAGAAGGGAAAAAGAAGAAGAGAGGGCCGGATCTATTAGGGGGAAGGGAACTTCCCTCACCGACTATTGAGAATGCTAGTATATAAACTTACCCGAATTTTTCGAGAAATTCTTTAAAAAGCCACTAAAATAGAGGGGGAAAAGTTTATACAGGAAGATGGCAACTCACCCTTTTCTCTTCCTTTTCGCTAGGACATCTTTCCCCTCCCACTGATTTGTAATCTGCAGTTCCCAGGTTCGAGTCCCACCTAGGCTAGCGGTGAGATTTGTCTCCGCAAACTCTCCTCCCTGCCCTCGGTCAGTAGGGCTTGGAAAGGCCGCCGTCCATCGGATGGGACGTTAACTAGTGGGTTCCGTGTGTGGGAGAGCCATAACCTGTCACGTTAAAGAACAGAATGGATGTGCTCTACGGGAGGCAACCATCTGTCTTCCAGAAGCTGTTCCAGTGGGTCCCCTTCCCCAAACCTACTCTGGGCTCTCGGGGTCCTTGTGACCTGGCATTTAGCCCATTGAGTGCAAGAAAAGTGCCGCTCAGAGGTAAAACAACCCAAACTCTCCCACTTTTTTTTTCTAGATCCGTGTCTGTTAGGACGCGTGCGAAATTTAACATGTAATGATATAAACATTATTCTTGCTAAGAAAAGTATTCAATGAATTTAAAAAGGATTGTTGGTATAAGACATCAGACTGTTAGGAAACTTGAGAGAATGGGGAATGTTAAGAAAAAAATTTCTGAAGCCACCTGAGATATTTTCTGATGCTATTTACACGAGGAATGTTTAACAGAAATAACGAAAAGCACCAAACCTCCTCTTATTTTTATTTAGGATGTGCTGCCATCTTTTGCCTATTTCAAGTAAGACTCGTCACATTTACTACTACATTGGTGAAGAATAATATCCCTTGTTTTACAGAATTCAGAAAAAATTACTGAATTCTGAAAATACAGATTACAGAATTCAGAAAAAATATCTGGCAACGATTTTTTACTTTTTCTCCATAATCTATAAGTGACATTCTCAGAGCCGAATTAGCATAATGACCGGGGGATCCACACTCTCAAGGAAAAGGGGGGAGCCTCACTTTTAAGGACGAAAATATTTAAATTTTTTTAGAAGGATTAAAATGAAAAAGACAAAGAAGCAGAGATATGAAAGAATATCAAAATTTTAGGTAATAAAAGCTTAGCCCCCCCCCCCTACACATGAATCTCTCTTATCTCTATAAAATACTTAATATTATTATCCTATTCGTGAGATTATGGATACGACTAGCTTCGAAGTCTTTGTGACTCTTTGTAATTTATTTCACATTTTTTAGCCATGTAAAAATATTGACTTCAATTTGT
Source organism: Ryuthela nishihirai (assembly GCA_038380435.1). Lineage (NCBI taxonomy): Eukaryota > Metazoa > Arthropoda > Arachnida > Araneae > Heptathelidae > Ryuthela > Ryuthela nishihirai. The sequence continues at coordinate 22,197,285 of JAWZYU010000013.1, forward strand.
AATACTTAAATTAAATTGCAGATTTAATTATATTTTTCGAAAATTAAAATTAAATAATAAAAAGGAACACATTACATTTAGTAAATGGCTCAAATCTTTTTCTTCCTCTCCTAAAAAGTAATTTTTAATATTTATTATTTTTTGTGACTCATGCACCAAAATCGTCCTTGCGTATTAGAGATAACTTGCCACTGATTTACGAAGGGAATCTTGAGAATGCAAAAATTATCAGTGGTCGTGGCAATAACATCTCCCAGTTTTCACTGTAATGAGATTGGATTACCTCTGAGTGGCAATTTTTTTGCACACCATGGGCTAAATGGCCAGGTCACATGGACCCCGAAGGCTCAGAGAAGGTTGGGGAAGGGGACCCACTGAAACAGCTGTTGGGAGACAGATGGTAGCCTCCCGTCAAGGCCATCCAGCGTGTTCTTTAACGTGCACAAGGTATGGCTCTCCCGCACACGGAGCCACGGCTTAACGTCCCATCCGACGGACGGCGACCTTTCCAATCCCATCGATGTCCCCTACTGACCGTGGGCAGGACGGGAAGTTTTGCGGAGATAAATCTTACCGCTGACCCAGCTGGGACTCGAACTTGGGAACTACAGATTACGAGCCTGGCGCGCTACCGACTGAGCACCCCTGATTATTCTGGTTTTTCTGTGGTAATTCTGTGTGTAAAACCACTGCAAAAATTGTTTCGTGAAGTAAAAGATTGATGGCCACTTCTTTTCGAAGAACGAGCACTTTTTTCCCACTAGAGCTATTTTTTTTTTGCAAATAGGACTCAATATTCCCATTTAAAAAAAAAACGTTTAATTTCTGTCACTTTTTTTGTGGGGGGGAGGGGTACTAAACTTTCATTTTCTATCACTTTTTTTCTTCGCTTACTTTTGAGGTTCTACGGAAATGCGTAAAATTGTATTTCAGCAATTTCTAAGCATTTCCTCTACGTGCACTTTATTTAGTTTTAAACGTCTGGTGACCTTTATGAACACGGGCTATAGTTACGTCAAACACCAACAGATTTTATTGTTTCCGTCAGACATCATTTTTCGAATTTAATCCTCGCCAATAGAATGGACCTAAACGAAAGTAGGTTATTTTTACCTTTAAGGTAACACCTTTTTCTTGCATACAGTTTGCTAAATCACAAGGACCCGGAGAAAGTTGACGAAGGCCAATCGACAGCTGTTAAGAGACAGATGGTAGCCTCCAGTCAAAGCCATCCAGCGTGTTCTTTAACGTGCACAGGGTATGGCTCTCCTACACACACAGGTCCACGGCTTAACGCCCCATCCGACTTCGTGTACGTACACGAAGTGTCACGTGACACGAAGGTTGCCAGATCACTAATTTCTAAAAAAATCGTTGACAGATATTTTTTCTGAATTCTGTAATCAACCGTAATGTTTGGATACTTTTTTGAGCGACTGTAGGTGGTCATATTATTTTGATACTAGATCGTGTGGGCTCACTCACGGAAACATTGAGCGCGCGCAGTTACCGTTCACAGCAAACTGGAGCGTGTGCAGTAACTGCACACGCTCCAGTTTGCTGTGAACGGTAACTGGAGCGTGTACAGTTGCTGTACACGCTCCAGATATTTTTCCTGAATTCTGTAATCACGTGACACACAATGTGAGCACAATGGCTCTCATCACCTCATGAATCTGTCAGTACAGTCGCTCAAAAAAGTATCCGAACGCAATGGTTGATTACAGAATTCAGAAAAAATATCTGGCAACGATTTTTTTAGAAATGAGTGATCTTGCAACCTTCGTCACGTGACACGAAGGATGCCAGATCACTCATTTCTAAAAAAAACGTTGCCAGATATTTTTTCTGAATTCTGTAATTAGCCATAGTGTTCGAATATTTATTTGAGCGACTGTACATCATTGCCCAAACCGATTCCCCCATTCCATTAACACACAACGGAGTTTTTTGTGCTTAAAGATCTAAACTCTAAAGAAAGAATCTGGGTCGGTATTTATAGAACGTATTTATTATTTACAACTCCTGTTGTGCTAATTCCGTTTTTTCTTTTCACCTCATGAATGCCGCAATCTGTTTAGAAGAAAGCTTCTCCCATTGTCCGTTATCATCTCCATCTTCCATGAGCTTGGTCAATGCAAGTGGGCCATTACCACAGGCGCATCGCACTGCCCTCGGTGCAGAAGCTCCGGTGATATTGAGAGAGACAAGCCTTTATAAGGAACCGGTTGATAATCGACTTGCGAAAACGTTCATAAGGTGATATGAACGCCATGGGTGACGTAGATTGGAAAGAAGCGCCGTCAATTGCCATTCTGCCCTGCAACTCCAGCTGGGTCAGCGTTGAGATTTATCTCCGCAAAACTCCCTGCCAAAGGTCAGGAAGGGACACCGATGGGCTTGGAAAGGCCGCCGTCCGTCGGATGGGACGTTAAGCCGTGGCCCCGTGTGCGGGAGAGCCATACCCTATGCACGTTAAAGAACACACTTGATGGCCTTGACGGGAGACTACCATCTGTCTCCCAACAGCTGTTCCAGTGGGTCCCTTCCCCCAACCTTCTCTGAGCCTTCGGGGTCCATGTGACCTGGCCATTTAGCCCATGGTGTGCAAAAAAGTGCCGCTCAGAGGTAAAACAAATCAATAAAATAACAACGTTAAATAACACGCTGGATGGCCTTGACGGGAGGCTACCATCTGTCTCCCAACAGCTGTTCCAGTGGGTCCCCTCCCCCAAACTTCTCTGAGCCTTCGGGGTCCATGTGACCTGGCCATTTAGCCCATGGTGTGCAAAAAATTGACGCTCAGAGGTAAAACAACCCAACCAAATCCCTCGCAACTAAAACCCTTCCCAATTTTCTCTATCTCTCTTTCTCTTCCTTAAAACTTGCACCAATATTCAAAATACATCCATTTTCAAACGTACACTTTCCAATAAAAAAAATCACTATGACTACTTTTCTACCCCCTGGATGTTCATAATATAGCCTTCCCGTGGCCGAGTGGTTAGCGCGTTTCTCTGCCGAGGTCCTGCCATCCTCACAGACTTTCAACTATGGTGTATTAAACTGATAGGCTCCTGTCAGACCTCTGTGGCAAACAGTTGTTTGAGGAGATATTTTTTTTAACATACTTAGACGAATTTCTGGCGTCGTTCGAGTCTCGATATAATGACTCATAGCAGCAGGCGTATTCGAAACGGGTGCGCGGACATTCGTTCACTTCCAGGTTGACGTCACCCCTGGCGGAGTGTTTGCCTTCCCTTCATTCCGTATGTACTGCACTGATCAGTTCCGAATTTGGTGCAGTGGTCTCATTTAGTTCTGCTAACGTAGTATCGCGTTCCCAGCTGCGGTGGTTCGGGTTTGAACATACCGCAAGTGTCCAAAATCTCTGCGGGCGCTACCGTCGCCCAGGAGCGGACTGGCAAGGGTTGGGTTGGGTTGTTTTACCTCTGAGCGGCACTTTTTTGCACACCATGGGCTAAATGGCCAGGTCACAAGGACCCCGAAGGCTCAGAGAAGGTTGGGGGAGGGGACCCACTGGAACAGCTGTTGGGAGACAGATGGTAGCCTCCCGTCAAGGCCATCCAGCGTGTTCTTTAACGTGCACAGGGTATGGCTCTCCCGCACACGGGGCCACGGCTTAACGTCCCATCCGACGGACGTTCCAAGCCCATCGGTGTCCCCTACTGACCATGGGTAGGGCGTGGAATTTTGCGGAGATAAATCTCAACGCTGACCCAGCTGGGACTTGAACCTGGGAACTACAGATTACGAGCCTGGCGCGCTACCGACTGAGCCACCCCCGCCCCGTGTACTGACAAGGGGTTCTGAGCGCTCTAGCGTCGCGGGCCTCTGGGGCCTCACAGAAAAAAGGTTTTTAAAAATAATTGTTATTTTACAGAAATGGGGAAAGCCTATCTTAAGCTTGACGTACGAACTCTTAAAAGAATAAGTATTGAAATCTTTAAAAAAAAAATGAATTTATTGGTTAGCGCGCTTGGCTACTGAGCAAAGAGACCCAGGTCCTTCTGATCAGTAGCCAAGATCTTTGATCAGTAGCCAACCCAAACGTCCATTTCCCGGGTAAGGCATGGACGTTTGTGTTGTTTTTCTGCTGAGGTCCCGCCATCCTCTTAAACTTTCTACTATGGCGTATTAAACTGGCAGGCTCCTTTCAGACCTCTGTGGCAAGCAGCTGCTTGAGGGAGTATTTATTTTTTTATTATCAACGATACTGACATAAAACTGATTAAATCTAATGTGAATACACACTCTAATAGGAGTTACCATTCCGCCATTTTGGTGGCAAACTTGGCTCATGTTTATAAAACTTTTGGTCCTAAGTTGCCAGCAGGAAAATGCTACTGATGTACTTAACTAGTTCCCATTTTAGTATGTCAATGGATTTACTGTGAAATTTACGAATTATGTTAGATTAACTTTTGTGGGCTTAAGTAGTATCTTGGGTTTGAAATGAAGCCAGGACCAGAATATAAATTGCACGTAATATCTCAACTTCCCTATCGAATGCTTTTGGTGTATTCGTATTTCTCACCCATTCATTTGTTTCTCATGTTTCTTTTTTGTAAAACAAATTTTCCCATTTTCGATTTTATATTTTTTTTCACAGATTCTCGGCACGGCTCAATTTTTTTTTTAAACCATCTGAATGTGGCCCACGGGCCGTGATTTTAGCATTCCTATATTAATTGATAAACTTTACTGTAGACAGCAAAACAAAAAAAAAGCTTTACGACATGCTGTACAAAGTTTCCCAAAGGCATCTCGCTGAATGGTTGCTTTGAATCAACCTGTTCCTAGTGAATGGGATTTGAAACAGGTTGTCGGGGGTGTGGCGAAAAGGAAGCTTTTAAGAGAAATTTTGGCAGACTTTCAAACGAAACAATGAAATAAATTGTTTCGCTTCTGAAGCTGAATGCAAGAAACTTCTGCACTTAGATGGGTAAAGAAACGTATTCTTTGTACAGTCGCTCAAAAAAGTATCCGAACACTATGGTTGATTACAGAATTCAGAAAAAATATCTGGCAACGATTTTTTTTAGAAATTAGTGATCTGGCAACCTTCGTGTCACGTGACACGAAGGTTGCCTGATCACTAATTTCTAAAAAAAATCGTTGCCAAATATTTTTTCTGAATTCTGTAATCAACCATAGTGTTCGGATACTTTTTTTAAGCAACTGTAGGTGGTCATATTATTTTGATACTAGATCGTGTGGGCTCACTCACGGAAATATTGAGCGTGTGCAGTTACCGTTCACAGCAAACTGGAGCGTGTGCAGTTACCGTTCACAGCACACTGGAGCGTGTGCAGTAACTGCACACGCTCCAGTTTGCTGTGAACGGTAACTGGAGCGTGTACAGTTGCTGTACACGAGCTCCAGATATTTTTCCTGAATTCTGTAATCACGTGACACGAAGGTTGCCAGATCACTAATTTCTAAAAAAATCGTTACCAGATATTTTTTTCTGACTTCTGTAATCAACCATAGCGTTCGGATACTTTTTTCAGCGACTGTACCCATATTAGTGCAAAAAATGTGTATCTGTTAGTACATTTTCAAAGTTAAAACTACTTCGAAAAATGTGACCATAAAAGCGGCATCTTTGTTATAAATGCAAATTTATAATAATAAAATAAATAATAAATATATAAAATTCCCACTATTCAACCAAATTTCAGCTCATGAGTTTGTCAATATCCATGCAATCTTCATTCTCTTTTAAAAAATATAATTTTTCTCATATAAATCATCGAATTCATCCTCACTTTCGTATAATAAATAAAGAAATACCTCCTCAAACAGTTGCTTGCCACAGAGATCTGACAGGAGACTGACAGTTTAATAAGCCATAGTCGAAAGTCTGATGAGGATGGCGGGACCTCAGCAGAAACAGCCATACTTTACCCGGGGCTCGATCCCGGGTTCCTTTGATCAGTAACCAAGCGTGCTAACCACTAGGTTGATCAGTAACCAAGCGTGCTAATCACTAGGTTGATCAGTAACCAAGCGTGCTAATCACCGGGTTGATCAGTAACCAAGCGTGCTAACCACTAGGTTGATCAGTAACTAAGCGTGCTAACCACTAGGTTGATCAGTAACCAAGCGTGTTAACCACTAGGTTGATCAGTAACCAAGCCTGCTAACCACTAGGTTGATCAGCAACCAAGCGTGCTAACCACTAGGTTGATCAGTAACCAAGCGTGCTAACCACTAGGTTGATCAGTAACCAAGCCTGCTAACCACTAGGTTGATCAGCAACCAAGCGTGCCAACCACCAGGTTGATCAGTAACCAAGCGTGCTAACCACTAGGTTGATCAGTAACCAAGCGTGCTAACCACCAGGTTGATCAGTAACCAAGCGTGCTAACCACTAGGTTGATCAGTAACCAAGCCTGCTAACCACTAGGTTGATCAGTAACCAAGCATGCTAACCACTAGGTTGATCAGTAACCAAGCCTGCTAACCACTAGGTTGATCAGTAACCAAGCGTGCTAACCACTAGGTTGATCAGTAACCAAGCGTGCTAACCACTAGGTTGATCAGTAACCAAGCGTGCTAACCACCAGGTTGATCAGTAACCAAGCGTGCTAACCACTAGGTTGATCAGTAACGAAGCGTGCTAACCACTAGGTTGATCAGCAACCAAGCGTGCTAACCACTAGGTTGATCAGTAACCAAGCATGCTAACCACTAGGTTGATCAGTAACCAAGCGTGCTAACCACTAGGTTGATCAGTAACCAAGCATGCTAACCACTAGGTTGATCAGTAACGAAGCGTGCTAACCACTAGGTTGATCAGTAACCAAGCATGCTAACCACTAGGTTGATCAGTAACCAAGCCTGCTAACCACTAGGTTGATCAGTAACCAAGCGTGCTAACCACTAGGTTGATCAGTAACCAAGCATGCTAACCACTAGGTTGATCAGTAACGAAGCGTGCTAACCACTAGGTTGATCAGTAACCAAGCGTGCTAACCACCAGGTTGATCAGTAACCAAGCGTGCTAACCACTAGGTTGATCAGTAACCAAGCGTGCTAACCACCAGGTTGATCAGTAACCAAGCCTGCTAACCACTAGGTTGATCAGTAACCAAGCCTGCTAACCACTAGGTTGATCAGTAACCAAGCATGCTAACCACTAGGTTGATCAGTAACCAAGCGTGCTAACCACTAGGTTGATCAGTAACCAAGCGTGCTAACCACTAGGTTGATCAGTAACCAAGCCTGCTAACCACTAGGTTGATCAGTAACCAAGCGTGCTAACCACTAGGTTGATCAGTAACCAAGCGTGCTAACCACTAGGTTGATCAGTAACCAAGCGTGCTAACCACCAGGTTGATCAGTAACCAAGCGTGCTAACCACTAGGTTGATCAGTAACGAAGCGTGCTAACCACTAGGTTGATCAGCAACCAAGCGTGCTAACCACTAGGTTGATCAGTAACCAAGCATGCTAACCACTAGGTTGATCAGTAACCAAGCGTGCTAACCACTAGGTTGATCAGTAACCAAGCATGCTAACCACTAGGTTGATCAGTAACGAAGCGTGCTAACCACTAGGTTGATCAGTAACCAAGCGTGCTAACCACTAGGTTGATCAGTAACCAAGCCTGCTAACCACTAGGTTGATCAGTAACCAAGCGTGCTAACCACTAGGTTGATCAGTAACCAAGCATGCTAACCACTAGGTTGATCAGTAACGAAGCGTGCTAACCACTAGGTTGATCAGTAACCAAGCGTGCTAACCACCAGGTTGATCAGTAACCAAGCGTGCTAACCACTAGGTTGATCAGTAACCAAGCGTGCTAACCACTAGGTTGATCAGTAACCAAGCCTGCTAACCACTAGGTTGATCAGTAACCAAGCCTGCTAACCACTAGGTTGATCAGTAACCAAGCATGCTAACCACTAGGTTGATCAGTAACCAAGCGTGCTAACCACTAGGTTGATCAGTAACCAAGCGTGCTAACCACTAGGTTGATCAGTAACCAAGCATGCTAACCACTAGGTTGATCAGTAACCAAGCCTGCTAACCACTAGGTTGATCAGCAACCAAGCGTGCTAACCACTAGGTTGATCAGTAACCAAGCATGCTAACCACTAGGTTGATCAGTAACCAAGCGTGCTAACCACTAGGTTGATCAGTAACCAAGCATGCTAACCACTAGGTTGATCAGTAACCAAGCGTGCTAACCACTAGGTTGATCAGTAACCAAGCATGCTAACCACTAGGTTGATCAGTAACCAAGCGTGCTAACCACTAGGTTGATCAGTAACCAAGCATGCTAACCACTAGGCCACGGGACGGCCACTTTCGTATAATGGAAGTCAAATGTGATAAGATTTTTGCATAGAACAATAAGGAACTAATCGTCATCATCATGTATCAGAACTACATATAAAATTTACTATATGTAAAAAGAAACACGTGAAAAATACGAGTAAATAATGAATTCCAATAAATCAGTGTAGGCTTAATAGAAAGGCCCTCTATTTTTAAATTGTTGGAATTTATGGATATATATTAGAAACCATATATTAAAAAATTATTCTTTTATAAATTAGAAATTCTAAATTATTGGTGAACGTTTTCTTTTATTACTTAACAGAAAAGCCCATAAAATAAATACCCCCTCAAGCAGCGGCTTGCCACAGAGGTCTGACAATTTATATGCCATAGTAGAAGGAAGGTCTGAGAAGATGGCAGGACCTCAGCAGAAAAACGACACAAACAGCCGTGCCTTACCCGGGACTCGAACCCATATCCCCTTAGGTCAGTAGCCAAGCGCGCTAACCACTCGGCCATGAGACGGACTGACCTCGAGATCTATTTTAAATATCATTAAACCATTTTAATGGCAATATGCACTCTGTCACTTCTGAAATGAAGCCTTTTACGGTAAAATGTGTGAAGACAAATTTATGATCTCAATCAAACTATTAAATCATTTCAAGAGTTGTGCAAGTTTGGATTATAACAATGGCAACGGCAGTCATAAGATTTCACTCCAAAAGTTAATTAAAACTTAAGAAGTGTTGTTTCTGGAAGTTCAATAAAATAAATGTAAGTTGTAGATGTTTGTGTCAGTAATTCTTTCCATATTCGTCATAGCAGTGCATTACTGATGCTAAATATTCTAGCTTCCATAACTCAAAGTGATTACTGCTGAAAATCAAGATTTATATGGACTTTATTGTGATCTTTAATTTATCTTCAGTCACATTTTACCATATAAAGCTTATTTTAGAAATTCCAGTTCAGAGCTTCGAAGTTAGTTTCCTATTAACATAAAATGGGGTTGTAACATAACTTTTTCGTGCCAGTGTATAATGATACTGGTTAGTCAAACTACATAAAATATATACGATGTACAACAACAATAGGATTAGTCATGTATCCAAGCACCAAACTTAAATAAAGAGTGTGTATCAGAATATACAGACACATTAAGTTCCAGCAAAAAGAACAAATTGCTGCTGAAATTTTTTAAAAACTGCTTATATACGTTCAGAATAATCTATCTCTATTTTCATGAAAAATGTATAATACCTATATTTTTATTCCCAGCTGGGTCAGCGTTGAGACTTATCTCCGCAAAACTCCCCGCCCTTCCCACGGTCAGTAAGGGACACCGATGGACTTGGAAAAGCCGCCGTCCGTCGAATGGGACGTTAAGCCGTGGCCCCGTGTGCGGCATAGCCATACCCTGTGCACGTTAAAGAACACGCTGGATGGCCTTGACGGGAGGCTACCATCTGTCTCCCAACTGCTCGTTCCAGTGGGTCCTCTCCAAACCTTCTCTGAGCCTTCGGGGTCCATGTGGCTTGGACATTTAGCCCATGGTGTGCAAAAAAGTGCCGCTCAGAGGTAAAACAACCCAACCGAACAATTTTTATTTTCTGATAATTGCAAATCAAATTTCTTTAAGTTTCTGATAGAATCGCATATCAAACGATTAAACACGTTTCACAAGTTGTTCGACTATGAATTATTTTCAATAAAATTGTTCACCATTAATTACTTTCCTGATATATCGAAATCTGGCACATCGCAAAAGTTCCATAAACCAGAACACAATTTTTCCTTATGCTACCGTCCATAAGTTTGTTGTCAAGTGCTGAAAAAATATTTAAAGGAATTTCTTGAAACAGAACTGATTCGTTCAGACAGGATAACACTGCTATCCGGTCCACTTTCATTTCGGATTCGAAGAGCAACGCTCGACAGCTGCTCCGAGTTCTTGACGTCATATTAGGGAACCTAAACAAGAAAAACTCGGTTGTGGTTGTCTTCCTTGATCTGACCTTTCATAGTGTATGGTTACGGTGCCCATTCGTCCTAGATTTTAAAGGACAATCCTATATTTTATGGCGTTGCCCTATATATTTATAAAAAATTTAGTAACATGTTTTTGTTCTCTATTTCCTACTCTATCTTTTAAAAATCCTTTTTTTTTTATATATATTTTTAATATCGAATGAAAATCAATCTATCTTGCCATTAATTCTGATAAATATTTCTTATTATTGTTGATGTGATTGAGTAATTAATAAAACATAACCATAATATTTAGAATTTAGAATTAATTTAATTGTACTAAATTATTAAATAATTCTTGCAATAGTGTGAATCTTTGACAAATTGAAAGTTTTTTTATTGATATGTTTGTTACGCTTCCGAATAATGTTTTGCTTTTTAAATAAAATTAATGTATAAGATATATTATGTATGTTTAAAATAAAATTAATGTATAGATATATTATACATCTTATATATTATTAATGTATAAGATGTATAACAAATTATATATAGATATCATTTGTTTTATTTTAGAGTTTCATTTGGAATATTTACCTCTTTTTTGGAGGATTACTTTGCTAGACATGGCATAAAATTAATGATATCGTGACAAAAATTCCCGAAAAAATAGTATAAATGACAAAACTTCTGGGAAATATATTTTTCAATAAGTGTCATATTTTCCTCGTAAATAAATGGTCACCTTAATAGTGATCAACGGACCTTAATAGTGATCAATGGACCTTAATAGTGATAGTGACTTGAATCATCGAAAGATTCCTGTGATCATTCTTTCAAATACTTTATTCGTAATATAACTTTCCAAGTCATATTTAACAGTTCCATTTCATATCACAGGCTACTCAGAGCAGGTATACAGTCGCTCAAAAAAGTATCCGAACACTATGGTCGATAACAGAATTCAGAAAAAATATCTGGCAACGATTTTTTTTAGAAATTAGTGATCTGGCAACCTTCGTGTAAACACTATGATTGGTTACAGAATTTAGAAAAAATATCTGGAGCGTGTACAGCAACTGTACACGCTCCAGTTACCGTTCACAGCAAACTGGATCGTGTGCAGTTACTGCACACGCTCAATATTTCTATGAGTGGACCCACACGATCCTGGTTTTTGTGAGCTCACACGATCCAATGTGCTGTGAACATTAACCGCAACCGCTCCAGTTTGCTGTGAACGGTAACTGCACACGCTCCATATTCATACGCATTATATATATTAAAAAAAATACCGAACACTATGGTTGATTACAGAAGTCAAAAAAAATATCTGGCAACGATTTTTTTAGAAATTAGTGATCTGGCAACCTTCGTGTCACGTGACACGAAGGTTGCCAGATCACTAATTTCTGAAAAAATCGTTGCCAGATATTTTATCTTAATTCTGTAATCAACCATAGCGTTCGGATACTTTTTTGAGCGACTGTACCACAGGGTTCCCTTTTAGGACCCAATAATTTTAACATTTGCATATGTGATATGCCTGATTTCGATAGTTAAAGCATCATTGTAGTAGATGACACCACAATCATTTCGTCTTCTCTTAACCCAAACATCGCTGTTCAAAGAACTCGACTGTCTGGATAAGCTTGAACCCTAAATCAACAAATGGAGAATTGCGATCATTGCCTGTAAAAACAATTCCATTACGTTCACTTATCGTTGACTGCACGATCGACCAAAACTAAACATCTTTGAAACTGACATCGAATGCAAGGAAAAATGTTACCTATTTGCGTATCAGTATTCACTAGAGACTTTGCTGGAATCAGCCGATCACTAGCATTATTAACCCTTTCAGGACCATAAGGTTTCTAAGAGTAAATATTAGTATGTAACTGTTTATTTTAGTTTGTTTAGACGTAAAATAAGTAAAAATCATAAGAAAAATACATAACAATGTGTAGTTTTTTTGGAATTTTATGGGAAATATTTTTCCCAATGGACTATAAAGGTAACACAAATTATAGTTAGGCTTATTATGCAATGTCTTTTATTCATTGGTTTATTAGAACAAAATGTTAACTAAAATAATACAAAATTATGAAAATTACTATACAAAATGATGTGCTAATTATGATATTCTGCGAAGCAATTTCTTTTGGTAGTGAGGCAAAGATGGACATTGCACATAGTACATATATTATGCGTCCTGACAGTTCTGTTTTTGTTTTCTAAACGTTCCCGTCTACGTAATTGCGTTCGGCATACGTTCTATTTTGACATTCTGTATAAAAAAATGCAGATAAGGTTATAATTAAATACGACAATCACCAATTTTAAAATGGGAAAAATGTTTCCCTTAGTCGTGAAAGGGTTAATAAGGCACAGAAGAAAGTTTATTATCTAAATGCACTTCTGAGAAGGAATTCCAGACTTTCTCTTGAAAACAAATTATTACTTTATTTAAAACACTTTAGGTCCATTATCATGTTACTCTTCTCAGGATTGGGATTGTGCTCAGGTTGTATCTATTGCACAAACCATTCAGAACCATACAGTAATATACCTAAAACGTTTTCCGTAGAATCCGTTAAAAAGTAGAATATTAAAGAATCATCAACTTGTTCCTTTGAGAGAAAGGAATGTAAACAATTCCTGACCTTTTAAATTATGACCACACTTATGAGAAATGGCATAAAAGACCCTCATCTTTTTTTCTATTCAATATGACTATTCATTGTAAAGAGATATTTCCCCTGATCATTTTTGTGGTTCAACAAATGTCCCTCCATTCCTTGTGGACCAGCACTAATTATTTATTTCTCTACGTGCACAAAATCACAACATGGCCAAAAAATAAAATAAATACCCCCTCAAGCAGCTGCTTGCCACAGAGGTCTGACAGGAGCCTGTCAGTTTATATGCCACAGTAGAAGATCTGAGAGGATGGCAGGACCTCAGCAGAAAAACGACACATACATCCATACCTTACCCGGGGCTCGAATCCAGGTCCCTTAGATCAGTAGCCAAGCGCGCTAACCACTCGACCATGGGACGGCTCATGGCCAAATAGGTATTCAATTTTTCTATAAAAGTGGGAGGTATGGCTGAACTCACCCCTATATCAGTTGTTCACGATCTCCGATTTCTTGCATATACCAGATCTCTAAATGTTAATAAAACGATATAATATATGCAGTTACGGTTTACGAGTCTGTAAGTTGACTTTTTGTCCATTTCTGATATGTATTTAGATATACAAAATGCTGTACACCTTATGTTATTTAAGTTACCGTTGAAGAGGTTACAGAATACGATGGATATTTTTGCAGGGAGTCTTCCATATCTCTCATTACAGTTGTCGTTAAATCTCCTTTCGCTTACCCAATTTTGAGTCCTGGGGCTCCTTGTGACGTGGCCACGTAGCCCACAGTGTGCAAAAAAAGTGGTGTTCGGAGGTAAAAACAACCCCCTACCTTGGCCAAAATCATTTCTTTGGTTTTATGTTTGTCCATCCCTTGTCTGAAATCATGCAGATGCCTCTGTTCACATCTGTTTCCCGATAATATTACAATCACTCATTTAGACAATTGCGTGCCATCGATCATAGACAGATCCAGACTAGAAAATTTGGAGAGAATGGAACTGGTTGGATTGAACCAGAATGGACCAGAATAATGTTCGGGTATTTTCCTTTAAGAATTTATACTCACCAAATAATGTAAGGCGGGAATGGCTCAGTCATTTGCGCAATATGCAGTTCCCAGGTTCGACTCCCAATTTCGTCTAGGTTGAAATTTATCTCCGCTAAACTCCATCCTGAAAGGCTGCCGTCCTTTTAGATGGGAGATAAGCCGTGTTCCCGTGTGCGAGATACCCTCTACACGTTAAAGAACACGCTAAATGGTCTATATGGGAGAATACCATCTGTCTACTAAACAGCTGTCCAGTGAGTCCCCATCCCCTAACCTTCTCTTAGCCTTTGGGGTCCTTGTGACCTGCCCATTTAGCCTTGTCTTCAAGAAAGTGCCGTTCAGAGATAACACAATCAAATAGCGCAATATAGCATTGCTTACTATTATCTTTCACTTTCTTCCATGTTATTAAAATTCTCCAGGCGATGCATATTAAATCCCCCCCCCTCCCTCAGCACTTGCCCTTGCTTACCTACCCTCCCTAGAGCCTGCCCTAATCAGAGATAAGTCAGCTGAACCCAATCTAAAAACTGAGAAGTTTTCAGAAAGAGTTTTTCTCGTTTAATGAAGGAAGAAAGAAACCGCAACTAACCAAGTTGGCATCGAGGGCAAGCAAACGATGCAGAGCAGCGATTACGTCTCGTTTTCTTATCTCTAACAATGAGTGAGCAGTAATTGCCATGAAACGGCAATTTTGTGAGCTCCGACACCTTGACCTCTCCCCTTCGTATTACCTCGGCGTGCCGCACCGCAAGAGAGTCGAAAAACGCAGCAAGACACTGCGGGGATTCCGGAGTTCAAAAGTGGTGAGTGGCGTGTGACTTGTGCCGCACTGATTCAGCCAGTGTGGAAACGAGTGAGTGGGTGGTGAGGGGTTGAAAAGCACCATAGTGGGGCGGTGAGGGGTTGAAAAGCGTCATAGTGGGGCAAGTGAGTGGCAGAAAGCCCCACCCAAACCTCACGTAGAGCTTGTTTGGGAGCATAATCGAGATCAAGGACAAGCAAGTCTTTGTGTATGGATCTTGCAAGTGTTGTCAGACAGATAGATGGCTTGCTGTCATTTCAGTCATCGTCTCAAAAACGTTGTTGCGAAAGAAACGAAATAGGACAATACGAATATGTCTCCGTTTGAGTTTTAAGAAAATAATGTTTGACACAGGTTAGATCTGTATCCAAATACATTAGGCAAGGCTCATAGTTCAAGTAGATGGGACCAGCGTCGGCCTTATTATCTGCGTTGTCCTGAGTGCAGCTCTTTTTAGGGAGGAGGGGGCCTATTGGTTTGCCTAAATAATAGTGACTGAAAATCGGAATCTTCTGCGTATAATAAAATATAAAAATAAATACCCCCTCAAGCAGCTGCTTGCCACAGAGGTCTGACAGGAGCCTGTCAGTTTATATGCCACAGTAGAAGATCTCAGAGGATGGCAGGACTTCAGCAGAAAACAACACGAACATCCATGCCTTACCCGGGACTCGAACCCAGGTCCCGTAGATACTTTAAAAAAATAAATAAATACCCCCTCAAGCAGTTGCTTGCCACAGAGGTCTGACAGGAGCCTGTCAGTTTATATGCCAGAGTAGAAGGTCTGTGAGGATGGCAGGACCTCAGCAGGAAAACAATACACACATCCATGCCTTACCCGGGGCTTGAACCCAGGTCCCGTAGATCAGTAGCCAAGCGCGCTAACCACTCGGCCACGGGACGGTTTAATAATAATAATACCTCTTCAAGCAGCTGCTTGCCACAGAGGTCTGACAGGAGCCTGCCAGTTTATATGCCACAGTAGAAGGTCTGAGAGGATGGCACGACCTCAGCAGAAAAACGATACATACATCCATGCCTTATCCGGGGCTCGAACCCAGGTCCCTTAGATCAGTAGCCAACCATACCTCTAAATCTGCCTCTGGGCTGGACATGTATCTAATAGCAGTAGTCTCATAGTCAAAAGTAGCAAGAAGACACATATCCTAAAACAGCAGACGGAATTCTTCCTAAAATTTTCTGGTTGAACCTATGTCCAAAATCCAGTAAGTTGCAGCCCTTGCAGCAAAAAAGAAGCAAATGGGACCAGAATATAAATGCAGCACCCAAAATCAAGTGCAGTATATATAACCCATGCAGTAGGTGAGATTCATAACAAAAGAAACTTCCATAAACAGAACAAGTGGAGCCTATACAATAAAAGCAGTAGATGGAATCCGTATCCCAAACGAGGTAAATGGAACACATACCCCTAAAACAGAAAGTGGAACCTATACTGCAAAACGCAGGAAGTAGGACCATGCTCCAAAAACAGCAGATGGACCTGCCATACCATATCCCAAACCATATTCCAAATACTATCAGGTATTACCATATTCCAAATATCATCAGGTATTTGGGATATGGTTTGGTGGTGGCAGGTGGATGCATCTTACCATATCCCAAAACGCAGCAGGTAGAACCTATACCTGAAGCCAACAAGTGGAACCCATACCTAGAGGCAGAAAGTAGGACGTCTGGCAAAAAAAGCCAGCTGGTAGAAGCCATGGCTATAAACAAAATGAAGATCCCATAGTCCATAAGGGGTGGCTCAGTAGGTAGCGCGTCAGGCTCGTAATCTGCAGTTCCCAGGTTCGAATCCCAGCTGGGTCACCGTTGAGATTTATCTCCGCAAAACTCCCCGCCCTGCCCACGGTCAGTAGGCGACACCGATGGGCTTGGAAAGGCCGCCGTCCGTCGGATGGAACATTAAGCCGTGGCTCCGTGTGCGGGAGACCCACACCCTGCGCACGTTAAAGAACACACTGGATGGTCTTCACGGAAGGCTTCCACCTGTTTCCCAACAGCTGTTCCAGTGGGTCCGCTCCCCCAACCTTCTCTGAGCCTTTGGGGTTCTTGTGACCTGGCCATTTAGCCCATGGTGCGCAAAAACGCGCTGCTCAGAGGTAAAACAACCCAACCCATAGTCTAGAAAGACCTGAAATCTACTCTTAAATGAATCAATTTCGAAATCTATTTCTTTTACAAAAATGATCTGTATACTTCTCAATAGAAAAGGAAATATCAATTGTTTTTTTCAATCAGCACTGAAAGTGTCATTTTTTAAATCTGCTAGTCTTGTATTAATTTTATCCTCTGAAATCTTGCGAAACCAAACTGCAACAAAAATAAGGACACCTTACTAATAAAGTTATTATTTCGCCGTAAGGTTTAAACTTTAAAACTAAAACACAACCAAAAAAGGAGAAATTTTTCCTTAAGAACATTTCTAACATAAAAGTTAAACAGTATAATGAATTTATCTTATTTCATGATGTTACCAGCAAAGCTAACAACGAAACAGAAATACCTGTCTTTAAAAAGCTTTCTAACACCAACTTTTTAGTCTTCGAATATATTGTTCAACATATCTATCAATCATTCTATTAATAATACTTGAAACCAAAAGAATGAAAATGTTTAACAAATCGTGAACAGCTGTGATATATATATCAAGCTTCTGTTGTCTGAACTTTCCACTTCACAGTTCTTTTATCTGTTAAGAAAGTCGTCTATTGTTCTCTCTTATCACAGATGTTATCTTTTAAAAGAAACTTTTTCCATGTGAGTGAACAGAAGTGAATGCTTTGATTTTTTTTTTTATTTCATGCTTTCAATATGTTGTCTTTGATTCTGAGTTTTGCGTCTAGGTGTTGTCATTTTAAACAGTTGTCTGTAAGTAATCAGCTGTAATTCTTTCAACGATTGTCTAATCAAAACATAAAACCAGTTTCCCATCATTTTCCTTTAGGAGACACACTTCTTTAATAGGCTATTTACCGCGACATATCTTAGTCCAAAGTAAATTTCTTATTTTATATAATAACTCGTAATTCAATATATTTAAACGGAAATGTATATTAAGAACAATACACTGGAACCGCCGATAATCCGAACTTCGGTTAATTGAGCCAGGCTCGTAATCTGTAGTTCCCAGGTTCGAGTCCCAGCTGGGTCAGCGTTGAAATTTATCTCCGCAAAATTCCCCGCCCTGCCCACGATCAGTAGGGGACACCGATGGGTTTGAAAAGACCGCCGTCCGTCGGATGGGACGTTAAGTCGTGGCCCCGTGTGCGGGAGAGCCATACCCTGTGCACGTTAAAGAACACACTGGATGGCCTTGACGGGAGGCTACCATCTGTCTCCCAACAGCTGTTCCAGTGGGTCCCCTCCCCCAACCTTCTCTGAGCCTTCGGGGTCCATGTGACCTGGCCATTTAGCCCATGGTGTGCAAAAAAATGCCGCTGAGAGGTAAAACAACCCAACCCAACTCGGTTAATTGACATTTTGTGTTATCCGATTTGAACAAAAAACAGTCATAATTCTCTGTTTTAGAACTCCTCCTATAAGGGTGGCTGAGGTTGGGGTGGCTCAGTCGGTAGCGCGCCAGGTTCGTAATCTGTATGTTCCCAGGTTCGGGTTAAGGCAGCTTTGAGATTTATCTCCGCAAAACTCCCAGCTCTGCCCTCTGTCAATAAGGAATACTGATTGACTTGGAAAGGACGCCGTCCGTCGAATGGGACGCAAATCCTTGGCCCCGTGTGCGTGAGAGTCATATCCAGTGCACGTTAAATAACACGTTGGATGGCTTTGACAAGTTTCCATTTGGCTCCAAACGCCTATATTGTGGAATGCCTTCTCTGAGCCCTCGGGGTTCTTAAGAGCTATTATTTCATTGCTATTTATTTCACTACTATATTCTTAAGAGCTATTTATTTCACTACTATATTCTTAAGAGCTATTTATTTCACTACTATATTCTTAAGAGCTATTTATTCACTACTATATTCTTCTTTAGAATATATAATTAGCTATTTATTCACTACTATATTCTTCTTTAAGAGCTATTTATTTCACTACTATATTCTTAAGAGCTATTATTTTCACTCTTATTTCACTGTGTGAAAAAAGGAAATTGGACAGATATGCTTGGAGAATTAAACTGCGCAGTCTGGTTGGACCTCCGTAGCCCATGGCTGCTTGAGGATGATGATGATGATGAATAGTGTAAAGCATCAGAAAATGGATTGGGTTGTTTTACCACTAAGCAGCACTTTTTTTGCGCACAATGGGCTAAATGTCCAGGTCACAAAGACCCCGAAGGCTCAGAGAAGGTTAGGGACTTTAGCAGCTGGAGCAGCTGTTAGGAAACAGATGGTAACTCCCCGTCAAGGCTACCCAGCGTGTTCTTTAACGTGAGGGTGGACGTTAAACCTGGCGCGCTACCGACTGAGACACCCCCGACCATCAGGAAAAGGATAGACAGAAATCACCGCAATATTTAAAGGTATATAATGAATTGAACTCCTCTTATCGCATTACGATTACCAAGATATCACTCTTAGAATTCGATTTCATTCTTTGAACGAATTTTGCACAAAATCTATTTTTTTTGCATATATATATTTTATTGAAATCTTCAATCGGTATATATTAAAAAAATTGTCGAAGAAATATAATGAGCTCCGATTTTGACTCAGAGGCTGTTCGTGATAAAATGTCTGTTGAGTGTATATATATATATAATATTAATGATGTATTATACACAAATGAAAATTAATTTATTAAATTAGGAACTGATTATTTCATGAAGTTATAATTCGAAATTTCAGCATAATTTTTGACCTCACATTTTCAGCATATCGTATGTAACTGAAGTTATCAAGAAGTCTTATCTTAATTTAGTTGACATAATGTAAAAAGAAACACAGAGAACATTACTCATATGGAGATATAATTTTCTATTTACTGTGTGTCTCAAAACAATTCTGGCATTTGAATCAATAATTTGTAATTAGATATTTTCCACGGCCTGAGATGGGTGGGGGAGAACCAAGGATCCATCCATTCGAGAATGCTGGTAAAAATAATGGAAGCAAAAAAAGCATTAACCTTATCAATTTTTATTGCATCTTTCAAGAAATTGTAATGAATGCTAAATGGAATCCAGTGTCTTGTCCTCCCCTTATTTTTTTTTCTAGATCCGGGCACTTTCATCTCTATGCTCATAATATTGAGAGGAGAAAGAACAGAAATAAGCTTTTTAAGATTTTTATTTTTTAAGGATTTTAAACCATTTTTTTTTAGAAATTAGTGATCTGGCAACCTTCGTGTCACGTGACACGAAGGTTGCCAGATCACTAATTTCTAAAAAAATCGTTGCCAGATATTTTTTCTGAATTCAGTAATCAACCATAGTGTTCGGATACTTTTTTGAGCGACTGTAGGTGGTCATATTATTTTGATATTAGATCGTGTGGGCTCACTCACGGAAATATTGAGCGTGTGCAGTTACCGTTCACAGCAAACTGGAGCGTGTGCAGTAACTGCACA
Source organism: Ryuthela nishihirai (assembly GCA_038380435.1). Classification (NCBI taxonomy): domain Eukaryota; kingdom Metazoa; phylum Arthropoda; class Arachnida; order Araneae; family Heptathelidae; genus Ryuthela; species Ryuthela nishihirai. The sequence continues at coordinate 22,217,627 of JAWZYU010000013.1, forward strand.
CGCTCCAGTTTGCTGTGAACGGTAACTGGAGCGTGTACAGTTGCTGTACACACTGCAGATATTTTCCCTGAATTCTGTAATCACGTGACACGAAGGTTGCCAGATCACAAATTTCTAAAAAAAAATCGTTGCCAGATATTTTTTCTGAATTCTGTAATCAACCATAGTGTTCTGATACTTTTTTGAGCGACTGTAGGTGGTCATATTATTTTGATACTAGATCGTGTGGGCTCACTCACGGAAATATTGAGCGTGTGCAGTTACCGTTCACAGCAAACTGGAGCGTGTGCAGTAACTGCACACGCTCCAGTTTGCTGTGAACGGTAACTGGAGCGTGTACAGTTGCTGTACACGCTCCATATATTTTTCCTGAATTCTGTAATCACGTGACACAAAGGTTGCCAGATCACAAATTTCTAAAAAAAAATCGTTGCCAGATATTTTTTCTGAATTCTGTAATCAACCGTAGTGTTCGGATACTTTTTCGAGCGACTGTACCAACCTGCAATTAAACTTTGGTTCGCAGTTTGCTACAATGAAAAAAAAAGCCAACGAAAACTTTTTAACTATATGCCTTGGATGGTTTGGAAAGTTGATCCTCAATATTCAAATTAAAAGGCAAAAAGGGTTTGTCCCTCATTGGTCCACTACATTTAAAAAGAAAAGAAAAAATACTCGTCTCTAAACCCAATCTGCAAATCCGATTAACCTTGCTCGATAATGTGGTGATTTTTTCCCCTTATACAAACATTATCAACGAAAACCTCACTTGCTTTTTTTCCCCATCAGTCTATTGAGATTTATCGAAATGAAAATGGCGATCGCAAACAAAAAGCAACCATTTTTTCGTTCCTAATTCTCACATTTTGGTAACAGGTGTCCCAAAAGCCTAAGCCCCTGTGGGCCGAAGGACAGCCAAAAATGTGGGCGTCCGCCCATGCTCTCTTAACGTCCTACTCTCAACAGCGATCGCCGGAGCCGAGAGCAAGCATCACCGCAGAACAGATCTCTCTTCTTATTAGGTTGCTACCTGTTGGAGGACGTAATCTCGACCCCAGTTCTTTCATTCTCGGCGCCAGACGTGCACTTTCGTAGCCCCCGTCCTTTTATGGTAGCAAAGGGTGGGCCTACGCCCTCTACAGTTACCCACGACAGTGTGCCGTGATGCACTTCCATCAATTCTGCTCCCTCCCCGCCTAACTTCTTTTCTCCTCCCCCCCCCCTCACTTCCAACCCACCCCATCTACAACCACCTCCTCTCGGCCAGATACGCAGAAAAACACGCAATGATTCCAAAAACCGGTTGGGATGACGTCACGCGACGGGTTCAGTCAGCTCGTAGTGCTTACGCGTTTAACAGTTGGAAAGGAAATCGCGCGAAGTTTGCATCGGAGTTCCCAGCGCGAGCATCCCTCGAGATCATTCTCAGCGCGACTCACGTGTGTGCAGTCAGAGGCAGTATCCGTCGAGTGTTACGTCGTTTTCGTGATTATCTTCCTTTGGTTGTTGATCGACTTCAAAGAGTTGCGCGGTCGTCTTCGGGAATTTTTGCACCGACAAGGCGCAGGCGCAAAGCCGTTTGTAAGGAAGAAAGCATCGCCTGTTATGGAATAGTTCTCTGAAAGGTAAGGCAGACGGAAAGAATTCAATTACAGGTGATTTTTAACCAATTAGGAAGCATCTGATGCCTGTACTTCCTTCGAGCAACAATTCTGAGGAACCGCTCTTCTAGTACTCTTAAAATTTTGGAAGTTTTTACAGTTGGGTTGTTTTAAATCTAAGCGGCACCTTTTTTGTACATAATCGGTTGAAACGTCAGTACCGAAGACATACTGGAATTTAAAACAAGGATCTATTGGACACTATTAGGAGACAGGTGGAAGTTTTCCGTCAAGGGGTAGCTCAGTCGGTAGTTCGCCGGGCTTGCAATCTGCAGTTCGAAAGATCGAGTCCTACCTAGTCCAGCGCTTAGATTTATCTCCGCAAAAGGGGCGGGGGTGGCTCGGTCGGTAGCGCGCCAGGCTCGTAATCTGTAGTTCCCAGGTTCGAGTCCCAGCTGGGTCAGCGTTCAGATTTATCTCCGCAAAATTCCCCGCCTTGCCCATGGTCAGTAGGGGACACCGATGGGCTTGGAAAAGCCGCCGACCGTCGGATGGGACTTTAAGCCGTGGTCCCGTGTGCGGGAGAGCCATACCCTGTGACGTTAAAGAACACACTGAATGGCCTTGACGGGAGGCTACCATCTGTCTCCCAACAGCTGTTCCAGTGGGTCCCCTCCCCAACCTTCTCTGAGCCTTCGGGGTCCATGTGACCTGGCCATTTAGCCCATGGTGTGCAAAAAAGTGCCGCTCAGAGGTAAAACAACCTAACCCAAAATCTCCGCAAAACTCCACGCCTTGGCCTCCGTCAGTAGGGGACACCGATGGGCTTGGAAAGGCCGCCGACCGTCGGATGGGACTTTAAGCCGTGGTCCCGTGTGCGGGAGAGCCATACCCTGTGACGTTAAAGAACACACTGAATGGCCTTGACGGGAGGCTACCATCTGTCTCCCAACAGCTGTTCCAGTGGGTCCCCTCTCCAACCTTCTCTGAGCCTTCGGGGTCCATGTGACCTGGCCATTTAGCCCATGATGTGCAAAAAAGTGCCGCTCAGAGGTAAAACAACCTAACCCAAAATCTCCGCAAAACTCCACGCCTTGGCCTCCGTCAGTAGGGGACACCGATGGGCTTGGAAAGACAGTCGGATGGGACGTTAAGCCGTGGGTCCGCGTACACTGTGGACAGTTAAAGAACACGTTGGATGATTTTGATGAGAGGCTACCATCTGCCTCCTAACAGCTGTCAAGTGGGTCTTCCTCCCCCCCCCCGAACCTCTTTTAGGTGTGGGGGTGGCTCAGTAGTTAGCTCGCCAGGCTCGTAGGGGCGGGGGTGGCTCAGTCGGTAGCGCGCCAGGCTCGTAATCTGTAGTTCCCAGGTTCGAGTCCCAGCTGGGTCAGCGTTGAGATTTATCTCCGCAAAATTCCCCGCCCTGCCCACGGTCAGTAGGGGACACCGATGGGCTTGGAAAGGCCGCCGTCCGTCGGATGGGACGTTAAGCCGTGGCCCCGTGTGTGGGAGAGCCATACCCTGTGCACGTTAAAGAACACGCTGGATGGCCTTGACGGGAGGCTACCATCTGTCTCCTAACAGCTGTTCCAGTGGGTCCCCTCCCCCAACCTTCTCTGAGTCTTCGGGGTCCTTGTGACCTGGCCATTTAGCCCATTGTGTGCAGAAAAGTGCCGCTCAGAGGTAAAACAACCCAACCCAACCCAGGCTCGTAATCTGTAGCTTCCAGGTTCGAGTCCCAGCTGGGTCAGCGTTGAGATTTATCTCCGCAAAATTCCCCGTCCTGCCCGCGGTCAGTAGGGGACACCGATGGGCTTGGAAAGACCGCCGTCCGTCGGATGGGACGTTAAGCCGTGGCCCCGTGTGCGGGAGAGCCATACCCTGTGCACGTTAAAGAACGCGCTGGATGGCCTTGACGGGAGACTTCCATCTGTCTCCCAACAGCTGTTCCAGTGGGTCCCCTCCCCCAACCTTCTCTGAGTCTTCGGGGTCCTTGTGACCTGGCCATTTAGCCCATGGTGTGCAAAAAAGTGCCGCTCAGAGGTAAAACAACCCAACCCAACCCGCTTCCAACCACATAAAAATATTTATACCAGGTAATTCAGTCGGTGCGCGAAAAAAATTGATTTACGAGAATTGCATATCCCTATCTAGAAAAGAAATTAATAACTGCGAACAGATAGAAACCAAAATTTTTAATTTAAAAGCGCAAATTATTTTTTTAATTAACATTTGTGAATGAAATATATAATGTCAAAATTTTCGGCAGAATCACAGACCCTTTTCCAACTGTCCATTTCTTTAATCAAATTTTAAAAATTTCTTTCATAGAATATTTTTAACCAGCAGTCTGCGACTACAGGGTCTGCAGAATAACACTGACCACTTTTCATGTATTCAAATAATAATTCGGCGTTTATTTTTATATTGATGGAAAGTAGTAAGATTAAACCACGCATGCAAAAAATCTCGCTTTGCTCGATAAAGTGATATTTTTTAAGTATTAAAAGTTATTTTTTTAATTATAATGCAATATCATTCAATATTTATTATTAGGGAAGAGTTTCATTTGGTATCAGCGTATTATTTTTTTTAAAGAAAAAGGAACTTTCCAACACAAAAGACTTAAATTACCTTAAAGCTCTATTGGTCTTGCCCTGGTTCCTCATACAACATATATAGGACATGCCCGTTGCTTTAAGAGGCAGGTACAGTCGCTCAAAAAAATATCCGAACACTATGGTTGATAGTGTCACGTGACGCGAAGGTTGCCAGATCACTAATTTCTAAAAAAAATCGTTGCTAGATATTTTTTCTGAATTCTGCATCAATTATAGTGTTCGGATACTTTTTTGAGCGACTGTACCTACAGTTTTCTAAAGAATAAAATATTCGCAATTATTAATATTATTATTATTATTCCTCACAATTTTCTATCCCATCCTGTATTTTTTGATAAACCTACGCTTAATTATTTTGCTTTCTATATAAAAAAATAACTTAATATTGTTGTATTAAACATCTTAAATACATTAAATATAAATAATTTCAATAATCACTCTTTTAAAATACAACTGGCCAATAATAAATTAAAGGTGTAATCAATCTAAATACCGCGTTAAAATATAAAAGATTTCATTCATATAAAGTTAAAACAACTAATTTCAGGAAAATTAAAAGTTATTCAACTTTTTGCATATAAACATAAAATTACAGAATCGTAGAATAAAGACAGGATTACAGAATGAATGCATGTAGAATACAGAATAGCCAATGTTAGAACTTTTATGCATAATTTTAATTATAATTTTTATAGATAAAAAGATGATTTATATATTTATAGTTTATAGTTAAAAAGTATCCGAACACTATAATTGATATATTTAGGGCAGTACACAAACGTCCTTGGCATTGGGCCCGAAAAAAAATATATTGTTTGTCGTGGGACAATACTTAGGGACGGGGAAGAGGTGCAATAAAAATAAATTTTAACTTTCTTTTCGTTTTACTTGTCACGTGTATAGGTACAAAATAGACATATAAAGTTTCTTGTATGTTTAAATTTTCCTCTTTGATCTCATTAAAACTCCACTCACTTTGGTAGAACCAGATTAAAATATATTTATTATCCAATTTTCACGAGGACAGAAGTTTCTGCATGCACGCTTTAAAAATTATAATCAAAAACAGAATGAAAATCATGGCTTGTTTTTCTGAGTTGGTTGGTTGGTTGTTTTACCTCTGAGCGGCACTTTTTTGCACACAATAAGCTAAATGGCCAGGTCACAAGGACCCCGAAGGCTCAGAGAAGGTTGGGGGAGGTGACCCACTGGAATGGCTGTTGGGAGACAGATGGTAGCCTCCCGTCAAGGCCATCCAGTGTGTTCTTTAACGTGCACAGCGTATGGCTCTCCCGCACACGGGGCCACGGCTTAACGTCCCATCCGACGGACGGCGGCCTTTCCAAGCCCATCGATGTCCCCTACTGACCGTGGGCAGGGCGGGGAATTTTGCGGAGATAAATCTCAACGCTGACCCAGCTGGGACTCGAACCTGGGAACTACAGATTACGAGCCTGGTGCGCTACCGACTGAGCCACCCCTACTTTTATTTTTGTTGACAGTGAGCTACATGGTCAGGTCACAAGAATCTCGAAGGCTCAGAGAAGGTTGGGGGAGGTGACCCACTGGAATGGCTGTTGGGAGACAGATGAGCCTCCCGTCAAGACCATCCAAAGTGTTCTTTAACCTGCACAGGGTATGGCTCTCCCGCACACTGCGTCACGGCATAACGTCCCATCCGACGGACGGCGGTCTTTTCAAGCCCACGGTGTCCCCTACTGACCATGGGCAGGGCGGGGAGTTTTGCGGAGATAAATCTCAACGCTGACCCAGCTGGGACTCGAACCTGGACAGATTACGAGCCTGACTTTTTCTGGAGTAAAAAGTACCGGAGAGCAGATCTGATTAACTCTAATAAAGAGAATTTTAAAATACTGAATTTAAAATTTCTTATTTCAAATGCTTTTTAACGTTTGTTTAGAAAACTGATCAAGGGAATTATCAATGAAATCAATCAAGGGATTATAATAAAGGTTTGAATGATTTTATCTTTAAATTATTTTGAAAAACATATTAAAAAAAGGAAAGTTTATATGAGATGTCGGTAAGCTGTAACTGCTACGTAATACCAAGAATAAAAAAAAAAGCCCTCAGAAATATTTTCCTCAATGTCTCTTTTTCGCTGAAAGAGGAAGATCCTGAACATCACTCAGAATTTTCTGTAGATTCGGTAAATGCAAATCCTGAGCGGCAAAGACACAAAACGTCGGATTATCTACGGCCTGATAACAAAGTGATCCCCAAAGCTTAGAACTAGGTACGGGAAGGGACTCACTGGGCAGGAGGCAGCGAGAAACATTCCGTCAAGACCTTCCAGCGAATTCATTAACGTACAGAGTATGACTTTCTCTTGCACTTGGAGAACGGCTTTCTTTCCAAGGCTATCTGTTTTGCTTTCTCACCGGAAACAGAACCAGCGTTAGAGGAAAAAATCTCGACACAAACACTCTTTGTTTGTGAGTTGACAGCCCCAAGTGAATAGATTCACAGGATATGTTTATCAGCTGGTGGATAATCCTGAGCAGAGGTCATCGCAGGCACCTGAACTCATTGCTTCTATACCATTTTCTCTCAATAGGTAGTTGGAATGTGAGGACTGTGCTCAGAGCTTTTTCTCTTGATGTCCTCACACAAGAATTCCACCATTATAATTTAGAAATTCTCGGCTTGCAAGAGACCAGATGGACAGATAAAGGTCAGATTCCTAAAAATAATCTTAAATTTCTCTTTTCAGGGAGAGAAGATAATAAGCATCACCAAGGCGTGGGTCTGCTTCTCAGCAGACACGCTAGTGATGCTCTTCTAGGATATGAGTGCATTAATGAAAGGTTTCTTACAGCAAAATTTCAGACAAGCGTTAAATGCCGTTGAGGATGAGAAGGATAGGTTTTAAGAACAACTTCAGGATATTTTGAATTCTGTCAAGGAGATATTACCCTTGTTCTAGGTGACTTCAATGCCAAATTTGGTACTGACTTTGACCATTGGGGAGGGGTGATAGGCCCTTTTGGTATTGGTAGCTGCAATGGCAATGGGCAACGTCTCCTACAAGTAAGTAAACTCAATGGTTTCAGAATAACTAACACTTATTACAAACACCGTGACATACATAAGTACACATGGGTTTCACCTGATGGGCTGCATAGGAATATGATTGATTATATATTAATTAACAGCAAATGGGCTAGTTCTGCTAGGAATACCAAGGCATATAGGGGAGCTGAAATTGGATCTGACCATTACCTTGTTAAAAGTGTGTTGCAACTTAAACTTAAAAAGTGTTGTGTTAGGATTAAAAAATTTGCTTTTAATACTGAAGCTCTGAAAGATCCAGTTATAGCCAAAGCTTACCATGATAGGTTACTTAGTCATTATGACAGTCATGGTTTGCTTACTACTAAAGTGGAGGAAGAATTGGACCGTTTTAACCAAGCTTTTTTGGAAACTAACAGTATTCTTTTAGGAAAAAAGGAGCAGAGTAGACAGAATTATCTGAGTGATAAGGCACTTGAGCTTATTTCAGAAAGAAAGAACTGCAGGAATGTCCTTAATCAATACCCTACTAGTCCTAATAGAAAGCATTACAGAGAACTTAATAAACGTGTAAAGGATCACTGGCTCATTGGCTTGGCTGACAAAGCTGAGGAAGCAGTTAGGCAGCACAACAGCAGAGAGCTATGCGAGATAGTTAATGTTTTGTGTGGTAGAAAACGAACAGGTATACAGGGATTGAAGGATAAACAAGGTAAGGTTATAGAAGGTGAGAATTCTGTCATGGCTAGGTGGGCTGAGCATTTCAGTGATGTTCTAAACAATGTAGTTAGTTCTACTCCCATTGTTTGCAATGATGATAGATACATTGGTGGCTTTAATGTTGGCCCTATAACACAATCTGAATTTATTTTGGCTGTTTCTAAACTTAAACTTCATAAATCCCCAGGGGTAAATGAAATTATTACAGAAATGCTTAGAGCTGGGAATGTTTCGGTTACCACTTGGATGACTGAAATTCTGAACATCTTTTATGATAAAGGCATGGTTCCTAAGGATTTTACCAGAGCTATTGTTATTCCTATTTTCAAAAAAGGTGATCGCAATTCTTGTGATAACTATAGGGGTATGTTCCTGGAAAAGTTCTCTCCATTATTGTGTTTAATAGAATTAAGAATCTGGTTGACAGTGAATTGCGTGATGAGCAATGTGGATTCAGAAGTGGTAGGAGATGTGTAGATCACTCTGGCAGATTCTTGAGAAATGTTTAGAGTTTCAGAAACCTTTGGTTACTAGCTTTGTTGATTTCAAAAAGGCTTTCGACTCTGTTGATCGTCATAATTTGTGGTTGATTGTGAGATCGTATGGCATACCAGACAAGTTAGTTAGCTTATGAAAGCTCTCTATAATAACACTGAGTCATATGTGAGAGTTGGTAAGGCTTGTAGCAATTGGTTTAGCATTGCTTCTGGTGTTCGACAAGGGTGCATTTTGTCCCCTTTTAACTTTAGTTTGATTATTGATTATATTATGCGAAATTCTTTTGCAAGAGAAATATTTTGGCCTTATATGGTCTACAGCAGTGGTTCTCAACCTTTTATGCTTCACGTACCCCTTGAAAATGTGTATGTAACACCTTGTATAGATAGATAAAACTATAGTTGTAGTAAAACAATGGGAATAAAATAAAACACATATATTATATATGCATTACATTTTGCATTGATAAATTACGTATATCGATAAACACAAAAAATGACATAAAAATTTAACAAATCTTATAAAATTATAAACATTTTACTGTGTAATCAGTGAAATGGTTGTGCTTGTTTACGCTTGCACAGTTTATCAATGGTTGGGGTCTAAGGTAGAGTCGCAAGTCATCTTCAACATCTCGCCTGTTCCTATATTTATTTTTTAAAGTAGTTACAGATGAAAAACCAGTAGCAGTGTTGCCAAATTAGCGACTTCGTTACTATATCTAGCGACTTTTGAGCTCTCACGGCGTTCTCCATGTTGTTAACCCCTATTCTAGATATTTCAAAATTTCTGATTTAGATTATGGAGATGATTTGGCCTTGTTGGCTAATGTTGATGAGATGAATTCTTTCATAAGGGCTGTTTGAGATTGGTAATGGACTTGGTTTGGTGATAAACAGAGATAAAACGAAAGTGATGAAAATTGGACAGGCAGTTGGTGCTTCAGTCGCTCTGAATGGTTGCACCCTTGAGCAAGTGTCTCAGTTTAATTACCTTGGGAGTTACGTAATAGGTACTGGTGATGTGCGGTATGATATTAACAGGTGAATAGGGATTGCCTCTGGGACTTTTAGGAATCTATGAGAGTGTGGAGAAATAGGCGTATACACCTAAAGACTAAAATTAGACTGTACAATAATTTCGTTCTCTCTAAGGTTAGTTATGGTAGTGAAACTTGGATGCTGTGTAAACAAGATAACAAGAAACTTGATGCTTTTGATTCTAGATGCTTAATACAGTATCTTGGGTATTTGGTGGTTCAACTTTGTAAGTAACGATGAGATTAGGCAAAGGAGTCGGCAACCTCGTCTGAGCAGTGTATTGTGCAGAGAGAGACTTCATTGGTTTGGCCATGTTGCCCGTATGGATAATTATAGATTAGTGAATAGGGTTATGAAGAGTGTGCCTAAAGAGCGAATGGGGTTATGAAGAGTGTTTCTCAGAAAGAGGGTAAGACCAAGGATGCGGTGGGCAGACAATGTCAAACAGGGCCTTGTTAAAAATGGCGTGCAGTGGCCAGATGCAGCAGGTGTAGCTGAGGACATACTTGCTTGGAGAACTAAATTGCGCATCTGGTTGGACCTCCTTAGCCCATGGCTGCTTGAGGATGATGATGATAATGATGATGAAGAATTAAAAAAAAAAGCAACGAACAAGAAAAAAGAAAATTCTTAGCAGAATTTTTAGACCCTATTGGCTGCGGTTAATTTGACCTTCAATGTCATTCCTCTATCCCGAGGCGATTGGGACTCTTGCGAGCGAACTTGACTTGGGGGAGGTTGGTATCCCTAATAGTTGATGGATGAGAATGTCAGACCTTTGCAACTCAGGAATGACTTCCTATTGACGACCAAGGAGCTTGAAGTGTGCCTCGTCAGCTTGCTTGAAGTGTGCCTCGTCACTTTGCTTTGAGGGAATGTTCGTTAATTGCGTAAAAAAAACCAAGATGGTGCTAGTTGATTGTTTATTCTCGAGCGGCACTTTTTTTGCATAAAATTTTTGCACCCTATTGACCTTTACATCTAACAATATAGAAGAAAATCGGGCCGAAGTACAACCATGGTTTGAATCTTAATGCGATCTTAATTCAGTACGGTGTGGAAAAAATGTTACGAAATTAACTCTTCCTCAACCTTCACGTAACCATGACATTATTTCATATATAGGCCATGCAGTCCCCCTACTCCCCCCCCCCTTCACTACATTTCTTCATTCGAACTCTGAAACAATTAAAAATACGGCTATTGGAATAATAAAAACACAACGCATGGAAATGAGCAGATATAAAACATCTCTGCCAATCCAACACTTCGTAACGGTTACAAGAGCAGATAGCGGCGTTAGTGGTGAGTTGATTACATAAATCTTCGCGTGGATGTTCCGGCGAAATCCTCTCAATCAGATGAATGTCACGACCTGAAGAAGAGGCTGCGGTTAATTTGACCTTCAAAGGCATTCCTCTATCCCGAGGCGATTGGGACTCTTTCGAGCGAACTTGACTTGGGGGAGGATGGTGGCCCTAATAGTTGATGGATGTGAATGTCAGACCTTTGCAACTCAGGAATGACTTCCTATTGACGACTGAGGAGCTTGAAGTGTGCCTCGTCACGAAAAGTGCAGAGCATTCTTTGCTTTGAGGGAATGTTCGTTAATTGCGAAAAAGAACCAAGATGAGGGTAGTTGATTGTTTATTCTCGAGCGGCACTTTTTTTTTGCACACAGTGGGCTAAATGGCCAGGTCACAAGGGTTCAGAGACGGTTAGGATACAGGATCTAATGGATATCTGTTAGGATACAAATGGAAGCCTCCTGTCAAAACTATCCAGAATGTTCTTTAACGTGGACAAAGTTTGGCTTTCAGAACACTTGACCTTGGCTATCTGTAACACGGGTCCACGACTTTATGTTCCATCCGACGGACGGTGGTTTTTCCAAGCCCATCGGTGTCCCCTACTGACCGTGGACAAGGCGGGGTGTTTTGCGGAGATAAATCATCAACTGGGACTCGAGTCCACGCTGGCCCAGCTGGGACTCGAACCTGGGAACTGCAGATTACGATGTTGGCGAACTACCGGCTAATCTCCGCCCCAAGTGTGTCAGTGTTTAGAAATATAACGAAATTTTATATGGGGCGGGGGGGTAGCGAGGATTTAAGTTATATCCTGTTTAATGTGAGAGAAGGTGTTGCTTTTCTAGATTGCATTCATTTGGGACTTGATTTGAATTTAATTAACAATGTGTACTGAGCCGTCCCGTGGCCGAATGGTTAGCGCGCTTGGCTACTGATCTACGGAACCTGGGTTCAAGCCCCGGGTAAGGCATGGATGTTCGTGTTGTTTTTCTGCTGAGGTCCTGCCATCCTCTCAGACCTTGTACTCTGGCATATAAACTGACAGGCTCCTGTCAGACCTCTGTGGCAAGCAGCTGCTTGAGGGGGTATTTATTTTTTTATTTACTGTTATTTAAATTTTCCTCTTTGATCTCATTAAAACACCATTCACTTTAGTAGAACCAGATTAAAATAAAAAAATTCCATTTAGTAGAACCAGATTAAAAATATATATATATTATCCATTTTTTACGAGGGCAGATGTTTGTGCATGCTTTTGTGGACACAAGGACTAAATGACGAAGTCATAAAGACCCAGAGGGTTCAAAACTGGATAGGTGAAAGAAACCCACCGGACAGCTGATGAGAGCCAGATGGAAGGCTCCCTTCAAGGCAGCTGATGAGAGACAGATGGAAGGCTCCCTTCAAGGCAGCTGATGAGAGCCAGATGGAAAGCTCCCTTCAAGGCAGCTGATGAGAGCCAGATGGAAGGCTCCCTTCAAGGCAGCTGATGAGAGCCAGATGGAAGGCTCCCTTCAAGACAACTGATGAGAGCCAGATGGAAGGCTCCCTTCAAGGCAGCTGATGAGAGCCAGATGGAAGGCTCTCTTCAAGGCAGCTGGTGAGAGCCAGATGGAAGGCTCTCTTCAAGGCAGCTGATGAGAGCCAGATGGAAGGCTCCCTTCAAGGCAGCTGATGAGAGCCAGATGGAAAGCTCCCTTCAAGGCAGCTGATGAGAGCCAGATGGTAGGCTCCCTTCAAGACAACTGATGAGAGCCAGATGGAAGGCTCCCTTCAAGGCAGCTGATGAGAGCCAGTTAGAAAGCTCCCTTCAAGGCAGCTGATGAGAGCCAGATGGAAAGCTCCCTTCAAGGCAGCGGATGAGAGCCAGATGGAAGGCTCCCTTCAAGGCAGCTGATGAGAGCCAGATGGAAAGCTCCCTTCAAGGCAGCTGATGAGAGCCAGATGGTAGGCTCCCTTCAAGACAACTGATGAGAGCCAGATGGAAGGCTCCCTTCAAGGCAGCTGATGAGAGCCAGATGGAAAGCTCCCTTCAAGGCAGCTGATGAGAGCCAGATGGAAAGCTCCCTTCAAGGCAGCTGATGAGAGCCAGATGGAAGGCTCCCTTCAAGGCAGCTGATGAGAGCCAGATGGAAAGCTCCCTTCAAGGCAGCTGATGAGAGCCAGATGGTAGGCTCCCTTCAAGACAACTGATGAGAGCCAGATGGTAGGCTCCCTTCAAGACAACTGATGAGAGCCAGATGGAAGGCTCTCTTCAAGGCAGCTGATGAGAGCCAGATGGAAGGCTCCCTTCAAGGCAGCTGATGAGAGCCAGATGGAAGGCTCCCTTCAAGGCCATATGACGTATTCTGTTAACATGAGCAGAGTGATTTTTTTTTCTACTCACGGGACCTTGGCCCATCGTAACCTCGCTTACAACGGCGATCTGTTGCCCCCTGTCTCACAGAGGGCAGAGTGAGGAACAGCGGAGACAAATCTCAAAACTGTCAAAAATGGTGAACTCTAACCTAGCAACATCAGATTACGAGTCTGTCTATCTCCCGACTGAATTCATCCCAGATTAAGGGGCAGGGTGGCTCAGTCGGTAGTTCCGAGGTTCGAGCCCCAGCTGGGTCAGCGTTGAGATTTATCTCCGCAAAATTCCCCGCCCTGCCCACTGTCAGTAGGGGACACCAATGAGATTCTAAAGGCCGCCGTCCGTCGGATGGGACGTTAAGACGTGGTCCCATATGTGGGAGAACCATACTCTGTGTACGTAAGGACACGCTGGGTGGCCTTAATGGGAGGCTACCATCTGTCCCCCAAAAGCAGTCCAGTACTCCTCTCCCAACGTTTTCTGAGCCTCGGGGTTCTTGTGACCTTGGCATTTAGCTCATTGCAGGCAAAAAATGCTGCTTAGGAGTAAAATAATCCAATCCAACTCTGTGAGGAAGGCGAGACCTCAGCAAAAAGACAGCACAAGAAATATGCAAGCAGCTTTGTCCTGACTCGAACCCAGGTCTCTTTAGCCGAAAACATCAGCCGAATGAAAAAAAGAGAAATTCTCTTTTCAAGTTCGTTACTCTTGCTCTCAATATCCTTCGGTGTTAATTAGATGTAAGTCGGACAAACCTCGGTAAACAATATTTAGCACTTGGGTTGTTGTTCTAACGCTTCCTAAAAGGAACAAAACTCTCTCGGTCAAATGATTTGCACTCTCGTCACACGACGCCTCTAGAGAAGAGAACTCTGCGACAAGCTCTAGGTTTTCTTTGTGTAAGCTACTTAATTGTTCAATGTCAAACGCATTGAACAGTTTCCTCTACAAAGATTGGTTTGCAAAGATGCCGAAGGAGCCAGACGAAGATGGAACAGGTCTTAGTCCTACTTGCTGAATCGGGTCAGGTACAGTCGCTCAAAAAAGTATCCGAACGCTATGGTTGATTACAGAAGTCAGAAAAAATATCTGGCAAGGATTTTTTTAGAAATTAGTGATCTGACAACCTTCGTGTCACGTGATTACAGAATTAAGGAAAAATATCTGGAGCTCGTGTACAGCAACTGTACACGCTCCAGTTACCGTTCACAGCAAACTGGAGCGTGTGCAGTAACTGCACACGCTCCAGTTTGCTGTGAACGGTAACTGCACACGCTCAATATTTCCGTGAGTGAGTCCACACGATCCAATGTGCTGTGAACATTAACCGCAACCACTCCAGTTTGCTGTGAACGGTAACTGCACACGCTCAATATTTCCGTGAGTGAGCCCACACGATCCAATGTGCTGTGAACATTAACCGCAACCGCTCCAGTTTGCTGTGAACGGTAACTGCACACGCTCAATATTTCCGTGAGTGAGCCCCCACGATCCAGATCTTTGTGAGCTCACACGATCCAATGTGCTGTGAACAATAACCGCAACCGTTCCAGTTTGCTGTGTACGGTAACTGCGCACGCTCAATATTTCCGTGAGTGAGCCCACAAGATCCAGATCTTTGTGAGCTCACACGATCCAATGTGCTGTGAACATTAACCGCAACCGCTCCAGTTTGCTGTGAACGGCAACTGCACACGCTCAATATTTCTGTGAGTGAGCCCATACGATCCAGGTCTTTGTGAGCTCACACGATCCAATGTGCTGTGAACAATAACCGCAACCGCTCCAGTTTGCTGTGAACGGTAACTGCACACGCTCCATATTCATTGCATTATATATTCATACGCATTATATATATTAAAAAATATCCGAACACTATGGTTGATTAAGGAATTCAGAAAAAAATATCTGGCAAGGATTTTTTTTAGAAATTAGTGATCTGGCAACCTTCGTGTCACGTGACACGAAGGTGTGCCAGATCACTAATTTTTAAAAAAATCTCTGCCAGATATTTTTATCTGACTTCTGTAATCAACCATAGCGTTCGGATACTTTTTTGAGCGACTGTACATCAGGTCAGGTTGGTGATGAAGAGAGAGGGGGAGGGAAGGAGTGAGAGGAGGGGATAGATTTTTGTTCGGGTTGGCCATCAGGAGTCAGGCTAAAAAAGACACATTTTTGGCTCCATTTCTCCACGAAGGGCTTATGTTGTTCTGTTCCCCCGAGGGACTGACTTCATTAGCAGCAGTTCTGTTAACGGCCTAGAAAAGGAAATGCTAGTGGCTCCATGACGGGTGGCATCGGGTCGTTATCTCTCTGTCTCTACCGGTTCTTGATGGCAGCATAACCGGAATGGACGACTTGCTCTAGTCAGAGCAGAAACCGTGGGCGCTGTCGCCTGTGGTGGCCTCTTGGTTGATTCGACGTGGCGATCTTAAACGGAGATAGAAGAAATTGCTTGTTAGCGATCAACAGAATTGTGCGGGATGGGAAAAAAAATCTCAAATCTAATCAAATATCGTAGATTTTGAATAAATTGTTTTAACTTGTGCTTGGTGTGTTTTTTAAAGTAATTGTTGAAGGGGAATCCGATATTCAAACGTGAAATGACTTAAGAAAGATACAAAAAAATTGATTTTACAAGAGTAATTTCTTTTTGAGAGAAAGTTTGGGTTGGATTGTTTTAAATCTGAGCGGCACCTTTTTGCACACCATGGGCTAAATGGCCAGGTCACATGGACCCCGAAGGCTCAGAGAAGGTTGGGGAAGGGGACCCACTGGAACAGCTGTTGGAGACAGATGGTAGCCTCCCGTCAAGGCCATCCAGCGTGTTCTTTAACGTGCACAGGGTATTACTCTCCCGCACACGGGGCTACGGCTTAACGTCCCATCCGACGGACGACGGCCTTTCCAAGCCAATCGGTGCCCTCTACTGACCGTGGGCAGGGAATTTTGCGGAGATAAATCTCAATGCTGACCCAGGTAGGATTCGAACCTGGGAACTACAGATTACGAGCCTGGCGCGCTACCGACTGAGCCACCCCCGCCCCATTTGAGAGAAAGCAAATGCGGATCAAAATCATGAAATTGTAAAAATAAAGGAATTGTGGTTTTCTTCGCTCAATATTCCGGTGAGTGAACCCACACGATCTAGTATCAAAATAATATGACCGCCTACAGTCGCTCAAAAAAATATCCGAACACTACAGAATTCAGAAAAAATATCTGGCAACGATTTTTTTACAAATGAGTGATCTGGCAACCTTCGTGTCACGTGATTGCAGAATTCAGGAAAAATATCTGGAGCGTGTACAGCAACTGTACACGCTCCAGTTACCGTTCACAGCAAACTGGAGCGTGTGCAGTAACTGCACACGCTCCAGAACGGTAACTGCACACGCTCAATATTTCCGTGAGTGAGTCCACACGATCTAGTATCAAAATAATATGACCACCTACAGTCGCTCAAAAAAAAAATATTCAAACATTATGGTTGATTACAGAATTCAGAAATAATATCTGGCAACGATTTTTTTTAGAAATTAGTGATCTGGCAACCTTCGTGTACCAGAAAAAATATCTGCCAACGACTTTTTTTTTTTTAGTGATTACGAAGGTTGCCAGATCACTATTTCTAAATTCTAGATTAGCCAGATCACTAATTTCTGAAATAAAATCGTTGCCAGATATATTTTCTGAAATTTGCAATCAATCATAGTGTTCGGATATTTTTTTGAGCGACTGTACATTATTATAAAAAGTATGCTGTGATCTTATTTCGTTCCCGAAATGACAGTCTTAAAAACGAGCCACACTTCTTATACACAACTCAAAAAGCGCACCCTTTTCTGCATCAACAGAACGAACAAGTGATTCGTGTTTTGAAGACAGGGCGACCTCTAAAAAACCGCACCCGAAGAAATACAACACGAAGGCTCTCCGGTCGAACGAGCTCAACTGAACGTCCTATCTCGAGACGTTTACTGCAGAAATCCAATTCGGGAAAGTGGTCACGTTGTTCGTGAGGGAGTGCTTGCTGCGTCTGTGTGCAGTGTTGCAGTCGAATTCGACTCATACCGTTCGCAGATCCGAAGCCACTAAACATTTGCTTTTAACGCACTGCGAGGAAACAGACTTAACATGGGAATGCAGCGAGTGTAGTAATACAATAAAACTCGTAGTTTACGACAACCATCAGGTTTAATGGGATTGGAGAATGGGGTCTATCGGGGGGTGGGGGAGGGGCGTTTATGAGATTTTTTCCCATGGGTTGTTGGGTTGTTTTACCTCTGAGCGGCACTTTTTTCCACACCATGAGCTAAATGGTCAGGTCACATGGACCCCGAAGGCTCAGAGAAGGTTGGGGGAGGGGACCCACCGGAACAGCTGATGGGAGACAGATGGTAGCCTCCCGTCAAGGCAATCCAGCATGTTCTTTAACGTGCACAGGGTATGACTCTCCCGCACACGGACCACGGCTTAAGTCCCATCCGACGGACGGCGTTCTTTCCAAGCTCATCGGTGTCCCCTACTGACCATGGGCAGGGAATTTTGCGGAGATAAATCTCAATGCTGACCCAGGTAGGATTCGAACCTGGAAACTGCAGAGTACGAGCCTGGCACCCTACCGACTGAGCCCCCCCCCCCCCCCCGCCTCTCGATAGGCTTGGAAAGGCACCTTCCATAGAACGGGATGTAAACCCGTGGTTCGTGTGCATGAGAACCATACCTCTGTGCACTTTAAAAAATGGCCTTGACGGGAGACTCATCTGTCATCTATCCAGTGGATCCCCAATCTTCTCTAAGCCCTTGGGGTCCTTGTGACCTGGTCGTTTAGCTGATTGTGTGCGAAAGAAGTGCCGCTCAGCGGTAAAACAACCATAGCAAAAATATCTAACGTGGTAAACCGCAGAAAGAAATTCTCTCTATTTTATAAAAAATAAATATAAACAAGTTTCTTTTTTCCACTCCCAAAATTGGCGAAACGGCGTTCAGATCTCCCCTTGTTTATTTATTCAGGTTGCGATTGTTGCGAGGGGAGAATGGAATTGCGCAGTCTCAGAACCAGCAGCAGGTGAGACTAAGAACGTGACATCTGTGATGCAATCTCTCTGTGTCGTCAAAGGGCCCACGTGACATCTGTGATGCAATCTCTCTGTGTCGTCTAACAGGGCCCACGTGACACTCACGTAGCTGCATCGAAACTTCTGCCAGAAAAGGCGATCCCAATTTGGTCAATGCAACAACGCAATACGTTGCGTGAAATATCCTCCACAAGACCATTTCCTTTAAACCAATCGTTTCCAACATTTTTGGGCATACTAGAATTAACGCCCCCCCCCCCTTCTCTTTCATGGAAATCAAATAATTTTTCGAGTACAAAAATAGGGGCAAAAATATTTGCAGCATATTCAAATTTACTAGTATATAATTCCATTAATTTTAATGTATTTTTTTGTCGAAATTAAATATTCATAACTATGTTAATCTATGTATTCGATATTCTATTTGATTTATTTTCACAATATATTATTTTGAATATACTTTTTTGATTTTCTTATCAATGTATCTCATTGATAAGAAAACATTGTCATTTGAAGATGATAGTATTAACTATTCATATATATGGGGGGGGGTTGACTCTGTCATTAACGCGCCAGGCTCGTTAATCTGCAGTTCACAGCTTTGAATCCCATCTGGGATAGCGTTTAGAATTTCCTCTGCTAACCCCCCCCCTGCCCTAGGGGCGGGGGTGGCTCAGTCTGTAGCGCGCCAGGCTCATAATCTGTAGTTCCCAGGTGCGAGTCCCACAGCTGGATCAGCGTTGAGATTTATCTCCGCAAAATTCCCCGCCCCGCCCACGGTCAGTAGGGGACACCGATGGGCTTGGAAAGGCCGCCGTCCGTCGGATGGGACGTTAAGCCTTGGCCTCGTGTGCGGGAGAGACATACCCTGTGCACGTTAAAGAACACGCTGGATGGCCTTGACGGGGGGGCTACCATCTGTCTCCCAACAGCTGTTCCAGTGGGTCCCCTCCCCCAACCTTCTCTGAGCCTTTGGGGTCCATGTGACCTGGCCATTTAGCCCATGGTGTGCACAAAAGTGCCGCTCAGAAGTAAAACAACCCAACCCAACCCCCCTGCTCTCGGTCACAAAGGGGATACTAGTGGGTATGGAAAGGTCCCTTTCGTCGGATGGGATGTTAAGCCAGATTTCCGTGTGTAGGAGAACCATACCATGTGCACGTTCAAGAACACACCTGATGACCTTGACGAGAGGCTACCATCTGTCTCCCAACAGCTGTTTCAGTGGATCCCCCTACCCCAAACCTTCTCTGAGCCTTCGGGATCCTTGTGACCTGACAATTTAGCCCATTATGTGCAAAAATGTGTCGTTCAGAGGTAAAACGAAACGCCCAGGGTTGTTTTACTTCTGAGCGTCACTTTTTGCACACAATGAGCTAAATGGCCAAGTCACAAGGACCCCGAAGGCTCAGAGAAGGTTTGGAGGGGAGCCACCGTAACAGCTGTTGGGAGACAGATGGTAGCCTCCCGTAAAGGCCATCCAGCGTGTTCTTCATCGGTGTCCCCTACTGACAGTGAGGGGAGTTTTGCGGAAATAAATTTCAACGCTGGCCCAGCTGGGACTCGAACCTGGGAACTGCAGATTACGAGCGTGGCGCGCTACCGACTGAGCCCCCCCCCCCCCCGTCCCATACCAGGTCTCGCACATTACTTCACATTACTGCACGCCATTGGCATTTCTTCTGAGTCTTTTAAGAGTTTGTGGAGAATGCTAAAGAAAACAGATAGATGTACTCAAAGATTAAACTGGCAACGATTTTTTTAGAAATTAGTGATCTGGCAACCTTCGTGTCACGTGATTACAGAATTCAGAAAAAATATCTGGAGCGGGTACAGCAACTGTACACGCTCGAGTTATCGTTCACAGCAACACGCTCCAGTTTGCTGTGAACGGTAACTGCACACGCTCAATATTTCTATGAGTGGGCCCACACGGTCCAGGTTTTTGTGAGCTCACACGATCCAATGTGCTGTGAACATTAACCACAACCGCTCCAGTTTGCTGTGAACGGTAACTGCACACGCTCCATATTCATTGCATTATATATTCATACGCATTATATATATATTAAAAAAATATCCGAACACCATGGTTGATTACAGAATTCAGAAAAAATATATGGCAACGATATTTTTTAGAAATTAGTTATCTGGCAACTTCCGTGTCACGTGACACGAAGGTTGCTAGATCACTGATTTCTACAAAAAAAAAAATCTTTGCCAGATATTTTTTCTGAATTCTGTAATCAACCATAGTGTTCGGATATTTTTTGAGCGACTGCACATGGATTATTGATCATTTCTATGGCGAACTGCCCTGCTATTTTCAATTTCCTATGCAGCTCTCTCTCCCTTCGATTTCATTTTGCTATGTTGCCCTTCAGATAAAACAAATTAGCCCAAGCTTATCCGTTATAACCATTTTGCAATATCTAACAATCGTTCTGGCATATTTCTATTGCGTTTCGCTATAACGAAATGTCTTTGCTAGGAATATATTTTGGTCGCAACCCACCACTTCGTTATACTGACATTTCAGTATGACGAAATTAATTCAATAACGTTAAACGAAGGAGTCATCAATCATCTTTATTTAACATCTTGTGTAGGGAAAGTTTACGTTAGTTATCGCTGACGTGGGTTGGGTTGTTTTACCTCTAAGCTAAAGTGACCAGATTTTAACATTGGTAAAGCGGGACACCATGAGCGGTCACCATTGGTAAGCGGGACACCATATTTTATTCTTAGTTTATAAATTAAATTAATTTGATTGTTATAAAGTAACTATATTTTAAAAATTATTTTAATTTTAATCCTATGTTTCTTTCTAAATAATAACAATACTAACTTGTATTATTTTTCCTCTGAATTTGCCGTAAGTCGTAAGTGTCACTTACAAGGCCGGCGCTAGACTTTTTGCCGCCACTATAAAATATAAATAATACGAGTACTGTCTGCTAAATTCAAGAAAATTTATGTATTTATGAAATAAATAAGTAAATTACTTACCTAAATTATCTGAATAGCTGATTTGTTGACATCACTTGTTTAACTAGCACTAGCACGCAGTACGGTCATTGTTCATTAAGTCTAAACAATGGTGGTCGAATTCTAACAACTGATCAACAATGCGAACTTTGATAAGCAGTTCTCGATAATCAGTTCTCAACAATTATTTCTTATTATTAAAGTTTAACATTATAAAATTAACAAAAATAATATAAAACTCATATCCTGGCGAAATAGCCACATGGCAGCCGAAAACCGTATATTCCCTTCCCGTTCTCCCGCCGTTCCCTAGCTTGTCGTGCATTCTTTCCAAAAATCGGGACTTTTTTAAAACGCCGCGGGACGCGGGACAAATTGTTAAAAATCGGGACTGTCCCGCCAAAAGCAGGACGTCTGGTCACCTTACTCTAAGCGGCACTTTTTTGCACACCATGGGCAAATGGCCAGGTCACATGGACCCCGAAGGCTCAGAGAAGGTTGGGGGAAGGGACCCACTGGAACAGCTGTTGGGAGACAGATGGTAGCCTCCCGTCAAGGCCATCCAGCGTGTTCTTTAACGTGCACAGGGTATGGCTCTCCCGCACACGGGGCCACGGCTTAACGTCCCATCCGACGGACGGCGTTCTTTACAAGCCCATCGGTGTCCCCTACTGACCGTGGGCAGGGCGGGGAATTTTGCGGAGATAAATCTCAACGCTGACCAGCTGGGACTCGAACCTGGGTCGCTGATGTGGAATTACATTATTTGGAACTAATGGATGATGGAGATAATCATCCATTAGTCACCCCCCTTGGGGTAAGTGATTAACTCACTGTTGCCAATAAAAACTTCATAATCTTCACATTCCACCATCAAATTTTCAAATTTCTAGGCTAAATACATCATTTGTAATATTCGTTTAAAATTTTAAAACGTTTTCCACCGTTAGAGGGTGTAGTTGAAGCTTTTGGGAGATTCGGAACGCGAAAATCGTAATATTTAAGCAATAGCTATCCAGCCCAAAAGGAATTTTTAATTTATCTAAAAAAAAGGTAAAACGTGTTTTGTCTACAGTCGTCAAAGTGAATGCATGATACATAAATCAGTAGTAAAGAATCACAAGATATGTCCTGTAGACATCGAACTCATGAAATAATAAGCTGAATTGGTCACATAAGCTGAGAAAAAGTTGGCCATTGGTGGTGTAGTGGTTAGCATAACAGGCATGTTTCCTGGAGACGTGGGGCGGGGGTGGCTCAGTCGGTAGCGCGCCAGGCTCGTAATCTGTAGTTCCCAGATTCGAGTCCCAGCTGGGTCAGCGTTGATATTTATCTCTGCAAAATTTCCCCGCTTTGCCCACGGTCAGTAGGGGACACCGATGGGCTTGGAAAGGCCGCCGTCCGTCGGATGGGACGTTAAGCCGTGGCCCCGTGTGCGGAAGAGCCATACCCTGTGCTAGGGCCGTGCGGTAGATTTTCTCATTATGATGCAAGTCTTCGAAATGCCGCCCCTTAAATGTTTTTTCTTTAAAATAACCTTCGATTGTGATTTAAAAAAAAAACTGCACATAATGTACGAATATTATTTTTAATTTGAAAATATAAACTACTTTGAAATAATGATATTAACTATCAACTACAACAATCTACTACAGTTTTACCCTTCTAACTTTAACTTTAGCAAATTCGTTAATTAGGGATGTGTAGTCTAGAGTGGCAGCCAATGTAGATTCAATAGAAATTAATGACAGATTTCTAAGTTTTGTTTGGCTTATTGAACTTCTTAAGTAGAGTTTTATTAATTTTAATTTGGAAAAACTTCTTTCCCCACTAGCTACAGAGACAGGGAGTGTTAATAAAATTCTCAGAGCTGCAACAGTATTCGGATACAAAGTAATTAAGTTATTTTGGCACAAATAATTTAAAACATCCAAAGGTTTCATAGAATATGGTAGCATTCGGGATACATCACGTAATTCTTCTTGAAAATCATTTGCATTTATATCTGATTCATTTTCGACCGAAAGTATTGACTGGAGACTGGTACAATAATTTTCTAGCGTTTTGTCATCTATATCCTTGAGTTTTAAAATGTCATATAAAAACTGAAATTTTTTGCTATGGGTTTCCAGAAGCGTAAATCGTTTATTCAGAGAATTAAGGGTAATGTCCAGAATATAATTGAAAAGGTTTATTTTAAATTTATTCTCCTCTGTTAAGGGTTGATCGACAGCTTCTTCATAGTCAAATTGACGCTTTTTCCTTCTTGCTCTAGCTTCAGTTTCGGCAGGAAATTCTGCACTGCATTCAAGATCCTCTGCAATCTCATTAGCAGCAATTTTCATCTGATCATATCCAGATTGTCTATAACTTTTCACTTTTTGTATGGTTTCAGAAAACATCTTACACAATCTGACAAATTTATAGTTACAGATTGCAATAGCTTCGAGACTGAATTTATTTCAAATAAAATATCATACCAAAGAATTACACCGCATATAAACTTGTAATTTTTAATATTTTTTGCTAACCCTCTTGCTTTAACTTTATTTCTGCATCTCTGTTGATGTCTTCTATTATTTGGAATAATGCATCATAGATTTCGCAAAGTTGAAATCGTAAAGGTTTTAACGCATCTACTGTGCTTGACCACCTAGTAGCATTCAATGGCTTTAGAGTTAATTGTGAAACATATTTTTTAGCACTTTCCAACGCTTTGTAGAACCAGAAAAAAAAGTGTAAAGTTCTTGTACAATGGAAAAAAAAAGTTGTTGTTTCTGTAGAAGAAGACGCTGCATCATTCACAACTAGGTTTAAAGAATGACATGCACAGGGCATATAAAACGCCCTTGGATATTTTTCAAGTATTCCATTTTGTACACCCTTTCTTACTCCTTTCATATTAGCTCCGTTGTCATAGCCTTGTCCTCTAAGCCACTTTAACTCAAAACCTAACTTTTCCAAATGTGTCAGAATAAGTTCTGCTAAACCCTCTCCGGTTGAATCACTAGCTTCAAAAAAATCAATAAAGAATTATTCAATTTCATATTTATTTTGAATAGAGTTTAAAGCGACAACTCTTATTGTTAATGAGAGCTGTTCAATATGACTTACATCTGGGGTACAATCGGCAATTATCGAAAAATATTTAGCGATTTTTGTTATTTCGACAATTTTGCTTAAAATTACATTTCCCATCAAATTTATCAATTCATCTTGTATGTTATTGCTTAGATAAGTCACAGACCATTTATCAGACTCGCGTTGAACTGTCCTGATTCGATCTCCTGAACTTCCATAACTCGATCAAACTCAGAAAGCAATTCTACCAACTTTAGGAAGTTTCCATTATTAGACTGAAACAAATGTTCAGTTGTTCCACGAAAAGCTGAGCATTGTGAGGCCAATAGTCTAATTATTGACATAATTTCTTTTTAGAACTCCTCTCCAATGCTGAATTTCCATATCCATAATTCGTTGATATTCAGCGTCAATAGTTATTTTCTGCTTTAATCGAATGTCCAATTCTTTCCATGCTCTAAAAGCATTTCTCTGATTTACAGAATTTTCGTGCATTGTGAGGGCTCTTATAAGATTTCCCCAGTCAGAATAACCTTTTTTGGGCCAGTCATTAATAGCAGACGAATTATCAAATAATATACAACAAAAGTAAAAAACGGCATCATTTGTAACAGAGTAAATCAACCAACTTTGCTCAACACTTTCAAATAATGCGAGGGCGAAAATCTACGCCTTCCTTTATTAATAGGAAACTCGAATTCTTTAATTTGATGTGGACCCCTCTCAACCAGTATTTGACGAGTTTCAGATGACATGCAGAAAGCATTCCATAATGCAGGATCAGAAGGAATTTCGTTTAATATCTGCTGGCTGCCACTGCTACCCGGCTCTTGATGAACTTCTGATGGTGTTATTTTTTGGCTCTCTTCAACAACTTCTTCTGGAAGTGATTGGGACGGCACTGAGTTTTTATTTGGCAAATCCAAAGCAGTCGCTGTTGATGTGGATGTGGACGGCTCATCTAAACAGGACTTTTACACTAAGAATTCCTTCATAACATAGCTTAGCTTTCTTCCTCGTTCCTCTTTCTTTAAGCGTTTCTTTTTATATTGACTTCCAGACAATTTTTTCCTTTTCTGTTCCATACTGTAATACCCCTTCAAGCAGCTGCTTGCCACATAGGTCTGACAGGAGCCTGTCAGTTTATATGCCATAGCAGAAGGTCTGTGAGGATGGCAGGACCTCAGCAGAACAACACAAACATCCATGCCTTACCCGGGGTTCGAACCCAGGTCCCTTAGATCAGTAGCCAAGCGCGCTAACCACTCGGCCACGGGACGGCTTATACTGTAATAAAAATATTAAATAAAAATTCACAGTCCTTCGCAAAGATGCAACCGGGGGGGAGGGGGGTCATTGAAAATGATTAATTATGATGATGCTTATCATGTTATTAAAATAGGATAGATAAAATAACGATAGAAATGAGTTGCAAAGCTAGTAAGATGAGTTCGAACCCAGGTCCCTTAGATCAAAGTGTGTCCTACTGATCTAAGTGATCCTACTGATCTAAGATTTATGTGTCCTACTGATCTAAGGGACCTGGGTTCGAACCCAGGTCCCTTAGATCAGTAGCCAAGCGCGCTAACCACTCGGCCACGGGACGGCTTATACTGTAATAAAAATATTAAATAAAAATTCACAGTCCTTCGCAAAGATGCAACCGGGGGGGGAGGGGGGTCATTGAAAATGATTAATTATGATGATGCTTATCATGTTATTAAAATAGGGTAGATAAAATAACGATAGAAATGAGTTGCAAAGCTAGTAAGATTTGTAGGTAACAGAACATAATAAATAGATAACGAATATCTGTCAAATTGACAGCTAGCATCCGTTTCGACATATGCCTTTCTTTAACTTGTTATTGCATTGTCTCCACTTCAACGTATATGAATTTGGTAAAAATAGAGCAATAAATAACGAACGCAAAAGTAGGCAAATGCAAATATTTCCTAAGCAACTCTCCCTCTATCACACACAGAAGGCAAAAGTAGCCCAATATTACCTAAATAACTCTCTATCTATCACACAGAGGCACACGTTCTGCACCTGAGATATACCCAGTCGATGCAAATGCTACTTTTCAATTCGAGTCCCTATTGTCATAACATAATCATTTTCAATGATAATAAGTAACTACAATTGCTGTAAAAAACAATAATTCTCTTACCTGATCTACTTTTTAAACACAAAAACTGAATTATTATAAATGCACAAATATTATACTGATACAGATATATTATGTATCTGATTTACTGATTTAAATACAGCACAGCCACTTGCCACTTCTCATGACAAACTAACATTAAATTCAAATATTGTCAATGATTGTAAGCTCAAAGCAGAACTATCAACACGTAACACGTGCAATTGTCTTTTGTGATAATTGCCGCCTCAGCTTTCAGGAGCGGCCGCGCGGTATATTACAAACAAAAATAATAGCTTCGCGCTGTCAGATCAAAAGTCTTTCGGCAAGCGCTCGCCAACGATGCACCTGCACCAGAAACCGAGATCAAAGAGTACCGAAAGCGCTTAGGCAGAGGCGTACGATAAATCATAAATCGTATACATCAATATCGGAAAAACATAGACCAATATAGAAAAGCGTTGCGTAAAGATTTTTAATTATTGAATGGTTGAAATTGTATTTTGATTTCGCTGCTTATGCCGCCCCCTTACGGTGCCGCCTGATACGGCCGCCTCTCTGTATCATAGCACGGCACGGCCCTGCCCTGTGCACGTTAAAGAACACGCTGGATGGCCTTGACGGGAGGCTACCATCTGTCTCCCAACAGCTGTTCCAGTGGGTCCCCTCCCCCAACCTTCTCTGAGCCTTCGGAGTCCTTGTGGCCTGGCCATTTAGCCCATGGTGGGCAAAAAAGTGCCGCTCAGAGGTAAAACAATCCAAAATCCAATCCTGGAGACGTGGGTTCGAATCCCACTCATGGCAAAACCAATTTTTTTCAGCTTATTACTACATTATACATAGTTTGTTTGTTTGTTTAAACGAGATAAAAATGAAATTCGGAAAAAGGCTACACCTATAATGATATGGATTCAATGTCTAGTAGATCCCTAATGCATCTGGCACGTATTTCTCAGATGCAGAAGCTGTTGTTCGGGGTCCACGATTCGAGAACTAAATTGCCCAATTAGGTTGAACCTCTCCAGCCCGTGGCTGTTTCAGAATTATTCATGTATGTAAAGAGATCGGCAGTCATTTTAAAGAAAGAACTCTTTCATTCCTCTGCTAAAAGCTGTTAGAGATTTCCTGGGCGTTCCCAGCATCACGAGTGTCACGGCCACAACCCCAGAATATCGTTGGTCCATTGTTGGCCCAGCGACATTCAGTCCTTCCGGCATTCGCTGCCAACAGATCCACCTAGACACTGTTGTTCACAACGCACACCTGCAGCAGTCCCCCCCTTCCATATCATCACCCCTCGTAGATACCTATCGTTCTGAATTTCATCATCATTATCGCATATATCTTCTCTTCCGGAATGCAACAATAAGAAAACTAAATTGTAAGTTACAATGTCGTTTCTCGTGAAAATTTCTTCCACCCCCCCCCCTTCCCCCATAATGACATTTCTTATCTTTATCGATAACATATAAATACGCTGCACTGATAACTTATGAAACTCTGCTACGCGTTCCCAGGTTCGAGTCCCATCTGGGTCAGCGTTGAGATTTATCTCCGCAAAGCTCTCCGTCCTGCCCACGGTCAGTATGGAACACCGATGGGCTTGCAAAAAGGCCACCGTCCGTCGGATGGGACATTAAGCCGCGGTCCCATACGCGGGAGAGCCATCCCATGGGCACGTTAAAGAACACACTGGATGGCCTCGACGGGAAAATGAGCTCAGAGGGAAAAGAAAAAAGAACCCCAACTCCGTTACGCTTACAGAGTGGGATTCAAAAGTCTGGAGAAACTCACGAAACGCCTCGAAATTGGAAAGCGTATGTTGATATCAATAAACAAATGCACAGATTATTTATTGACATAAAATTCACTTAGACTTTCCTATGTCATAGAATTTATTAAACACAGAATTTCACCGCTGAATGGATCCCACTCATCGTCTAAACTCATTTTTTCCCCCTGAAAAGTATATCTTGAATCGTATGGTGTTAGGTAGAACAAAAGAACTGATTCATATTTAAGAAATAATAGTGTTGAGAAAATCAGTTTCGCCGTGAGTGGGACTGAAACCGACATCTCTAAGATGTGTTCCACTTGTTCTGTCCCAAATGTTCTGTCCACTGAGGGGCGGGGGTAGCTCAGTCGGTAGCGCGCCAGGCTTGTAATCTGTAGTTCCCAGATTCGAGTCCCAGCTGGGTCAGTGTTGAGACTTATCTCCGCAAAACTCCCCACCCTGCCCACGGTCAGTAGGGGACACCGATGGACTTGGAAAGGCCGCTGTCCGTTGGATGGAACTCTAAGCCATGTGAGAGCCATACCCTGTGCACGTTAAAGAACACGCTGGATGGCCTTGACGGGAGGCTACCATCTGTCTCCCAACAGCTGTTCCAGTGGGTCCCCTCCCCCAACCTTCTCTGAGCCTTCGAGGACCATGTGACCTGGCGATTTAGCCCATGGTGTGCAAAAAAGTGCCGCTCAGAGGTGAAACAACCCAACCCAACTCTGTCCACTGAACTCTTAACGGCTAGTTAGTTCAAAGCTTTTCCAAATGCGGAAATAAATATTTCGCCGAACAAGGGTTAAAAAGCACTGAATTGCAGACATAACCCACGGTAGAGGAAGGGGTGGGGGGGGGTCCGATAATTTAGTTTCGTGTAGTGGGGGCTACAAGAATTTAGTTTTCGGGGGGTGGAAGAGGGGACTGAGGAGAACACTTGAGTAGGGTTTTCCAATTACTAAATTATTCCATCGGACAGGAAAAGTTAAAATGTTATTCTATATGGAATAACATTTTATACTTGTTGTTGTTCCTTTTTTATATATTTTTAGTGTCGGACATAAAATGTGGGACTAAAATGTGGACCATTTTGGATTTCAAAGCAGGTAGACAAGTTCGAGATTTCGTACAAAACGGCCGAATTTTCGGGAGTGGGGGGAGGTACGGACCTTCTGGTCTTCCCCCCTCCCCCCAGAGCACTTGGAAAGATCGCCATCCTTCGGATGGGACGTAAAGCCGTGGCCGCCTGTGCAGAATCGCCAGACCCTGTGCACGTTAAAGAGCATGCCAGGTGGCCTTGACGGTAGAGCTACCATCTGTCTCCCAACAGCTGTTCCGTTAATCCGTTTTCCCCCAACTTTCTCTGAGCCCTCGGGGTCTTTGTAACCTAGCCATTTAACCCAATGTGTGCAAAAAATGCCGCTCAGAGGTTTTGGATAGGTTGTTTTACCTCTGAGCGGCACTTTTTTGCACACCATGGGGTAAATGACCAGGTCACATGGACCCCGAAGGCTCAGAGAAGGTTGGGGGAGGGGACCCATTGGAATGGCTGTTGGGAGACAGATGGTAGCCTCCCGTCAAGGCCATCCAGCGTGTTCTTTAACGTGCACAGGGTATGTCTCTCCCGCACACGGGGCCACGGTTTAATGTCCCATCCGACCGACGGCGGCCTTTCCAAACCCAGCGGTTCCCCTACTGACCGTGGGCAGGGCGGAGAGTTTTGCGGATATAAATCTCAACGCTGACTCAGCTGGGACTCGAACCTGGGAATTACAGATTACGAGCCTGGCGCGCTACCGACTGAGCCACCCCCGCCCCCCGCTCAGAGGTAAAGCAACCCAACTCTCCTCAAAGTTTGGGTTGGCTACCTTTGCTTTATGGGTTTCTATAATACTATTCCTGTCTTCAAAAGCCAATATTGATAATTCTGTCACCATTTTCTTTCACATACCACTGGAGACTTAAGCCTAACTTTAGAACAAATCGTATTCCTCTGAAAATCAGGGATCGAATGAAATATAAACAACACTTCAGGAAGGACAAAGAAGTTATCCTTGTCAGGAAAATGTTTTCGGCGTCCACAGCCCACTTGAGTGAGGCCCACGCAGGCTGTTCACACATTTTTTTTTTCTTCATGAGTGGCCTACTTTAATAAGAGTACCAAGTGACAGAGGCGAGGACGTTTAATTAGACCTTAACATCTCCGCAGAGGCCTTAAAGAGTGAGGTGAAAATGGCGCACACGTATAAGACACCATTACATTGACAGTTGCTGTCACCTCGATAAGTTTGTCTAGTTTAGAACTCTGTGGGTGTTTTGTCATTAATCAAATAGATTTAGAAATTGAAACGTTAACAATTCTGACAGGCTGGAGGGCGGGGGTGGCTCAGTCGGTAGCGCGCTCGTAATCTGCAGTTCCCAGGTTCGAATCCCAGCTGGGTCAGCGTTGAGATTTATCTCCACAAAATTCCCCGCCCTGCCCACGGTCAGTTTGGGACACCGATGGGCTTGGAAAGGCCGCCGTCCGTCGGATGGGACATTAAGCCGTGACCCCGTGTGCGGGAGAGACATACCCTGTGGACGTTAAAGAACACGCTGGATGGCCTTGACGGGAGGCTACCATCTGTCTCCCAACAGCTATTCCAGTGGGTCCCCTCCCCCAACCTTCTCTGAGCCTTCGAGGTCCTTGTGACCTGGCCATTTAGCCCATGGTGTGCAAAAAAGTGCCGCTCAGAGGTAAAACAACCCAACGTTAAAGAACACGCTGGATGACCTTGACGGGAGGCTACCATCTGTCTCCCAACAGCTGTTCCAGTGGGTCCCCTCCCCCAACTTTCTCTGAGCCTTCGGGGTACATGTGACCTGGCCATTTAGCCCATGGTGTGCAAAAAAAGTGCCGCTCAGAGGTAAAACAACCCAACCTATTGCTCGAGCCCAAGCAAACTTTCCCGGAGTCGCCAGCTGCTCGCGAGTCTCGTTTTGGCTCCCCCTGAAATATAGGATCGTTGTTACTCGAATAAGGATTTTTTTCTTATCTCAATCTAAAACAAAGATTCCAAAGACAGCGAAAATCACTAAAACACTCCAGGCATAATTTTTCATTTTAATCAACCAGTCGTATAGAGACAATGGATTTTCTTGTGTGGTATTATTATCTTTTGTCGCGACGCGGGGTTGACTGAGTCGGCGCGCCCAGACTCGTAATCTGCAGTTCCCAGGTTCGAGGACCAATAGTGACAAAGTTGAGATTTATCTCCGCTAACCTTGGTCCTCCGCCTTTCCTCGGTCCGAAAGGGTTGGGTTGTTTTACCTCTGACCGGCACTTTTTTGCACACCATGGGCTAAATGGCCAGGTCACATGGACCCCGAAGGCTCAGAGAAGGTTGGGGGAGAGGACCCACTGGAACAGCTGTTGGGAGACAGATGGTAGCCTCCCGTCAAGGCCATCCGGCGTGTTCTTTAACGTGCACAGGGTATGGCTCTCCCGCACACAGAGCCACGGCTTAACGTCTCATCCGAAGGACGGTGGCCTTTCCAAAGCCCATCGGTGTCCCCTACTGATCGTGGACAGATCGTCTCAACGCTGCCCCAGCTGGGACTCGAACCTAGGAACTGCAGATTACGAGTCTGGCGCGCTACCGACTGAGTACCAGTCTTGGAAAACCATACGCTGCACACGTTAAAGAACACACTGGATGGTCTTGACGAGAGTCTGTAATCTTTCTCCCAACAGCTTTCCAGTGAGTCCCCTACCCCCAACCTTCTCTGAGCCTTTCGGGTCCTTGTGATCTGACCATTTAGTCCAGGGGTGGGCAAATAGCGACCCGCGGGCCACATTCGGCCCGCTAAGAGTTTTTTGTGGCCCGCCAAGACAGTCAGAAAAATCCGCCTTGAACCGAGTTTTCCTTCCCGTGCGCGACCGAAGATTCGTGTCGTATTTTCCACTAAGACGGCAACGTCAATACGCATGCGCAGTGTAGATACGAAAACAATTGCCCACTCCTGATTTAGCCCATTGTGTGCAAAAAAGTGCCGCTTAGAGGTGAAATATCCCAACGGTATCTTACTATTGTGTCCAAAAATAAAAAGAAAATAGTAAACATTTCCTAATAATTAATTTCTCCCGAAGAATTCACCATTTTTAAAATAATATCTTAGCTTTTAGGAATCCTAGATCTCATCAAGAAAAACCGACTTCCGCAGAAACAGATAAAAAAAGAAGCGACCAACGGCCAATTTTCTCTTCGTCGCCACCTGTTTGCTCCTGGCCACCCACGCGCCGCGTGCCAGCAGTAGGTGGACCGTCACCAACCGTTTGCAGGCCGACAACTGGTCCTCTGGTGTCACCTTCGGTTTCAAGGAGTTTGAACATGATCCGGTGACTAATTGTCAAGTGAAGGAAATAATAAGCGATAAAAGAGGTCTGCAGGCAATTCTTCAACCTTTGAATTGCCAATTTAATGAAACACCTTTTAAATGGAGTCCGTTTAAAGGAATAACTCATCAGACAGCCCAGTCATGTGATAGCAGCCTGCGAATACGTCACAGGAAAGACAGTCAGCAGTTTGGGTTGTTTATCCTCTGAGCGGCAATTTTTTTGCACCCAATAGGTTAAGTAGCCAGGTCACAAGAACTCCGAGCGTTCAGAGAAGGTTCAGGTCCACTGGACAGCTGTTATGAAGCAGATAGTAACCTCCCGTCAAGGCCATCCAGCGTGTTTCTTAACGTTCACGGGGTATAGGTTGGGTTCTTTTACCTCTTAGCGGCACTTTTTTGTACACCATGGGCTAAATGGCCAGGTCACATGAACCCTGAAGGTTCAGAGAAGGTTGGGGGAGGGGACCCCCTTGGAGTAGCTGTTGGGAGACAGATGGTAGCCTCCCTTCTAGGCCATCCAGCGTGTTCTTTAACGTTGGGTTGTTTTACCTCTGAGCGGCATTTTTTTGCACACCATGGGCTAAATGGCCAGGTCACATGAACCCTGAAGGTTCAGAGAAGGTTGGGGGAGGGGACCCCCCTTGGAATAGCTGTTGGGAGACAGATGGTAGCCTCCCGTCAAGGCCATCCAGCGTGTTCTTTAACGTTGGGTTGTTTTACCTCTGAGCGGCACTTTTTTGCACACCATGGGCTAAATGGCCAGGTCACAAGGACCCCGAAGCTCAGAGAAGGTAGAGGACACACTGAAACAGCTGTTGGGAGACAGATGGTAGCCTCCCGTCAAGGCCATCCAGCGTGTTCTTTAACGTGCACAGGGTGTGGCCCTCCGGCCCCCCGGCCCACGGCTTAACTTCCCATCCGACGGACGGCAGCCTTTCCAAGCCC
Source organism: Ryuthela nishihirai (assembly GCA_038380435.1). NCBI lineage: Eukaryota > Metazoa > Arthropoda > Arachnida > Araneae > Heptathelidae > Ryuthela > Ryuthela nishihirai. The sequence continues at coordinate 22,251,210 of JAWZYU010000013.1, forward strand.
ATCGGTGTCCCCTACTGACAGCGGACAGGGTGGGGAATTTTGCGGAGATAAATCTCAACGCTGACCCAGCTGGGACTCGAACCTGGGAACTACAGATTACGAGCCTGGTGAGCTGCCGACTGAGCCGCCATCCGAACCCCACATTGAGCAGGAGGACAACATCAATTTAATAAAAAAGTCATCAGTACATTAAAAAAGCAGAGGTTTAAAAACTTTTTCCCTGGTGTCCCATGAGGAGAAGAACGTTTTACGAGACTTTTAGACCCTAAAATATCCAAAACAGAAAACTAGATGTAAACTTTTAGCATTCATATATTTTGTTAAATTTAGCATATTTGTTGCTTTCTGTAATAAGATTTAATTCCACCGGGTATCTACTATTTTAAGCGAATAAGGCTATGAAATAATAAAAATAACTTCGATTTCGACATTCGTATAAGAAAGATTTAGTTGCCTTCAACTTTTCATAAAATTGAATTTCATATACCGTATTTCTTCGACTCGAAGACGCCATCGATTGTAAGACGCACCTTAATTTCAGTGCCACCAACAGAGAAAAAGCTTTGGCTCTAAGGAAAAAATAAAACGCTAAAATATATCTAACAAACATTATTACAATATAATTCAATTTACTGACAACAATATTATCTATTTATCAGTAGATATGTTATTCATCACTTCCTTTTGAAAAAATATCAGAGTCTGATTCTTCTGAACCATTTTTATCTGGGGGCGGGAGTGACTCAGTCGGTAGCGCGCCAGGCTCGTAATCTGTAGTTCCCAGGTTCGAGTCCCACCTGGGTCACCGTTGAGATTTATCTCCGCAAAATTCCCCACCCTGCCCACGGTCAGTAGGGGACACCGATGGGCTTGGAAAGGCCGCCGTCCGTCGGATGGGACGTTAAGCCGTGGCCCCATGTGCGAAGAGCCATACCCTATGCACCTTAAAGAACATGCTGGATGGCCTTGACGGGAGGCTACCATCTGTCTCCCAACAGCTGTTTCAGTGGGTCCCCTCCCCCAACCTTCTCTGAGCCTTCGGGGTCCTTGTGACCTGGCCATTTAGCCCATGGTGTGCAAAAAAGTGCCGCTCAGAGGTAAAACAATCCAATCCAACGGTGGCGGGAAAATACCCACATTTGGAGAATGCGATAACGGTCAAACTTGGAGGCAGGTTTGCGCGTAAAAACAAAACGTGTGATGCTGTGTTCAAAGCGCGGGAAAATTTGAAAAAAAAAAAAAAAATTGCGATTCTAAGATGCCATCGATTCTAAGACGCACCCCGTTTTTAGAGGCGTTTAAAAAAAAATAAAAAATAAATAAATACCCCCTCAAGCAGCTGCTTGCCACAGAGGTCTGACAGGAGCCTGTCAGTTTATATGGCATAGTAGAAGATCCGTGAGGATGGCAGGACCTCAGCAGAGAAACGATACACACAACCATACCTTATCTGGGGCTCGAACCCAGGTCCCTTAGATCAGTAGCCAAGCGCGCTAACCACTCGGCCATGGGACTGCTTTAGAGGTGTTTATATGGGAAAAAAATGCATCTTAGAATCGAAGAAATTTCATGCATTTCTTAAGAATTTTTTTTAAAAAACCTGTGAAACGGCGGGGGAAATGTTGCCCTACATTGCAAATCCAGTCTCTTGCCCCCCCACCCTCGATTTTTTTCTAGACCCAGGTATGTACAGTCGCTCAAAAAAGTATCCGAATACTATGGCTGATTACAGAATTCAGAAAAAATATCTGGCAACGATTTTTTTAGAAATTAGTGATCTGGCAACCTTCGTGTCACATAATAACTAATTCTAAAAAAATCGTTGCCAGATATTTTTTCTAAATTCTGTAATCAACCATAGAGTTCGGATACTTTTTTGAGCGACTGTATACAAACACACTTACATAAACACGGAAAATTGGAAATCAAATGCAAGAACTACATTTCCCCCGCCGTTTCAAAGGTTTTTAAAAAAATTCTTGAGAAATGCATGAAATATAAATAAGTTTAAAATTTGAAATTTCTAAAGACATTATAAAAAATGTGTTGTTTATTCAGTTATTATAGTTCATTTATGACATGAATGCGTATAAAAGCCAATTTTTATTCTTTTATTGCGAACATTCACAGTTAAAATTTTATGTGAAGCGGCGAAAGGTTTATTGGAGGGCCGTGTCCCATGGTTTGAAAGGTTCTTGTGACCTTGTAAGTAAAAAAATGACGCTAAGAGATAAAAAATCTCAATACGTCTATAATTACAGAAATATAATTGCAGAAAATGGATTGTTGAAAATGTTACTAAAAACAAACAAATTAATATTTTGTGTTCTATTTTTGTGTCATTTTTCTACTGAGGTCCTGCCATCCTCTCAGACCTTTATTATACTCTTGCATATAAACCGACAGGCTCCTTTCAGACATCTGTGGCAAGCAGCTACTTGAGGGGGTATTTATTGTTGATGAATACCTCGTTATCGAGTACATCTTTAGTTGGGGCTCTGGTGGCTCAGTCGGTAGCGCGCCAGGCTCGTAATCTGTAGTTCCCAGGTTCGAGTCCCAGCTGTGTCAGCGCTGAGATTTATCTCCGAAAAATTCCCCGCCCTGCCCACGGTCAGTAGGGGACACCGATAGGCTTGGAAAGGCCGCCGTCCGTCGGATGGGACGTTAAGCCGTGACCCCGTGTGCGGGAGAGCCATACCCTGTGCACGTTAAAGAACACGCTGGATGGCCTTGACGGGAGGCTACCATCTGTCTCCCAACAGCTGTTCCAGTGGGTCTCCTCCCCCAACCTTCTCTGAGCCTTCGGGGTCCGTCTGACCTGGCCATTTAGCCCATGGTGTGCAAAAAAGTGCCGCTCAGAGGTAAAACAACCCAAACAACATCTTTAGTCGAAACTTTGTAGCTAAAACAATAAACTCACTTTGCAGAAGGAAATATTTTTTGAAACAACTTCCGGGAGTTCAAACTAAAACAGAATCCATGTCCTCCTTATGCAGTCCTAAGACTCTATCAAGAGATAATGTCCCACATGAGAAATAAAACATCCAGTCCAAACTACACTTCAAATTACCAATTCTCGTTTTCAGTCAATTCGTATTGAAAACATAAGGATAAAGAAGTCTTCAACCACAGAAACACGAGATTACGCTTGTTGACCCGATAAACCATCCTGTAAACAATGCTGTAAACAGCGCCATTTAATACAATAGCTAAACTTAGCGCTATTATGACGAGAATAATCAGTCGCCGGGCAATAATAAGTTCTGCAGTGACCTGTATACACAATGACATAGGTCTGGCTACTGGCACGCAATTGGAGTGTAGTCTTCACGAGCACTGCCTATGTTGCGAATGTAATCTACGCACAACGACCTGCTTCGTAGTTCATTCTCATTTCCCACACGACTCTTAGTGATTATGACATTATCTCTTCATTTTCCAACCACGCTACGAATAGAAACCTTGATGAGTTTGGATCCTTTATTAGACGACCGAGATTGTTAAGTTGGACATTTTTCGCTTCTGTAAAGAAAAAGAAAATTGTAATTTGAGACTTCCGTAAAACAGAAGAAAGACTAACCGAAATGCCTTGATGATGTTTCACTTCCGTATACTGAAGACTTCATGGTCAATTTTTTTTAATCTGTTTCTTTGCGCAATTGAAGAATTGGATTATTTTACCTCTGAGCGGCACTTTTTTGCACACCATGGGCTAAATGGCCAGGTCACAAGGACCCCGAAGGCTCAGAGAAGGTTGGTGGAGGGGACCCACTGGAACAGCTGTTGGGAGACAGATGGTAGCCTCCCGTCAAGGCCATCCAGCGTGTTCTTTAACGTGCACAGGGTATGGCTCTCATACACACGGGGCCACGGCTTAACGTCCCATCCGACGGACGGCGGCCTTTTCAAGGGTTGGGTTGGGTTGTTTTACCTCTGAGCGGCACTTTTTTGCACACCATGGGCTAAATGGCCAGGTCACATGGACCCCGAAGGCTCAGAGAAGGTTGGTGGAGGGGACCCACTGGAACAGCTGTTGGGAGACAGATGGTAGCCTCCCGTCAAGGCCATCCAGCGTGTTCTTTAACGTGCACAGGGTATGGCTCTCATACACACGGGGCCACGGCTTAACGTCCCATCCGACGGACGGCGGCCTTTCCAAGCCCATCGGTGTCCCCTACTGACCGTGAGCAGGGCGGGGAATTTTGCGGAGATAAATCTCAACGCTGACCCAGCTGGGACTCGAACCTGGGAACTACAGATTACGAGAATGGCGCGCTACCGCCTGAGCCACCCCCGCCCCGCAATTGAAGAGTGAGTGATCTTTAAAGCATTTATTTTATCCCAGTATATAGTCTGAGATATCCTTCTTATAGGAGTGTTTCCCTGTGTGGTTCAGATATAGAGTAAACTACAGAAATCTGTTCCCAGGAACTTGAAAGTCTTAATCCTGTTCAATTTAGTTATATATGTCGGAATATACCGAAAGGGTTTACTTTGCCTCCAAGTCTTGGGCCCTCGTATGCGGGGAGCCTTACCCTGTGCACTTTAAAGAACACGCTGGATGCCTTCACAGGAGGCTACCATCTGTCTCCCAATAGATGTCCAGTGGATCCACTTCCCCCAACCTTCTCTGAGTCTTTAGCATCCTTGTGTCATGGCTATTTAGCCCATTGTGCAAAAATGTGTGCCGCTCAGAGGTAAAACAACTCAACCAAGGGCAAGGAGAATAAACGTCAGCGGAAAAAATATAGGCACTATTGTGACACTAGCCTGGTAAAACATCCCATTAAGAACCGAGTACTTTAGGCACTGAACTTAGGTCCATTTTCCGAAGGAGGAGTTTGGCTGAGTCAATAGTGCGCCAAACTCGCGATTTGTAGTTCCCCATTTTCAAGTCCCACCATGTGTGCCAGTGTTGATATTTATTTCCGCTTATTCCTCGCCTTATCCTCGATGAGAAAGGAGACACCGATGGGCTTCGAAAGACCGCCTGATGAAAGTCCGTCTGATGAGATGTAAAGCTGTGGTCCATGTGTGGGAAAGCCATACCCTGTGCACGTTAAAGAACACGCTGGATGGCCTTAACGGGAGACTACCATTGGTCTCCCAACAGCTGCCCAGTGGGTCCACTTCTCCCAACCTTCTCTATGTCCTTGCGATCTTTGTGGCATGGGGTCGGGGGTAGCTCAGTCGGTAGCGCGCCAGGCTCGTAATCTGCAGTTCCCAGGTTCGAGTCCCAGCTGGGTCAGCGTTGAGATTTATCTCCGCAAAATTCCCCACACTGCCTACGGTCAATAGGGGACACCGATGGGCTTGGAAAGACCGCCGTCTGTCGGATGGGACGTTAAGACGTTGTACGCGTGCGGGAGAGACATACCTTTTGCACGTTAAAGAACACGCTGGATGGCCTTGACGGGAGGCTACTATCTGTCTCCCAACAGCTGTTCCAGTGGGTCCCCTCCCCAAACTTCTCTGAGCCTTCGGGGTCCATGTGACCTGGCCATTTAGCCCATGGTGTGCAAAAAAGTGCCGCTCAGAGGTAAAACAACCCAACCCATGTGACGTTAGCCCACTGTGAGCAAAACGAGTTCCTCTCAGACGAAAAGCCAAAGCCTCATTTTTGGCGTAGCAAGCATCTATTTGAGGAGTAATTTTTTTTTAATTTTTATCTGTTAAAAATAAATTTAGCATTCCTATTGCATGTTCTTGCTCTTAATTTTCTCCATGGATGTTCTCATTTATCGACACGAAACAAGGCGCTCACGACCTTTTCGGAAAGTATCCGTGTGTTTACTCCTTCCGCTCGTTGAAGGTCTTCGCTTCGCAGGAATGTTGACTGATCTCACAGCAGCGGAAAATCCCGGTACTACCACGTGCAATGCGTGCACGTCCTACTGGCCTCTTTACCGTAACTTTGGGTATGATGTCCGGCATGGTCCAATACAACTGCATCCACCCTAAGTGCCACGGTTCTCTTGACCCGATAATGCACAGCAAATCTTAAAGAATTTTTTGCTACACTTACGCAGAAAAAAATCCTCCCTCAAGGTCAATGAGTGAAGGAAGAATTCCTTAAATAGACGAGAAGGAATTAGTTGGGTTGTTTTACCTCTGAGCGGCACTTTTTTACACACCATGGGCTAAATGGCCAGGTCACATGGACCCCGAAGGCTCAGAGAAGGTTGGGGAGGGGACCCATTGGAACAGCTGTTGGGAGACAGATGGTAGTCTCCCGTCAAGGCCACCCAGAATGTTCTTTAACGTGCACAGGGTATGGCTGTCCCGCACACGGGGCCACGGCTTAACGTCCCATCCGACGGACGACGGCCTTTCCAAGCCCATTCCCTACTGACCGTGGGCAGGGCGGGAACCAAATGAGAGGAAATTACGAAGAAGTCTAATTTCTAAAATAAACGTTTTATGAGAAAATGTGTCTTATGAAAATTCAGAGATCTGGATCAAAAATATCTAAATCTCAATTTTTAACAATCTTTTTTCAGTCTTTAAGCAGGAATGGCGGTTTAAACATTTCCGAGCAGCAGTATGTCTGAGACATTTATTCAAATATCAAACGTATAGTGAGCGAATTATTTGCACACACTTTTAAAATATGCAGTGTAATTTATGAAATGGTTTGAAAATAACACTTCTTATTTCAGTTTCAATTAACTCCAAAGGTAAATTCTTTTGTTTAGCATTGCTGTTATTAAATGTTCAAACTTCCAGTACTCTTAAAGAAGGGCGGGGGTGGCTCAGTCGGTAGCGCGCCAGGCTCGTAATCTGTAGTTCCCAGGTTCGAGTCCCAGCTGGGTCAGCGTTGAGATTTATCTCCGCAAAATTCCCTGCCCTGCCTGTCAGTAGGGGACACCGATGGGCTTGGAAAGGCCGCCGTCCGTCGGATGGGACGTTAAGCCGTGGCCCCATGTGCGGGAGAGACATATCCTGTGCACGTTAAAGAACACGCTGGATGGCCTTGACGGGAGGCTACCATCTGTCTCCCAACAGCTGTTCCAGTGGGTCCCCTCCCCCAACCTTCTCTGAGCCTACGGGGTCCTTGTGACCTGGCCATTTAGCCCATGGTGTGCAAAAAAGTGCCGCTCAGAGGTAAAACAACCCAACTACTCTTAAGGAACTAAAAGAATATTAAAAATAAAAAGATATTTAGATAGAATTGATTGAGACTTTTAATTTACGTTTAATCACATTTTCTCGTAAAATGCTTATTTTAAAAATTATAGAGTTTGAAGTTAGCGTTCCCATTGACATAGCAGGAGTGGGTTGGTCATAATTCGATAACATTCAGTATAAATTGGAACATTTTCGGTGAACAGAAAACAACTTTCAGAGTTAAACCTTCAAAATAAACCTTTTGTGGATAATCTAAACAACCCGGGGCTCCACGGGTCTGACTTTTAATCTGTATATTTTGTGTTTCACTGAACTAAAGGTTAGCTTTGTGAGTTCAGCACCCCCCCCCCCCCCCCTCCCACATACACACATACATTTTAGTACAGAATCAACACGAAAAATTGCCCAGTGTCGCTCCGGACGTTTCTGACCTCATCGCGAGCTCCCATAACCCGTAGTTTCGTCGCAAACTATCGAATTTTTATTTCAACAGATTTTGATACTCTGCGGTTCCCGATATACTTGACAGAAAGATTCCGCTTTTTGTAGAAGGCTCCCTCTGCATGACCCCATGTTAGGTTCAAAAATGACATCCCTAGCAGCAATAGAACGCCTTAAAATAATAATGCCTTCGGAAATGGGGGATCTGGCAACGGCAGCAGATTTAAATGTTATTTTGACTTTTCACAGTTAGGGAGCAGTAAATGGCAACAATAAATTTGACAGCGATTCTCGTTTGCCGTAGGAATAGAATGGTAAATATTTTTGCTTCTAGCAAGCCCCCCTCTTAGACTATCTACCTGAAATTTGACACTCCAATCCGGACCACAACCAGAAATATTCTCTGAAAATTTGAAGCTTCTACTATGATTCCGTGAGTTATGGCTGTCACAGACACCTTCTTTAATTTTATAGACTTAGAGGCAAATTTTAAATGTCACTCAACAATAAACAATAATCGTTTAATATTTAGAGATTTTTAAAAGTTTGTTCTTTCACAGCAGCATTTTTACTCTTACGAATTTACCTCAAAAGTTAATTGAGAACAAAAATAAAAACAGTTTTAATGCATGGTTTACTAAAATAACTGAAATTTTAGAAATATGTGATGATTCCTTTATGTTTTTCTCAGTCTTGGAAAAAATGTGTAGAACGAGCACGTGAGAAGAATCTGCTACTAAATTTTCTACAATAGTTTAAATATTAAACAAATATTTTTGAAAAAATCCTATAATTCCAAATATCGAATCAATATATGTTGGGTGCTAATGGATATTATTAAATTGATTTTTCGTTCATTAAACGGTATTTATTCATTCATTCATATTTTATGCATGTGTTTAAGTTACCTTTAACATACCTAATGAGAAATTTAGTGAATTAATGCAGTAAGATGCCTTTAAACTAACTACAGCTTAACAGCGAATAATTAAATGCACTTTATTAATAAACTGCATTTAATTCGGTTTTCTATTTCACTATAAAAGTACGATTAGTTTTAAGAAAATAATGAATAATCTTTGCCTAAATATTAAGAAAATGCTGGGAATTTTTGAACAATATATTTAACTTCTTTTGCATTAAAAGTGCAAAGTATAAATGCACAAATAAATTTAAAAAAAAAATAAATACCCCCTCAAGCAGCTGCCTGCCCACAGAGGTCTGACAGGTGCCTGTCAGTTTATATGCCATAGTAGAAGATCTGAGAGGATGGCAGGACCTCAGCAAAAAAACGACACATACAGCCATGCCTTACCCGGGTCTCGAACCCAGGTCCCTTAGATCAGTAGCCAAGTGCGCTAACCACCAACTAAATACTTCCTCAGCAATTGCTTGCCATAGAGCTCCTACAGGAGCCTGTCAGTTTAATACGTAATAGAAAAGATCGATGAGGAAGGCGAGGTCTCAGCGGAAAGACAACATAACCCTCCATAATTTTCCTGGGGCTCGAACCAACCTTTAAATAAATTCTTCGTGATAATTTTAAATCATATGGAGTTCCTTAATCCAGCATTTCTCAGTTAATATTCCCCCTAGTACAACAGAAGAACGAGGATTAGCTCAGTCGTTACAGCGCCTGTCTTCTAATCTGCAGTCTCCAGGTTCGACTCCCGCTTGTGCCAGCATTTAGATTTAATCCCTCTAACTTCCACCCTGCTCTTGGTCAGAAAGGGGAATCAGTAGGCTTGCAAGAAGCCACCGTCCGTCGAATGAGACTTTAAACCGTGACACCGCGTGCAGGAGATCCATACTCTCCATAAACAGGTTAAAGAACACTCTGGATGGCCTTGATGGGAGACTCCCATATGTCTTTTAACAGCTGTCTAGTGGGTCCCCTTAACCTTCTCTGAGACCTCTTTCGACCTCACCATTTAGTCCATTGGGCACAAAATAAGTGACTCTCAGAGGAAAAAAATAACATAAAGAGTACAACATAGTTGTTCCGTAAACTTTGAAAACCATAATACAATAATGCAATCATTGAAAAGCATAAAATAGTATATATTCAATGAGTTGGCAACAGTTGTGATATATTAAAGATGATAAGATTTTCCATTGACGAAACTACAAGAATAGATCCATTCTGTTTAAAGATACCGACCCAAAATTCCCATTACTCTGAGTAATACAGTTTAAATTTTAAATTATATTCATAATTATTATTAGTGTATATTTTTTTAATAATAACTACGAGTTTCACTCTTGTAATATTATGTTTAATTCGGTTTCCTGAATATTTTCTTAGTAATGCACAATATGCATATATTAATAGCGTTACAGTAAGTATATGTCAATTTCTTTCGATAAATTCCCCATCAGGTGTCTTCCGTGAGAACAATTGATATCTTTGTGCATAAAGCTAATGACGCCTTTAAGTGGTCGACTAAAAAAATGGGCTCTAAAGATTAAAAAAATACAAGCTGAACACAACAATAAATAATCTACGATGAAAATCAACTTACTTCTTTAAATACTCCGTAATCATAGTGATTCCATTACTGATATTATACATTATTTTGATTATTTTATATCCTTTGTAAGAATTTAAAAATTCTATGCTTATCTTTCCATAACAGTTTAAAATTTTTGCATAAATTATGTGTTGCATTTATATGACTATTAAGTTTCAAATCAGAATTTGATTCTTCTATAGAAGTTGTTCAAGCAACAATGCCGATTGAACGTGACAACAGCAGCGCCACCAGCGGCAGTGGCCACAGCAATCCTACGACGACCAAAGTTATTACCAAACGCGTCGTTTCTGGCCCTCTAGCGGAAATTGTAAGTTTTGAGTTTCAAATAAATTTGTAAAATTCAAAATGTGAATAATGTTTGTACTTTTCTTATCTGTTAAGCATTATCTCTACAAGACGAACCTTTGGAAAAGCAAAAAAAAACTTTGTTTTTTAATCATTTATTTGTGTAAACAATTATAAATAAATTACTTCTATTTACAGATGTCGCGCAAAGCCAACAGCTTATCCAGGAGAGAGAATACATTAGCATAATTTATTACACCTTTTATTTTTATTCATCAGCTAATCTTAATGCAATTACATCTTGTTCATTTGTTATACTCTTTTGATTGAAACCTCAATATTAAATAATTCACTCCCAATTATTAATTGTTAAAATTTTCTTATTTTGGGAATTATATTTCGAATATTTCTCAACATAGTGAGATTTTTGATTCACCTTCAGCACTACATAATTCTTAGTAGGTATTAATTGTAATTTTCTAATTCATTTTTAAATCATGTTTTAATTCCCTAAAAAATTATGACATTTCCTTTAGTGTGCAGCAGAGCCAAACCCTCTGCAGCAGAATGAGGTTGCATTACTTTCGTAGGAGGCTTCCATCTATTTTCCTAATTGCTGTGCCAGGTTCGAGCCCCAGCTGGGTCAGCGTTGAGATTTATCTCCGCAAAACTCGCCGCCCTGCCCACGGTCATAGGGGACACCGATGGGCTTGGAAAGACCGCCGTCCGTCGGATGGGACGTTAAGCCGTAACCCCGTATGCGGAAGAACCACACCCTATATACGTTAAAGAACACGCTGGATGGCTTTGACGGGAGGATACCATCTGTCTTCCAGTGGGTCCCCTCCCCCAACCTTCTGTGAGCCTTCGGGGTCCTTGTGACCTGGCCATTTAGCCCATTGTGTGCAAAAAGTGCCGCTCAGTGGTAAAATAATCCAACCCTAATAATAACCCACCCCAACCCCGTGGATTTCCTTCCCCTGTCCCAACTCGGAACCTCAGGGATCCTTGTGACCTGAGGTTCCTGCCATTTAGCCCTTTGTGTGCAAAACAGAAAGTACCTTAGAGGCAAAACAACTCAAGAGCACCTCTTAATAAAAAGGAAATGCCTCTTCCTTCCTCACATCAAAGTCATCTTACTTCCTTCTTCTTATTCAGCAGAGCTCGAGGACCGGCAACGGCATTTAAAAAGCTAGCAAAGGCATCTCGTAGCTGTCTTCATTAGTGTGTGCGAGCATCATTCGCCAAGAAGGTGACGATTAAATAAAACCGCAACCGCTTCAGGTAAACGACCTCTCTGCAGCTACAGCGCCCACTTCTGATGATGATGCTGCTTCTGCTGCTGCTGTTCAGCTATCCTATTGTCTGAGTGTAGTAAGAGGGGCGTCAGCAAAATGGGACCTTGACCCACATGAACCAGGAGAGTTCATTGATCTCAAACGATGGCTGCGGTCATCCATCGGGCATCTGACCTGCAGCTAGAGGGTTGGGTCCCATTTTGTGTTATTGCTTCCGTAGGGATGCCGACCCGTCAGCTTCCTAGAACCATTCTTCGTTATCTCCTGAAAACTCGCTTGCTTTCTTTCAGTTCCCGAGTTGCGAAGTAGAGATTAATTAGTGACTGAGTGGTTCGACTGTGACATCACTAAGGCAGGTTTAGATGCCTAGTATGGAATGGAAAGCTAACTCTTTTAATCCAATGTTCTGTGAGTCTACATTACAGAACACAGGAAATGCTGTTGAGATTGACTTGGATTAGTGTGCGATTTCAATACTTATACAGTTTGAAGCCTTACATTTTAATTTGTTTTTATTGTTGTTTGTTGTTTCACCTCTGAACTATCCTTTTTCTTACAAGGTGGGTTGAATGGCCAGGTCATAAGAATCCTCAAGGGCCAAATGCTTGGTAAGGGTTCTGCTTGCTTTAATGGGTTAATATCCCACCGAGTTGGGTTGTTTTACCTCTGAGCGGCACTTTTTTTGCACACAATGGGCTAAATGGCCAGGTCATATGGACCCCGAAGGCTCAGAGAAGGTTGGGAGAGGGGACCCACTGGAACAGCTGTTGGGAGACAGATGGTAGCCTCCCGTCAAGGCCATCCAGCGTGTTCTTTAACGTGCACATAGTATGGCTCACTCGCACACGGAGCCACGACTTAACGTCCCATCCGATGGACGGCGGTTTTTCCAAGTCCATCGGTGTCCCCTACTGACCGTAGGGAGAGCGGGGAATTTTGTAGAGATAAATCACAACGCTGACCCAAGTAGGACTCGAACCTGGAAACTATAGATTATGAGCCTGGCGCGCTACCGATTGAGCCACCCCCACCCCTTGTATATTCGAATTGCGATCCTGGCACAGCCCCAATCACTAAAACTCAATGCAATTTGGATATTGTAATCTCTAATTATTCTAATATTATAAGCATCAGAGTCAACTTACATGTAGATTGTTTTTTCCTCAACCCTCCTCCCCTCCACCACCACCTAGGTGAGAAAGAACGATGGGCTTGGAACGACCGACATCCGTCGGATGGGTTGATACCCCGTGTTCCAGGTGCAACAGAGCCATCCTCTTGCATGTTAAGGAACGCGTCGAATGTCCTAAACACAGAGCTACCATCTGTCTCTTAATAGCTGTGCAGTGGGCCCCCTTTCCCCAGGGTCTTTGTGGGTTGGGTTGTTTCACCTCTGAGCGGCACTTTTTTGCACACAATGGGCTAAATGGCCAGGTCGCACGGACCCCGAAGGCTCAGAGAAGGTTGGGGGAGGGGACCCACTGGAACAGCTGTTGGGAGACAGATGGTAGCCTCCCGTCAAGGACATCCAGCGTGTTCTTTAACGTGCACAGGGTATGGCTCTCCCGCACACGGTGCCATGGCTTAACGTCCCATCCGACGGATGGCGGCCTTTCCAAGCCCATCGGTGTCCCCTACTGACCGTGGGCAGGGCGGGGAATTTTGCGTAGATAAATCTCAACGCTGACCCAGCTGGGACTCGAACCTGGGAACTACAGATTACGAGCCAGGCGCGCTACCGACTAAGCCATCGTCGTCGTCAGAGGGCACATGCGTTTGGAAAGGCTGACATCTGAGGGGTAGGACATAGCCGTAACCAAGTGTGTAGGAGAACCATAATCTATGCACGTTAAGGAGCACACTGGACGGTTTTGGCGGGAAACTTCCATCTGCTTCCTAACGACTGTCCAGTGCGTCCTTGTGGCCTGGCCACTTAGTGTCCCCTACTGACCGTGGGCAGGGCGGGGAATTTTGCGGAGATAAATCTCAACGCTGACCCAGCTGGGACTCGAACCTGGGAACTACAGATTACGAGCCTCGCGCGCTACCGACTGAGCCACCCCCGCCCCTCAGGGTCTTTGTGACTTGGAGGTTTAGTTCATTTTATGCAATAAAAAGAGCCGCTCAGAAATGAAACAACCCAATTTTTTTTTTCAAGTTTTACTTTTTAGTGTAATCCTACTTTATAATTGCCATTGAAAGGGCAAAAATCATATTTTACGGCTATCTAGATAAGGAAAAAAAAATTAAAGGCCGTACGGGCGATTTTCGTACGAGACAAGCGCTCCATTCTACGGAAGCTGATCATTCATAGGCTATTAATAGAATCCCGATCCACGACGTCATCAGACCAAGAATTTGAACTTCCGTGTAACGATGTGGTGCAAGATGCCAATCTCGCACTGACGGCGCCGAACACTAAGATGTGTCATTCTGGCCCATTGACACATCCGACTGTATGGCAAAGCGACAAGGTCGTTGCGGGCCCGCTGACACGAGACGAAAACAATTGCGCTCAAGAGTAAACAACATTGCGTCACAATGTTCCTATTGCGTGATAGTGTTTGTCACCTCTCGATGACCCTGCTGGAAGGGATTGTTCCAGCTGTCCTGATTTATTCCGATTTTTGCAGCTGAATGAGTTCGACACTTTGAGATTTTTTTGTTACTCTTAGAGTGAACAAATTAAACCACAATACTGGATTTTTCGGCTTCTCGTATTTCTTTTTATAACTTTTTATAGGCTTCGTTGTTTGTTGAAAGATTCCGAAAAAATTCATCGCCGACACGGCGGGAATCGAACCCGCAACTCTCCAGATTCATGCCAGAGTGTGCTGTGTTAAAAGATTCTGAAAAAAATTCATCGCCGACACGGCGGGAATCGAACCTGCAACTCTCCAGATTCAAGGACCAGATTTAACTCTCCAGATTCATGCCAGAGCGCGCTGCGCGCTCTGGCATGAATCTGGAGAGTTGCGGGTTCGATTCCCGCCGTTTCGGCGATGAATTGTTTTCAGAATCTTTTAACTAATGTTTGAAGTCTATCTCTACAGGTAATCTGTGTATTTACTATGGATGGATGTTTGTGTTTGTCTTTCTGCTGAGGTCTCGTCATCCTCACAGACCTTCTACTCTGGCGAATTAAACAACAGGCTCCTGTCAGACCTCAGTAGTTGGGTTGGGTTGGGTTGTTTTACCTCTGAACGGCACTTTTTTGCACACCATGGGCTAAATGGCCAGGTCACAAGGACCCCGAAGGCTCAGAGAAGGTTGGGGGAGGGGACCCACTGGAACAGTTGTTGGGAGACAGATGGTAGCCTCCCGTCAAGGCCATCCAGCGTGTTCTTTAACGAGCACAGGGTATGGCTCTCCCGCACACGGGGCCACGGCTTAACGTCCCATCCGACGGACGGCGGCCTTTCCAAGCCCATCGGTGTCCCCTACTGACCGTGGGCAGGGCAGGGAATTTTGCGGAGATAAATCTCAACGCTGACCCATCTGGGACTCGAACCTGAGACCTCAGTAGCAAACAGCTGCTTGACGGAATATTTCTTATATACTTCATAATTAATTTTTTAATTTTACATTTGTCTTTTTTTATTTCGTATTAATTGTGTTTCTCTTTAATTCTTCTTCTTTTTATTTTTTTAACAGTTGCCTTTAATTTTGACTCACACAGTGGTTTGCAAAAATTAAAGAACATCTCTATGTAACGTTAATGCGAAGCTAACGTCGAAGTTTTGTAACTTCTACAATTGTTTTTAAAAAGTGTGATAACAGATAAAACAAATAACTATAAATATATAATGTAATAGATAAATCAAACACTATTGTCTCAGCAATGGCCGAGTGGTTAGCGCTAGGCTACTGATCTAACGGACCAGCGTTCGCTGTTTGTGTTGTTTTTCTTACGAGGTCCTGCCATTCTCACTCAAGACCTTTTACTATGGCGTATTATAAACTGTCAGACATCTGTGACAAGCAGCTGCTTGAGGGGGTATTTATTTTTTCATTTATGTATATATCAATATCACGATTTTCAGCAATATTCGTTCAATATTTAATGAGTTATGAAAGTTTGAATATTTAGCGATAACAATGCCAGCCACAAAAATTGACTTCAGAAATTAATTAAAACTTAATAATATGCATTGTATCAAAGTGTTTAATAAAAATAAGCTTGTATTTTAGAACTTTCTGTAAAGAATTCTTTCACTATTCTTCAGTTTTGTATGTTAAATGTTATATATTTTATGTTACCTGTGCATGTTAAAGAACACACTGGATGACCTTGACAGGAGGCTACCATCTGTCTCCCAACAATTATTTCAGTGGGTCCCTTCCCCCAACCTTCTCTGAGCCTTCGGAGTCCTTGTGACCTGGCCATTTAGCCCGTGCTGTGCAAAAAAGTGCCGCTCAGAGGTAAAACAACCCAATCCAAAAATTTTTCTTCCCACGCAATGGGCTAGAAGAATAGGTCACAACGACCCCAAAAAATTTCAGATCTGAGTAGGGATAGAGAATCTATTGAACTACTGTTAGGAGACATGAAACTTCCCTTGAAGATCATCCAGCGTCTTCTTCAACATGCACAATGTCATCAAAATACTTTCAACGTGCGCTCCACATCACGTCCTACTCACAGCGACCTTTTCAAGTTCATCAGCTTTCGTACTTTAAATGTATTTGCCATTTTCCAGAGAGGAGCAAATGCTTTCCCTTACATCTCAAGCAAAACTCCCCCCCCCCCCCTGCCCACTGTCAGTAGGAGACACCGATGGGCTTGGAAAGGCCGCCGTCCGTCGGATGGGACTTTAAGCCGTGGCCCCGTGTGCGCGAGAGCCATACCCTGTGCACATTAAAGAACACGCTGGATGGCCTTGACGGAAGGCTACCATCTGTCTCCCAACAGCTGTTCCAGTGGATCCCCTCCCCCAACCTTCTCTGAGCCTTCGGGGTCCATGTGACCTGGCCATTTAGCCCATGGTGTGCAAAAAAGTGTCGCTCAGAGGTAAAACAACCCAACTTACATCTCACTCTCTTTCTGGCAACAAGTCCATGTCCACATTGTTCCAAACCTCAACGAAAAGCACCAAAAATAACACGGGTGTGATATTTATTTGCTGTTGTTTTCTTTTTTCCCGAACCCATTTCTCCGAAATGCCCGAACTTATTCAGAGGGAAGGTCAACGAGACGCGGAATAAACCAACCATTCCGCCATCTTTAACGACGTCATTATCATGATGGCCAGTTTGGTTGTGTCAGCATCCGGGTATCGGCATTTCCTTTCAGAGCAAAGAATGGCCTCCAAGTATATATTAAATAGTACTTAAACCTTCGTTTAATGTTATACATTCTGTGTCCAATGCGGCGCTTAGTGTGTTCCAAGAAGCATTCCACCTAATCTGTTTCCTGTTCTAACCGTGCTGCGACTATTCTTAAGCGAGGCAAAATACTTAAAAGGAGAAAATGAGTTATTTCATTGTTCTGTTTTTGTCGGTATTGTTTACCGCTTTTCCTTCAAAATAAGGGGGGCTAGAGTGGCTCGATAGATAGGGTTCCAGGCCCGTAATCTGTAGTTCCCATTTCGAGTCTCATCTAAGCCAGTGTTGAGATTTCTCTGCGCAAAACGTCCCTCCCTGCCCTCGGTCAGTAGGTGGACATCGATGGGCTAGGAAACGCCGGCGTCCGTCGGATGGGACGTTAAGCCGTGGCTCTGTGTGCGGGTGAGCCATACCCTGTGCACGTTAAAGAACACGATGGATGGCCTTGACGGGAGGCTACCATCTGACGTCTAACAGCTGTCCAGTGGGTCACCTCCCTCCCTCCCCCCCAACCTTCTCTTAGTCTTCGGAGTCCTTTTGACCTGCACATTTAGCCCACTGTGTGCAAAAAAAGTGCCTCTCAGAGGTAACACAACTCTTCTCAAGCGTTCAAAATAGGAATGGGATTCCAGCCGTGAATGACTACACTAAAGTCGTATAGATTCGATTGTGTCTGGACAGTTTTCAAGGGGGGGGGGGGACGAGTTGTTTTGGGTTATTTTACCTCTGAACGGCACTTTTTTGCACATCATGGGCTAAATGGCCAGGTCACATGGACCCCGAAGGCTCAGAGAAGGTTGGGGGAGGGGACCCACTGGAACATCTGTTGGGAGACAGATGGTAGCCTCCCGTCAAGGCCATCCAGCGTGTTCTTTAACGTGCTCAGGGTATGGCTCTCCCATACACGGGGCCACGGCTTAACATCCCATCCGACGGACGGGTGAAAACGGGATTTTATATTGTGTGTTTGTGTAGTTTGGCAATGCTATTTCAGCAATTTTCCTTTAAATCCTTAAAGAGATTAAACTGCTGCCTGTTTATTTGGTCTCTTAATGATGACATAACTGAAGGAAGGAACTCTTATTAATGACGACACTTATAGGAGGAAATATTTAGTAATGACGTCATTAAAGGACGCAACTCCTAAGCATGACGTCACTACGGAAGGGAGCTTTTAATAATTATATCACTAAAAGTGGAAACTGTCGTTAATGACGACACTAACCCAAGATTCTCTTAATAATGACGTAACTAAAGGAGGAAATATTTAGTAATAATTTCTTTAAAAGGGGAAACTTATTAATGTCGTCACAAGTGGAAAATTTCTTATCACTAACGTGACTATTATTACTGGCGATTTACATTGACGTCACTAAAGGAGGGAACTTCGGTGATACATGTTCTTTGGGAATCACAATTTAGTTGGAATAAAATATATTGGTTTCCTGAAATTAAGGAAAATCCCTATGTTAAGTCAATGGGAAGCTAACATCAAAGATCTATAACTTCTAAAATAATTTTTTTTTTTGTTTTGAAAAATGTGATTGCAGATAAAGATGTCAACCAAATAATCAATATCTCGATTTTCAACAATATTCGTTCAGCATTTAATGAGTTATCGAAGTTTGAATATTTAACGATAACAGTGCCAGCCACAAAAATTGACCTCAGAAGTTAATTAAAACTTAGTAATATGCATTGTATCAAAATGTTTAATAAAATAAGTTTGTATTTTAGAATTTTGTGTAAAAAAATTCTTTCACTCTTCTTCAGTTTTGTATAAGTTTTTTAAGACTGGCTTTTATGTTATTAAATATTCAAACTTCCATAACTCATTAAATACTGAACGAATATTGTTGAAAATCGAGATATTGATTTATCTGATTGAGATCTTTATCTGCAATCACAGTTTTCAAAACAAAAAAAAAAAATTTTTGAAGTTATAGATCTTTGATGTTAGCTTCCCATTGTCTTAACAGAGGGATTTTCCTTAATTTGTGGAAACCAGTGTAATTTTCTCAGAAATGAAAAGAATAAAGCTGATTTTTTTTTGCTAATTAATTCAAATGGGAGAGTATTAATATTAAAAATTACAGTCTTAGAGATTTCCATTGTGTCTGCATTGTTTTCAAATTTTCCGATTTTTAAATACCAATGTCTTATATTTTAACTAATTTAATGAATATTTATTTTGGGAATGGACTAAAAACTGGTGTTGTCTTTCCTTATCTGGGCCACCAGAAATTCAGATCTCTAGAAAGCTAACTATAAGTGTGTATATAATACAAAAAAAAGTTCGAAAAGTTTTAAAAAGCAATATAGCATTTCCTTTGCTATTAGCTATATTTCTTGCACACGTAATTTTACGAAAATTTTTACTTAGTCACGTGGACTGATTTTACTCTTTGTTTGTGGACCTGGGTTCGAGCCCCGGGTAAGGCATGGATGTATGTGTCGTTTTTCTGCTGAGGTCCGGCCATCCTCTCAGATCTCCTACTGTGGCATATAAACTGACAGGCTCCTGTCAGACTTCTGTGGCAAGCAGCTGCTTCAGGGGGTATTTATTTAGCCGTCCCGTGGCCGAGTGGTTAGCGCGCTTGGCTACTGATCAACGGGACCTGGATTCGAGCCCCGGGTAAGGCATGGATGTTCGTGTTGTTTTCTGCTGAGGTCCTGCCATCCTCTCAGATCTTCTACTGTGGTATACAAAATGACAGGCTCCTTTCAGACCTCTGTGGCAAGCAGCTGCTTGAGGGGGTATTTATTTATTTTTTTCATTTAAGAGTGCAAGGATAGAAAATATTTAGCACCAAAAGATCCAGAAGGTTTAAATCCAACACTGTTATGTTTTAATCTTAATAATACAGGGTGTCCTTAAAGTCTCTTTACAATTTAAAAACTTTATTAAAAAATCAAATGAAAAGATAAATATTTGGAAATTATTACAAAATGAGAAGTAGATATTGAAGTTTTTTTCCATCATTTAATACACCTCTATGTGGGCACCATTAGTTGCATGAAGCACATCAAGACGGTACTCGATTTCTTGCCATGCTCGCTGTAGCATAGCCTCATCGATGGTGGCAATGGCATCAGTGATCTTTTGCTTTAGGTCAGTGATGTCCCGTATCTTTGTTCGATACATGATATCTTTAACATAACCCCATAGAAAGAAGTCCAGGGGAGTGATATCTGGTGAACGAGGTGGCCAGGGAATTGGGCCATCCCTTTCAATCCACCGGTCTGGAAATGTTTGATTTAGGAACCCACGGACTTGCAGTCCTCAATGTGGTGGTGCACCATCTTGCTGGAAAATGATGGTTTGTTGAAGGTCATCTAGTTGTGGTGCCACATATTCAGTCAAAAGGTCAAAGTAAGCATTTGCAGTAATTGATGCCTCGTTGAAGAAAAATGGACCAAGGATTCGATTGTACATGATCCCACACCACACATTAACCTTTGGACTATCTCGGTGAAGTTCACTAGTCACATGGGGGTGTTCTGATCCCCAGATTCTCACATTATGTGTGTTCAGTTTCCCTGAGACATGAAAGGTTGCCTCATCACTAAGACAAACTCGGGTGAGGAACGTTTCATCCTCAGAAATTCGTTCCAGCATGTTAACTGCAAACTCTTTTCGTCTTGGTTTATCATTTGGTTCGCGTACCTGTAAGAGTTGCACTTTGTAAGCGTACAATCGCAAGTTCTTGTGTAGAACTTTGTGCACTGTTGAACGTGGTAGCTCTAACTTTCTGGCAGCAGTACGGATGGGGTTGTGGGAGATCAACTAAAGGCTTGTCTTACACGATCGATGTTTTCCTCAGATGTTCTTGGTCGTCCACTCCTCCCTTTATCCAACACTGTCCCTGTCTCCATAAATTTCTTGTGCCATGCACGAATTGACGGACGTGACGGTGAATCTCTTCCATACTTAGTTCTGTAGTTTCGCTGAGTCTGCGTATCCGATTTCGTTTCAATAAACCATGATACACATTGTGCCTTCTCTTGAGGAGTAGCCATTTTTTAGAGTTTCTTTAAAAAATACCTCTTTCATCAACGTGGTACCTGAAATACACAAATGCAATGTGATTAAAAACTTTGATAACCACTTAGTACATAGAACAAATTTGATTAAGATATCTCATCAATTGCCTTTGTAATAAATTTTTTAAATTGTAAAGAGACTTTATGGACACCCTGTATATGTTGCTTGTTTGATAAACAAATCATTCAGCTATTTTTTTTTTACTTCTGAGAAAACAATTTTGTTTAAACTGAATTCTAAATGCCAAAGAATGTGAATCACACAAGTTCCCTCCTTTAGTGACGTCAATAACAAGAGTTTTTCCCATAGTGACGTCATTAACAAGCGTTTCCTCCTTTAATACGCCATTACGAAATAATTCCTCCTTTAGCGAAGTCATTGTAAATAAGAATTCCCCTCTTTATTTATGTCTATATTAAGAATTTCTACGGTTAGTGTCGTCATTAATGAGAATTTTCCCCTTTTGGTTGCATCATTATTAAAAGTTCCTGTTTTATCGACATCATTATTAAAAGTTCCTGTTTTATCATCATTATTAAAAGTTCCTGTTTTATCGACATCATTATTAAAAGTTCCTGTTTTATCGACATCATTATTAAAAGTTCCTGTTTTATCGACATCATTATTAAAAGTTCCTGTTTTATCGACATCATTATTAAAAGTTCCTGTTTTATCGACATCATTATTAAAATTTCCTGTTTTATCGACATCATTATTAAAATTTCCTGTTTTATCGACATCATTATTAAAAGTTCCTGTTGTATCGACATCATTATTAAAAGTTCCTGTTTTATCGACATCATTATTAAAAGTTCCTGTTTTAATGACCTCGTTATTAAGAATTTCTTCTTTTAGTGGCTTCATTATTAAGAATTTCCTTCTTTAATGACTTCATTGATAATTGCTTCTTCCCTTAGTTAAATGGTTAAAAATAATAATAGTTATTGTTGTTTTTATCTGTTGATCAAAAAAACTGTTTAAAAATGCTAAAAATTATTTCTCTGTTACTTAACTTTTGCTCACCATGTATAATCAATTGCAGCTTTTTCAATATTTTGAAAGATATAAGTTGTTTTAAATAGCTTTTATTATTCTATGAAATATTCATGAAATTTAAAGACCTTTTGGATGAAAAAATTAAACTCTTCGCAGAACACCTGATATAAATCAATGATCATGAAACTTTGTAACGTTGTGTCTACTTCTGCAATGTTGTTGAATGAATTAATTACGCATGAATTAACCGATTTGTTAAAAATAAACCAAAGTTTTAATTTTCGGAAGTAGGGACTTGATTAATTAAGCAATTACGCAATTGCTGAGTTAAATGTGTTAATTTTCAAAATAAACTAATCACAATCTAATTAATGTCTCTCAATTCCCTTTATTTATAGGATCCAAGTGTGATTTCGACCACCAAGCATGGTATGTATCGATCAGCGTTTTTCTGCGTTTATCTAGCGATATTAATGTTATGTCATTCGTCACATTTAATTAATAAAGATTATTCGACTGGTATATTATTCTTCTCGATGTTATACTGTTACGTAGTGACAGTTTTTATTCCAGACAAACCGGAAAGGATCAAGAAAAAAATTTAGGAGAGAACTTATTGATTGGATATTACAGAAACGAAACGCAATGCTATTCTACTGTACATTTTTCACCTCCGTCTTAGCGTTTGTTTAAAACTGAAATCTGCAAACTGTGGTTTGTTTAAAACTGAATTATGCAAACTGTTGTTTGTTTAAAACTGAATTATGCAAACTGTGGTTTGTTTAAAACTGAATTCTACACACTGGTTTGTTTAAACTGAATTCTGCAAACTGTGGCTTGTTCTTAACTGAATTCTTCAAACTGTAGTTTGTTTAAAACTGAAATCTGCAAACTGTGGTTTGCTTAACACTGAATTCTGTAAACTGTGGTTTGTTTAAAACTGAATCCTGCAAACTGTGGTTTGTTTAAAACTGAATTATGCAAACTGCGGTTTGTTTAAAACTGAATTATGCAAACTGTGGTTTGTTTAAAACTGAATTCTGCAAATTGTGGTTTGTTTAAACTGAATTCTGCAAACTGTGACTTGTTCTTAACTGAATTCTGCAAACTGTGACTTGTTCTTAACTAAATTCTGCAAACTGTAATAAATAAAAAAATAAATACCCCCTCAAGCAGCTGCTTGCCACAGAGGTCTGACCGGAGCCTGTCAGTTTATATGCCATAGTAGAAGATCTGAGAGGATGGCAGGCCCTCAGCAGAAAAACCACAGTTTGTTTAAAACTGAAATCTGCAAACTGTGGTTTGCTTAACACTGAATTCTGTAAACTGTGGTTTGCTTAACACGGAATTCTGTAAACTGTGGTTTGTTTAAAACTGAATTATGCAAACTGTGGTTTGTTTAAATCTGAATTCTGCACACTAGTTTGTTTAAACTGAATTCTGCAAACTGTGGCTTGTTCTTAACTGAATTCTTCAAACTGTAGTTTGTTTAAAACTGAAATCTGCAAACTGTGGTTTGCTTAACACTGAATTCTGTAAACTGTGGTTTGTTTAAAACTGAATCCTGCAAACTGTGGTTTGTTTAAAACTGAATTATGCAAACTGTGGTTTGTTTAAAACTGAATTCTGCACACTGGTTTGTTTAAACTGAATTCTGCAAACTGTGGCTTGTTCTTAACTGAATTATGCAAACTGTAGTTTGTTTAAAACTGAAATCTGCAAACTGTGGTTTGCTTAACACTGAATTCTGTAAACTGTGGTTTGTTTAAAACTGAATCCTGCAAACTGTGGTTTGTTTAAAACTGAATTATGCAAACTGCGGTTTGTTTAAAACTGAATTATGCAAACTGTGGTTTGTTTAAAACTGAATTATGCAAACTGTGGTTTGTTTAAAACTGAATTCTGCATACTGTGGTTTGTTTAAACTGAATTCTGCAAACTGTGACTTGTTCTTAACTAAATTCTGCAAAGTGTAATAAATAAAAAAAATAAATACCCCCTCAAGCAGTTGCTTGCCACAGAGGTCTGACAGAAGCCTGTCAGTTTATATGCCATAGTAGAAGATCTGAGAGGATGGCAGGCCCTCAGCAGAAAAACCACAGTTTGTTTAAAACTGAAATCTGCAAACTGTGGTTTGCTTAACACTGAATTCTGTAAACTGTGGTTTGCTTAACACTGAATTCTGTAAACTGTGGTTTGTTTAAAACTGAATTATGCAAACTGTGGTTTGTTTAAAACTGAATTCTGCACACTGGTTTGTTTAAACTGAATTCTGCAAACTGTGGCTTGTTCTTAACTGAATTCTTCAAACTGTAGTTTGTTTAAAACTGAAATCTGCAAACTGTGGTTTGCTTAACACTGAATTCTGTAAACTGTGGTTTGCTTAACACTGAATTCTGTAAACTGTGGTTTGTTTAAAACTGAATCCTGCAAAGTGTGGTTTGTTTAAAACTGAATTATGCAAACTGTGGTTTGTTTAAAACTGAATTCTGCACACTGTGGTTTGTTTAAACTGAATTCTGCAAACTGTGGCTTGTTCTTAACTGAATTCTGCAAACTGTAGTTTTTTTTTAAACTGAAATCTGCAAACTGTGATTTGTTTAACACTGAATTCTGTAAACTGTGGTTTGTTTAAAACTGAATCCTGCAAACTGTGGTTTGTTTAAAACTGAATTATGCAAACTGTGGTTTGTTTAAAACTGAATTCTGCACACTGTGGTTTGTTTAAACTGAATTCTGCAAACTGTGGCTTGTTCTTAACTGAATTCTGCAAACTGTAGTTTGTTTAAAACTGAAATCTGGAAACTGTGGTTTGCTTAACACTGAATTCAGTAAACTGTGGTTTGTTTAAAACTGAATTCTGCAAACTGTGGTTTGTTTAAAACTGAATTCTGCAAACTGTGGTTTGTTTAAAACTGAAATCTGGAAACTGTGGTTTGCTTAACACTGAATTCTGTAAACTGTGGTTTGTTTAAAACTGAATCCTGCAAACTGTGGTTTGTTTAAAACTGAATTCTGCAAACTGTGGTTTGTTTAAAACTGAATTCTACAAACTGTGTTTGTTTAAAACTGAATTCTGCAAACTGTGGTTTGTTTTACCTCTCAGCGACACCTTTCTTTTTTTTTGCACACAATGAGCCAAACGAGCAGGCCACAAAGGATTCAGAGAACAGGATCCACTAGACAGTTATTACAAGAGAGAGTTTAATTTCCCGTCAAGGCCATCCAGCGTGTTATTTAATGTGCCCGATGCATAACTCTCCTGCACAGGGAGCCACTGCTTAACGTCACATCTGACGGATGGCGACCTTTCCAAGACCATCGGTGTCCCCTTTCTCATCGAGGGCATAGTGGAGGTTTTGCGGAGATAAATCTCAAAGTTGGCCCAGATGGGACTCGAATCTGGGAGCTGAAGATTACAAGACTGGCGCCCTACCGATTCGACCAACCCCAAGCAATACCGTATTTTGAAAATATACTTAGGGTTATATATATATAGGAGGCTTTTTTAGCCGTCCCGTGGCCGAGTGGTTTGCGCGCTTGGCTGCTGATCTAAGGGACCTGGGTTCTGAGCCCCGGGTAAGGCATAGATGTTTGTGTCGTTTTTCTGCTGAGGTCCTGCCATCCTCACAGACCTTCTACTATGCCATTTATAAACTGGCAGGCTCCTGTCAGACCTCTGTGACAAGCAGCTGCTTGAGGAGGGATTTATTATTTATATATATGTATATATATTTTTTTTAATTAAACTTTTTTTTCGTATTCTTGACCTTGGATATTAAAAAAAAGGCAACTTATAAATAAATGAAAAACAGTGGTACATTTTGTATAAACGCTTAATAGTTGCTAAACTTTTCAGAAGCACAAAAATGCAAAATAATTTTTGAAAAGTACACGTTTGGGGGGTTTTTGAAAGGTATACGTCGAAAATTTTAAAAGAAAAATGAAATATTCTTTTTGGGTTAGATACGTACGAATAAAAAAATCACCCTTCTCATTTTTTAAGTAAGCTATTAATTTGAATTTCCACTACTAGAGCTACAAGCTACTCTTCGCAAACTAACATTCAATACTCGCCAGAAGCGATTGGCCCTTTTATTTTTTTTTTTCTAATTTAAAGAATCCACTCTACAGTACAGTCGCTCAAAAAAGTATCCGAACGCCATGGTTGAGTACAGAATTCAGAAAAAATATCTGGCAACGATTTTTTAGAAATTAGTGATCTGGCAACCTCGTGTCACGTGATTACAGAATTCAGGAAAAATATCTGTTCTAGATAATGTTCTGCGTTGCCAGATATTTTTTTCTGACTTCTGTAATCAACCATGGCGTTCGGATACTTTTTTGAGCGACTGTAGGTGGTCATATTATTTTGATACTAGATCGTGTGGGCTCACTCCCGGAAATATTTAGCATGTGCAGTTACCGTTCACAGCAAACTGGAGCGTGTGCAGTAACTGCACACGCTCCAGTTTGCTGTGAACGGTAACTGGAGCGTGTACAGTTGCTGTACACGCTCCAGATATTTTTCCTGAATTCTGTAATCACGTGACACGAAGGTTGCCATACCACTAATTTCTAAAAAAAATCGTTGCCAGATATTTTTTCTGAATTCTGTACTCAACCATGGCGTTCGGATACTGTTTTGAGCGACTGTACCTGTAGGTGACCTTGCATTGTTAATGCTCATCTATTATCTCTAATCTGTGTGTTATTAAAATAAATCTCGTGCTTTAAACGGACACAGGCGCAGTTCTTGTTTAACCTAATTCAGCCGATGATATATTATTATACACGAAGTCGCACTTTTCACTTTTTTTGGGAAAGTTCTGCTTATTATGGCTTAAAGCAAAGTTCTGATATGAAATGGAAGCCAATCCATTGTGTTATGATTCGCTTCTCACGCCTTTAAAGTGCGAAGGAGATCTGAAAGCGATATCATTGAAATAGGCCTTCAATGAACTGCAATTTCTGATCTAATTCTCAGAGAAGCTTTCTACGCTGTGAAAGTTATCCGAACAAATGTGAAAGGATAAATTCAGATTGGCCAGTTAGATAAAATGACCTGCGCTTTGGACTTTATTATTATAATAATCCATTTTTCCTTGGTTTTGGAATTTATAGTTTGCTTCAATAGGAACACAGAATATATTTTAAAAAACATTGAGAGTTGGGTTCTTTTACCTCTGAGTGGCATTTTGGTCACACAATGGACTGAATATCTGGGTCACAAGTATCACAAGAAGGATGGGGAAGATGATCCACTGGTTGTTTTACCTCTGAGCAGCACTTTTTTCCACACAATGGGGGAGGGACTAAGTCTTTGGGTTGGGTTGTTTTACCTCTGAGCGGCACTTTTTTTCACACCATGGGCTAAATGGCCAGGTCACATGGACCCCGAAGGCTCAGAGAAGTTGGGGGAGGAGACCCACTGGAACAGCTGTTGGGAGACAGATGGTAGCCTCCCGTCAAGGTCTTCCAGCGTGTTCTTTAACGTGCACAGGGTATGGCTCTCCCGCACACGGGGCCACGGCTTAACGTCCCATCCGATGGACGGCGGCCTTTCCAAGCCCATCGGTGTCCCCTACTGACCGTGGGCAGGGCGGGGAATTTTGCGGAGATAAATCTCAACGCTGACCTAGCTGGGACTCGAACCTGGGGACTGCAGATTACGAGCCTGGCGCGCTACCGACTGAGCCACCCCTGCCCCGGGGACTAAGTCGGTGCCGCTCCAGGCTCGTAATCTGCAATTCCCAGGTTCTAGTCCCAGTTGGGTCAGCGTTGAGATTTATCTCCGCAAAACTCTCCGCCCTGCCCACGGTCAGTAGGGGACACCGATGGGCTTGGAAAGGCCGCCGTCCATCGGATGGGACGTTAAGCCGTGGCCCCGTGTGCGGGAGAGCCATATCCTGTGCACGTTAAAGAACACGGTCAATGGTCGTCTTTCCCACGGTCAATAGGGAACACCGATGGGTTTGAAAATGCCGCCGTCCATCATATGGGACATTTAATACGTGGCCCGTATGCGGGGAAATCATGCTTTGTTCACGTTAAAGAACACGATGAATGGCTTTGACCAGCAGGTCCCCTCCCCAAGCTTTCTCTGAGCCCTCCAGGGTCCTTGTGACCTGGCCATTTAGCCCTTTTTGTGCAAAAAAGTGGCACTCCGAGTGGTTAGCGTGCTTGCTTACTGATCTAAGGGCCATGGGTTCGAGCCCCGGGTAAGGAATGTATGTTCTTGTTGATTTGCTGAGGTCCTGCCATCCTCACAGACCTACTACTATAGCCTATGAACTGACAGGCTCCTGTCAGACTTCTGTGGCAAGCAGATGCTTCAGGAGGTATTTATTTATTTATTTATTTGTCAGAGGTTAAATAACCCAACCCAATCCACAGAATAGGCAGGTCAAAATGACCCCAAGGGGTCAGGGAAAGTTGAAGGATGGGGATCTACTGAAAGGAAACAGATCGTAGACTCCTCTCAAGGCCTTCCAGCGTGTTTTTTTACGTCCACAGGGCATGGATCTCCTTTCACACAGAACAACCGCTTAACATCCCATCCGACGGACGGCGGCCTGTCGGTGCTCTCTTTATCACCTAGCACAGAGTAATGGGAAAACGGAAATAAATCTCAACACTGGCCCAGTTGGAACTCGAACCTGGAAACTGTAGATTATGAGCCTGGCATGCTAACGACTGAACAGCAATTAATGGCTACAATGAAACTTTTGCAACTGTTACAAACGTTATTGTAAACACCGCATAAAAGAAATCCCCAAATTTTATGTTTTCCTGTTGCTGTAACAACTTATGTTCCATTCTTTTCAGTTCATGAATTCGAAGAGAAGATGTTGCGCTGCCTCCTTAACCAAGAGAAAGATGTCCAGAAGAAACATTGCAAATGATCTTCTGATTGAATCTGACACTGAAAGCTGATCCAATCGCTCCAAATATCCGTGATGAGCATCACGTCCATCTGATTACGTCACCTTCTCGTGCGAGGCTAATCACAACACGTTCGTCTCGAAACCGTGCGCGCACGAAAACGAGTGCGAATTACAGTTCGATCCTCTTCGGCATCGACTTCCGCTTCCGGCAATCACGATCGGCCGGATGACCTTACAAATGACAAATCGCTAATCTGTTTACTTGATTCCTTTTTCTGTACTTCTTCTATTGCTTGACCGGAATCCAATACAAGTGATTAGCAATGACCGATATATTTTTGCCCCGGGGTAAGGAGATGAGTATGATTATCATAAACTCTCTTAAAGTAAGCGTTTGGCGACTTCGACCCTTCTGACGGGAAGTGCTGCCATCTCGTGGCCTTTTCCATAACATTTCTTCATTAATTCTGGAATTAAAAAAAAATGTAAGAATGCCCTGAGGGTCTACTTTGGCCTGAGTTCAAGTTGGGCCATGGTTAGAATGATTATTTCCGTAATGTTGCCATAGCAACGTTCTAACGTATTATTATTGATGCTCAAAGTTCATCTGTGAAGTAAACACAACGAGGTAAATGATCTGTTGGGGCATCTAAATTTCCTAGGGGTGAAGAAAATAAAAATATGAACTTTTATAGAGGGACACAAAGAGAGGGACGTTAAATAAACGATGTTCGAAACATAAAATACTATCCTTCATTTTTTTTTTGTTTCGATTCATCTTGTTCGCATTTTGGGGATTTTCATAATTTGCCTCTACACCAGGGCCCTTCCAATCCATTGCTCTTAAACTAAATCATCAATATACTGAATCGGGGGGCTGCCTGGGGGGCTCAGTCGGTAGCGCGCCAGGCTCTTAATCTGCAGTTCCCAGGTTCGAGTCTCAGCTAGGTCAGCGTTGAGACTTATCTCCGCTAAACTCCCCACCCTGCCCACGGTCAGAAGGGGACACCGATGGACTTGGAAAGGCCGCTGTCCGTTGGATGGAACTCTAAGCCATGTGAGAGCCTTACCCTGTGCACGTTAAAGAACACGCTGGATGGCCTTGACGGGAGGTTACCATCTGTCTCCCAACAGCTGTTCCAGTGGGTTCCCTCCCCCAACCTTCTCTGAGCCTTCGGGGTCCATGTGATCTGGCCATTTAGCCCATGGTGTGCAAAAAAGTGCCGCTCAGAGGTAAAACAAATCATAAAATAACAACGTTAAATAACACGCTGGATGGCCTTGACGGGAGGCTACCATCTGTCTCCCAACAGAAGTTCCAGTAAGTCCCCTCCCCCAACCTTCTCTGAGCCTTCGGGGTCCATGTGACCTGGCCATTTAGCCCATGGTGTGCAAAAAAGTGCCACTTAGAGGTAAAACAACCCAACTCAACAATTGGGACGTCTTTAGGAATCAATAACTAGACTTTTATCTACGAATTGAATTCCAGAGGGAACGAAAGTTCTAATTACAAAGGGAGTAAAATGTAGGATGAGAACGACTAAATTAAAACCCCGAATTTCTAACTAGTTAATCACTTTCCCATCTTCCATGAGGGGTGGTAATGGCTCAGTCTATAGTTCGCCAGGGCTCGTGATCTGCAGTGTCCTAGTTCGAGTCCCATCTGGGCCAGCTTGAGCTTCCTCCCCGCAAAACTCCCCGCCCTACCCTCGGTTAGTAAGGAATATCAATAATTTGGGATGGCCGCGTCCCTCGAATCGGACATAAAGCCGCGACCCTTGTGTGAGAGAGCCAAACCCTGTGCACGTTAAGGAACAGACTTGACGGGAGGCTACCATCTGTCTCCTAACAATTGTCCCAGTGGGTCCCCTTCCCCCAACCTTCTCTGAGCCTTCGAGGTCCTTGTGACCTGGCCATTTAACTCATTGTGTGCAAAAAAAAAAACTTCCAGAGTTAATCAATCCCTCTTCATTGATACCCTCTTGTTCAAAATTTTTATGTATAGTCCATTTTTCCATGGTCGAGTCACGCGTTAGTTCACAAGTTAGACGTCAGATTGGTTGGTTGGTTGTTTTACCACTGAGCAACACTTTTTGTGCACAAGGGGCTAAATGGTTAGGTTACAAGGACCCCGAAGGCTCAGAAAAGATTTGTGGAGAGAAACCACTGGAAGAACTATTGGGAGAAGATGGTAACCTCCCATCAAGACGATCCAGCGTGTTCATTAAAGTGCACAGGGTAAGACTCTCACACACGCGGAGTCACGACTTAACGTCCCATCCGACGGACGGCGGTCTTTCCAAGCCCATCGGTGTCCTCTACTGACCGAGGGCAGGGCAGGGAGTTCTGTAGGGATAAATCTCAACGTTGGACCAGCTGGAACTCGAACCTGGAAATTGTAGATTACGTAGACATCAGGTAATAAATAGTTCCTTAAAAGGGGTTTTCTAAAAGTAATGTACGGATTTGAACAAAATAACATTGCATATTTGCAAGAGTTTTCTGATTTGAGTATCTGATAGCATTACATTTTTATTTCTTTTCAGAAGAATGGACAACGTCAAAGAAGAAAGTGAACCATAAAAAAAAACAGGTTAGTAAAACGAAACCTTTTCGATATTTTTATCTTGAGGATGTTGTGCCTGGGCTTCCATTTGAATGCCCTGACGTAGATAGTCTTTATCTCCAAATCCTGTTGTATATAATTGTAGAAATGTGTCAAATTGCTCTGATTCCATCTCAGGTGGAGACAAGAGTGCAGAGGCAAATCATCTTAGAGGATGGCAAAGTGATCGCTGATAGCGGACCTCAAGTGACGACACGGACCACCGAAGACAACACAGTGGAAGAAACCGAAAACACAGAGGTAAATAAAATGGAGGACTCCTTTGCCTCTCATCTTTTAAACAATCAGGTGTACTACGAGCATTCCCGGGGGTGGGGTTGTTTATAATAAAAAATAAATATCCCCTCAAGCAGCTGCTTGCCACAGAGGTCTGATAGGAGCCTATCAGTTTATACATCATACTAGAAGGTCTGTGAGGATGGCAGGATCTCAGCAGAATCCCTTCTAGAGGGTTTGAATAGCTTTTATTTTCTACGGGAGTTTCGGGGCGGGGGTGGCTCAGTCGGTAGCGCGTCAAGCTCGTAATCTGTAGTTACCAGGTTCGAGTCCCAGTTGGGTCAGCGTTGAGATTTATCTCCGCAAAAATTCCCCGCCCTGCCCACGGTCAGTAGGGGACACCGATGGGCTTGGAAAGGCCGCCGTCCGTCGGATGGGGCGTTAAGCCGTGGCCCCGTGTGCGGGAGAGCCATACCCTGTGCACGTTAAAGAACACGCTGGATGGCCTTGACGGGAGGCTACCATCTGTCTCCCAACAGCTGTTCCAGTGGGTCCCCTCCCCCAACTTCTCTGAGCCTTCGGGGTCCATGTGACCTGGCCATTTAGCCCATGGTGTGCAAAAACTGGAAGGAGAGCTATGCACCAATCCCCTGTGATGATGCATAGAACCGGCCAGGCCTAGCACCTAATGTCCGACCCCGCCTTCTCGTGGTGCAGACCGTTAGTACCTTTCAAAAGAGATACTCTCTTGTGGAAGTGAACGGAAGGGGAGGGCTGCCAGATTAGTGTGGCCTACTGATCTGGACAACTATGGCTACTTTTCTTTTTTTTTCTACCCTGCTGAGGAGTGGTCAACCACACAGGGTCCTGGTGCTGACCATATAAACCCACTGGACTGGACAGATATATGACTCTGAGCTTGATTATGGATCCTGATTTTGCTGCACTGGTGGGCTTCTGTGGAGGGAAAATCTTCCGCTGTGTTTTCTGTTTGTTTGTGGGTTGACAGCCCCAAGTGAATAGATTCGCAGGATATGTTTATCAGCTGGTGGATAATCCTGAGCAGAGGTCATCGCAGGCACCTGAACTCATTGCTTCTATTGGCATCGTCAAATTCTACATTGGAGGAAGTCTTCCAGTGTAGATGGCTTCAGCCTTTAGTGGTGAGGGAACGGGTCTTTGCCCCATGTCTGCGATTAGGGGGCTGTTTGATATTGTCTGCATTCCCTCTCTCAATAAACATAGTTTCTTTAATCATCCTACTAACCATTTTCTCTCCATAGGTAGTTGGAATGTGAGGACTCTGCACAGAGCTTTTTCTCTTGATGTCCTCACACAAGAATTCCACCATTATAATTTAGATATTCTCTGCTTGCAAGAGACCAGATGGACAGATAAAGGTCAGATTCTTAAAAATAATCTTAAATTTCTCTTTTCAGGGAGGGACGACAATAAGCGTCACCAAGGCGTGGGTCTGCTTCTCAGCAGACACGCTAGTGATGCTCTTCTAGGATATGAGTGCATTAATGAAAGGTTTCTTACAGCAAAATTTCAGACAAGCGTTAAAGACTTGAATGTTATCTGCTGTTATGTCCCCACTGAGGATGCCGATGAGGATGAGAAGGATAGGTTTTATGAACAACTTCAGGATATTTTGAATTCTGTCAAGAAAGGAGATATTACCCTTGTTCTTGGTGACTTCAATGCCAAAGTTGGTACTGACTCTGACCTTTGGGGAGGGGTGATTGGCCCTTTTGGTATTGGTAGCTGCAATGGCAATGGGCAACGTCTCCTACAGGTAAGTAAACTCAATGGTTTCAGAATAACTAACACATATTACAAACACCGCGACTTACATAAGTAAACATGGGTTTCACCTGATGGGCTGCATAGGAATATGATTGATTATATATTAATTAACAGCAAATGGGCTAGTTCTGTTAGAAATACCAGGGCTTATAGGGGAACTGAAATTGGATCTGACCATTACCTTGTTAAAAGTGTCTTGCAACTTAAACTTAAAAAGTGTTGTGCTAGGGTTAAAAAATCTGCTTTTAATACTGAAGCTCTGAAAGACCCAGTTATAGCCAAAGCTTACCATGATAGGTTACTTAGTCATTATGAGAGTCATGGTATGCTTACTACTGAAGTTGAGGAGGAATGGGATCATTTTAAACAGGCTTTTTTGGACACTAACAGTACTCTTTTAGGGAAAAAGGAGCAGAAGAGACAGAATTATTTGAGTGATAAGACACTTGAGCTTATTTCGGAAAGAAAGAACTGCAGGAATGTCCTTAATCAATACCATACTAGTAATAATAGAAAGCATTACAGAGAACTTAATAAACGTGTAAAAGATCAGTTAGCTGCTGATAAGAATCTTTGGCTTGATGGTTTGGCTGACAAAGCCGAGGAAGCAGTTAGACAGCACAACAGCAGAGAGCTGTACCAGATTGTTAATGTTTTGTGTGGTAGAAAACGGACAGGTATACAGGGATTGAAGGATAAACAAGGTAAGGTTATAGAAGGTGAGGATTCTGTCATGGCTAGGTGGGCTGAGCATTTCAGTGATATTCTAAACAATGCGGTTAGTTCTATTCCCATTGTTTGCAATAATGATAGATGCATTGGTGGCTTTAATGTTGGCCCTATAACATGATCTGAAGTTATTTTGGCTGTTTCTAAACTTAAACTTCATAAATCCCTAGGGGTAGATGAAATTACTACAGAAATGCTCAGAGCTGTGAATGTTTCAGTTACCACTTGGATGACTGAAATTTTGAATATCTTTTATGATAAAGGCATGGTTCCTAAGGATTTTACCAGAGCTATTGTTATCCCTATTTTCAAAAAAGGTGATCCCAGTTCTTGTGATAAC
This sequence comes from Ryuthela nishihirai, assembly GCA_038380435.1. Lineage (NCBI taxonomy): Eukaryota > Metazoa > Arthropoda > Arachnida > Araneae > Heptathelidae > Ryuthela > Ryuthela nishihirai. The sequence continues at coordinate 22,285,869 of JAWZYU010000013.1, forward strand.
TATAGGGGTATTAGCCTACTCTCTGTTCCAGGTAAAGTTCTTTCCATGATTGTGCTTAATAGAATTAAGAATCTGGTTGACAGGCAATTGCGTGATGAGCAATGTGGATTCAGAAGTGGTAGGGGATATGTGGATCAGATATTTTCACTTAGGCAGATTCTTGAGAAATGTTTAGAGTTTCAGAAACCTTTGGTTGCTAGCTTTGTTGATTTCAAAAAGGCTTTCGACTCTGTTGATCGTCATAATTTGTGGTTGATTGTGAAATCATATGGTATACCAGACAAGTTAGTTAACATAATGAAAACTCTCTATAATAACACTGAGTTGTGTGTGAGAGTTGGTAAGTCTTGTAGCAATTGGTTTAGCATTACGTCTGGTGTTCGACAAGGGTGCATTTTGCCTCCTTTTCTCTTTAGCTTGGTTATTGATTATGTTATGCGAAATTCACTTCAAGGGAAAGATTTTGGCCTTAAATGGGCTGGAGATACGAAAATTTCTGATTTAAATTATGCTGATGATTTAGCCCTTTTGGCAAATGATGTTGATGAGATGAACTCTTTCATTCGAGCTGTTGATGAGACGAGTAGTAAAGTAGGTTTGGTTATAAACAGAGAGAAAAGTAAAGTGATGAAAATTGGTCAGGCAGGCTGTGATTCAGTTAATCTGAATGGTTGCAGTCTTGAGCAGGTGTCACAGTTTAATTATCTTGGGAGCTATGTAACCGATAATGGTGATGTGCGGCATGAGATTAACAGACGAATAGGGATTGCTGCCGGGACTTTTAAGATTCTATGGAGAGTGCGGAGAAATAGGCGTATACACCTAAAGACTAAAATTTGACTGTATAATAGTTTGGTTCTTTCTAGGGTTAGTTATGGTAGTGAAACTTGGACACTTTGTAAACAAGATAACAGGAAACTAGATGCTTTTGATTCCAGATGCTTACGCAGTATCTTGGGCATTAGGTGGTTCAACTTTGTAAGTAATGATGAGGTTAGGCAAAGGAGTTTGCAACCTCCTTTAAGCAGCATATTGTGCAGAGAGAGACTCCGTTGGTTTGGCCATGTTGCCCGTATGAATAATTATAGATTGGCGAATAGGGTTATGAACAGTCTGCCTAAAGGCCTCAGAAAGAAGGGGAGACCTAGGATGCGGTGGGCAGACAATGTCAAACAGGACCTTGTTAGAATTGGTGTGCAGTGGCCAGATGCAGTAGATGTAGCTCAGGATAGACTTGCTTGGAGAACTAAATTGCACGGTCTGGTTGGACCTCCGTAGCCCATGGCTGCTTGATGATGATGATGATGATGATGATGATGATGATGATGATGATGATGATGATGATGATGATGATGATGATGATGGGTAAAACAACAACTACGGGAGTTTCAAAAAATCAAAGGGTTTGAAGGATTTGTTCAGCCGGCAGCGCGTGAGTCTCGCAATATGCATTTCCCAAGTTCGAATCCCAACTGCGCCTGCGTTGAGAAATTCCTCCGCTAACTCCCATTCTGCCCACGGTGAGAGAGGGGATACCTATGGGTTTGGAAATACTACCGTCCGTCGGATAGGACGTTAAGCGGAGGTCCTGTGTACAAGAGAGACATACTCAGTGCTCGTTGAAGAACACGTAGGATGGCCTTGACGGAAGGGTTCAATCTTTTTCCTAATAGCTGGGGGTGGGGGGACTCAGTAGGTAGCCCGCCAGGCTCTCATCTGCAGTTCCTAGGTTCGAGTCCCGCCTCGGTCATCATTGAGATTTATCTCCACAAATTTCCCAGCTCTGCCCTCGGTCAATAGGGGACACCGATGGGCTAGGACAAGCCGCCGTTTGTCGGATGAGACGTTAAGCCGTGGCAGTGTGCGGGAGGGCCATACCCTGTGCACGTTAAAGTACACGCTGGATGGCCTTGACGCATCTGTCTCTCAACAGCTGCTCCAGTGGGTCCCCTCCCTCAATCTTCTCTGAGCCTTCGGAGTTCATGTCACCTGGCCATTTAGCCCATTTAACCCCGCTCAGAGGTAAAACAACCCAACCCAACTTGAGAGGGGCTAAAATGTTTTATTTGGTATTAGTGAAAAATTTACACAGTTTATTTGTATCTTTAATTCATCTTCAGGCATATTTTTCCATAAAAATATTATTAAAAGAATTACTGAGCCCTGTATCTGACTCCCTCTTTATACAATACTGTCTGTTCATAATAAAGTGTTCAAAAAATTTACAAAAAGGGCTCAATCCCTCAAATGAGACAAACCAGCCGAACAGAAGGATTATATCTTCAATACGCATTACGAAGGGGAAAAAAAGTCTAGAAAATTCGTTGAGAAAAATGGAGCAAAAACTCGGCATCAATTATCATTATTTTTTTCGATCAAGTTCACCTTCTTCTCAGTTAGAAATTTTTCCACAAATTATCTCCCTTAATGACGATGATATGCAAAGTGCAAGATGGCATTCGAAATCAGATTGACGTCATTTAACTAATGAATTGCCAATAATGACTGAATTTAACCAAGTTAGAGGAAGTTTTTGTTTTTTTTTTTTCGGCTAGCATGTATCCTAATTGAGATTTATCACTAATTCCGAATCAATTAGTTTCCTCTTTCTTTTAACACATTATCTTTGAAAGTTAATTGCTGCAGTTGAAGCTACTCTGGCAAAATCCGCGGAAGCACTAAATGAAGGAAACGTTTTTTTTATTGTATAATTAAGAGCGTTTTTATGGCCACACTTCACCACCTCTCCTGTGGGAATAAAAAGTGGCAGCTTCGCAGGATCTTTCACTGGAGATTAACTGACACTGACATAAACAAAGGATGTCGAATCACTGCATCCAGGACAATTTTATTCGGCCAGCGAGAATTTTTAAATAGTCACTTGTCGTCTTTAGGTGTGTCTGTCTGTCCATCTTTCTGTCTGTACGTCTGTTTGCCTATACGTTTGTCTGTATGTCTGTCCATATCTTTATCTACCTGTCCGTCTGTTTGTTTGTCTGTACGGCTGTTTGTTACCTGTCTGTCCATCTATCTGTCCATCTCTTTGTCTCTATGTCCGTTTGTTTGTCTATCTGTACGGCTGTTTGTCCGTCTTCCCGTCTGCTTGTCCGTCTGTTTCAATATGAACAGAAATGTTTCATATTTAAAAGTTTTTGCTCCCCTCATAACTTCCCAAATACTTCACTATCCTAACTCAAATTTCTCATGCGAACATCTCCAATCCACTTCTCAAAGCGATAAAAAAATGAAAGTCTACAGTCGCTCAAAAAATATCCGAACATTATGGTTGATTACAGAATTCAGAAAAAATATCTGGCAACGATTTTTTTAATTAGTGATCTGGCAACCTTCGTGTACGGGTTGACAAATCACTAATTTCTAAAAAATACTTTGCCAGATATTTTTTCTGAATTCTGCAATCAACCATAATAGTGTTCGGATATCTTTTTGAGCGACCGTAACAATAATATTACCCGAGTTCGTTTTTTTTATAATTCAAGCACAAAGTTAAAAAAAAAGTTTCACTCAGATGTTTAAAAAATATATTTTTTGCTTTTAGTTTTATTGAACTTAACATGTAAATATTCATATTGATGTAAAGTTTAAAAAAGCCTCTTTCACATTTTTTTTTTAATTTTTTGCAGAATTTTTAACTACTCTTTAGGAATTAAAACGTTTTGCGATTGCTGTACCAAAAATAAATAATGCTTTATAGTTTTCGCCTTACTTATAGTTAACGTTTTGCTATTGTCTTACTGAGTGTGACACATGTCCTTGCAGCACAAAACATCCGGGGATCCTCCCGACGAAGGTTACGTCATGGTGCCGGGATCAGCAAAAGTGGTGAGCGAGAAAACCGAAACCCACCAAACGATGAAGGAAACGAAAGAAGAAAACATGCAGCTGCATGACGAAAGCTATCACGAGCTGACAGGAACGGTAAGTCACTTTCCGGTCATTCCCTACAGGGTACAGTCGCTCAAAAAAGTATCCGAACGCCATGGTTGAGTACAGAATTCAGAAAAAATATCTGGCAACGATTTTTTTTAGAAATTAGTGATGTGACACGAAGTCAGTGACACAAAGGTTGCCAGATCACTAATTTCTAAAAAAAATCGTTGCCAGATATTTTTTCTGAATTCTGTAATCCACCATAGTGTTCGGATACTTTTTTGAGCGACTGTAGGTGGTCATATTATTTTGATACTAGATCGTGTGGGCTCACTCACGGAAATATTGAGCGTGTGCAGTTACCGTTCACAGCAGAATTTTTGCAGTTACTGCACACGCTCCAGTTTGCTGTAAACGATAACTGGAGCGTGTACAGTTGCTGTACATGCTCCAGATATTTTTCCTGAATTCTGTAATCACGTGACACGAAGGTTGCCAGATCACTCATTTCTTTTTTGAGCGTTTTTCAGATCACTAATTTATTTTTTGAGCTTTTTTCTTTTTTGAGCGACTGTACACACTCAAGCCCCCAATGCAGGGACGTGCCGGGAGGAGGAACAGAGGCCACGGAGTTAGTACCCCCCGAAAATGCGTCGCCTTATACGAAATCTCAAACTTGTGTACCACTTTGGGTTGGGTTGTTGGGTTGTTGGGTTGTTTTACCTCTGAGCGGCACTTTTTTGCACACCATGGGCTAAATGGTCAGGTCACATGGACCCCGAAGGCTCAGAGAAGGTTGGGGGAGGGGACCCACTGGAACAGCTGTTGGGAGACAGATGGTAGCCTCCCGTCAAGGCCATCCAGCGTGTTCTTTATCGTGCACAGGTTATGTCTCTCCCGCACACGGGACCACGGCTTAACGTCCCATCCGACGGGCGGCGGCCTTTCCAAGCCCATCGGTGTCCCCTACTGACCGTGGGCAGGGCGGGGAATTTTGCGGAGATAAATCTCAACGCTGACCCAGCTGGGACTCGAACCTGGGAACTACAGATTACGAGCCTGGCGCGCTACCGAGTGAGCCACCCCCGCCCCGTGTACCGCTTTGAAATCCAAAACAGTTGCTCTTGTAATTTATTTCAGCCACGTAGTATATCTCCGACACTAAAAATAGATCGGGGCGGGGGTGGCTCAGTCGGTAGCGCGCCAGGCTCGTAATCTGTAGTTCCCAGTTTCGAGTCCCAGCTGGGTCAGCGTTGAGTATTTATCTCCGCAAAATTCCCCGCCTTGCCCACGGTCAGTAGGGGACACCGATGGGCTTGGAAAGGCCGCCGTCCGTCGGATGAGACGTTAAGCCGTGGCCCCTTTAAGATGGGACGTTAAGCCGCGGGAGAGCCATACCCTGTGCACGTTAAAGAACACGCTGGATGGCCTTGAAGGGAGACTACCATCTGTCTCCCAACAGCTGTTCCAATGGGTCCACTCCCACAACCTTCTCTGAGCTTTCGGGAATTTTGAGCCATGGTGTGCATGTGACCTGGCCATTTAGCCCATGGTGTGCAAAAAAGTGCCGCTCAGAGGTAAAACAACCCAACCTAAAAATAGATTTAAAAATAAAAAACTGCAATATTTTATTCCATATAGAATATAATTTTAACCTTTCCTCTCCGGAGCGAGAGTGGCTCAGTCGGTAGCGCGCCAGATTCGTTATCTGTAATTCCCAAGTTCGAGTCCCATCTGGGTCAGCGTTGAGATTTATCTCCGCAAAATTCCCCCCCCCCCGCCCACAGTCAGTAGGAAACACCGATGGGCTTGGAAAGACCGCCGTCCGTCGGATGGGACGTTAAGCCGTGGTCTTTGCGGAAGAGCCGTACCCTGTGCACGTTAACTTGACGGGGATGGTAGTCTCCCGTCCAGATTAAAGAACCCTCTGGATAGCCTTGAAGGGAGGCTACCATCTGTCTCCCAACAGCTGTTCTAGTGGGTCCCCTCCCCCAACTTTCTCTGAGCCTTCGGGGTCCATGTAACCTGGTCATTTAACCCATGGTGTGCAAAAAAGTGCATCTCAAAGGGTAAACCACCAACCAAATAACCTTTCCTGTCCGGTGGAATATTTTAGAAATTTGGAAACCATGCTCAAATCTTATTATCATATCCTCCCCGCCCCCCGAAACTAAATTCTGGGTTGGATTGTTTTACCTCTGAGCGGCACTTTTTTGCAAGTAATGGGCTAAGTGGCTAGGTCATAAGAACCCCGAGGGCACAGACAATGTTGGGGGGAGGGGACCCATTGGAGTGCTGTTAGGAGACAGATGGTAGCCTCCCGTCAAGGCTATCATGAGTGTTCTTTAATCTGCACACGGTATGACTCTCCGGCACACGGGGCTACAACTTGAAATCCCATCGTATGGACAGCGGCCTTTCCAAGCCCGTCGCTGTCCCCTACAGACCGAGTTTGAGAGTGAAGTTTTTCGGAGATAAATCTCGACACTACCCCAGGTGAGACTTGAACCTGGAAACTGCACCGACTGAGTCACCTCCCCTCCCCCCACCGCAACTAAATCCTGAGTACCTGCCTGCTCCACTGTGTCTGTTGAGATGTTTTGATATAAATCCTCGTGGGAAAAGAAACACAGATGAGATTAGAGAAGCTTATGTTCGTCTAATGTAATATAAAGCTGCTTTTAAAGCTGTTTTTTTTACTGTGGCTAGCAGCTACTTGCCACAGAAGTCTGACAGGAGTCTGTCAGTTTATACGCCATAGTACCAGCTCTGTGAGGATGGCGGGACATCAGCAGAAAAACAAGCATCCATGCCTTACCTGGGGCTCGAACCCAGATCCTTTTGCTTAGCAGTCCAGCCCGCTAACAACTAGGCCACATATCCTGAGCATGTTGAAAAACACACTGGTAGGCCTTGACGAGAAGATTCAATCTAATTCCTGATAGTTATTCAGTGGACCTTCTTCCGTTAAGTAGTTCTAAAGCCTAGGATTCCTAGCGACCTTAGCATTTGGTCCATTGAGTAAAAAAAAAAGCTCTGCTCAAAGATAGAACAGCCAGTCCTTAAAGGGGATTGGAGATAGTAATAACTTCAACGAATAATCTCTAGGGCTCATAGCTGAAATAACACTGTATCAACTGGATTTTTAAAAACACTTCCCCAAGTTGTTTAAGTACTAAACTCCGCATCATAGAAGTGGAAGGGGCATCACAAGAAATGTTAGCCAAGTTCTGTATCTCTAATGCTGACGTCAATATGGACATGGACTACGCCCCACTTCCGTTATTATGATACAGAGACTCTAGTTAGTTGGAAGTGGCATCACTTCCGAATCATGGCCTACTATAGTACATCACTTCCGCTGTTATGACGCAGAGGCTCAGCTGTAAATGTCGACGCTTCTGATAAGTCTTAAACTGTAAGATTTGCTAGGCTTCTATTTTACACAAACGCTGGGCGGGGGTAATGCAGTCGGTAGCAAGCCAGGCTCATAATCTGCAGCTCTCAGATTCTCTGCACTCGGTCAGTAGGGGACACCGATGGGCTTGGAAAGGCCACCGTCCATCTGAAGGGACGTTAAGACGTGGCTCTGGTGTTGGAGAGCCATGCCCTGTGCACGTTAAAAAACACACTGTATGGCCCTGACAAGAAGCTATCATCTGTCTCCCAAAGCTGTCTAAAACCCTCCCTTAACCTCCTCTGATCCCTTGGCGTCTTTTTGACCTGGCCATTTTGCCCATTGTGTTCAAAAGAATGCCGCTCAGAAGTGTCAGTGTGTGGTATGCATACCACAATTCAAGAATCGCTGTCTTAGACAATTTTCTACATCTGATCTTGAAATATTATTATGGGCCACAGTTTAGGAATCGCTCTCCTAGATTATTTTCTAGAACCGATCTTAAAATTCATTGATTCAACCGATCCTAAATTATGGGCCACAATTTATGAATCGCTCTCCTAGACTATTTTCTAGAACCGATCTTAAAATTCATTGATTCAACCGATCCTAAATTATGGGCCACAATTTATGAATCGCTCTCTTAGACTATTTTCTAGAACCGATCTTAAAATTCATTGATTCAACCGATCCTAAATTATGGATCACAATTTAAGAATTGCTCTCCGACTATTTTCTACACCCGATCGATCTTGAAATACTATTATGAAACACAATATATAGGAATCGCTGTGTTAGACTATTTTTCTAGACCCGATCTTGAAATTAATTATGGATCACAATATACAAATCGCTGTGTTAGACTATTTTCTACACCCTATATTTTAATTTATTTTGATAGGCTTATGAATGAATGCTCTGAAAAAAAAAGGGTACTGCTGTACCTCATTGATTTTGCTGAATTAATGCATTGAAGGCAAATTCTGTTTCCTCTTGCAGGAGATTCATCAGAAAGCGCTAATGTGCCCTGAAGAGATTCAATTCACAGCTGGACTCGACGGGGAAAAACAATTGCCAGGAAAAATGACTCACTACTCCAGCAGATCACAGAAAGTGACTGACAAAGAAGAAGTAAAGGAGATCTCGGAGCTGAAAGACGGAGAACTCACCACGGAGACTACTCGCACTCATCACCATGAAGAGCGAGTGGACGACGAGATCCCCGAGGACGAGGTCGACGAAGCGATGCTGCCGGAAATATCGGCCGAGACAAAGAGAGAGATAGAATATTACAACGACGATGATTTCGACAGCCTTTCGGACAAGATGCGCAAAGAGAGAGAACTTCAAGTGAAACGCAACACCTCTCCGGAGAGAAAAGATCCCCTGACGAGGAAAAAACTCGACTTCGACCACGAAGAAGGGATTCGAAACACGGAGACGAATAGATGGCTCGAAGATCACTTTGGATCTGACGAAAGCGACATCGTGGAGACCACAAAGACGAAAGCTGGTGGAAACGTCATCAGCATACAGATGGCGCCGACAAGGAAACCTGCCCCGAAGGATCTTCACGAACATGCTGATGAAACTGTGGTTCATCATATCAGGAATGGTGTGACAAGCACTAACGAAAGAATGGAGGACAGAACAACCTCCAAACATGTGTCTAATTATTCCAATCGGCAAGATTATGCATCATCCACTTTAAATTCTACAAGATCTGCCAGCGCAATGTCCAGAAACCTCGAAGGAGACACAAAAGTGCACAAAATTCATACAGATTCGTATCAAACGAATCCCAGACGTACGTTGTCTCCTCCTCCGTATAAGAGCAATACCTATCACGCTCCGAAAAATAAAAACATCTCTTCAAAGACGACTCCTAAGAAGACTTTTTATCTGGGAGAAAACGGAACATACAACTCGAAGCCGGTGTATCCGCGCTATGAATCAACCCCACTCAAGAAAGATTCTTTTCTGTGGAAGTCTAGCCCGTCCATCACAGATGATTTTGCCCGTGCCTATGGGGAGGAGAGAAAAATTAAAAAGCACGAATCCTTTCGCCATGATGTTAGACCTGTATCTACCAACTTGGTTCAAAGGTCCCACTCCCAGAGAGAATCCCCAAAGAAATCACCTTTGTACAAAACTGATTCGACTCCCTTATCCAATAGAGGTAGCTACACTTTGGGAGACAGTTTTAACAGTGTATCGCAGACGTTGCCAAGGGATACCAAACTCTCTTCCAAATCCAGAGAGCACAACCAGAGTTCCTTGTTCCGCTCTTCTTATGAGAACGTGTCCAGTCATAATGATCGCAGCGATGGTACCAGCAGGTTCATCCATGTGGAACTTGCTGATGAGCGAGACAGAGGAAGCTCCCCAGCATTTCTTCATCGTCCTGAAGCTCGGGAATCCAGCACCTTACCACGGTCATTTAATTCCACTTCCCCCATCAGAGATTCGTCTCTCAGTATGAACCATTCCTCTTCACCTTACAAGGCACCACGAAGTTTTTATTATGGAGAAGAAAAGGACAACAAAAGTCATCACAACACTTTGACGAAGTCCATGTCCAGCAGCAGTAACCACTACAACGACGGGATCAAGACTTCAGATAGTTTCACTTTCACTCCAAATCCTCGATCCTACAATTCGACCGAACGCAGCCCAAGAAGCGAACTGTTGGGTTCTCGATATCATAGTAACATGGAAGAGAGCAGCCGCAACTACAGTACAGAAATGGACAGGAGTGTGGGCGACACCCTCATCAAAAGCAGCCACCACCGTCAGGTCAATTCATCGCGCTACGATAATACAGGAGGTATCGACCACAGCAGAAACGAGGATAATTACACGCGAATTTACTCCACCGGTGATTACAACACGAGGAACAATCAATACGAGAAGAAATTTGGAGATTCTGTGAATGGAGTGCATCACACATCTCTGTCCAACAACCACTCTTTCTCCAACAACAGTGAAACTAAACGTCACCAATTCATGAAAGGTCTCCTTGACTCCTCTGACCGTGACAGTGATGTATGGATCAGTAAGGCTGAGGGAATCACAAGCAACAGAAAATCAAGCGCAGAAAGTCGTCAGCGTCAGTTTCTATCTTCTGGACCATCTCCCCCTCTTCATAACGACATCGGAAGATCCGTGTCGCCGAGTGGTCTTCCTCCTCGTCTCATATCAGGATCCCGTGATCGCTACAGCCTATCTCCATCTCCTCCGGAATCGCCATCCATCATAGTGACTCCTCCTAAAGGCATCCTGTCCAGCAGCAGCTTCTCCAGGTCACGTCATGACAGCAGGAACAGACTGAATGTGTCTCCTTCACCAGTGGTGAACCCACCCAGTTTCACGCCCCTCTCGAGCCCATTGGAAATCAAGAATATGGCGAATTTGGGTTACAAGAATACGACTAAGTTTGCAGAACAGAGAGAACAGACAAAGAGTTTCCAGAGTAAAGGTACAAGGAAGTCTAGCCCAGTAATGGTGGAGATTCGTGACTGGGACAGTAGATAAGGAACAAAATCTAGACGCGATATGAATACACGGATGACTGCGTACAGTTCTAATATTCTCTTGACTTAATTGGTAGTCATAGGTTTCAATCAGTAAATTGAGTTTTCTGTCACAGAGTTTGTTTCAACGTAAGAAATAATACTAACTTTTGTTTAACATGCTTTATCACAGGTAAAATATCATTTGTTTTTTATTCTAATCCAAATCATCATAAAGATAGAACATCCATATCAGAATTTAATTAAAAAAAGGTTTTTAAGTTTACTCCGAAGTTCATATAACACTAAATAACGATGTTTAATTGTCATCATAACAAACCGGATTTTTCTTTTGCAATATGTACAGTCAACTGATATATAATAGGATATGGGGTTAAGCTTAGTGTAACAATATGTAGCAATTTCTTGTTAAGGAACCTTTGTAATAACTGTGATGTTTTGTAACTGGCCAACTGGATAATAAGATTAAATGATATTCTTAGAACGAACTGAACATTTGATACTGAAACTTTAGCGTTCCTAAGAAAAAACACTGCATCAGTTCGGTACATTAGTGTAGATAGCAATGTTTCCGTTACTGTTCGAATAAACTACGTGCTTGTGCCAAACTGTATTTTAAATGAGTTGATAGCAACTGAATTATGTTAAGAAGGAATTTTGCAAAAGATTTCAGCAATGCTCAAGGGATTAGCCCGGGATTTTCCTGCCCGATTTAATTCTCTTAACTCTCCTAGTGCTCAATGAAATTGCATATAGTGTTTTCAATTTGGCATTCTTCATTTTATTTCCTTATATAACGGAACAAAGAAATGGAACGTTGGTGGTCATAATTCCTTTCTAGAATAAAATTATTTTTAGAAGAAACGAAAACTATTCACTTCTGAAAAGAAAGAAGAAAACAATTATTTTAATGAACGTAAAAACTGTTAGCTTTAATAACTTCAATCACGATTTTTAAGGAGAGGATTTTAAATTTACTGTTGGTTAATACTTAAAATATTACGTTGTGTATTCTTTTGTTAGAGGTGTTTCAGAAATACCATTGCTTCTTCCCTGAAGGTAAATGTTACACTCAAAATGAAAGTATTTGAATTGTTAATATTGTAAATTTTAATTGAGATCCAAATATACCAATCGTTTATATTGTATTTAATCCTCGGTACGAGCGATTGCAATGCTTTCTAGCTCATTTAACTGTATTGTAGAGACGAAAGAACAAATATTGTATATTGCACATAGTTTGATCATTCCTTATTTTTCTGAACACAACTTTTGTAGTTTTGGGCACGATTACAGTTCAGGCAATACAACTGAGGAATTTGAGGGTTGTACTTAACCTTAAAGAGCCCAAATGTTTTCTCCTTTTTTTTTTACTGAAGCATTAATGTTCGGAGATATCTTTCGAAAATTAATTTTTCTTCCTGAATTGTAAAATTGCTTTAATCCCACAAGTTAACTTTGCAGGAAGGGCTGTAAATATTTAGTTAATTAAATATTTGTTAATTATTAAATAATAGAAGTTAGATATAAATTAATTTGTAGAAATTATTATGAGCAAAAAGATTTTCCTTGAATTCACCAACAAAAGAAATTAAATGTTTGACAGTGCCCTGCACCCAAGATTTAAAATAAAATATTACAATATTAGTAGTAATTATTCTGTAACATTTAGTTTGATTGTAATGTTTCGTTAACTTTTCGCTAACATTCTGGTGCATCAACTACGTTTTTTTTTTTTGCTTCACATAAAAAACGTAATTTGAAGTTTTACTTAATGTCACTGTATTCCGCTTTAATTTTTGTAAAATAAAATTTTGCCTTTTTCCATGTCTTTTTGCATTTCTTTTATTTGAATCCTCCGAGATAAATATTTTCGCGTATTAAATTAGAACAGAAAACTACAATGATTTTCAAAATTAAAGCAGCATTAAAAACAACTAGTTTACCTCTAAAGCCCTTTGAAATAAATGACTGCAAACCGGAAATGAGATGTTATTTATGAGTTCTGTAAAATGAAAAGCAGAAAATGAACATTAAAAGCGCTGACAAACTGTTGAAGATAAGGGTTAAAAGTGAATAGTGATGAAATGTGAAATGAGGGTCAATAAGATATATCATTCTTCTTAACTGCAATGAGGTACATACTTTTTATGAAGCTCAGATTATGATAATGTCCGCCTGTCCACTAGAGTAATTTTTCTCAACTTTTTATATAAAGTACCCATTTTTTAAAAAAATTTTAAGATCCGCCTTTCAAAATTTTTTTGAAATAACCCCCTTTTAAAAAAGAAATTTTTAGAAGTACCTCAAGTACTTTTAAATTTTCAAACACTTTTTTTCTGCTATTAGAATAAATTTGTTTACAGAATTTAATTTAATGTTTCAGAATGTGAAAATTGCAAAAATTATAAGTTGGGTTGTTTTACCTCTGAGCGGCACTTTTTTGCACACCATGGGCTAAATGGCCAGGTCACATGGACCCCGAAGGCTCAGAGAAGGTTGGGGGAGGGGACCCACTGGAACAGCTGTTGGGAGACAGATGGTAGCCTCCCGTCAAGGCCATCCAGCGTGTTCTTTAACGTGGGTTGTTTTACCTCTGAGCGGCACTTTTTTGCACACCATGGGCTAAATGGCCAGGTCACATGGACCCCGAAGGCTCAGAGAAGGTTGGGGGAGGGGACCCACTGGAACAGCTGTTGGGAGACAGATGGTAGCCTCCCGTCAAGGCCATCCAGCGTGTTCTTTAACGTGGGTTGTTTTACCTCTGAGCGGCACTTTTTTGCACACCATGGGCTAAATGGCCAGGTCACATGAACCCCGAAGGCTCAGAGAAGGTTGGGGGAGGGGATCCACTGGAACAGCTGTTGGGAGACAGATGGTAGCCTCCCGTCAAGGCCATCCAGCGTGTTCTTTAACGTGGGTTGTTTTACCTCTGAGCGGCACTTTTTTGCACACCATGGGCTAAATGGCCAGGTCACATGGACCCCGAAGGCTCAGAGAAGGTTGGGGGAGGGGACCCACTGGAACAGCTGTTGGGAGACAGATGGTAGCCTCCCGTCAAGGCCATCCAGCGTGTTCTTTAACGTGGGTTGTTTTACCTCTGAGCGGCACTTTTTTGCACACCATGGGCTAAATGGCCAGGTCACATGAACCCCGAAGGCTCAGAGAAGGTTGGGGGAGGGGATCCACTGGAACAGCTGTTGGGAGACAGATGGTAGCCTCCCGTCAAGGCCATCCAGCGTGTTCTTTAACGTGGGTTGTTTTACCTCTGAGCGGCACTTTTTTGCACACCATGGGCTAAATGGCCAGGTCACATGGACCCCGAAGGCTCAGAGAAGGTTGGGGGAGGGGACCCACTGGAACAGCTGTTGGGAGACAGATGGTAGCCTCCCGTCAAGGCCATCCAGCGTGTTCTTTAACGTGGGTTGTTTTACCTCTGAGCGGCACTTTTTTGCACACCATGGGCTAAATGGCCAGGTCACATGGACCCCGAAGGCTCAGAGAAGGTTGGGGGAGGGGACCCACTGGAACAGCTGTTGGGAGACAGATGGTAGCCTCCCGTCAAGGCCATCCAGCGTGTTCTTTAACGTGGGTTGTTTTACCTCTGAGCGGCACTTTTTTGCACACCATGGGCTAAATGGCCAGGTCACATGGACCCCGAAGGCTCAGAGAAGGTTGGGGGAGGGGATCCACTGGAACAGCTGTTGGGAGACAGATGGTAGCCTCCCGTCAAGGCCATCCAGCGTGTTCTTTAACGTGGGTTGTTTTACCTCTGAGCGGCACTTTTTTGCACACCATGGGCTAAATGGCCAGGTCACATGGACCCCGAAGGCTCAGAGAAGGTTGGGGGAGGGGACCCACTGGAACAGCTGTTGGGAGACAGATGGTAGCCTCCCGTCAAGGCCATCCAGCGTGTTCTTTAACGTGGGTTGTTTTACCTCTGAGCGGCACTTTTTTGCACACCATGGGCTAAATGGCCAGGTCACATGGACCCCGAAGGCTCAGAGAAGGTTGGGGGAGGGGACCCACTGGAACAGCTGTTGGGAGACAGATGGTAGCCTCCCGTCAAGGCCATCCAGCGTGTTCTTTAACGTGGGTTGTTTTACCTCTGAGCGGCACTTTTTTGCACACCATGGGCTAAATGGCCAGGTCCCATGGACCCCGAAGGCTCAGAGAAGGTTGGGGGAGGGGACCCACTGGAACAGCTGTTGGGAGACAGATGGTAGCCTCCCGTCAAGGCCATCCAGCGTGTTCTTTAACGTGGGTTGTTTTACCTCTGAGCGGCACTTTTTTGCACACCATGGGCTAAATGGCCAGGTCACATGGACCCCGAAGGCTCAGAGAAGGTTGGGGGAGGGGATCCACTGGAACAGCTGTTGGGAGACAGATGGTAGCCTCCCGTCAAGGCCATCCAGCGTGTTCTTTAACGTGGGTTGTTTTACCTCTGAGCGGCACTTTTTTGCACACCATGGGCTAAATGGCCAGGTCACATGGACCCCGAAGGCTCAGAGAAGGTTGGGGGAGGGGACCCACTGGAACAGCTGTTGGGAGACAGATGGTAGCCTCCCGTCAAGGCCATCCAGCGTGTTCTTTAACGTGGGTTGTTTTACCTCTGAGCGGCACTTTTTTGCACACCATGGGCTAAATGGCCAGGTCACATGGACCCCGAAGGCTCAGAGAAGGTTGGGGGAGGGGATCCACTGGAACAGCTGTTGGGAGACAGATGGTAGCCTCCCGTCAAGGCCATCCAGCGTGTTCTTTAACGTGCACAGGGTGTCTCTCCCGCACACGGGGCCACGGCTTAACGTCCCATCCGACAGACGGCGGCCTTTCCAAGCCCATCGGTGTCCCCTACTGACAGTGGGCAGGGCGGGGAATTTTTGCGGAGATAAATCTCAACGCTGACCCAGCTGGGACTCGAACCTGGGAACTACAGATTACGAGCCTGGCGCGCTACCGACTGAGCCACCCTCGCCCCTCAAAAATTATAAAGCACCGTAAAACTTAAAAATTCACGCATTTAAGTTTTGTACTCTTACCCCTAAGGGTAAGCCTGTAGAGAACACTGTACTAGACCATTTTTGAGGTCCCTGGAGGAGTTATGAGAGGCTAGTAACACATAGGGACGATCCCGGAAACTACATTCTGAGGAGGTGGGGGCAGTGAGTAACTCAAAAACGGAACTCAATGGCCGCAGCATATAAACAACCTACTGTGTATGGTGGTGACAAATATAAATGCTCTGGTTGAAACTAGATCAATAAGCAGCGAAGGTGGTGCTGTCACGTCAAGTTCTCATCCTGAAAGTCAAGAAGAGCTGTTTTGAAGTCTTTACCACGCGACTCCTGGTAACAGTACTCGCCTTTTATTGCAACTAGTTCAGAATATATGGACAACAGAATATTCTACATTTTGCTATTGCTTTTATTTTTTCATATTCTATAAAAAATATATAAACATGATGTACAAATTCTGGAAGATCTTGAAAACGGGGCGATGAAATGCGATGAGATTTCGAGTGAAAATGCATTGCTGTAGGACAAAATAAAAAGTGAAACAGTGAGCAAACCAATCTCATGATTTCCATGGATATGCAAATGAATACAACCCTTGACCTCGTAATAACGTGTTAGATGCTCCCACACATTTGATCAAGAATTATTTTATAACCATGTAGTAGTTATCATACCCGACATGTTTCAGGGGGACGTCGGCTCCGTTCAGGGCAAAACAATTTTTTTTCAGCTAATAATTTCAAGTGTTTCTTGTCTATAAGACAATATTCTCTGGTACTTTATTACTGAATTATTTTCTAACGCTTCCTTTTACCAAGAATTATTTTCTGAAGCCCACTTTTAACCAAATATTATTTTCTAACCAAGTAATAAAGTATCACAAGAGAATGTCCTGTAAACGAGAAACACTTGAAATAACTAGTTGAAAAAAACTTGCCCTGAGTGGGATTCGAACTCATGTCACCCAGAAACATACCATGTATTGATAAGCACTATATCATTAGAGATTGAACACTCTCTTCAGCAATATGATATTTATATATTCCCGCATATTTCGCGCAAATTTTGTCGACTCTCTACTGGCGCCATCTATAATGGGAATCGGGCAACCAGGCTGCCTCATATGATGGAAGTAATATTCGTCACTCACGCCCACAGCGTTACATAAATAATTCATTAATAAAGTATCACAGGAAAATATCCTGTAGACAAGAAACACTTGAAATAATCAGCTGAAAAAAATTTTGTTTTATCCTGAGTGGCATTCGTACCCACTACTCTCGGAAACCCTATAACCATCAAACATCATATCATTCCCGGCATGTTCCTGGGATACGTGGGTTCGAATCCCACTCAGGGTAAAACCAATTTTATTCCAGCTAATTGTTTCAAATTATTTTCTAACACCTTTCACCAAGTGTTGTTTTTAACACCCTCTTTTGCCAACAGTTATTTTCGAACGTCTCCCTTCGTGAAACTACTTTTTTCTGTATAAGACTGGATGAAAAATAAATAGCAGTATCACCTCCGTTATCCGTTCCAACAGCATTCATATGGCATTTTACACTATGCCATATGAAGAAAGGTTGAAGAGACTCTCGTTGCATTCCTTGGAGTTGAGAAGACTAATGTTTGACTTAAAAACATGTTATAAACTTTTGCATGGAATAACTCACTCTAACGCAGGTACTCCGATATTTTGTCAACAGAAATTGACAAAAAGTTAACAGAATTGAAATTTTGTTTGGAAACCTTGTCAACAGAAGAACAAGAGGACATTCTTCTATGATCGATGTACTTTTTGCTCAAAAGGACTGTAAGTACCATTCCTTTGTGTGCCGTGTTTGAAGAGTAAGAAATTCCCTTCCTAGCGAGACTGTCACTTCTACAAGTATTGATGTTTTTGCTTTTAGACTGAAGAGAATGACATCATCATTTCTCAAAAGTTTCAATTTTTAATGTACTTTCCTGTATCAGTGTGCTGATATAGAACTTTACGGTCTTCTCTATAATAATAATTGCCCGACAAATTTGTAAAATGTCCACTAGAGGGCGTTAGTGCCCCCGTGGGAAACACAGTTAGATTGGAATGACAAAAATATCAAATTAGTGTCGTTGTAGTATCATTGAGAAAAAACCTGGGATGTAAAGGTAAGGTTACCATATGCCCTGCAAAAGGAGGACATGTCTTTTTTTTTATCTTATGTCCTCCCAAAATTTTGAAAAATCATGAAATGGCCCCCTTTTGTATAAATTCATAACATGTTTCAAACTAAAATTAAAGCACTTTTTTGTACTTTTTCAAATTTCTTGAACCCATGACTAACGTAATTTACTGTTAACCGCGAAATAATCAATTCTGTTGTTAATGTAAAAGTTACTATTTTCTGTAATCTCAATATGTGCAATTTACATGCCAGATTGAAGAAAGAATGCGCTTTAGAAAACGGCAAAAAATCTTCTTACTCCAGGGATAGATGGAGCCATTGAAGTTGAGAGTAGTTTTCTCTTGAAACATAAAAGGCAGCGAAGGAATTAAGAACTACTGCTAATGTGTAGGAGCCTTCTCATACAAGAGCATGTTCTACCAAGATCGAAAAAAATTCTACCACTACCGGAATCAGAGTTACAGAAACAGAAAGTTTGCCTTCTGCAACATCAAATATTTACTAACCACTATAATAATAAAAATAAATAAATACCCCCTCAAGCAGCTGCTTGCCACAGAGGTCTGACAGGAGCCTATCAGTTTATTATGCCAGAGTAGGTCTGTGAGGATGGCAGGTCCTCAGCAGAAAAACGTCACATACACCCATGCCTTACCCGGGGCTCGAATCCAGGTCCCGTAGATCAGTAGCCAAGCGCGCTAACCACTCGGCCACGAAAAACAATTCTCTAATCCTTATCAAGTATGAAAAAATATCGGCATTTCATATATATTTTGAAGTATATTTAATAAGTATTATTAATCTTTCTCAATTTCTGTTAGCCTTTTTCTGAGTCTACTGTTAGTCGGTACTTCAAATAAAACTTCGTAGGAAAAAACTTATTTCACAAATTGAAAGCATGTCCTCGTTTGTGCTCCATTTTTATTTTATTGTCCTCCATTTCTAGCTTTTTTGTCCACCGTTTAGGACACTGGCAGCTGGTAACCCTATGTAAATGGTGTTTAAGGGCAAGGGCCAACAACCGTGTGGTATTCAGGCACCTTTAATTCATCTCTGCTCTGACTTGCGATCTAAAAAATACAAAAACTTTTTCTCCTCTTTCTGGGTTTTCACTTTTTTATTTCGTCTCCCGACGTTTTCATTTTAGAGTTTTTTTAGTTACTGCCGCTTCGTTCGGTTACGGGGTCATAAAATTTATCTAAGAATATTTTGAGTGGCGCTGGTGTCGCGACGACCTCGCTGAAAAATATTTTTTTATTGGATTTTCAATGGTTGAATCAGTTTTTCCTAAGGGGCGGGGGTGGCTCAGTCGGTAGCGTGCCAGGCTCGTAATCTGTAGTTCCCAGGTTCGAGTCCCAGCTGGGTCAGCGTTGAGATTTATCTCCGCAAAATTCCCCGCCCTGCCCACGGTCAGTAGGGGACACCGATGGGCTTGGAAAGGCCGCCGCCCGTCGGATGGGACGTTAAGCCGTGGCCCCGTGTGCGGGAGAGCCATATCCTGTGCACGTTAAAGAACACGCTGGATGGCCTTGACGGGAGGCTACCATCTGTCTCCCAACAGCTGTTCCAGTGGGTCCCCTCCCCCAACCTTCTCTGAGCCTTCGGGGTCCATGTGACCTGGCCATTTAGCCCATGGTGTGCAAAAAAGTGCCGCTCAGAGGTAAAACAACCCAACCCAAAAGTTTTCCCTAAATCCTTTTCACTAACCGGTTAACCGACATTTGTAAGATGTCAAACACTGCTATGGATAACCGCGGTTATCAAAAATCCGGATATTGAAAAACCCTACTGTAACCCGTTTTCGATAAATCCAGCCGTTCTTATAAACAAACAGCTTGAAAATATGCAACTCTTAATGGTTGTGAAAAGGAGAAATTATCTTTCAGCTTTACAAGAGATTCAAACGTGAGACGACTGATTGATAGAGAGCTCAACACGATAATAAGATTAAAAAAACGACGTAAATTTAACGAACGACATACATCACTCCAACAATGATTCTAATGAGTTTAAAAAACAAATCTAGTTCTTTAATACTTTCCAAGAGGTCACAGCTGCAGTTTTTTGTGAAACTAAGCGAGTTAGTTTAGTGTCCTCTGTTATGATCTCTCTTGTTAACGAATCCTTGGAAATCTTCTTAACTGTAACAAACAGATCATGGAGTCAAGGCAATAGCATCCAGCTGCGCCCTCTCTGGGAGGATCTCATCCATATGCGTCCTCTGCTGTCAGCAGCAGACGCCGAGCATGACTCAGATGAAGAGCCGTAGCAGTGACGTCATTTGCATTCTACAGCGAGCATAAACAACAAAATAAGACATTAAATTTCGCCTTGGTGGGCGTGGTAAAGTCATAGGACAATGCTGGAACTAGTAACTTGACTAAGAAGCAGAGTTGTTTGGCGATGAAGTTTGGTTCTTTTTTTTCGCTTTGCAAAAAAGGAGCGGTTACTTTTTAACTGCAAAAGTAAAACTGAATGTAAATATGTATACATTTTTGAGCGGAGAGTAGCAAACGGAAATTTTGTGTGTGTGTTTTGTAAATTGACATAGAGTGTGATTATAGCAAAGTCAATACGTGAGAATAAGAATAATTCGTACTCTGCTTTCCAATGGAATTCGAGACAGTAGTACACCCAAGACTTAAACAAATTGGGGGGAGTGAAATAAATAATTTATTTTCATTTTTTCCTGATAGGGAAGAAAATTTCTTAGTCAATTCAGAAAGCATCGCAAAATATTCTCTAAACTAAATATAATCTTAATTCCCCCCCCCCCGCACTCCCATCCCAGAGTCAATCATTCCGGATTTATTGTTCAATAAAATTGCACAATGTTATTTATATTTACAATAACGATAACGTAACCGCGAGCAATATAATACACAAGAAAAATAAATATCCATATCATGAAATAAAATCAACTGAAAGAAAATTCGAAATGTAAATTTATAAAAAAATAATAACACTAAAAATTTGGAAAAAAAAGCAATTTTTCAAATTTATATATAAAAATAACATTTATCTATGAATTGAACAATAGAATCCAAGTTATTTTACGTCTGAGCGCCACTATTTTGCACACCATGGGCTAAATGGCCAGGTCACAAGGACTCCGAAGGCTCAGAGAAGATTGGGGGAGGGGACCCACTGGAACAGCTGTTGGGAGACAGATAGTAGCCTCCTGTCAAGACCATCCAGCGTGTTCTTTAACGTGCACAGGTATGACTCTCTCCCGTACACGGCACCACGGCTTAACGTCCCATCCGACGGACGGCGGCCTTTCCAAGCCCATTGGTGTCCTCTACTGACTGTGAGCAGGGCGGGGAGTTTTGCGGAGATAAGTCTCAACGCTGACCCAGCTGGGACTCGAACCTGGGAACTGCAGATTACGAGCCTGGCGCGCTACCAACTGAGCCCCAGTATCTAAGTAACATACAACATATGCTCAAACTGTAATAAATAAAAGACTAGCAATAAATTCTTAAATCGTAAAAAAAAAAGTGATTCTAAAGTACATCATTTTATCCCACCCCCTCCCAGAATTTTGCTCCCGGGATACTTCCGACAAGCCGCTTCCTCCTGGCATTTCGAATTTTACACTATCACTTACAATGATCGAAAAGTTTTGGTTTTCGGAGTTCTTCGTGCAATCTTTTACATTTTTTTAACTCTTTTTATTTTTACTATATTGGACAGAGAAATATCCTAGAAATTTTTCCTAGCTTGTACGAGCCTTCTCATAGAAGGACTAACTAAAACTTGTTCAAGCTTGCTGACCATTGCTATAGAGGTAATACAAAAAAATAGGCCTACTGGAACAGTAGTCATGAATATTATGCTGTTAGAGCTAATTTTAGTCAGTTTTCGTGAAAACAAGTATGAAATTGATTTTGATGTATATACGATTTAGCGCTGATATCAATTCCGGATGCTGCTAATGGATGCTAACGCCAGATGGCACAGCAAAAAAAGGAAGTGTAGGAAATAGAGGAATTCCTGGCTTGAGTTGTTTTACCTCTGAAAGATACTTTTTTTGCACACGATGGGCTAAATGGCCAGGTCGCAAGGACTCCGAGGACCAAGATAAAGTTGGGGGAAGGGGACCCACTGGACAGCTGTTAAGAGACAAATGGTAGTCTCCCGTCAAGGTCAATCCAGCGTATTCTTTAACGTGCATAGTCTATGGCTCTCCCGCACACAGAACCATGGTTTAACATCCCATCCGACGGACGGTGGCCTTTCCAAGGCCCATCGGTGGAGAAATTCCTGTAGTCATACACCCAATTCTTTTAGAAGTTTTCATAGAATCTATAGCCTGCGTTTTGAAGCTATTGAGCGAAGGATAATAATTTGCAACTGAATTCTGCTTTTCTCTTGGTGATATTCAGTACGTTTTTAAACATCTTTTTCGGGAGGGAGAGATTTCTCAGCTGGTAGAGAGCCAGGCTCGTAATCTGAATTTACCAAGTTCCAGTTCCAACTGTGCCAGCATTGAGAATTATCGCTTCCTATTCCCATCCCGCCTTTCGGTCAGAAAGGGAGACACCGATGGGCTTGGAAAAGTCGCCATCCGTCGAATGGGACATTAAGCCGTGGATCAATGTGACGACAGCTCCGTGTGCACGTTATAGAACTCTCTGGTTGAAAGGAGGCTTCCTTGGGTCTCCTAAGAGCTGTACAGTGAATCTCTTTCTCTGAGCCCTTGATTTTTGGGTTTCTTCTGAGCGGCACTTTTTTTGCACACCATGGGATAAATGGCCAGGTCTCAAGGACCCCGAAGGCTCAGAGAAGGTTGGAGGAGGAGACCCACTGGAACAGCTGTTGGGAGACAGATGGTAGCCTCCCGTCAAGGCCATCCAGCGTGTTCTTTAACGTGCACAGGGTATGGCTCTCCCGCACACGGGGCCACGGGTTAACGTCCCATACGACGGACGGCGACCTTTCCAAGCCCATCGGTGTCCCTTACTGACCGTGAGGAAGGCGGGGAGTTTTGTGGAGAGAAATCTCAACGCTGCACCAGGTTGGACTCGAACCTGGGAACATGCAGATTACGAGCCTAGCGCGCTACCGACTGAGCCACCCCCGCCCCGCTCCTGAGGTCCTCATGACCAAAATAGTGCAGTTCACAGGAGAAATAACTCAACCGATGGTCCCAGTGAGTTTGATCTTCGATATTCATGGTTTCAATCAATTTGACTCGCACATTTCTGATAGTTAGCGATCTCTGCTTTAAAACTCTAAATTCACTTAAAGCTTCATAAATCCTCAGCTATGGAAACAAAAACAAAATATATTGGAAAACTCTAAACTGCATGTCCTCAGGTCAAAAGCGTTCTTCCCTTATACGCATAATGCGCATTTAGCTAAACAGTTAAAATGCTATTATTTTTTCAGCTTAATGACTGCCCCTGAAAGACTGACTCATCAATCACAACGCCTTAGCTGCTTCAACAGAGAGAAGACACATTTACAAGACATTCTGCTGCAAGTATCGATTGCAAAGTCTTCAAGAACTCAGTAATTGAATCAGTTAAGGAAAGCGGGAACCATCTATTCTTAAAATATCTTAGACATGAGAGTAAATTAGGTTTAGTCCGAAGTATCAGCGAACTAATTTCCTCATCAAACGACTTGGCTCGTCTCATCTTTAACAGATCCGATTAACTCCTTCTGGACTTTCATAACGCACGTGACGTTTTCAGGAGGAAATGAGCTTACTCTCCTGCTTCCCAGGAGCAGAGATTTCTGGATATGAAAAGCATAAAAAAACAAACAAATTTAGGAAGCAACCTAGAAGAATGAAACCTAGAATGGTAGAAGTTTGTACAGTAAATAACTGTAGAGTGTCGTGCAATAAACTGACTTCGCTTGGGTCACTTGAGACAAGATCAGATCTCTGTCTCGCCTAAGCGTCGCATAATTATCTTGACGTCAGAAGGAAAAGAATTCAGCCGTCTTGTTGACGTCTTTGTATTTTTCAGCTTGCTTGAAACGAGGAGAGGACCGCAAATTAACTTTTGCTCGAGGAAAGAAATTCAGTTGATTAAAGGCGAGTGAAATGCGGCTCCAAGTGCGGTGGGTAAATGAGGAAATTCGCAAACGTTTTCGTCCAAAGACACTGCAGACTCTCTTCATTGGTCATCACGTCTGTTAGACTGCAATCAGGAGTAGAGCAAAGGATTGCAGCCTCGAGTGGTTATATTCCTGTGAATATGATTCCACTAGTTATATATGTACCCCTAAACTAGGCGTGCCCAACCCGCGGCCCTGGACAGCTAGTAATGCGACCCACAAAATCGTAAAGTTTACGACATAAGCTTTCAACATGATTATGTGATTTTCAGCGAGTTTTTGTTATCCCACTAGTTTTATGTTGCCCTTTTTTTAATTTAATAATAAAAAACATAAGAAAATAAATGAAGTTTTATTATTTATATACATTAACTATATTATATATTTTATGTGCGGCCAAAAACAATTCATCTTCACTCAGTGTGGCCCAGGAAACTCAAAAGGTTGGACACTCCTGCCCTAAACCTTCTCTGAACCCTCGTAGTCCTTGTGACTTGACCATTAAGTCCATTGTATCCAAAAACATTGACTCAGAGGTAAAACAGCCAAACAACAACAATGCTGCCATCTTGTGGACCCTTACAGGGCCTTGTGATCTGACCATTTAGACCACTATGTGCAAAAAAAAAAGCGCCGTTCAGAAGTAAAACAACCAACCCACTTCTTCTAACCTTTATTTAAAGTTCCGGACCAGTTCGGGAGTAAAAAGAAACTTTAAAAAATCATCCATTTTCTTTTCTTTTTGCAGATTTTCAAGTCCCGAAAAAGCGAACTGAATACTTTAATTATACGGAGAAGAAAAAAAAAAAAACCACAACCTCTAGTCATGAGGGTCAGCGAAGAACGTATTTTGCACCTAAGACGGATCACCTTGATTTTGGAACAATGTTAACGCCGTTTCCGTGCGTCAGTCATCGATTTTAGAGGAATTTTAATTTTTTTTTTCTTTACCCTTTGGCCATTCCCTGTCGCATATTTTTTCGCTTTTATTGCTAAAGAGATAGTAAAATAACAACAACGCGTTACTGTGGTGTTGCGTTAGCTGCAAAGAGAGCAGTTTGAAAAACGAAACGTATGAAAACACGTCTTTCAGACTAAGTGAAGAAACTAAAAGTATTTAATTTAAGGACAAAGCTTCAGAGACAGCGCTGTACATCACTTTTACGAGCATAAGCAGCGCATTCTTTTACAGTTTGCTACGTGCAAAGTATGTAGTAGATATGTGACTTTCACCAAGAGAAAATGTGTTAAGTCTGTTGCGTTTCTTTAGTTTTCGATTTCAAGAAAGATAAACTTGGGTTGCACACAACTGACTTTTTTGTAAGAATAAATCAGCGTTGAATGCCAATGCAAGAAAAAAAGGGAATTGAATTGATGAAATCTCTGGGAAGATCAAAATACAAAATGGAAAATGGCGAAAATCTGAAATGGATGTTTGTAAAGAGATGTTGACAATTGCCTCGAAGCTTTTTCGTGTATCATCCTAGTTGTAATGGTTTGATAATATACTGCCTCCTAAAAATTTTAGAAAGTTTCCAAGTAATGATAGTAGAAAATCACTGAATTCTCTGTAACCTCTAAAAATGAACTTTCTCTGGTAAAATTTATTGTAAACAAAATTCTTCATCAAAGCCATCAAAATCTCAATTTTTCAATAATATTCCTTCACTACCTAAAGAGTTATTGAATCTTGAATATTTAGCATCAGCAATGATAATCAAAAACAATTTTCTCAGTGGTAAATTAAAATTTAAATAATAAGTGTTATTTCAAACCAATTAATAAGACTATTTTAGAAGTTTGTGTAAATAATTTTTATAGGTTCGTCAATTTTATATAAATTTGTTATGATTAGCATTTCTACCGTTAAATATTCCAACTTCCATAGCCAGTGCCGTCTTAACAGTATTGTGGGCCCCTGGGCAAAGCAATGCACTGGGGCCCCACCCGCCCACCTACAGGAATTAAAATGTGAACGGTCAATAAAATTAAGCCTATAGATTTATTGGTACTTTTAACAAAATCAATGTTTAAACGTAAAAAAATATGCTGTAAAGCGAGGATTAATCAACACAAACTTTTGCGAAATTTAGAATCGTGGGGCCCCTAGGCAACTGTCCAGTGTGCCCATGCCTTAAGACGGCCCTGTCCATAGCTCTACACACTTCATGTACGATTGGACTAGGATCTTTGGGGACCCCAGGCATTAATGAAAGCATTTAATAACCGTAATATTACACGACAACTTCCAGACACTTCATTGTTTTACTTTATTACAAGTAGACTAAGATATTATTACAAAATAAGAATATCAATGCAGAAGTATTTAAGGGATAACTTTATTCAGGGGGTCCTATACCCCCCCCCCCCCCCCCCCCCCCGAAAATCACTTCGTCTTATTCGAAATCTCAAACTTGTCTACTTGCTTTAAAATCCAAAACAGTTGACTTTGTGAAATTTTATTTTAACCCCATGTTATGTGTCCGACAATAAAGATTAATTCCTGGGTACGTGACTGACCATTGACAAATGTAACAATTTATTAATAAAAAAGAAGAGAGAATTCCAGCCAAAAGGGCACCCGAAATTCCTGAGTCCCCCAGAAAACGACTCTCCTTCTCTCAATGGTTAAGCCATCCATGCTGTCTAAATATTTTTCAAGTCCAGGATTGGGATAAACTTGATGTTGATCTTTCTTTTATCGTTAGCTGCATTTTTATCTCGTTTTGAAAGAAAACGAGATATTAGTTTCGCTTTTCGTTTGTCTGTCCGTCCGTCCGTCTGTAGACATCGAACTTTTTTGTTTACAGAGATGGATTAAAAATTATTTTTGTGTTGGATAGATATTGATCAAATATTACGATATGCACTTTCCGAATCTCTCTGAAGCTATAATTACGCCCTCTAGTTGTGGAAAAAGTTCAATATTTCAAAATTTCAAACGAATATTGCAAACGATGTATTTATGTCAAAAAATTGAAATTTTGTTGGGGGAATGTGAAGCTCACGAAGTTTCCATTGCCGACAATGAGTTGACCCCTTAGACCAAGAAGGGATGGAAAAATACACCTTTTTAGTTTTAGCAGATAACTGTTTGCTTTTGGAGATAAATGAATTTTTTTTTAGATTAGATAGAAATTAATAAAATATTATGATTCACACTTTTTAAATCTTTCAAAAACTATAATTGTACCCTCTAATGATGGAAAATTTTTAAAATTCCAAAATTTCAAACAAATATTGCAAATTTCACTTATGGTAGAGCAATGTTAACGCCATGATGTTTCATTGGCAACAATGGATTGACCTCTTAGACCCGGGTTGGGTGAGGAGAGACTTTTTTTGTTTTAGCAGATAACTACATTTAGAGATAAATGAAAAACATCATTTTAGGGTTAGATAGGAATTGATAAGATATTATGATCCGCACTTTCGGATCTTTCGAACATTATAGTCTCTAACGGTGAAAAAGATTGAAAATTCTAAAGTTTCAAACGAATATTGCAAAGGTTCGAATTATTAATGATAGAAATATGAAATTTTTGTACTGGAATGTGAACGTCATGATGTTTCCATTGGAAACAATGAAAATGATAATTTGAAAACTCTTTTTCAATTTGTTTGGTACTAATAAAATATTATAATTCGCATTTTTCAAATACGTAGTGGTTTTAATATACATAGTGGTATCAAAATAATATGACCACCTACCTAGTAATGGGAATAACCATCCTTGGCCCGGATGACAGTGGCAAGACGGCGTGACATGGACCCTATGAAGCCCTGGAAAGTTGCCAGAGACACTTGTGCCCATTCGGACTCCAGCAGAGCATGGAGGTTCTGGAGATGATGTGGTTGTGGGTCCGCACTCAGAACCTGTCAATCCAAATGGTCCCACAAGTGCTCTATGGGATTGAGGTCAGGCGATTTTGCTCGCCAAAGGAGAACAGAGACATCGCTGTCATGTTCCTGAAACTAGTAACGCACCACATTGTCCTGTTGGTAGACACCATCACCGCCAGGGTAAACATCCTACATAAAGGGATACATGTGGTCAGCAAGGATGGACAGGTAGCCATTAGTGTTCAGGGACCCAAACAGCATAGTCCCATTATACGGTATCCCCACTAGTGCTTTCCCCCTATGGTGTCGCAGACCACACCCACTTACGTAAATGACCACGCCCCCTTATAAATATTCATAATTAATAATTAATTAATAATTAATATTTCATAAAGACCCTGGTTGAACTGTATTTTTTAATCCCTTCTATGTTAAAAATCCTTCCCCCTTTATAAAAGTTCCGCCCAAGGTTCAAGGTGTTGTACTTATGGTGAAATTAGCCTCCAGAGATGGGGCTCCCTACACCAGTCACAACGGAAAAGTGAGATAGTGGATGCAGAAGAATCTGCCTTTCAGCAATCTCTCGGGGGGGGGGAGGCCCTTTTTAGGACAATGTAGAAAAGAAGGCCCTTTTCAGGATAATGTAAAAGTACTGAACATTACACCTTGCAGAGGAGGCCAATGTTCTGAAAGCAGTCAGTGACAACACGGAATCATGCATGTTGCAGCTTCGCACTGTGGTTGTTGCCGAGGAGGGAGGTGATGGAGTAGTCAGTGGTTCCTATAGCATTAAGCTCCCGGAACAAAGCATCTCTTTCGGCATTGTAGCGGGAGCAGTTGAGCAGAATGTGGGATACAGTCTCAGGTGTGCCGCAAGTGGCACAGTCTGGACTGTAAACTCTACCAAGAGTGTGCAGCGTATAGTTGCTGTAGATGACACCAACTCGGAGACGATGAAGGAGGGTCTCCTCAGATCTGAGGAGATTACCGAGGTTAGGAGCAGTGAGAGAAGATTCAACCAGGTACCTGAATGAGGAACACTTGCTATCCTGTCACTGAGCAAGACGGAACTGGCTCACCAGTTGTGAGACAGAACTCTTGCAGTCGCTGGGAGAGAGAGGGTAATTAGTTACACACTTCTGATTCTCCAGTGCCTCCTTTGCGGTGTCATCAGCGAGCTCATTTCCAGGTATCCCTACATGGGAAGGGATCCACTGGAAATGGACCATGATTCCAGCAGAAGTGACCATCGAGCAAGTCTCCGTGATCTTCTGGATGAGGAAGGGGTTGCAGCTCTTGCTGTCTCGCTTCTGGAGAGCTTCCAAGGCTGACTTGCTGTCACAGAGGATGACAAAGTTGCCACTCTCGAGGCTGAGGATGAAAAGTACAGCCTCAAGAATAGCATGAAGCTCTGCACAGGTGGAGGAGGTTAGATGCGGGAGACGGAAACCTCTGGCAATGCCAGTATCGGGGATGACAATGGCAGAGGCAGCACGTTGCCTCTCCCGGTCCACAGATCTCCTCAGTGTAGACCTCAGTACATCTCTCATATCGTGCAGTGACATAGGAGTTGGTGAGAAGCCTGATGGCCAATGGATCAGAGTCGCTCTTCCGACCAAGACAAGGGATAGTGATATTGATCAGTAGATCACTGTTCCTCCAGGGTGGAAGGTCGGGGAAGAGAGTGTTGCCAGCACCCAGCATCAGTCCCTGCCAGTTCGTGCATCTGGAGCTGGCAGGAAGGACTCGGTCGTAGAAGTCCTTGGCGGACAGGGCGATGGCAGAGTGAGGCCTGTCATGCAACTTCCTGAGAAGCTCATGGTTAGATTGGAGGGAATGGAGCCTCGAGAGATGACACAGTATATATCTCTTCCAGTGCAGGTGGAAAGGCATGTCATCAGCCTCTGCAATGACAGACACATTAGGTGTGTTAGGGCAGAGTCCGAGGCAGAGGCGCAGAGATATAGTGTGGACAGTTGCCAACTTGCTGAGCAGTGTATCAGAGGCTTTGCACAGAAGGTGACCACTGTAGTTCATGCGGCAGAGGATCAAGTGCTGGTACAAGACCAGGAGGGTCTTGCAGGAACTTCCCCAGTGGATACCAGCAAGAAAGGACAGTATATTTCTCTGTGCAGTGACAGCTGTCTTAAGATGCTGGATGTGAGGCCGCCAGCTCAGCCTGTTGTCTAGGACCACACCAAGGAACTTATGCTAATGGACGTCTTTGATGTGATCTGGCCCAAGCAGGAAGTCAGGGAAGGTGGGTGGAAGGCGTCTCCTCGTGAAAACCATGGCCATAGTCTTATCAGTGGAAAGAGTGAGGCTTATGTTGTCGAAGAACTTGACGACTGTGTCCACAGCTCTTTTCATCACGAGCTGAGCATGGTAGGGGTCCTGGCTAGGGAACCAGATGCAGATATCGTCTGCGTAAATAGAAATACCCACTCTCTCCTCGAGTTGAGAGGGTAGGCCTGACAACAAGATGTTCAGTAACATCGGGCTGAGGACACCCCCTTGAGGTACTCCATGATTGATGGTGTGGGAGACGCTGAGCGTGTTGCCCAGCTTCACGTGAACAGTCCTGTTGGAGAGGTATGCTGCGATCCACTGATTGATATTGCCTCTGAGGCCGAGATCATGGAGCCTGCAGAGAATATCCGAGTGGGACAGGGAATCGAATCCTTCTGGATGTCGAAGAAGACAGCAACAGTAGTCTCTCCCAGAGACTGCGCCTGATCAGCAGCAGAGATGAAGTCGATGAGATTGTCCGACGTGCATCTCCCTTTGCGGAAACCTGAGAGGCTGTCAGGGAGGAGGCCATTGGACTCTAGGTACCATTCCAGGCGTCCAAGGACCAGTCTCTCTAGGATCTTGCAGAGACAAGATGATAGAGCAATGGGCCTGTAAGAGGACAGCTCTGTGGCAGGTTTGCCCTGCTTCAAGATAGATTTAGATAAACAGTAGCATATCTGTTTTCACATCGAAAGGCTGTTCCATAGGTCAGTGCATAAGTGCCCTGTGACCTTTGAGTTATCACCGGTTGGGCTGTCTGTTTGCGTGCGCACTCATCTCCCTGCCATTTCTTCGAATTAAGAGCCAAAGGTCTTGTTAAATTTTAAGAAGTGGGAGAGTGTTTGGAGTTCTAAAATTGGAATAATTTCAGTTGAAATAGAAGGCTTTTCTAAAGTATAGTATTCATAATATATACTAGATGGCGCCATGGGTTTTTAATAAAGGGGACGGAACTTTTGACAAGGGGGAGGAATTTTTAATAAAGGGGTAAAACACAGGTCAACCAGGGGGTCTTAATGAAATATTAATTATGAATTATGAATATTAATAATGGGGTGTGGTCGGTTACATATGGGGCGTGGATGTAAGGTCGGTGCGTGGATGGCGTGGCTATGAGGGGCGTGTCCTATGACGTCATATGGGGAAAGCACTAGTGGGGGTACCATGTAATGGGACTATACTACTGACCCATCCAGTGGTACCAGCGATCCCATGTCATACCAGGAAAACATTCCGCAGACATGCACATTGCCCCCGCTGGCCAGTACTTGACCGACAAGCAAATCGGGGTGTTGGTTCTGGTGTCCCCCCCCCCCCAAGGGGACCACCTTGCTGTTCTGGGGGGCCTCTGAGAAGTTGGGTTCGAATCGGCCCTCTGGAGTTCAGATGTCTTGTGGCTCCGGGTGGAGGGGGCCTGTTGAGGGCCGGTTGACTGGTTTTAGTGGGGGGCCGGTCCAGTTGTCTTATTGACTTGTCCCCTGAGGAACAAGGAATTGCAGCCCCAATTGAGGTGCCGTACTCGGGGAGTTCCACGGATTGAGCTACGCACCTTCTTCGTGCACTTGTCTTGTGGGCTTGTCAATGCAGTCTCGATGATATCGTGGTTGGAGTACTGTTCATTGGGGGGCTTCGGCCCACTCACAATGGAGAGGATGAAGTTGGAGGCTCACGGCTGGAGGGTTTCCACTCTGGCCAGCATACATCGATGGAAAAGCCAAACTAAGAGTCCCCAGTAATTTTTTTAGGCTTCCAAGATTAGGTTCCAATGATACATGGTGGAGGATTTGAAGGTGCCTCTGCGAAACTGGGTGCCGACTCGTTGGTGTTTCTGGTGTGCCTTGCGGCCTCAATGGAGGGGCTGGCTGGGGGTCTGCTGACTGTGACCGAAGTCCCGAGTCGAGTGGACTTACTGGTTGGCCCCTGCGAAGTCCAAGGTCGTCTTGGTGCCCTGATGGAGAGGCTTTACTGAAGGCCTGCCGACTGGAATGGATCCCCAGCTGAGTGGGTTCCTTTATTGCCCCAGCGAAGTCTGTGGTATCATGGAGTTGGGATGGAGTGGCCTTGTGGGGCCTGCAGACCGGGATTGGAATCCCCGGTCATGTGGTTGTCTGCTCGGCTGCAGCGAAGTCTTGCTCGAGGTATTGCTGAGGAGGCCGCCAGTTGGTGTCCCAGCAGAGAGGACGAAATTGAGGGTCATGCAGAACGGGACTACAGCTCTATTAAGTGACTTGTCAATGGGAGAGCCTGATGACTCTCCATCATGTTAGCTTCCCCATGCTAAAAGTTTTGACTTCTTAATATATATTCTTATAATATTTTGGCTCTAAATTCTAAAGATACCTTTTGATTATTTTGGCACATATTTGGAGAAAATCCAGTGAGTGATGGGCATATTCCTAGGCTCTGTTTCAAAAATACCAAAAGATCCCACTCTCACTGCACCTCAATGATTATTTCTACAGACAGGCTAAAAATTCCAAGCAGTGTTTTTCTCTTCACGAGGTCTTCTCCCGCAGTAGGCAGAACAAATGTAATGCAATCCAGATAAGCAGGATCCTGGTTAGTCGATAGTGATTTCTGTGACATTTATCGATCCTGGTTAGTCGATAGTGATTCTGTGATTTCTGTCCCTTACGGTGATATGCAGTCTCCGTACTGCGGTGCACTGGATTGTCACGCATTATTACGTTGGTTCTTGTGTGTCACTTCACACAACCCGTCACTTCTGTGGAGTAGAAACCTCGATTTATTGGCGAAGGCTACCTTTTTCCACTCTTCCACTGTCCGATGACGGTAGTCAAGTGCAAAATGCAGGTGATGGACCTTGGTTAACATGGGTGCCTTTATGCAGCATCGACTCCGGAGACCCATGCGTAACAGGGTTCGCTCTACTGTTATTGGGGACACATACTTGGGTGCCCAGTGTTCATTTGAGTGGTCAATT
This sequence comes from Ryuthela nishihirai, assembly GCA_038380435.1. Taxonomy (NCBI): domain Eukaryota; kingdom Metazoa; phylum Arthropoda; class Arachnida; order Araneae; family Heptathelidae; genus Ryuthela; species Ryuthela nishihirai. The sequence continues at coordinate 22,319,024 of JAWZYU010000013.1, forward strand.
GCTGCACTGTTGGACGTCGATTGCCCTTTACCAGTCGACGGAGACGACGTTCTCCTCTGCGGTCGATGGCCTTTGAGGCTCCACAGTTATGATGTCTGGAGGTACCTGGTGTTCCAGTGGTCCATTCTTGGTACACCCTTACTACAGCACCTCGTGAATAGCCCATGAAGTCTACTGTTTCCAAGATGCTACCACCCTTGGCATGGTAGCCGATGATCACTCCTTTTCCAATGTCCATCAGATCAATACCTCTGTCCATTGTGCTCACGTTACGTTCGTCGTTTCATTCGTCTGTCCTGGCTGGCCACTTATATTTCCGTGTGGTCGACCTCATCATGTGCACTCTGTGATGCGCCTGGGCAGGTACACTGTGATTCCATGGGTGCTAATATTATTCTGATACCACTGTTTATATAGCTTTACATATCACTGAAATTATGAAACGGCAGAGCTCTTGTAGATCGTATTAATCATGTTCGATGTACCGGGTAATAATTTTACCCCTAACCATCTCCATCATAAAGATATGCCCATTTGGCATGAGTAAGAACAAAATATATAAGTAAACCACCCTTAGCCCTAATGGCAAACATAAGAAAAGCTAAAAATAGCAATAAAAATGTATAAAAAACCTAAAATGGGTAGGTCTCCTCAGAGAACGCTACCATTTTAGGCCTCTTGTACTTGTTCAAAACAGTAAGATCATAAAGAGATTTTTCAAATAACATGTACAGAATGGAAATTTAAAAAAATAGTGGTAGTTTTTAAGAGATATTCCACTGACAGCAGTAATCTACCCACTTTTCTAAAAGAGATTGGGAAATGCAACTTTTTAAGTTGAAGAATTAAAAGACGATACATTTATGTTTTATGATTACTAATAAAATACTATTTGCATTTTTCCCATCATCTGCTAGCTCATATTAAAACTTTTAAGGAATGAAACATTTAAGGAGGAAGCTTAAGCTCATATAAAAACTCATATTAAAACTTTTAAGGAATGAAACATTTAAGGAGGAAGCTTAAGCTCATATAAAAACTCATATTAAAACTTTTAAGGAAGAAGAGGAAAAACTTCTTTCTCTTTGAAAACAAGATTATCATATGCGCCAGAGGAGATACAGATCCTTCTAGTTTTTTTCATAAAAAGTTTAATAAAAAAGTTAGAGCAATGGTTGTCAACCTGGGGTCTGCGAAAGTAGTCAAAGGGAGTCAACGATCAATTTTTAAAACTATTTCAGGAAGCTATAATTCTAAAACGGAAATCGTACATTTACAGCGATGATCCCTTTACGTTTTACTGCTTTTGGTTGAATTATGTCAATTCCGCATGGTAACACTGGCTATCTCGTGCTGATCATAATTGGCTGTTGATGACATAAGAGTTTCTGGCGCATTAAACAATTCCACTCAAATATTTAATTTCAAATTGCGAAATAGTCAATAAATGAACAGCAGATACAAAGATATACTCCATTCTTGGATCTTTTAGGGAATCCGCCTTACGAGGATTTATATTTTTAGTTAAACTGCTTCAGGTAATGATGAAAAAGGGTTTTCAGAAAAAATTAGGTTTCGTAGGGTAATTGTTTAAACAGTGAATATCAGTTGATTAACATCTTGTTCGAGTGTGTTTCCCTTTAAATCAGAAAGATAAAAGGAAAATATAATTTGTTACATGCAATGAAGTTGTGTTATATATGGGTCTCCATGAAATATAAAATTGTAAAAAATTCTTAGAAATTTATAACTTCCCACTGTTGTGATTTCTAAATTATTCTTTTAATTTTAGTCTAATTAAATGCATTTCCTTCATTTTTCGTAAAAATGGAAAAACATTTTTTATTAATATAAAAGAAACAGCTATTTCTTGAATTTTAATGTTGTCATTGTTTATTATGCATTTGTTATGTACTGTTTATCAATGGTTTACGCATATGATGCACAGAACCGTCCAGGTCTAGCACCTAATATCCGACCCCCGCCTTCTCGTAGTGCAGGCCGTTAGTACCTTTCAAAAGAGATATTCTCTCTTGGAAGGGAATGTAAGGGGAGGGCTGCCAGTTCAGTGTGGCCTACTGATCTCGTCATCTATGGCCACTTTCTTTTTTCAACTCTTCTGAGGAGTGGTCAACTTTACAAAGTCCTAGTGCTGACCATTTATACCCACTAGATTGGACTGATTTATGGATTTGAGCTTGATTATGGATCCTAGACTTGCTGCACTGGTGGGCCTCTGTTGAGGGGGAATCTGCCAGAGTTTTCTGTTTTCTTGTGGATTGCCAGTCCTAAGTGTCACGGGATACCTTATATCAGCTTGTGGATAATCGTGATCAGAGGTCATCGCAGATACCTGAACCCTATCTTAGCGGGTTGGGCATCGTCAATCTTAAACTGAAGTAATGTGTCACGTAAGTCTATGGCTCTTAAAAAGGAAGTACCTGAAGCTCCTACCAGCATGGGTGGCTTCAGTCTTTAGCAGTTGGAGAACCTCAACCCTCACTTAACTAGTTGGGCATTGCCAATCCTAAACTGAAGTAATGTGTCTCAGGCAGGTCATATGACTCTTGAAACAGTCCAGTTGAAAAGGTGGTGCCTGAAGTTCTTACCAGCTAGCTTCTATTCTATTTCATTAAAACTAATGCTGGTCATGACCCACAGTTGAAAAATGCTGATCTATAACCATATGCCACAACTCTTCTACTTTTATAACTCACAAAGCTTAAATAACCCGAATGTGTCTTGTGACACGCGGCTGACCTTGAATGGTATGTCATAGATCCAGTGAGTATTTGCAGCGTATATCACCCATCCCCTGTGGAGAGCTTCCAACATTTGCTTGTTCAGTGACGTGGTTGGCCAATGTTAATTACGCGCATGTAGGGCGATCTCAAGTCATTTCTCGTGGAGCACACCCAAATGTGTCACCCAATGATCAGCACATGAAAAATTATATACTGTGACATAAAGTAGTGCAACAGCCTCAATAAAAGTATGCAGGTTATCCATCATCACAAGTTTAGCCATCTTTGGCAACATAGAAAGCTGCATGTCTGCTGAGTACTCTGATATGCATCTGGTTTTGGGAGAATTTTCGGAAATGGCTGCAGCAGCTGATGGATTGCATAAGAATATGATTGATTATATTTTAATTAACAGCAAATGAGCTAGTTCGGTAGGAATACCAGTCATATAGAGGAGCTGAAATTGGATCTGACCATCACCTAGACAGCTTAAGAATAGTTGTCCTAGAGTTAAGAGAATTACATTTAACACTGAAGCTCTGAAAAATCCAGGTATAACCCAAGCATACCATGATTGGCTACTCAGTCATTATGAAAATCATGGTTTGCTTGCTACTGAAGTTCAGAAATAATGGGATCAGTTTAAACAACTTTTCTTGGAACTAATAGTACTCTTTTGGGCAAAAAATGAACAGAGGAGTAAAATTCTTTGAGTCATAAGGCTACAGAACTTATTTATGAAAGAAGAAAGAATATGAATCAACACCCTACTAGTCGTAGTGAACAGTATTACCAGCAGTATTGATCCATTAACAACTTATAAGAATCTTTGGCTTGATAGATTGGCTGACAAAGCAGAGAATGCAGCTAGACAGCACAACAGCAGAAAGTTGTACCATGTAGTTAATCTTTTGTGTTGGAAGAAACAGACATGTAAACATGGATTGAGGGATAAAAATGGTAAGATGATTGAAGATGAGGATTCTGTCATCATGGTTAGGTGTGCTGAGTATTTCAGTGATGTTTTAAACAACGTGGTTAGTTCTTTTCCCATTGTTTATAATGAGGAGAGATGCATTACTGGCTTTAACCACTGGTATTACCCTATATCACATTCTGAAGTCGCTTTGCCTATCTCTAAATTAAAACTGCATAAATCCCCATGGATAGATGAAATCACCACTGAAATGTTCACCGCTGGGAACTTTTGTTTCTCACATGGCTGACTGAAATTTTAAAAATTTTATACGATAAATAAATAAAACATATATACATATCATATATATGTATAAATTATTGAAAATCATATCTATAAAAAATTATATCTATGAAAATTTTCTATGATAAATAAATAAAACATATATATAATATATCTAGCAATTTTTGAGCTCTCACGGCATACCCTAAAAAATTTATCGCGTACACCACATTGAGAATCCCTACTCTAGTTCATTAGAGGCCAAAAGTTTCCTCTTTCAAAGAATTCCACATACCAAACTGAAAAGATAAAGGGACAAAAATGCACCCTTGGCTAACTCCACTAGCAATGTTAAGTCAATCGCTACAAATATTACCAACTCTCACTAAAAGATTTTAAAAACAAATTAATTTTAATAATAAATTATTTAATATAAATTATTTAATATAAATTACAAATAAATTTTATAAACAAAAATTTTAGAAACAAAAGTTCCTAAAAATTTTACAAGAGCTCTTATTATTCCTATTTTTAAAAAAGTGATTGAAGTTCTTGTGATAATTATAAAGGAATTAATCCACTTTCTGTTCCAGGTAAAGTTTTTTGCATGGTTGTGCTTAATAAAATTAAGAATTTGGTTGATGGACAACTGAGTGATAAACAGTGTGAATTCAAAAGCAGTAGGGGAGGTATAGATCATATATTTTCACTTACGCAGATTGTAGAGAATTTTTATAGTTTCAGAAACCTGTGTGTTACTAATAAAAATAAATAAATACCCCCTCAAGCAGCTGCTTGCCACAGAGGTCTGACAGGAGCCCATCAGTTTATATGCCATAGTAGAAGGTCTGTGAGGCTGGCAGGACCTCAGCAGAAAAACAACACGAACATCCATGCCTTACCCGCGGCTCGAACCCAGGTCCCTTAGACCAGTAGCCAAGCGCGCTAACCACTCGGCCACGGGACGGCTGTATAGATTAGCTGTATAGATTTCAAAAAGCCTTTTGTCTGTGTTGATCAACATAATTTGCTGTTGATCATTAATCATATGACAAGTTAGTTGGCAGATCTCTATAATAACACTGAGTCTTTTGTGAGAGATGGTAATACTTGTAGCGATTGACTTAACATTGCTAGTGGAGTTAAGGGTGCATTTTTGTCCCTTTATCTTTTTAGTTTGGTATGGGGAATTCTTTGAAAGAGGAAACTTTTGGCCTCTAATGAACTAGAGTAGGGATTCTCAATGTGGTGTACGCGATAAATTTTTTAGGGTATGCCGTGAGAGCTCAAAAATTGCTAGATATATGATATACATATATATGTTTTATTTATTTATCATTGAAAATTTTTATAGATATAATTTTTTAAAGATATGATTTTCAATAATTTATATAGATATATTATATATATATGTTTTATTTATTTATCATAGAAAATTTTAAAAATTTCAATCAGCCATGTGAGAAACAAAAGTTCCCAGAAAAAATTTTAGGGTATGCCATGAGAGCTCAAAAATTGCTAGATATGTGATATATATATATATTTTATTTCATTACAACTGTTATACTATAACTATAGTTTTATCTATCAATACAAAGGGTACGCCAGTTACATACACATTTCCAGGGTGTACGTGAAGCATAAAAGGTTGAGAACCATTGGTCTAGAGATTTCGAAATTTCTGATTTGGATTATGCTAATGATTTGGCCCTTTTGTCTAATGATGTCAATGAGATGAAAACTCATTAGGCAGGAGGACTGTTGAAGATACTAGAAATAGAATAGGTTGGAAGATAAACAGAGAGAAAACTAAAGTTATGAAAATTGCTCAAGCAGATGATGCTCAGTTGTTTTGAATGATTGCACCCTTGAGCAAGTGTCCCATTTAACTATTTTGGGAGCTACGTAGCAGATACTGATGATGTGCAGCATGAGATAAGCAGAAGAATGGGTATTGCTGTGGGACTTTTAAGAATCTATGCTGAGATGAAAAAATAGTTATATATATACGTAAAGAGTAAACTTAAGCTATATAATAATTTGATTCTAAGTTTTGTCATGGTAGCGAAACATGGGCCTTTTGTAAACAGGATAACAAGAAAATTGATGCCTTTGATTCTAGATGGTTACGCAGTAGCTTGGGCATGGTTTGACTTTGTAAGATGTGACGAGGTTAGAAAAAGTCAACACCTCCTATGAGCAGCATATTGTGCAAAGAGACACTGTGTTTGGTTTGGCCATGTTGCCCGTATCCATAGCTGCAGATTAGCTAATAGGATTATGAAGATTGTACCTAAAGACCTCAATAAAAGGGAGAGACAATGTCAAACATGACCTTGCTAGAATTGGCATAGAGTGTCCAAATGCAAAAACTTTAGCTCAAAACAGACAGGCTGGAGAATACAATTACCTGGTCTGATACAATCTCTGTAGCTATGGCTACATGATGATTTTAATGTGTGTATCAATGGGTATGAATCTCTAAGATTACAGTTTAAATAGCGATACAATGAACACTCCCTATTATATTTCAGTCTTAAATTTAATTTAAAATATTCACGAGAACATAATATTGACATATTTTGATATGCCCCCTTCATCACACTGTTATCCTCGGCTGTTATTTGACTGACTGTAGCCAATTAGCGACTCTGCTCAAGTCAAACAAGCGAGTTTTTTCTGATTGTAGAATTGCCATTGACCGATGCTTTTTCAGCCATTGGTCCATTTTTGAAAAACACAAGATACTGTCTTCAGGAAAGAATTGTAAAAAAAAGTAGTTGTCATAACTACCAGAAAAATCATGTATTCTTGCAGCCAGTACATCAAAATACGTACAGTTCTTGCCCATAATTAAATTTTCATCAAAACAAGTGCAAAATAAAATATGATGAATAAACCAAGAGTTGAATTTAAGTTAGAACTTTTTTTGCCATCCACAACAGGAGAAACCAAGCGAAACAGCATACTTACTTTCACATCCTCAAAGCACTATGCTAGTTCCGTGCATTTGTGCGCTATTCGGATCTCTCTAGTTCCGTGTATAGCTCGACATATTGAAGTAGATTTGGTCAGAATAAGTCTTAGCGTGTATAACATACCACCAGAGACTCCAAATCGTGGAATATTTACTATTGCCAATGAATGAATTTTTGTATTTTTCTGACAGAGCTCTGTATACACCAGAGACCGTTCTGTTACCATATCATAGAGGACAAAGGAGCGGAGCAAGATGTGAAAAGGGGTGATAACAGATAATTTTTATCATATTCACAGCCTTTTTTTACAGTTATTATAAAACATGGTTCAATCACGTTCAACCATAGGATGCAAAAATAATTATTACAAAGGAAAATCTCTTAATTTCTTCGGGTAAGCTTAATTTAATCTCTTTCCTTATAAAACATTAACACTGTACTTCATGATTAGGATTATTCTATTTTCTCCTGCCATTCAAATCATCAACCCATACAAATATTGAACTGGGAAGCTGATAAATACAGTTCCTTTCACAAATTCAATAACAAACGAAATATACTTCTGAATTATGAAAAACCTACATAGTAATCGCGTAAATATCTTTGGATTACCGAAAAAATACAGCCTTGCAATGCCTTCGAAGCATATATAGGAACTTAAACAGTTCTGCCCAACTAACACTAGTTCTCACTGGTCCATAGCGTCCAATGGTACATCCTTAGTAGTTTTCCCTCTTGTAGATATAGAATCCTAATTATTCTTCCAAAAACTTTCAGGAACAATTTCTTTGTGTTCGTGGAACATCGATTGAAAGACTATATACCTCAGAAGAAATAAAGGTAAAAACACTCACGCCTTCTCAGCGATTTGATCATTCTTACTAGAAAGCTAACTCCTTCGCAGTTGGGACGGTGACTACTTGTACACTAAAATGATAACCACTCCATTATTGAGTACTAACTATTGGCTACTCATCATCATCATCATCCTCAAGCAGCCATGGGCTACGGAGGTCCAACCAGAACGTGCAATTTAGTTCTCCAAGCAAGTCTATCCTGAGCTACATCTACTGCATCTGGCCACTGCACACCAATTCTAACAAGGTCTTGTTTGACATTGTCTGCCCACCGCATCCTAGGTCTCCCCTTCTTTCTGAGGCCTTTAGGCACACTGTTCATAACCCTATTCGCCAATCTATAATTATTCATACGGGCAACATGGCCAAATCAACGGGGTCTCTCTCTGCACAATATGCTGCTTAAAGGAGGTTGCAAACTCCTTTGCCTAATCTCATCATTAGTTACAAAGTTGAACCACCTAATGCCCAAGATACTGCGTAAGCATCTGGAATCAAAAGCATCTAGTTTCCTGTTATCTTGTTTACAAAGTGTCCACGTTTCACTACCATAACTGACCCTAGAAAGAACCAAACTATTATACAGTCTAATTTTAGTCTTTAAGTGTATACTCCTATTTCTCCACACTCTTCATAGATTCTTAAAAGTCCCGGCAGCAATCCCTATTCGTCTATTAATCTCATGCCGAACATCACCAGTATCTGTTACATAGCTCCCAAGATAATTAAACTGTGACACCTGCTCAAGACTGCAACCATTCAGATTAACTGAATCACAGCCTGCCTGACCAATTTTCATCACTTTAGTTTTCTCTCTGTTTATAACCAAACCTACTCTACTACCAGTCTCATCAACAGCTCGAATGAAAGAGTTCATCTCATCAACATCATTGCCAAAAGGGCTAAATCATCAGCATAATCTAAATCAGAAATTTTCGTATCTCCAACCCATTTAAGGCCAAAATCTTTCCCTTGAAGTGAATTTCGCATAACATAATCAATAACGAAGCTAAAGAGAAAAGGAGACAAAATGCACCCTAGTCGAACACCAGAAGTAATGCTAAACAAATTGCTACAAGCCTTACCAACTCTCACACACGACTCAGTGGTATTATAGAGAGCTTTCATAATGTTAACTAACTTGTCTGGTATACCATATGATCTCACAATCAACCACAAATTATGACGATCAACAGAGTCGAAAGCCTTTTTGAAATCAACAAAGCTAGCAACCAAATGTTTCTGAAACTCTAAACATTTCTCAAGAATCTGCCTAAGTGAAAATATCTGATCCACACATCCCCTACCACTTCTGAATCCACATTGCTCATCACACAATTGACTGTCAACCAGATTCTTAATTCTATTAAGCACAATCATGGAAAGAACTTTACCTGGAACAGAGAGTAGGCTGATACCCCTATAGTTATCACAAGAACTGCGATCACCTTTTTTGAAAATAGGGATAACAATAGCTCTGGTAAAATCCTTAGGAATCATGCCTTTATCATAAAAGACATTCAGAATTTCAGTCATCCAAGTGGTAACCGAAACATTCCCAGCTCTAAGCATTTCCGTAGTAATTTAATCTACCCCTGGGGATTTATGAAGTTTAAGTTTAGAAACAGCCAAAATAACTTCAGATTGTGTTATAGGTCCAACATTAAAGCCACCAATGCATCTATCATCATTGCAAACAATGGGAGTAGAACTAACTACATTGTTTAGAACATCACTGAAATGCTTCAGCCCACCTAGTCATGACAGAATCCTCCCCTTCTATAACCTTACCTTGTTTATCCTTCAATCCTTGTATGCCTGTCCGTTTTCTACCACACAAAACATTAACTATCTGGTACAGCTCTCTGCTGTTGTGCTGTCTAACTGCTTCCTCGGATTTGTCAGCCAAACCATCAAGCCAAAGATTCTTATCAGCAGCTAACTGATCCTTTACAAGTTTATTAAGGTCTCTATAATGCTTTCTATTAGGACTAGTAGGGTATTGATTAAGGGCATTCCTGCAGTTCTTTCTTTCCGAAATAAGCTCAAGTGCCTTATCACTCAGATAATTTTGCCTCTTCTGCTTCTTTTTTCCTAAAAGAGTTTTTCCTTAGTGTCCAAAAAAGCCTGTTTAAAATGATCCCATTCTTCCTCAACTTCAGTAGTAAGCAAACCATGACTGTCATAATGACTAAGTAACCTATCATGGTAAGCTTTCGCTATAACTGGATCTTTCAGAGCTTCAGTATTAAAAGTAAATTTTTTAACCCTAGCACAACACTTTTTAAATTTAAGTTGCAACACACTTTTAACAAGGTAATGGTCAGATCCAATTTCAGCTCCCCTATATGCCTTGGTATTCCTAACAGAACTAGCCCATTTGCTGTTAATTAATATGTAATCAATCATATTCTTATGCAGCCCATCAGGTGAGACCCATGTGTACTTATGTATGTCGCGGTGTTTGTAATAAGTGTTAGTTATTCTGAATCCATTGAGTTTACTTACCTGTAGGAGACGTTGCCCATTGCCATTGCAGCTACCAATACCAAAAGGGCCTATTACTCCTCCCCAAAGGTCAGAGTCAGTACCAACTTTGGCATTGAAGTCACCAAGAACAAGGGTAATATCTCCTTTCTTGACAGAATTCAAAATATCCTGAAGTTGTTCATAAAACCTATCCTTCTCATCCTCATCGGCATCCTCAGTGGGGGCATAACAGCAGATAACATTCAAGTCTTTAACGCTTGTCTGAAATTTTGCTGTTAGAAACCTTTAATTAATGCACTCATATCCTAGAAGAGCATCGCTAGCGTGTCTGCTGAGAAGCAGACCCACGCCTTGGTGATGCTAATTGTCGTCCCTCCCTGAAAAGAGAAATTTAAGATTATTTTTAAGAATCTGACCTTTATCTATCCATCTGGTCTCTTGCAAGCCGAGAATATCTAAATTATAATGGTGGAATTCTTGTGTGAGGACATCAAGAGAAAAAGCTCTGTGCAGAGTCCTCACATTCCAACTACCTATGGAGAGAAAATGGTTAGTGGGATGTTTAAAGAAACTATGTTTATTGAGAGAGGGAATGCCGACAATATCAAACAGCCCCCTAATCGCAGACATGGGGCAAAGACCCGTTCCCCCACTACTAAAGGCTGAAGCCATCTACACTGGAAGACTTCCTCCAATGTAGAATTTGACGATGCCAATAGAAGCAAAGAGTTCAGGTGCCTGCGATGACTTCTGCTCAGGATTATCCACCAGCTGATAAACATATCGTGTGAATCTATTCACTTGGGGCTGTCAACCCACAAACAAACAGAAAACACAGCGGAAGATTTTCCCTCCACAGAAGCCCACCAGTGCAGAAAAATCAGGATCCATAATCAAGCTCAGAGCCATATATCTGTCCAGTCCAGTAGGTTTATATGGTCAGCACCAGGACCCTGTGTGGTTGACCACTCCTCAGAAGGGTAGAAAAAAAAGAAAAGTAGCCATAGTTGTCCAGATCAGTAGGCCACACTAATCTGGCAGCCCTCCCCTTCTGTTCACTTCCACAAGAGAGTATCTCTTTTGAAAGTTACTAACGGTCCGCACCACGAGAAGGCGGGGTCGGACATTAGGTGCTAGGCCTGGCCGACTACGGCATAAATTTCTTTTTATTTCTTTCCCCATTTTTGTGGTGTAAGCTGAGGATAAATCGGTTTCTCAACACCCATTCCAGAGATCGTTAACATGATGATTAACTGCTACACCACTGGGGTTCTAATATCTTGACCACGGTACACTAACCACTTGGCCACTGGAATAATTTGAAGAAAAAAAATAATCGTTTTGCTCTTTAGTACTAAATTCCTTTCAAACCACAAGTAATGGCAACACTTCAATTGAAAGCTAATGTAGTTGAAGTGTGTGGGAGAACTTTGCATTTCGTTAAAGTATTGATAGCATGTGAAACAATAATCACCGAACATTTTACGGGTTTCACTTAAGAAATATAGTTTAAAAATGCTTCAGCTCTTTGGTATCACTTATCGAATATATATTGAGTGATTCTCCTTGTGAAAAAACATATTTAGCTTTTAAGTGATTGAGACCACAATGCAACGCCTATGGTAAGGTATTTTCTTGTTCTAGTATGAAAAAAAAAAATGCTGACTTTGCCTTTTGTGTGAAATAAACTTTGTAGAGTGTCGTGTGTAAATTCGCTGGCTCTCTTAAATAGGTTAAATGTTGTGCTCGATATATTAATGAGGATACTTTGGTACATTTTTCCCCCCTGAAGATGACATACGAACACTGCTGTTGTCACTATTTCACATATTTTGTGCTTACAAGTATAGCAATGAAATACAGTATTAAAGACATTTTTTTTATAAAGTTTTGAAATGTGACTGCTATGGTTTTTACGTAATGTGATAAAGTACAGAAGATGAATTGGCAGATAATTCATCATTACTCATTTTTCTTGGTTTCCTATCAGAAACGGGGGCGGGGGTGGCTCAGTCGGTAGCGCGCCAGGCTCGTAATCTGTAGTTCCCAGGTTCGAGTCCCAGCTGGGTCAGCATTGAGATTTATCTCCGCAAAATTCCCCGCCTTGCCCACGGTCAGTAGGGGACACCGATGGGTTTGGAAAGGCCGCCGTCCGTCGGATGGGACGTTAAGCCGTGGCACCGTGTGCGGGAGAGCCATACCCTGTGCACGTTAAAGAACACGCTGGATGGCCTTGACGGGAGGCTACCATCTGTCTCCCAACAGCTGTTCCAGTGGGTCCCCTCCCCCAACTTTCTCTGAGCCTTCGGGGTCCATGTGACCTGGCCATTTAGCCCATGGTGTGCAAAAAAGTGCCGCTCAGAGGTAAAACAACCCAACCCTATCAGAAACGGGGTGGCTCAGTCGGTAGCGCGCCAGGCTCGTAAACTGTAGTTCCCAGGTTCTAGTCCCAGCTGGATCAGCGTTGAGATTTATCTCCGCAAAATTCCCCGCCCTGCCCACGGTCAGTAGGGGACACCGATGGGCTTGGAAAGGCCGCCCTCTGTCGGATGGGACGTTAAGCCGTGGCCCCGTGTGTGGGAGAGCCATACCCTGTGCATGTTAAAGAACATGCTGGATGGCCTTGATGGGAGGCTACCATCTGTCTCCCAACAGCTGTTCCAGTGGGTCCCCTCCCCCAACCTTCTGTGAGCCTTCGGGGTCCATGTGACCTGGCCATTTAGCCCATGGTGTGCAAAAAAGTGCCGCTCAGAGTTAAAACAACCCAACCTATCAGAAACATCTAATATATATCAACCCTCACCTTTTTGGAACAGTATATTTTTGGGTAGTTGGTGATTTGTCAACCTACTACCAAAAGTTTCATGTTCAACATGAATTTGAATCAATTGTAATAAAAAAAAAATTGCCACTGAAAAAAAGCACTTTCTGCAGAAGTCTGACAAGAGCATGTCACTAATATACATCATAGAGTAAACCTGTGAGGAAGGTGATACCTCAGCAGAAAGACAAAGCAAAAAAAGAAAGTCATATCTTGTAATCCAAAGCATATCTTCTAATTGAAATGCACCATAGAGAAGATCTGTGAGAAGTGAGAGAAAAAGTGAGTCAGCAAAAAGTTTAAAGAAACATCCATGCCTTATCCAGGAATCAAACCCAGGTCCTTTAGTCCAGGTCCCATGTAGCAAGGAGAACATGCTCAAGCTGTAGGGATTAACCTTACGTTTCAAGTAAAGTTAACCTCTACATCTTGAAAAGTAAGGCTACCCAAGGAGAACCTTACTTTTCAAGTAAGGTATAAATTCGGTGGCTCTCTTAAATAGGTTAAATGTTGTGCTCGATATATCACAAGCAGTAAAATAGGTCAACGAAACGCAACAATGTAATAATTTAATCCTTCCAGTGTCCAACCTGCAAAATTAAAGTTAATCTGGAGACAGCTATTTTTTTTTACTTATTCAGAAGGAAAAAGTAACCATAAAAATAAATTAGAAGTAAATACTATTTATTAATTTAAAACATTATTTTTGAGCATACGGGTAGCTCATGATTTACCAAACCCCTTTGTATGGAATTTCACACTTACAGAAATTATATCTCAGCACCCAGTTATTTTTTTTAGTACTTTCTATCAACTTCTCTTCACCTTTGGTTAAAGTTGAAACCACAGATTTGTATGCTGTTAACTCCTGTGTTTCAGTGTTTGTTAGAGGTGATATGCTTTCTGTGTAATAAAGGAAATGCCCACTTTATAGAAAATGACTAACATTTTATTTTCTATATGCAGTTGCACATATATAATAAACATGGGAAGATGCTTGCCTTTGTAGTCCTTAGTTGTGCTTAGCACTTCACTAATGACAGAAGTACTATTTAAAAGCTTCATTAATCCTTTTGGAGACTCATATCAGTTTAGCATAGACAAATGTTCTTTCTCACTTAGGCATTCACTGGAATGAGGTGGAATCCTGTTCTTATAATAGAGTCAAATAGTTGCCACCTGTTGATCATAGTTGGCGCCGAAAATCATCAGTGAAAAGTTAGTCATAAATTAATGGAAAAAAGATGAGCTGGCATTAGTTTCAGTTGGTAAGAATACTCTGGCATGTTTCTGGAGAGATGCGGGTTCAAGTCCCTTATGTCGGCAAATTTTTGTCCACAAAATATTGATACAGTCATTCACTTGACTAACCTAAGAATTTGGTAAGAGGAAATCTTAGCCTCTCTCTACTATACTCTTTTTCTCCTTTCAGAACAAAAACTCTTTATGGTTTGTTGTGAGAAAGAGCAAAATCACTTTTTGACACTCCAAAAGAGCTACCTATCAGGTCATCTGCTATGGCTCTTACATTATTTTCCTGCTTCTCACTCGGGGCAGGGGTGGCTCAGTCGGTAGCGTGCCAGGCTCGTAATTTGCAGTTCCCAGGTTCGAGTCCCAGCTGGGTCAGCGTTGAGATTTATCTCCGCAAAATTCCCCGCCCTCCCCACGGTCAGTAGGGGACACCGATGGGGTTGGAAAGGCCGCCGTCCGTCGGATGGGACGTTAAGCCGTGGCCCCGTGTGCGGGAGAGCCATACCCTGTGCACGTTAAAGAACACGCTGGATGGCCTTGACGGGAGGCTACCATCTGTCTCCCAACAGCTGTTCCAGTGGGTCCCCTCCCCCAACCTTCTCTGAGCCTTCGGGGTCCATGTGACCTGGCCATTTAGCCCATGGTGTGCAAAAAAGTGCCGCTCAGAGGTAAAACAACCCAACCCAAAGCTATGGCTCTTGCATTATTTTCCTACTTCTCACTCGTGGCAGGGGTGGCTCAGTCGGTAGCGTGCCAGGCTCGTAATTTGCAGTTCCCAGGTTCGAGTCCCAGCTGGGTCAGCATTGAGATTTTTCTCTGCAAAATTCCCCGTCCTGCCCACGGTCAGTAGGGGACACCAATGGGCTTGGAGAGACCTTCGGTGTCTTGGCTAAGGAAAATCAATAGCTCTGATCTAGTATTTCTATGCATAATAGATTTATTTCATCCATATATCTATAAATTGGGAATCTTCATAACTCTTTCCAGCCACTTAAATGATTATGAAATAAGCAAAATAAATAAATAAGGACACAGAGCAAAAATGTAAAAAAAAAAAACATTTCCTTGCTGATAATTATAATTCACACTAATATTTAGCAGTTGATACTGTATGCCAATGTATTGTACTGTTCTCCTTGTTTAGCATTTTTTCATTGTCGAGAAAAATTATTTCAACCTCAATAACTTCAGAGAATTACACTGTTCACTTTTTACATATCACCATGCAATTTGTGATGAATATTCCACTATTGCTAAATTAGATTTTGCTTAACATGCAGGAAATATTTGTGGCTATATTCAAATGTGCTAATTTAGTAAAACATTTTGTATATATATTTCTTCTACAGTGGTTAAAAGCTTAATTATATAACAAACAGCCCAAAGAGCACTTAAATGCGACATTTTATGGTGCTTCAAGTAATGCATTTCCTAATTTCAGTGTTTGTTACAGCATTGATATTTAAGTTATTGATCAATATAATTTCCACAACCCTTCAAAAAATAAGTATATTTTGGTGTTCTAAATTTTTTTTATCAATATGCCAAATCAGATTCTTAAAAACAAACACTGTTGTAATAAGTAATGTATGGTCACAATACTTCTTATTTAATAAAGGAAAAATCATTTCTGGCAGTGAGTACCAAATGTAAAGGCTTTTTGGCATTAGGACCTGTAGAATCATTTTTTTACATGAACTTGATCAGGCTGCAAAATGATCAAAAATAGCTGTGCATATGTGAAATAGGCAAGAGTAGGGAAATTCAAAAAATCTAACCAACCAGTTGTTTTTATCAGAATCTAGGGGGGGGGGGGGAAATCTCGTATACAAGCATGAGAGGGAGGAAGAAAACATTTTTCATGATTTTATGTGCAGTAAAAAATGAGCATTCAATGATGAAAGTTGATATTTTTTCCCTGAAAATATTTCATTGTTCTTCCTAAGTTGAAAAATACCAAAGCAATGCCAGAAAATTTACTCACCAACGGCAAGTGGCTTTCCCCAGCCATGGCAATAGGGTAAAGGCATATTCCATTGGAAAATTGAAATTTAAAGCTCCCTATATTTTAAAATGAGTTTTATGGGAAAATATTACTGAAGGTAAGGATTTGAATCAAATCACATATCAGACTTTATTTTCAACAATGTTAGTTAAACATTTATATATTTTGCAGTGTTCATGCAGTAATGCTTTATATGAAAGGCATTACTGGACTGTCACCAATTATAGGAATTGCTCGAAAGTTAAAACATAAATAATGCCATTGTATCAAATTATTTATTCATATAATTTCAAAATTTGTGTAATAATTCTTTTCCTTTTGTTTTGAAGAGAAATAATTAGGATATGCAATGCCACTGTGTTAAATTCTTAATTTTCCTTTAGTCTTGTTCAGCTGTAAAAAGCTTATTTTGGAAACTACAAAACTTTCATATTTTTTCCTCTTGCAGAACATGGAAGCTCTGACAATTTGGTAGGACAATGTATAATGAATGTTATATTTATAGCTGACATATTGATGAACAACATTGAAATATGCACTAGTTGTAACTATACTTCACTCTAAGACTAGAGCTAAACAACTTTCAAAAGCACTATTGTATACTGAGAACTCTAACTTATGCTCACTACATGACTATGGACTAAGATTTATGCATGCATAATGCAGATAAGAAATGCAACTGTACTAAAGAGTGAAATTTTATAATCTACATATCCTTTCTGTCTTGAGCCATCCAATGCAATTTTACTCAACCATTTAATCAGGACACTAATTGGAAACAGAGTAAACTTTCAATTATCTGTCACTATATTTAGCAGCACACTACTAGCATATTTCTGGAGTGCTCATTACAAATCACCCACTTGTGTAACAACACATTATTGCCACTCTCTGGCATCTCCAAGAGTAGTAAACTTTGTTGCTTACATGTGTAACTTTGTACAGTAAATAGTGTGATTTTAGAACAAGTATAGACAACTTTAGTTTTGCCCAAATTGCTATAAGTATTAAAAAAAATACCCCCTCAAGCAGCTGCTTGCCACAGAGGTCTGACAGGAGCCTGTCAGTTTATATGCCATAGTAGAAGGTCTGTGAGGATGGCAGGACCTCAGCAGAAAAACAACACACACATCCATGCCTTATCCGGGGCTCGAACCCAGGTCCCTTGTATTATACAATTTAAATTAACTGAACGTTATTTATTACATGTCTTACTGCCAAGTGACATACTCAAACTTGAAAAAAATAAGAGGGATGGCAAAAGTGACTGAATTTCCATTTCATTATAGCATAAGAATGGAATAGTAATTTTTTGCTAGTTATATTTATTTGCAGAAGTGCTGCAATGTGCTATTTACATGGGGCCGAGCATTTTCGACTACTCAATATCTACTAATAAATCAGCACTTTGAAATCGATTCAAAGAATTTTCGTTAGTAGATATTGAATATTCCGAGTTTATTTCATTGTTTATCACTAGCATACTTGTAAGACATGCTTTCCATCTATATGGCAAATAGAAAGCCACTTGTGGCTAGATTGCCTGAATAGTGCCTATATGTGACATAATAAAAATGTTCATAGCGTTAGTTAGAGGAGATCTTGATTGGCGGCCTGCAGCTCAGTGGTCCAGAACACCTGACATGTTATCAGGAGGTCGTGGGTTCATATCCACCCAGCTCAAAGCAATTTTTCCTCTAAAATTTCAATCGACTTCAAATTGCTGATTTATTAGTAGATATTGAATATGTCGAGTTATTTCATTGTTTATCTCAGCAGTCATCATTAGGGCAGTGTACAGTTCCTTGTAGAGGCAGATTATTGATAACTGGTGTAGGTTAATCAAAAATACCTTTTTTCTTGCAGACATTTTCGTTGACGAGAGTCCTGCAGGGGAAGGAAGTTTCAGTATGTTAGTGAAATAAAAGTCACTAGGTAGGAGCAGTTAGGTGCTTTGCCAGTATCACTATCACTTAGATGTAATCCCTTCTCAGTAGCAAGAATACAGATCGGTGAACCTTTTTCCACATGCTGGTCACAAGCTTCAGAGAAGCAATGCTGTGCTGTTGAAGTGTCGGATTAGTAGTCTTGTGCAGCTGGGAGGATGGGTGTGGCTGGTTGGCCATTGGTGGGGGGGGGAAGTCGCTTAGCAAGATGTGCCAAGCTGCAGAAGAAAGGTGTGTGTTAAAGTTGCAACATCTGTCTCGGCAAAAATTTTGAGGGTTTCATGGAAAGTAACTTGTTTCGGAGTTGGGGGAGGAGGCAGTGAATGCAGAGTCAAACTGGGGGACTACCTTGCCATCAAGTATGATTTTAGCAAGGGTGGTTCGTGGAATTTGGTTTCTAATGTCACGTTTATGCTCATCTATCCTTTGTTTTAGGGTGCATATAGTGCAGCCAATATAGAAAGAGGAGGTATCGGTGGGTGAAATGGGGCTTAGGGGAATGAAGTAGATTCCGTCTTTGTCAGCATGGTTAATGGGATTTCCATTTTAAAGGTCACACCAAAAAATGTGGGAAATTTGCACTAGTTTAATAATTTTTTTTACCTCCATCACTCTTACTGGCATTTTCAAAGTATGAAAGGGAGCATAATTAATTAACTAATTAAATATTATTAATAGGTTTAAAAAAATTTAGCAGTTAAGAAAACACAAGCATTACAATTTTTTTCTATTGTTTAATTAGATGATACCAAATAAATCTCTTAAGTGATCTAGCAAGAATGTGGTATACTGATGTTCCAAAGCTGAACACACTTCTCAAACTCTTAATAATTTCAACTGTTTGTAAGATATATAATATTACATTTTGTGTGTCAGTGAAATATTACCATGTCATATATGCCTCCCAAAAATCCCCTGACAAGAAAATTTGCATACTTCTCACAAAGCAAATCCTAGCTGTTATAAAACTTGACGACTGTAATTCTGTGACAAATATTTCCTGTTGAGCAAGCATTGTGTTCATCTTGATAGTGGGTTTCCTAACCACAGAGACATTATATGGATGCTTTTACATGTGGTAGAGCAATCAGTATGTTAGAGTCAGCAGATCTGAGACTGATGTGGGTAGGACTGTAAATGGTCCCTCAATCAATACTTTTAGGATTTTGGAAACTGTTCCTAAAGACAGGAAATGTTAGCCATTGATGAGTGCAAGGTCATCTAAGAATGACAGTAGTACAGGATGATCGTTGTCTTGTGCTAACAGCCCAACATTATAGGGGCAGCCAGGCAATTCTCAGGCTGCAGCCACTGGAAGGACAGTTTCTAGGTGAGTACTGAAGTACAGAAACTGAGTACAGAAAGCTTTACCAGAGAGGTAGTAATAGCATGTGGGCCACAGAAATTGTGGTGCACATAGTGGTTTGGTGGATCACAAAAAAAAGTTTGTGAAATGGACACACATTGCTCCACATCTTTGTTGCAGGCACTGACTGGTTGTAATTATAGGGGAAATCATTCAGTTCTAAGTACAGCTTTTTGTGGTGCTATTGACCCCCAGTTTATTTTGAAAAACAATGTTCACCTCATATAGCCACAGGAGATAAATTATAGATATCAAATTTATTCAAATCTTGATTTTAAATAATTTTTGTAATATGTAAATAGTTTTTGAAACTTAAATACCTGATATCAGAAGTTACTATTACTCTCGACCTAAAAGATTGTGTAATGGCTTTTCAGTTTCGTTCAATATTTCAAGTCCCAGAATTTGCTTCTGTTTTAGGAAACTGTTTATTGTAACTTCTGAGTTAAATTCTTACAACTAACCACACTGCTAAGTATTTCAGCTTTGAGAATTCTTTAAATATTTTGCAAATATTGCTCAAAAACCAGATTAAGGATAATTTTTGAAAAGAATTTTCAATTTATTTCTTGTGATATTCTGCTACGAACGAAAACTTAATCTGGAAATTTGTATATTAGCACAACATGGTACTGTCCCAATTATTTTAATAATTTAACGTAATTTGTTCATTACCAGAGCAAAAAAAAAGGACAAAAAGAGATTTAAATGGGAAAATAAATCATTTGATTTTTAAATGTTACTGCATAATAAATATTATGAATATATACACAGTTGTATCAGAATAATATGACCACCTACCATACATATACTCTGGTAGGTGGTCATGTTATCTGATACGACTGTGTATATACTACATATAATATTAATTTAACAAAGCTGTATTTGTATCATTGAAATTCTCGCATACATTTTGATTGCGTTATTTACTTCATTGTTATTATTCCCCCTCAAGCAGCTACTTGCCACATAGGTCTGATAGGAACCGCTCAGTTTAATAGCCATAGAGAAGATATGTGAGGAAGGCTAGACCTCAGCAGAAACAAAAGGTAGAAAACTGCATGTAAGGTGTAAATACCACCCTGGTCTAGATATTCATCCTTTTCATTTTAAGACATAAATGGAAAAATCATTTTGGGCTGGATAATAAGAAATTACCATGATTCGCATTTTCTGCATCTACCAATAATTTGGATTTTCGACTTCAAGAGGGCTTTCAGTTTGCAAAATGATAAAACTTTAAACGGAATTGTAAATAGCATATTGTTAGAAATTTTATGGTGGAGTGTAATGATCAAATAGTTTACTTTGATTTTCCTTCTTATTCCCAGAGTGGTGGAAAAAAGGTTGAGAAAACACTTTAGAAGATAAATTCTCCCTGGGTGGGATAGGTAGTAATATATTCCTACTCAGAGTTTTCGAATCCTTATTAGTTTGGATTTCCACTGTTAGAAGGCAGTTATTTGGGAAATGACAAGACTGTTATTACTTTTGAAAATGAATAATTCATATTCAGCAGAGGTGACAGGCCTTTACTAGTTAAATGTATTTTGATTAACTCTGATGGGCTAAATATTTTAGCTTCCAAAGGTTTTTAAATATTGTTGAAAATCGTGATATATCTCTTGTGACATTTTCCATGAAAAAATCTCCAAAGCTTTGAATGTAGCTTCCATAAAGGTGTCCCAGTATGTGATAATGTGAATAATGATGACTTGTAACATAATAACGCGTTATTGTGTTGGCTTAAAAATAGTGTACTGTATACTGCAACATATGTTTAAATTTCGTTCATTTTCCTGTGCATTCATGCATAAAATTTATTTCGAAACCTTTTATGATTGAAAAATGGCATAAAAATACACTTGTTTCCATAAATAAGGAAAATCCCTATTTTAAGTCAATGGGAAGCTAACGTTAAAGCTCTATAACTTCTAAAATAAATTGTTTTTTTTTTATTTTGAAAAATGTTATTGCAGATAAAGATTTCAATCAAATAAATCAATATTTCGATTTTCAACAATATTCGTTCAGTATTTAATGAGTGGAAGTTTTAATATTTAACAACAACAATGTCAGTCTTAAGAAACTTTATAAAACTAAATAGTGAAAGATTTATTTACACCAAGTTATTAATACAAATTTATTAAACATTTTGATACAATACTTATTACTAAGTTTTAATTAACTGCTGAAGTCAATTTTTGTGGCTGGTAATTGTTATCGCTAAATATTCAAATTTCTTTAACTCATTAAATACTGAACGAATATTGTTGAAAATCGAGATATTGATTTATTTTATTGAGATCTTTATCTGCAATCACATTTTTCAAAACAAAAAAAAATTATTTTAGAAGTTATAGAGCTTTGACGTTAGCTTTCCATTGACTTAACATAGGGTGTTCCTTAATTTAAGGAAACCAGTGTAGTACTCTTATTATTTTCATGTACAACAGTTGAACTGTATATTACGAATTCGCCTTTCAGATTGGCACAAGTGCAGACTGGCGCGTGCATCACGTGTAGTGCCATTCACATGAAGATAACGAGAAATATAGAATGACACCAAAAGAGCACATCGTACTAGCATGTTGTTGCAGGGACCGACTGCACGGAGCCTATTTAATTAAGACTACTCGCCTTCTGCATAGTTAATGTAATGGCGAATCACTAATGGCTGATTTTTCCTTTAACAAGTTTAAGTAAAGTCAACAAGTATTTTTTGCAAAAATTTCGTACTGAGGTGTCTGGTATTTGTCCTAAGGCAAAGAATCACATTTTGATTGATTTCATATCATAGTTTTCCATTTGCCGATTTATCATTTCTAATTATTTAAAGTTGTAAGTGAAAGAATATATTTCTGTACGAAATGATATTCTCGTGATAAATAATAATTCTAATGATAAAACGTTAGTTTGCAGTTACATAATTTTGTTGAGCCTGACTATATATTATTTTTTATGAGAGGCCTGCTAAAAACAAATGGAAAGTAATTTATGTAAAGCGAGTTGAGGTTTTTTTTTTTTGTGAGCAGTTTACACTACTTCGGATTCTTTGCAAGTTATTTGGTATTCAAAAATTGGATACTTTTAATATTCGATTTGTTATAGGGGCAATTAGTAGTATAGTGGCAAATCCAGCTGGTGGCATGGATGTTTTGTGCGTTATGTATGAGTAGGCCTGTATTTGCTACAAACTGCTTAAATTTTTCACGTCCGTAATGTAAATAGCAAAATATATATATATACAATAAGTCTACGCTTTAGGGAAAGTATGCTTGCATTCCTTTCGTTTATCTCCGGTCACATTTTCTTGGCGACGAAAAATAAACACCAAAGTAAGCCAAGAACATCATCGACAATGCATCGCCAACCGGCATTATAAAAAAGCCCCCAAAACTAAATATAATCTCATTGGAGACAACACATACCAAAAAGCATGAAAATCGGAAACAGTGCACTGCCGACCAAATTATAAAAAAGCCCCCAAAACTAAATGTCTTCGCAGACAACACAAACCGAAAAACATGGAAATCGGAAAGTGTACTGCGGACCGAATTATAAAAAAGCCCCCGAAACTAAATAATCTCATCAGAGACAACAACAAAAAACATCTTATACCTCAAATAACCCACCCCTAAATTACTCATTAACCTTCCTGACTCCATCAAAAACTGCCATTTTTTCCAAAAAAAGTCGCCAAGAAAATGTGACCGGAGATAACCTAAGAGTACCAATTTGCGACAGATTGCTAGACTATACCAGAATTTTTCTTTCCTCAGAATTAACTGCATATATTGCAAAATATATGCAGTTAATTCTGAGCTCACACGTCAATTACTAGCAATATATAAAATTCTAGAAAATAATAAGACCACAGAAAGTAAAAATAAACTTGTTTTATATGGTTAAATCTAAAACCATAAAGGAATTTTAATATCTGTGACATTCCTCGAACCGTACTTTTATTAATTTCGTTACGAAGTCTCATTAACCAAAAAAACCACTTCCTACTCTGCAAACATTCAGAACCAGAAGCACGGGAATTACATCCAGAAGATGCTTTGAGGCAACTGGTCTAATTTGCTCTTCTCTCTGCCGTTTGTGAAATATGTGGGGATTTTTCAACAAAACTGAAATTTTCTTGGAAATACAAACTTAATCTCTCTGCAGCGACTGTGTTTCGAATTTTCTGCTACTTTAGGATGTATTTCTCACGAAACATCTAAAGAGAGGTAAGGAAAGGCAAAGTTTCTTTCCTACTGCTAATTAATCTAGGAAGTAATCTTCTTAGATATGGCACGCATCACAACATAATCTGGCTTATACGAGTTATTTTCTTTTTATAAAGCTTTATAATTATGTGAATATTTAAATTTGTTGTACTCTCATCATTTGCTTTTTCATAAGTCTGTACGATTTCATTTTATTTTGTTTAGCATATGTATTTAATATCATTAAACTTTGTGACTTTTAGAATAGTTTTTCTCAATCTTTTCTGTACGGAACCCCATTTTTGGAAGAATAAAGTCTCAGACTTTTCAAAGTAATATAATTTTATTATTAATTGGAACGAATGAAACAAAAAATTGCTGATTTGAAATTAAGCACTTTTTGTTGCTTAGTTCTTATAATTGATATTTTTGTAATATCTGGATTAGTTCGGATTTTACCAAAAAGTCAGTACCCACATCAAGTTTTAAATAAAGTGTTGATAGATTTTATTCCATTTACAAAATTATATCTTTGCGAGTTATATTCCTCATCAGTGCTTTCAATCTGGGGCGGGGGTGACTCAATCTGTAGCACCCCAGGCTCGTAATATGCAGTTTCCAGGTTCCAGTCTCACCTGGGCCACGTTGAGATTTATCTCCGCAAAACTCCCTGCTCTGCCCTTGGTCAATAGGGGATACCGATGAGCTTGGAAAGGCCGCCATCCGTCGGATGGGACGTAATGCCGTGGCCCTGTGTGCAAGAGAGCCATACCCTTTGCACGATGAATGGCCTTGACGGGAGGCTACTATCTGTTTCCTGACAGCTGTCCAGTGGGTCCCCTCTCCCAACCTTCTCTGAGCCCTCGGTGTTTCTGTGACCTGGTCATTTAACCCATGGTGTGCAAAAAAAGTGCTGCTCAGAGGTGAAAACAACCCATGCTTTCAATCAAAATATGAAGTAGGCGTTATAGGATTAAGTACATCTTCAGGACACTTTGGTGATGGGAAATCAACTAGAAGATTAGTATAGCGCCTATGGCGGATGTTTGTTTTCAAAGAGAACTAGTTTTTTTTTCATCTATAACACTGTAAAAGTGAAAATTCGATCTAGTTAATGATTGGGAAAATTCAAATAGTGATAATTTATTAGTATTATGACCGAGTGGTTAGCGCGTTTGGATACTGATCTAAGGGACCTGGGTTCGAGCTCCGGGTAGGGCACGGATGTATGTCTCGTTTTTCCGCTGCTTCCACTATGGCATATAAACTGACAGGTTCCTGTAAGATCTCTATGGCAAGCAGCTGCTTGAGGGGGTATTTATTTTTTTATATACCACGCAAATTAAAAAAAATTTGGCCATCAAACACAAAAATTTCAAATTTCTTATATAAATTGGTCGTTTGTAATATTCAATTAAAAATTTTTTTTTTCACCTTTAGAAGGCGTTATTAAAGCAATGAGAGATGTGGAAAATGCGAATCGTAATATTTCATCAATACCTATGAACCCAAAATAATTTTTAATTATCTCTAAAAATAAGTTCAATGTCTACAGATACAAATAGCAAAACGAAAACATTAGCTCTAGTTTTTCGAAAAACGAAAGTTAAAAAAAGTTCAGAATTCGCTTAAACTGTGAATTTCTTTGTTTTTGCACATATTTTTCCTAACGATGAAAACGTAAATTATGATTATTAGTTCGAATTCTTACTGTTAGAGATGAAATACATTAGGCAGAAGAAAAAAAACCTTCACTTGCACCCTGTAACTGCGAAAATTTTGGGGCAAATATAGCAAATGACCTATTTATTTATCTTAGAAATTTGAAATTTTTCGTGTAGAGTGTGGTGGTCAAAAGATTATAGTAATGATTTGCCATCCAACCTTCGAAGAGGAATGCTCTTTTTTTTTGTATTAAGAGATAACAATTCTCTTTATAGATACTAATAAAACATTACTGTTTGCATTTTCTCAATCATCCATTAGCTCGAATTTCCAGTGTCTTTTTCTTTGAAAATGAGCGTCCCATATTCGCCAGACGCATTATGTTATTCTTCTTGTTATCATTCCTTTTGTCACATTGGACCAACTACAAGATCAGTCAACCTAAGGTCATTACTTTTACCGTAAGATTTTACACGAACGATATTCAGTTTATGTGCAACTAACACTCAGTATAATAATATTTCAATGTACAAAGCAATGAGCAAAATTTTGAGAGCACTAGTGTCGTTTCTCAAAAATATTAGCAATAAATGCATACTAACAGCATATAATTTTTAGAATTTAGCATATGGTCACTGCGATGACGGCACGAACTGAATTTCAGAGTTTTCAGGGCATAATAAAGCAGAATTGCTGAGTTAAAAAGAATTTTAAATCCAGATATTGGTCTTCTACTAAAATAGAAAAATAAAAATAAATACCCCCTCAAGCAGCTGCTTGCCACAGAGGTCTGACAGGAGCCTGTCAGTTTATATGCCATACTAGAAGGTCTGAGAGGATGGCAGGACCTCAGCAGAAAAACGACACACACAGCCATGCCTTACCCGGGGCTCGAACCCAGGTCCCTTAGATCAGTAGCCAAGCGCGCTAACCACTCGGCCATGGGACGGGGTGTATTAAACTGACAGGTTCCTCAGACCTCTTTGGCAAGCAGCTACTTGAGGAAATATTTATTATTATTCAAGATGAATAACAGTTTCTTGTATAATTTTTTTATCTCTGGCTTGAGTCAGTAATGTAAAATTATGGTCTTCATTCCCATTTAAACCGAATACTTGGTTCCCTTTACCAAACTTATTCTCTTCCATTAAACGTTTATCTTTTGCAATATAGCTTGGTAACCTTTTTAAGTGCTAAACTAAAACTTTTTCATTTTGTTAACCCTGTGGCACGTGGCTTAAGATTTTCTGCACGATAACATTCTGACATTTTATCATCAATTACAAAACGCTACCATTGTTCTAGGTACAGTGATGGCGTCATTTCTTTCCTCTCTTCATCTTCTCCGCATCTCCAGACTTCGCTGTCAAATCGAGACTCGGAGAGATCGAAATGATAACGGCTATTGTTATGTAAGAGGGGGGGGGGGAGTACAGTAGTTGTGAGTGAGCGGGAAATCGTTGCTTATTTATTTCTCGCGATGTATAATAACGCTATAAATGAATGCAATCTCTAAAATCTTCATGCTATTATTCTCCACTTAATATCCTTGAATATGATATAAATCGTTATGGAGAAATTTCTACGAAATCCGTTCCGATTTTAGCAGCCTTAATCAGAACTGTGTTTTCTCCAGAATTGAAATCTGTAGCAACCTTACTGAAACTCGAAACATTTATTACACGCGTATACTAAATTTACAAATAAAATTTAAGAAAGACTATATGCACAGCTTAGATAATTTCCTTTTAGAAATTTGAATAGAATAATATGCCATAAAGTTAACTTTGCTATTGTTAAGTTGCCATAAGTTACTTTGATTACTGGGATGTAGAAAAAGCCTTGTCTCAATCATTAGCCTCTAATACGGGCTCCCTACACCATTTCACATTTACTAGGATGTTTGATTCCAGTCTTTATCATCCTGACTAAATCACAATGAGGACACTTTGTTATTATCAGTTCGGTTCAGGAGCCTGTTAGTAAAATACATCAGAGTAGGTCTCTGAGGAAAGCTAAAAGATTCCATACCTCAATAATGTATACAAGTATACGAATTCAACTCCCTTTGCATATTAGCAGTCAAGTACGTTAACCGCTCAACCAGTGGTGTAGTATGATTTATAGCAAGCCTTTTTACCCTTTTAATATGGGGGCGGAGGTGGCTCAGTCGGTAGCGCGCCAGGCTCGTAATCTGTAGTTCCCAGGTTCGAGTCCCAGCTGGGTCAGCGTTGAGATTTATCTCCGCAAAATTCCCCGCCCTGCCCACGGTCAGTAGGGGGACACCGATGGGCTTGGAAAGGCCGCCGTCCGTCGGATGGGACGTTAAGCCGTGGCCTGTGTGCGGGAGAGCCATACCCTGTGCACATTAAAGAACACGCTGGATGGCCTTGACGGGAGGCTACCATCTGTCTCCTAACAGCTGTTCCAGTGGGTCCCCTCCCCCAACATTCTCTGAGCCTTTGGGGTCCCTGTGACCTGGCCATTTAGCCCATAGTGTGCAAAAAAGTGCCGCTCAGAGGTAAAACAACCTAACCCAACCCTTTTAATATGGACTTTTTTCTAAAATAAAATTGGTGTAACTTTTAAAGAAATTCTTTTACATCGTATCTATACCATTTGTTCACCCAAGAGTTCCCGCCTAGCACATTCAACTTCTTCGTAAATTCTCCGTTCTTTTTTGTAAAAACTTTCTGACAATGTCCGTTGACCGAAATGTTTAATTTTACAGCTCAGTAGCCAATGCATGAAAAGTAGTTCCTCCACGTATATGCCGAGATAGAACAGGCTTTACATAACGTTGCCTGGCATATCCATTACTCATCGCCAGTAATTGAAGTCCCGTCGGTATTGACAGATCGAGGCAAGTGAACTGGACCATTCGCTTCAACCTGCTGCAGCGGACTATGCTACTTCGAGAGCTGCTACATTCCTATTAGCATCACATCTTAAGATACCGTATATCGTGCTCAGAAGACAGCTCGCTGTGCCGGAAGTGCTATGATAGCCTTCGCAGCCATTAAATGATGCTAACGCTTCTTATTCGCCATTCCACAAACTTATAATTAGCTGTCGGTAGTTTGTTTATCTCTGATGTTCAAGCCTGCTGTTTTCACGGTGTATTTTCCTTGTTATCTAGCATTTCAGTTTTTTTGGAGCTTGTGATTTCTCATCTGTTTTGTAACATCGAATTTAAGTCTAATTAGCAATTTGTTTTTGTCTCGGGGGCAGCTCAGTCGGTAGCGCGCCAGGCTCGTAATCTGTAGTTCCCAGGTTCGAGTCCCAGCTGGGTCAGCGTTGAGATTTATCTCCGCAAAATTCCCCGCCCTGCCCACGGTCTGTAGGGGACACCGATGGGCTTGGAAAGGCCACCGTCCGTCGGATGGGACGTTAAGCCGTGGTCCCATGTGTGGGAGAACCATACTCTGTGTACGTTAAAGGACACGCTGGGTGGCCTTAATGGGAGGCTACCATTTGTCCCCCAACAGCAGTCCAGTACTCCTCTCCCAATGTTTTCTGAGCCTCGGGGTTCTTGTGACCTTGGCATTTAGCCCATGGTGTGCAAAAAAGTGCCGCTCAGAGGTAAAACAACCCAATTGTTTTTGTCTATTTCAAAAAATGTAAATAATAAACTTTAAGATTCCAAATTTTATATGTATAGATAAGAAAGGAGCCTGAAAATAAATATAACATGAATTTGAGCAAAACGTTATAAGCAGTTGAGAATGATTTTTTTTCTAATTTATAACTTTTTTAGAAAAACGGGCTATTTTACTTTGTCTCTCTCCATCTATAAACATTAATTTTTACTTTAAAGAAATAAATGAAAAAACTTTTAGTGCGATAGGTGCTGTAAAGTATTTTATAACATATTTTTTTAAAATATAGAATGCTCGTTTTCAAAGAGAATAAAGTTTTCGATTCCAACTTCCTCTAACGGTAGAAATTCAAACTAATGGAAGATTCAGATTTTCGTAACCTCTTAGTAAGTTTGAATTTTATCATTAAATAGCTAAGGCTATTAATAGCTAAGGTTGAAAAATGGCAAATTGCCAGAAATTTGAAATATAGTTGGTAGGGTATGCGGTAAAGAAGTTTACATTAACAATAGTGACTTGCCTCCTTTACCACTCGGGGAGACACGACTTTTTCATTTTAAGATATATTGAAAAAATCAGAATTGGATAAGTATTAATCTACTATTAGGTCGAAAGTAACAAAGCCTTTTTTTTATCATTAAAAATGTGCACTGCCTATTCACTACAGGCAGTTGGACTTTGCTTCAGCTTGCTGCAACAGCTCTGCTTCTTCTGGAACTTCAGTTTCATATTTCAATCGTACACACACTGCTGAAAACAATTTCGAGATAATTTAAATGCTACACCACTGGAAAACGACATACTAAAGTAATATTTTTAATGGAAAAATATCACTAGAAACAAAATTTCAATGAAATGTTTGAATCTTGATTTTCAACAATATTCGTTTAGTAATCTAGAGCAGTGGTTCTCAAAGTGTGGTCCGCGAGATTATTTTTTCCTAGTATGTTACAAAAAAATTGTCATAAAAGGACTAAAAATTTCACTGTAACAGGTATGAACGTTTTGTAAACATGGTACAAACATTAAAATATGTTATATATTTTATTTGAGTTTTTTTTAAGTTTATATGCAGATAATTTGAATTCGAGGAGGGATTTTTGAGTGGGCAGTATATTATTAGGAGTCCGCTGACTTGAAAAGTTAGATTTAGGGGATCCTTAGACTAGAAAAGCTTAAGTGAGGGGTCCGCAGTCTCGAAAAATTTGAGAACCACTGATCTAGAGCAATGGTTCCCGAAGATAGTAATGGGAGTCTGCGAACTATTAATATTTCAGAAAATCTCAAATGCAAATCTAACTGCCCCGATTACTAACCATCGTCAATTTTTATTGCTTTTGATGGGAATTATGTCCCATCAAAGAAATCAAATTCAAAATTCATCATTGATGGAAATTTATGTCCCATCAGAATTCGATATGGCAATATTGGCTATCCCATACGGATTACAACCTGTGATTGGCTGTTGATGACGTGAATTTCTCCACTCAAATGTTTAGTTTCACATTACAAAATAGCCAATAAATGAAGAGCAGATGAAGAACTGGTGATCCCACCCATTCTTGGAACTCTTAGGAATTTCTCTTTGCGACGATTTATATTTTAGATAAGGAAAATCTATCTGGTAATGATGGGAAGAGGGTCTGTAGAAACATTTAGATTTCACGGGACTTCCCCAGAAAGAGACTTCATAAAGGTTCGTTTAAAATATACTTGAATTTAACAGGACAATTTCATAACATCTGGCATTGTTTGTTGGCGATCATCAACGTGACAGATCGCTATTACCACTTTTTTTGTTGACATACAGGACAGCAGTGCACGAAACAAATGGGCAGTCACCTGCCATGATGCTCTATGAATATTTACGTTATGCCTAGAAACGAAAGTTAAGCACATATTTTTTCCAAAAATGTCGAATCTTACGGAGGTTTGAACCCCCAAAACTGAATAGGTTTACCCTTAGAGGGGCAGGGGTGGTTCAGTTGGTACCACGCCAGGTTCGTAATCTGCAGTTCTCACGTTAGAATCCCATCTGTGCCAGCGTTGAGATCTATCTGAAAACTCCCCACCCTTCGGTCAATTGGAGACACCAATGGATTTCGAAAGGCCTCCGTCCGTCCGATGGGACGTAAAGCCGTGACTCCGTGTGCTGGAGAGTCACCCTGTGCACGTTAAAGAAAACGCTGAATGGCCTAACGGGAGGCCACCATCTGTCTCCTAACAGTTGTCGAGTAGGTCTCCCCTCTAACCTTTGAGTCTTCGTCGTCCATCTGACTTGGCCATTTAGCTCATTATGTGCATAAAAGCGCCGTTCTGAGGTAAAACAAACTGCCCCTGAATAGGTTTACTCAAAACAGTAAAAAGATAAAATAAGTTTTTTCAAATAAAACTGAAAAGTTCATTCATTTTTGTTGAATGTAAGATACTCGTTTTCAAAGAGAATAAAGTTTTGTCAGTTCTCTCAGTACCTATCTATTCAGTCGAAAAGAATTTTCGATATTTGCTTCTAAATGAAAAAGCTGAATGCCCACAGATGATTGGATGGATAATAAAGGAACAACGAGATACTGTTTTAGCAGAGTTTTTTATTGGAAAAAATTTTGATGGCAGAAAATTAAGAGATTTCATTAAACATGATTGAAATGTATAATTTTTTTCGTATAATTTGTGATAGATAAAATCAACTTATGTGTTGTCATTTTTTTTTTATCCTTTTTCGAAACGGGGAGATGCATAAGATGATATTCAGTTTTCGATATTGAAATTTCAACAACTTGTGAATTTTTTTTTTTTCGTTATTATTGTTTTCCCCATAGGTAATTTGTTTCCTAAAATAAAAATTGGAATTATTGATGTAAAGCGATTTAAGGGTACGAATAAAATGAATGATTGAAAAATTATACTCAGCATCACGAGGTATATTGGATATTTGAGATTCATTTAGGACTCTCTTGGATTTTGTCAATTTTCGAATTGTGGATTGATAGGGTGCATAATGTCGTCTAGTGTATTTCCCAGTAACTGAGGGGCGGGGGTGGCTCAGTCGGTAGCGCGTCAGGCTCGTAATCTGTAGTTCCCAGGTTCGAGTCCCAGCTGGGTCAGCGTTGAGATTTATCTCCGCAAAATTCCCCGCCCTGCCCACGGTCAGTAGGGGACACCGATGGGCTTGGAAAGGCCGCCGTCCGTCTGATGGGACGTTAAGTCGTGGCCCCGTGTGCGGTAGAGCCATACCCTGTGCACGTTAAAGAACACGCTGGATGGCCTTGACGGGAGGCTACCATCTGTCTCCCAACAGCTGTTCCAGTGGGTCCCCTCCCCCAACCTTCTCTGAGCCTTCGGGGTCCATGTGACCTGGCCATTTAACCCATGGTGTGCAAAAAAGTGCCGCTCAGAGGTAAAACAACCCAACCCATATCATCCAAGTTCACTAAAGCGAATGCAGTGAAATGAACTGTATTCGAGCACGAATAGGTAAGCAACAAATATTACTTCACTAACAACGTAGCCTTTGATGGAATGGCGTTTACATTGTCTTTCTGTAGTCATTTTTGTTCCCTGCAAGCGGACTCTAGTAAGGCAGTAAATGTTTCTTTAATAGCATAAACTCGTAGCCATTTTCAAGCCAATCAGAGGTGTGAGCTCAAGGAACTTCCGCAAAGCCAGAAGTGAAAACAAAATGCACTCAGAATTGCATTTATGTAGTATGTTTTGGTATTTTTCATTCTTTTTTTTGTTACATCAAATACATTATGTGTTTCTATTTTGCGTTTTTAACACATTTTCTGCATGCCAGAGTGTACTGTCGTTGTATATAGCTTCCTATTTAGGATTAAGTTCTGCAAAATATTGCACTCGACAAATTATTCAGCTGGTTTTATCTGCTGCTTTTTTTCTCTTTCGTTTAGATTTCTTTGCAGGTGTATGTATTCCTGGTTCTCCAAGTACTTTCAGCCATGTAATGAAAGTTCAGCAAAAGCTGTAAATTTCCTGCTTTGTCCTTTGTTCGTTGGGTTAGAACTGAAAAATCTTCGTGCATATGGAGCTTAGGAGAAACTACAGACTGCAGGGTTTGAGCCGCCGTTATTAAAAGCGTGCAGGAAAATTGCTGTGCGAGCCTCTATCGACCGTTCTTGCAAGTGAAGAATATGAGTACTGTATGGGGCAGTTTCAGGTGCTCTGCAACGGGGTACACTTTGCCGGCAGCCGTTCCTGGTGATATATGCTTACCAATAGCGAAGTCCGTTCTGCCGTCTTCCTTTTTTTCTTTCTCTTCCATTGAATTTTTCCTGTCATTTCTTTCCTTTCGTTT
Source organism: Ryuthela nishihirai (assembly GCA_038380435.1). Lineage (NCBI taxonomy): Eukaryota > Metazoa > Arthropoda > Arachnida > Araneae > Heptathelidae > Ryuthela > Ryuthela nishihirai. Next base: position 22,352,470 of record JAWZYU010000013.1, read on the forward strand.
CACCGAACTTCATTGAGAGAGAAATGCTTGCAATTTTCTTCTTCCGCTTCTAAAGAATGAGGAAAATTTTTGCACCGCCTGAAAGTTTGAGTCTGGGTTTTTATTTTTCTTAGTGAGCGTACATCAAATGCATGACTAAGGATTTCCTTGGTCGGCGGAATTGTATGTGGTCAGCCTTAATAATGTCTAAAAAGGTTGTAAATATGTATATGTATAAATTATATTTTTTATTACATGAAAATTTTCCACAAATATACCTCTGTTTTTTATTAAACAGGGTTGTTCAAATATTAATTCCATGAAAAGGGGGCCGAAAATACCATCTTTAAAGTAAAATGAAACTTTGGTATTAATCCTTTCACGACCAAGGGAAACATTTTTCCCATTTTAAAATTGGTAATTGTCGTATTTAATTATAACCTTATCTGCATTTTTTATACAGAATGTCAAAATAGAACGTATGCCGAACGCAATTACGTAAACGGGAACGTTTAGAAAATAAAAACAGAACTGTCAGGACGCATAATATATGTACTATGTGCAATGTCCATCTTTGCCTCACTACCAAAAGAAATTGCTTCGCAGAATATCATAATTAGCACATCATTTTGTATAGTAATTTTCATAATTTTGTATTATTTTAGTTAACATTTTGTTCTAATAAACCAATAAATAAAAGACATTGCATAATAAGCCTAACTATAATTTGTGTTACCTTTATAGTCCATTGGGAAAAATATTTCCCATAAAATTCCAAAAAAACTACACATTGTTGTGTATTTTTCTTATGATTTTTATTTATTTTACGTCTAAACAAACTGAAATAAACAGTTTCATACTAATATTTACTCTTAGAAACCTTATGGTCCTGAAAGGGTTAATATAGTATAAAAACTAAATACTTAGGATAATCAGCAATTCATAATGTACAAGTTCTAATGTAATGTCATTGATTGCTATGAATCTCAACTTTTTCATTCGACTATCCCTGTTAATTTGTCACTTTAAAATCCTCTTCGCTGCCCTAATATTCACCTTTAACGTTAAATAAAGTAACTTTCCAAATCCTGTAAGCCTAAATTTTTCAACTTTTGAACAAAAAAAGAATTTGTAAGTGAGTAACTTTTTTTACCACACAGCAGATTAACGAAAGCACAATCGAAAACTGCGTAAACAAAGCTTTATTAGTCTCGGCAGAAGCGTAATGTCAAATGCGGCTGCCCAATGAGAAGTGGAACTGTCACTTTATTGTCATATCCTTCGTTGTGGTTTCGATTTTCACTCTTTTAAAAAAAAAACGAGCTAATAATTTCACTTTGTCGTCTGTCTGGCTGACATCTGTTTGTTTCTCGATAAATTAAAAGTTCTTTTTGGATTGGATATTGATGGAATATTAAGATTTGCATTTCCCGAACCCCCAAAAATTTTAATTGTGCCCTCTTGACAAGTGGTGGAGAATTTTGAAAATTACAAAAATTTTGGTGAATATTGTAAGCGAAGTGTTTTATGCTAGAAATTTGCAATTTTGGTGATGGAGTGTGAGGTCAAGAGGTCGTACCAACTGCAATAATCCCCCCCCCCCCTCCTTATACCCAGGAGGGAGAATTATTTTTGATGTGAATAGGTACTAAGGAAATATTAGGATTCACATTTTTCAAATCCTCTTTTTAAGATTTTCCATTGTTGATATCGTTCAGGCGTTTAACTTGCAAAATATGAAATTTTTGTCGAATATTGTAAACGATCAGTTTAAGTTAGAAATATGGAATTTCGGTGGTAGAATTGTTGCCCACGGGATTTACACTGACAGTAGCAAAGTACCCCCTTTTCCCACAGGGGGTGATAAAACGCAACTTTTCTATTTTAAGGGATAATTCATTTAATGCTTCAGAAATACTAATAAAATTATTACTCTGCATTTTCACAATCATCCATTAGTTCGAATTATCACAGTTAAAAGTCGCAGAAGTCGGAAGATTGAAAATTCCATTCCCTTTGTAAACGAGCATCTCATATTCGCCAAAGGCTATACGTAGAATTCTACGTGGATGCGGATATCCGTTGATTTATACGTGGATATCCACATTTAAAAGATCTCGGCGGATAAAAGATTAACATTTACCGGAGATGAAAAAAATTGACGTTAACACTGATGACGGTAAAGACTTGTATTTGATAAGATATGCAGAGACATGAGCTTGCATTATTGATGGCTGACATGAGTGAAAAAAACTACTTGGGATAACGTTAAACGAAACCTGATTTGAAAAACAGTGCTATTCATTTTAAAAAAAAAGAAATCCATTGGGATAAAGCCACAAGTTAAAAAAAACCCTATCCTATGTGAAAGGAACAATCTGAATTGAATTAAATATCAGTCGAATTAAAATTTCAGTCGGGGAGATCACGAAGTTTTAGAGGAGAGTTACTTCATAAAGAAAGGCGTGACTTTCATAATCGCCGATAACTGCATTTAAAAGCGCAAAATTAATTCAGAAGAATTTGCAGCAAAATTAGAATTAAGTGAATTTTTGTTTCAATTTAGTAGAGCATATTTTTAGGAAAAGAGTTTTTTTTTCACAGTGTATTTTTTATTAGTCATTAATAAGCCACTAGACTAATTTGTTTTACTCGCAAACATGCATCGGATATCAAACGTTTGCAAAACCTCGACTGTTATTAAGTAGGCAATATACGCGGATGCAGATGAGACCTTGCTGATGCTGTTGAAGATGAGATTTTGCAGATAGGACTTTCCCTGTCTGCGCAGGATGCCCTACTTGTTGATTATCGTATTGTATCAAAAAAAACGTGTTTCACATGTGTATGCATTCTATCAGCATTTCTGTATCGTGAAACAATACACGATGCCAAAGAGAAAACGATCTCTATCCTTATCAGGTAAACATGAACGTAGAAAGAAATCTGAGTTTCCTGGATTAACAGAAACAACTTTTGTTATAGAATAAAACATCCATAGCACGACTTTCAATAGCATTCTCTCATCGAAAGAAAGCATTTGTGCCTTGGCTAGAAACTTATCAAAAAGAAAAGCATGTGATGATCGGATTACACAGAAGTTGAAATAGCTCATTAACCTGGATGAGACAAGTGCTATCATGCAGTCTCTCCATATCCGGTCCAGTTCTTAAAGAAACAGTCTTGGAATTTTGCGGAAATTGTTTAAGCTACAGATGATGGTTGGTTAGAACATTTTAAGTAAAACTACGACGTGTTAAAAAAGTTTTCGATGAAGCTGCTTCAGTTGATCGTATGCAGTGTTGTGAATGCATGGAAGAAAACTGTTCTTCCCAATATTCTAGCTCGTTACAAAGATTGTGACATTTTTAATTGAAATGAGAAAGAGTGGACAGAAAATACCCACTTTTAAAGTGAAAATTTGATAGAATTGGATATTTAGTCGTTTTTTCCAAGTAAAACGTTAACGTTTAAAAAAAACTCGTATCGTGGCGGGGAAAAATACAAATGAACGTTTGCCGACTCAGTTTGCAGTTAATATATACTAAAATAAAAAGTTACAACCATTTGTAACTGACAAATATAAAAATTCTCAGATGCTTTAAAAGTTCGAAATCTCTGTGTGTAATGTATGAAGTTGATGGCGTCAGAACTTGGACGTCCTCTGAATTACTGAAAAAATAATTCAGATTTTTAACAGTAAGTTTCGTTATCAGGAATGTTGCACGTAATCGATAACAGCCCGGCGTAAATGCATCGGGCCTGTTCTCAGACTATTGAAATTACTAATTTGCCTGCAAATGTAACATCAACATTTCAACCTTTGGATTGAGGGATCATTCAGATTTTTCAATGCTTCTGCTGCAAGCTACTACTAAATGTCATAAGTGCAATTGGAGACAACGATTTCAAGCCACTTTGCTTGATGTTATTCACTGCACCATAAAAGCTGGGATAATGTGACAACTAAAACAAGGCACGGCCACTTCATGTGATAGGGCTCCTCAAGTTTTCGTTGTAAAGGAATGTTACAAAACGGATACTTCCTGCATTTTGTAATGTATTTTGCCGAAATGGCTACAATCTTTCTGAGAATGTTCAAAAAGAAAGGGATGTGTTGGTAAATGTGTCAAGCTGTACGATAGCTGATGACATAAATGGTATCTGATGAAAGTGAAACTGAAAACAGTAGCCGTAGAGGCGATAAGTAAAAATAATATATGCTACCAAAGGAATCAGAAACTAGGCTGGCACACTGGAGGGGGGATTGGCTCAGTTGGCCGCATGCCAGTCTTCTAATCGTCAGGTTCGAGTTCCACCTTTGCCGTTGAGATTTTTCTCCGCTAAACCTCCACCTTGCCCTCGGTCTGAATGGAGACACAAGTTGGCTTGGAAAGGCCGCCGTCCTTCCGATGGTACGTAAAGTCGGGCTGTGTGTGCAAGAGAGCCATTATCCTGTGTGCATATTAGAGAAGAGACGATGCCCCAGACAGGGAGCTTCCATGTCTCCTAGCAAGTTGTCCAATAGGTCCACTTCCTCCCAACCTTCTCTGAGCCCTTGGGATCTTGGTAACCTAGCCATTTTTAGACCATTGTGCGCAAAAAGGCGGTAAAACAACCCAACTCTGTGCATGTTAAAGAACACACTGGATTACCTTAACGGGAGGCGACCATCTATCTCCTAATAGTTAGTAGGTCACGTAACCAACTCTAAGACTTGGTGTCTGTGTACTTGGCCATTTAGCCCATTTTGTGCACGGAAATGCCTCTCAGAAGTAAAACAACCCAACGCTGATTCACGAACACTTGTTTTATAAAATTCCACATGTTTTCAATTTACGCGATACGGGATTCTTATGTTGAGGCTGACCGAAACTTAAAACGTAATAGGTACCTTGAAATATGTTCGTAAGTTGAAATGATTTTTTCCATGAGAAATAATGTTAAATTTAATTGTTTGCACATGGTCATGTACAGTACATACATTGCTTTTAGAGTCAATTTGTGATGCATTATTATTTGGAAGAAATCTTGGGTTTATCAAGGTTATTTCAAGGTGATGTAAGAGGTTGATGGAAAGGATATGCTCTTCTCAACTTCGTGAAAGAATCTTTTCAACGAAAGTTGAGCAAAAGAATTTTCTTCTCTAAGTTGTTTGTAAATAACTAACTTTATATGAACATTATTATAAAGTTCTTTCGACATTTCTTCCATTATCATCTAATTCTTTTACAGTCAAATCACATCAGTTTGTCTCTCTATGGTGGCGAGTGGTTAGCACGCTTGGCTACTGATCTAAGGGACCTGGGTTCGAGCCCCGGATAAGGCACGGATATTTCTGTTGTTTTTCTGCTGAAGCCCCGCCATCCTCACAGACCTACTATGACGTATAAAGTGACAGGCTCCTATCAGACCTCTGTGGCAAACAGCTGCTTGAGGAGGTATTTTATAATAACGACAAATTTTCCCTCAAGCGACTGCTTTGCTTTCCACAGAGATCTGACAGTAGCCTATCAGTATAATATGCCAAAGAGTCTGTAGCGTATTATACTGACAGATCTAACAAGAAAAAGTGAAAAATGTTTTCTGTAAGAAAGGCGAGACCTCAGCAGAATAACACAGAGAACATCGCTACCTTATCCGGAGCTCAAACCGGGTTCCTTTGATCAGTGGGGCGGGGGTGGCTCTAGTCGGTAGCGCGCCAGGCTCGTAATCTGTAGTTCCCAGGTTCGAGTCCCAGCTGAATCAGCGTTGAGATTTATCTCCGCAATATTCCCCGCCCTGTCCACGGTCAGTAGGGGACACCGATGGGCTTGGAAAGGCCGCCGTCCGTCGGATGGGACGTTAAGCCGTGGCCCCGTGTATGCGAGAGCCATACCCTGTGCACGTTAAAGAACACGCTGGATGGCTTTGACGGGAGGCTACCATCTGTCTCCCAACAGCTGTTCCAGAGAGTCCCCTCCCCCAACCTTCTCTGAGCCTTCGGGGTCCATGTGACCTGGCCATTTAGCCCATGGTGGTGCAAAAAAGAGCCGCTCAGAGGTAAAACAACCCAACCTTTGATCAGTAGCCAAGCGAGCTAAGCACTTGGCCATCGGGACAGCGAATCGAAAATACATATCTGAACAAAACGGGGCGAGGGTTGAATCATTTCCCACCCCATTTTGTTACAGTAAGCCAATTGCTGTCTCCTTTCTAACCGAGGGAAAGGTGAGAGTTTAACGGAGATAATGTCAAAATTGCCACGATTATGACTCGAACCTGGGAACTGCAGATTACTAGTCTGGCGTGCTACCGGCTGAACCATTTCCGCTTCCAGGGAGTAGGAAAAACGCTTTGGTTTTAAAAAGTAAATGGGAAATTCTGGGTTGGGTAGGTAGTATATAATAAAATCTTATTTGCATTTAGATCTTCTGTCAGTTTGAATTTCCTGTTAGGTGGCTTAAAAGTTAGAGAATGACTGAAATTTGCTTTTTGAAAATCAGCATTTTCTAATATTTTTCCTTGTTTGGATTATAAAAAAAATACCCCCTCAAGCAGCTGCTTGCCACAGAGGTCTGACAGGAGCCTGTCATTTTATATGCCATAGTAGAAGGTCTGAGAGGATGGCAGGTCCTCGGCAGAAAAACATTACTACATCCGTACCTTACCCGGGGCTAACCAGGGGCTCGAACCCAAGTCCCATTAGATCAGTAGTCCAGCATGCTAACCACTCGGCCACGGGACGTGTTTTTGGATTATACAATAAGTTTTTCTTTTTTTTATTATTTATTCCGTTTAGCCATTTGTTTTCTAAGAAAAGGAAGTTTACCATGACCGAAAAACTAATAGGTGTTATGATTTTTGGTAAAGAATATAATTTTTAACTAAAGCATTTTAAAAGCTCGCCACTTTTTCCTGCCAGTTCCCTTTAACACACCTCCTGCTTCTGAGACAATTCCGGAACTTATTCGGAAACGGAATTTTTTTGTATACACTCAAAATATCAAAGCCGTGTTCATGTTGATTAGAGCAGTAGTTTTCAGTAGTTTTTAATTGGTTGTATGACAATTTTACGCAGCTCCCAACCCTAAATAAAAATGAAAAAGGTAATTAGTATACTTTAAAGTGTACGTATTTATTTGTTCATTGCATATTGCTAGCACATCCTCATTATTTCTTCCTCAAGATGCAAGAATAATTCGTTTCTCTTTGACACACTTTACAGATCACCTTAAATTTCGGGTTTCCTTTTAAAAATGTTATCGGAACTTCGATTGAAAAACACTGCTAAGATATTTGCAAAAATGTATAGCGTGACTTCTACTAGATGCCGCCACAGTCAGCAAACGGGCCCGCCGTATTGACTGATGAATGTTACGGTCTGCTTTCACTTCGTGTGCCGGTTGTAGTTTGGAATGTGTGCTGAATTTTGCGTCTGTAGTTTGAGATGTGATATCTTAGTACATATTACTTGGCATTTGAATCGGCTTATAGATTGATTATCAAGCAAGAGACCTTGCCTCTGCTCAGTAGTGAGGCAGAGAACACAACCACGTGGTAGTGGATAGCTAGAAGTTTTTGTTTTTAGTATGGATTCCTTTGGGTGAGTAGTGTTTTTTCCTCAAGTTTAAAGGTAAATAATTGGGTGGTTCTATTCTAAGAGTGGCAGATTGAGTTATTACGTTAGATTTTTTTCTGAAAGCAAGTATAGAAAATCATTAACTTCAACAGATTGTTTTTGCTCCAAACTCTCTCTCAAAAGCTATTGATTAAAGCGTCACGTACAGCAATTTTATAGCTGTTGGTTGGGTTAAATATTTTCCTAATGATCATCTTGTAAATTATGGAATTATTTAAAACGGTAGTATATTTTAATCAGCAAGCTACGGAGATATTACATCTATACTAGCTACGGAGATATATACATCTCCATTTTGATTTTGAGTACATGTGATCAGTTATTTAGTTTTGTGTTTTCTGTTTATTAAATTTCCTTTATTGTGGTATTTGCATTTGAAATTTGCTTTCTCTTATCACAATATATTTGAATTTTACTCAGCAGCATACTCAGATTCGAGTCCCAGCTGTGGCAGTGTTGCGATTTGTCCTCGGGGAGAAAGAATTCACTGATGGACTTCGAAAAGACGCCTCCATCGAATGGGACCGTTAAGCGTCTTTGCACATGCACGTTAAAGCTTAGACTTGATGGCCTTCGCATGGAGTTTTTTTTACGCTAACAGCACTCTCGAGCTAGGCAGTAAAAAAACCTAACCTCATTTTTCCTGAATTTTGTTTTGTATAATTTGTTTGTTTTTTTAGGGTCTAAGAGCTACGGTTAGAAACGAAGAATTACAGCTCCTCTTAAGTGTGGTTGGAAAGAGGGTATAAGTCCTAGTTCCCTTAAGTTGGTTAAAAGAGAAAGACACTTTCTAAACTAGTAATGGCCAACTCAGAGTTACTTAAGGGCAACTTTGCAAGCCTGTCGCCCAGGTTTTTTAAACTTATCTCATATAAATTAAAATACACAAAATAATTTTTTTCTATTATGTTATATCATGATGACGCGCAAACATATGCATTTTCTAGTATGTGGTATGGTTATAATATGATAAAACAAATTTTTGATCTTGGCAAAGAGTCGACAGGCAACCAGTTGCCCATCTCTCTCTTCTAAACTTTGATTTTAAAGTTGGGGGTAGGAGGTATATTTCACCTTAACTCTGGCGGTTGAGTAATCCTAGCCTTTACGATTCAAGGATTCATTCTTAGAATGGTTAAACTGAAAAAATTGTAGCTTCCTTAATTATAATTTAATGAAAAACTCCTAACTCTCTAATTTGTGGGTAAAGTGAATAAGCAGTTCTAATTCCCCATCATTTCGTAAATAAATAGGGATATTCAAATGCCAAAAGTCCCATAGCGACACTTATTTGAAATAAAAGGAATCTGGAAAAGAAAGTTAATTTTTTAGTCTTTTAGAAACTGGATTTCACGAGGTTAAATGGAAGTGCAAGTTGCAAATTTCTCTCAAGTAATGGACATTGCAAAAAAAGGAATAACGAAAAACTCGGATTAGTAATGAGATTGTAAAATTTATAAGTATTAGAGATCAACTTCGGATTAAGTTTTGAAAACTTTGGATTAAGTTTCTTTTCTAGTTAATGAAACAGTTTAATATTATTCATTTCACAAATTTCCCTTTGAAATTTTCTTCTGCAAAATTGTAGGGTTCCTATATAAATACTGTTTGCCGTCATAATACAAGATTTGCTTCAGCAAACTTTCAAAAACTACAAATTATTGAAAATGCACTCCATATTCCATTAATTTTTACTATGTTATTTAATATGACATATTTTTTTCGGTTGAAAACTTTCAGTTCACAATGGAGGCAACGCAATTATAGCACATAAAGGAATATTAATCATTGATATCAAAATGGGTTTTGTGAATCTCCTTTATTTTTATTTCCTCAGTTACCTGGTTTTGTTTCTCTTATATTCATTTATTGAAACTGCATGTTTCATTACGATCGGTGTCCCTCTTTCCCACCGAGTCAGCATAGGGGTTTAGCTGAGATAAATCTCGTCGGTGGCACAGTTGGGAATGAAACACCTGGGAATTGAAGATTACGAACCTGCCGCACCACTGACTCAACCTCTCCCCCTCCTCCTCGAGCTCCGGAATAGGCATGGATGTTCTTGAATTGGCCTTCTACTTCGGCCACTCCTTCCTCACAGATCTCTGTGGCGTATGGTAAGCTTCTCGAAACAAATATAACAAACATTTGTATCTTTTCATCATCATTATCATCATCCTCAAGCTGCCATGGACTACGAAGGTCCAACCAGACCGTGCAATTTAGTTCTCCAAGCATATCTGTCCTGAGCTACATCTGCTGCATCTGGCTACTGCACACCAATTCTGACATTGTCTGCCCACCGCATCCTAGGTCTCTCCCTCTTTCTGAGGCCTTTAGGCACACTGTTCATTCATTCGCCAATCTATAATTATCCATACGGGCAATATGGGCAAACCAACGGAGTCTCTCTCTGCACAATATGCTGCTTAAAGGAGGTTGCCGACTCCTTTGCCTAACCTCGTCATTAGTTACAAAGCTGAACCACCTAATGCCCAAGATACTGCGTAAGCATCTAGAATCAAAAGCATCTAGTTTCCCGTTATCTTGTTTGGACAGCGTCCAAGTTTCACTATCATAACTAACCCTAGAAAGAACCAAACTATTATACAGTCTAATTTTAGTCTATAGTTGTATGCGTTTTTTCTCCACACTCTCCATAGATTCTTAAAAGTCTCAGCAATCCCTATTGGTCTGTTAATCTCATGCTGCACATCATCAGTATCTGTTGCATAGCTCTCAAGATAATTAAACTGTGACACCTGCTCAAGACTGCAACCATTCAGATTAACTGAATCACAGCCTGCCTGACCAATTTTCATCACTTTAGTCTAATTTTAGTATTTAGTACTTTTCTCTGTTTATAACCAAACCTACTCTACTACCAGTCTCATCAACAGCTCGAATGAAAGAGTTCATCTCATCAACATCATTTACCAAAAGGGCCAAATCATCAGCATAATCTAAATCAGAAATTTTCGTATCTCCAGACCATTTAAGGACAAAATCTTTCCCTTGAAGTGACTTTCGCATAACATTTAATAGTATTGAAATTCGTTTTTCAGGTGCTCTAAAAGAATTTTGAGCAAATATAATGCTTTTTTTTTTTTAGGGAAACGCAGAAAATAGTCCCTAACTGTTGCACGAAAGTCACAAAAGTATTGAATCACAAAGTTTCTTGTTTCTGTCTATCATGGAGTGCCATCAGGCTTTCGTGACACCGTAAGAGAGTACCGTAGTGTTGTGTATTTTTAAACGTAGGGAGAAGAGTGATACTGAGAATTGATAAAGAAAATGGCTTTAACACTTTTTACAATGTTGCATGAAAATCAGGAAAAAGTTCTTTTCCGAAAAGGATACTATTTTTGCCTTATTTCATACAGTTTTTTTAAAAATTCACTTCACGTAATAACATTGCCATGAAAGTCTGATAGCATAACGTATGTTTAAATCGCTATAAAATCGAGAGAGAGAGAAAACTTTCCTTGAATTCTGTTATTGCTGCTGAAAACTAATTAGTCACGTTTACTCTTAAATTGGCCTTTTACCATTTTGAGTTTAATATATTTTTGAATTATTTTGAGTTTAAAATTCTTAACCTCCTGATTATTGGTAATTTCTTCTTGGATTTTTTAAGAAACCCTTTTTAGCACATCTTTTCCCAGATGCTGTATCAGTGATGCTGCATGTAGTTTCTTCATTCGTCATTCATATGCAACAGGAAATTGTTTAATCTCTGTAGGCAGACTCCTTAAAAGTTCTCTTATGCGCAGAAGCACTGCTGCATGAGCCACATTTTTTCATCTACACGTCCTTTCAAACTTCCTGAAATTTCTTAGCATACGTCATTGCGCGAGCAGGATGTTACCTTGGTTACTTCCTGAAAAGAAAAAAAAACTCATCTAGATATAACAGATATAAAACTTCGGCCTTTCGCAGAATTAAATTGATTAAAAGCGCAATAAAAAAGTATCTATGTCTTTATACATATTTTTTCAGGCTAATTACAATATAGTTTTCAACTTCAAATAATTAATACGAAAGGAAAAACAAGTGGCACGATAATAAAAGAAATACACCTATCACTCGGTTTTTACACGGTTTTGGTTTTACATTATCAAAAAAATGCAACAAGTTTTACACGATTATAGACTGTTTTTACACGGTAAGATTCAGGTTTTTTTATGTACATAGATATATAAACATTATGAAGTAGCAGTGGTATAACGTCAAGCAGATCATTAGACTGTCATCCCAAAGTAAAAATCAACTAAATGGTTTTAATTGAAATTTATTTTCAAGAATAAATAGATAATAGTAAATTGTAATGTCTCGCGACATCTGAATGAAATAAAAGTTGTTTTGGATCGTCAGCGAGATCTGACTTTTATAGATTTATCACATTTTTAGCTGCAAGTTCAACTTTATAGACTATTTCTAGGCTAAACACAGCCGATTCGTAAGTACACTATTTTGTAAAGTATATACATACTAATTAAAATAAAGCATTAAGTGTTGGTACAAACACTTAATTTCTAAATTTTATTCAGTTCATAAAATCCTTACAAATTTCATCTTCAAATTCGGTAGTGTACCGTCTGCATTAACGATGATTATTTTTCGTGGCCAAAAAGAAATTATGAGAGGTTAATCTAAGCTTATCTGAATTAGTGCAAATAAAGTACAGCATAATGTTAAATTAATGCTTATTTTTACTGCTGAACTGAAATTTGAGATAAATGTGTATAAATATAACTTTCAATGTGCCTTTTATTCATAACAAGGATTTTTTCGTAACCCCCCCCCCCCCGCGTTTTGTTTTTACATAAGTTTATTGGTTTCAATTTATATGGTGATTTCTCTGAACTATCTACCGTATAAATCAAGGGATGGGTCCAAATTTACAAATGCTCATTATGGGCCTAGAGATAATGCTGCACACATCTATACGAAATTCAATTTCCTCTCACACTCTATAAATTAAAAATAAATACCCTCTCACGGCAGCAGCAGAGCTATTCAAGGTCCCCTACCACCACTACAAGAAAAACTAGCATCTTCCTAGGCTCTTACTCTTAAAAACCATAATGACAACGTAATACATATTAAATATGAAAAAATTTTAAATCTTTTATTTTATTTAATTTAGTATATTTGTTACTTAATATAGTTAGTTAATTCCAATGTGTTTATTCACAATAATGAATAAATAGGCGTAAAAAAGACATGGATTTCAAGATTCTTAAATATTTTGTTTCCTTTCAACTTTCATTAAATCGAGGTTTTTAATTTTCAAATACTGTAATTTATTTAAGACACGAATGCATTTCAAAACATCAATTTTTATTACAATATGAAACTTTAAAAATTTAATGTGTCGCGACCCATACTTTGAAAAACCATGCCATGGTTGGTTGTTTTACCTCTGAGCGGCACTTTTTTGCACACAATGGGCTAAATGGCCAGGTCACAAGGACCCCGAAGGCTCAGAGAAGTTTGGGGGAGGGGACCCACTGGAACAGCTGTTGGAAGAAAGATAGCCTTCCTGTCAAGGCCATCCAATGTGTTCTTTAATGTGCATAGATGGCCCGTGTGCGGTATGGTCTCCTGCACACGGACCACGACTTAACGTCCCATCCGATGGACGGCAGTATTTCCAAGCCCATCGGTGTCCCCTACTGATGTGCGGGGAGACCATGCCATGCAGCATATCAGAAGTTACTGGGCGGTAGGATTAGTAATTCTATCCGTTAATTCATTAATGTATTGTAATAATAGAGAATGATAATAGCATCTTTGATGAAACCCCACAGAAAGAAATAAGTGGAGTTAGGTTTTATTCGAGGAAGTTCTTCAGTTTCGCCATGAACGACTCAGCAACCTGGAAATTGCTGATTTTGACAATCTGTCACTAGCAGCAGATAATGAAGAGGATTGCACTTGAGTTCGTTAAATATCACTCGTTTATGATCGATTCCCTCATCTTTAAATTCCCCTCTTCTTTCGTAAGAGGAGAAAGAAGGGGGCAGAAGATAAGGTAGATTGTGGCACTTTCCACGTCACAACTTCAATTTGATATATAACTCGTCACTTCCGACGCACATGCTCGAAAAATATAGCGGGATAATCTTTTATACAGATCTTCTGTTTTCGGTTGGGGTGGAAAAATGGGTTGGGTTGGGTTGTTTTACCTCTGAGCGGCACTTTTTTTGCACACCATGGGCTAAATGGCCAGGTCACATGGACCCCGAAGGCTCAGAGAAGGTTGGAGGAGGGGACCCACTGGAACAGCTGTTGGGAGACAGATGGTAGCCTCCCGTCAAGGCCATCCAGCGTGTTCTTTAACGTGCACAGGGTATGGCTCTCCCGCACACGGGGCCACGGCTTAACGTCCCATCCGACGGACGGCGGGCTTTCCAAGCCCATCGGTGTCCCCTACTGACCGTGGGCAGGGCGAGGAATTTTGCGGAGATAAATCTCAACGCTGACCCAGCTGGGACTCGAACCTGGGAACTACAGATTACGAGTCTGGCACGCTATCGACTGAGCCACCCCCGCCCCAGGTGGAAAAATGGGAGTAAATATCATTATCTAATCCCCACACCACAAACTTCCATTTTATATATTCCGGCATGATCAGTTACCTGGTTGGCAAGATATGGTGAACAGTGGTTTTGATATATCTGTTACCGCTAAAGCTCGAAAGCCGTTAATGTGCACATTACCTAGCTAATCTGCAGATTAACTGATTTGCTCCGTTAACTTGCGGAATCAAGAGTTTTCCGCATTTTACCTAGGTAATGTGCACATTAACGGCTTCCGTATCGTTAAAGTTCAAAAGTTTGTTTCTCTCATAGTGGTGAATCTCTTGAATATGAATCTTCGTGTCACGTGATTCACTCGTCCGCATTATAAAAAACGCCCCGGATGAGCGGAGGCCAAGTGAGAACGAATCGGTAAAGTGATTCATTCTTGATAACGAATCACTAAAATGATTCGTTCTCACTTGGCCTGCTCATTTTGGGGGCGTTTTTTATAATTCGGACGACTGATTCATGTTTACAGAGGGATGACCCTGGTTTCAACTCTACTCTCGGACACTAGATAAATAACATTATGTTAATTTAAGCGTTCAGAAACGTTCCTGTTGTTCCAGCAAAGATCTTATTTTCACTTTAACTAGTGCCTAGTAGGTAATGTGCAGATTATCCAGGTAATTTGCAGATTACCTAGGTAATTTGAGAAATGAAACAATTTTCCGCACATTAACGGATCACCCTAGTTAATCTGCACAATACCTAGATACTCTGTAGAATAACTGATTTCTGCACTTTAGCGGTAACATATCAACAAACCGAGTCGCCGACCGGAAAAACAAATAACAAGTGAAATGCAATGGGAAGGTGGGTTTAAAAAAATATCAATCGCAGCACTTGGAAATAATACATTATTCGCCGTATTTTACATGTATGCTATCAGTTCAACAATGCTTGCAGAACACGCCGCTTTCATTTGTGTAAACCTTTAACCTTAAAACGCTTTCATGCCAAGTTTATTTTCATCATTACGTTGTCATTCTTTATTCCATCTATGTTTCTTCCAAGGAACTTAATTCAGTTAGCCCCACCTCGCAGTAAGTTTAAAACTACTCTGCCTTTCTGCTTTCGCAGTTTGTTCCCCATGTCCGCAGCCAGCCTGGGGGGCTCCATGGTAATCCCCATAACCACGGAAGCCACGCCTACAGAGGAGCAGCTGTCTGACAGCTGGCCATTGAGTAATTCACTAATTGGGACTGAAAGCGTGTTTACTGTAGTTCACTGGCACTATGTAGGACTAGCGAGGGCCTGCTAGACCTGTATAGCTGAGGTGACCTCTAGCCTCAGCAGAAGTTTCGGCGAAAAAGTGTCTGCTTGCACTCGTTTTGCTGTCTTAACGTTGATTTAATGTTGACGACAGAAATTTACCAATTATGTTGCAGACGTTGTTTGTAGGAAATGGCTGTCAAACTTGTAGTCACTAATGAAAGAAAATACTCTTTGGTAGAGATATGGTTTCTTGTGTTCATTTCGATTTGCTCTTTACTTTCTCTTAGGAGGAGGAAAGTGTAGAGAAAATACTGCGGTTGTGAAAAAAAAAGACTATTTCGAGTTTCTCGGTTAGATGTTCTAGGTCTAACTCGAAAAAGCGGTTTTTGCAATGTCTGCCGACGGTCTGTTTATGGTGATATCTACTAGCTCCTGAACACTTCAAGCTTTTGGGTTCAAATTGTATATTCACACATACTTCTCAAACAAAAATTTATAGAACATGGTTCCCAAACTGTTATACATGCAGTGGCAACTTGTCCCAAGCATGTCCCAACAAGCGAACCTCCTGGAATAATTTAGAAAATATATATTTCCATTCAGAAATTATCGCATATTTTATTATTTATTTATGTGACATAAGAGAGGTGAAGCATATTTCTTCCATGCTGAAGAGCCAATTTGAATAGAAACCAAACTTTTCACAGCTACTGTACACAATTGAAGAGTGCCCTGATACAGTTTATTATATGAGAGATATCACGTGACAGAAAAATGTCTTAGGCGATTTAACGTAAGACTGGAGCACAAATCTGATGTAGGGAGCACCTCATTGGAGGCTAGTTTCAACATGACCTTACTCCTTGAACCGTGGAACATAATTATTCTGTCCACATCAGAGTTTAGGTATGCATGTGCCAAGACAGAATGATTGTTAGTTTGATGCAATGTGAAGAACGTGGTCAAAAATCTATTCTGAAAGTGTTTCAATAAGGAGAAAAAAATCGAGTGTTGATACGTAACCCACGGAGGTTACAGTAAGTGATACATCACCAAGTTGTTTTTTGGATTGCTTTACCTGATAGCGGCTCATTTTTGAACACAGTAGGCTAAATGGCAAGGTCCCAAGGTCTCAGAGAAAGTTGGGGAAGGGAACCCACTGGTGAGTGCTCAGTGTATGGCTATCATGCACACTGATCGCGGTTTAACTTACAATTCGGCGGACGGCGGCTATTCCAAGGCCATAGGGTTTGTTCTTCTGGCCTATTTTATGAGTTCTACAAATTACGATCCTGGCGCGCTACCGACTGTGAGCGTCCTGTGAGCGCGCTTTCCTCCCTCTCACAGGACCAATTAACTAATAAAGCCCTTTAAGTGAATGCAGGATACTTTGAAAGTTTAATCAATTGGAAACTAATTAGCCTGAAGTTTACTTCAGGAGACGGCAAAGCTACTTAGTAACAAGATGCCATGGAACGTTTACGAGCAGTGAATAAAAAGAATTACTTTGAGTTTAGTTACGTTTAGTCTTAATTTTACACACAGAATCTCAGTCTTACTACGTTATGAATAGAGTACGACTTTTTCAAAAAAGAAAAGGTTAAATTAGTATACTTCCGATTTGTTTAAATTTTTCATTTGCCATGTGCATGGACAAAGGTAACTACATGTGCATGGACAAAGGTAAGAACACGAAAGGTTTACTACATGTGCATGGACAAAGGTAAGAACACGAATTATTATTATTTTGTGTGGCATAGTACTACTGATGCAAAAATGCAGAACGCCACATTAGATTAATACAGGGGTGGGCAATTGTTTTCGTATCTACACTGCGCATGCGTATTGACGTGGCCGTCCTAGTGGAAAATACGAGACGAATCTTCGGTCGCGCACGGGAAGGAAATCTCCGTTCAAGGCGGATTTTTCTGACTGTCTTGGCGGGCCAAAAAAACTCTACAAACAGTTTTCGCTATAATGAATTAATTGGCTTCAGAATACCATTCATTAAGCAAAAATTAAAGTTTCGTATTAATGGAAGGGAAATTAGTTTATTCATGCCTGACATATTGCATAATAGCAAAATATCAAGAAAAAAACATTATTGTTATTAAGCATATTATAGATACTTTTAAAACATTGTCAATTATCATCCTCAAGCATCCATGAGCTTCGGAGGTCCAACCAGACCGTGCAATTTAGTTCTCCAAGCATATCTGCCCTGAGCTACATCTGCTACCATTGTAGGTATATTAAAACATTTAGAAATGAATATCTGTTATGAATTTAAGAGACTTATACATAAGAGTTTGCACAGAAGTAATCTATCTGAAGAAACAGGTAATGCATAAGTTATTGCACGTATATAAAACTATTACCCAATACCTGAAAATTTAGATAATTTATTATTTCAACCCGAACTCGAAAAACCATACTGAGTTATTTTTTTTTTGGACCGATAATTACCTCCCCCCACCCAATAGGTTTTTAACCCGGAAAAGTCATACCTTAGTTATGAACAAAATCAATATGAATATAGCACATGAAAGAGTTGGATATTTGTGCTATACTAAAATATTAAAATTTATTTTTCTCTCTTTTCCAGTTGCTTTTCGCCCGTGATATATGGGGCGGGGGTGGCACGTAATCTGTAGTTCCCAGGTTCCAGTCCCAGCTGGGTCAGCGTTGAGATTTATCTCCGCAAAATTCCTCGCCCTGCCCACGGTCAGTAGGGGACACCGATGGGCTTGGAAAGGCCGCCGTCCGTCCATCCGACGGACGGCGGCCTTTCCAAGCCGTGGCCCCGTGTGCGGGAGAGCCATACCCTGTGCACGTTAAAGAACACGCTGGATGGCCTTGACGGGAGGCTACCATCTGTCTCCTAACAGCTGTTCCAGTGTGTCCCCTCCCCCAGCCTTCTCTGAGCCTTCGGGGTCCATGTGACCTGGCCATTTAGCCCATGGTGTGCAAAAAAGTGCCGCTCAGAGGTAAAACAACCCAACCCATAAAAAAGGGGAGGATAAAGCTGTGTTAGTTGTATATTAAATGAAAGCTTCTAAAGATAGTTTTTTAGTGGCAAAATAAAAAATACCTACTTCCTATGTGCGTCTTAAAAAGAATATGATGAAATCACTCGCTGAATCCGTATTCTTTTCATAGGAAGATGGGCACCGATTTACCTATTCAGCAAAAATTGCCGGCACGCTTTCTTCCTTTGAAGCGAATACGAATTGAGCAAGTGATTTCATCATCGGTATGCTATATTTTTATTTTCTACTTCTGTAGCAAGTGACAGGAATAGAAGTGTTTTTTGTGTCCCTGTAGGCAGCGCTGGACTTTGATCTTCTGAGGCCCTAAGCTAAGGGGCGGCTCAGTCGGTAGCGCGCCAGGCTCGTAATCTGTAGTTCCCAGGTTCGAGTCCCAGCTGGGTCAGCGATGAGATTTATCTCCGCAAAATTCCCCGTCTTGCCCACAGTCAGTACGGGACACCGATGGGCTTGGAAAGGCCGCCGTCCGTCGGATGGGACGTTAAGCCGTGGCCCCGTGTGCGAGAGAGCCATACCCTGTGCACGTTAAAGAACACGCTGGATGGCCTTGACGGGAGGCTACCATCTGTCTCCCAACAGCTGTTCCAGTGGGTCCCCTCCCCCAACATTCTCTGAGCCTTCGGGGTCCTTGTTGCCTGGCCATTTAGCCCATGGTGTGCAAAAAAGTGCCGCTCAGAGGTAAAACAACCCAAGTCCTAAGTTAAAAGGCATATTTAAAAGGCCCCCAAAATTCTAAAGTCGAAATATATATATAATTATTATGATTGAGGGAAACATTGAAAAATAAACACGAAATTGATGTAGTGAAAACATTATTCTAGCACTGGTAAGCAAAGATGAACAGTGTTTGCACAATAGATTAAATATTTAAGGAGATTTCGCAATGCAATAAAACTTGAAATACATTTCTTTGAGGCCTCTCATATCGTGAGGTCCCTAAACTGTAGCTTAGTAAACTGGCCGGTCCTGCCTGTTAGGCGAAAATCAAGTTTGTCTCAACTCTTTCGTTTTAGACTTGTAAATTTTCGGTTCGAATCCGAAGATAATTTAAGTTTTTTTTTTTCATAAACTCCTTTTTCGTACATATTTTTTATCTGTAATGCGTAAATATTCGATGTAGAATCGCTTGCCGAATTTTTTATGACTCATTTAGTAATAAAAAAATTACTAGATTTAGACGTAGTTTCACAAGACAAACGCAAAGTAAATAACGCTCTGTTGACAGCTGGCAGTAGTAACAGTATCGGGGATGTACAAAAGATTAGATTTCTGCGAAACAAGTGAAGTAACCGCTTTTTGTTGTAGTTGGAATAAATACAATCGGATAGACCTTGCATAGGGTATCGTTGCTCTTTCATGATTTATGTTTAGGTAGAAATGTATTTATAAATCCTCAGGCACACTGCTCAAAACTATTTCAATGCCTAATATTTCAAATTGCAAAAAGTCTCTGCTGATAGCGCTCCTAACTCGTAAACTTCACTTCCCAGATTCGAATTCCGAATTCGTTGAGATTTATCTCTGTTAAATCCCCACCTAGACGATCCCTTCAGCAACCATTTCTGATACCTTGTCCTACTCTAAGTTACACTTCTAAAAAATTTCAACGTTCAGAAGCGCTATATTGTTAATGCTGTGTGTGTCAAACAAGTGACGGCACATATTTTCCATCATGAAAGCCACAGAGAAGAGTACCTCCATGCACCTAAAGGTAAATTAATGAAATCATACATGTGCAACTGGAGTACTGAAAGAATTAAGGGTTAAATACATATGTCATCGTCATTTCACATTCAAAACTAGGTAACTTCTACAATAAAATTTTTACTCCATGTCACCGGTGATAAATTAAAGATCTTGATTATCAAATCTCTCTAAATCTTAATTTTTTCATATTTCGTTCAGCATTTAAAGGATTATCGAAGTTAGAGTATTGAACAGCAAACATTCTGGCCGTGGCTCGTGGCTCCGTGTGCAGAGTTGGGTTGTTTTACCTCTGAGCGAGGGGCGGGGGTGGCTCAGTCGGTAGCGCGCCAGGCTCGTAATCTGTAGTTCCCAGGTTCGAGTCCCAGCTGGGTCAGCGTTGAGAGTTATCTCCGCAAAATTCCCCGCCCTGCCCACGGTCAGTAGGGGACACCGATGGGCTTGGAAAGGCCGCCGTCCGTCGGATGGGACGTTAAGCCGTGGCCCCGTGTGCGGGAGAGCCATACCCTGTGCACGTTAAAGAACACGCTGGATGGCCTTGACGGGAGGCTACCATCTGTCTCCCAACAGCTGTTCCAGTGGGTCCCCTTCCCCAACCTTCTCTGAGCCTTCGGGGTTCCATGTGACCTGGCCATTTAGCCCATGGTGTGCAAAAAAGTGCCGCTCAGAGGTCAAACAACCCAACCCTCTGAGCGGCACTTTTTTGCACACCATGGGCTAAATGGCCAGGTCACATGGACCCCGAAGGCTCAGAGAAGGTTGGGGGAGGGGACCCATTGGAACAGCTGTTGGGAGACAGATGGTAGCCTCCCGTCAAGGCCATCCAGCGTGTTCTTTAACGTGCACAGGGTATGGCTCTCCCGCACACGGGGTCACGGCTTAACGTCCCATCCGACGGACGGCGGCCTTTCCAAGCCCATCGGTGTCCCCTACTGACCGTGGGCAGGGCGGGGAATTTTGCGGAGATAAATCTCAACACTGACCCAGCTGGGACTCGAACCTGGGAACTACAGATTACGAGCCTGGCGCGCTACCGACTGAGCCGCCCCTCCGTGTGCAGGAGATCCGTACCCTGTGTACATCAAAGAACATTCTGAATGGTCTTGATGGAAGGCTTTCATCTGTCACCTGCCCCCAACTTTCTCTGAGCTCTTGAGGTTCTTATTGCGAAAATGATCATTTTAGCCTGTTGTGTACAAAAAAAAACTGCCGCTCATAGGTAAAACCCAATCCACTCCGGTACCTCAGTCCATGAGCAAAGGGCATTTATGGGTTTGGAAATGGTGCATTCCATCAGAGAAGACATTAAATTGTGTCTCCGTGTACAAGAGGCAATACCCTGTGGATATTAAAGAACACACTGAATGATCTTGAGATGATTCCATCTGTCTCCTAACAACTATCCAATGGAGGTTAGCTCAGAAGCCAGAACTATTTATTTGTGTCAATAGCTTTACGTGGTGTATAATTATTGGCGAACATAATCGCGTTAGTTAATTGACTTCAAATTCAATGCAAAAGAAAGCTAACTGACAAATACGTAGCATTAATTAATTGGGAATAATCACTTGTAAATCGAAGAGAAGCATACTTAACTATTTCTAATCGCCTTTTTTTTTTACACCAATGGAGGTACTTCCGGTACTTTAAGCTACTGCCCGAAATGAAAACCTCACTCTGTCTTATGAATTGGGCGTGGCTCAGTCGGTAGCGCGCCAGACTCGTAATCTGCAGTTCCCAGGTTCGAGTCCCGCCTGGACCAGCGTTGAGATTTATCCCCGCAACACTCCCTGCCCTACCCTCGGCCAGCAGGGGGCACTGACGGAATTGAAAAGGCCGCTGTCCATAGGATGGGACGTTAAGCCATGTTGCTGTGTGCGGGAGAGCCATACCCTGTGCACATTAAAGAACACGCTGAATGGCCTTGACGGGAAGCTACCATCTGCCTCCCAACAGCTCTTCAGTGGGCCTCCTCTGAGCCTTCGGGGACCTGGCCATTTAGCCCATTGTGTGAAAAAAAAGTGTCGCTCAGAATTAAAACAACCCAACTCATCCTGTCTTAGTATCTTCAAGTTGCTGCTATCATTCGCTTATTGAAAACGCTTTGCCATTACAAACAACTTATCGTAGAATATTTAAGTGATATAAAAAACATTTTTGCATTATTTTTAACAAAAATTTGCAGCCATTCTTAATCTTTTTCAGCCCCCTTAGAACATTTGGAATAAATAATGGCTCAATTGCATAATAGTTAATAGAAATCGACTAAAGCGTTGCAGTCAAATAAAGGCATGTGGGAAAGACCTCAGTACTACTATTTCTGATGGCTATAAAAGACCCAGGGGTTTCTAAAGGTTTTAACACCCTTAGAACATGCGCTAAATACCACTGCTAAGGGCTTAAACGACATCCTCTAAATTGATTGCTTCGTACCAATCTTATAAGAACATGAATTAAGTTGAATAAGACAGATGTTAGACATGTGCTGCTCACTTTTATACTTGTTCGTGTTTCCCATAAGCTTTTTATGATCACCTCTCACTTTTCCTCAAGGTGGGCTCAGTTGGTAGCGCGCCAGGCTCGTAATCTGTAGTTCCCAGGTTCGAGTCCCAGCTGGGTCAGCATTGAGATTTATCTCCGCAAAATTCCCCGCCCTGCCCACGGTCAGTAGGGGACACCGATGGGCTTGGAAAGGCCGCCGTCCGTCGGATAAGACGTTAAGCCGTGGCCCCGTGTGCGGGAGAGCCATACCCTGTGCACGTTAAAGAACACGCTGGATGGCCTTGACGGGAGGCTACCATCTGTATCCCAACAGCTGTTCCAGTGGGTCCCCTCCCCCAACCTTCTCTGAGCCTTCGGGGTCCATGTGACCTGTCCATTTAGCCCATGGTGTGCAAAAAAGTGCCGCTCAGAGGTAAAACAACCCAACACTTTTCCTCAAACCTTAACCCTTTGGTGTTTATCAGTCGCGAGCAGAGAACCAAGCTGTATGTCTGGCTCAAAAATGTTTGCCTACCCTCTCAATAGAAATTCAAGTGTTTAGATACCGCCAACCGCGACATATCTGCTAGTACGGGACCATGATATATGCAGTAATCTGAGGTGATACTCTTTGTAGATAAGATCCAATTGGTCGAGTGCCCAGTGCTGCAGTAGCTTCGTCGGAAATGGCTTGACGTGTATTTTAGTCTTAACCTTTAATAATAAATTCCCTGCCCTGCCCACGGTCAGTAGGGGACACCGATGGGCTTGGAAAGGCCGCCGTCCGCCGGATGGGACGTTAAGCCGTGGCCCCGTGTGCGGGAGAGCCATACCCTGTGCACGTTAAAGAACACGCTGGAGGGCCTTGACGGGAGGCTACCATCTGTCTCCCAACAGCTGTTCCAGTGGGTCCCCTCCCCCAACCTTCTCTGAGCCTTCGGGGTCCTTGTGACCTGGCCATTTAGCCCATGGTGTGCAAAAAAGTGCCGCTCAGATAAAACAACCCAACCCAACCTTTAATAATATCTTCTCTATGGCATGTTATACTGACATACTCCTTGTCAGACCTCTGCGGTAAGTGGGATGCCTGAGAAGTGATTATTTTTTACATTTATACAAAAAATGAATCAATATCAAGTGAGCTAAAAAAGAGCAAACTGAGACATTCCTCTGCATATCCTCTTCCATCCATGTAATATGGCGCAGTTTCGACCGCATTCCCTCAGACTGCCGTAAAGATTTCCTTATAACCGCATAAATGAAGTGGTTTATTCAATACAGGGCGAGATGCGCTTACAACGGAAAGCGATAAGCTACAGAGGGAGATGTCGCCTCCTAGCTTGCAATAGAGGTTCACTATCTCAACCTTCCAGCCCACTGCTTGGTAATGGCATGCTGAAAAGACATCGCCAGTTGCCAGAGGCGCCTATCGCGGTCGGCTATCAAGACAGAGCCCGATCGTGGACTCCTCTCTTTTGCCCTTCTGTCATTGATTCTGCTGACACATGAGGTCGGCCTACTGCCATCGGCGGCTCCATCATTTCTCCCATGGCAGATTCTTCCAACTCTCTCCCACTCTCTCGGCTGCAAGGCGGAAGTTATTATCGCTCTTATGATGCATTAAAACTTTGTTTTGCATTGCTCTGACAGGCATTTCTTTGCTCTTTAGTTACAAATAAGGATAAAACTACATCGTGTCGTACTTGTGTTAGATGTTTGACTCAGAAACCACTCTAGATCTTTAGTGGTTATTCGCAATTGCAATATTCTTGAATTCCTTGTGTTTCATTATTTAAAAGTAATAGAAAAAAATTTAGTTCAAATGCAAACTAGAAATCGATTTTCTGTGGACAACACTTGAGTGCCTTTCGAGAAGTTTTTTTTTGTATTTTCAGTTCATAAGTAAGTAAAGTCTGGCGAGTTTGGGGGTGGCTCAGTCGGTAGCGCGCCAGGCTCGTAATCTGCAGTTCCCAGGTTCGAGTCCCAGCTGGGTCAGCGTTGAGATTTATCTCCGCAAAATTCCCCGCCCTGCCCACGGTCAGTAGGGGACACCGATGGGCTTGAAAAGGCCGCCGTCCGTCGGATGGGACTTTAAGCCGTGGCTCCGTGTGCGGGAGAGCCATACCCCGTGCACCTTAACACGCTGGATGGACCCAACAACTGGCGAATTTGTCAGTTTAATATGCCATAGAGAGGATCTGTAAGGAAGGCGAGAGATCAGTAAAAAGACCATAAGAAACATCCATGCCTTATCTGGTGCTCAAATCTAAGTCCTTTTTCACCTTTGCCAAGCACGCTAACCACTCTGCTGCAGGGTAAGACGTTTATAAATATGTTTCTATCCTTTTGCACTTTCTAGAACATGTAATTTATCATCTCTTGTTTATATTCTTTAGTACTTTTCGTATTGCAACACGCCATGGAATGAAAAAGTGAAATTTCAAATGATATGCACATTGATCGCTAAAAACGGAAAAGCTGAATATTCAGTAGCTCTCCCCTGTATTTCATAATTAAGGAAATCCTGATGTAATTAACAGCTTGAATGTTTCTTCCTTCTGAGAAATAAACTCGCATGTCTTATCTATGATTTCCGAAATTTTACTGGATTCTTTGTTATTGTTTTCTCCAGTCTCTGGAGCGGGGACCTAAAGCCATACTTCATGCATGTTAAAGAACACTCTGAATGGCCCTGACTTGAGGCCTCCTTCCGTCTCCTAATAGCTTTAGTCGAGTAAATCCCCTTCCCCAAACCTTCTGTAAGTCCTTGGGGGGGGGGGGGGGGGTGGAGTTCGAGTCCCAGCTGGGTCAGCGTTGAGATTTATCTCCGCAAAATTTCCCGCCCTGCCCACGGTCAGTAGGGGACACCGATGGGCTTGGAAAGGCCGCCGTCCGTCGATGGGACGTTAAGCCGTGGTTCCGTGTGCGGGAGAGAGCCATACCCTATGCACGTTAAAGAACACGCTGGATGGCATTGACGGGGGGCTACCATCTGTTTCCCAACAGCTATTCCAGTGGGTCCCCTCCCCCAACCTTCTCTGAGCCTTCGGGGTCCATGTGGCCTAGCCATTTAGCCCATTGTGTGCAAAAAGTGCCGCTCAGAGGTGAAACAACCCAACAAACCAAAAGTCCTTGGGGGCCTTTGTGACCTGACCATTTAATCCATTGTGTTTAAAGTACTCTCTGAGGTAACACAATCCAACTCCATATTCTGTGATCATTTCAAAATTTCTTTTGCTACTGGCAATAGCTTCGAAAATGTTTGCTATCTGTAGCAATGTCGTATGACACTCCACTCTTATAAGGGGCGGGGGTGGCTCAGTCGGTAGCGCGCCAGGCTCGTAATCTGTAGTTCCCAGGTTCGAGTCCCAGCTGGGTCAGCGTTGAGATTTATCTCCGCAAAATTCCCTGCCCTGCCCACGGTCAGTAGGGGACACCAATGGGCTTGGAAAGGCCGCCGTCCGTCGGATGGGACGTTAAGCCGTGGCCTCGTGTGCGGGAGAGCCATACCCTGTGCACGTTAAAGAACACGCTGGATGGCCTTGACGGGAGGCTACCATCTGCCTCCCAACAGCTGTTCCAGTGGGTCCCCTCCCCCAACCTTCTCTGAGCCTACGGGGTCCATGTGACCTGGCCATTTAGCCCATGGTGTGCAAAAAAGTGCCGCTCAGAGGTAAAACAACCCAACCCAACCCACTCTTATAAAACAAAAATACTATTGAATATCCCTCCGGTATGGAAATAATTGTATGGCATTGTATACAAGAGGAGTTAACTGCTTTGATTAGGATATATAAAAATCCAATAATCAACTACCGTTTCAGTGGGCGTGAAAATTATACAGTGGACCTCCTGGAAAACGGGTTGCTGTACAGAATTTGATAATTCAAGCACTTGATCATTCACGTCCAACCGTGATTTGTTTCTGCATCGAAAATTAGAACTCGGTATCACAGTATCGTATCGCGTACTGTCGCAACATCAGGCCCCATTGCACAAACTTCTCACATTTTTGTAATGAAAGTAACAATTGTTTGTGGAAACAGGTTGCTGACACATGGCCATGTTTTAACTTGCGTCGCAAATAGAAAGATACAATAATGGGGACAGGGTGAGATGAGTCCACGAAAATGAGCTTTATGTTTAAGGAAAAATTCTGGTAATAGTTTCTGCAGAACAAGTTCTGAAGACGTGCGTTAATATGACTTTTTTTTTTGTGAAACAGAGCAACTATATGAGTGCAACAGAAGGATAGTTTTTAAAAGCAAATATGTACTAAGTAAAATTTCTGCACCTTTTAACAGAAGCAGCGTGTTTCTTTCTTAGCGGCTGGAAGGGTATCTTCGCATCGTATATCTCCGCAAAATTCCCGCCCTGCCCACTGTCAGTAGGGGATACCGATAGGCTTGGAAAGACCGCCGTCCGTCGGATAGGACGTTAAGCCGTGGCCCGTGTGCAGGAGAGCCATACCCTGTGCACGTTAAAGAACACGCTGGATGGCCTTGACGGGAGGCTACCATCTGTCTCCCAACAGCTGTTCCAGTGGGTCCCCTCCCCCAATCTTCTCTGAGCCTTCGGGGTCCATGTGACCTGGCCATTTAGCCCACGGTGTCAAAAAAGTGCCGCTCAGAGGTAAAACAACCCAACAACTGGTTCTACTTATGAAACTAAGTACTATTCGGAGTAAAACAAAATGCATGAAGAAGATTCCGGAATAAAATAAACTGAATAAGTATGTGAGAAATTCCAACGTTTCAACGCTTCGTTCCCAAGTGTAGTTTCTTTGCGCAACTTTTCTTTCATTCCACTGATAAGATAAGCAATTATGAGGTGTCAATTGATGTCGAGGCTGTTCTACAAGTGTGGATGTTTGGCTGTCTTCACTTGACCATGTGGAGGGCATGTGGTCTGAGAACTTTTATGGTGTGAGAAATAATTTGCATTTTTGATACATTTTCTTTCAAATCAGTGACCTAGTTATAATTTTAACAGTACGATAAAATTATCTTAACTTGACCTTGTATAGTATAATTGTATATTCGTAACATATTGTCGTCTTCATGACAAGTATGTCATGAGATTTTTAAGCTCGCAAACTGCTTTTTGAGGCTGTGATCAGCTGGAACAATGCCTTCATGAGACAGAAAATATGTACTGTAGGTAGAAAGTTCATAGCATCAATTTAGCATCAATTAGACGAGATCTTGATCAGTGGCGTAGCGCATCGGTCAGAGCACCTGACATGTTATCAGGAGGTTGCGGGTTCGTATCCCACCGGTCTCAAGACAATTTTTCCTCAAAAATTGGTATCGACGATAAATTTAAGATAACGATAACCTTCATTGACAGTTTGAACAAAAACCTCGAGAAATTTCTTTTGAAGGTTTCGTTAAAGATGATCAGCATAGATAAGAAGACAGCATGAAATGTTCAGGTTTTTGGTTAGCATTCATACAAATTAATACTAGGGAAATTGGATACGATATTGTGGATAGCTGGACTCATGGTTTTGTGGATAATCGCTTTTTTTTTTATTTCAATGCATCAGAAAAGCAAAGTATGTTTAGTTAGAAACGTTTATGCACAAAAGCTTATATTTTACTTTCATTTAAAATTAGGCAAGTTGTTTTTTTTTACGAGAAATTCTGCTGTATTTAAAATTCTTTTTTTAATCCCTATTTTTTAACGTAAACTAGACAGGTTGGTTTATTCAACTTGCTGATTTGCCCAGAGAATTTGACACTTTCCTGCGCCATTAAGGAGCAAGTGATTTCATGTTTGCAAAAATACTTTCATTTTTCACTTAAAAGACCCATGTAGGAAAATAGTTTTTAATTTATATATTTTTGAGTTTTAGTAATAATTTTGTAGAAAGCATTGTCACTTAAAAGGCTTTTTTTACCCGTATTTTTTTTTTGTGGGGAGTGGGATTATATTTCCTACGTTATTCTGCATTTGGCATGTAACGTAGTTACAATCGCCCCTCATATTCAGGAGATATGGAAGAACTGTTAACATACTGTTATCTTTTTCGTGAAAAGAAAAATGAGCGAATTTTTTTTTATAGCCCATGACAGAATCCATACCAAAAGCATTCTTTGATACGTAATTCATGGCTAGCCACCGTATTGAGAAGATATGATGGTACAACTCTTTCGACAAATTCATAAACTGACCGACGTAAGACAATCGTTAAACAAAACTAGGTAAAAAATCCCTCAATTTCGGGGGAAATTCATCGATTTTATTCTTGGGGGCGAAAACATTGAAAGAAAAGTTTTCCTCAATAAGTATGTCGTTCAACTCTGTTCTTAATATGATTTATCTCAGGTTCGAATCCTCGCTGTGCCTAGGTTGATATTTCCTCAGCTAATTCCACTTGTCTGCTCGCTGAGAAAAGGAGCACAAATCAGCTTCAAATGGCTACGTCTGTTGGATGGGACGTTAAGCGTGATCTCATTTGAAGGAGCAACGTTAAAGGGGCAAGAGAGCTCCATACCCTGGTGCAGTTTCAAGAACATACTAGTCTTGGTGAGAGGTTTCCAATCCCCTTCTCTTACCTTTCTGAGCCCATAGAGTCCTTACGATGAAGCCATTTTAGCCCATTGTGTAAAAGAAATGCTTCTCAGAGGGTAGAACAGGCATGGCCAACTGTTTTTGCCCCCGGGCCGGATTGGAAAAAAAAATATTTTCACGGGCCGGACGAAATATTAAAATTGAAAAATGTTAAGCAAAACACTTATTTCTTTAAGTAAACAAAATTTTATTATGAAATTTGTTCATGAATAATTGTAAGTAAATCAATACAACAAATTAACATAATAACTAATGCGACGTGTTGAGGCGGTTTGCATCGCTTATTATTTTTTTAATATCAGGTTCTATACTTGTAGTAGCTATTCTTAACACAGCCTCCAAATGTAAATGATTCAATCATCAAACAGATCATATCGAGTACAGATGAGTATAAAAGTTTTAATTCTTTATAACGGAATCTTTTTTAAAAAATATAGAAGTATCGAGAATTCATTCGATTAATTACTAGAAGTTAAATGCTAATATTGAAAAATTGTTCGCGGGCCACATAAATTCATTACGCGGGCCGTATGTTGGCCATGCCTGGGGTAGAACAACCTTTGTAATTAATTGATAAAGGACCCTGTAACGCGGGGCGGGGATGGCTCAGTCGGTAGCTCGCCAGGCTCGTAATCTATAGTTCCCAGGTTCGAGTCCTAGCTGGGTCAGCGTTGAGATTTATCTCCGCAAATTTCCCCGCCCTCCCCCACGGTCAGTAGGGGACACCGATGGGTTTGGAAAGACCACCGTCCGTCGTATGGGACATTAAGCCGTGGCTCCGTGTGCGGGAGAGCCATACATACATACATACCCTGTGCGCGTTAAAGAACACGCTGGATGGCCTTGACGGGAGGCTACCATCTGTCTCCTAACAGCTGTTCCAGTGGGTCCCCTCCCCCAACCTTCTCTGAACCTTCGGCATCCATGTGACCTGGCCATTTAGCCCATGGTGTGCAAAAAAGTGCCGCTCAGAGGTAAAACAACACAACCCTGTAACGCAAAGAGTCCCATATTAGTGTTTCGCACTTTTATGTTTTTCAGTCCAGAATCAGAAATAATAAAGTAAAAGCAAATATCTTTCCCGATTTTGTTTTCTTTGCTTCATAAAAAAATATTTCGGATAGAACGTTCTTTTTGGCTTGAGGTTATCAATTTGATTTCTTTATTACATTATAGGTTTAAGGAAGAAAAGCTTTGTTTTTCTGAACTCAAATGTTTGTTGTTTTTGCTACGTGCAGCCGAGAATTTTCATATCATTGGGCAGACATGAAGTCATAAAATAGAAATAAGCCAGCTACTTCTGATAAACAACTTCCTCTGTTTAAAATTAGTTTGTGAAAGGCGTATTACATTTGCTCACCACTGAATGTCAAAAATACTGAACCCGACCACTGTGCGCAGAATATTAAAAAACTTTCTCTTATACATGTGCAATGTCCTTTACTGTGTACCTAATCAACTCTGCTTCTGAATTTGTATCCATTGAAGAATAAAAATGCATTATTCATTCACTGGTGTGTTTCTTCTCGCTATGCCCAAAGTTTCCAAAGAATAGTTTTGTATTTGCGAACACAGAACAACAGCAACAACTGGAAAAGATAGCACGAAATAAATAATGCACAAAACCCCATCGGCTGATATCAGCTCACTGGTTTCTGCAGGAGATATAACTGAGCTCCATTTACATTATATAAAATCTGCCGAGCCGTGTAAACGGTAAATCACGTTATTGGAGTGAACGCAACTTTTCTACTGTAAATATCGTTGATGAGAAGGAGCCTGCCAGAGTTATCCGTTACTCTCTCTCGCTGCATTTTAACGTTGAATGCACAAATGGTTGATCGGGTGGAAGATAGTAGCGACAGTGACTGCTGGCATGGGCTGTTCAGAGACAGATGTTGAGATCACGGTTATTTGCAATGTCTAGTTATTGAATTTACTTACTACAAGCCAGAATTCAAGTATAGTAGATTGTTAGTATTGTTATTAGCTGCTCTTATAGAACAAAACTCGTCGCTCGGTATAATTTGTCATTAGTTTTTTTTTTATAATAGTTGGGCGTTTAAATCGCAGACTACCGTATTCATCATTAAAATTCGCCTTTTGCATAGTAGTAAAAAACAGTAGCATTTAAAGAACTAAAAATAGCTACTACCTAACTTTTTTTGTGTTATAAATATTAAACCAGAAACCAAGATGGAAATGCTCGTAAAAAATAGTCTTTCAAAAAAGCAAAAAATTTGAGTTTCCCCCGTCAACAATTTACGGCTTTTAATGTATTGGCTCCCTTTAACGATGACAATTAAAACTGAATTGAAGGTTGGGAAAATCTAAATAGTCGTATTTAATTAGTACCTCTTAAAAAAGAATTTATGTATTTCTTAAATCGAAGAATGGATGATAGACAACAAAATGGAAACAGTAGCTCGTTAGTTTTTTTTGCATATGTATTTAATCATGTGAGAGAGGCCAGATTCCCCATTAGACACTAGCTTAGGGGTTCCATCATTTAAATGCTACAGTTTTTAAGGTATTTTTACGTAAAATGTTGCAATACATAAATTGTTATTTTAGATTATTAATTTAGAAAATATTTGCTTAATATTTAAAGAGTATTGGAGTTGAAATATTTGGCAACAAATGCTGCTGCCAAATATTTCAACTTGAGCTTAGTGATTTGACCATTTTATATTGTACAATAAAGAGATCAATTTAGAGGTAAATCATCCCGATATTTTATTTATACCGTATTTAGTCCTTTTCGAAAGGACTTCAAAGTGGGTGGTGTTGCGTGACTTGAGGTTTACAAGATTATATTGCTTAAGTCAGTGATAGCGAACCTTTTCGAGCTCGCGTTCCAACGTAACCAAAATACATTAAAATATCATGCTACTAAGGTTACATATCCTTTTATCATACATTTTAAATTAGATTATACAATGCTAAGGATTTAAATATAAAGATACTAAGCACTAGTTTTAGATTGCCCATTATACAAGAGAAAGTTAAAAAATAAAACATTCATATACCATAACCAAAATCATTCAATCTCGCGTATATTTACGCCTCGCTGAAGTTATGCCACCATTATCAGAATGAAGCGAATTTTCATTGACTGAGAGTAAAATTTTAAGACGGAGACGGGGGTTGCTTCAATCAGTAAACCTAGCAGTAAACAGAAACCATAATTAAATTTTAAGGTATACAAAAGTGCTTTAAAGGAATCAACGAATGATTCATAGATGATAGATTTAGTACATATAGTTTTATGATGCAGTATATTGTGCAATGTGTAATCAGTTATTTTGACGAAATCTTTATAACATATGGCCACTCCATTTAAGTTAATAATTAATAAGTAGCTAATTATGGCAACATAGTCGCCATCTTGCTACCAGTGATTCATCCATATGCTTTGAATTTCTAGGGCCATTGTTCCCAAGTCTTTGCATTAGCCTTAGACATGTATTTCTTTTCACCTCCAGGGCAGGGGTGGCTCAGTCGGTAGCGCGCCATGCTCATAATCTGCTGTTCCCAGGTTCGAGCCACAGCTGGGTCAGCGTTGAGACTTCGGATGGGACGTTAAGCCGTGGCCCCATGTGCGGGAGATCCATACCCTGTGCACGTTAAAGAACACGCTGGATGGCCTTGACGGGGGCTACCATGTCTCCCAAAAGCTGTTCCAGTGTTGTTCCTCCCCCAACCTTCTCTGAGCCTTCGGGGTCCTTGTGACCTGGCCATTTAGCCCATGGTGTGCAAAAAAGTGCTCAGAGGTAAAACAGCCCAATCCAGTCGTTTGCCACCTTTGACAAGCGTGCCCTAGGTTCTCCATCACTATCCTAAGTGAAAAGGGAAACACGTTCGCGTAACTGATGCCCGTTTGGTTGGGCTTTAAGACCATGAGGCGGGAGTTGCTTCAATCAGTAGCACTCCATCCTCGTAATCTGTTGTTCCCAGGTTCGAGTCCCTACTGTTCCAGCCTAGATATTTTTTTCCGTTAATTCCGCACTGCCCTCGGTGGAAAAGAGGACACTACACTGGCTTAGAAAGGATAAGGCACGTTTAAAACACGCTTTATGGCTTTATCAAAATGCTTCCATCTGTCTCGTAACAGCTGTCCAGCGGATTCCCTTCCCCTATCCAGGTTTGTGGGATAAAAGGGTCACTCAGAGATAACACTAACCAAACCATTGAGCAATGATCTCTCTATATATTAGGCGAGAGTTGGCTCAGTCGGTAGCGTGCTAGGCTCGTAATCTGCGGTTCCCAGGTTTGAGTCCCAACTGCGCCTGCGTTGAGATTTATCAAAGCTAACTGCCACTATGTCCTCGGTCAGAAAGTTGACATAATGGACTTGAGATGATCCACACTTCTGATTGGGCGCTAAGCCGTGGCTCCGAGTACAGGAGAGCCATATTCTAAGCACGCTATAAAGAACACCGTGGGTGGTCTTGAAGGAGGCTACCATCTGTTTCCTAATAGCTTTTCAGTGGGTCCCCTTCCTCAACCTTCTCTGAGCCTTTGGGATCCTTGTGACCTTGCCATTTAGACCATTGTGTGCAAAAAAAAAGTGCCGCTCAGAGGTAAAACATCCCACAATTCCCATATATATATATTCTTCCTTTGGTGGCCTAAATGTGAGAGATGCTTTTTTTTTCCTTCTGCACACTGGATCTCCCCAATTCATCCTGCTCATAGTATTACAGGTGCTCTGATCTAGATATATTATCCTAAACTAATTAAGTGTACATAGAATGACTGAACATAGAATGAATGACATCTACTGAACAAAATACACAAAAATAACATTTCCAATATCTAGTTATGTTTACTGCTCTGACTTCCAACAACCAACTATTGTTGATAACCACTAAAGTGCCCTTCCATCAGCAGTAACCCATTACGTAGACCGTCCATTATCTACAGATGTATCGCAGTCAGCCAAGTGCACTGTCTGCAGCCAAGCATTGCTGTAGCTGATAGCCCATCTCCAAAATTAATTTTCTGCTGTCAATAAAGTATGGACCTCCTAAGAGGTAGCGACGTTCAACGGTGTGCATTGTGTTCAGCCATATTCTCATGTGGAATAAGTCATTTCAGAAATGAATGCGGTTCAGTGAGCTAGTCTTCTCCATTTCCTCCCTCCCACTCCCCTCATTACGTACAACATTTCTCAACTAAGTTAACATGCCTCCAATGCAAGTAACATAGGAAAAGTATAATGCATAACAGGTCCAATAAATTGAAAATAGTAGCAAATCAAGTGTGAAAAAATCCACTCCACTGCCTCCAGGACTCGAACTCGTGATTTGGTTACGCGCCAGTTGAGCTAAGGCGGAGGCAATTCACACTTGCTTAAAGAAGGTTATGATGGTTGTGCTATGAAATTTTACTATGTGATTCTAAGTGTACCGACGAGAATCAACTTAAGATATAATATTACTTGATATGTGATTATAGAGATCTTGGTTCTCGTCGTTCATAACCCACGATCATAAACACCTTCTGTGATTTAAGCAAATGTGAATTGCACCCGCCGTAGCTCAAATGGTAGAGCACCTGGAGCGTAACCAGGAGATCCCGAGTTTTTCCCCACTTGCCTTGTTGCTACAAAATGACTGACTATCACTGTAGTGAGATTGATTCCTTGATATCAAATAAAAAATAGCTTTTACAATATGTAATTCATAGCTGTTAAATACCATTAAACACCAACTTTGAAATCTGACAAAATGTTATCGTCAAAAATGAATTTTGCATAAAACATCGAAAAATTATTCTCCGTTTATATTGATTGAACCTTATCACATTTCGCTTTTGTTCCGCAATAATTCTCTAATGGTTGCATTGTTCATTCTAATTTTTAGCAACGTTATTCCATATATAAAAATTCCCCGCCCTGCCCACGGTCAGTAGGGGACACCGATGGGCTTGGAAAGGCCGCCGTCCGTCGGATGGGACGTTAAGCCGTGGCCCCGTGTGCGGGAGAGCCATACCCTGTGCACGTTAAAGAACACGCTGGATGGCCTTGACGGGAGGCTACCATCTGTCTCCCAACAGCTGTTCCAGTGGGTCCCCTCCCCCAACCTTCTCTGAGCCTTCGGGGTCCATGTGACCTGGCCATTTAGCCCATGGTGTGCAAAAAAGTGCCGCTCAGGGGTAAAACAACCCAACCCATATATAAAAATACCTCTGGAGTTTCAATATGAATTAAATCGGCTTCTTATAAAACAGAAATGGCAACGAGAATCGCCCGAACTCCATAGCAACATGTCATTTCCCCTTTTATTTTCCACTTTACAGTGTCCGTCATTTCGGCGATTTCATTCCTTACGAAATTTCCTATATAGCTCATAACTCTGTCGTCAAATATATCATTTAGTGTTGTAGCAGAAATTTGTCAATGATAAGACTCCGGAATTCCGTATCTATTTCTCTTAAATATCTCTAAATTAATTAAATCAGTATCACCATAGAACAAAGGGGATGGCTCAGTCGGTAGTGCACCTAGTTTGTAATCTGCAGTTCCCAGGTTCGAGTCCCAACTTGGTCATAATTGAGATTTATCTCCGCAAAACTCCCCGCCCTGCCCTGCCCTCGGTCATTAGGGACACCGATGGGCTTGAAAAGGCCGCTATCCATCGGATGGGCGACGTTTCCGTGCGGAAGAGCCCATACACTGTGCAAGTTAAAGAACACAGGGCGGGGGTGGCTCAGTCGGTAGCGTGCCAGGCTCGTAATCTGTAGTTCCCAGGTTCGAGTCCCAGCTGGATCAGCGTTGAAATTTATCTCCGCAAAAATTCCCCGCCCTGCCCACGGTCAGTAGGGGACACCGATGGGCTTGGAAAGGCCGCCGTCCGTCAGATGGGCCGTTAAGCCGTGACCCCGTGTGTGGGAGAGCCATACCCTGTGCACGTTAAAGAACACGCCGGATGGCCTTGACGGGAGGCTACCATCTGTCTCCCAACAGCTGTTCCAGTGGGTCCCCTCCCCCAACCTTCTCTGAGCCTTCGGGGTCCATGTGACCTGGCCATTTAGCCCATGGTGTGCAAAAAAGTGCCGCTCAGAGGTGAAACAACCCAACCCTAAAGAACACACGCTGGATGGCTTTGACGGTGGCGACGATCTATCTCCTAACAGCTGTCCACTGCGTACCTTCCCCCCCCCCCCAACCTTCTCTGAGCCCTCGGAGTCATTATGACTTGGCCATTTGTCCCATTGTGTGCAAAAAGGTGCGCTCGGAGGTAAAACAACACTATTCGTAGAGCAAAGCTGGCCCGGAACTCAAGGATCCTAAATTACCCCCGGCCTCTTACAATCCTCGTTACGTCACTGATGGAAATCAAAATTGTTCTCCTGTCCGTATGTTGTGCAGGATTGTCATTGGTTGATTAATAAGTGCGTGTAGGCCTTGTACTACACACACTCGCTTTACCGTGGCCCAAAATTTGGTTTAATGCCATTTCTTATTTGCACAAACTTGTGATTTTGTCACTGTCAACATTGGCAATATATCAGCTGAAGATATATGGACAAATGAACGCCTGGCACTTCATTAAAGTCAAGTATGACCCTCGGACTATGTAGGCTCATTGTCTCAGTTACTTCCAAAGTTCGCCAATTGCTACTCACTTCGTCACTCTTATTGTTCCTTTTTTTGTAACCGTCTTCATAACTTCGCTTCAGGTTTCAGAAACCTTTTGTCCGTCGATAGTTACCCAACTTAAGAATGTTTACCATACTAGTGATTTATAGTACTAGGATCGGATTCTATATATCTAGAGTTTTTTTATCAAAACTTTTGAAATTGTAATTTAAAGATATTGTGTACGAAATTCGCCTATATTTGGAGATCATATTCCATTATGTCACATAGGCGCTGTTCGGGCGATCTTGGCCACAATTCGGCATTTATTTGCCGAATTGTGGCTAAGATTCGGCATTTATTTGCCGAATTGTGGCTAAGATTCGGCAAATAAGAATTAGACATTGCAAATAAATGCCGAATTGTGGCTAAGATCGCCCGAACAGCTCCTATATGTGACATAATGGAATATGTACTATAGGTTGAGATTTGATATGATGTTCATATCATCAATTAGAGGAAATCTTGATTGGCGGCCGGTAGCTCAGTGGTTTAGAGCACCTGACATGTTATCAGGAGGACATTTTATTCAATCTGACATTGTTTCAGTGAGGGGCAAAACATTTCCAGCGGATTGGGGGGGGGGGGAACAAATTGATGTTTCAGGACAGAAACATATTTGGTTGGGTTGTTTTACCCCTGAGCGGCACGCCATGGGCTAAATGGCCAGATCACAAGGACCCCGAAGGCCCAGAGAAGGTTGGGGGAGGGGACCCACTGGAACAGCTGTTAGGAGATAGATGGTAGCCTCCCGTCAAGGCCATCCAGTGTGTTCTTGAACGTGCACAGGGTATGGCTCTCCCGCACACGGGGTCACAGCTTAACGTCCCATCCGATGGACGGTGGTCTTTCCAAGCCCATCGGTGTCCCCTATTGACCGTGGGCAGAGCGGGAGTTTTGCAGAGATAAATGTCAATGCTGAACCAGCTGGGACACATACTGAGTCATTAATGAGTGCAGTTGCAAATAAGGAATCGCGAATATATTTTTTAAAGAAAAACATTAATTTTTGGTACAACTGATATTATATAACATAAATAAATTTTTCGATCAGATGCCCCCCCCCCTTTTTTTTTTTTTTTGCGAGGGCCCATGACCAGCACCAAAAAAAATACCCCCTCAAGCAGCAGCTTGCCACAGAGGTCTGGCAGGAGCCTGTATACAAGCAAATTCGCCCTGGCAGAATAAATAGGAAGCTTTCAAAATCAGCAGTCATGTATGTATTGCCATTGGTACAACAATACTTTCACTTCCACTCAGAATTTGAACTTTTTTTAAACTTAGTTTTTTTGTGAGAAATTAAGCTGAAAAAAAATGTTTTTGCCGTGAGTGAGATTCGAACCCACATATCCTGGAAACATGCTAGTTATGCTAACCACTAC
Organism: Ryuthela nishihirai; assembly: GCA_038380435.1. Lineage (NCBI taxonomy): Eukaryota > Metazoa > Arthropoda > Arachnida > Araneae > Heptathelidae > Ryuthela > Ryuthela nishihirai. The sequence goes on from JAWZYU010000013.1 coordinate 22,390,710, forward strand.
ACCATCATCATGATGAGATCCATCATTAACTGATGATGGTGTAGTGGTTAAGCATAGCTGGCATGTTTCCAGGAGACATGGGTTCGAACCCCACTCAGGCAAAGTCAATTTTTTTGTCAGCTTAATTTTTCATGAGTTCTATGTCTACAGGATACATCCTGTGATTCTTTACTACTGAATTAGTTTTTTTTTGTTCTGTAATTTGATTTAGGAAATATGGATAAAAAGCTACATTTCTAACCTAATCAAAAACAATCAGTGATTAAGCCAGACAATTATTACAAGAACCTATATTTCTAGAATTTTTTATCTGAAATTTCTTTTAAATTTTTGTCAGTTTTTTACCATTTTACATACATAATGCTAATATTGAAAAAGTAGCTTGATGAAGGAAATTGTCACATTTTATTATTGGTCAATGGTACAGTATAATTTTAAAAAAATTCATGTAATGAATTTGACAATTTGTGTTATAAAAGAACTGATTGGAAAAGTACATAATTGTTAGAAATTTTCATGTAATGAAATTTTGATAACTTTCATTAATTTAGTTGACACTTTTTGTGTAATATCAAAATCTATATTAGTATGCATCAAAAAGGAAAACATTTAGTCATTTGGGGCGGGGGTGGCTCAGTCGGTAGCGCGCTAGGCTTGTAATCTGTAGTTCCCAGGTTCGAGTCCCAGCTGGGTCAGCGTTGAGATTTATCTCTGCAAAATTTCCCCGCCCTGCCCACGGTCAGTAGGGGACACCGATGGGCTTGGAAAGGCCACCGTCCGTCGGATGGGATGTTAAGCCATGGCCCCGTGTGCGGGAGAGCCATACCCTGTGCACGTTAAAGAACACGCTGGATGGCCTTGATGGGAGGCTACCATCTGTCTCCCAACAGCTGTTCCAGTGGGTCCCCTCTCCCAACCTTCTCTGAGCCTTCGGGGTCCATGTGACCTAGCCATTTAGCCCATGGTGTGCAAAAAAGTGCTGCTCAGAGGTAAAACAACCCAACATTTAGTCATTTTGCATACTTTGAAGTTGCACAAGATTTGATCACTCAGTGTCTAAATTAATGCCATCATGCTTGACCACTAAATTCTCAGCCTCCCTTTCAAGATCTAACAGATCAATTTGCTTTATAGGATAGAAAACTTTACAGGCAAACGAATGTGAAAGTAAAAACATCTATTGCTTAACATAGAATACTTCTATATTTTCCTGAACTTACTATATTTGGTATTAAGTGTTTTGTAACAAGCCTTAGGCAGGAAATATTTAAGGGAATCCCCAAATGTAAATACTGGTAGGAGTGGAGGGAAGAAGTTCAATATAAATATATTTTTCATTTACATCTGATAAAGTTCTTTATTATCTGTAAGAATGTGATAAACACAATAAAAATTAATATGCTAAAAAATTCGTTTTCATCTTAATCTTCTAAACTTTGCACCATCTTGTTATTTGGCCCATATCTTCATTGCCTTATGCCATTCAGCCTATCTGACCCAAGCCCTATCACATTATTTTTATCTGGCTTGCTACTCATAAAAAGTTATTAGCAATTACTCTATAGCATGGGGCAGGGGTGGCTCAGACAGTAGCACACCAGGCTCATAATCTGCAGTTCCCTGCTGGATCAGTGCTTTAAAGAAGTGAATGTGAAGTACTTGCTTTGGGTTTGAGTTCCAGCTGGGTCAGTGTTGAGATTTATCTCCACAAAACTTCCCACCCTGCTGTCAGCTAGTAAGGAAAGCTGATGGGCTTGGAAAGGCCACTGTTCATCAGATAGGACATAAAGCCATGGTACCATGTGCAGGAGAGCCATACTCTGTGCAAGTTAAAGAACACGCTGGATGGCTTTGACGGGAGGTGACCATGTCTCCCAATATCTGTCCATTGGTTCCCTCCCCCAGCCTTCTCTGATCCCTTGGGGTCCTTGTGACCTGGCCATTTAATCCACTGTATGTAAAAAGTACTGCTCAGATATAAAACAACCTAACCCTACTCTATATCATGAAAATATATTGTATCTATTATATAATTATGTGATTCATTCCAAAAGTGTTTTAATAATATGTTCTGCATAGTTAATATTATTTTAGTATTAAGTAAGCATCATAACTTTTCTAATTGTGTAAATGATACTCTACTCCCTTCAGGAATGTTTGATTCCATCCTGTGTCTAAAATATCCATGCCTGTGTGCAGTAATATGATGTAATCACTCTGGATAACAGATTCATAAGGTATGATATTTGCTTTTGTTTCCTATTTAATATAGAAGCTAAATGTAATTTTTTTACTGCAATGTTATAATGCAATCTGTCTGTATATTAAGTTGCTAATTATAGTATCTATAAATAAATTTAATGCAACATTCTCATTTGTAGTATCAGCTCTCTAATCCTCTGAGACTGAAAATCCAAGCTAAAAAGCTTTTAAGATCTCTATTCAAAATGTAGTCACCAGAATAGTATAAGATATTTTCTATGCTTTGAAGTCATATGCAATTTTTATCTTTTTTATATAAAAGTATACATTTTTCTTTATTATTATGTTTGGTTTATACCTTGATTTTGATTGATAATGTAAGAGAAAAGTTGATTTAAACAAAAAGCTGCCTTTTCGTATTTCCTCAGAAATTTTCTTTTTAAAACTACTGTAATCAAAAATGAACTTATTTAGTTTGCCTTTGCATAACATTAGAAAAAAATTAACTTGTAAGAAATATGTTGGTGACCTCATCTTTTTCCAATATTTATAGCCTATGAAATTAATTTTCTATTTAGCTTTCTCTCCACATCTTCATTGTATCCCCTAGAATAGTATATAACTTCTAATAAGAAACATTTTAGATATAATTCGAATTAAATTTTTAAATTAGGGTTAAATCAAAGATTTTATAGCACTTTTAAGTGAACTTCCATTGTGATTTCAATCAGAAAAGTGCTGAAACTTTTTGAAGAGGATATCAACAATATAAAATATATTACTCACTCAAAAAATTTTAGAGTGATTGGAAATTTTTTGAGTTACTGCAAAATTTCCCTGAATGCCAAGCCATTATTTCAATGATAATTCTGAAAAAACTGATTTTAAATTGTTATACAGATCTGAATTAGGTAAGTTGACTGCATTTGTAATTGTTTCACTAAAAATTTGTGATTAAAATCTTAATAGTATGAGATACAAATGCATCATTTCTTATAATTACACATTAATATAGACAGTGGTGCATTTTGGGGTGCGGTACCAAATGGGAGGCCTGCTAATTTTATATAATGAAGTAAAATCAAAATGTGTATTTTATTTTTCACATGTAAAAACAAGATAATTAAATTTGCATTTTTCTAATCTTTAGCATCGAAAATTGATCATTTAGCATAATCAGTTTCATTGGTGTTTTTTTCTTCAATAAAGCCAGCTGTTCAGTAGTTAGAACAACCATGGTGGTGCTATCTTTGCCTGTTTACATGCCATATGGTGTCATTAGCAAATGATCTGTTTTACTAATCTTAAAAGCAACTGAAATGGGTCTCGTGGAAATCTGGGATCCCAGGCACCCAGCACACCCATAGGATAATGCATCTCTGAATGTAAATCTGTATTTTTCTATTGTGATTCCTAAATTTATCGTATACTAGATTAAATCTCAGATTATGGACAAACCAAAGAAACAGTTCTAAATGGAATTTATTTGTTGTTACTTTATCTAGGGTTTGAATATTTTCTGAAATGTGAATAGTTTTTAAATAGGATAATAAAAAATAATGTTTATTAACTCTTTAGCCCTAAAGTGCCCACATGGAAAACTATTTTTAATGAATATAAAATAATAATTAAATACAAAAAAGATTTATTTTAATATCTACTCTTTTGCATTATGTATATTGCCTATTTGTGATGTTTCATATGAAATAGATTGTTGCTCTTATACCATTCATTATCACTGTTAACTAATTACTTGATCCGTTAATTAATTATCATTATTGTCTTAATAATCTTTTTTTTTTTTTTCATTCTTAAAATTGATTTTAAATTTACTTTTTTGTACTATCAATATAATATTACCTAATATACAACAACCTAGTCAAGCTTTTCTTTTGGGTTGTTTATATGTTGAATTAAAAGGAATTTTCTTTAATTTGTATATCAATTTTCCTATTTTTATTATTTATCCAAACTTGTTAGTCTAACCAAATTAATTTGTTACTGAAAAGATTTAGAAAGTTAACATTTTTATACATTTATATTTTTAATTTTGATTATTTTCTAGAATTTAAAGTGCACTGTACTAACAGTAGTGTAGGTCCAACATCCCCTCCCCCTCCTGCTAAGATTTAGAAATTCCCCTTCCCTTATCCTCTGAGGCAAGCAGCTGCTTGAGGGAAGTATTTATTGTTATTTCCTCCATTGTAAACTTGAGATTTTTGGACCCTTATTCAGTGACCAATACACAAACATACTTTACAGAAATCATGAATTTCACGACACCACTGTTTACTAATAATTCATTGTTTGAAAACATGATTTCACTCTGAAAATTTTCAATTCCATAACCTAAACTTTAGACAAGTTTAGTAATAATGCACTCTTAAAGCTGTAGGGCAGTTTAAGGGTATACACCTGCATTGGTTAAATATATGGTTATAAATACCTTTAGACACTGATTTGGAATATTGCCAAAATCCAGTTCTTCAGAGCAGGAGTTGTTCCCAGATGTGGAGTTGGAGGTTCAGTGCTAATGATGATGACCACATAGTTGGTTGAAATCAGTCATCACACTAAGGAATATTATAAATAAAAAAAATACCAGTTAAGAAGAGCTACTGTGAACTCCAACAGTAAACATTAAGCTATCTAAAACCTTTATATAGTAGTAAATATGAAAGCTTCAGTGCATTTTCAAAAAAACTGCATGGTTCAAAACAAAGCATCATAGTCCTTGGACATTTTATAGCAAATAATAAAAACAGAAGGAAGCTCAATCATGCAACTGGACTGGACTATCTGTGAAACAGTGAACTTACAATGCACAGGAATCAAAGAACAACAAAGTGTTGCGATAAACCAGGAAAAGGAAACTGAAAATAAGGAACCTCCAACTCCATATCTGGGAACAGCTCCTGCTCTGAAGAACTGGATTTTGGCAATATTCCAAATCAGTGTCTAAAGGTATTTATAACCATATATTTAACCAATGCAGGTGTACACCTTTAAACTGCCCTACAGCTTTAATAGTGCATTTTTGCTAAACTTGTCTAAATATTGAGTGAAAAGCTGTGAAATTATTCTGCTTTAACAAATTGTTTAAACAATTATTACCTTAACTTAAACGTTTTTTTTTTTCTAGAATTTGTCTGCTGTCGACATCAAGATGCTTTTTCACATTATTTTCTAGCCATGAAGGATTTCACAGTTGTTCGCATTTGTCGGCGAGGAAGGAAGTGTCATGTATGTAGGTAATATATCTGTGCTATTGGTTCCAGTTGCTGCAGGAGTCTTAAGAAACTCTCATTCTTAACTCTGTCAAAGCATCTAGGGTGGAGGTTGGTGGTAGTGCACAAAATTGCTTTAATTTGCGGTATGGTAGTGGAAGTGGTGCTTCGTGATCCCAGAGTGCTAGGATTAGGACCATATCATAGGTGCTGCCATGTCAACCAACCAACTATCAAAAAGGGACTATTTGTAGCACTGTCTCTCAGCATCATATCACTTTTGGTCTTTTCCTATTACCTTTCCAGTGTTCATCTGCACAAGTAAGTTTAATTCTTACTTTTTAATGCAGTAGATACTGTGTAGTAATAGTTGTTTCTTTGAAATATTTGTGTTCATGAAATATTTTTATAATAAATAATGTTATGTAGCAATCGATTCTTGCCATTACAAGATTTTATCCTGTACTTTAAAATGTTTTGCATGAAAACAATATAAATTAGAGATTATATAGAAACTTAATCACCTCAATCCAGATTGTTCAAAATTCTGCATGAAGAAATGGGCAGTTAACACACAGTGTACAACATAAGTAGGTGAGATGGCTATCATGAGAGTGCTAAGTAGCTCATGGCTACAGAAATCTGCTTTGCCTTGCAGATATATTCACCAAACTGAATAAAGTTTATCATTATCATTGCAAGAAAGAAATGTGAACATTTTCACCTTTAAAAAATTAATTTCCATTACTATTGCAGAAAAAAAATTTGGGTATCATCAGTAGCAGAAAAAAACTTTGCTTTCCTATGTTTATTGATTTTTTTTTTTCTGACAAACTAATTCCCATCTTAATGAAGATATTTGCAGTGATTTGTACAGCACTTTATATGACTTATGCTCCTCTCTTTTAGAATATTTTCTTTCCACAAACAACACTTCTTCAGTGAGAAATCCATTTTTAATAATAGCCAAGCTAGTATTATTAGGTCATGGTTATGGGGGCCTGACCAACATAATTTTTGATTACCAACTCAAAGTTGCAGGAAACTCTTACTAATTAATTTTTGGGAGCAACCTGGTTCAACAGCACCAAGATAAACATGCAGTTCACAAGCTTATCATTGCTAGGGGTGGGGGTGGCTCAGTCGGTAGCGTGTCAGGCTCATAATCTGTAGTTCACAGGTTCGAGTCCCAGCTGGGTCAGCGTTGAGATTTATCTCCGCAAAATTCCCTGCCCCACCAACGGTCAGTAGGGGACACCGATGGGCTTGGAAAGGCCGCCACCCGTCAATGGGACATTAAGCCATGCCCCCGTGTGTGGGAGAGCCATACCCTGTGCACGTTAAAGAACACGCTGAATGGCCTTGACGGGAGGCCATTCAGCGTGTTCTGTCTCTCAACAGCTATTCCAGTGGGTCTCCTTCCCCAACCTTCTCTGAGCCTTCGGGGTCCATGTGACCTGGCCATTTAGCCCATGGTGTGCAAAAAAGTGCCTCTCAGAGGTAAAACAACCCAACCCTTCCCTTTGCTACAAATTCCCCCACACTGCTCATGGTCAGTAGGGGACACCGATGAGTTTGGAAAGGCCACCATCCATTGGATGGGACGTTAAGCTGTGGCCCCGTGTGCAAGAGAACCATACTCTATGCAATTTAAAGAACACATTGGATGGCCTTGACGAGAGGCTACCATCTATCTCCCAACAGATGTCCAGTGGGTCCCCTCCAATTAACCTTCTCTGAGCCTTCGGGGTCCTTGTGACCTGGCCATTTATCCCATGGTGTGCAAAAAAGTGCTACTCAGAGGTAAAACAACTCAACCTTTGCTACAACATATTTATGAAAAATTAGACTTTTGTATTATGCCATAATAAAAATAATAAAAATAAGCTTTATAGTATCATTCCCGATATTAAACATCATCATCATCCTCAAGCAGCCATGGGCTACAGAGGTCCAACCAGACCGTGCAATTTAGTTCTCCAAGCAAGTCTGTCTTGAGCTACATCTGCTGCATCTGGCCACTGCACACCAATTCTAATAAGGTCCTGTTTGATATTGTCTGCCCACTGCATCCTTGGTCTCCCCCTCTTTCTGAAGCCTTTAGGCATGCTGTTCATAACCCATTCGCCAATCTATAATTATCCATACGGCAACATGGCCAAACCAACGGAGTCTCTCTCTGTACAATATGCTGCTTAAAGGAGATTGCCGACTGCCTTGTCTAACATCATCATTACTTACAAATTTGAACCACCTAATGCCCAAGATGCTGCATAAGCATCTAGTTTCCTGTTATCTTGTTTACAAATTGTCCAAGTTTCACTACCATAACTAACCCTAGAAAGAACCAAACTATTATACAGTCTAATTTTAGTCTTTAGGTGTATACGCCTATTTCTCCACATTCTCCGTAGATTCTTAAAAGTTTCAGCAGCAATCCTTTCTATCTGTTAATCTCATGCTGCACATCACCAGTATCTGTTACATAGCTCCCAAGATAATTAAACTGTGACACCTGCTCAAGACTGCAACCATTCAGGTTAACTGAATCACAGCCTGCCTGACCAATTTTCATCACTTTAGTTTTCTCTCTGTTTATAACCAAACCTACTCTACTATCAGTCTCATCAGCAGCTCGAATGAAAGAGTTCATCTCATCAACAGCTCGAATGGAAGAGTTCATCTCATCAACATCATTTGCCAAAAGGGCTAAATCATCGGCATAATCTAAATCAGAAATTTTCGTATCTCCAGCCCATTTAAGGCCAAAATCTTTCCCTTGAAGTGAATTTTGCATAACATAATCAATAACCAAACTAAAGAGAAAAGGAGACAAAATGCACCCTTGTCGAACACCAGAAGTAATACTAAACCAATTGCTACAAGCCTTACCAACTCTCACACACAACTCAGTGTTATTATAGAGAGTTTCATTATGTTAACTAACTTGTCAGGTTTGCCATATGATCTCACAATCAACCACAAATTATGACGATCAACATAGTCAAAAGCCTTTTTGAAATCAACAAAGCTAGCAACCAAAGGTTTCTGAAACTCTAAACATTTCTCAAGAATCTGCCTAAGTGAAAATATCTGATCTACACATCCCATACTACTTCTGAATCCACATTGCTCATCACGCAATTGACTGTCAACCAGATTCTTAATTCTATTAAGCACAATCATGTAAAGAACTTTCCCTGGAACAGAGAGCAGGCTGATACCCCCATATTTATCACAAGAACTGCGATCACCATTTTTGAAAATAGGGAATAGTTCTGGTAAAATCCTTAGGAACCATGCCTTTATCATAAAAGATATTAAGAATTTCAGTTCTCCAAGTGGAAACCGAAACATTCCCAGCTCTAAGCATTTCCGTAGTAATTTCATCTACCCCTTTGGATTTATGAAGTTTAAGTTTAGAAACAGCCAAAATAACTTCAGAATGTGTTATGGGGCCAACATTAAAGCCACCAATGCATCTATCATCATTGCAAACAATGGGAATAGAACTAACTGCAGTGTTTAGAATATCACTGAAATGCTCAGCCCACCTAGCCATGACAGAATCCTCACCTTCTATAACCTTACCTTGTTTATCCTTCAATCCCTGTATACCTGTCCGTTTTCTACCACACAAAACATTAACTATTTGGTACAGCTCTCTGCTATTGTGCTGTCTAACTGCTTCCTTGGCTTTGTCAGCCAAGCCATCAAGCCAAAGATTCTTATCAGCAGCCAACTGATCCCTTACACGTTTATTAAGCTCTCTGTAATTCTCTGTATTAGGACTAATAGGGTATTGATTAAGGACATTACTGCATTTCTTTCTTTCTGAAATAAGTTCAAGTGCCTTATTACTCAGATAATTCTGCCTCCTCTGCTCCTTTTTCCCTAAAAGAGTACTGTTTAGTGTCCAAAAAAGCCTGTTTAAAATGGTCCCATTCTTCCTCAACTTCAGTAGTAAGCAAACCATGACTGTCATAATGACTAAATAACCTATCATGGTAAGCTTTAGCTATAACTGGGTCTTTCAGAGCTTCAGTAGTAAAGGTAAAACTTTTAACCCTAGCACAAAACTTTTTAAGTTGCAAGACACTTTTAACAAGGTAATGGTCAGATCCAATTTCAGCTCCCATATATGACCTGGTATTCCTAGCAGAACTAGCCCATTGTGATGCCCCTTGTTCACTTTTACTTTACCTTAACAGTTTTGCTTAATTTACGTTATATTTATCATTTTGGGAATTTTTATTTCCTTTTTGGCATCAAAGCGCTTGTTTCCAAGAGTTAGGAGTTGTGCATGCGCAACTCCGATCTTCCGACTGTCACCCACTAAAGCGTGTCCACAAGGACACGCCCCCTCTTGTGTCATGGCTTGTGTCGCTCGTCATTTTATGTAAATGTCTTTCCCGGCGTGCAAACATGACACATTCGGCTCTTGTTAAAACCGGTGACATGTAGTCACAGTGGCACATAGAGTCAGATAGACAGTGAGTAGAGCATAAGCATATAGCACGGAAAAGTGCTCAGTTAATGTATCTTCTTCATTGAAGTTTTGGTGAGTGATTTTTGGAAATAAATTTGTTTGTTATTTAAATCTTTTGAGTCTTTACTAATTTTTTCTCTTGAGCAACGTGAATTAAGTTTTGATTATATTTAGATATTTAACTTGACAATCATTTTTGGATTCTTACTCATTAACACTCGCTGGTATTTTGAACCCTAATTTAACTTATTCTATTTTTTTGGCAATTTGTTAATTATTGCCTGGCGCCCGTCTCAGCTATTCGGAGCATAAAACTAATTGGATCAGAAGAAGGGTCCAAACTTAAAAGTATTTTGCTTTTCTTTGGCCCGTTACACCATTTGCTGTTAATTAATATGTAATCAATCATATTCTTATACAGCCCATCAGGTGAAACCCATGTGTACTTATGTATGTCGCGGTGTTTGTAATATGTGTTAGTTATTCTGAAACCATTGAGTTTACTTACCTGTAGGAGATGTTGCCCATTGCCATTGCAGCTACCAATACCAAAAGGGCCTATTACTCCTCCCCAAAGGTCAGAGTCAGTACCAACTTTGGCATTGAAGTCACCAAGAACAAGGGTAATATCTCCTTTCTTGACAGAATTCAAAATATCCTGAAGTTGTTCATAAAACCTATCCTTCTCATCCTCATCGGCATCCTCAGTGGGGGCATAACAGCAGATAACATTCAAGTCTTTAACGTTTGTCTGAAATTTTGCTGTAAGAAACCTTTCATTAATGCACTCATATCGTAGAAGAGCATCACTAGCATGTCTGCTGAGAAACAGACCCATGCATTGGTGATGCTTATTATCTTCCCTCCCTCAAAAGAGAAATTTAAGATTATTTTTAAGAATCTGACCTTTATCTGTCCATCTGGTCTCTTGCAAGGCGGGGGTGGCTCAGTCGGTAGCGCGCCAGGCTCGTAATCTGTAGTTCTCAGGTTCGAGTCCCAGCTGGGTCAACGTTGAGATTTATCTCCGCAAAATTCCCCGCCCACAGTCAGTGGGGGACACCGATGGGCTTGGAAAGGCTGCCGTCCGTCGGATGGGATGTTAAGCCATGGCCCCACGTGCGGGAGAGCCATACCCTGTGCACGTTAAAGAACACACTGGATGGCCTTGACGGGAGGCTACCATCTGTCTCCCAACAGCTGTTGCAGTGGGTCCCCTCCCCCAACCTTCTCTGAGCCTTCGGGGTACATGTGACCTTGCCATTTAGCCCATGGTGTGCAAAAATGTGCAGCTCAGAGGTAAAACAAACCCAACCCAACTCTTGCAAGCCAAGAATATCTAAATTATAATGGTGCAATTCTTGTGTGAGGACATCAAGAGAAAAAGAGATCCCATAAGTAGTTGGAATGTGAGACAGAGTCCTCACATTCCAACTACATATGGGGAGAAAATGGTTAGTGGGATGTTTAAAGAAACTATGTTTATTGAGAGAGGAAATGCCGACAATATCAAACAGCTCCCTATTCACAGACATGGGGCAAAGACCCATTCCCCTACCACTAAGGGGCGGGGGTGGCTCAGTCGGTAGCGCGCCAGGCTCGTAATCTGTAGTTCCCAGGTTCGAGTCCCAGCTGAGTCAGCATTGAGATTTATCTCCGCAAAATTCCCCGTCCTGCCCACGGTCAGTAGGGGACACCAATGGGCTTGGAAAGGCCGCCGTCCGTCGGATGGGATGTTAAGCCGTGGCCCCTTGTGTGGGAGAGCCATACCCTGTGCACGTTAAAGAACACGCTGGATGGCCTTGACGGGAGGCTACCATCTGTCTCCCAACAGCTGTTCCAGTGGGTCCCCTCCCCCAACCTTCTCTGAGCCTTCGGGGTACATGTGACCTGGCCATTTAGCCCATGGTGTGCAAAAAAGTGCCGCTCAGCGGTAAAACAACCCAACCCAACCCTACCACTAAAGGCTGAAGCCATCTACACTGGAAGACTTCCTCCAATGTAGAATTTGACGATGCCAGTAGAAACAAAGAGTTCAGGTGCCTGTGATGACCTCTGCTCAGGATTATCCACCAGCTAATAAACATATCCTCTGAATCTATTCACTTGGGGCTGTCAACCCACAAACAGAAAACACAGCGGAAGATTTTCCCTCCACAGAAGCCCACCAGTGCAGCAAAATCAGGATCCATAATCAAGCTCAGAGCCATATATCTGTCCAGTCCAGTGGGTTTATATGGTCAACACCAGGACCCCTCCTCAGCATGGTAGGAAAAAAAGAAAAGTAGCCATAGTTTTCCAGATCAGTAGGCCACACTAATTTGGCAGCCCTCTGCTTCCGTTCACTTCTACAAGAGCGTATCTCCTTTGAAAGGTACTAATGGTCTGCACCACGAGAAGGTGGGGTCGGACATTAGGTTCTAGGCAGGGCCGGTTCTTTGCATCATCACAGGGGATTGGTGCATAGCTCACCTTCCAGTGACTACATAGCTACCATTTACAGACCATGTTAAACATATTTGCAAAGAAATTAATGCACTCTTCCCATTAAATTAAGTTAAAATTGTATCTTAAATAACAATGGCTCTTTTTTTAACTAAAATTTTCCTAGTTGTAAAAATAAAGCAAAAATAGAATTTCAAAGCTATGTCTATTTCTGTAGTTGTTAAATTAAAATCATTATTTTTTTTTTAAAGATCTTTGCAGTTGAAATCTGACCTTTGACTTTGGAAACTCTGATATATTCTAGTGAATCCCATTCTGGAAGTTTCTCTGAACCTTTTGGGTCTTTATGACCTGGTAATTTAGCACATTGTATGCACAAAAGTGCCTCTTAGAAGTCTTCCTTAAAACAACCCAACCCTGCCCATTTTAAATTATGCTGGCAGGCTACTGTTAGACTTTTATGAAAATTTATATATTAAAAAGTGCATCAGAATCTTGAAAAGGGAGATAATTACTACAGTTAAATGTTTTTGTTATTATTTTTAACCAATGCTTTCTAACTTAATAACTCATGATATTAGGAAAAATACATTTTCTTGAATATTTCAATCTGTTTTCAGCTTCATAAATATTCCTCAGCAGCCAACATTTAGATGCCATTCGCAGCCAGATGTTGCTCGGAATCCCACATACAACAGTGCTACAAATTTGCATGCCTCCAGTGCACAACTGCGTCTTGATCCCAAAGTTCTAGTGTTCGTAGAAACTCAGTATTCTCTACTTGGCCGGCAGATATGTGAAATATTGGAGGCCACCAGAATAAAGTAAGTAAAATTTCATGTGTTTAAGAGCATCATTACCTCGATGCATTTAAAACATTATTGTTATGCATTGTTTTTTTTTTTAATCTTAAGATTTCAGTTAATTTTAAACATCCATTGCTCTTGACAAAATTGCGTGTCCAAACATAGGAGGACTGATTTCCATGCCAAGGAAATTCTTTCTGCTTCTATATCCAAGACCTCATTCTTCTCAGGAAATGATAAAAGTCTAAACTTTTGACTGGAAAGCAAAGAAATAATGAGAAAAAAAAATTTAACATGTAGCCTAATTGCTATGTCAAAAAAAAAACTGCCACAATAAGTTGTTGGCTGACCATTGTTGTGACCAATAATGTAACCTAACTCTAAAAGATGAATAATGGTCTGTAAATCAATGGAAATCTATAGAAATAAAAAGTAAGAGTTGATTATAAAAGTATAAATAAATATACTAACTGAAAGGATATCCATTGTTGATATCATGATGTTGCTTTGTGCAAGATAGGCCCACAAGTGCTTCTAATTACTACCATCTGCATCTTGCTGGGCCATGGCTTCACTGAAGATGGAACACTGTTCTTGCTTTGAAAAGCTTTACAGTTTTCTCCTGAAAACTTTTAACGTGTAAATAATTTAAAGGATAAGCTTAAGAATTTTATTGTTCAATGACATAGTATGTTAATGTTATTTTAATTGATTTGCGAGCAAGAAGGTCTTTTTTAATTCTTCATTAACTAACTTTTGATGTTGTGGTAAACAACAAAATCTCTTGTAAAATTACCAAAAAAAAGAATTTTTTTGGATTCTCATTGTTGCTTTAAATGGTGATTTATCTTTCAGTGTATTTTCCAGTCACTTGAAAATCTCATTAAATATTATCAATATTCTGCTTCGTTTTAATTTATTTTTCAGTTACAGTTAAATGTCAGACTATATTTTTATTAAGCCTTTTTGAGATCTACAAACCTAGTAACTACAGATTTTTGAAACTCTAAACATTTCTGAAGAATCTAAGTAGAAAAATTCAGTCTATGCAGCTACTATTGAATTCACACTTTTCATCCTGAAATTGTCCATCAACCAGATGTTTTAATTCTATTAAGTACAATAATACAAAACACCTTATGGGGAACAGAAAATATACTTATTCCCCTGTAATAATCACAAGAACAGCAATCACTTTATAAAAAAATAATAGGGATGATAAATACCTGTAGTAAAATCCTTAAGAACAACACCATTACTGTAGAAAATATTCAACACTTCACTTAGCAATATAACAGCAGAATTATTCCCAGCTCTCAATATTTCAGCCGTAATATTATCTATCCCTAGTGACTTATACAGCTTTAAACTTGAGATTGCCAAAGTAAATTCTGACCATGATATAGAGTCACTAGTGTGTTTGTCTTCAGTGCAATGGCAGGAAAACTAGCTGCCTATTTTAGAACATCTTTGAACTGCTCAGCCCACCTTGCTATGACCAAATTCTCATCTTCCTTTCTATTGTTTCCCTCTATACCTATGTGTCATTTATTTGTTCATACAGAATATTTATTGTCTGGCACAACTCTCTGTTTAGCTATCTAGCTGCATTCTCTGCTTTCTGGGGCAGGCTATCAAGCCAATTATTCTTATCAGCTTTCAACCGGATCTTTTAGACATTTATTAAGCTTTTTGTAAACTATTAACAGCTTTTTGTAGCTTTTAACAGCTTTTTGCTGTCTATTAAAACAAGTAGGGTTTAATTTGATTTACCCTGCATTTCTTTCTTAAGATGCATTGTCTATCGTTCAAATGGCTCTGTCTCCTGTGCTCCTTTTTCCCCAAAACAATGCAGTTACATGATTAACAGCTGAAGTTGGAATTGGCAATACCTATACACTGAGCTATTAGTCTGTGGGTAGTACACTTAACAATCTACCAGTTCCTATTGAAATGCCATTGTCATGACCAGCTTTTAAATTGCTACACATTACTAGTTGGGTAAAAAAAAAACTTGCACCAGCAGTGCAGAACATTGTTTTTTCACTTCTATATTAAGTACAGCTTATCATCCATTTATATTTACTTGTCAAAGGTATTTAATAATAATAAAAACCTACTTAAGAAGAAAATCCTCCTTTTTATAATTTATTAGACAGGCTAATTTGAAAATGTCTGACTGTTTTTCTTTTGGATGTTTCACAAATGTAGAACAGAGAAACTTAGAAATTGCTAACTTATAATGCTCATATGACATGCCGACTGCAACAAAAGTCAGATTCTCAAACTACTATACCAATTAGAACTTAGCATTTTAACATATATTAACATGTTTCTTTTTATTTGACTCTTTTTCACATAATTATTTATTGAAATAATATTAACAAATAATGTATATTTCCTAGGTTCAAAGTTGAAATTGCTGGTAAAAGTTTGCCACTGTTAACAAACTTGGACAAAGGAAAATTTGCCGTAATAGTTTTTGAAAACTTTGAGAAATATTTGCATATGAATAAGTGGAATCGAGAACTACTTGATAAATATTGTAGAGAGTACAATGTGGGCATTATTGGTTTTATACGACCGAGTGAAGATAGTCTAGTAGGAGCACAATTAAAAGGTAAGTATTTAATACTGTTATTAATATTTTCTGGAAAAATAAGCAAACATATAATTTGAATTTTGCAGTCTCCAACTATTTTAAATTAGACCAGGTTGAGTTTAGCATCGTTACACTTTAATAAACTCTAGATCTTGAAGCTGATGCTCCATATTTAATGTTTTTAATCCTTAATGTGGTGGAAAACACTGTTGTTCCAAGAGAATATGCTCCAAGCTTCCGTTTTTTTCCCCATAGAAATAATCTGTTTTTAATATTTTTTTAAAAACTAATCCTGAAAATTTACAAAGGAAATTTGATAATAAAAAAATGCCTGATGAGTTAGATATCCCTTATAGTTGAAAAAGAAAGTAAATATTATACTGCTGTGGCAGCCATTTTTTTAATCTTATTTCACACCAGAGCATTTTTAGTTGTTTTCTTCATTTAGGTATGTTTTCAAATCACATTTTCATGCAGAACATATGTGAATTCTTGCGATTTGACTTTTTCATAAACTTTTGGAATTGCCACAAAAGAAACTGGTACAATGGATACTTTTAAATGGAAAATATTTACATAATTTCCTAAGAATGCATTTATCTAAGGGTTGCATTTTTTACTATATTTACAGTTTTTGTTTTACTGTTTGTTAAAGTGTTTCAGGAAAATCTATATATTATTATGTAAAATAAAATGCTTCTTTTTTTTAAGGTATTGTCGTATTCTGTTCATTAGTTAGTTCAGAATGATGCTCAAATCCAACAAAATTATTCTTTTTACCATATTGTTTGTAAAAAAAAGTGCTGTTAAAATTAATATGTTTGCAATTTTTCTCAAATATTTTCTAAAAATTCACAATTAAATACTCTTTATTTAATTTAAGGTTTCAGTGTTCTTTTTTTTTTCCTGAAAACATCTCAAAATTAACCTTGCCAGCAGAGTGAATTCTCTACAAAGTCAGCACATTAAGTGTTAAAGCTCATTTGTATTAATATGGATTGATATTGCATTTTTAAATCTTTTTATCTTTCATGAAAAGGGACTTTGGTAAAAATATAAATGTGCAACTTTAAGAAAAGTTAAATTTGGAAGCTATGTTATATGCCATTGTTTTTGCAATATGTATACAATTTCAATTTGTTAAAAAGTTTAATAATATGAATTTATGGTTCTAGCAATTTTTCCCCTTTATTTCTAGACCTTCCTTTATTTGTTCATACAAATTTGGCTTTGAAAGACTGTCACTTAAATCCTACATCCCAAGTTTTGAGATTAACAAGAGCTGGTGAAGTTTATGGTGGCAGCCTCCCAGGAGAGGACTGGACAGTTTTCCAACCCAATCATTCTACTTATGAACCTTTAGCAATGGCTCATGCTCAGTCATTTCAACCATATTTTAGGCTAGAGGGTGTTAACAGCTTTCTAGCAACTGTAATTCAGGTAACTAATAACAAAATATTTTCTTTGATAGATTATTTGCCATTTCTATAATAGCAATAAATAATTCTATAAAAAGCAATAAGAAAAATAATAGTATAGGTTGGAAATAACATATGCTAATATACACTGAAGAGTCAAAACATTACGACCAGCATATCTTTATACAAATCAAAGCACAACTGCAGGTAAATGATTGCGCATGTGAAGGTTGTGAAGTGGTATAAATAACACCTGATACTGAGCTTTGTTACTCAGTGTTATTCTTCAGATGGGAAAGGCAGTGGACTTAAGAGAGTTTGACAAAGGCCAAATTGTAATGGCCAGATGACTGGGTCAGAGCATTTCTGAGATGGCAAGGCTTGTGGGGTGCTCACGATCAGCCCTGATTAGTATCTTTAAAAAGTGTTCCGAGGAGGGAAAAATCACAAACCGCCAGCAAGGTATGGGCTGACCACTGCTTGTCGATGCTAGAGGTGAACGAAGGCTATCCCATATGGTATGAGCCAACAGAAGGGATACTGTGGCTCAACTCACCCATAATTTGAATTATGGTGACTGGAGTAATGTGTTACAACACACAGTACATGAACCCTACTGAAAATGGGGCTGCTTCGAATGCCCATGCTAACCTTGGTTCACCATCAAAAGCACCTACAATGGGCATGTGAGCATTAAAACTGGACCTTTAATGATTTGAAGAAGGTTGCCTGGTCTGATGAATCTCATTTCATGTTACACCATGTGGATGGCTGGGTATGTGTGCATCATTTACTTGGGGAAGTGGCACGGGATGCATCATGGGACGAAAACAAACTTGTGGAGGAAATTTAATGCTTTAGGCAATGTTCTGCTGGGAAACCCTGGGTCCAGTCATTCATGTGCAGGAAACTATGATGTCTACCACCTACCTAAACATCATTGCAGACCAGGTACATCCTTTCATGGCAACGGTATTCCCCTCTAGTAGTGCCTTCTTTCAGCAGAATAATGCGCCATGCCACACTGCCAGGATTATTCGAGAATGATTCGTGGAACATGAGGAAGACTTCCAGGTATTGTCCTGGCCTCCAAATTCCCCAAATATCAATCCAATTGAGCATCTATGGTTTATATTAGAACAGCATATCTTATCTGCAGTGGTTCAACCACTTAACTTACAAAAATTAAAGGATCTGCGGTAACATGTTGGTACCAGATACCACAAGACCCCTCTAGAAATCTTGTAGCATCCATGCTTTGCTGGGTAAGAACTGTTTTGGCAGCACATGGAGGACCAACATCATATATGGCAGGTGGTCATAATGTTTTGGCTCTTCAGTGTATGTATATATCAGATATATATACATTTTTTTTATTATGTGTTGTATAGAGCATTTTCAAATTATATCAGTGTAACTGCAGAGAGCAACTAATATTCTGTGGCCCCATACCAACTTTCTTGTTATTAATTCAAATAAGACATACTAGATAGCATTATTTTACTTGGGTTGGGATAGCTCAGTCAGTAGCATATCAGTCTCTTGATCTGCAGTTCCCAGATTTGTATCCTACCTGGTCCAGTGTTGAGATTTATATCTGGAAATCTCCCACTATATCTTCGGTCGGTAAGGTATATTGATGGGCTCGGAAAGTCCATTGGATGGAACATAAGTCTGTGGCCCCATGTGTGGAAGAGCATGTAAAATTAGACAGAGTTCTACTAATACAATTTAATATTCACGATTTAAGCTGTAATTACATATTAAAAATGTTGAGCACTTAAATGGCTAAAGTTGAAGGTTATAGCATTAATTACTACCTAGTGGCTTCGGCTTATTGCTTCTACACTTATTCTTTTTCTTGTACTGCTATTTTGTACCTTTTCTTGTACACTTGCCTTTCACTAGTAAAGTTGGTCAAGAGAGAAAAAGAGGAATATTAACCAGTCCAGTGAGCTGTCTACCTACTGGCACAGACTACAGCTGATTAAGAGGAGTTGTTTGTCCCTGGTTTTCACTCTTTCATCATGCTGGTTGTTGAGGTGATGCTAACTTTTATTTATAGAACGTTGCAGTTGTGGATATTCTTCACAACCTTCTTTGCTGACATACACTAACTTTTGTTAGTCATTCTTTATTTACACTGTTATGCTCCTGGATGGTTTTACTCATTGGGCGAGTTAACATTTTTTAACACAACCTCAAGAATTAAAATTATTAAAACTCAACTGCTCCTTAAGATCTTAAAAACATTTAGCTTCTCTTTAAAAAGTTTAAAAACATGTTCCAATGCCCCTCACTAGCAACATGTTTCTCAATAAATTGAGAATAATTCTCTCCATCCCATGGCTTTATCATGTTCCTTATGCTAAGATGTCAGTTGTATTTATGTCAGTCCTACTAATGTTTTCAGTTTCATGCGCAGCAGTGCTTGTGCTTGCTAATGCAATAGGAGATTCCATGCTGTTGTTAGAGGTGGTATCTCCATGTTGCAGAGTTTATGCTTGTGAAAATTAATCATTATGGATTCTGCATATTGTAATTGGAATTTGGTAGGTGGTGCTATTAATGGTTTATATAATATTTTTTTTTACTTTTAAATTATTTTATACTACTGCCTGTGCTAAAGCTATGTTAGGTTTTTTATTATTGATATCCTGTTGATGTTCATGCATTTGTTGTTCATATGTATGATATGTTTTGCCCATATACATATTTTTGCCATTTAATTTATTGTGTGGGTCGGTATTTTTGCATTGTATACCTCTCCTGTTGCAGGTAATTTATCTCTATCATTTATTACTAAATTTTTAATGATATTATTTATGGTAGTTGGTAGGTTTGTATCATATTTTCGTAAAATATTGTTTAAGGTATTAGATATTCCTTTTGTGTATGGGAACTATGTGCGTATTTAGAGTTTATTTTTTAAGGTTAGGCTCACCCACAAGACAGAGCAATGACGAAATTCCATATCTTGATTGATTGATTAAAAAGAAGAAATATAGATGCGATATTAAAGTATATCGCAAACCACACCTATATACCAAATATCGTACCATTTAATTCCGTTCACCCATTAAAGTATAAAAAAAACCATTAGCCCTTACATAAAATAGCATGAGATGCACAATACCTTTAACATATGATTAAAAAATTGGAAAAAGCAGCTAAATATCAGAGTCGACAAGACTCACAACCAACCCCTAACCCTCAAAAAATAAAGTCTAAATATGCATATAGGTTTCCATATACAAAAGGAATATCTAACATTAAACAATATTTTATGAAAATATGATACAAACCTACCAACTACCATAGATAAGAGCATTAAAAGTTTAGTAATAAATGATCGAGATAAATTACCTACGACAGGAGGGGTATACAATGTGGAAATACCCAACCCCCATAATAAATTAAATGGCAAAAATATGTATATAGGCAAAACACATATTGTACATATGAACAACGAATGCATGAACTTCAGGATATCAATAATTAAAAATCTAATGCAGCTTTAGCGCAGACAGTAAGAGAAATAATTTAAAAGTAAATTATATATTATATAAACTATTAATAGCATCACTTACCAAATTCCAATTACAATATGCAGAATCCATAATAATTCATTTTCACAAGCATAAACTCTGCAACACAGAGATACCACCCCTACCAGTGGCATGGAATCTCCTGTTGCGTGAGCAAGCATGTGCACCTGCTGTGTGAGCAACTGAAAACATCAATAGGGAGACACACATAAATAAGACTAACATCATAGCATAAGGAGCCTGATGAAGCCACAGGACAGAGAGAGTGGCTAAACGTGTTGTAGAGGGGGGGGAGTTGGAACATGTTTTTAAACTCTTTAAAGAGAAGTTAAACGTTTTTAAGATCTTAAGGAGCAGTTGAGTTTTAATAATTTTAATTCTTGAGGATGCACTAAAAAATGTTAACTCGCCCAATGAGGAAAACCATCCAGAACCCTAACAGTGTATATCAGCAAAGAAGGTTGCAAAGAATATCCATGACTGCGACTTTCTATAAATAAACCAGTATTGGTATTACAGCTAAGAAGATGTTAGCATCACCTCAACAACCAGCATGCTGAAAACAACAGCAAAAACAAAGCACTCCTCAAAATTTTTAATATGTAATTACAGCTTAAATCGTGAATATTATTAAATTGGAGAGCCAAATGTTGTCATATTAAAGAATACACTGGATGACCTTAACAGGAATGTACCATTTGTCTCTTAAAAGCTATTTAGTGGGTCCTCTCAACCTTCTCTGAGCCCTTAAGGTCCTTATGAGCTGACTATTTAGCCCATTGTGTGCAAAAAATGGTGCTAAGAGGTGTGGATGGTTCAGTCAGTAGCATGCCAGGCTAATAATCTGTAGTTCCCAGGTTCGAGTCCCAGTTGGGCCAGTGTTGAGATTTATTTCTGCAAAACTCTCTGCCCTACCTCGGTCAGTGGGGGACACCAGTGAGCTTTGAAAGACCACCTCCCATCCATCTGTCAGATGGGATATTAAGTCATGACCTTGTGCACAATAAAGAGCATGCTGGGTGGCCTTGACAGGAGGTACCATCTGTCTGCCAAAAGCAGTCCAGTAGGTCCTCCCCCCAACCTACTCTGAGCCTTTGGGGTCTTCGTGACCTTGCCATTTAGCCCATTGTGTGCAAAAAAGTGCTGCTCAGAGGTAGATCAACCCAACTATTTTACTATGTTATTTGAAGGGAAGTCATATTCAAAGCTGCCTAACTGAAAAATAGGCTTTTTACGGAAAATTGTAAAGATAAACTAATGATCTTTCACAAATCTTTCTCATAGTTTAATATATCCTTCTCATAAAATAATATTAAAAATCTCAATTTTTTTTTAACAATATTTATTTGACATTTAAAGAATTGTTGATGTTGGAACATTTAACATCAAATGCTGCTAGTAATAAGATCTATCTAGAAAACTAATTAAAACACAAATAGCTTTTACAATAAGTCATTTCCTAAAATATACCTAATTTTTTAAGTTTTATGTGATACAGTGTTTATTAGTCTCAAAGAAAAGTACTATTGAGTATAACAGTAGTTTCTGCTGTTAAGTTTCAGTAATTCTAAATATTGAACTAATGTCATTTAAAACTAAGATTTGGGTGAGATTTACAATTTATCCCCACTGACATTGTTCTGTAAAAAGCTTATTTTTAAAGTTGGGGAGCTTCAAATGTGACTTTTCTTTTAAATAATACAGAAACATCGAATGTTTATGGTAATGTAGTATATAATAAAAGTGTTGTAACCATTGGAAAAATGTCCATATGTGCTTAAAATTAAAAATATTTTAAACATACAAAATTATCTTTTAACAAACTATGTTATGAATAATATAGCACACCATTCTTGCTGGAAACATTTATGAATGCTATACTGAAAATGTAGGTAATATTTAAAGACTTTCTCCTATCTATCTAGAAATAGGGTTAGGAGCTGAATATTGGCAAATATTTTAAGAATGTATGTTTTCTGTTTATTTAATGCTCTTTGAATATAAATTTCTCTTATTTGAAAGCACGCTCTGGATGTATTACATTGTAAATCACGTACTTTGAGTATAAAACACCATTACTATGTATTTAGTTTCTTTTAATACTAAAATTGTAGTTTGATTGTACAAAAAAAATAGAAAAGCTAATTCTCTGTAATCACTTCCTAGAACTCTGCTAATGTTGTAATTCTTAGGCAAAAATTTCTACATAGTACATAACAGAATTGCAGCTAAAATTATGATTATATTGTTATATTTTAATCATTTCAGTTTGTTTTTATATTTAACTCCAGAATTTTTGAGTCTTGTTTTGTTTACATTTATTCCCTATAAAACATATTGCAGTTTTTAACTTACAGTGGGATCTCGGATTATGCAAACTCGGAGTACATGACCTACTCCCAAGAAAATTGATGACATTGCTCATCAGATGGTTGGTAAAGGTTTCAACATCATTGCAGAGGATGATATAGAAAAATTCCAAATGGTGATGATCTAAGAGAAGAAAGCCTACAAGAACTTGAGTGTGTGAATGAGGGCAAATTAGATGAAAAGAGATCCGAGTAGGCATCATGTGACCTCCCTAACTTCAACAAAGTGTTTCAACTCTTTAAATAGCTAACTGGCAAGATGCAGGAATAAATCCTTTGGTGGAAAGGAGTTTAAGGATCACTCATGAAATGAACAGTGTTTTTTCACAAGTGATGAGTTAAGAGAAATGTTCAAGAAACTCCAGTGGATAAAAAAGAACCATGTTATTCAACGAAACACCACAAAAAATGCCATATTCATCTTCTGCCATCATGCATTCTTCCACCACACTGCCACAAAAAGCATCCTCAATACACTTCTGTTTCATCACCTGCACTTAAAAGGTCATGAAATCATTGGCCAAAATATTTGTCAAAACTCAAGTCAAAGTCAATTCTGATGACTCTGTATGTTGAGGATCAAGAATAAAAAGTTATAGTGTTCAGGTACAGTATGTTATAAAATTTATGCTTCAAGATTTATTATCTACATGTAATTTAAATAAAGTTGAACAATAATAATCAATAAAGTTGACATGGTCTATAATAGTCCACAAAATTTTACCTTAGTATGTGTTCAATAGTTTTTATAGAAGAATGCAACTTACACAAATTTGCACTTATGCAAGGATATCAGGAACCTAACCCTTACATAGTTTGAGATCCTACTGTAGTATATTAAAATTTAATATTTACATATCTGTTTTAATATATTTTATATGGTTATTTTCATCAAAAAATTGTGTAATTTTATCTGCATTGCAGGACCATGGAAAATATGATGGCATCCAGAGAATTATGTTTGGAAGTGGATTCAAATTCTGGCTTCATAAACTCCTTTTTTTGGATTCTGTTTCATTTCTATCTCATGGAAAACTGAGTCTTCCTCTGCAGCGTTACATTCTCATTGACATTGATGACATATTTGTTGGAGAAAAAGGCACAAGAATGAAACCAGCCGATGTGCAGGTAATATTATGAATACAGCATTTGCCCTATGTGGAACTAGCACAAAGCTTGCAGCTACACATTATTTTACCATGTTTTTCACAAATGCAAATTTAGAAGTTCTTTGAATTCTTTCAGAAACATCACTTTTATCAATATAAATATGGCCTCAAATTTTAGTACTAAAGCAGCAAAAATAGTTGAATGATTTTGAAAATGAGAAGTTTACTAACCGCCAATACCTTAACAGGTTGAGTTTGTAAATTAATCTGATAAATTATTTTACTCCATTTAACTTTATCATTACTTGCTACTTGTATAGTCAAACCATCTAATAAACGTTTGGAATCAAGAGCATCAAGTGCTGTTAACTTGTTTACAAAGCTTCCAGGTTTCACTAATATAGCAAACTTTGGGAAGGATCAAACTATTACATAGCATAATTTTAGTCTTTAGATGTACCCACCATTTTTTACATTCTCCAAAGATTTTTAAAGTCCAATCAGTTATGTCTGTTTTTCCTGTTTGTATCATGTCACACATCAGCATCCTATACACAACTTCTGAGATAAACAAGAAACTTGCTCAAGAGCATAACCATTCAAAAGACCTAAAGTATTATTCACCTGACCAATTTTTATTACTTGAGTTTTCTTTCTATCACCAAATTATTACCAGTATAATCAATATATCTAATGAAAGAAAGTTCATCTCATCATCACTTGCCAAAAGGGTCAGATCATCAATATAAACATAGTTAGATATTTTAAAATCTCGAAACTATCCATGGCTCCAGTCTTACAGTGTACCAGTAGTAGAATTGATTGCTATATTTACTGTATCAATAAGTCTTTTGCAAGATGCCATATGACTCTTCAATGATTTAAACACAAAAAACTGTTTGGAGACTATGTGAAATAATGTATAGTAAGCAAGGAAGCAATGTTCTTCTTGTTTATATCTCCCCTTGATGCTTCTTGAGAGATTGCTACCCAAGTGATACTTGGAAATATCCCTTAGCACCATATTCATGAAAATGACTTAACATTTGTTCTAATCATTGCAACCTAAACTTATCCTAGTTACCAAATGGCAGTCCATGCAGTGATTATTTAACCTAGATTATACTGGGAAAGCTAAAACGAAAAGTGCTGGAATATTTCTGAAAGTATATTACTGTAGCTTTGCTACAGTAGTATTCAAAGCTACAGTATATTGCAAAGTCCAAATTACATATTTCTTAAGTTATCAGTGTAATTTATTTTCTGATTTACCATTGCATTTATTTTAGGCTCTCTTAGATGCCCAGAAAAGACTTCAGCATGTTATTCCTGGTTTTCGCTTTAATCTTGGATTTTCTGGAAAATTTTTTCACAAAGGTACAGATGAAGAAAACAATGGCGATGACATGTTAATTGGTAAGGAATATAAGATACTTTGGAATATTGTACAAAATAAAATTTAAATATATTGATTTTTCAATCCTAGCAAGATACCCTGGCTAAGATATTGTGTTTAATAGCTTTGAAATATATATTTGGATAAGGTTTTTGCTTGAGTGGTTGACAAAATGGCATCAGTTTCGAACTTGTAGAATATTTTTATTTGCTAGGGAAATTGGTAGATTATAAAATCTCTTCCTTTGATTAATATCATTCGCTAATAATAGTAGTCATGGTAAAAGATACCTGGTTTCACTGGAAAATGATGCTATAATGGAGATTTTTGATTCAAAAAAATTCTGAAATTAGCATTATGGTATATTTATCGTATTCTTTAATTTTCATATTCTGATTTAATAATTACAGTGTGTTTTGAATACTTCAAACGTGTATATAGGTAGACCTCAACAAATTTGGTTCAGATAGGCATGACCTCCAAAGTTTAGGTACCAGGATGGATATCAATGCAGTCTTCCTTGAATATATTGTGGAGCTGTGGCTAAGTAATACATGCAGGTAATGAACAAAAAAAATGGAAACAGCAAGATAAAATTACCAATACAGTGTTGGACATGATTTGGATGGAATCCATTACATCATGGTCTAGAATCTGCTAATGTCTGAAATATGGCACCATTCATCCACAAGAAAAGTGATAAATTCCTTCTTGTTTAATAAAGCTGGAAAATACTGTCTGAGATGTCATTCCAGAAGTTCCCATAGATTTTCCAGCTGGTTGATATCTGATGACTGCTGTGGCCATGGTATGTGAAAAAGTTCACTCTCAGCTCCTCAAACCACAGGGTGACTACACATGCTCTGTGGATGGGAGCATTGTCATCCCGAAAGACAACTCTCTTCATGAAAGAAATGCTATATCATTGGATGAAGATGATCACTTGGAACTGTCAAATAGCAATCTGCATAATCTTTAATTCTAACAGAATGAGTGCACCCAAACCATACCACAAGAAAGCACCCCACACCATTACAGAGCTGCCAGTATCCTTACAGGAGGAAAGAGCAATCAGAGTTGCAATCTTCCTTCAGTTGGCCCCACATGTTCACTTGTCCATATGTCAGAAACAAAGTGGAGGATGATTTGTCAGACCATATCATATTCCTGCATTGCTCAAGTCTCCACTGCTTGTGCTTTTACACCACTGGCATGATAATGTGCATTGACAGGTATAATTAGTGGCTTATGAAATGCTGTTTTTGATGAAACTGGCTTCTCACATCCTATGTGGAAATTCATGCACAACGCAATCAGCTGCAGCTCGCTGGTTTTGCTTTGCACATCACACTAACACCCAAACATCCCTAATGAGTTCAGCTGTGTCTTAGTGGCCAAAGATCCTGTCCAATGCACTCCAACAATTATTCCTCTTTCAAAATCACTAAGGTGTTCTCTTGACAACATGATACCAATAATTGCATGCAGTTATGTGGATTTCCTTTATAGATATGACACTGGGCATGCTTGGATGTCATTTGTATGTTTCATGCTGTCATCAGTGGCACAAAGACTTCGCTGTTTAACATAAAACTTTGGTGTTTCCATTTTTTGGTCCATTATCTGTATACATATATTGTTGAAACTCAACATAATATTTTAAGTAAAAAAAATTGTAGTTATACCAAAAGGTACAATGCACTTATAAAATATTTTAATAATAAAATCCAGAATAATTTCTCAGCTGCAATATTTCTTATGTATGTTGTCTTTTCCCTTTATAAAAAATTTTGTCTATGACATATTTTAACTAAGCCTCCTGTCATCCATGGCAAATGACTGTATATGTGTGTACAGTTTTTTGTAGTTATTACTCTCTTCAGAAATATATAAATTTAATATGCTCTTTATTTATGCTAACACCTCAATAATTATGGAAACATTGAAGTTTCCTTACTGAAGAGAATAAACTGAAAAATGATAAGCTTTAAAACAGGTCTATTGAGTGCAGTTTTTTCGCTTCTGTTTTAAAAATTTGTGCTATTCACAGGTAAGCTACAGATAGTATAAATCCCCATGTCGCTGAGTTAGCCATAAAAACCACATGTTTAACTCATAAATGCTGTTTTCTCAATATTAGTGAAAAATTCAAATATGTCTTTGAATTGCAAATTAAATGTAAATTTTTGCTACTAAGTCACATAGAACTGCAAATTATTTGAGTGTTAAGTTTTGAATTCTAATCTTTTAGATCATTCCCATGAATTTTGGTGGTTCTGTCACATGTGGAGTCACAGTCAACCTCATCTGTTTGAAAATATCTCTGCTTTGGAAATGGAAATGCACCTTAATAAAGAATTTGCTAAAGTAATTAATATTACTACTATTCAGTTTATTTTACAAAGAAATTAGTGTTCTCTTTCTTAAAACTGTTCATTGCAGTTTATCCTATTTCTTACATTTCTTAATTTCCTTGCAATATGTATAAGCAAACATGGAAATTAAAAAGAAAAAACTATCAACTTTGTACTGATAAAGATGTTTAAAGTTTTAATAAATATTTTGATCTATAGGGGAATATTCTGAAAGAAATTACAATAGCAAATTGATTTGTTTTACAATACTTCCACACTGTAAATCTTGTGTAATTCAGTTATGTTATTGAAGCATTTTAATTGCATTGAACAAATTGAATTCTTTTTCACTGGAAATTTATGATTTTCAGAAACATCATATCCCTACAGACTTGGGCTATTCTGTAGCACCTCATCATTCTGGTGTGTACCCTGTTCATGAATTTTTATATGAAGCATGGAAAAGAGTATGGAATGTTCGAGTAACGAGCACAGAAGAATATCCACATTTAAGACCTGCTCGTCTACGCAGAGGTTTCATTCATAGAAACATAATGGTATGTTCAATTTTAGAAATAATGGACTATCCAAAATGGATAATGCATAAAGATGAGAAGGTAACCAACAATCAAAAAGTACTAAATAAAACTATAAAAAAAGCACATTGTAGTGGAATTTCATAAAGGAATATCACAATACTTAAAAAAAAAGTTATTTTCAAAACGAATTGAAACGGTGACAAATACTGAATATGTTGCTTTGTCACTTCAAGATAGTTTCATAGTTACTTCTGAAGCAGTTAATTAGGCTAAAATATATTAATGGTAATATTACTTTTCCATTTACCGTAGGGGCTGGAGTTGGCTCAATTGATAGTGCACCAGGTTTGTAATCTGTAGTTCCTAGGTGTCCCACCTGTGACAGCGTTGAGATTTATTTCTATTAAGCCTCCACCTCGCCCTTTGTCAGAAAGAGGACATTGATGGGCTTGGAAAGGCTACCATCTTTTAAATGGGACATAAAGTCTGTGGACATTAAAAACACATTGGATGGCCTTGACATTAAACCACCATCTGTCTTCTAACAGCTGTTCAGTTGGTCCCCTTCCCCAAACCTTCTTAAACTTCTGTGTCCCCAACCTTCTGTGAGTCCTTGTAACCTGGCCATTAGCCCATTGTGTGCAAAAAAACTGTCACCCAGAGATAAACCAATCCAGCCTACTTACCATATGCAGTTTTGGGTAAAAAAAAAAAAAGTTGATAGTGTACTCTTCTTTATTGGCAGAATACAATTCAGAGATTTCAGTAGCATTTGCTTTCTTTTGAAAATTCAGCCTTGAAAGAGTTTTTCCAGAATAAGGTTACCTTTTTTCTAAAGTGATACAAGGAGAATTTTTCACTTACAAAACTCTGGCATCTTGGGGTACATTAACACAACGATAATGAGAAATTCATTACATTTATTTCGAAAATGCAATTCTCTCACTCTGAAATATTTCACAAAACCTTTTAGTGGTGTCAAACATATTTTTATAGCAATGCCCATTAAGCTTATAATAATAATTGAAGGAGCAACCACTTTTTATTGATGCTCTTGGATTATCTGTATAAATCTAGTGTCTTAAATGTAATTCTTCCTACAAGAGCGAGAGGGAATGTGGTTCATAAATTAGGTGTGATTAATACAGGATTAAAATAACCAGGCAGTCAGAAAATACAATTGTGTTAATAATTAATAAAGCCCAAAGGAAAGACTAAAATTGTTGATGAAAGTACTTCTGCCAATCATACATAAATAACCTGCAAAAATTGAGGAATTCATATATTTTGCCCTCTTAATCACCTGCAAAACTGAAGAAAACATTTTTAAAATGTTGCAACTGCTACATCCCTGTGCTTTGTCATAGTAATAATCCACCCTTAGAGAAAATTTTGCAGTCTCAAAATTGGGTTAAAAAGATTACAAAAGGAAAATAGTAATGAGTAGTTGTAACAGAAGCAAAAATGTGTTAAAAATATTTTACAAAATTATATTGGAGGTTAAATTATTGAAGTTTTACTACATAATTTAGCTTTTTACACTATGTACTTTTTTTGCAGAATGTCATATGTAATGTTATTTTTTAATAGGTATTGCCAAGGCAGACATGTGGTTTGTATACCCACACAATTTTTATGGATAAATATCCAGGTGGAGCAGATAAATTGCATAGCAGTATCTGTGGAGGGGAGCTTTTCTCACTCTTTGTGTATAATCCTGTAAGTATAAATTGTCATGAAATTCACATTTAATAGATCAGTTCTTACATATGGAATTTCATATGCAAGTTGTAAAATTTTGACACTTATTATAAAAAATTTTAAATATTAATCCCTTCAGACCTTGTGTACATTACTTTTTATAATTTGTTTCAATACAGGAAAAGGTGTCTGGTCTTGCATGTTTGCAAAATCAGTCACCTCTTCCTATAAAATAAAGGTTAGTCTTTATTCTACAGGAATGAATTGGAATTTGGTGTCATCTATGGATATAATAGTGAATAATTGAAGATATTCTCTCTTATAATATCTTCTGATTGTAGCATTAAATGTAACTGTGCCTGATACATAACAAGAACTCTTTTGTACATTTCACAGGTATCATTCATTTGAAATGTTTACCATGGAAATGTGCATATTAATTTATAATTCTTTTATGTTCCCTTTTTTGCTGCTTTCTGAGATTTCAGAATTTTTCAAATTTTGATTGTTTCTACATTATAATATACATGCTAATTTCAGTGAAATGATGTTTAAAAAAAGTTTTTGTATATTCTTTTACCTTTGGTCATATATAAAGCATATTGTAAATGGAAACTGTTTTTCTTCTATAAACAAAATTTAGGTCTGAAGGGGTTAAATCATTCTTCCATTGTTTAATAAGCCATAATATTTAAAAAATATTCTTATTGTTTTTAATGATATTTCTTCTAATTAAAGTCGCAATTACCAGCTTTCATAGATGCTCTAAATAAATAAATGAAAAATAACAGTTTAAACTAAGTCTTAAACTGCATAATTCATTTCCTAATATAGTATTTTAATCTATTTAATATGTTATTTTGTGTGAGATAAATCTTTAGTCTGTAATAATACTTTTTTTTTATCCTCAGATAAATATTTTCATGACCCACTTGTCCAATTATGGCAATGATCGCCTTGCTCTGTATACATTTGAATCAGTAGTAAAATTTGTGAGATGTTGGACCAATCTACAGCTTATCACTGTTCCTCCCCTACAGTTAGCTGATAAGTATTTCCAGATGTTTCCTGATGAATCTGATCCAGTGTGGATGGTTAGTTGTTTCATATTTCAACATTAAAAATTATCACAAGTCATTTCTTTTTTAGTTATTATATTAATTTCATTCATTTGTCATATATTTTAATTGGGTTTATCATTAAGAATGTTTTTGCTTTCAGTGTTTATGAAATTTCTCCTATCCTAATTCCTTTTTTATTAATTGATGTGTCAAACACAAAAACTATTAAGCCTCAAAAAATGAGTATGCCTAACTTTCTCAAACTAAATGAAAGCAAGCTCTTGATATTCATTTCCAAAAAAAATCCTCCTATTTGAATTTACTGTACTTTGCAATTTAGTAATGGTAATTATCAGTTTTTATAGTAGCATGCTTCTACATAAGTAATATCGTTAATAATTTTTGAGAATACTTAATACTTCTAAGTAATCATTTTTTTGTGTGTGCATTATATTTTAAGTATTTTTTTTTGCAGAATCCTTGCAATGACAAGCGTCATCTTACTGTATGGTCAGCCAGTAAATCCTGTGAACAGCTACCAAAATTTTTAGTTATAGGGCCTCAAAAAACAGGTATGTTTAAACTATTGTGCATTTTTTATAGAAATGTGTTCCAGCCTAAATTTACCACTTAGAAACTTTATTTTTAAGTTATGAGTAATGCACATTCCTTCAAGCATTTGTTTTGTTAAAATTAGTTTCATTACCCAGTAGACTTCACATTTTAGATGCTGCAACATTTTGGATATATATATATTCTACTTTAATAATAGTTCCATTATTTTGAAAATCCAATTCATTTACACAATATTCTATACAGATACTGACTCAAAAAATTATGAATTTATTCAATATATATCTTATATTTGCAATATTAATAATGGTATTTGAATAATTATAGAGATTGGATACTTTATGCCTTTTTTTCTCCTAATATACCTTTGTGCTATAAAGCTTCGGTTCGTGCATTAACATAGTCTGTAAAACTGAAATTGTCCCACCCAGAAGGGTTAGTGAATACATTTGAGAATCAGCATAGGTTTAGATGGTGAGAAGATACATGATAGTAGTACAGTTACAGAGTAAAAAAAAAATGTTTTTTGTGTATAGGAAAAGCATTGAATCATGCCCACAATTGAATTGTGCTCTTTACAAAATTTACTCTTCAGTCATGCTCACCATTATTAATGGTAATGTGATCACTGTTGTTGGCAATATATGCAGCTACATGTTACAGCACAGAGTCAGATGACTGATATCCTGCAGCACAGCTCACCATACATCACCCAAATGATCCATTGAGATTAGTTGCAGATGGCATCCCAGCATGGCCAGACATGTTTGATTAGCAATAAATCCAAAGATATTGGTGACCAGGCCATGATTTAGACTCTTTTGAGATGATTGTAGATTATATTTGGGCATTTTCCTATTGAAAGATAACATCTGGTGCATACTTCAGGAAGGATAGTGCAATGGGATCAGTATCTCATTGACACACCTATGGGTGATCAAACTACTATGAAGAATATCAAAGATACTTGACCATCATAACTGAAAGCACCTGAATCCATTATGCTAGCTGCATGTTTTTGTATGCCCTTCCCAAATGGCTGATGGATCAGACATCTTACATTGGCATCTCCACAAATTTTTATTGATTATCTGTATCCATATTAAACTGGTACACATCATTGAAGATACAGTGCCAGTCATCCCTCCAGACAGCTCAAGTCAGGTATTATTGCAATCCTCCCTCTATGAGTCACTCATTACTGTTCCTTCTTGTTATGAGAAATCGCAATAATGATATTGAAGCTCTCACAATAATGTCTGACTGCTCTTATCAGACAAGTGTGAATGGCATCCTACAAGCATTACTGCCATCACCACTGTCTTCATATCATATCCAATACACAACAGTATCATGGATGGCTACTAGGTCTCACAAAGTCTAATTATTCACCTTCTATCAGACACATCCAGCCTCCGATATTGCTAGCACGTGCATCTGGATGCTGCATCATTAACCTTTGTTTTTTCTCTGTGTTGTATTGAATACTAATGGCTATCACCACCATCCTCGAACATCATTCATTAACAACCACCAGTCCCTCTACATCCAATTTTACTCTATCCTACTATTATAGAACTTCCACTGCTTCAGGGCAAGTCATTTTCAGAGTGTGTATGAAAAAAAAATGAAGCATTTTGGGTTTTCAAACACTTAATTTGTAATAGAGATAAATATATCTTATTTGCAATAGGAAAACTAGGTTGTGCTTAATAGTATAATTTTTCTCCTCTTAACTGAACAAATGAACGTTTATGAACTTCAGTAGTAAAATTTTACTTGCAGATTATTTATGTGTATTTTTACAGGAACAACAGCTTTGTACTCTTTTCTCTCAATGCATCCAGCAATAGTTAGCAACTATCCAAGTCCTGAAACATTTGAAGAGGTTCAGTTTTTTAATGGCCGAAATTACTATAAAGGATTGGATTGGTAGGTTATATTTTTCACATAAACTGTATTTCCTATCTATACATATTTTTGTACGAATATTGGTGATTTTGTTAAAATTCTGCACTATCACTGTAGCTTTGAATAATTGTATAAGTATATACATATCCTGTTTCCAAGGCTGGACACAGAATGCCTTGGAAATATGTCAGACATAACCCAAGAATCATAAGTTTTACTACTAATTTTGTAGGCTGTTTCTTTTCCATTCTGTACTCCTCCTATTTAGAAAGAATCATTTGTCTTACAAAGCTGCCATCTTCTCAGATTATATATTAAATTTTGGTCTAGATGTTGAAACTAAACTACTTTTTTATGATAATACACATAGCTTACAATGGAATAGTCTGCATTTCTCAATAAGAACTTGACACATCATTCCTATTCCAAAAATTGGTATAGAAGTATATGATTACAGAGGAAAACATTTGTGTAAGAAACCAATGAAAGCTACTTAGCCAAGAGAATTTGTAAACATAACATTTGCCTTGAAACTGGTTGCCTATAAACTAGAAATTATGGACAATGTGTAAATCAAAGAAAGATGGTAGTGTGACTAATTCAGCTTTTGGTACGAAAATTAAAATTCTTCCACTTTCTTTAAATTTACTTTGTACAGCAGTTTAAACATTTTTGTGTGACAGGAAATAAAGATGCTTAGAGGCTTATGCTTAAATAGAGGTAATATTAGACAAATCTTAATATAAGAATTTATAAACATATTAATTTTATCTCTTTCTAAAAAAAAACATTGTACAAAAACACATATATTTTGTGTCAATGACATTTAATATTTTGCCAGATCTCAAAGAAGAAATAAACTTTTACTCTTTTATATAAAAATTGAAAATATGGATCTCTGAATTTAATCATATTAAAAAAAATTAAAATGTTAAGTCATTATTGTAACAGCTGTATGTCTTTTTTTTTATCTTTCATTATAACTTATTTTAGAAATAGAATATGTTATGTTACTAAATGAATAGAAAATGATATCACATCTATAGATTTTGTGTTGAATTTATTGCCTTTTATAAAATGTCCTACCAAATTGTATAAACCCACATGCAAGTTTCTTGAACTCTTGTGGATGCTTTAAGTATTCCTAAAGTTGAATGCATATTTTTGGAATATAAGTTATATAAAATGCTTTATATGAAATGTATAACTTACACAATAAGAATAAATCATTATTTACTTAGTTTTAACCCATTAAAGTTTGCTGAAGAACAGTATATGTTCATTTACATTTATTCTTTCACACTTTTCTTATTGCATATAAAAATAACACTGCAAAGTGTTAAAAATTCTTTCTTCAGAGAACTTTGAGAAAAATTTAGAAGAGAAAATTAGAAAAGAAATAATTTAAAGCAGAATAGAAACTTAAAAAAACTTCAATTTTTGTAATCTTAGCTCAGTTAAATTAGAAAGTGAATTTTAAAATATGTTTGCAGGTACATGAACTTTTTTCCAGTCCCAAAAAATTCTACTGATAAGTATTTGTTTGAAAAAAGTGCCACATATTTTGATGGAGAGCTGGTTCCTATGAGGGCTTATTCATTATTACCACACGCAAAACTTATCACCATACTAATCAGTCCAATTAAGCGAGCATATTCATGGTACCAGGTAAGAATTTAGTTATTTAGCTTGTACTATAATAATACTTTGTTTCATAGATTTTTAACTTAAGAGTACTCTTGCCTTTGCCACATTATTGGATGCATTTGGTCTTTCATCTGTTAACCTCCTGATAACATGTCAGGTGCTCTGACTGCTGAGCTACTGGCTACCAAACGATCATCTTCTATTAGTGGCTTTAAGCATTATACCATAGAGTTAATCATTGGAAATGTATCTGACTATAATTGAAGACTGCTTAAGAAAGCACTCTCCTGGTAAGTGCACATGACCAGCCCACTTCAAACTCAAGAGGTGTATTTTTTTTTATATTTTTTAAGAAAATATGCCAGGTATCAAGTGTAAGCATTGATGTTGAAATAATAGAAAATCACAGATATGCACTTGTTGGTGATATGTTGAATAAATATAGAGGAATCAGAGATGGTTGGGGGAAGGGGACCCACTGGACAGCTGTTTGGAAACAGATGTAGCCTCCCATCAAGGCCATAGCTTAACATCCCTTCTGACTAATGGCAGCCTTTACAAGCCCATCAATGTCTGCTACTAACTAAGAGCAGGACAAGGAGTTTTGTGGAGATAAATCTCAGTGCTGTTCCATGTGGGAATTGTACCTGGAAACTGCAGATTACGAGCCTGGCATGCTACTGACTGAGACAACCCTGCCCCAGTCTTTGTGATAATCATGGTTTGTTTACTACTGCTGAGGTTGAGGATGAATGTGACCATTTTTAACAAGATATTCTTGAAACCAGTAAAACTATTTTGGATAAATAGAGCATAGGTGTGAGTCATTTGAGTGATAAGGTTATACATCTTATTTTTCGAAGAAGATACTGCATATCAGGATTGAATCAGCACCCTATTGACATTAACAGATGTATTATAGAGAGCATAATAGTTGGAAAAATGATCAATTGAAAATTTATAAGAACCTTTGGCTTGATAGCCTGGCTGAAAGAGCAGAGAAAGCTGTTAGAGAACACAACATAGAGTTTTCTCAGATAAAGGGATTGTTTCTAAGGATTTTGCTAGAGATAGTTTAATCCCTATTTATAAGAAAGGTGATTACAGGGCATCAGTCTACTCTCTGTTCAATGTAAAGTTCCATCTAGTATTGTTCTTAACAGAAATAGAGAATTAAAAATTTTGTTCATGGCCAACTTTGGGATGAACAGTATGGGTTCAAAGTTGGTGGGGGCTGCATAGACAAAATCTTTACCCTTAAATACACTCTTGAAAAATGTTTAGAATTTCAGAAACATGGTTACTTGCCCTGTAGATTTCAAACAGCTTTTGATTCTGTTGCCCACCTACTCTGTTGTTGATTGTGAGATCATATGGTATTCCTGATGAGTTAATTTATAGTGACTGGTTTAATATTGCTACTGGAGTTAGACAAGGCTGCATTTTGCCACCTTTTCTGTTCAGTTTGGCTATTTATCTTATGAGGAATTCTTTGGAAGAAGAAAGAATAGGGCCTTAGATTCTAGGGATATGAAACTATCTGATTGGATTATGCTGATGATTTAGCCTTTTTGGCAAATTAAGTTGACAAGATGAACACTATTATTAAAGCTGTTATTGAAACTGATAATAGGATAGGTTAAGTGATAAACAGAGAAAAGTAAAGTAATGAAAATTTATACAGTGGATGATCCAGTATTCTTGAATGGCTGCACTCTTGAGCAGATTTTGTATTTTATTTATCTCAGTAGTGTTGTTACAGATACTCGTAATGTACAACATGAGATTAACAGGAGAGTAAACATTACTGCTGGAACCTTTAAGGATCTGTGAAGATTATGGAAAAATAGGTGTATACATCTGAAGTCTAAATTACGCTGTAGAATATTTTAGTCCTTTCTAAAGTTTGCTATGGTAATTAAACCTGGACCCTTTGTAAGCAAGATAACAGGAAACTTAATGCCTTTAATTCTAGATTGCATCTTAGACATTAAGTGGTTTCACTAGATAAGTAATTATGAGGCAGGCCTACATACCATTTAAAGAACAATTTATTCTGCTCAATAAAATTATAGAAATTTTAGGGTAAGGAGAGGTAAGTGAAAACACACATAGGTGCTATTGGTCTTTGAGAAATGTTAATAAGAATGAATGCACTCCCACAGGCTGTCTACTCAATTCTTATGATCTGTCATTAGGGGTTTGCTCTTCTGGTGTCATATTGTCATGTATTTTTAATTTGATTATTAATACACATATAACTCCTTTCCTTAATTTTATTATTTTAAATATGAGCATTATAGAGAGCATATTAATTGGATAAATGATCAGTTAAATGCTGATACAATGATATTTGGCATATAATAGGTGCATTAAAATTTAGTAGTGTAAATGAAAATCTTTAATTTTAAATGCATTAAAAATTTTGTATTACAATTTGCTTTAAATATAAGAACAATTAAATTTATAAATAAGTTTAGATTTGTATGGCTATAGTGGAAATTTGTGTTCTTCTTTTTTTTTGTAAGAATGATTTATTTTTTAAAAAATGCATCAGTTGTCATCTTAGATATATACTTTGTAGATAACTGGATCAAATTTATGATTATTCTAAGTAATATTATAAGTTTTCTTATAAAATTAGCAATTGAATTTCAAAATCATTGCTAACTACCTTAGTTTATGTACCAGATAGTATAGAAGTCAAGTTTGGTAATGTAACTTATTTTACTTAAATTTTTTTTCTACAGCATATGAGGGCCCACAAAGATACTATCTCTGTAAATTACAGCTTCTATGAAGTTGTCACTGCCAGTGATAGATCTCCTCGTCCTTTGCGAGAACTCAGGAACAGATGTCTAAATCCTGGCATGTATGCACAACATCTGGACAGGTGGCTCAACTATTTCCCTCCACAACAGGTAAACTATTTTATTGTTCAAATGTTTTTAAATAAATGAGCAAAGTATATAGTTTTGTAGGATATTACTTAACTGTTAAATGGAATATAAGTTTCTAGAGATAAAAATTTCTTAAGTAGTCGCTTGCCATGCAATTCTGACAGGCTGTAGAGAAAACAGCAGAAAAGGCAATGCAAACATTCATGCTTTATCTGTGATTCAATCCCAGGATTCATTTTTCTGAAGTCAAAAACATCATCAATGGAGCAATGAAACTATATAAATTTAAATCTAAGTAGGGATTCTAATTTGGATTCTATTATTAGGTATTAGTGGAAAAGGATAAAAGTTGAGTCCAAGAAGATAATCTTTTAATGGTTGAGAAAAAAATAGTGTAGAAAATTATAAATCCTTATTCAGTTCACTTTTTCTGTAGCAAAGGATATTTGTATGTTATGCACTGATTGATAAAATGTGCATATCTCAAATTATATTTGAATAAATTCAGTCAAATGCTATAGGAAGATAAAATTCAATAAATCATGAAAATTTAATCCAGAATAATTTATAGATACCCTAAAAAAGTACATGGAAAAAAAAGGGAGGAAAGTTTATTACAAAATGTATAATCAATAGGGAATGTGGCCACTTCTAGCAATAATTGCAGGCCTAGCAGTGTTTATTCATGCCCCTTAATAAAGTAATCCACAGAATGGGAGAGTAAAAAAAAACATCCTGAAGGGTTTTGAAAAGAAAAGCAATAAATCTCCACATAGCATACAAAATATGCTCTATTGGGTTGCAATCTTGGCAGAATGCAGGCCACTCCATTCATTGGATATATTCTTTCTCAAGATATTGGTTGTCCAGTCTTACTCTGTGGTTGAGTATTATCATCCATTAGGAGGAAATTATCCCTACTTCACCAGCATAGGATTTGACATAGGGATCATGGAGTATTCACAGAACCTCCAGCAAACATGGGCAGGTCAGTATAGCCACTCAATGAAAACCTGATCCATGCAGTCAGACTTCCACCACTAATTGCACTTCTCTGATTAATGTTGAGACTGGTTGCAGGTTCCCACTTCTTTACAGATCAGTACTGTAAACAGTGAATGCATTCAAAAACATATCCATGAGATGAACGACTGTTTTGAGATTTTATGGTACAAGAACAATTAAGGCTATATTGTGCCAAACTAATGAGATGAAGGAATAACTACCTTTGTTTGGTTTGATGTATTAATTGAGCTTGTTTATTCCTCTCATATATATCTGTTGTAAACAAACAACTGCAGCAGGTTTGCAAATTATTTAGCCAGATTTTTCTGGTTTTTTTTCACTGTCAGCCATAATATTTTCTAGTAAATATATATCTTGTTACACAATTTCATTCCACATAGATCGTCGCCAACATAAGATACAGTATCACCTTTTTCTAACAATACTGGCTAGATCTTTAGGCATTCACTTTCATCATGGATTTTCTATCCCATACACCTGAAAACCAGTTTGTTCTAGTTCTTTGGTATAACACAGGACTTGAAAACTGAATATTCTGTGTAAGGTGTAACTCTGTGCATTTCACAAGTTTTATACCAATTTATGGCCAACCCTAAATAGCCAGTTGGCTAGTTCCTTTGGAGTCCATCCATTCCCTGAGTATTAGATGCTTTTCTGTGCCAATATACATAAAAACTGTCCTGAGCATAACCAAATTCTGCCTCATATAAGAAAATAAGAAAATAATTTGTATTCCAATCTTGCTATTTTCATGCCAAACACTGTTTCATCAGCAGCTTACCCTTGTAAAGCATTTCATCCACATATATGATTTGGAAAGTAAATACTTCTATATGATGAATGAACTGTATCTAGTATTGGTTTAATTTTTCTTAAGCAATCCATTTGTTATCAACAAAATGCAGATCCTACCAGTGACTAAAACTGGCAAAGAGACTAGTCTCATAAGAAATAGGAGTTTTCAGAATATGATCTCTGGTAAAATGTATCTTCATCTCTGATATATATGTATTTAAAATAATTGCTCAATACAGATCTGTCAACCCACAAACAGATAACACAGCGGAAGATTTTCCCTCCACAGAAGCCCACCAGTGCAGCAAAATCAGGATCCATAATCAAGCTCGGAGCCATATATCTGTCCAGTCCCGTGGGTTTATATGGTCATACCAGGACCCTGTGTGATTGACCATTCCTCAGCAGGGTAGAAAAAAAAAAGAAAAGTAGCCATAGTTGTCCAGATCAGTAGGCCACACTAATCTGGCAGCCCTCCACTTCCATTCACTTCCACAAGAGGGTATCTCTTTTGAAAGGTACTAGTGGTCTGCACCATGAGAAGGTGGGGTCGGGCATTAGGTGCTAGTCCTGGCCGATTCTATGCATCATCACAAGGGATTAGTGCATAGCTCTCCTTGCAGTGACTACCTACATCATTAAAACAGTCAGAATCCCACTTTAGCATATGGCTAATTCTTTTGACTATCAGTCAAGCATTTTGTTTCCTTTATGTGATGGCCTAGTTTGTTTCCAAAAGAAAAGAATAAGGTAACTTTTTCATAATAGGCACAGATTATAAAATAGCTGAAAATAATCACAGAACACTTTTGGGCAACCATAGTTGAGACACTATGCAAACGAGGTATTCCAAATTCTGTATGGTTCATTGGTGAGAATATTAATTTGAACAATTTGTGAAGTTTAATTTTTTTTCCTATTTTTTATTTCAGCTAATGATAATTGATGGTGAGGAATTAAAAGCTGATCCAATTGCTGTAATGAATAAATTGCAACAGTTCCTGAAGATCAAGCCCTTTTATGATTACTTGGAGCATTTGCGGTAAATAGAAATGATCTGTTTTTTAGGAGTGTGATGTAATTGTTTCTAACATAATCAGATTGGTATTAGTACTTTTTTTTGTTATGTAACTGATTAGTAATTTTTTGTATTGTTTAAATTGCTAATATTAAATGATAGCTTTGTAAAAATGTGCAATTTTTAAAGCAGTGTGGTTATTCAAAATATTGACTATTGGAAATGTTCCATTTTGTAAATAATGCATTAACCTTTCTGTAACTATACTGGCCCAAACTGCAGATAGGAGGTAGTGAAGAGGGAGGAATAGCATTGATTCATTTAAATTTTTATGATGAGTTCATTTAAAATATCAGCCATTTTGGGCTAGTATGATACTGAAAGGGTTAATGCAGCTCTAACGCTGAAAACTAAGAATAGTCTATTAATTTTTATTTATAAAACTGATATGAAATTTTCTTCACTATCGTTTATTCCAAGGGAGACTAAATATTAAATTTTTATGTGTCTAAAATACATCTGTTATTTATGGAAAATGCAGAAGTAATTTTGCTATGTGGAGTTTAAATATGGAATTAGCCAAGACATTAAATATTGAATAAACTTGACTTTTTTGGTATACACTAAGTAATTACCACTTTTGAGTCTATTAAAATTTTTAGAGGAAAAATTGTGTTATGCCAGGTGGAATA
The DNA here is from genome assembly GCA_038380435.1 of Ryuthela nishihirai. Taxonomy (NCBI): domain Eukaryota; kingdom Metazoa; phylum Arthropoda; class Arachnida; order Araneae; family Heptathelidae; genus Ryuthela; species Ryuthela nishihirai. Next base: position 22,432,535 of record JAWZYU010000013.1, read on the forward strand.
CGAACCCACGACCTCCTGATAACATGTCAGGTGCCTCTGGACCACTGAGCTACCAGCTGCTGATCAAGATCTCCTTTAATTGATATGAACATTTTCTATCTGCAGTACATATTCCATTATGTCACATGTAGGTGCTGTTCTGGCAATCTAGCCAAAAGTGGCCGATAAATGCCATATAGATGGAAAGTATACAGTTGATTAAATATTGAATTACAGTTATACAATTGATTAAATATATATTATCAGGAGGTTGTGGGTTCGTATCCCACCCGACTCAAGACAATTTTTCTTCTAAAAATTTGAATTGCCTCAAAAGTGGTAATTAGTGTAGGCCAAGACACTGTTTCACTGTACTGATTTTGTTTATTTTATTCTATTGAAATTAGTTTTGAGATGAATTCTAGACAGAGTTCAAATTTCCATATACATATCTCCTAATTAGTCATAACTCTCTATCTTTAATATATGTATATTTTTTTTAGATATGACCCAAAGAAAGGATTTTTCTGCCAAGTTACTCAGAGAAATAGCACCCGGTGCTTAGGCCGCAGCAAAGGCAGGCAGTATCCCCTCATGGACCCCCGAGCAGAAAAGTTCCTTAAGGCATTCTACCTCTCGCATAATGTAGCCCTGTCCAAACTGTTGACTCGCCTGAGGCAGCCAATTCCCACGTGGCTTCAAGAAGATTTATCACATGGTTAACTATAAATTTTATGTGTAATAAATGCTGTGTTCCAGATATTCATCATGGCAATGAACTATTTGTGCACACATAAACTCTGCACCAAGGGTATGTTTGCACAAGACATATAAAGGACTTTGAACTTCTTGAAATATTTATCAATGATATAGATCAAGAGCAGCTATGTATTGAAAATAACGATGGGCTATTTTGTAAATATATTGACCAAATGACACTTTTAAATGAAGTTGTGGATTTTTATCATTTTAACACAGGTAATCAGCAAAACTTATGTTGTTTCATAGAATGAAATGTTTTATTTTTTCCAAAAGTTTTTAAAAGCTTAATCTTTTGTAGCTAAAAATTTCCAAATTCCATCATAACAATGTTTTACAGTACAATTTAGCAATCTAAGCAGTACTCAAAAATAGTGAGGCTTAAACAATTTAGAGAAGCGCACAAGCTGCCAATAAAACAATATAAAAACACAACTCGCCATTATTAATGAGGTAAGCAAATGTAAATGTTTCAAAATATGTGTATTTCAGCTCATGAAGTGAGTGGAAATGTAAGTTACCATATCCATCAATATTTCTTTTCATGTAAAGGAAATATAAAGGACCTATTTTAGGTACAGATGTTTTATGTATCATAAATTTCATTCTGTAAATAAATCATATCATATCAGAGTTGCAAACACAGTATAAAATGCACTTTCTTGAAGAATGTGGAACCTTTCAAATATCAATTTATCATTCCATTCATTGAAGAAATATAAACATGCACTGATTCCTGCTGTTTTTACTAATATACTATTTGTAATCTTTTTTATTAATCCTTGGTATCTGGTATTGATCAGTGAATGGACTAAAGACTGTTTAATATAATTGTGTGTGAAAGTTATCAAGATTAAGAATACATAAAATATTTATTTTGTTGTCCAAAAACACTTAAATATTTACACAGACATTTTAAACATTTCAGGAACATTATTAGTAATGAAACACTAATAAGCATAAACAATAAATGAAAATCCGTGCTTTGAATGTGATATTTCTTGGGAAGCCTTATTTTCTGCTGTAGAATTTACACTAAAAGCATTTTATTTCAAGTGCTTGTATTCCCTCTTTTTGCCTTGCATAATTTTGCTTTTTTATTTATAGTTTTTTATATATATATACTTGAAACGTCCAATGATCTCTGTTCTTAAAATTAAGATGTTTAGAAACGAATTTAAAAATGTGACAGTCGTATAGGCATTACGACATCAGGAATGAAAAGCCACTTAAAGTATCAGCTTTAACATTATTGTTAATGATAACTAGAGTGTGGTATATAATGAATAAATGAATTTCTTCTTAAGAGATAAGTTAATAGGTTATTCTCATCTTAAAGTATAAATTTAAATTGTTACAAGAGACCAAAGGCAGTTGTTTTAGTTGTATCTAACTGCACAAAATTCATTAATGTATAGTATTATGCCTTGATATTTGAAGCTATTTTTTATTGTTTCAATTTAATTATTTGAATATTAGTCAAAAAAATTTTAGAAGTATGGAAAAGGGAACTGTCAATTCAAAGGAAATATAAATGTTGGATGTCGAGTGTCTTTTTACAAAGCACCTCTGGAAGATTTTTAATGGTATGTTTCTTTGCCTTGTGTGAAAGTGCTTTTGAATGTTCCAATATCTAGGTTGCTTTTCTGTTACTAATATTTTCAGAAACAAATACAGCTGAGTAACAATTAGAGGAGAATCAGTGACTATGCCATTTGAAAAACATGAGCAGAACCAGTAGATTTTATCCAATAGATTTTTGCTGGATGCTAAATATATTCAGTTCTCTTTGTTGATTTTCATAATACTATATTTTGTGTAATGTAGTTGTTAAATGTTATAAAAGTTACAAAAATTAAAATTTTTTCAATTGAAATATAGAGGCTTGAATTTAAAAATGTTTCAATAGGCCACCTATTCTTGCATTAATCCTTTTGTTGATTTTTAAAGTTCAACACTCAAGTTTCATTTCTTGCAATAGTATGCTCTTTAGACATCTAAAACAGCATTAGGGTGGAATATTACTATCATAATTCCAAAATTAGTTGTTACTACTTCATCAGATATGTATGAAGAAACAATAAGTAGCTTTGATGTTTCAGTTGGATTTTAATGCTTCCTACCAGGATATATTAACATTTTGCATCTAAAGAACAGAAGACTGCAGGGCAGGCATGTAACCAGGAATGTATTATCCCTCCCTTCCCCAAAATTCTAAAATGGTACAAAAATTAAAAGATCTAAATTTAGGAAACTAACATTTTGTGTGTATATTGTTTTTAAGCCATTTATACTATATTGTATGTAATTATATACCATACTAACACTGAAGATATTACACCTATGTAGAATTTTTTTTTCCTTCCATCACTTTTTGTATTTTAAGTCTTAAATTTTCTTTTCTCCCCAACCCCTGAAAAACGTTTTCTGGCTCTACACTTATACAAGAAGAAAGGGGATGTGCTGTTTTATATTAGACTTTTACATTTTTTGGTATGGAGAAATATGCTTTGAAAAAACTATGACAAGAAGTCTTTTTATGATAAAAACATGAATATTTCAATCCTGTTCAATATCACACCTGTTAATAATAAATATTATGATTTTTATTGTAGAGTTTTAATAAGTATACACTAAATTGATTTACAATAAGTAAATTGTAACTTAAAAAGAATAGTTCTATTAACATTGTATATGCAATTTATTTTTCAGACTGAGTGGGCATTTTATTTTTTCTGTTGTGTATTGATGCTAATCTTTAAATCATGATTAACTTGATATTTAATGATTTATGTTAAAAATTATGGAGGTTCCATTATTCATAGAGTGAAATATGTACAGCTAAAACTATTATCAAATAGTATAATAGAATTACTAAAGTTGTAATATATATTGTAATTAGTTCCTGCATGATACTTTATACATATAAACCCACCACTAGTATTCAAAAAGTACTTAAAATAGTCATTATATATTTTCCATTCTTTCCTTGCAGCTGAGTAGTTTTGTTTCCCTTGACACTGAAAACTGTAAATGGATTAAGTTGCATTGTGACATAAGCTTAAAGCATTTTAATTGATTATATATTGTTTATCATATAACTAAATGAAAGAAAATATTTAATTATTTTTCTGTCTTACTATGTAAGAAAGTAAAAATACCCAAGTTTCTTTGCAGCAGTGTTCCTGTTTTGAATTGTTAACAGCATTTTGAATAACTCGGTTTTTTTTTTTGGTGCTATGCAGAAAGATTGAAGAATCATAATTTATGCTTCCTGATGTTAGTTACATACCTTTTGGTGGTTATTAAAAGCAAAAAACTTGAAATAAAACACTGCCAAAAGGATTTAATAGTTGATTTCTGTTAAGGATTTCTCTTGTTTTTTCAGTAACAATAAAATGCACTTATGATTGTTTTTGGCTGAAGATGAGAATATAAAGATGATCATGTAATTGAGGGCGACTTCAATGTCTAAGAAATAGAATTGTCATGGTATAATTTGAAGCCACAGTCATCCACATATTAGTTGTTTATCGGAGATTTCACTTGAACTATTAGTTGTTTATTGGAGATTTCACTTGAACTATTTACCAATAATGAGATTAAGAAACATAATACCCTTAATGTTTGCTCTTGACAATTGTGTTTTGCAAGATGTTACTAAAAGTATGCCGTCCCATGGCCAAGTGGTTAGCACGCTTGGCTACTGATCTATGGGACCTGGATTCGAGCCCCGGGTAAGGCATGGATGTTTGTGTTGTTTTTCTGCTGGGGTCCTGCCATCCTCTCAGACCTTCTACTATGGCATATAAACTGACAGGCTCCTGTCAGACCTCTGTGGCAAGCAGCTGCTTGAGGGGGTATTTATTTTATTTATTTATTACTAAGAGTAATGCATATAATAATAATAATATAAATATTTTGATATAAATGGACCAAAAAGAAGTTATTTATGAAGGCTGCAACTTTTAGGCTTTGTATGTGCATCACATGTTTAAATTGATGATAGCCTGTTATACTTAATGGAACTTTTATTAATTTTAGTTTAATGTCAACTTGGTGTTATTTGAAAAAATTCGTCCTTCAAGCTTTACTTTCCACAAGATTTCATAGTTACTGAAGTATTAAGTTTAGTAGCATGCTTCTAAAACAAAAAAAAAACTTGTTGAGCTCAGATTCAGCTGAACCACTAGAACCATGTTAGTTATGCCACTGGGCATAATAGGACCCTATCAGTCAGATAAGAGAGTTGTGCATTATGTAAGTTATTGAACACATCAAATGACCTTGATTGGACTGCCATCTGTTTTTAACAGTTGTCCAATGTCCCTCTCTGTTTATCCCAAGTATGCATCCTATCTTGTGACTTTACTGATTATTCGTTATATATTCAATGAAAATCTCACTCAAAAACAGTTTTACTTATCAAAAGTATTGTTTCAACTTTTTTTTTATTGTGAGAAGAACCTGCATGGGCAATATGTTCCTTTCAGAAAGGGGAAAATTCTCCCCCGATTTCAACAGTGACTACATCAATCCCTAAAGCATTGCATTGTTTTTTTTTATCAGCATTTCAAAATGATTGGAAATATTTTCCCCCTCAATTTCTATTCTTGTCCAAAACATCTGAGCAGAACAAGGCTTTAATAGTAAACTTCCACTGCCTTGGAATATTGCCAAACTATCTCACAACAATTGAGACAGTGCCATCTGCATCTATTTTTAATACTATATTGATAATAAATTTAAATAATTATATTTTTTTTTTCAAAAATGTATTGGCAGACACAAAATGTGCCACAAGACTTGTGTATGAAGAGAAATCTTTGCAGTTTTCACTATTACTAACTAAGGAAGTTAATGTATTATTATTCTAATAGAAAAAAAAATTATCTGTGTGTAGTTGCTTTTCCAGTAAAGTTTCAATAGAAAATGAACCAAACTTAAAATTTATATATTGTACATTTTGTCGAATGAACCTTTAATGGATAATATATATATAATAGAAATCTTGTGTGCTTGCAAGGCTTTGTCATTTTATTGCCAAGAAGCTTTTTTTCTGACTGAATTAAAAATGCAAATATAGCAAAATCCTGTTTATCTGGGGTATGGATTATTCACACAATTCTGGCTGTGTATGGTTCACAAACATTAAAGGTACATATAGATTTTGGGAAAGAGAAAAAAAAAACATTCTTTGTTAAATATATAACAGTGCATGTAGTTTCTGTTTTTGTAAAACACTGTTAGTAACTCTAGATTTTGAGCCAATTCACTAGCTCTAGCTTTACTACTCTAATCTGTTTGCAGTGACCACAAAATGAAAGACAAACAATTCTATCATCTGTTCATAGTACCTTACTCAGTAATTGCTGTATGTTAGAACTGTAAAACTTTTGATAAAATTAACACCTCGAAATGCCACACATTTACCACTTTATCGAAGAGTTTGCATAATGGAATCGAGAATCATATTTGCTCCATAAATAGCATAAAACAGATTCCAGAAATGCATTAGTGATTAACCATGTCAAAAAATATACTAACAATTTGCCAATTTTAATCTCATTTAAATTAATAACAAATATTTTTAACATTAAAGTCTCTTTAAAAAAAATGCAGGAAAATTATTTCAGATTGTTTCTTCGATCCGCTCTGATTTTCAGTTAACTGTACTCATCATTGCATATTAAAACACTTAAGTGCCAGAATCTGATTATCCATTTTCAAAAATCACTACAAATAAACTTGCACTGTTGTTGTTGTAGTTTTTTTGTTCAGAATTAAATGCTCTGCCTTTTAGTATGTAATGTGAAATGTTTTATTCAATAACTGCTTCATAATAAGGCTTAGAAGTTGAGTTGCTTTTTTAGAGAAAAAAAAAGCTTTGAACTGTAAGGGTTAACACAAATAATCTGGCTGGGTTGTTTACCTCTGAGCAGTATTTTTGTGCACATAATGGGCTAAATGGCCAGGTCACAAGGACCCCCAAAGCTCAGATAATGTTGGGGAAGGGAATCCACTTGGAGTCGAACTTGGGAACACAGATTACAAGCCCAGCATCATACTAACTGAGCCAACCCCTCAGATAATCAGGAGTTTGCTCTAAATAAAATATCTTGCCTTGTAAAGCAGAATTACTGAGAAAGATTTTAAAGGTCATCAACCCATTGTTCTGAAGAAAAATATTCTATTAAAAAGTTCTTAGGTTGAAGTCTGACTTCATTGCTTATATGATGTACAAATTGAAACTTCTGTATTTTTCTCAGGCAGCTTATTTTACATACTGCAACAGCCTGCAATTGTGTTGTTTCGACGAATTTTTACTGATAAAGAAGTTGTAATTTATTTGGTGCATTCTTTGTGTTTAGGTTTATATTAAATCATGAGTATTCATTTAATGTTTGTTCTGTATGTATGTTATGCACGTTATTGGAGTTAGTGTGTTATGTTTAAAATGTTAATATGTCCAGATGGAGCACAGGGCTAGAGAAAAACGTTATCGCATTTACATATTTATCTCTGGTAGAAATTTATGATCTTAAGGTTTAATTGAAAATTTTCGCAATTGTTTGCCAGCATCATAAATTATATTTTGTATCTAGCTATGTTGTTATAGTGGCCGTATTTTCTCATTTTTGAAATGCCTGATCGTCTCAAATTTATATATTACTGCCGAGAAATCAGTTTTTATTTAAATCAGATTCCAACTATTTGTTCCTTTTTTTTTTGATGAGAATATGGTACAGCAAATCAATTTTTTTTTACTTTAAGTCTTCGACCACCAAGCTTTTCAGCGAATTTTTGATCGTTTAATCAAGGGGGCCACCAAAATACGTTCCTCAAAGGTTTTCTGTGCAAAAGAAAGGGGTTAAAAAAATTTAGGCATTATTTTTTTCAAAATCGAAACTCTACAAAATTCAATGTAAATTCACGTGTGTTTTTTTTAATGTTTCCTATTCCTCGGGCCACCTAAAGATGCATAGAATCTCATTTTTATCGGGCAACATTTGAAGTGCCAAATAAGTCCCTCAGCACCACTGATTTCTGAAGATTCGTTAGTAAGGCCTAGCAATTTCCATCAATGTTTTCCCGTTATAGGGATATCATTAATTGATCCGCTAAATTTTTTTTTAATCTTTTGGTGTATATATAAGAATGTCTGTTTCTAAGATTTATGTTCCTCAATCTGGGCGAACACTACCTCAACGAATATACGTAAGATTCAAATCTCTGAAAAAAAAAGATTGAGATCGCAGTGGATACCCCCTGGTTTGTTACTAACAGACAACTTCACAAAGATTTGGGCATCGACCACATACAGTATATACTCATCAAGCATATCTCAAAAACTTTTTTTTTTTTGAGTCTGTTAAAAATAATCCTAACGAGATTGTTTCTTCTTTGTTGTGTTATGATCATAAAGTTCTGATTAAAAAGAGATCTAAAATGATGGCTTCCTCTCAAGAAAGCTTCTCGTTTCAGATCTCTTGTAATGATATTTATATCTATTTGATTGTGTTTATGTTTGCCCATGGGACCACCCAAGGGTAGTTTACTCTTTATTTTTCCTCTACTTATGCCAATTGGGCCTACTTTAAGATGGAGATGAGTATTTTTACCTGGAAAATCGACGATGCATCTATGATCTACGATATAAGTTTTATGCCAGCATTGTGGTTAGCGTGCTTAGCTACTGATAAGAGACCCGAGTCCGACCCCGGATAAAGGGCATGGAAGTTTGTTTTCTTCTGTTGTCTTCCTGCTGAGGTTTCATCTTTCTAATAAATCTCTATCGTGTATTTATTACACTGATAGTTTCCTATCATAACTCTGTGTCAAACAGCTGCTTTAGGGGGGGGGGGGGTTGACAAACATTATTAAGGTTCAGAAAACAGCTTTCAAATATATAAAAAAAGTGATTTAATGAATAAGCAGACTTTTTTTTTTTAACTATTGCTCTGCAATGATTAGAATTCGTTGTATTTAATTTAGAGTTATGTTTTGCTTTCCCAGTCATAAGCTCAAAAGTTTGGGATCTGAGTGTTGCACTAATTGCCCTTGAAATAACCTCAACTTGGCTCTGACTGAAGGTCTATAATATCCAATTTTGCATAAATTACTCAGTGATAACTTTATTAGGAACAGACTCATGTGAAAAGGGAGTTTGGTTCACCTAACAATGTTTGGAGCATGGTGTTAGTTGAACCCAATTAAACTTGCTTCTCAAAAAAAATTAAAATGCAAAAAAATTCAAACTAAAAAATCTTAAATATATTATAAGCTCTCATATAGAAAACAATATTCAATAATGTTCTGTATTTAACAGTTTTATATTGATTGAAAATAATTTTTAAGTTAGTGTTCCTTTATGGAGATTGAAAAGATATATATATCTCTTTGGAAAAATGTGACTGAAAATTAAGTTCTCCAGTATATCTAAATTTTCATTTTCAATTATATTCATTCAATATTTAAAGATATTGAAGGTGTAATATTAAATTAACTAGTTTTTTAGCTCATTTGGAAAGTTAATTCAAACGTATTAAGAGCAGTAACAGTTAACATTAATTTGTATTGAAACGTTTAAGCATATTTTGTAATATGTGAATGATTATAAGATGGTGCAGTGGTATCTCTGGCAACTGCTGTGGTCCGGGTTCGAGTCCCGGAATAGCATGGTCATTTGTTCTATCATATATGTTGTCTTACCTATATTGCAAAGACCTATATTGCAAAAAGAAAAATTGTTTCAGTAACTTTTTATCTCCAAATATTGTCGAAAAATCTTGATTTAGATTAATTGTGATCTTTAATTTATCTTCAGTCACATTTTCTCACGAAAAGTTATTTTTAGGAAGTTATTGAGCTTTGAATGAGGCTCCTTATTGATACAGCCGTAAGGCAGTTGCTATAAAAATTCCCTCAAAGTTGAATACATGTTATTAAGAAAGTTCAGCTATATTATAAGATGGTAATTAAAAAATACTTATTAATCATCAACGCTAGCAGCATTTGTAAATCCGGTCACAGTCATAACTGCTCCTAATTTCTAAGGCAATCATTTCTCCTAGCCCTGTTTTTTTCATCTAGCCAACAGACATTTTCTTTGTGCCAATTACAGCGAATTGCAATAATGTTCGTATATTTGTTTTATTCGTGTACACTCGTAATAGTTAAAAAAAAAAAGTGTGCAAAATAACAGCTATGCAATTACTTGCCTGTGGTTTTATAAGTATTTAAACAAGGCTTTCAATTGTGTGAAAAAAGCTTTTGACGTAGATGGCGACGTGAACCTCTCAGCTACAGAGTTCATTGATATTTCATTGCTTAAGGAATTAGTCATAAACTACAAGAATAAAAAGTAGCCTGTGGCGAATATTGAATACTCATTTTCAAAGAAAATGAAATTTCGTTTTCAGACTTTTATACCCTTGAAGGGTAGAAATTCGAACTAAAAGATGATTCGGAAAAATGCAAATAGCAATGTTTAATTAATAGCCTACCAAAAAAAAAGAATTTTCCTTTTTCTCGTAGAAAAAATTGTCTTTTCTCATCCGCTGAGAAGGTAAAATAGTTGTTGTCACTGTAAATCCCTCGACCAACACTTTACCTGCAAAATTTCAGATCTATGGCATAAACAGACTATTTACAATATTCTTTAAAATTTCGATTGCCAACTTTAAAGTCTATTAGCGGTAAAAAGTGTAACAACTGGAGTATTCGAAAAATGTGAATTTAATCTCGTATTAGTACCTATTCGCCCCAAAAAGAACTTTTCGTTTATTTCTTACATAAAAGAATTCATTGTCTATATACAGGCAGACGACAAATATGAACAATAGCTCGTTTTTAACTGAAATGCTAAAAACTCGTAGTTCAGTTCTTAGTTAAGAGATGGCACCACTAGGCCTGTGCTGATCATATTTGAGACAGGGATGTTTAACCGTTTTCATGAACTGCTGAAGTCCGAATGCGAGTCCTGAGATAGCATCGTTGTGATTGTCCCTCACTTGTACTTGTTTAGTTCTATATACGTCAAAAAAATCGCATTTTCTCCCATTGGGACATAAGGATATTGGCTATAATCCTATCAACCCAGTTGCAAAAAAAAGTAAAAAATTATTAGAAATAACAGCATAATACCTTTATTCAAATATCCAGAAAAATACAGCAAATGTTTTATTAAAAATGTAATATGGTGCAAATTTTAATCATGATTCAATTGAGTATTTTCTGTAGTTTCTCTGCAAAAATATAAACTCTAAATATTTCTCAATCTTGCGAATTCGGCGACCCAATTACTTTGAAGTCACTGTATTAATCAGGGTATCAATTTAATTCCTCCCAGGGAGCCACATGGAACGTTTTTTCCAACAGCAGCTATAAGTGGGGCACAGGGGTAAACGAGGAAGCTCAAAAAGCGGGGAGGGCATGTGTAAAATAGGTGTAGAAACTGATTTAATCGCCCTTGTAAGCAACATTAACGATGACATCTGTTTTAGAATGAAAATATATGCAGATGCACATAAGGTTGTCTAAAGGTCAAAAACAGTGGTAGTTCTAATTCAAAATATTAACCATTTGTAACAATAATGTACATAAATGCTTGGTATTTTTCAGTATCCATAATAGTTCAATATTCTTGAACAGGAAAAGGTACAATTCGAGATTGTCGGCGGAAAGGATAAAATATGCTGCTCGAAATATTTGAAGAATGCATGTGTTATGCACTAAACGAATATTGTAGGTAGACAAGATTTAGAGATTTTATTGACATTTTTTACTGTGTCCGATGACATTTGTCATAAAGAACTTATTTTCAAAGTTAAAAAGTTCAAAAGGCTTAAAATTAACGTAGCATATACACTATCCCCTGATTCTTTGGAGTAGTGTAAAATTTTAGAAATAGTTTTGCTATTAATGTCACTCGTATATATCAGTGAAAACTAACTTTGTTAACAACTTTGATATTATACCATTTCTTGATATACATGCACTGCACTTAGGTAACTATAAACGTTTAATAAGATTGTATGAATCCGAACATCTAAGGATCAAAACAATGACACGTATCATTTTTTACAAAACCTCTGATTCCATCTGTGATATTAACCACTCAATTTCTAAATTTAGCTTGCAAAACGTTACTTATTTCTAACATTCGTGCGGTACTTCAACTCGCCTTTTACTATTCCGTAAATTTCAATATCTCAAGTCTGATTGTTTCCACTTACCAAACTAGAATGCGTGTTTAAGTCGCGATAGCATTTTCCCAGATCCTCTGTTGAGACACACCACGCTAGGCACAGTTGCTTTGTAACAGCGCAATTCAGTGTAAATAATTTATGATAAAAAGAAATACACCAGAACTGCGTCCTGATTCGTTCCGGCTCAATCTAGTCGTGGAAATTTAGTCCCTAAAGAATCCCATTTTTTTTTTAGACCTGGGCCTGTCATTAATCAGTATGAGCTCCATGATCAATTAATAAAAATTCATAGTATTTTACTTGTGTCACAAACTTAACTAACAGGCAAGTAATGCATAGAGAACTAGGATTTAGGTTTAGCGTGTGTAGATTGGTTTGATTGGAAACATCGGAAATATCGGTTGCTTAATTCTTTTAATTACAGCAACCTGTCAGCTGTGTTACGAGTGCTACTCCCAGCCTTGATGTTTTAGTTTAGCATCTCCACGATATGTGAGTATGCAGAGAACGTTTGCTTTCTGTGAAAGCCTTTGCCATCATCGACTTAGCTGGCATGCAGCTGTTGTTATCTAGCCTAATGTACCTTACCCTGTAGTTTGATTGACTGTTTAGTATTATGTGCATGGTGGCTGGTGGCTGTAGTTGTTCGTCTGCCAGACGGACTTGTGGGTTGAGATTTTTTTAAAAAATGAATGTTCTTGATCGAATAAAGGTGTAATCACTCCTGTGTTGGATTATTTTTTTTGTTTCCTAAACAATATTAGTGCGATACAAACATTAAATAGCATTCTTATATCGCCGATATCAGTTGTAGAGGAAAAATCGTCTTCAGCCTGTTGGGATACGACCTCATAATTCAACGTCTCTGAGATCATGTGTATCCTACCAGCATAAATACACTACAACATTTATTAGCTTAAAATTTTTAAGTATAAATAAATGAAGGTTAATTGATAAATGAAAGTAACGAAAATAATGTTTTGATTTCGTTTCAAATACTATATTATGAGATCCCGAGCTATTCTTCACTCGGAAATTCATTCAGACCTAAGGGAGTTTTTTTTTTTCTGAAGATATCTATAAACTTATGGATTCAATCAACAATGTGAAAAATATGATGTAGGAGACCCTAATAAAGGGAGCAGGGACTTTTCCCTAATTAGCAGAGGTAGCAATTGAGAAGACACTATTGGATAACTCTTGGTCCAAAAGTGGGTGGGAGTTGACAGAGCAGCGTAGGGTTGAAGTCCCACCTATGCCAGCATTGAGGTTTATCTCGCTCCGTCGTCAGAGGTCACATGCGTTTGGAAAGGCTGACATCTGAGAGGTAGGACATAGCCATAACCAAGTGTGTAGGAGAACCATAATCTACGCACGTTAAGGAGCACACTGGACGGTTTTGGCGGGAAACTGCCTAACGACTGTCCAGTGCGTCCTTGTGGCCTGGCCACTTAGCCCATTTGTGCCAAAAAAATGCCGCTTTGAGGTAAAACAACTCAAACCCATTGTATGCAAGAAAGTGCTGCTGAGAGGTAGAACAACTCTGAAATATTTTGGGAACCCTAGCAAAGATTCGGTACCATTTTTTGAAAAACTTTTTCAACCTTAATATGCAAAGAGATTAAAAGCGTCCATAAGATAACGTCACTGACTTTTCTAGGAGAAATGTATAAGCTTCCTTTGGACAGTATCTTTGTCTCCTTCCCCCCCCCCCCCCCCAATTTTCTGCAAACATTCACTGCAAAGTCTTCCATACAAGGCAAAATCAGAAAGTCCAAATGTGGAGAATAGGACCTTTCGCAAGGAATGTATAACAAAAACGCAATATTCCCTCCTCTAAAAAATTGCGAATTACACTAAAAATTTCGTATATAAACTAGTTTTCAAAGCTCAACTTTTGGCAAATGCCCGACTTCAAAATTAGCACTACTTTCTAGGAAAATGCCAAGAGATGGGTATACTGCGATTTCAATACCGCCTTATATCTTTGGAGATTGATGCCCAACTAATGGAAGCACAATCTAATGCAGAAACGTTTGGCAAGATCATGAGTGATCATATGCAATGAAATTATGGTGCCATTACATCTGCCACCAAGAGTAAACAAGACTGTGCATCACCTCTTGCGAATATGAAATACTTGTTTACAAAGAAACGTTTTTTCATTCGATCCTCATATCCTAGAATAGTGAAAACAAATAGGTCATTCGAAGATGTAAATATTTCATTAATAGCTCTTGAACCCGAAAAGAATTTTTCATTTATTCCTTAAAAAAGTTTTACCACCATCACCCATGTAAAGGGAGCAAATTACTGTTGTCGCTATAAATCATACAATGAAGAGGGGAACTAGACTAGGACCCCAGCGGGCCTTGCTAGCGACCGCCATTTTGGTGGCAGAAAAAAAAAAATTCTGGCATGTAATTCCTATATTTGAACTACTTTAGATATTAAATCTATTGAAATAATTCTCTGTGCAGGAGAGCAATACATGTTAAACATCCTGGATGCAAGGCTGACAATGGCCACATGGTCCCATAACAAACCCTGTATCCATTGTGCCCACAATAGAACTGCTGGGATATAAAAGCAACCCAACTGTACATTAGTTACCACATGCAGCTACTTACCACAAATAAAGTGTCTTGTGGGTATAATAAGCTATTGAGAAGATCTGTGAAGAAGGCAAGACTTCTGTCGAAGGAGAAGACTAGAAAGTAAACACTTGACTAATAGCAATAGTTAAGTTTCAAAACATTAAAACTAAATATAAAGGAAAATTCTCATTTGCCGGGTGTTCAGATCCCACCCGGCCAATGATAATTCTCTGTATTTATCTAACAAATTACTACCAGGTGTATATCTGAAAAATTCTATTATTTCAATAAAAGAAAACTGAAAAAATATTTAGCTTTAATGAATCTGAAGCAATCACCTACTGTAGGAACAAATAAGATTGTATTTAATATTTTGGAGTTTTTATTTTTTTTTTTTTTCACAAAAATGAGTACACCTCTTTGGAGTACACTTACATTAGGACCGGATCTACAAATAAAATGGGGACTAGATTTTCACTGCATACCAATTTCCCTCCGTTTTAGAAGTCAAACATTTATTGAAAAATTTGTGGAATATGCTTCCATTCCACTTACTAGAATTGCCAAAAAAAGGGGGGCCCTTTACTGTTGTGACAACAGTAAAATCCGACGGAGCCCAACAGTGATAGCAGCAACGCAGGGCTTAATTATATCGTGTTTTCCACAGTATTGTTTTCGGTCACATATTTTTGTATCTTCTAACCGAACTTTTGATGGGCTAGTACAAGGAGCCCATTACGTCCCTCGGAGAGAATGGAAGAATCGCCCTCGAGCATATAGCAAAAATATTTTCAAGAGAGGGTGAAATGAAAAAAAGCGTTAATAGAGAAAAAAACTAAGTCTAGGTACAATTTTTTTTATTTACTCTTGGTAAGGTATAGCATTATATACAGTATTGTGCTTATCCCGTCATAATTTAGGGATGATCCTCCCCCCCCACTGGCTACGCACCTATCTCTCATGAAAGCAGTGAGGTATTTCAGTTGAATATTATCAAATGTACAAATTCACAAACGATTGTATTCTGTAATATCACAAAAAGAATACAGAATACATAACTAGAATTACAAAAGAGAAATCTTGGAATACCTTATTTACACTGCCTGCGCAAATTATTATAAACACCTACAAGGGTCGCATCCGGAGGGAGGCATGCCCCCTTTCTCCCGCCCCTTTAAGAACGCTAGTAAGTGTAAACGGAAAAAAATATTTCAACTTACATATCGCATATTTCGGGAAATTTTTTAAAGACCTGTAAAACGGAAAGGGAAATGTTATACTGCATTGGAAACCCAATCAGCCACTTAAGCCACCTCTTTCCCACTCGATTGTGTTCCTTTGCTCCATCCCAACCCACTCGATGTTTTCCTAGTTCGGGCGTACGCCTACCTAATACTTCGGTATATGTATCATGGTACAATTCCAAAATTTAAAAGTTTTCAATTCTCTGCGCATAGTTCTTATTAAAATGGGTGTTTTACAGTAATGCTAGGGTCATCTCAGCTGATGAGATGCAACATAGTCTTTGTTAACCTTGCGCCATAAAACCCCAAACAACCAATCAAATCTCGGCTAATGAGCTGTAGCAGCTCTGTTCTGCCTTACAATTCGTGCCAACAAACGCTTGTCCTTGTCTGAGGCTTTTTCCTTCCCGCATTTTTACAAAATTCTCCGCCCTGCCCACGTTCACTAGGGACACCAATGGATTTGGAAAGACCGTCATCCATCGGATGAGACTTTAAGCCCTGGCCCCATGTGCAGGTTGGGTTGTGTTACCACTGAGCGGTACTTTTTTTCACACCATGGGCTAAATGGCCAGGTCACAAGGACCCCAAAGGCTCAGAGAAAGTTGGGGGAGTGGACCCACTGGAATATCTGTTGGGAGACAGATGGTAGCCTCCCGTCAAGGCCATCCAGCGTGTACATTAACGTGCACAGGGTAACTACAAAAAACTTAGATATTAATAAAAAATCTAATAAGATTTGTATAATTGAAAATGATTTTTTTCAGAAAAGGGTCCCCGAGACAATTTTCAGGGGGGAGATTACCCGGCATTCTCCTGCTTAGAATACTTACATCAGCAAGAAATTTTCCATACATTGGCATGTTTCATGATGGTTAACGCGCTTGGCTACTGATCTAAGGGACCTGGGTTCGAGCTCCGGGTAAGGCATGGATGTATGTGTCGTTTTTCTGCTGAGGTCCTGCCATCCTCTCAGACCTTCTACTATGGCATATAAACTGGCAGTCTCCTGTCAGACCTCTGTGGCAAGAGGTCTGACCTTGAGGGGGTATTTATTTATTTCTTTTTATTTATCTGTTTAAAAAATTAGAATAGAAAAATAGCCAACGAATTTCCAGATTGAAAATAGTCCTTGAAATGAATAATAATATTTATTTTCGTATAATTGAATACACAGAAGGGTTAGATGGTACATAACGCTCTTACTCCTTCCCTGTTGACTAAAAAACAAGAAATGAAAAGCAAACGACTCTACAAAAATTAACATATATAGAAACAAAGTAAGCTATAAGGTTCAGAACCTAATGCGTCGAAGAAATGGTGACAAGTTCCCTTCTTTCAATTTTCTCCTGAAACAGGAGTGTTGGTAAAAGCACCACGTCCGTCGGAAGTTAGTGCCAAACCTCCCTGCAATTCACAAAACTAAAATCAAACTTCAATTATCGCATGTTTCGGAGTGGGGAGTTTTTGTCCCTTGACTGTAAGTATTCTTAACACAGAAATGATTAAAGTAGGAGTGAGCAAAAGTGAAACATAAAGGAAGCTAATCAGTAATGCAAAACTTGTCTCACACTTTCAAGATATTCCCCAAAAACCATAAATGGAATATTTCCACTTGTTGCTTAGATATCTGTACCAGGTGCTATATCGATTTGGGTTGTTTTACCTCTGAGCTGCACTTTTTTGCACACAAAAATTTTTTGGGCTAAATGGCCAGGTCATAAGGACCCCAAAGGCTCAGAGAAGGTTGGGGGAGGGGACCCACTGGAAAAGCTGTTAGGAGACAGATAGTAGCCTCCCGTCAAGGCCATCCAGTGTGTTCTTTAAAGTGCACAGGGTATGGCTCTCTCGCACACGGGGCCACGGCTTAACGTCCCATCCGACTGACGGTATAGCCTTTTCAAGCCCATCGGTGTCCCCTACTGACCGTTGGCAGGGCGGGGAGTTTTACGGAGATGTACTATAATAGAGAGTGCTGAAAGACAATCTCATGCGTACCTGAAAACTTCGACTTGCGGCATCCCAAGAGTGACCTGGAAACCTTATCTAATTGTTCCGAGCACTGGGTCACGCAGAGAGATAAAAGGGTGCGGTTCGTTGGTTGCGGTTCATAAAAATAATCCCTGATCTGGAACCTTAAGTCACTGTGAGTGTTCTTTCTGCATGGTTCGGCTCTTTGCTGCAACTTAGCTTCATTTTGTTGAGAATGTAGAAGAGATAACAAGAGGCGGCGAAAGCTAAGGTTAAGCGATATTATGTTGCAAGTAAAATTTATTATAACAATCCACAGAAGCAGGAAGTATAAATACTACTACTGCTATATCAATTCAAACTTTCTATCACTTTTTGCAATTTAATGCAAATTCAATATGTACGATATTTAGAAGGACAATAGTAGAAATAGGCTCGAATCTAAAACGAATTTAGAGGGGAAAAATAAATGATTTTTATCTACTTGGTACTCTTTTCCCTTATTTTTCCCCCCTGCTATAATGGTCTTTTAAAAAATGTTTTTGAAAGATGCATGTTGAATTTTTTTAAATATGTTTTTGCCTCGGTTCCGGGTTTTAACATTCACGAAGGGGATGAGTGGGACATGGACCCCTTACAGCCTCACCTTCCCCTTTAAATCCATCCTAAAAGTATAATGAGGGGCCAATCCTTTTCCATCATGCAGGAATTATTTCATCTATATTCGTTTATTTCGCTGGTTTCACATAACTCCCCGCCCTGTCACTGTTAATAGGGAACACCGATGGGCTTGGAAAGGCCGACGTCCGTCGAATGGAACGTTAAGCTGTGGTCCCATGTGTGGGAGAGCCATACCCTGTGCATGTTAAAGAACACGCTGGATGTACTTGACGTGAGGCTATCATCTGTCTCCTAACAGCTGTACCAATGGGTACCCTAGCCATCCAACTGACTCCATGATGTCACGCTAGTCAGACCCACGTTGGCCTCGCACTTCGCTTGTTAACTGTATGATAGTGACTCTCACCGGATTTTTTTTAAACCATATAACGCGAGGTTTACTTTAACATTTTTTATTATTGTACTTGATGATTTAATATATCGTCAACTTTTAAGTTTTTATTTTAAAGCTTTACTCCGAAAATTTCTTGCTGAACAATTAGCATATAACCGATTTCAGCACTTTTCTTAAATTGCCTGTATAATAAAATTTTCTTCTATTGGGGAAACCAATTTTGATCATAATAAAATTTAAATATTATGCTACTATTAACAGATTTTATCACTTTAAATATTTTCCGATCTTTTTAAATTATCACCACTTCTAAATGTTACCATTTCAAATAGAAAAAACAATTCTAATTTCTATAAATAATTTTATTACCACATTAAAACATATGTACAAAAAACGATAGAATTCAAAAAACGCATTTTATCCTCTTGACACATGATAGTTACATATAAATACTACTCACATGATTATTACAAGAAAATACAATTTTTAGAACTGACTGATTTCCTACCCAACATAGGATACCATCATTCACTGGATTATATAAAAAGACTTATTTTCATAAAATTAGACTTGATATTGGATACACATCTTCAACACAAATCATAAACACAACTTTTTTTAACTGCTATTATGAAGATTTATATGTCAGCATTTACATCTGCTGCATACACCTCTTTTATAATATCAAAGGCACATTATATTGAAATGAAAAACTATTTTGAATCAGATGCAATTACATGCACTCTTATATATCTATGACTACCATAGAGGAATTGATGAAAGTAAACCTCTTGCTATACAATACCTTGCAAAATATTTTTTTTTCCAGTCAGAGCTATTCAAACTCGTGTCATCAAAACTAAAGGCAATTCCTCTTACCATAAATGACTAATCTAAAAAAATACACACACTAATGGATTATTATCAAGCGTGTATTTCCTCCAGATGCATTGCAAGAATCTATTATTTTCTACTTAAAATTCCTCCATCAAGTAAACACTGTAAATGACTACTAGCACTTGAGCTCAAGGAAAGAGAAAACAAACCAAAATTAATAAAAAATAATTTTTTCACCAGTGACCAAGCAGCAATTCTCATATGAATTATCAGAACACATATCTGACTAATCATAAACACAGAATGCTTTACACTGATGTGTAGTACCTGTCTATAAGCACTATTATGAAGAATATGTCACCATTTACATATTCATAAACCTGTTGTATAATATTAATGACACATTACATTGAAATTAAAAACAATTTTGAATCAGATGCAATTAAATGCACTCATATATCTAAGACTGCCATAGAGCAACTGATGAAAGTAAACCTGTTGCTCTACAATACCTTGCAAAATATTTCCCCCCCCCCAGCCAGAACTCTAATTTTTACTTTAATTCAAAATATTATATGAAAACTAAAGGAAGTAATCATCTCAAACACCTAGTCAAAAAATTCCAACAAACCTATCTATTTCATGAGTCCCATGTCTACAGGACATCTGTGAAAATTAACTACTGAATATATCCACACACACACATATGAATTATCCACAATCATGAATGCAGTTATTCAATTTCAGTGTTCAAAGACTGGCAAGTGTAATTCTATTGAAATTAGTCAATAAATATTTAACTGGAAAAAATCAACTAAGAGGCAAAAAAAAAAATAATTAAAAACACCTGGACTATCATTTACATAGCCATTAAAAGAAAAAGATGGCACATAAAGAAATTAACTGCTTTTGGACTCCATAATTTAACAAAGCAAATAAACCTGATGTTAAGCACATGTAACACAAAATATTAAATACTATGATTTTCAGTCGCTTTAATCAGATCTATCGTGAAGTCTTGGCTGCAGCAAATTCACAGTTTTCTTTTTACCAGTATTCTGATCATAATGCTGATGTTCTGTGGATGTCTTTTACATCAAAATGGATTTCACAAACCTAAAAGTAATATAAACTCTCAAAACTTTGACAAATAATTTATATTATGTATAGAACATTAATCATCCAAAAGAGAATGAGTTAAAAAAAAATGAATCTTACTTCTCAACATTCAAATACAATCAAATAAATATTTTAAATAAAAATGCATTGTGAATGTGGCATATTAACGTGAATGAGAGTTTAATAAAATGTACTATTTCAAACAACTGTCTCTATTGTAAGGAGCCTCTACTACATATATTTCTAGTTTGTTTATGAAATTACAGAACAGTGATTCCCAACTGGTGTGTTCAAGACCCAGGTGTGTCGTGAAAATATGGAAAACAATAATACTGCATAATAACATGGCAACGTCAAGGTAAGGGGACTATATCACAAGTATGCCACGTAAATAAAAAAACGTCACCAAATTAAAAGGTTCGAAAACCCTGTTACAGAATCATGGTTTTATTTCTGTGAAGTTTCTAAACGAGGAGGCATGAATCCTTATTATTTTGTAACCTAAGCACATATTTTTATATAGCTATATATATATAGATATGCTCCACGACTGCATAGAATCTCATAACTAAAAGCAGACTGATTTGTAGATAATAAATAATAATAATAAATTAATTAATTAAAAATTATTAATTAATTTATTAATTATTAATTATATTATAATAATTATTATTATATTATTAATAATTATTATATTATTATTAATTATATTATTATTATTATTATATTAATTAATTAATTAATTATTATTAAATTATTAATTAATTAATAATTCATTAATTATATTAATATATAATAATATATAAAAATAATAAAGTAGATAATTCTAAGTATGTCTCAATTCAGTACCACTGTTACATAGTATAACTTGTACAAGTATCTCTTAATACTAACCATTTTATCACAATTGTGTACTATAAAGTTAGCATTAACATAGTTATTTTATTTTATAAATGATATGGTACATGTTGTATGTTATAGCTTTGTAATATTTATGGCTAAATCATTTACTTTATCTCCAATATGAATTAGGTCACTCTTATTAACCTTAGCAAAATTATTCAGGTACTATGTAACCACAGTTACATAGTACAAGTGCTCTCATTTTAACGTACTTATTTACATTATTATATATATATACATTTTATAAATGATATGGTACAGTTTTCAGCTTTGAAATATTTGTGGTTAAATTTTTTAATTTGTATCTCCAATATGAATTAGGTCAATACTATTTAACAACAAAATTTTGAGGGTTTCAGCCCAAAATATTACTGAAGTATTGTAAACATATTAATATTTCTATGTTCCACGAACAAAAATCATTAGTTAAAATCTTTCGTCTCAAACTGTAAATACAGAATAATTTTAATGAACTAAAAATTACTATAATGTTTAAATTCTGATATGTAAACAATGAAAGCAAGAATCACAAAAGATTATGATATATAGCTAATGTAAATTGGGAATAGGTCGTTCATAGGTTCTCTTCAATAACTATCAATTTCAAAAATGAAGGCTTCAATAGTGGACATCAATAATAAAGTAATCGGTTTTTAATAATGTGAATGCAAAACATATGATTAATTTACATATCCTATTTCAGATCTACAGATGAAATGATTATTAACTTAATTTTGCAATAACTCGGAAGACGGCTGCCAAAAATATAGCGATTCGAAGTGATTTGTATACTTTAAATATTAAGAATGAAAAAAAAGTCTAGTTTGTAACATTCCTATACAAAACGTAACGTTCCAAAATTTTGAACTGAACATTAGATTCGAAACTACCGCCGCCATTTTTTCGTAGCGAACCACAGCAATAACTACAGCTTGTAATACTCTATTATATATACACATCTACGATTTCACATTCATCAACTTGCATGAAAAATTAAACTTCTTTATTACACATATAACCTACACACTATTACAGATATAAACTGCATTAAAGTTAACTTACTTTCGAACTTTCAGTTGACACGAAATTCTTTCTTGATATTGCAGCCATTGTCTTCGCAAATCTTCATCTTTTGGAAATCCTAACGCTGAAACTTTTCGCTCATTCCCTACCCCGGCAATATGGTACGCAACAACGAAAGGACATTATTATTTCACACAGGAAAAAAAAATTACGAAACACGTGTTGATTAGCGCGTTACTTCGATAGCCACTTCTCTCATTCCTGTGTGTGAACTGAGTTAACCTAACTACGTAAGCTGTATGGCATGGGGCAGCATGGGTAGCACTTGGGTCTAACCGTTACCGTCGTTGAGTCTCGAAGGTTACGGTCTAACTCGGCCTCGGGTCTAACTAGGGAACGTCATCATTATTCTGTGACGTAGTTGTTTGACCTTGTCGTCTAGGAGGTGTTGACCCTCCCCCAATCTTCTCTGAGCCCTCGGGGTCCTTGTGACCTGGCCATTTATCCCATTACGTGCAAAAAAGTGCCTCTCACAGGTAAAACAACCTAGACAGTCCTTATTCAAATGTAGTGTGTTTTTATATTCTGGATTTCGGATCTACGAGTGGGGAGACATCCCACCAGCCCCACCTTAAGAATGCTAGCAACCTCAACGGAAGATAAAAAAATTAAACATATATATATTCCTCGATTTTTTTTACTTGAAAAAATTGTTAAAGACCACTAAAGTGAAGGTAAGAAAAAATTACACCTGAATGTAAAATTTTTCAGGTACATTCCTGATTAAAATTGCTCCCCCCCCCCCTTTTTTTAGATCCGGGCTTGCTTCCTATACACCATTTTATATTTAATATTTTATTTTCCTTCGGCCTCCCTCTTCTCGCAGTGGGATCTCATTTGGATATCTTCCATTCTTCATTCTCTTTTTATATCTCCATAACAATTCTTTTCTCAAACGTTCTCCAATATCTATACATATTATATTAACATCCACATATATATATTCATATATACATTCATATTTCTCTAATATCTAAACATATTATATATGCATTAACATCGTTATCGGGGGTTGGCTCAGTCGGTTGCGCATCAGGATCGTAAACTGCAATTTCAAGGCTCGAATCCCAACTGCACCTGCGCAGAATATTTTCTCCGCTAACCCTTCTATATGAGAAAGGGAACACCGATAGGTTTGGAATGAGTAGCCGTCTGGTGGGACAATAAGGCTCGTATGCAGAAGAGCCAAATCTAGATCCAAGACAGGATTTTGAAAAAATATAAAAGGGAGAGTGACTCGATAGAACAAAAAGTAAAAGAAGGAAACCAAGAGATTGAAATTCCACTGCAATATAAAGTTTTGCACTGTTTTTAGACATTAATGGGTTTTGAAAGGCCGCCATCTGTCGGATGCGACGTTAAGCCGTGGATCTGTGTGCGGGAGAGCTCATACCCTGTGCACGTTAAAGAACACGCTGGATGACCTTGACGGGAGGCAACCATCTGTCTCCCAGCAGCTGTTCCAGTGGGTCCCCTTCCCCAACCTTCTCTGAGCCTTTGTGGTCCTTGTGACCTGGCCATTTACCCATTGCGTGCAAAAAAAGTGCCGCTCAGAGGTAAAACAACCCAACTGAGCCCTTGGGATCCTTGTCACCTGCGGTTTAGCTTACTGTGTATATAACAGTGCCGTTTAAAAATAAAATAATCCTACTTTTAAAAATAAATTCACAGTTTACCTGTTGAACAGTTTTTGTGGACCCAAAATCCATTTCGACTCCTCTTACGTTAGATGTGAGCCATGGATCAGATATGTTTTATATTTGATCTCTTAATTAATTGATACAAATTTCTCTACACTTCAAAGAACTCTCTTAATGGTCTTCACATAGCCTTCCACCAGCCTCTTTATAATTCTCTGATAATTTTTTCTTAAAGTTGCTAGCTTTAGATCCAATTTAAAATTATCCGACTGTTTTGCCCCAAGGCAGGTATTTTCCTTTGCATTCTTTGCTCACAATTCTCCTCCATTGAATCGCCAATTGAATTTTTTTAAAACAAATTGAAGACGAGAAGAACTTCCCCCCCCCCCCCTCAGGAACATACTTGCTGCATTCCTTGACAGCAGGCATGGTTACGGTGTTTTTCAGTTTCTCCACAAGGCCATTCAACTGAAGCTTAGGCACATGAGGAATCTTGTTCCTCCTCAGCTTCTACAACCAGTAATGGTTCGTGCTTCCTATCGTTCTGCTCGTTCATCCGTCCCTAAAAGGTTAAAGGTGACCATTTGCTGATCTTTATTTTCATTCCGCAGCACATAGTAAAAACCTTAGAGATTTGGGGGCGGGGGTAGCTCAGTCGGTAGCGCACCAGGCTCGTAATCTGTAGTTCCCAGGTTCGAGTCCCAACTGGGTCAGCGTTGAGATTTATCTCCGCAAAATTCCCCCGCCCTGCCCACGGTCAGTAGGGGACACCGATGGGCTTGGAAAGGCCGCCTTCCGTCGGATGGGACGTTAAGCCGTGGCCCCGTGTGCGGGAGAGCCATACCCTGTGCACGTTAAAGAACACGCTGGATGGCCTTGACGGGAGGCTACCATCTGTCTCCCAACAGCTGTTCCAGTGGGTCCCCTCCCCCAACCTTCTCTGAGCCTTCGGGGTCCATGTGACCTGGCCATTTAGCCCATGGTGTGCAAAGTGCCGCTCAGAGGTAAAACAACTCAACCCAACCTGCCGATTTTGGCGTTCACTTAACTGAAATGGGAGAGGATTTTTTTTTATATATAATAATAAAATAACATTTATTCATCATCATCTCACAAATTCATTCATCATCATTCATTCATCATCATCTCACAAAATACAGATGTAGAGAGATTTTATACATCTGACTCGCAAAGCTTATCTGCAGGAAATATTGATGAGCATTAGTTTTTATACATAAGTGAACATAATAAAAAAGAACACAGAAGTCATATAGATACAGGTTTTCTCAGGATTACAGATTAACAGACATTCTTTAAATAGGTTTTAACCTTTAACTTAATCTCACTAAAATTAGTTAGATATATGATTTCTCTTGGTAACTGGTTACAGAGCTCCGGCACTTTATACTCTTTAAGATTTTTACCGTTTATGCAATATGTACACAGTCGTATCAGAATAATATGACCACCTACCTAATAATACGAATGGTAGGTGGTCATGTTATTCTGAAACGACTATGTATATTTGGCGCCGAAAAAAAATAGAGTTCCTTCAGTGAATGCATCTAATTGATCTAGTGTTCAGGAACATGAGCGCTAACACTGATATGGTGTTTATGGGTTGAATTGGGTTGTTTTACCTCTGAGCAGCACTTTTTTGCGCACAATGGGGTAAATGTCCAGGTTACAAGGACCCCGAGGCTCAGAGAAGGTTAAAGGAGGGATCCACTGGAACAGCTGTTTGGAGACAGACCGTTAGCCTCCTGTCAAGGTCATCCAGCGTGTTCTTTAACGTGAACAGTTTTCCCGCACACGGAGTCACGGCTTAACGCCTCAACCGACGGACGGCGGCTTTTCTAAACCTATCGGCGGAGATAAATCTCAACGCTGACCCAGCTGGGACTGGAACCTGGGAACTGCAGATTACGAGCCTGATGCCCCACCGACTGAGGCACCCACGCCCCACAAAATATTGTTGCGGATCACAAAAATGGATAGCCGCTGAGCGTGAGTATTAAAAGCTATATTTCAAAACCAAATTCAATACAAGGTAAATTGTTACAAAGGAAATATGGATGAAATATCTTATTAACAAATCAACTATTAACATGCACAAGTCATCAATCTTCCTGCGTAGAGCACACAACATCAGCTCTGTGTATTTTACTAAATACTACCTTTTACTTGATTTACCAGGTCACCCGAAGATCTTCACTCGTAAACCAATTCTCGTCCTGTGCTAATAACTTTTCACACACTAGCCGAACAAAAAGACAGTCCGTGTAGACATTCGAAGTTAGCCATAAAAGTTCCCACTTTTATACTTCCGTGTATACACAACACATCAAGTTACTTCTTGATACTTAACGATAAAAGATCCCACTTTTATCCTTCCGCGTATACACAACACATCAAGTCACTTCTTGATACTTACGCGCACTGTCTCAGAACAGCTCACCGTCCATTTTCGAACTCCGACCGTTACAACACAACGACCGTTACAACACAACGACCGTTAACGCTCCACTCTTCTTCTTCAAATTCTCCCAACGTTCTTCGTTGGCTGAAACTTTGCTTTCGGTTGCCAGATTCTTCTGTCGTAACACTGCCCCCTTCCTAGGTATTGTTCGTCCCGAACAATTCTGGATTCCAAAGCTTCTTCAGTTCTTCGATGAAACGGGGCCAAACGATCCACGTGAACCACCTTGCACTTTGTAGCTGGACATCGACGAATGCGATATACCACGTCTGTGTCAAAATGAAAGCGAATCTCATTATGACGTAGATTTCTTTTCTGACTGAAGCCTCGTCCACAAACATAATACGTGTAAGGCCTATAGCCCTTGTGAACACGTTTATGTCTCTGCAGGGAGAAGAATCGACTAAGAGTTTTCGTGCAAAACCTGTAAAAAGTTTTCTTCTTTGTCGAAAGTTTTCTTCTTTGGATTTTTACTTCTATCAACAGTAACAAGGAATGAAAGTCATTAGTGACGTAAAATCTAGGGAGAATTTTCATCCTGCAATCTGACCCTTTTGTCAGTTGACTTTCACTTAATTCAGAACTGTCGTGATGAACCTTCAGCCATATTTCACCTGATTCAATTTGATCCCCAAGGTGCTTCACAAATATAATATCAGCTCCATAATTCTTTTTAGCGCTTCGGTCCATCTCCTCCTTCCATACTCTTGCTAGAACTGCAGCTTCTAATCCGACAACCTTACCTGTTTCTCCTGTATAAGTGAAATCAGTGATGTGTCGGGCTGCTAGCAATATTTTTTCTGTTTTACCTTCACATAGCCAGCTTGCAACATCTTCAGATACTCCTTGTTCTATTAACATGTTACGAAACTTGTTCAAAGCATTGCCGTTATGCAGAACCTTGCGGACACGTGATGCTTCATCTACCCTATTATCCACAATGTTCACCAAACGCAGAAGTTCTCCTCCTAACTCTTCGACGAGCTCTTGCAGTTCCAATGATCCGTCACCAAGGAAACACTGAACAGCTTCCATCACTTCCAGAGAGTTGTCAACAGAGTTTTCAAGAGGTGAATCCATGTTGCTGATAACAGCTGAACAACTCAAACTCTTCATTCCACGAGCTTGTGATGCTGCAACCATTTTCTTAACTAAATCAACAGCAACATCTTCTGTACTGATGAGATCAATAGCTCCTTTTCCGAATTCAACATCATAAACCAAAGCGCACACTCCTTCAGCCAGCTTTTTGGACACAATTGAGCATCTCCTTAGAGGAACGCTATCTACGGTAGCCGTCAGATCCTTGCAGCGGTAAATCTCCTTATCTGTTGGCACCAGCTCCTCTGTCTGTCCTACGATGCAGCATCCGACGTCTTCCATCATCTGCTCGATTTTATCTTTAGTGCAGTCGACTGTGAAGCCAGGGATGGATTCCAATTTGTCCAGAGTATCTCCCGTCAATTGGAGAGCACGACCGGAGATCATAGGGACCTTGAGACCTAAAGCAGCAAGTGCAGGAGCCAAGACAAGACTCACTTTGTTGCCGACACCTCCTGTGCTGTTTTTATCTACCATCCGATGGCACCACTCGGGTCTCCAGCAAAACACATGACCCGAGGAGGTCATATTTGCTGTTTCTTCCGAATTCACTTTCTTGGAGCTCTCATTGTAATTAGCCAGGGAAATATCAGTCATGATTGCCAAATTGTTCATTCTGGAGATCAGCGACGAGTTCTGTAACATGATATTGTCCACTTTAGAGCTCTTGTAGTCGTGATAAAACTTTTCTATATCCTTATAATCTAAATGGTTATAATGTCCAAATCTGCACATTGACTGTTCAGAAAAGAAATTCAGCATGGTTTCGTTGAGATTGTCTGAGGGCTTTACTTCTCTCTGATCGTAACTCTGAGGCTTAGTTTCATCCAGAAAGTTAGTCTTTGAAGTACTGTCTCTGCCTGAAGCTCTTTTACTAGCATCACCTGTTATGCTTCTAAGCCATCCTTCGGAATTCCTCTTCCTTAAATCCCCACTTTCTATAAACGATTCGAGTGTGGCTATATGCTTCGGAAAAATCTCTCCGACTTCCGCGGTAAAGTCGAATGGCACTTTGTATCTATGATGAATGGACGCCTCTTCTTTACTCGGACCACTCTGCGAAACGTAAACTCTGTTTCGTTCCCCTTCATTACCACTCGTTACTCTGCCTTTGCGATAATTGTCCATGACGCATTTTGCTGACAGCGAGGAATAGAATACCTTTCGTGTGGATCTCTCTTCAGATCGTGCCAGACTTGTATACCTAGGTATTTTGAAGTGCAAAGCGTACTGTATAGTCTCACAGCTCTCTGATCTGTGTGATTGTTCTTCACAGTTCCTAGACATGTCACCAGCGACATAGACACTCTGCCATGCATCACCAGTAGTTGCGTGGTCAAAGGCATTATCTGCGCTATCTCTACGATTCTTGATTTTCAGTAGCAGATCCACATTTTTATATGCGTTGCCTTTCTCTTTTTCTTTTCCATGTTTACAATCTAACTTAACACTATCAAGATCATCTTTTTCACTGACAAATTCAACATTTAAACTATTGCATTGTCTATTGAGTTCGGTTTTATTATCCTTGAACTGATCAATAATCTTACCAACTTGAGAAGCCACTTCAGCTCTCATCTCAGTATTTTGTGCGGCCAGGTCACCTCTTTTATTTCTCAACTCATTATTTTGTGCGGCCATTTGGGCTTTCAAATCATCTTTTTGAGAAACTATCTCAGTCCTCAACTCATTATTTCGTGCGGTCATTTCGGCTTTCAAATCAGTCATCAGCGTAGTCATATCGGCTTTGAAGCTATATATCAACTTTACTAATTCATCCATACTTCTAGTTAACGGTATTCAATTAATTAATCCCACTCCTGACACCAAATGTTGCGGATCACAAAAATGGATAGCCGCTGAGCGTGAGTATTAAAAGCTATATTTCAAAACCAAATTCAATACAAGGTAAATTGTTACAAAGGAAATATGGATGAAATATCTTATTAACAAATCAACTATTAACATGCACAAGTCATCAATCTTCCTGCGTAGAGCACACAACATCAGCTCTGTGTATTTTACTAAATACTACCTTTTACTTGATTTACCAGGTCACCCGAAGATCTTCACTCGTAAACCAATTCTCGTCCTGTGCTAATAACTTTTCACACACTAGCCGAACAAAAAGACAGTCCGTGTAGACATTCGAAGTTAGCCATAAAAGTTCCCACTTTTATACTTCCGTGTATACACAACACATCAAGTTACTTCTTGATACTTAACGATAAAAGATCCCACTTTTATCCTTCCGCGTATACACAACACATCAAGTCACTTCTTGATACTTACGCGCACTGTCTCAGAACAGCTCACCGTCCATTTTCGAACTCCGACCGTTACAACACAACGACCGTTACAACACAACGACCGTTAACGCTCCACTCTTCTTCTTCAAATTCTCCCAACGTTCTTCGTTGGCTGAAACTTTGCTTTCGGTTGCCAGATTCTTCTGTCGTAACAATATGTTAGGATTTAACACTACAATCATTTATATACACTAGGGGTTCTCAACTTGGGGTACGCATACCCCTTGGGGGTAAACGGTAAAAGTTTTTGGGGTACGCCGTGAGAGCTCAAAAGTCTCTAGATCTTGTAACAAAGTTTTATCCCCATTGTTATACTATAACTGTAGTTTTATCTATCTATACAAGGGGTACGCCAATTACATAGATATTATTTCCAGGGGGTACGTGAAGCATAAAAGGTTGAGAACTACTGATATACACAACTTAGCACAGAAGATACATCTGCATGCAATGGATGCCAACAATGATGGCATTGACTGCCAGGAGACATGCCGACAATCAGAGCAGTAGTAGGAGCCACTCCCGTCTCTTGAAGTAATGAGGAGTGACCAGGGGCGTAGCTATGGGGGGAGGCTCCCCCCCTAAAATAACTCAGAGTTGGCAAAATTCGAAGCCACTTAGTAAAATACAGGTGAGTTGGCAAAATCGGGACAACTTGGCAAAATTCGGAGTAACTGGGTAAAATCTTGGGGAGTTGGCAAAATTCGGAGCGACTTGGCAAAATCGTGGGGAGTTGGCAAAATTCAGGTGAGATGTAAAAATTGGGATTTTTTTTCTGTAAAATTATTTCGAGTTGGCAAATCTTGGGGAGTAGGCAAAATTCTGAGTGGCTTTTCAAAAATCAGGTGAGATATAAAAATTTGGGGTTTTTTTCTTTCTGTAAAATTATGGCGAGTTGGCAAAATTGAGGAAACTTGGCGAAATCTAGGGGCAGTTGATAAAATTCGTAGTGACGTGGAAAATTCGTGGAGAATTGGCAAAATTCTGGTGAGATGTAAAAATTGGAATCTTTTTTCTGTAAAATTATGGTATGTTGGCAAAATCGAGGCAACTTCGGAAAATCTTGGGGAGTTGGCAAAAATCGGATGAGATGTAAAAATTGGAATTTTTTTTCTGTAAAATTATGAAGAGTTGGCAAAATCGAGGAAACTTGACAAAATTCGAATCTACTTGGTGAAATATGGGAGAGTTGTAAAAATTGGGATTGTATTTGTGAAATTAGGGAGAGTTGGCAAAATTTTGGGGAGTTGAAAAATTTGAAGTGATTTGGCAAATTCAGCAGAGATGTAAAAATTGGGATTGTTTTTGTGAAATTAAGGAGAGGTGGCAAAATCGATGCAACTTGGAAAAATCTAGGGGAGTTGGTAAAACTGGAAACCACTTGGTAAAGTACAGGTGAGTTGTGAAAATTGGGATTAGTTTTGTAAAATTAAGGAGCGTTGGCAAAATCTTTGGGAATGGGCAAAATTCGAATCCACTTGGTAAAATACAGGCGAGTTGCGAAAATTGGGATTAGTTTTGTGAAATTAATGAGAGTTGGCGAAATCGAGACAACTTGGCCAATTCTTGGGTAGTTTGAAAATATTGAAGTGACTCGGGAAATTTAGGAAATATGTAAAGATTGGGATTGGTTTTGTGAAACTAGGGACAGTTGGATAAATCAAAGTGAGTTAGGAAAATTCACACTGACTTGCTAAAAATTCTGGCTAGATGAAAATATTGGGATTAATTCTATGAAATTATGGATAGTTGGCAAAAGTGGAAGTTACATGTCAAAAGGCAAAATGCAGGAGAGTTGTGAAAATGGTCTACCCCCCCCCCCCCCCCCACACACACACACACACACATACATCCAACGGAGCGATATGATAGTCCTTCGATACGCCCCTGGGAGTGACTGAACGGAACGGGATTACGATATTCATATTCGTTCTGTTCCCATGAAATTAGAAATTACCAAATAGTGCAATATCAGGATGGTCCAAAAGTAACGCCCATTTTTACATTATTATTTTTATACATAATTTTTTTTAAATTGTAAAATTTTCTTATAAATTTTAGTTTTTGAAATTTTCTAATTTTCTGTTTCAGACTTAAAATTCTATTTTAATTCAGATTTTGTAAATTAACATAAATTACTGTTTAAGGAAAAGACAAAGAGTAAAACTTAAGTAACTTTAACTTAAAACTTTTAACTTTAAGTAAAAATAATGGGTGTTACCTATGGATCCCCCCTCTTCTTTTCCCCCACCGCCGCAAGTACTCTTTAAGCAACACTTTCGCTGCAAAATACGTGTAATATATATTTATTATTATTTCTGTCTCGTCCTCGTTCTGATTATTACAATGTCTTTCCCCCTAAATAAAGATTCATTTTCTATGATTGATGTGCACAGTTCATATCCTAATGAAGAAGGAGTTGGGTTGGGTTGTTTTACCTCTGAGCTGCACTTTTTTGCACACCATGGGCTAAATAGCCAGGTCACATGGACCCCGAAGGCTCAGAGAAGGTTGGGGGAGGGGACCCACTGGAACAGCTGTTGGGAGACAGATGGTAGCCTCCCGTCAAGGCCATCCAGGGTGTTCTTTAACGTGCACAGGGTATGGCTCTCCCGCACATAGGGTTATGGAAGTGAGTTGGGTTGTTTCACCTCTGAGCGGCACTTTTTTTGTATACCATAGGCTAAATAGCCAGGTCACATGGACCCCGAAGGCTCAGAGAAGGTTGGGGGAGGGGACCCACTGAAACAGCTGTTGGGAGACAGATGGTAGCCTCCCGTCAAGGCCATCCAGTGTGTTCTTTAACGTGCACAGGGTATGGCTCTCCCGCACACGGGGCCACGGCTTAACGTCCCATCCGACGGACGGCTGCCTTTCCAAGTCCATCGGTGTCCCCTACTGACCGTGGGCAGGGCGGGGAATTTTGCAGAGATAAATCTCAACGCTGACCCAGCTGGGACTCGAACCTGGGAACTACAGATTACGAGCCTGGCGCGCTACCGACTGAGCCACCCCCGCCCCCGCCCCAATGAAGAAGGATAAACTACGATCTTATAACTCATAATTCACTCTCCTTTTTTCTGTTTTATGTGAATTGTATTATAATAATTAATATAACATATTTGAACTGAAAAAATAAAATGTATGTAAATAAAATTATTGTTATTATTCTTGACAGCATCAATATCATCTATTTTTTAAGGCAGTTCATGAAAATCGAAGAGTCAATCATGTCAATCCACCCCACCACCAGGGACGTACCTGGGGTGGGTCTTTACCCCACGAAAATCCGGTTGTTTTATAGAAATCCAAAACAGTTGTCCTTTGGATAATTTTATTTTTACCCATTGTAAGTGTCCGACATTAAAAATTGATTTAAAAAACACATTAAATTTTATTCCATATAGAATATAACTTTAACCTTTCCTTTCCGGTGGAATAGTTTAGCAAATGGGAAACCCTCCTCAAGTCTTATTCTCAGACACATCCATCTATTAGAATTTTCTATGTTTGGAAGCTATTATTTTTTAACCGTGGCCGAGTGGTTAGCGCGCTTGGTTACTGATCTACGGGACCTGGGTTCGAGCCCCTGGTAAGGCATGGATGTTCGTGTTGTTTTCCTGCTGAGGTCCTGCCATCCTCACAGACCTTCTACTATGGCATATAAACTGACAGGCTCCTGTCAGACCTCTGTGGCAAGCAGATGTTTGAAGGGTTTTTTTTTATTAACAAAACTTTTCCGAAACAGTCATTTGACAACTTCTGCTATTTATCCTAGCAAAATCCTTCTGGGAAATATATATATTTTTTTCGGATTATCCGTCATAGTCCGCCTAATCGAGGCTTCCTTTATAGTGAATCAGAGAGAGAGTGTTATAATATTTGACTTCCGCAATGTCGCAAGTGCCTAGAGCATCCGCTCCCTGGCTGGCGCTTCAGGCCACAGTCGTGACGCTCTCCACTTCTCGGCACGTGGGTAGCCAGGTGAGGGATGACGTCACGCCGTAACCTTGGCGACAGCGAGCGATTGTTGCGTCGACACTTTTTGGAGAGAAAAAGGCTGCTCACCTTGAGATGATGTGAAGAGAGATCTCCGTCTTCTGTGGATGATTGGAATGTCAACCAATCTCATCTTTGCCCTTTGCCGTTAGCAAAAAAATAAAATAATAATAAAATAAAAAAAATGTAAATGTTAAAAGTTTGAATCTAAAGGGTTTTTCCCTCGTTGTTAAGTGGATGGTGGATCCAAGCAAAATTCAAATACATTAGACTCGGCGATCCCAAAGGTAATACAAAAATTCATTTGAAGTTAGCTGCCGAGTGGTTAGCATGCTTGGCTACTCATCAGAGGGTTGGGTTGTTTTACCTCTGAGCGGCACTTTTTTTTTGCACACCATGGGCAAAATGCCCAGGTCACAAGGACCCCGAAGGCTCAGAGAAAGATGGGGGAGAAGACCCACTGGAACAGCTGTTGGGAGACAGATGATAGCCTCCCGTCAAGGCCATCCAGCGTGTTCTTTAACGTGCACAAGGTTTGGGTCTCCACACACGGGGCCACGTATTAACGTCCCATCCGACGGACGGCGGCCTTTCCTATTGACCGAGGGCAGGACGGGGAGTTTTGCGGAGATAAATCTCAATGCTGACCCAGCTGGGACTCGAACCTGGGAACTGCAGAATGCGAGCCTGGTGCGCTACCTACTGAGTCACCCCCGGCCCCCATTCTCTGGAGTGGAAAGCATTTCGGCATTTGCCAATAAAAGTGTGCAGCGTCCCTTGATCCTGTTACCGTTTCGAATTCATCAGGTGTGGGTTCTTCAAGAAATAGGGACCAATGATGACAGAGCTGGTAAACCCACAGTTGTGACCTATGGATCATGTGCAGAATGCTGACTAGAACGTGTGGGTGTGTCTCTGCCCAGATTTACGCTGTTGCGAGTGTTGTCCGTCCCACGAAACGTAAAAGTAGCTTTATCAATCCATAAAGTTTTGTCTAAACAGCTACACACTATATTTGAAATTTGATAAAGGAATTGTAGTGCATTATCCGTACGTGTTTGACGGTCTGTTGTTGAAAGTGCTGATCACAGAGAATTCTGTAAAGGAATAAGTGCAAGATCTTCGGTATCATTTTTCAGACAGTCCTAGGGCGGGGGTGGCTCAGTCGGTAGCACGCCACGTTTGTAATCTGCAGTTCCCAGGTTCGAGTCCCAGATGGGCCAGCGTTGAGATTTATCTCCACAAAACTCCCCGCCTTGCTCACGGCCAATAGGGGGACACCGATGGTTTGGAAAGGCCGCCCTCCGCGGATGGGAAGTAACGACGTGACCCGTCTGCGGGAGAGCCATACCCTGTGCACGTTAAAGAACACGCTGAATGACCTTGATGTTGGGAGAAAGATGGTAGCATCCCCCATTGAAGGGATGCTACCATCTTTCTCCCAGCATCTGGTCCAGTGGGTCCCCTCCCTCCAATCTTCTCTGAGCCTTCGGGATCCTTGTGACCTGGTGATTCCGCCCATTGTGTGCGAAAAAGTGCCGCTCAGAGGTAAAACAACCCAGTCAGTCCTTAAGTATAGTGTGCTATTGTATTCACTTTATGAATTAGCTAGGGAAAGTTCGGCTGGTTGTGCCATTGATATATGGATTCATTGATATATGGATTCATTGATATATGGATCAATGATATATCAGTCATTGATATATGGATGGCTGATTTCTATGAATTGCATCTTACCGAATCAGTACACTCAACCTGTTTTTAAAATCAAATTTCATAAATCTTTAGCACTACATGGGCGTTTGACTAAGCGTAGCTAATGTAGGCAGCTCTGTAATGCCGCAGTAATAGTGGCACACTAACTTAATTATCAGGTGAACCATTAGATGATTATAAGACATCTTATACGACCCTTTGAAGAACGAATGAGGCTATCATGCAACCCTGGACCGACCCCTAAGCCTCAAGGGCTTTGAATTATGATTCTCACCGCATGTTATGTCAATGGGACGCTATATTTGAAGCTCTATAACAGGAGTGGCCAACCCGCGGCCCGCCTTGAACATTTTTCCGGCCCGCGAGATTCATCACACTTTTACAAAATATATTTATTTTATAATGGCCAAAGTAGTGAAAAACCAATGTATTAAAAAACTACATTATTTGTGCATCCATATATTCAAAAATTAACTGTCGAAATTATGAGAAAAAATTAACTTTGATTTTAAAATAATATTCTTGCGAATATATGACAGATATTGCCTGTTTTATCTATGAGTTTACAGTTATGAGTTCGCAGAATAATTAAATTATATTCTGCGAACTCATGATGTTTCACTCTTAAGTGACCTCAGTGACGCAGTGACCATCCCTAGATACGCACAGTTGATTGTTGAGAGCAGAGCAGAGCAGACTCTCAGTTTCAAGTGAAAATTTGCTTTTTTGGTTTCGTTTTGTGTGCTGTGACTGCAGGATAATTATTTCAATATACCTGTACTTCAACAACATATTTAAAACAACAACAGCCAGGTAATAACTCCTATTAAATTAAAAATGACTTTTAATTTAACAATTAAAAATAGATATATTTAATATCTCTCTTATTTTCAGTATGACTTCAAAGAAAAATCGAGTCGGCCCCAGAATATCTCCAAATGGAACTGGTTGACTTACAGTGCAATATTGAGTTAAAACATATTTTTGAAACATCAGAATCAAAAATAGATTTTTATAACACTTACATCACAAAAGAGAAATTTTCCAATTTGAGAAATCTGGCACAAAAAGTTGTTAGCGCTTTTGGTTCAACTTACACCTGCGAATCGTTTTTTTTTTCGAAAATGAAATTGACCAAACACAAAACACGCTCAAACATAACGGACGCTAACCTGCAACACCAATTACGATGTGCAAATACCCAAATTGAGATCGATTTGCAAAAGCTAAGTGAAAGAGTGGAGAAACAAATATCGCACTAGTAAAATAAATATTTTTTAATGATTTCATTTTTTTTATTTCATTTATATTTATATATTTTTTATATTTCATTTTTAGTGTTATATATTTCTTTACAATGTGCGTTTGGTATCATTATTATTATATTATCTATGTTTACATGTAAGACTAATAGTAAACACAATAATAATAACTCATTATGTTTCAATTTTTCACTCCAAAAAAATGTCTATAGTGGGTCTAAATCTAATATGGGGATATATAATTTTATATGCGGCCCGCGGAGTTATGATGCATTTCCAAAGTGGCCCGCAAGATCATTTGGGTTGGCCACCCCTGCTCTATAACTTTAGAAATAAGCGTTTTATGGGAAAATGTGACTAAAGGTAAATTATATATCTGAATGAATTCTATCTAAATATCAATTTTCACCAATATTTCTTCAGTATTTAAAGAGTTATGGAAGTTTGAACATTTAAGAACAGCAACGATAAAGAACCTACCTTCGACTTTGAAACCAACTAAGAAGTATTATTTCAAACCATTTCATAAAAAAAAATACACATTTTAAAAATGTGTATTAATAATTCCTTCAATATTCGTTTCAATTTTGGAGAAATTGGATTGGGTTGTTTTACCTCTGAGCGGCACTTTTTTGCACACAATGGGCTAAATGATCAGGTCACAAGGATCCCGAAGACTCAGAGAAGGTTGGGTGAGGGGACCCACTGGAACAGCTGTTGGGAGACAGATGGTATCCTCCCGTCAAAGCCATCCAGTGTGTTCTTTGACGTGCATAGGGTATGGTTCTCCCGCACACGGATCACGGCTTAACGTCCCATCAGACGGACGGCGGCCTTTCCAAGCCCATCGGTGTCCCATAATGACCGTGGGCAGGTCGGAGAGTTTTGCGGCATATAAATTGGAACACATCACTGCTTTAAAACGTTCAAATCTCCATATATTTTTAAATACTTTGAAAATCAGTATTTAGAGAGATTTCATTAAGATCTTTAAATTATCCTCTTACATTTTCTCATAAAACGATTGTTTTAAAAGTTACAGATCTTCGAAGTCCATTGATCATAATTCAGTGATCTCTTAAAGCAAACACTAATTTGGCAATATATTTATAAATAGTTAATGTGTCTTATAGAATAGAATTAATGAGTTGCGCATGCGTGAGGGGAGATGGGGGAACCCTATTATTAATCTGTACCAGGGTTCTTGCAAATCTCGTTACGCCCATGCGCACAAGTGATTGTGCAATTTCAGCATCCTTGGCAATTACTTCTGCAATTAGTTGGACAGCTAAAACTGGTTCAATTACTGTATTTACCTTTTTTTTTTCTATTTAAAATAAGTCGTCCATTCTCACTATGCCCTCGGTAGACAAAGAGGATACAGATGGATTAGGAAACGGATCCGTCCGTCGGATGGGACGGAAAATCATACGCTGTACACGTTACAGAACACGCTGAAGATGATTTTGAAGGTAGGTTTCCATCTGTCTCCTAACAGCTGTTGAGATGTTCCTTCTGCCCATCTCTGAGCTCTTAGGTTCCTCGTCACGTGATCATTAACTCTCTGTACGCAAGGAAAGCGCAGCTCAAAAGAAGAAAAAGCCTTCAATTAATGTTTTTTTTTATAAATTCAACCCTGGTGAAGATGATTTCTTTTTTATTGCATGCTTCGGATTGTTTTGCAGGAAATGCCACTTCTTAGGAATAAAACAGTTGCAATTACAATGCATACGAAAGAAGAGTTCGTTGCCCCATCGATTGGCTATTTTTGTTTTAAAAAGCAGTCGAAATTTTTCGAAGTTTTCTCTGATTTTTCAAGATCATTTCTAACCTGACGAACTTCTTCTCAGAGACATCGATGCCCTGACCAGCCGAGACAGGTCCTTGAGTCTCGAGGCTACATTGCATCCCTGACAAATGCAAGTGAATTGAAAAAAAAAATCCCAAGCCAAAGGGTACGTCCCCACAGAAAGAGTTTTGAGCGGTTTGGCGCTCTAGAGTTTCCAAATATTTTTGCATCTTAAATCAAAAAACCATTACCAAGAACCGAGTAGAACACACAACTCCAGTTTGATGTGAGTCTACGCGGTCGTTGGTAATGATTTTGCTTAAAGACTCAATAAAATTTTGTAACGTTCAAAATGCTAAACCGCCCAAACCGCTCTTATGTTCGGACGTACCCAAATGCAAGACAGTAATGAAAAAAAAATATCTGAACAAGCCAAACGCCTTCCACTCCGGTTGTGGCGAGTCACCATCGTTCAGCCAATGGCTGCGTGCAAGCATTCTGCTCAGTTGCCGCAGGTAAGGCTAATGTTCTTCTGATGGCAACACAAAAACTGAGGCCGTTGCCATGAAACACACGTGTCACCATCTGGTGAAAGTGACTGACCCCTGACCTGACCCTCACTGCTTCAAAACCATTAAGAAAATAAAAAGGTTGTTGCAGACATTTTCTGTTTAGGCTCGTGTTCCAGTGATCTTGCTAAGAAATCCGGAAGCCTTTTCGCTTTTAACCGTTTTTCTGAGACGAGAATACTCCACCGTAAACCAGGGTGACTGTGAGTCCTCAAGTTGCCTTTTCCCGATAAGCGAGATTTACGCCTATCGGTGTTTACGACGCTTCCACATTCGACGCAGAGCGAGATTGTCACGTTTGCATTTTAGTTTCTGACAGATGAAGTTTGTTTTCTGCGAAGATGATAAAACTCGTTTTATGCTTTCGAAGGGAATGGTATTTAGTAAAAGGGTTATTAGCAATGTTTATTAAGCTTCTTATTTGGGACATTAATTAAAACAGCTGGGATGTGTAAAACTGCAGAGATATATGTATAAGAAAATTATGTTTCTTTCGGTAGCCAAGTCATTGAAGTCCACGTAGAACCTGTTAACCTAACTCCTCACAGAATTCGAGTTTTATTGGGGGCGGGGGTGGCTCAGTCTGGTAGCGCGCCAGGCTCGTAATCTGTAGTTCCCAGGTTCGAGTCCCAGCTGGGTCAGCGTTGAGATTTATCTCCGCAAAACGCCCCGCCCTGCCCACGGTCAGTAGGGGACACCGATGGGCTTGGAAAG
Source organism: Ryuthela nishihirai (assembly GCA_038380435.1). Classification (NCBI taxonomy): domain Eukaryota; kingdom Metazoa; phylum Arthropoda; class Arachnida; order Araneae; family Heptathelidae; genus Ryuthela; species Ryuthela nishihirai. The sequence goes on from JAWZYU010000013.1 coordinate 22,472,830, forward strand.
GCCGCCGTCCGTCGGATGGGACGTTAAGCCGTGACCCCGTATGCGGGAGAGCCATACCCTGTGCACGTTAAAGAACACGCTGGATGGCCTTGACGGGAGGCTACCATCTGTCTCCCAACAGCTGTTCCAGTGGGTCCCCTCCCCCAACCTTCTCTGAGTCTTCGGGGTCCATGTGACCTGGCCATTTAGCCCATGGTGTGCAAAAAAGTGCCGCTCAGAGGTTAAACAACACAACCCGAGTTTTATTTTCATAAGGGCGGTTAAGGATTTTCAAAATTTCCATATTCGGGATCTGTCGGTCTGGAAAACACGTCTGGGAAACCACAAGGGGCCGAAATCTGTTTAAAAATTTTTAAAATAAAAAAAAAACCTCATGCAGCCCGCTTACGACAATGTTTGACAGAAACCTGTCAGTTTATACGCGCCATAGTTGAAGGTCTGTGAGGATGTGCAGAACCTCAGCAGAAAAATAACACCAACACAAAGATAAAACTTGACTTGCATACGTCAGCACGTAGAAGAAAGACGTGCATTCTCCACTGGTGCCTTCCCAAATAGCGATTTCATTATACGACGGCATTTCATTAAACGATGATTCTAACCTCAATTTTTTAGACGAAATTTGTGACCGAATTTTTTAATAAAACTGCTGTCACTGCTATTCTACTAGTAAAGATCTACTCAAACTGTACAATCAAATTTAATATTAAAAAAAAAATATTTAAAACCGAGTATCGGGGACACTCCCCGAAAAACGAGGATGGGACTCCGGGGACACTCTCCGAAAAACGGGGACATATGGTCACTCTACCAACAGTTCCCAGTTACCCAAGCGTTCTATAAGTGACATAGACGTCTGCAACTTTGCATATATGCTGGGTTGGGTTGTGTTGTTTTACCTCTGAGCGGCACTTTTTTGCACACCATGGGCTAAATGGCCAGGTCACATGGACCCCGAAGGCTCAGAGAAGGTTGGGGGAGGGGACCCACTGGAACAGCTGTTGGGAGACAGATGATAGCCTCCCGTCAAGGCCATCCAGCGTGTTCTTTAACGTGCACAGGGTATGGCTCTCCCGCACACGGGGCCACGGCTTAACGTCCCATCCATCGGACGGCAGCCTTTCCAAGCCCATCGGTGTCCCCTACTGACCACGGGCAGGGCGGGGAATTTTTGCGGAGATAAATCTCAACGCTGACCCAGCTGGGACTCGAGCCTGGGAACTACAGATTACGAGTCTGGCGCGCTACCGACTGAACCACACCCGCCCCCATATATGCTGGAGTTTGAAAGAGAATAAAGGTTTTGTTGAGGTAAGTGCAATGGTTTTTGTTCTGCAGATGCATGTCAAGAACTTTTTTAACGACCCTCGTATTCTTCATATTTCTTGTTCTTATTAGAGTTTATTTCAAACACACGACCCAAAAAACATCTGATTATTGTCATGAAGACAAATAATCATGCAAATAAATAAAAATTAAAACAATTCCATCCATTAATTATTCACGTTGATACGAAATTTTAGAGGCAGCTCCATTGTTTCCAAATAATTATTATTCACCAACATCCTTTTACGGCTGAAATTAGTGTCTTGTTTTTGGCAACATCGATTTTGAATTTTCTCCCTCGAACCAGGTTCTTGAATTGCCGTCGCCGCGAAGATGAAGAATGGCGTCGGTTTCTGCATCAGCGACTCACTTAAAAGGATTCTTCACACAAACAGAGTGTCGGCTTATTTTTGTTTGCAAAAAGGACCGGATACATCGAACAGCTTCGTCCTTTTTTTGCGTTAAACGATTCCGAAATGCCAAGGACGTGTTGCTGTTCGTCTTCAAAGGAACGAAAGAAAATTGTTGTTTCGAATTTGAAGAATTGTGAGTTTGTGGTTTTCATGTTAGTGCAGTTAGAAGAAATCTGTTTAAACGGCGATTTTTTTAACAAGACACTCTCAAGTTATCTACAAACTTAAATGCATTCTTTAAAAAATTCGCGCATGATGGAATCGTATTAGTCGGATATGAATTTCTCATCTAATATACGTATATAGACTATTTTGAGTAATTGACTGGCTGACAGTCAAGGCCGCATTTACCATAAGGCGCATGCTGGGGCCTCACTCTCTATGGGGCCACATTTTAAAACCTTACTCCTCACAAACAACAATATAAAAAACAGGCTGGTTATAGTTACAAAATAAAATACTTATTTTTAAATACGAAATTCACTAGCGCAAACTAAAATGTGGAATTTATTTTTAACGCTCATTGAATGTGAATTGACAGATTCTTTAAATTGTGATGATTTAATTGATGGTTTCGCCAAAGAGAAAGCTCGCAATGAAACACTTTGTGATGATTTTTGACCGAAAAGTTTTTAGTTAAATGCTTCTCAGGAAATGATCAATATTCTAATTTGGTAGCAAACTGTAATTCGCGCCAAAAATATTTTAATGAATCTTAGTGATGTCTACACTTTTGTTTACTGGGATTGAGTTATATTTTTCTGATTATTTTTCTACAATTCTTTAAATAAAATTTTTTAAATATTTTGCTTCAACCAAACACCAAATATTTCAAAACATCTAAGTAAGGGGCCTCGAACTAATGTGCGCCTAGGGCCTCAAAACGTTTAGCTCGAATTTAATGTGCGTCTAGGGCCTCGAAATGTTGAGCAAGGGGGCCTCGAATTTAATGTGCGCCTAGGGCCTCAAAATGTTTAGCAAGGGGGCCTCGAATCAAATGTGCGCCTAAGGCCTCGAAATGTTTAGCAGGCGGCCTCGAATCTAATGTGCGCCTAGGGCCTCGAAATGTTTAGCAAGGGGGCCTCGAATCTTATGTGCACCTAGGGCCTCAAAATGTTTAGCTCGAATTTAATCTGCGCCTAGTGCCTCGAAATGTTTAGCAAGGTGGCCTCTAATCTAATATGCGCCTAGGGCCTCAAAAATGTTTAGCTCGAATTTAATGTGCGCCTAGGGCCTTGAAATGTTTAGCAAGGGGGTATCGATTCTGTGCGCCTAGGGCCTCAAAATGTTTAGCTCGAATTTAATGTGCGGCTAGGGTCTCGAAATGTTTAGCAAGGGGGCCTCGAATCTAATGCGCGCCTAGGGCCTCAAAATGTTTAGCTCGAATTTAATGTGCGGCTAGGGTCTCGAAATGTGTAGCAAGGGGGCCTCGAATCTAATGTGCGCCTAGGGCCTCAAAATGTTTAGCTCGAATTTAATGTGTACCTAAGGGCCTCGAAATGTTTAGCAAGGGGGCCTCGAATCTAATGTGCGTCTAGGGCCTCAAAATGTTTAGCTCGAATTTAATGTGCGCGTAGGGCCTCCAAATGTTTAGCAAGGGGGCCTCGAATTTAATGTGCGCCTAGGGCCTCGAAATGTTTAGCTCGAATTTAATGTGCGCCTAGGGCCTCGAAATGTTTAGCAAGGGGGCCTCGAATCTAATGTGCGCCTAAGGCCTCAAAATGTTTAGCTCTAATTTAATGTGCACCTAGGGCCTCGAAATGTTTAGCAAGGGGGCCTTGAATCTAATGTGCGCCTAGGGCCTCAAAATGTTTAGCTCGAATTTAATGTGCGCCTAGTGCCTCGAAATGTTTAGCAAGGGGGCCTTGAATCTAATGTGCGCCTAGGGCCTCAAAATGTTTAGCTCGAATTTAATGTGCGCCTAGGGCCTCGAAATGTTTAGCAAGGGGGCCTCGAATCTAATGTGCGTCTTAATAAAAATACCCCCTCAAGCAGCTGCTTGCCACAGAGGTCTGACAGGAGCCTGTCAGTTTATATGCCAAAGTAGAAGATCTAAGGCGTCAAAATGTTTTATATATGTAAAAATGTGGCCTAGGGCTTCAAAATGTTTAGCTCGAATTTAATGTGCGCCTAGGGCCTCGAAATGTTTAGCAAGGGGCCCTCGAATCTAATGTGCGTCTAGGGCCTCGAAATGTTTAGCAAGGGGGCCTCGAATTTAATGTGCGTCTAGGGCCTCAAAATGTTTAGTTCGAATTTAATGTGCACCTAGGGCCTAAAAATGTTTAGCTCGAATTTAATGTGCGCCTAGGGCCTCGAAATGTTTAGCAAGGTGGCCTCGAATCTAATATGCGCCTAGGGCCTCAAAATGTTTAGCTCGAATTTAATGTGCGCCTAGGGCCTCGAAATGTTTAGCTCGAATTTAATGTGCGCCTAGGGCCTTGAAATGTTTAGCAAGGGGGCCTCGAATCTGTGCGCCTAGGGCCTCAAAATGTTTAGCTCGAATTTAATGTGCGGCTAGGGTCTCGAAATGTTTAGCAAGGGGGCCTCGAATCTAATGCACGCCTAGGGCCTCAAAATGTTTCATCATCATCATCATCATCATCATCATCATCCTCAAGCAGCCATGGGCTACGGAGGTCCAACCAGACCATGCAATTTAGTTCTCCAAGCAAGTCTATCCTGAGCTACATCAACTGCATCTGGCCACTGCACACCAATTCTAACAAGGTCTTGTTTGATATTGTCTGCCCACCGCATCCTAGGTCTCCCCTTCTTTCTGAGGCCTTTAGGCACACTGTTCATAACCCTATTCGCCAATCTATAATTATTCATACGGGCAACATGGCCAAACCAACGGAGTCTCTCTCTGCACAATATGCTGCTTAAAGGAGGTTGCAAACTCCTTTGCCTAATCTCATCATTAGTTACAAAGTTGAACCACCTAATGCCCAAGATACTGCGTAAGCATCTGGAATCAAAAGCATCTAGTTTCCTGTTATCTTGTTTACAAAGTATCCAAGTTTCACTACCATAACTAACCCTAGAAAGAACCAAACTATTATACAGTCTAATTTTAGTCTTTAGGTGTATACGCCTATTTCTCCACACTCTCCATAGATTCTTAAAAGTCCCGGAAGCAATCCCTATTCGTCCGTTAATCTCATGCCGCACATCACCATTATCTGTTACATAGCTCCCAAGATAATTAAACTGTGACACCTGCTCAAGACTGCAACCATTCAGATTAGCTGAATCACAGCCTGCCTGACCAATTTTCATCACTTTAGTTTTCTCTCTGTTTATAACCAAACCTACTCTATTACCAGTCTCATCAACAGCTCGAATGAAAGAGTTCATCTCATCAACATCATTGGCCAAAAGGGCTAAATCATCAGCATAATCTAAATCAGAAATTTTCGTATCTCCAGCCCATTTAAGGCCAAAATCTTTCCCTTGAAGTGAATTTCGCATAACATAATCAATAACCAAGCTAAAGAGAAAAGGAGACAAAATGCACCCTTGTCGAACACCAGAAGTAATGCTAAACCAATTGCTACAAGCCTTACCAACTCTCACACACGACTCAGTGTTATTATAGAGAGCTTTCATAATGTTAACTAACTTGTCTGGTATACCATATGATCTCACAATCAACCACAAATTATGACGATCAACAGAGTCGAAAGCCTTTTTGAAATCAACAAAGCTAGCAACCAAAGGTTTCTGAAACTCTAAACATTTCTCAAGAATCTGCCTAAGTGAAAATATCTGATCCACACATCCCCTACCACTTCTGAATCCACATTGCTCATCACACAATTGACTGTCAACCAGATTCTTAATTCTATTAAGCACAATCATGGAAAGAACTTTACCTGGAACAGAGAGTAGGCTGATACCCCTATAGTTATCACAAGAACTGCGATCACCTTTTTTGAAAATAGGGATAACAATAATTCTGGTAAAATCCTTAGGAACCATGCCTTTATCATAAAAGATATTCAGAATTTCAGTCATCCAAGTGGTAATAGAAACATTCCCAACTCTAAGCATTTCTGTAGTAATTTCATCTACCCCTGGGGATTTATGAAGTTTAAGTTTAGAAACAGCCAAAATAACTTCAGATTGTGTTATAGGTCCAACATTAAAGCCACCAATGCATCTATCATCATTGCAAACAATGGGAGTAGAACTAACTACATTGTTTAGAACATCACTGAAATGCTCAGCCCACCTAGCCATGACAGAATCCTCACCTTCTATAACCTTACCTTGTTTATCCTTCAATCCCTGTATACCAGTCCGTTTTCTACCACACAAAACATTAACTATCTGGTACAGCTCTCTGCTGTTGTGCTGTCTAACTGCTTCCTCGGCTTTGTCAGCCAAACCATCAAGCCAAAGATTCTTATCAGCAGCTAACTGATCCTTTACAAGTTTATTAAGGTCTCTGTAATGCTTTCTATTAGGACTAGTAGGGTATTGATTAAGGGCATTCCTGCAGTTCTTTCTTTCTGAAATAAGCTCAAGTGCCTTATCACTCAGATAATTTTGCCTCTTCTGCTCCTTTTTTCCTAAAAGAGTACTGTTAGTGTCCAAAAAAGCCTGTTTAAAATGATCCCATTCTTCCTCAACTTCAGTAGTAAGCAAACCATGACTGTCATAATGACTAAGTAACCTATCATGGTACGCTTTGGCTATAACTGGATCTTTCAGAGCTTCAGTATTAAAAGTAAATTTTTTAACCCTAGCACAACACTTTTTAAGTTTAAGTTTCAACACACTTTTAACAAGGTAATGGTCAGATCCAATTTCAGCTCCCCTATATGCCCTGGTATTCCTAACAGAACTAGCTCATTTGCTGTTAATTAATATGTAATCAATCATATTCTTATGCAGCCCATCAGGTGAAACCCATGTGTACTTATGTATGTCGCGGTGTTTGTAATAAGTGTTAGTTATTCTGAATCCACTGAGTTTACTTACCTGTAGGAGACGTTGCCCATTGCCATTGCAGCTACCAATACCAAAAGGGCCTATTACTCCTCCCCAAAGGGCAGAGTCAGTACCAACTTTGGCATTGAAGTCACCAAGAACAAGGGTAATATCTCCTTTCTTGACAGAATTCAAAATATCCTGAAGTTGTTCATAAAACCTATCCTTCTCATCCTCATCCTCAGTGGGGGCATAACAGCAGATAACATTCACGTCTTTAACGCTTGTCTGAAATTTTGCTGTAAGAAACCTTTCATTAATGCACTCATATCCTAGAAGAGCATCGCTAGCGTGTCTGCTGAGAAGCAGACCCACGCCTTGGTGATGCTTATTGTCGTCCCTCCCTGAAAAGAGAAATTTAAGATTATTTTTAAGAATCTGACCTTTATCTGTCCATCTGGTCTCTTGCAAGCCGAGAATATCTAAATTATAACGGTGGAATTCTTGTGTGAGGACATCAAGAGAAAAAGCTCTGTGCAGAGTCCTCACATTCCAACTACCTATGGAGAGAAAATGGTTAGTGGGATGTTTAAAGAAACTATGTTTATTGAGAGAGGGAATGCCGACAATATCAAACAGCCCCCTAATCGCAGACATGGGGCAAAGACCCGTTCCCCCACTACTAAAGGCTGAAGCCATCTACACTGGAAGACTTCCTCCAATGTAGAATTTGACGATGCCAATAGAAACAAAGAGTTCAGGTGCCTGCGATGACTTTTGCTCAGGATTATCCACCAGCTGATAAACATATCCTGTGAATCTATTCACTTGGGGCTGTCAACCCACAAACAAACAGAAAACACAGCGGAAGATTTGTTTAGCTCGAATTTAATGTGCGGCTAGGGTCTCGAAATGTGTAGCAAGGGGGCCTCGAATCTAATGTGCGCCTAGGGCCTCAAAATGTTTAGCTCGAATTTAATGTGTACCTAGGGACTCGAAATGTTTAGCAAGGGGGTCTCGAATCTAATGTGCGCCTAGGGCCTCAAAATGTTTAGCTCGAATTTAATGTGCGCGTAGGGCCTTGAAATGTTTAGCTCGAATTTAATGTGCGCGTAGGGCCTCCAAATGTTTAGCTCGAATTTAATGTGCGCATAGGGCCTCCAAACGTTTAGCAAGGGGGCCTCGAATTTAATGTGCGCCCAGGGCCTCATAGAGTTTAAATCCGGCTCTGCTGACAGGGGATCACGCTAATTTTAGCTATGATGTAGAAATGGTACAGCTCAGAAAATTTGCATCTAGAGAAATTCGGGTCGTAGATTTCGAGGAAAATTCGAAATTTGACCTCCGACGTTAGTAATGAGACGAATGAGAGATCTAGGCCAACGTTAAAGTATAAGGAAACCCATGTTAGCCTATGGGAGAAGTTTCGGGCGATGAGGGGTTAAACTAATTTTCAGAAGGTGAAAAGATATGAAATGATAGGTTTCGTTGAGAAAAAATTGTAGTTATCATACACTTCACTAGATTATTGGGCTGTTGGGTTGTAAAAATCATTCATACCCATATTTCACTCTCCTTTTCTCACCTTCATTTCACTTAACCCAATACTCTTCATCATTTTCAAAACAAATATAAATCTCACTTCAAATGTTCAATACAGCAAAAACACACAATTAGCACCTTAGAGTAGAGGTTCTCAACTGGGGTACGCGGTAAAATTTCTTGGGGTACGCCGTGAAAGCTCAAAAGTCGTAGATCTAGTAATAAATAAAAAAAATAAATAAATACCCCCTCAAGCAGCTGCTTGCCACAGAGGTCTGACAGAAGCCTGTCAGTTTATATGCCATAGTAGAAGATCTGAGAGGATGGCAGGACCTCAGCAGAAAACAACACAAACAGCCATGCCTTACCCGGGGCTCGAACCCAGGTCCCGTAAAACAGCCATGCCTTAACCAGAGGCTCGAACCGATCAGTAGCCAAGCGCGTTAACCACTCGGCCACGGGACGGCTGTAGATCTGGTAACAAAGTCAAAATATCAATTGTTATACTATAACTGTAATTTTATCTATCTATACCAGTGTCTCGCAAACTTTTTTTACTCTGCGGCACACTGAATCTAATTTTTTTTTCCGCGGCACACTGAATCTAATTTTTTTTTTCCGCGGCACACCTAAAAAAGAATTTTTGATGGTTACGTAAAAAGAGGAAAATTGAAGCTTCGTTAAATCCCAATTGATAAAATCTGAAAGGTTTTCATTAAAGCACGTCGATAGCACGTCGATATTAAAGCACGTCGATAACACAAGTCAAGTCAAAATGAAATCTTTGGAATATCTAGTGTCAATTTGAAAATCTCTCGCGGCACACTTGGAATCTCTCGCGGCACACAGTTTGCGAGACACTGATCTATACAAAGGGTACGCCAGTTACATACACATCTCCAAGCGGGTACGTGAAGCATAAAAGGTTGAGAACCACTGCCTTAGACAATACTGAGAGGCATTTGGCCTGTTATGCTTAAATTTGCAATTTTTATCCTGGCTATTTCACGATTTTACTGTAATTTCATTACTTGCAATTTTTTCGATATTGGATTCATCTCATACCCTCGCATCCTCATTAGAGCAAAGAAAATCTATACCTTTCCAGCATATTTTTCTCTCCCAGCCCCCGAAAACGTCGTTTTACCTGTTGATTTTGAATTGCCATATTTTTCAAACTAATTTCCCAAAACTGTCTGGCTTTGTCGACTTCTCCAATTTACCTGGCTTTTACAACCATATTAGATATTAAATATCCCAGCAGTTAATTTAGCTAAAGTCAAAGTAAACTGTAATCTGTCTCGATATTTTTTTTTATTGGGTCAAGACTGATTATTTTTTCGTCAGATTAGAGAACTTGATAAATCATAACACCATCAATGTTAAAAAATAAGCTTCTAGTTCTATTAGAACAAAAGTTATTTTAACACAAAATCTAAAAGTATTGAACTACAAAACTTAAAATAATGGGTCGAGACCGCAGTAGGGGGATAATGGGGGTTCTAACTCAGTGGCGGATCAATTATAATCCTATGGGATCCGCCACCCCATGTGTTTCAAGCTGGTGGCGGATGATTATCAATCACATTAGTCATGCAATGTCAAAAAGAATACGGATTCAATGTTAATCTTATGGGATCCGCCACCCCATGTGTTTCAAGCTGGTGGCGGATGATTATCAATCACATTAGTCATGCAATGTCAAAAAGAATACCTCCCTCCAGTGATGTAATGATCTGAAATTATATTATTCAGTTAAATTGCAGATAATCCATTCATAAAATTTCCACCGGTGTCCATCTTGGTTTCCACAAACCCCCGAAATTTTTTCGAGTCCAGCGGGACAGTACTTATCTACTATAAATACGACATTCATCAGTCGGATTCCTCATTCTGTTGTCAGACATTGACAGTGACGGTTCTCTGCTGCTGCGTCTCCGTGATTTTTCCAACTGTTAGAAGTCAATAGCGATAGTTCTCGACGTCCTTGTATAGTATAAATCAGCTATTTTGCAACTCACTGCTACACAATGTATCAATGTGATATATGTGAGAAGGCTTTCACACTCAAGACAAATCTCATTCGTCATATGAGAAATCACGATGGAAATAACCAGTTTAAGTGCTCTGAGTGCGAATCGACATTCTCGAGGAGAGATGATGTCCGACTTCACGAATTATCCCACACCTCCAGGAAAACCTACAGATGTGAAGAATGTGCAATGGAGTTTGGGAGAAAAGACAGTCTTTTGCGCCATCAGAGAAAGCCCCACAATAATAAGCGAAAACGTTCTGAAGATGAAAGGATTCTCCAGAAGAAACAAAAACCAGACCCTGAAGACCTCTGTCAGTTTACAGAAGAAATGAAAAGGACCCTATCAACACATAAGCTGGTGGCAACGGATGAAACATCTGTTGACCTCACCTTTTTCCTTCAATCCTCGCGGGAGTCACTCATAACACATCTGAAAGAAGAATTGACCTCGAAAGGTAGCATTAAATGGTACCTTGCTATAGAAGTGCGCTTCAGGCGAAAAGTTTCCCCTTCTACCTTCGAACACTGCACCCCATTTTTCCGAAGTAACTGTGTCACAAGTCTTCCTACATCATCCCTAAGCAGAGATTTGGATTCAGCGTATAAGATTAAGGCCTCATTTGAAGAATTTGAAGGAGCTCATAGTGGATGGATACTGGATGCCGTACTCCACGCTGAAATGAACATTGGAAAATATACCCCTCTTGTAGGGTCTAGTTATATCCCCACCCCAAGAGAATTACTATTAAAAAACAATTCTGCGTTGAATTTTGGTTTCAGAAAATTGTAGAAGTAATTATACATGTGTAATTTACTCAACTTCAAATGTTGCACCAATATAATATGGTTTATATAATATAATATTTTTCGTTTTCAGATGGAGAATTACGAAATTTTCTGCAAGTTCAACATAAGAAATGTACCTAGGATTTGCAATTAATTTTTTAAGCTTTACCTTCACCCTTCACCGACCCCTTGTCTGAAAGTTTAGGGAAATTTGACCTGCAAGAATGCAGTTTTTGTTTCGAAATGACCAAAGCCTCAGAGGAAGTTTCGGTAAGGAATACTGCTCTGTTGGTGAACATTTCCTCACAAATGGAAGACTGGCACGTGATCATTGATTCACTATCAGTCTTCCATTTCAAAAAATGCATTTGCAAATCAAAAAATTCGAATTTTCAATTCGCATTTAAAAAAAATATGCCTTCCATTTCGAAAAATTTCATTTGCAATTTTTGTTACGCTGGCCATACAAAAGAGAGAATCTTTTTTTTTCCCTCGAAAGAGAAAGAGTTTTGACTCAGTTGGTAGCGTACCAGACGTGTAACTGGATGTTTCCAGGTTTAGAATCCCTGTTGTACTTGTATTGAGATTTTTACTGTTATTTCTCGTTCTGCACGCGGTGAGAAGAGGAACGCAGATGAGCTTCGGATAAAGATCACTGTCCATCATCGGATGGGAGGTGAATCAGTGGTCCTCTGTGTAGGACAGCCATACCTAGAACACTTCAGAGAACAAACTTAATGGTCTTGAAGAGAGCTTACCACCTGTGTTCTAACAGCTGTCCACTGCATTTCCTTCCGTCGCAGAGCTCTGACCCTTTGGATTGTTTTACCTATGAGAAGCACTTTTCGCATACAAGGTGCTAAATGAGCAGATCACAAGGACCTCGAGGGCTCAGAAAAGGTGGGAGGACTGAGACTGTTAGGTCATCCAGAGCATTCTTTAACCTGCACAGGATAGGACTATTCTACACACGGACTTCCACACACGGCTTAACGTCTCATCCGACGGATGGCGGCCTTTCCAAGCTCATCGATGTCTCCTACAACCGAGGGCGGTGAGTTTTGCGGAAATAAATCTGAACACTGACCCAGGCGGAGTTCGAACCTGGAAATTGAAAATTACGAGCCTGACGCGCTACCAACTGAGCCATACCCCGAGCCTTTGAGATCCTTCTGACCTGGTCATTTAGTCCATTGTATGCAAAAAAAAAAAAAAAAGAAATTGCCTTCCAGATGTTTAAGAATCCAGATCAGGAAGGAAGACTCTGTGAAGAGGAGTTACACAATTTGGGTTGGGTTGTTTTACCTCTGAGCGGCACTTTTTTGCACACCATGGGCTAAATGGCCATGTCTCATGGACCCCGAAGGCTCAGAGAAGATTGAGGGAGGGGACCCACTGGAATAGCTGTTGGGAGACAGATGGTAGCCTCCCGTCAAGGCCATCCAGCGTGTTCTTTAACGTGCACAGGGTATGGCTCTCCCACACACGGGGCCACGGCTTAACGTCCCATCCGACGGACGGCGGCCTTTCCAAACCCATCGGTGTCCCCTACTGACCGTGGGCAGGGCGGGGAATTTTGCGGAGATAAAGCTCAACGCTGACCCAGCTGGGACTCGAACCTGGGAACTACAGATTACGAGCCTGGCGCGCTACCGACTGAGCCACCCCCGCCCCACACAATTTGGAATCGAACCTCAAGCGCTATTGATTAAGTTTTCCTGCGCTTCTAATTTTCGAGGAAAACGCGAAGAAATTAGAGATAATTGTCGAATTTTTCGGTTTTCCTTGAAGTAGGCACTTGAAAGGGAGAAATCGCCATACGAGGAATGAAAAAGAGCGATGTCCTCTGAAATCTTTTTAGCTCTGATGTTCATGATGATGTTGCTGATGATGCTTCATGTCCTAATGTGAAAAGGGTGGGGATGGCTCAGCGGTAGCGCGGCAGGCTCGTAATCTGCAATTTCTAGGTCCGAGTCTTAGCTGTACCAGCGTTGAGACATCTCCGCAAAACTGTCACCACATTTTTGTCACCACATTTTCTAAAATTACTTTTGCTTTTTCTAAAATTATTTTGAAATTGTCACCACATTTTCTAAAATTACTTTTGCCTCTTATTAGCATCAAAATGAAACGATTTAAAAACAATTTTCAATGTCTCAGCGCCTTTTAAAGGGATTAAAGAGGTCGTCGTATCAGTGATCACGTAACCACGAAAAAAAGAAATGCGAATATCAGAATGTCAACTCTTGGCATCAGATCATGTCTAGATTATGAAAACCTTCTGTCGGTAATGGTGGGTTTCGGATGTCAAAATAGGTGGCGTGTCGAGAGTGCTATTCGAAGATGAAAGATTACATACCGATGTCTTTAAAAAATATTTATCGATATTTAAAAAAAGGATGATGAAGGTGATGTTTTTAATCGGCAACGTTTATCATTTCTATTGGTTTTCTTTCTTTTCTCCTTCATTTTCTGTCATGAGTTGGGTTCTTTTACCTCTGGACGGTACTTTTTTGCACACAATTGGCTAAATGGCCAGGTCACAAGGACCACAAAGGCTCAGAAAAGGTTGGGGGCAGGGGACCCACTGAACAGCTCTTGGGAGACAGATGGTAGCCTTTCGTCGAGACCATCCAGAGTGTTCTTTAACGTGCACATGGTAGATTCTGCCTCACATGGGGCCACGCTTAATGTCCCATCCGACGAACGGCAGCCTTTCCAAGCCCATCGATGTCCCCTACCTGACCGTTGGATTGGGTTGGGTTGTTTTACCTCTGAGCGGCACTTTTTTGCACACCATGGGCTAAATGGCCAGGTCAGAAGGACCCCAAAGGCTCAGAGAAGGTTGGGGGAGGGGACCCACTGGAAAAGCTGTTAGGAGACAGATAGTAGCCTCCCGTCAAGGCCATCCAGTGTGTTCTTTAAAGTGCACAGGGTATGGCTCTCCCGCACACGGGGCCACGGCTTAACGTCCCATCCGACGGACGGCGGCCTTTCCAAGCCCATCGGTGTCTCCTACTGACCGTGGGCAGGGCGGAGAATTTTGCGGAGATAAATCTCAACGCTGACCCAGCTGGGACTCGAACCTGGGAACTACAGATTACGAGCCTGGCGCGCTACCAACTGAGCCCCCCCCCCCCCCCCCCCCCCTACTGACCGTGGACAGGACGGAAGTTTTGAGGAGATAACCCTCAACGCTGATCCAGCTGGGACTCGAGCCTGGCGCACTACCGAATGAGCCACCCCCGCCTCTTTCTGTCATGATAATGATGCAGTCTAGATCATATCTGTTGAAAACATACATTCCTGCTGGTAAGCTTCGGCTTAGTGGGATTTTTTATGTGGAATAATTGTATAGTTGATACATACATACTTTGAAAAATAAAATTGAATTCGAAATAAAAATATAGACGTTCCCATGGAAAAGCCTTCTACATCACACGAGGACTGCAGAGTGCTCTAACTGAAGAATTAATTTTTATTCATTTTTTTTCAATTTGGTTGGCGAAACTTACCGTAAATGTTTGCTTTATGTCCCAATGTGAAAAGGGTGGGGATGGCTCAGCGGTAGCGCGCCAGGCTCGTAATCTGCAATTTCTAGGTCCGAGTCCCAGCTGTACCAGCGTTGAGACATCTCCGCAAAACTCCCCGCCCTGCGCACGGTCAGTAGGGCACACCGATGGGCTTGGAAAGGCTGCCGTCCGTCGGATGAGACGTTAAGCAGTGACTCTGTGTACGGGAGAGCCGACTCCATGCAGGTAAACAACACGCCGAGTGGTCTCGACGGGAGGCTACCATCTGTCTCTAACAGTTTTTCAGTGGGTTCCGTAACCTACTCTGAGTCCTCAGGGTCATTGTGAGCTGGCCATTTAGCCCGTTGAGTGCAAAACGTGTGCGGCTCAGAGCCCAAGTGCTGCTCCGAACTCAACAACCTGTTTTCTCATTTAAGTTTAAAATTCATTTCGTCCGTTCTTTCAAGTTCTTTCTTCATCCTTTCTCCCATCATCCTTCATCAATAACAGGATCTTCATTAAAAAAAAAACAAATGATATACGAGCTCATCATTTTTTTCTTAATTTCTATCGTCATCGAATTCCCGTTCCCGCTCTTTCTGCAAAACAGCGAATTAAAATCTGTTGGTTCGAAACAGCAGACGACCAACACAGCCGACGTTTGCGCTCACCAATCGCTCGCGAAACGAGCAGAGCGGACCAATCAGCATCCTTCACGCGGGTCAGCGATCTTTCGGTACGTAGGTGAGGAACAGCAGTCCGAACACGCGAGTGGGCCAACCTGTTGTTGCTGCTCTGGAGTTTGCCTCGCTCGGGTTGTTTACAGCTAGCGACACTCACTCACTTGGCTTGTTGTCGATGTAAACTTTGTTTCAAAGTCATCTCCATTCGGCTTGTTGTTGACGTACGCTGCTCGTGTGCGGGATATACGCGTATGCTCTTATGGTCAGCTTCGTAAGTGTTCCCTGTTGTTTCGTTTAAATGGAGTTGGTGGTGTTCAAGTGATAGCGGTTGATGCGGAAGACTTCTCTGAGGATTGCTCCTGAAGATGACAACTGTAACGAGACCAGAAATCATTTCACGATCACCGTGATTGCTGGCGATGTGGCTGACGATCGTGGTCATCTTCATCGCCGTGCAGAAGTCGGCCTCAGGTGAGATAAGAAAAAAATAATTGCTGATTTATAGACATTTTTACATTCTCGAGTTTTTTTTTATTATCTTGTATTTTATTCCGTATTTGCGTTTTGAGAGGGAGCTTTTTTGCTCGCAGTGAGCTAAATGGCCAGGTCACAAGGACCCCAATGGCTCAGAGAAGATTGGGGGAAAAGGATTATTGCATGGCTGTTAAAGAAGGTTAGGGGAAAGAGACCCACAGGTTCCCGTACGCCAAACTTTCTTAACAGTTGTTGGATGACAGATGGAATTTTCCCATCAAGGCTATCCAGCGTGTTCTTCAACGTACACATAGGGGCGGGGGTGGCTCAGTCGTAGCGCACCAGGCTCGTAATCTGCAGTTCCCAGGTTCGAGTCTCAGCTGGGCCAGAGTTGAGATTTATCTCCGCAAAACTCCCCATCCATTAAAGAACATGCTGGATGGCCTTGACGGGATGCTGCCATCTGTCTCCCAACAGCTGTTCCCGTGAGTCCCCTTCTCTGAGCCTTAGGGTCCTTGTGATCTGGCCATTATCCTATTGTGTAGAAAAAAGTGCCGCTCAGAGGTAAAGCAACCCAACCCTTTAACGTACAGAGAGTATGACTCTCCTAAACACGGAAGGTGGGGATTAGGGTGATAAATCTTAACGCTAGCACAGTTATCTCTTTCCTGGGAACTGCAAATTTCAAGCCTGTCGTGAGAGCTAACCTCAGCTTCTTATTCTGGTAGTAGCCGGTGGCTTAGTCAGTAGTATGTTGTTCGAATTCCTGACTGAGACTACCGAGTTCGAGTCTCAGTTGTTGCAACGTAGATATGTTTTCTTCTAACATTTCCTTCTTCCCCTGAGAAAGAAAATAATAATGGGTTTGCAAGACCAAATCACGAACAATTCATTTTTGTCATCTCAAAGCGAGTTTGTTTTCCCGTCCGAAGCGAATTTAATATTTATTTCCTCCCTAAATGATCTTAATTATTATTGACGCCTCAAAAAAATTTTGTTTTTGTCATACACAAGTGAATTTCATTTTTTGCGTTCCAAATGAATTTCCTTATTTCAATCCCCAAGCGATTTTTTTGACAATTCAGATTTATTTTTTGCCCCCTTAAAATATTTACATTTCATGGCAGGGTTGGGTTGTTTTACCTCTGAGCGGCACTTTTTTGCACACCATGGGCTAAATGGCCAGGTCACATGGACCCCGAAGGCTCAGAGAAGGTTGGGGGGAGGGGACCCACTGGAACAGCTGTTGGGAGACAGATGGTAGCCTCCCGTCAAGGCCATCCAGCGTGTTCTTTAACGTGCACAGGATATGGCTCTCCCGCAGACGGGGCCACGGCTTAACGTCCCATCCGACGGACGGCGGCCTTTCCAAGCCCAGCGGTGTCCCCTACTGACCGTGGGCAGGGCGGGGAATTTTGCGGAGATAAATCTCAACGCTGACCCAGCTGGGACTCGAACCTGGGAACTACAGATTACGAGCCTGGCGCGCTACCGACTGAGCCACCTCTGCCCCATTTCATGGCAATTACATTTTGAGTTTGCAATAACGCAATTCAATTAATAAGCACACACTACGACAATTTTATGAATCAGTATTTTTTTTTTTAATTTGCGAATTGCCGGTTGCGCGCTTGGCTACTGATCTAAGAGACCTGGGTTCGAGCCCCGGATAAGGCATGGATGTATGTGTCGTTTTTTCTGCTGAGGTCCTGCCATCTTCGCAGACCTTCTACTATGGCATATAAACTGAAAGGCTCCTGTCAGACCTCTGTGGCAAGCAGCTGCTTGAGAGGGTATTTATTATGTTTTTTATTCAGATTTTTTCTTTAATTACGAAATATGTCTCTCCAAACCACCGTTTGGAGTAAAACATATGCATTTGACAAGCATTCCTGGCAAGCGCACTGTCACATTAACATAATTAAAGTCTGAATTTTAACAACAAATTTGGTGGTCTAATTTTACTGGCTATTTATTATTATATGACCTTAATTATCATAATAACAAAGTAAAAAAAATACCCCCTCAAGCAGCTGCTTGCCACAGAAGTCTGACAGGAGCCTGTCAGTTTATATGCCATAGTAGAAGGTCTGTGAGGATGGCAGGACCTCAGCAGAAAAACGATACACACATCCATGCCTTAATCCGGAGCTCGAACCCAGGTCCCTTAGATCAGCGCTAACCACTCGGCCATGGAGCCCTAATAAAAAAAATTACCCCCTCGTTTAGCTGCTTGTCACAGAAATACTGACAGGAGCCTGTCAGTTATGACGCCATAGTATGAGGTTTGTGAGACCTCAGCAGAAAGACAATACAAACATCCATGCCTTACCTGGGGCTCGAACCCAGATCCCTTAGATCAGTAGCCAAGCACACTAACCACTCGGCCACGGGACATAAACAAACCATTAAAGAATTCTCATGTTATATCAAGGGAAGCCAATTGTGAACTCGGTATCTTGACAAAAAAAGAAACTGTTATTGGAGTTAAACAAAAAGTAAATTTTAAGTTTCTGAAATGTATACATATGATTATTAGTAATCCCATTCTTCACCAACACATTCTATCACCAAACTCTGATTTCTAGCATAAATATACCGTTTTCAATTGTACTTCAAGTTTTGCATTTTCTACATTTAGCGCCCTCTGGTGATGGTAAATTAAATCCATTTGGAGGATTTGAAAATTATGAATCGTCCTGCATTATTAGTACCTAATCAACTCAAAAGGACTTTTTCATTAATCCCTCAAAACAGAATGCTGCGATTTCTCATCCACCTTTTAGGGGTGAAAGGATAAAATGCTGCTGCCAATCTAAAATCCTTGATCGTCACACTCCACTACTAAAATATAAAATTTTTAGACCATATAGATCGTTTGCAATACTCCCCCCCCCCTCAAGCAGCTGCTTGCCACAGAGGTCTGACAGGAGCCTGTCAGTTTATATGCCAAAGTAGAAGGTCTAAGAGGATGGCAGGACCTCAACAGAAAAACAACACGAACATCCACGCCTTACCCGTGGCTCGAACCCAGATCCTTTAGATCAGTAGCCAAGCGCGCTAACCACTCGGCAATATTCGCTTGAAATTTTGAAATTTTCAAAATTTTCCACTATCAGTGGGCTCAGTTAAAGTTTTTGGGGAATCTAAAAGTGTGAATCATAATAGTTTATCAATTCCTATCCAACACCAGCCCCCACTCCAAAAAAAAGTTTAATTTATCTCTAAAAGCAAATAATTTTCGCTTAACACAAAAAACGTCCCCCCCCCCTCCTTCTGGGGGTAAAGGCGAGAAATCATTGTTGTCAATGCAAACTTCGTGACATTCACGTTTTGCAATTCAAATTTCCAAAGTAATTATATTGCTTGCAATATTAGTTTTAAATTTTGTAATTTTTAAATTTTCCACCGTTAGAGGGCGCAATTATAGCTACAGGAAGATTTCAGAAGTGCGAATTGTATATTTCGTCTCCTATCCAACCCAAAATGAATTTTCAATTTATATCTAAATTTTCTACTGAGGTACCACCATCCTTACAGACCTTATTACTACGGCATACGAAATGAGAGGCTCCTGTCAGACCTCTGTGGCAATCAGCTGCTTAAGGAGTATTTTTTTTAACTACTAAAAGCAAAACATTCCATGTCTACAGAGAGACGACAAAGTGGAAATATTAGCTCTTTTTTTTTTCTCTGAAAACGAGCTAAACAAATGAAAACAACAATGCTATCAGAAGAGCAAACGTGTTTGGATGGAGATGTATTTCTCACAGAGCCTAGGTATCCCTAAAAATTCTGAAGTTCCCTCTTATTATTAGTGCGTCGTTATTAGAAGTTATGTCAGGCTCGTAATCTGCAGTTCCCAAGTTCGAGTCCCAGCTGGGTCAGCGTTGAGATTTATCTCCGCAAAACTCCCCGCCCTGCCCATGGTCAGTAGGGAACACCGATGGGCTTGGAAAGGCTGCCGTCAGATGGATGGGGAGTTAAGCCGTGTCCCCTTGTGCGGGAGAGCCATACCCTGTGCACGTTAAAGAACACATTGGATGGCCTTGACGGGAGGCTACCATCTGTCTCCCAACAGGTGTTCTAGTGGGTCCCCTCCCTCAACCCTTTCTCTGAGCCTTCGGGGTCCTTGTGACCTGGCCATTTAGCCCATTATGTGCAAAAAAGTGCTGCTCAGAGGTAAAACAACCAAACCGATATAAATATGAAATTTTTATCATAAATAAACTGTTTATAATGTGAGCTTAAATTTTGCATTTTCTCAGCTTTAAGGCGGGAAATTCCGAATAATGTGAGATTGGTAAATGAAAATAGTAATATTTAATTAGCACTTAACCAACGTAAGAGATAATTTTTAATTTATTAATCTTAAGCAGCTGCTTCCCACAGAGATCACAGAGACTGTCAGTTGAATACTGCCTAGGGAAGACCTGTAAGTTGGGTTGGGTTGTTTTACCTCTGAGCGGCACTTTTTCGCACACCATGGGCTAAATGGCCAGGCCACAAGGACCCCGAAGGCTCAGAGAAGATTGGGGGAGGGGACCCACTGGAACAGCTGTTGGGAGACAGATGGTAGCCTCCCGTCAAGGCTATCCAGCGTGTTCTTTAACGTGCACAGGGTATGGCTCTCCCGCACACGGGGCCACGGCTTAACGTCCCATCCGACGGACGGTGGCCTTTCCAAGCCCATCGGTGTCCCCTACTGACCGTGGGCAGGGCGGGGAATAGGAAGACCTGTAAGGAAGGCGAGACTTCAGCAGAAAGGCACACACAAGAAGAGAAATATCCATACTTTATCTTGTGCTCGAACTCGAGCCCCTTTTGGGGCGGGGATGGCTCAGTCGGAAGCGCGTAATCTGCAGCTCCCATGTTCGAGTCCCAACTGCGTCGGCGTTGATATTTATTACCACAAAACTCCCCGCCCTTCCCACGATCAGTAGGGGACACCGATGTGCTTGGAAAGGCCGCCGTCCGTCGGATGGGACGTTAAGCCGTGGCTTCGTGTACGGGAGACCTATACCCTGTGCACGTTAAAGAACACGCTAGATGGCCTTGACGAGAGGGTGTCATCTGTCTCCCAACAGTTCCAGTAAGTCCCCTCCCCCCAAACCTTTTCTGGACCTTCGGGGTCCTTATCGCCTGGCCATTTAGTCCATTGTGTGCATAAAAGTGCCGGTCAGAAGTGAAACAATCCAACCCAAGCCCCTTTTAGGTCAATAGCCCAACACGCTAATCACTCGATGTAATGTCTGCTGTTGGGTAGACGATAAAGTGAAAACAGGACCACATTTTTTGTTTCCAAAAGGGGAGGATAAATGGGAGGAGGGGAATCTCAACACCGGCACGACCTGCTCTCTTCACTTAGAAAATAAAGTTCACGTAATTAGCTTATCACTTTACAAAATGAGACGTTGTTGGATTGTTTTACCTCTGAGCGACACTTTTTTTGCACACCATGGGATAAATGGCCAGGTCACATAGGACCCCGAAGTCTCAGAGACGGTTGGGGATCCACTGAAACAGCTGTTAGGAGACAGATGGTAGTGTCCCGTCAAGGCCATCCAGTATGTTCTTTAACGTGCACAGGGTATGACTCTCCCGCCCACGGTGACACAGGCTTAACGTCCCATCCGACGGACGGCGGCCTTTCCAAGCCCATTGGTGTCCCCTACTGAGCGTGGGCAGGGTGGGGAATTTTGCGGAGATAAATCTCAACGCCGACCCAAGTGGGACTCGAACCTGGGAACTACAGATTACGAGCCTGGCGCGATACCGACTGAGCCACCCCCCGCCCCAAATGAGATGTATTTAAACCAGAACAGAAACATAATCATACACACAGCTTTAAAGAATTCCTTCAGTGGGTTCTTCTTCGGTTGGCGAGGAGACTTCTAAATTTTTTTTTGCCATTCTACATCCTCCCATATTAAGAGCGCATTGATATTCTCGAAGACTGCATGGAATCTATCAGAGCGCAGCGTAAGAGCGAGTTTCGGAGTCCAATCGATGGATTCTACCTTTCCATTAGAGAAAGATAAAATCTGTATTTCTTGAGAAAAATGGGGAAAATAGCAAATTCTCTTTCTGAACGAGGAAGAAGTGTGAGTATGTTTACACACGAAGCTTGGAGATACTAAGAAATAAAAAAAGCAAATAAAATACCAGAGAATGAAGCAAACCGCAAGAATGCGGAAGTCGGTGAAGAGCTTATACAGAGAAGGGAGGAGTTAGAAAGAGGCCGGGGGGGGGGGGAGGAGGAAGGGAATGACAAATATCAGGTCGAGATCAGTTAGATAAGCTTGTCACTTGTGGGGGTGGGGCGAAGTCTGTTTCTGTTGTCTTTGATCGAAATCGAAGTGTTTGATGTGCAAAGAAAGGTAGCGCTATTTCCGGAAGTCAGCTTGGAATTGGTGAAACCTCGATATGGGCATTGAAGAGGACGAAGCGTGATCAAATTATCGGATTAATGCGTTTCGTTGCAGTGCGGGTGCGTTTCGTTCCGGTGCGAGATGACAAATTTATCTTCCCGAATCCAATGCAATTCGAGTGTATGTTGCACTCTCGAAACCCAATGTGGCTTACAATCAATGTCTCTGTTGGGTTTGAGTTGTATGCATTTTAAACAAAAAGTGAAATTTTAAAATTGTCTTAATTGAATCTGCTTTGTAATAAAAAAATAAATCAACTTTGTAATAAATATGGTAGAATTATGTTGTTTGTAGGGGGGTGGATCATTTAATTCGTGGACTGATGATGTTTTACTTTCTTCATCGCCGGAGTCTGCAGATGTTTTCTCCTTCTCGAAGTGTTCCTCATTGAAAGTGGGGCGGGGGTGACTCAGTCGGTAGTGCGCCAGGCTCGTAATCTGTAGTTCCTAGGTTCGAGTCCCAGCTGAGTCAGCGTTGAGATTTATCTCCGCAAAACTCGCCGCCCTGCCCACGGTCAGCAGGGGACACCGATGGGCTTGGATAAGGCCGTCGTCCGTCGGATGGGACGTTAAACCGTGGCGCCGTGTGCGGGAGAGCCAAACCCTGTGTACGTTAAAGAACACACTGGATGGCCTTGAAGGGAAGGCTAATATCTGTCTCCCAACAGCTGTTCCAGTGGGTCCCCTCCTCCAACCTTCTCTGAGCCTTCGGGGTCCTTGTGACCTGGCCATTTAGCCCACTATGTGCAAAAAATTACCGCTCAGAGGTAAAACAACCCATCCTATGAACACTATTGCACTCAGATACAGACTGTACCTTCATCACCCGTTAACAAGTTGACCACATACACTCCATGGCACCATATACATGTATATCGTGTTCCCACTACGCAGACACACTGTACCTTTACCACACCACATGCATATACTGTGTACCCTTACTACATTATACACGTGCACCTAACCACACTCACACGTACATCGGGCGGGGGTGGCTCAGTCGGTAGCGCGCCAGGCTCGTAATCTGTAGTTCCCAGGTTCGAGTCTCAGCTTGGTCAGCGTTGAGATTTATCTCCGCAAAATTCCCCGCCCTGCCCACGGTCAGTAGGGTACACCGATGGGCTTGGAAAGGCCGCCGTCCGTCGGATGGGACGTTAAGCCGTGGCCCCGTGTGCGGGAGAGCCATACCCTGTGCACGTTAAAGAACACGCTGGATGGCCTTGACGGGAGGCTACCATCTGTCTCCCAACAGCTGTTCCAGTGGGTTCCCTCCCCCAACCTTCTCTGAGCCTTCGGGGTCCATGTGACCTGGCCATTTAGCCCATGGTGTGCAAAAAAGTGCCGCTCAGAGGTAAAACAGCCCAACGTTAAAGAACACGCTGGATAGCCTTGACGGGAGGCTACCATCTGTCTCCCAACAGCTGTTCCAGTGGGTCCCCTCCCCCAACCTTCTCTGAGCCTTCGGGGTCCATGTGACCTGGCCATTTAGCCCATGGTGTGCAAAAAAGTGCCGCTCAGAGGTAAAACAACCCAACCCACACGTACATCATACTCCGCCAGAACCTTACACTATCCCCTCATCGTCTTTTAATTTTTGTGACTAAGTTTTATTTGCTAGCAAACTACACATGCAAAACGAAGGGGACAGCGCTTAAATCTGTAACTTGGAGTAATAGATTACTTAGAGAAAATAACTCAAATTTAAATGTGGCCCTCATATCTGTGTTCAGAGCCTAAAACTCTAAAAAAAATCGTTGCCAGATATTTTTTCTGAATTTCAGAAATTAGTGATCTGGCAATCTTCGTGTCACGTGATTAGAAAATTCAAGAAAAATATCTGGAGCGTGTACAGCAACTGTACACGCTCCAGTTGCCGTTCACAGCAAACTGGAGCGTGTGCAGTTACTGCACAGCAAACTGGAGCGTGTGCAGTTCACAGCAAACTGGAGCGTGTGCAGTTACTGCACACGCTCCAGTTTGCTGTGAACGGTAACTGCACACGCTCAGTATTTCCGTGAGTGAGCCCACACGATCCAGGTCTTTGTGAGCTCACACGATCCAATGTGCTGTGAACATTAACCGCAACCGCTCCAGTTTGCTGTGAACGGTAACTGCACACGTTCCATATTCATTGCATTATATATTCATACGCATTATATATATTAAAAAAGTATCCGAACACTATGGTTAACTACAGAATTCAGAAAAAATATCTGGCAACGATTTTTTTTAGAAATTAGTGATCTGGCAACCTTCGTGTCACGTGACATGAAGGTTGCTAGATCACTTCGAATATTTTTTTGGGCGACTGTACAGCATTCTCATGCCATCTTTTGTAAGCATCTCTCGAGCCTGAGAAGCGGAACAGAAACCGGAACTGTTCATTTGCATCAGTGTCACATTTTCAAACACACAATTGACGACCCACCCAAATTAGATTCTAATTGAGGTCAAGGAACAAAAGATCTGCGATTTCCCTCCAACAAGTAGCAGAGAGGAGTCCCAACAAGACATTATTAGAACTCGTAACTCCCCGGCCCTTTTTTCATCTATGTCATGGTCGGGAATGCTTTTTCGAAAACAGAAACCGGCAGCGCCCGTGTTGCCGGATCGGACTTTCAACTCGTCCACTTTTCAGCACGTGGAGATGTGACCGATCGTTTAACTTAAAACGAATCGAGGTAAAAGTCAGCAAGCAGCGATGAGTGCGTTCTTTCACGGTCTCAACTAGTAGTTAGCCATTGCAAATAATAATGTTCACTTTATGCTTCAGGGACTTTGAGAGTACAACGCCTGTTGGGTGTGGCGAAAGAATAACTGACCTTGGAACTGGAAGACAATCATTTAGTTCGTGTTGACTTTAGATCCGTATGTCAGGGGTATAACCACCCAGTAGAGGAGGGGGGAGGAGGAGGTAAGCGTGGTCCGTGCCATCAACTAAACGGAAATTGTGTTTAAACAGTACAGTTGGTGTTTATACGGGATTATTTGTAATGATTCATACAACTTCGAAAATTTCCCAGTACTTCGATAAATTATGTAACAAGAGTGGAGTAGCATAGGTGTTGTGTTATTTTTACCTCGGATAATCTTTTGTGTCCGTCAGGTCACAAAGATCCCAAGTGGTCAGAGAAGATTAAAGAAGGGATTCATTGTAAGGAGACAAACGGAAGCATGCTGTCAAGGTAGAGTTGCTTTACCTCTGAGCGGCACTTTTTTTGCACACCATGGGCTAAATGGCCAGGTCACAAGGACCCCGAAGGCTCAGAGAAGGTTGAAGGGAGGGAACCACTGGAACAGCTGTTGGGAGACAGATGGTAGCCTCCCGTCAAGGCCATCCAACGTGTTCTTTAACGTGCACAGGGTATGGCTCTCCCGCACACGGGACCACGGATTAACGTCCCATCCGACGGACGGCGGCCTTTCCAAGCCCATCGGTGTCCCCTACTGACCGTGGACAGGGCGGGGAGTTTTGCGGAGATAAATCTCAACGCTGACCTAGCTGGGACTGCAGATTACGAGCCTGGCGCGCTACTGACATGCCATCAAGGAATCCAGCGTGAGTTTTAAAGAGCAGAGGGTATAGTTCTCTTGAATATAGGTCTTCAGTTTAACGTCCCATTGAATGGGCTGCGGCCTCCCAAAGCCCATAGGTTTCCGTTTTCTCATCGAAGACAGAGTGGAAGGTGAGAGAAAAAAATTCTCCACACTGACCCAGCTGGTACTCGAACTGGGAACTTCAAATTACGAGCCTGGCAGGCAACCGACAGAGCTCCATTTCAACGCTCTATGAATGGCTAAGTGCATATAGGTTGGCAGAATTTAAAAAAAAAAATCATATCGAAACAAAAATCTAGGTCTACCCACACATTTTGTAAGCTGTGGTCGTCAATCAATTACAGATCCACGAGGTATCCAGATATGAAAGGGACAGGGTAATATAGTCAGTAGCGCGCCAGGCTCGTAATCTGCAGTTCCCAGGTTCAAGTCTTAGCTGGCCCAGAATTGAGATTTATCTTCGCAAAACTCCCCGCCCTGCCCAGTAAGTAGGGGACACCGATGGGCTTGGAAATGCCACCGTCCGTCGGATGGGATTTTAAGCCGTGGTCCCTTGTAGAGGAGAGAGCCATATCCTGTGCAAGTTAAAGAACACACTGGATGGTCTTGACGGGAGGCTACCATCTGTCTCCTTAACAGCTATCCAGTGGGTTTTTCAACCTCCTTCCTCCAACTTTCTTTGAGTCCTCGGGGCCTTTG
This sequence comes from Ryuthela nishihirai, assembly GCA_038380435.1. Classification (NCBI taxonomy): domain Eukaryota; kingdom Metazoa; phylum Arthropoda; class Arachnida; order Araneae; family Heptathelidae; genus Ryuthela; species Ryuthela nishihirai. The sequence goes on from JAWZYU010000013.1 coordinate 22,499,223, forward strand.
TGGCTTGGTCATTTAGCCCATTGTATGCAAAAACTTTGCCGCTCAGAGCTAAAGCAACCCAACCGACCCGGTAAGGCATAGGTGTTTGTATTGCCTTTTTTCTGAGGTCCCTGCTTCCTCACAGTTATTCTCTATGGCGAATTCAACTGACAGGCTCCTGTGCGATAAGAATGAAACATCTTCTTGATTTTCCTGTCCTATGAGTTGCTTTCAAATAGAGAAAATAAACTATTGAAAGTTCATCGTATGGGGGAGGGGGAGAATCTGAATGTTTCGATTGGAATCATTTTTATTTTTATAGAAATTCGTCACATCGCTCAAATTTGAGGCCTTAAAATGCGGAGCTCGGTCAATCACCTCCTCTGAACAGAGCTACCGGAAAAAATCAAGTGCTCTAACTAAATGATCTTCGCCTCCCCAAAAACATTCTCTAGCTCCAGTCGTAATTTCTGAACCGCAGATGACTTCTGATAAAGATTATCGGCTGTTTACCAACCTCATTTACACTTTTCCGTTATATTTATTTTCTTTACAGGTTGAAGAATAGCAATTAACACGCTTCTTCAATAAACACAAAGACGGTGCTAACGACGGTTAAAATAACAGCCAGGAAAACCCTCATTTATTTTCTTTTCCCTTTGCAAAGACATCTAATCGGGGCATTTACCTTCGCTTCTATTAACCCTTTTTTTTAAGAATCAATTAAGGAACTGACGGCTGCAGAGTTTATAAAAGAAATCACTTGTGTAAGACAGTGATTGATCAGAAAACAGTCCAAGGTTGTTTCTTCGGGAGCTAGCAACTGTCGCTCCACCCAAAGGGCATCCTTAGATCAACAACGAGTTTGCTATTTACATATCGAAGCCTCGTTTCAATGGCTTGCTCTCCCTTCTTGACTCCCGCGGTGTATGAAACCTCGTTTCGAAGTTCAGCCGAGAAACGATCTCAGGAGCAATTAAGAGCATCCTGAACGAAGAGAATGGGACGGAGTTTCTAACCCATTGGCTGCCATTACACACGTGGATGGAGACCGACGATCAGGAAATATCTCACTCGATTGTCGAGATTGGACCGAACCCGTGGTGAACTTCCGTATTCGCTCGAGAAACAGGTTTGCAAGCTCATCGCTAAACTCGGTTTAATCTGTTGGCGTTCACCAACCGTGCAGGTTTCGTTGTCTTAAGATTCGTAGCTGTTTTCGTTGTCATCAGAGGAATCAGGAGCTATTGATGTGGACGAAATTTCGTTCATATCGGATCGGATATAGAAAAAATAAAGGGAGGAGGGCAAGTGAATGAGTCGATCAGGAAAAAAAATTAAGGGAGGACAAGTGAATGGACCAAGACCAAGCAGGAAAGAAAAGGGAGGGAGGCAAGTAAATGGATATCACAGGGAATAATAATGGGGGGGGGGGTTAATGAATGAATTATGCAATAAAAAATGGGTGTAAATGGATCAAACAGGAAAAAATAAAGAGGGGGGGGGGGACAAGTGAATGGATTAGACGGGAAAAATTGGGAGAGGGCGAATGAATCAAGCAGGAAAAGATATAAAGGGAGCCAACTGAATGAATCAAGCAGGGGAAAAATAAAGAAGGAGCCAAATGAATGGATCAAGCACGGAAAAAATAAAGAAGGAGCCAAATGAATGGATCAAGCACGGAAAAAATAAAGAAGGAGCCAAATGAATGGATCAAGCAGGGGGAAAATAAAGAAGGAGCCAAATGAATGGATCAAGCAGGGGGAAAGTAAAGAAGGAGCCAAATGAATGGATCAAGCAGGGGGAAAATAAAGAAGGAGCCAAATGAATGGATCAAGCAGGGGAAAGTAAAGAAGGAGCCAAATGAATGGATCAAGCAGGGGGAAAGTAAAGAAGGAGCCAAATGAATGGATCAAGCAGGGGGAAAGTAAAGAAGGAGCCAAATGAATGGATCAAGCAGGGGGAAAGTAAAGAAGGAGCCAAATGAATGGATCAAGCAGGGGGAAAGAAGAGGCAAAGTGAATGGATCAAGCAGGAAAAAATAATGAAGATTTTATCGCCTTCATTCCAATTACTAGCATTCTTAAAGGAGGAGATGTGCCTCTCCACTCCCCTACATCCGGGTCTGGGGTGCACTATTTAACAGAAGTATAGGGACATTTTCATGTTATGTAAATTAAAAAGATAGCCACGTTTAAAACCCTCTAATTCTGAAGATAAGCTCTTTTTTACGGAAATATTTAAGATCTCGAGAAAATTTATTCCAATCTTGATTTTTCAGCAATATTCGCATAACATTTCAAGAATTATTGAAGCTGAAACAGTTAACAGCAGCATTCTAGCCCTAAGAATTTCATCAGAAATGTAACCCTTGTGGGAAAGAAAAAGTGACATCACGAGTAAAATAACCATTGGACTGGGTCAAAAGATTCGTGGAAGCAACTCTCAAGGAACAGACAAATTTTGCGTCTTTTTGTTTTCTTTCACATTCTTGCGTCTCATTGCCTCGAGCGATAGATCACGAGCCATCACAGATGACCTGATGTCCGTCTGCTCCTCCAGTGTCCCTTGTCTCCAACCATCCGTGATGCAAGGATGTTTCCTTGTCAAAACCCCGCTTGCAAATCAGAGCATCTCATCAGTTTCTCCTGCTTCGTCGTTTCTCCTCGACTCAGAGATATCTTCGCAAATCAGCGGAAGTGGAATTTCAAACCGCAGATGATAGTTGCACACAGTTACGGTTTTGTTGGCACAAAGCTATTTCCTAACCCTCGGAAAATCTTAATTTGGCAACACTTTCTATTTCGTGTTAGGACTGTTTTGCGGAAACAAAATTTTTATTTTTGTATTTGCTTTTCGCGGCTTCTTCAAACAGTGAATTGACCTCTGTGACACCTTAAATTGACATCGCGCTAAAAACTGTCGCTTTTCGTTGGTGTAGTTACGTTTTAGGTCAGAAACAAGGAGGATTCTCAGAGGTATTTCGAGACTGTAGCCTGGTAAAAGAACCATCATCCCCAAACACCTTACATATATTTTTTTTCTGAAGAAAACTAAAATGCTGTTTTCAGTACCAAAAGAAAACATTCTTCAGCCCCAAGTGAATTTATTTTTTTACTACCCTAAGGGTACTTCATTTTGTCACCTCAAGAGCATTTATTTATTTATTTTGGCACTTTATTTAAGCACGTTTACTTTTTTGGCACCTCAAAAAAAAGCACTTTTTGCACATCAAGAGCGTGTTTTTTTAACGCTTCATGCGCACATACTTTTTGGTTACTCCAAGCGATTTTTTTTCAAATTCTGATTTAATTTCAATAAACAAAAGTAATTTACAGCAATACCAAATAACTTTATTTCAACTAATATTTAGCTGATGCAAATGTTAATTATTTGCCTTGAATTTTTACTGAAGCCAAAATCCTTATCAATATAACCATTTTGCACAACTCTTTTTTTATGAGTTGACATATACGTTTAAAACATTTAGAGAGACATCAAATGTATTTGGCTGTGAAAGTTCCACAAAAAAAATGTCAACTCTAACAATTTCTTCAAACAAATGTCAACTCTAACAATTTCTCTTAAGAATCATTTTTTCTAAGTGGTATTCGACATAAAAATTTTAATATTTGACTCTTCTGATGGCGCTCATTTAGAATCCTTCGCTAACACAACAGCTAGCGATTTACGAAGTTGTCACATTAGATATTCTTTTTAAATTTTATTATTCTCTCTCTATACATCTCACAAGCAATCGTTAAGTTGCTGCTCATGCCCCACAAAGCTTAAAGCTTATCTGTAGAATATAGACTGATTTCAGTTACGAATTATTTTCAGCTATTTGTATCTTCTTTTCAATACATATACATTGTATTATATTTATACATATACATTTATAATATATACTCTAAAATAAGCACGACATTATTTATTGATTGGAATAATTAAACATTTGCCGTATTCCCTTAAAGCTACATACACAGTCGTATCAGAATAATATGACCACTTACCTAATAATGGGAATGGGGGTGGTCATATTATTCTGATACGATTGTGTAATTCAGGGGCGGACTGGAGCTTTTTATTTTCAATGACGCAGCTATAGCAGGGGTGCGATAAAAAAAAAACTCGATTTCGAATTCTTGCAAGATTTCAATACTTGTTCTGTTGACAGTTTCCGCAAAATTTCCCGCCCTGCCCACGGTCAGTAGGGGACACCGATGGGCTTGGAAAGACCGTCGTCCGTCGGATGGGACGTTAAGCCGTGGCCCCGTGTGCGGGAGAGCCATACCCTGTGCACGTTAAAGAACACGCTGGATGGCCTTGACGGGAGGATACCATCTGTCTCCCAACAGCTGTTCCAGTGGGTCCCCTCCCACAACCTTCTCTGAGCCTTCGGGGTCCATGTGACCTGGCCATTTAGCCCATGGTGTGCAAAAAAGTGCCGCTCAGAGGTAAAACAACCCAATCCAACCCTGTTGACAGTTCGTTCTTATTGATTAAAATACGAGTTTTTCTCCAATTCCTTGGAATTTGTGTAAAATAAGAATTATTGTTGTTAAGAAAAATTTGCTTCTATGAGGACATAGGGACTCAGAACGCCACAGCGCCTTTTGCCCCATGCCACTACGCCGACTGTTTATACTCTAAAATAGGGGTTCTCAACGTGGGGTAAACGGTAAAATATTTTGGGGTACTTCGCGAGAGCTCAAAAGTTGCTAGATCTAGTAATATAAAAAAATAAACACCCCCCTCAAGCAGCTGCTTGCCACAGAGGTCTGACAGGAGCCTGCCAGTTTATGCGCCACAGTAGAAGGTCTGAGAGGATGGCGGGACCTCAGTAGAAAAACATTACTACATCCATGCCTTAACCGGGGCTCGAACCCAGGTCACTTAAATCAGTAGCCCAGCGTGCCAACCACTCGGCCAGTAGCAAAGCAAAAATAACCATTGTTATATAACAATAGTTGTATCTATCTATACAAGGGGTACGCCAGTTACATACACATTTCCAGGGGGTGCGTGAAGCATAAAAGGTTGAGAACCACTGCTCTAAAAAATATGCATTTGCACCTGATGATTGTGAGAATAAAAAAATGTACAAGGTCATTTTCAAGGTGACAGGAAAAATCGCTTGGAGTAACCAAAAAGTATGTGCGCATGAAGCGTTAAAATTCCTCACCACCAGAGAAGTTTCATTACAAAATTTGACGAGCAAAGTTAGGGGTTGAATAAAAATACAGATTAAAAAGTGCATTTATATATTTTTGAGTAGGTATTAAAGGTGAGTTCGGGTTCGGACTTTGTCTTGCTCAAAATAGCACAGACGACTTCGAGCTCAGAATACTTAAAATTTAAAATATTTATGCAATTCTGAAAAAAAAATAAACAAAAATGTCGAATATTTTTTGTTTATAATTTCAACCCTTTAATAACTCTTTAAATAAATAAGTAATAAAATCTCCTCGAGCAGCTGCTTACCAGAGAGGTCTGACAGGAACCTGTCAGTTTATACGCCATTGTAGAAGGTCTGTGGATGGCGGCACCTCAGCAGAAAGACAGTCATCCATGCCTCGAACCCAGATTCCTTGGATCGGTAGTCAAGTGCGCTAATTCCCTCCGCTAGTAATTGAAAATAAGCACCATGAAGTTTTTGATTTTTTTTTACATATTCTCTAACTTTAATAACTGATTGGCTCTTTATGTTTATATTCATGTTACCCACGAACTTTTAGTTTCTGCTAGAATTTCTAACCGGCTCGGATCTAGAAATAAAGGGGGCGGAGGGAGGGGGGTATAAGAGTGGATTTCTATTGCAGCATAACATCCCCCCTCCCCATTTTAGAGGGTTTTTTTTAAAAAGAAATTGAAATATGCATGGAATATAAATAAGTAAAAGAATTTTTTGCCTCCATTACCCCTACTAACATTCTCAAAGGGGGGAGAAACGTGGTCCCCTTGATGCCACCCCCCCCCCCTAGATCCGGCCCTAATTCCTCCTAATGTTTCCGTCCCAAAAGCATTTATTATTTTAATTTTGCCATAAAATGTTTAAAATTAGTAACATAAGAACAGAGATATGTATATCTTTTATGATGCTTAAGAGAATTTTCCCCCCCCCAAATCTGCCTCGGGTTCAACAGTTGCCGAAATGGTTCGGACTCTGACTGACAATAGAAGGGCTCGACTCTGACTGACAATAGATAGGTTCGGACTCTGACTGACAAAGGATAGGGCTCGAAAAAACACGTTAGGAAAATATTTTCACACTAACACGTTAAGACGTTAAAACGTTTCAACGCTAACACGTTAAGAAAATATTTTCCTGAAATTAAGGCTAGACATGGGCGTCCGCAGAAAATTTTCCGGTGGGAGGGGCAAAGCTTGCAGACAAATAATTACATCAATAAATTTTTATTTAATTTTTTAGGGTTTTTTTTCACAAGTAGATTATAGAATACAGTATTGCATCAATACAAAAGCACATACATAATGCATATAAATTAATTACGTTTAAATTGTTACGATTATAATTTGTGGAATTTTTTACTCAACCCCAGGGGGGTGGGGTGGGGGCAAGTTCGCCCTTTGCCCTCCTCTGCGGACGCCCATGTTTGAGAACATCAGAACCAAAATTAAACTACGGGATCAATTATCTATCCTAACTTGGTAATGCAAGAGTTCCTACTTCGCAAGTATTTAAAAATTACAATCATCTTCGAATTCTTAAGATTTAATAACCAACTGTATCCTAAAAAACAACAACTTTTGCTGAAGACTATTCTCCCTTTCTTTGCAATGATCGTTTATCTGCTATTTGCAGAAGGAAACCAGAAACAGATTTAAATTGTATCATTATAAGTAAACATTCTTCTACATGTTTTGGCGATCACTCAGTTTTCAGTGCCCCAATGTAACCCCTGGAGAAAGGGTTAATGCCTCAAATTCTAATTGACAAAAAAAAATGAAGAGAAAAAAAAAGATTTTTCAGCTATTGGCTAAGTCTAATAGAGACGCAATTTGGAGCTTTCTTCCCTTGTGTTAGACAGTGCACGACGGGGTTACTAAACTTCAGACACTTCTAGACGTGACGCTACAATGAAGACGTGTAGAAGATGTTTATCTCCCCTCTCTTCTGGATCCCCCATCTCCCTTCATCCTCAACCATCCTCATCCCCTTTACTAGTGATCTCTAACTGTTGGCTGATCGAAATGCTCCACTGCTTTTCAGACGGAGTAGACAGGTTTAAGAGAGATGCTTCAAGAGAGGCCGCTCCCTTGTCAATGCGCGTAACTTCTTACATACTCTGGTAATCTTTTGCTGCTACGAATCCGCATTAAATGATTTCAGTAAGAACGAATGCATTTAAGGGTTGTGTCTTTTTCTCTTTACGTTGGAAATGTTCTCAGTACGTCACTTTAAAGTGTTTTAAATTCAGTGAACCGATCTGTATTAAAGGATCTAAGATCGTTAAACGATTATAAATCTTTGAGGCGTTCAATAGAGGTTACCAGTTACATGACTACTAGCTCAATGCTGACCTTTTAAGTAACACACACGGATACTTCAATCCGAAAAGATTCGTGTTCCCTATGTTGCCGATAATAGAAAATCGTCTTAATCGGTTACTTCGAAAGTTTATGGACCTAAACAGCACACTCATTTTATCTTTCCACGCGGACTAATTTAACAGAATAGCTGACAATAGCAATAATCGAAATCAGGCTTAGCGTTTTTTCTTACTGCATATAGGCCTAAACATATTAGTTACAGCCTTTTGTCACAAGGCATTTTCTACAATAATAAACGAGAATTTTATTGAAATTTCATTTCATAAAAGCACTTTATCAAGTTAAAATGCTTTATGTTACGATTGTTCTTTACGGCTTATCGGGTTTGAAAAAATATTATCATTCAAAGGAGTCAGTAGCTTCCAATGAAGGGGAGGGGGAGGTGAAGAGAGGGGAAGATTACTTTATCAAATAATGAAGATTACTTTATTTAATTAAAAATAATTATTTATTTTGAGTCTAATAGGGAGAGGGAGGGTGACATGCATAAGTCTTTGATTTGCTGGTATTTTTCAGAATGTAAAGTTATTCCAGTCCTCAAAGGGTGAGAGTATATTAACTTGATGGGCCTTGATACGCCACTGGGTGAAATAATTTTTTTTAGCTTTGGTAACTTTTTTATATTTTGGATAGATCACACATAAAAACAAGTACCTTGCGGATCCTCGTTTATGGAATTTTTAAGATATCTGCATTGTATTTATTTCTTCTAATTCATTACACCGGAACAATCGTATATTCACTCTTATGAAGTAATAGATATAGCTACCAAATAAATGCCTTGGGTATAAGTGCCTCGTAAAACTGCACAACTAAAAGAGTTGGGTTGGGTTCTGAGCGGCACTTTTTTGCACACCATGGGCTAAATGGCCAGGTCACATGGACCCCGAAGGCTCAGAGAAGGTTGGGGGAGGGGACTCACTGGAACAGCTGTTGGGAGACAGATGGTAGCCTCCCGTCAAGGCCATCCAGCGTGTTCTTTAACGTGCACAGGGTATGGCTCTCCCGCACACGGGGCCACGGCTTAACGTCCCATCCGAAGGACGGCGGCTTTTACCAAGCCCATCGGTGTCCCCTACTGACCGTGGGCAGGGCTGGGAATTTTGCGGAGATAAATCTCAACGCTAACCCAGCTGGGACTCGAACCTGGGAACTACAGATTACGAGCCTGACGCGCTACCGACTGAGCCACCCCCGCCCCAACTAAAAGAAAATGATAAAAATTACCTAAATGGTATTTAGGTTTGGCTAGAGATACAGTTGCTGAAAAATTAATACAAAAAGAAAGAAGACAAAATTCCGAAGATGAAATATTTACCTTCTAGAAAGTGGTTATAATTCAAATAAAAACGTGTTGAAATAATAGAATCTCTCAGATATACACCTGGTAGTAATTTATTAGATAAATATAGATGAAAAATTGTCACTACAACCTGGAAACATGTCAGAGCACCTGACATGTTATCAGGAGGTCGTGGGTTCAGGGTCCTCTATATTATCTAAAAAAAACGTGCTACTTTCATCGTTCTATGCAAAATGATGAAATGAAAACAGTTTCCTCAAAATAAATAAAATCATCACTTGGTCTCTATGTTATAATTCTCTCGATATGTTGCACTCACAGTATCAAATATAAGAAACACGCATGCCCAACAAGATCCATTGGCACTGTATCATATCCAAGAGATGGGTATGTGTTCTCCCCTCCCCCCCCCCCCTCCCCAGAGGACTGAATAATGTATATCCTCAGAAATCAAACGCTCAAGACATCACCATCCTCTTCCCTTCAATTAGACTGAAATGAAACATGTCAAATCTCCATCACCATCTTGGAAGTTCCTGAGTACGCCACTGTAACTGATGTGTGTTATGAAAATGTATTTAATGCAGAACTTAATTTGAGCGTAACTCATGAGAAAGTATTCCCAAATTTCATTCAGTTTGTGTTGAATTTCTCCCACAGTTTCACACACCTAGCAATGAAAATGTGAATGGTAATAGTTTATTATTACCTACCCCCCCCCCCCCCAAAAAAAAAAGTTTTCTAACTCATTTTTATTTAAAACAAAGTTGAATGTCTAGAGATGGGCAGAAGAAAAAGTGAAAACACAGCTAGCTTTTCTTTTTGAAAACGAGGTAAAAAGAAATATGCATACTCTAAGTATTCGAATTTACAACTATTTAAGCCCAGCATCTAAGGGAACTTTTGCTAATAATAGATATATTAACTTAGTCAACTACTTTATTAGATAACAAAAAGACGCATCGACTCACCTGAGAATATTTTATCGTACTTATAAAACAAAAAATAATTAATTTTTCATTTATCTCTTTAAACGAAAAAGACCCGTCGACCAACCAATGATTTATGAGAACAGTCGAAGGATTCAACTGCGCAGTCGCCGAGTCTCTCCACTTACCATTCCCACTTCTCCGCTGATTTTACCCGCTCATTATCTTTAGAAAGATGAACTCAAAATCTCTTAGATCTGTACGTGTGGATCTCGTAAAATCGGTGATCTTTTGTGCCTGTCATAATTAGTGTTCTAGATAAAGTTAGCAAAATACAAAACGCAATAGCTGTAACACAATTCAAGACCCTAAACAGGCAACGAATTGTATTTTAGGCAGCACGTGTTGACGAGTTACCGAATGCATTATGGCCTAGCGATGATCAACGGTGATGTGGGTTAACTGAGATAACAATAAGGGGCGGGAGGGGGGGGGGGGAAAGAATAACAAGCCACAAAATAACAATACGGAAGGGGATGTTCCGTCTGCCATTCAAATCCGAAAACTCCCACCAACAGCTTTAACAAACTTCGCTTCCATGTCTGCAACACGCCGACAGTTTGCTAACGAACTCCCGGTCCTTAGTTTTCGATCTGAACCGGTTTAAACTAACCCGGTAGTGAAACAGAATTCTTCCACATGTAGATTTGGTTTCACGGGAAGGCGTGTTCCTAAAAGATGCAAAAGGGTTGAGTGCTACTAGGTATATTTTCGGCATTTTAATTTTGTTTCTGGATTGCGATGTGCTGTTTTATCTATGAGGATGGTTTTTCTAACATATTGCGCTAAATGGTCAGGTCACAAGGATGCAGAAAAAGAGAATATACTGGAGAGCTGTTAGAAGACAAATGAAAGCTCCAGTCAAGGCCAGCGTTTTTTTTTATGCTAATCCCACCATCCCTCTCCCCCCATTTAGAATTTTCTTGGTATGCCACTGTACTTTAAGGGCGTGGCTGGCTCAGTTGGTAGCGCGCCAGTCTTGTAATCTGTAGTTCCCAGGTTCAAGTCCCAGCTGAACCAGCTTTGAGATTTATCTTCACAAACTTCCCCATTCTACCCTCTGTCAGAAACACACCAATGGGCTAAAAAAATGCACCACCGTCCATCGAATGGGACGTAAAGCGTGGCCCTTGTGCAGAAGAGCCATGTCTTGAGCACATTAAAGAATACACTAGATGGCCTTCACGGGAGGCTACCATCGTAACAGCTTTCCAGTAGGACCCCCTTGCCCAAACCTTCTCTGAGCCCTCAGGGTTGGGGCGGGGGCGGCTCAGTCGGTAGCGCGCCAGGCTCGTAATCTGTAGTTCCCAGGTTCGAGTCCCAGCTGGGTCAGCGTTGAGATTTATCTCCGCAAAATTCCCCGCTCTGCTCACGGTCAGTAGGGGACACCGATGGGCTTGGAAAGGCCGCCGTCCATCGGATGGGACGTTAAGCCGTGGCCCCGTGTGCAGGAGAGCCAGACCCTGTGCACGTTAAAGAACATTCTGGATGGCCTTGACGGGAGGCTACCATCTGTCTCCCAACAGCAGTTCCAGTGGGTCCCCTCCCCCAACCTTCTCTGAGCCTTCGGGGTCCATGTGACCTGGCCATTTAGCCCATGGTGTGCAAAAAAGTGCCGCTCAGAGGTAAAACAACCCAAAGCCCTCAGGGTCCTTGTGACTTGGCCACTTAGCCCATTGCGCAGGCCCTAGACACTCTTACATTTAGAAGCACCTTAAAATAAGTTGTTTAACTTATTATTGTTTTCTCACTTTTCAGCAGTTGGCATAATTGTACACATTATATATCTAATTAAAGATTTATTCATTTCGATTTTGTAGTTTTATTTTTATTTTCGAAATTTAGATTTTTTTTTCATGTGAAATATTTTCTTAGGCCCTAGGCACTGTGCCTATTGTGCCTAATGGGTAAAATGGAACTGCAATTGCGTGTAAAAAAAAGTGCCACTCAGAGATAAAACAACTACCCAATCTTAATATTCTCAGGTTCGAATCCCAACTGTGCCAAGGGGACACCGATTGCACCGATGGACTTTGAAAGATCACCGTGCATTCTATTGGACGTTATGCCCTGACTCGATATGCAGCAGAGCCACATTGAATATATTAAAGAACACGCTAGATAATCTTCACAGGGTTGAGTTGTTTTACCTCTGAGCGGCAATTTTTTGCACACAATGGACTAAATATGGCCAGATCCTAAGGACCCCCGAGGGCTCAGAGAAGGTTAGGGGAGGGGACCTACTGGAACACCGTAGCGCCGTGTGCGGGAGAGCCATACCCTGTGCACGTTAAAGAACACGCTGGATAGCCTTGACGAGAGGCTACCATCTGTCTCCCAACAGTTGTTCCAGTGGGTCCCATCACCCAACCTTCTCTGAGCCTTCGGGGTCATTGTTACTTGGCCATTTAGCCCATGGTGTGCAAAAAAGTGCCGCTCAGAGGTAAAACAACCCAACCCAAACCTACTGGAACAGCTGTTGGGAGACAGATGGTAGCCTTCCGTCAAGGCCATCCAGCGTGTTTTTAACGTGCAGAGGGTATGGCTCTCCCGCACACGGAGCCACGGCTTAACGTTCCACCCATGGACGGCGGCTTTTCCAAGCTCATCGGTGTCCCCTACTGACCGAGGGCAGGGCATTTATGCGGAGATAAATCTCAACACTTGCCCACTGGGACTCGAATCTGGGAACTGCAGATTACAAGCTTAGAGCGCTACCGACTAAGCCAACCCGCTCCCTAATACTACTACTACTAATAATAATAGGTAATCAATAAATAAATATTAAATAATGGCAACTAATAGTATATAAAAAACCAGTGGCACATTTTACATCAATGAATAAAAGTTGCTAAATGCTTCAAAAACATAAAAATGCAAAATAATTTTTGAAATTGTCTTGGAATTTTCCTTATGGTACACTTATGGATTTGGTTTCACGGTAAAGCGTGTTCCTAAAAGGAACATGCAAAACCTGCCCCTTAAATACGCCACTGGACCAACGATATGGCTATTTAGCCTATTGTGCCCAAAAAGGTCGTTCAGATGTAAAACAATCCTACTTAAAAATTCTTACAATAGAAAATACAGTTTGCCGGGCCGTGCAAAACAACCAATAAGAAATCAAACGAAATTTCCACTTAATACTTCTTCCATTAGCGGAATTTTAAAGCAATAACAGCACTTCAAGGATCTCAAAAATATAGTATTTACACAAATAAATTGCCTTAGGTCCACAGGTTCTGAGACTTGCTACTATATCATTTTGTGAAATTAATTTGAATAGTCAAAACGGGTTTCTTTATGCATCGACAAAAACTTCAATCTTCCTTTGAAACTGATTCGAGTAAATGATACAATAATTGTAAATTATTTTATTGCTATCTTTTGGAAGCATATTTAGGGAGATAAGTGTATTTTTTTTAATATAAGAAAAATAATCAGGAAAAGAATAATTCGTGACTGCATTTTCAACTTCCAAGCAAACGAAATTCTTTTCCCAACACGACTCATTTTTAACTGACCTGCACCTTGAAGAAAATAACAAACTTGTTTCAGTGAAACCAGTTAAGTCGGAATAGTTTTTTTTTTCTCATTTACAAAGCATCTATTAGCTATATGAGAATGTCGGAAGAGGTTTAGAAGGGTGAATTCTTCGACGAATCTAATAATAGAGATGACGATACGATAACTGAAGGGTTTTGTCAAAGTAGAATTAATTTTTTGCAATTGTTGGGGAATCGAAAAAAGAAATATTCCAAAAAATTCAGTTTGTGACTTAAAACCGAAAAATCCAGTTCGTGACTTAAAACAGCAAAATGTTTTACCTATGTATAAATGATATTGAACCGCATTATGAAGAGACAAGTTTTTGCGATTCAGAAAATTAATCGTCAGTGTGAAATATAATATATTCTTTTGCAGCTTTCTCAATCTTTAAACGAAAAAAAAACAACTACTTTTCCAGAAAGAGCAATTGATTCTAGCAAATATGAAAAACTCGTTACCATCGATGATAATAAAGTTTGTCGTTTACGAAAATTCAAACTAATGGAAGATTAGGAAAATGCATATATATTCAAAAGTTAATCACAATATACAAATTTTTGGAAGATTTCAAAAATGTGATAATGAAATGCCATGAGATTTGAATTGACAATGCATTGTTCTGACAACCTGTTAGTGTTTTTGATCTGGCAACCTTCGTGTCACGTGGCACGAAAGTTGCCAGATCACTAATTTCTAAAAAAATCGTTGCCAGATATTTTTTGTGAATTCTGTAATCACCCATAGTGTTCGGATATTTTTTTGAGTGACTGTAAATGTTATGTAATATTTGTGTCATTTCTGTTGTGTTTGCAATTTTGTACCATAAGACTTCGCTTTTACACAAAACTCGGGTAGAAATATATTTCGCATTTTCATTATAAAATGTGAAACTACATTGCAAAAGTTTTATTATTCATCTGATTTTGAATAAAATTATTGAAATATAATCTAAATTCGTACTTTAATTCTACAACTATCAGTAGTAAAAACTTTAAAATATTATGCTATTAAATAAAAATAATTGAAATAAATAACCAATTAATTTCATAGCTATCAGCTGCATGATTTTAAAATTTCATTTGGCAAAATTTCATTGAAAAAAAAACTTATTTTTTTAATTCATGAGGTCTCAATTGTAAATGTTTTCGAACGATATATGCGAAAATGTATTGAATATAAAGGAAAACAGTGAGATTCCCTAGAGCATACTCCAATGCGCTTTGACGAGCGTAAGCCACTCCATTGACATCACGATTCGTTGGAGCAGGCCCGGCCCCGCCATAGGTTAGGGACTTCTTTCCACAGAATGCAGATGTAAATGCAGAATAAGTTAGCTTTGAAAAGCTACAGAAGCATCATAAAGATGTCTCGTACTGTTCATGAGGCTGGTCATGAGATTTGGTGGTAGGACATTACCTTCTTCCCAGAGAGCGGATCCTAGTTCTTGGACGTTTTTGGAGGGGGGAAAAGGGGAAGGAATTGTGACTTCCAAAGCTGCTCTCCATAAGCATCCTCCCGCACATACTCTTTAGGGTTCATATCCCAAAAATAAGTTGGCTACTCCATTCCTCCCTTTTGAGGAAATCATTGACCAACAATGCCCCTGAAAAACCTCATATAAGGTCGAAGGTTATTTGCCCTTTACCTTTGACTAGTCAGAGTTGGGTTGGGTTGTTTTACCTCTGAGCGGCACTTTTTTGCACACCATGGGCTAAATGGCCAGGTCACATGGACCCCGAAGGCTCAGAGAAGGTTGGGGCAGGGGACCCACTGGAACAGCTGTTGGGAGACAAATGGTAGCCTCCCGTCTAGGCCATCCAGAGTGTTCTTTAACGTGCACAGGCTATGGCGGTATTATCACACGGGGCCACGGCTTAACGTCCCATCCGACGGACGGCGGCCTTTGCAAGCCCATCGGTGTCCCCTACTGACCGTGGGCAGGGGCGGGGAATTTTTGCGGAGATAAATCTCAACGCTGACTCAGCTGGGACTCGAACCTGGGAACTACAGATTACGAGCCTGACGCGCTACCGACTGAGCCACCCCCGCCCTTGACTAGTCAGAGTGCCCTGGCAAAGATGAGGAGTGCTGTGCATACATTTGACATAATGCTGCCCATGACCATCAAACCACCAGCACCATAATTGTGTCGTTCTTTGATATCAGATGGTTGGTAATAAATTCCTTGTTATCTCCAAATCAAATCACGTCATGATTTAAATCTTTAAATCATTTAATGCTTTAAATGATGAAGTTTGAAGCCAATAATAATTCTAAATAAAAAAAAATTCTCCAAAATCTTTCTCGAGGAAAATGTCTTAAAAGTCTCCAAAATTGCTTTCGAGGAAATGTGGTCCTTGACAAACAGTGGACCACATTTCCTCGAAAGCAATTATCTCTTCACCCTCAATATGCCAGGGAAGAGTTCTAAATATTTTCATTTACCTCGTTTCGAACTCTATCCAATTTAGCCAGCCGACGTAAGCAAAGGCCTAACAGTTTCTTGCTTTGCCAACAAGTGACTGCACCACAGAACCGTAACCGTGTTAAAGTGCAGTTGTTCTAAATGATGACATCAATAAAACCGTTATGCGTCATCGGGCAAATGAAGCTTTATAATCGTGCCCTCGAGCCTTCATGGCCAAAACGCTTGCTCTAATTAGTATGACCTTAACTGACCTTCGATAACGATAAAGCTTTCTTTTGGAAGAAAAAGTCTCAATGCTCCAATAAATTTCGTTTATTAAGTAATTATGTTTTTCCCATCCATTTCACTTTTTTTACATACAGATATGCATGACAGGCTGCAAGAAATGAAATATATTTCTGAGCAAGTTTGTCTTATTAATGCCGTGGCATTTATAAGATAAGAAATAAAAAGAGGAGTTGTAAATTACGATTGCAAGAAGTGCATAAATTAAACTACAGAGTGATTTCAATATGTAATTAGTATGCTCCATCAAGGTCTCGGTAAAGAGATCTCAACATTTGTATTAAATTTGTATTAAAACATTTTCTGTGAACTTCAAAATTGTGCTTTTGCTCCTCCCTAGACTGAATTAATTCTTTATTTTGCTTTTCTCGCAACTTATCCCTCCCTAAGACAAAATCCAAAGTATCAAGACTTTATACTTAGAGCTGTTAATTTTCATACGTTATTATAATGCTAGAAACAATACAAATGTAAAGCTCAGTCATCCATTTCGTGTTCCAATTATGTGAGACATAGCGGAGCCTACATTAATCGTTACCCTGACCTTGGTGAGAAAAGAGGGCAGGAGGAGGTTTGGAAAAGCCGCCGTCCGTCGGATGAGGCATAAAGCGTGATTCGTGTGCGGAAAAGCCATACCTTGTGCGCGTTAAAGAACATGCTGGATGGCCTTGAAGGGATGCTTCGGTTTGTGTCCTAACAGCTGTCCAGTGGATCCCTTTCTTCCAAACTTTTCTGGGCTCTTTGGGGTCCTTGTGACCTGGCCATTTAGCCTATTGTGCACACAAAAAAGTGCCGCCTAGAAGTAAAACAACTCAACAAGGTTTTAGCGAATAAAGAATGCTTCTTTTCAACGATAATAAACTTTTGTCATTTTTTTTTTATTAGTTTAAATTTCCACCGGTACAGGTGGAAATTTAAACTAATGAAAGGTTAAGAAAATGCGAAATGTAATATTATCTAAAATAAAAATGATTTTTTTCGTTTATTTTTTAAAATGAAAATCATTTTTACTCAACCCTTTCAGAGAGGGGCAATGTGAATCCAATTCCCCACACTGAGAATTTTCTATCGTAAACAGTTTCTTACAATATTAATTTGAAATTCTTCCATATTCGAACCTTAGCACCCTTTAATAATAATCTGATAATGGTAGAATATCAAATAAAAGGGAAAAATCGGAAAAGATGAAGAGTTATATTTTATTAATATCTATTATTAAAAAAAAACACCTTTCTATTTATTCAGCAAAAATAGAAATACTGTAGCTGAATGATTACGGACAGACAGGGGCAAACTGAAAAGCAATAACTTGTTTGATTGTTTTTATCTTGTCAGCTATCATTCTGCATACATTTCTTTTTAAACAACAATTCAATTCTTTATTTCCTTTGCATTTACATATACAGAGTTTTATCATAGCAAGGTCTGAGAGTTTTATTGTAAGAACAAATGCTACATACTCTTTATATTCCTTAATATTAATTTTATAATATATAAAATTAATCCTTAATATTAATATTAATTATTAAATATATTCCCTCGGAGCTTGGATATCTTATCCGCTGGAAATGTTAAATATACGTTTAGTATTTGTAGTTACAAATAGTTAATATTGGTTATATATTGATATTCATACATATGAAGTTTTGATATACAGGGATTTATCAAAATAATGGAAACACGTACTGTTTGTGGAGAACATTTTACATATTAATAACCTATAGTCCCACGCCGTCCCATGGCCGAGTGGTTAGCGCGCTTGGCTACTGATCTAAGGGACTTGGGTTCGAGCCCCGGGTAAGGCATGGATGTATGTGTCGTTTTTCTGCTGAGGTCCTGCCATCCTCTCAGATCTTCGACTGTGGCATATAAACTGACAGGCTCAGGTCTGTCAGACCTCTATGGCAAGCAGCTGCTTGAGGGGGTATTTATTTTATTTTTTTTTATAGTCCCACCTCGGGCGTTCAGAATAGACCAAGACGTGGATAGACTTATTATACAAGTCATATACATATGGTAATAGAATGTGGGACCATTCTTCCTGTAAAATATGGCCCAACTCTTCCAGTGATGCTGGAGGTGGATAGTATGATCTGACCTTGAGCTCCAGATATTCTCACTAATGTTCAATAATATTGAGATCTGGAGATTGAGGTGGCCAGAGTAACTGTTTTACCTCATCCTCATGCTCTGCAAACAACAATTTCGCACGTTTCGCACAATGCACGGGTGCATTATCCGCTTGAAACGAGGGACGGTCATTAGGGAGCAATGCCCGCAACATTGAGTGCAGATGGTCCCCGAGAATTCATTTGTACGTTGCGGATGTGACACGACCCTGAAGAATGACTAATAGCCCTAAGGAATGCCATGATATGGCACCCCACAGCATCAGGGATCTACCTCCATGCTTCACAGTCGGGGTAGTACCTCCTGTAGGTTTTTGCCAGACGTATACTCTACCAGTGGTGGGAAACAACATGTAGCACGATTCATCAGATCGGATGACACGTTGCCAGTGACAACATTTCAGTTTTTATGTGTTATGTGCTTTGTTTTTTATGTTCCTTACACGTTTTGTTGCATTGATGTTGGTAATCAGAAGTTTGTGGATTGCAAGCACAGCCATAAATACTGGCACGATGAACTTCTGGACTAACTATTATGGCGGAATAGGGATCATTCTGACTGGTGTTCAACTCTGCTGCTATTTGCAGTGCCATGGTTTTGTGTTTCGGTTGTACAATCCATGCTAACGTTCGCCTATCTCTATCTAACAACTTCTTATGGCGTCCATATTTTGCACGTTTGGAGGCAACAAATCCTTTAATGGCTGCCCTGTCCTTTTCGATAGGTAGTCATAATTTTCGATACAGTTCCTCGTGTTACACCCACTGTTTCCGCCATTCTGGTTACTGAAGTTTCCGCAAGACGCGCACCAAAATGATCATGCGTTTTTGAAAGTCACTGATATTTTACATTGTCTACAATTACACCACAACAGCTGTTTCACCTGCGCCTATTGCACTGCTACGTGATAGCCGACATCGTACTTCTCTCCTTTATATACCTCACATCGTGGGTGATATCGTCCCTGTGATATGCATAAGGCGCATTGCGTGTACTCCAGTCGCCGTCGGTGTTTCCATTATTTTGATAAACCCCTATATGTATACATATAAAATTACAAAAGATCCTTAATGTTAAGGAGTTTCTTGAAGAGATATTCTGCAGACATTTTTTTTTAAGAAATAGGAGAAAAATTCCTTTTGATTTACGTAGGTATAAAAAAATTAAAAATATTTCCTAATCTTCAAATATTTTTTATTTCTAGTGTTAGAGGGTGCTAAAATTAGTGAAAGAGTAAAACTTTAAATGAATATTATAAACGATAAATTCAGGTTCGATAAAGTGTAGTTGCTTTTCAAGGACTTTACACTCGGGGACGGATTTCCCATAAGGCACTTGCCTAGGGATGTCCGCAAAATTCCCGTCCTGCCCCCGGGTCTGTAGGGGACACCGATGGCTTGGAAAGGCCCCCTCCGTCGGATGGGACGTTAAGCCTTGACCTTGTGCGCGGGAGAGCCGTACCCTGTGCACGATAAAGAACACTCTGGATGGCTTTGACGGGAAGCTACCATATGTCTCCTAACAGCTGTTCCAGTGAGTCCCCTCCCAACAAACAAGCAGTGGACCACATTTCCTCAAAAGCAATTATCTCTGTGCACCCTCAATATACCAGGGAAGAGTTCTAAACATTTTCATTTACCACGTTTCGAACTCTACCTAATTTAGCCAGCCGACCTTAGAAAAGGTGCAACAGTTTCTTGCTTTGCCCGTGACTGCACCACAGAACCGTAACCGCGTTAAGGTGACTGCTACTATCACACGACATCAATAAAAGCGCAATGCATCATCGGGCAACCGAGACTTTATAATCGTTCGTTTATAATCATAAGCCTTCAACGTTCTTTGAGCCCTCGGGGTCCTTGTGACCTGGCCATTTAGACCATTGTGTGCAAAAAAAGTGCTTCTGAGAGGTAAAAGAACCCAATCTAGGAATGCCAGCATTCAGTTTTAGATGTTACTGCATACTGGACATTACTATTTGTATTCTATATACATGTATAATACGAATATATTACCTTTCGCAGCTTTTAGTAATAAAACTGTGTTACTCGTCATTAAAATTCCCACCTCCATTTTGATTACATTATTTCTTTTTTTCACACTGGTGAAAGTGAAAAAAAAATCTTTATTTTTATAGAAAACAAGACAGTGCATAAGTGCGCATTACCGCTTCTCGTGCCCAGGGGTTTGGGTTGTTTTACCTTTGAGCGACACTTTTTTGCACATCATGGACTAAATGGCCAGGTCACACGGACCCCGAAGGCTCAGAGAAGGTTGGGGGAGGGGACCCACTGGAACAGCTGTTGGGAGATAGCTGGTAGCCTCCCGTCAAGACCACCCAGCGTGTTCTTTAACGTGCACAGGGTATTACTCTCTCTCGCACACGGGCCACGGCTTAACGTCCCGTCCGATGGACGGTGGCCTTTCCAAGCCCATCGGCGTGCCCAGAGGCGCATGAGGTGTATAAGTATCAGATTTGCATTACTTACACAGTAAAACCTGGTAAACAGATTATGGATGGGCAGATTTACAACGCCATACCCATCCGCTCGCAGTGACCATAGGTAAACTGTTTAAATCTAGTCCTTTACTGAGAGCAGTAATTTATACCCCCCCCCCTCCCGTCCCTTTTCGATAGGATGTGGAAACTACACTTTTTTTTCGTTGTTGTTGTATAGATACTAATAAAACATTCGCATTCACTTTTTTCACTTTTTTCGGTAATCTGCAGTTCCCAGGTTCGAGTCTCAGCTGAGTCAGCGTTGAGATTTATTTCCGCAAAACCCCCGCCCTGCCCGCGGTAAGTAGGGGACACCGATGGGCTTGGAAAGGCCGCCGTCCGTTGGATGGGACGCTAAGTCTTGTGCGGGAGAGCCATACCCTGTGCACGTTAAAGAACACGCTGGATGGCCTTGACGGGAAGCTACCATCTTGTCTCCCAACAGCTGTTCCAGTGGGTCCCCTCTCCCAACTTTTTCTGAGTCTTCGGGGTCCTTGTAACTTATCCATTTAGACCATTGTGTGCAAAAATGTGCCGCTCTGAGTTAAAACAACCCAACTCACTCTTTTCGAATCTTCCATTGGTTTAAAATATTCACAGCCAGAAGCGCTAAAATTGTAAAATGAGAAACTTTGCTCATTTTCACATAAAGTTATTCTCTATTCGCCAGGCGCAATTAGGCTTTTCAATTGCTTTTTTTTAACAAGTTAAAAATGAGAATGGCCGATGCAACCTTTCGAGAATTATGTGCAGAAGCAGGCACTGAATCTAGAAAAAAATGAAGGAGCACGCGGGGGGGGGGGGGGGGTCAAAAGACATGAGAAAAAATGTTACACTGCAATTTCCATTGCAGTGTAACATTTTCTCCTCCATTTTAGGGGTTAAAAAAATTCATGAAAAATGCATGAAATATGCTGAAGTTTAATCATTTTTGGCTTCCAATACTCGTATTAGGCATTCTAAAAGAGGGTGGACATGGCCCTTACTAACCCCCCCCCCCCAAGGGGGCGGGGGGGTTACAGTCGGTAGCGCGCCAGGCTCGTAATCTGTAGTTTCCAGGTTCGAGTCTCAGCTGGGTCAGCGTTGAGATTTATCTCCGCAAAATTCCCCGCCCTGCCCACGGTCAGTAGGGGACACCGATGGGCTTGGAAAGGTCGCCGTCCGTCCGTCGGATGGGACGTTAAGCCGTGGCCCCTCGTGCGGGAGACCAACAAACAAACAAACAGGAAGTGCTGACAACTCCAATAGAATCAGAAAGATTCCGAATTTCTCAAACGATCCCCAAAGCGGAATTCTGATCGTTAGATTCATACGAAATTTCTGATTAGAAACAGAGAAACCCAAAAAACAAAACCTATATCATCCAATTGATCTCGTTGTCATGACACACTGACATGTTTCGTATTGGAATTCGCAAGAGATGCACTCGAGCGTAAAAACCGTGGTAATGAGCTTCTAAGTTGCAGTTCATTAGAATGGTTCACACTCCAGAGAGCTGCAGTGTTCTAAATTCGGTTACCCAGTAACCTCTGCGTCCTAGAATATTAGAAAAAAAAACAGCTCTTAACCCTCGTAAATAAACGTTTTCCTATCCAACCACACCAAAGCAAAAGCGTTCTCTCCGAACTACAAAACGGTATCAACACACCAAAATGGCCGCTCTGTAAATCTCACTTACTAACATAGGCGAACAATTGTAAAAACCAGTGACCTCGCAGTTGATGTGACTGGTTGGAAAATGCTATCAAACGGCTGATTGGAATCCGCATGAGAATAATTCGGTTCCCCTTTGCTTGTTCACCAGCAGCTATTTGTACGAACTCATGCAGAAACGTCTAGGAAGTGCATTACGCTTTTCTCGTACCGGATATCAGGCTGGGCGGTTGGAGTTTATGTGCAGGACGTCATGGTCTGTAGGATTTCAGCTCGGCGGCGCTGATGACAATGCATAACTGACGTAGGAGCGATCCGCTTTGCTCCATCCGCTCGCCATTATGGCAATGACACCGGAAAATGATGCCGCACATTCAGTGAAACATTCGACTGCTTGTGCCCATAGGTAAACTGTTTTAACTGTAGCTTTGCTTTCTGATAGGGACTGGCGGAAGTAAATGCTGCTGAAACTGTGACTGCGGGAATGCAAAAAAGCAAATTATGCAGTCCTTTCTATTGTTATGTTGTTGTTAGGGTCTGAATTACGGTTGATTGTCCTCTGAGTGACGCTTCTTTTGCACACAGAGGGTTAAATAGCTAGATCACAAAGATCTCCAAGGGCTTATAGAAGGTTGGGGAAAGGGACCCACTGGATATCTATTAAGAGACAGATGAAGGCCTCCCGTCAAAGCCATCCAGTGTGTTCTTTAAGTGATACGGATCTACTGCACACGGGGTCATGTCTTAACGTCCCTTCCGACAGACGGCGACCTTTCCAAGTCCATCAGTGACCCTTTTCTCACCGAGGTCAAGGTGAACGTTCATCATCATCATCCTCAAGCAGCCATGGGCTACGGAGATCCAACCAGACCGTGCAATTTAGTTCTCCAAGCAAGTCTGTCCTGAGCTACATTTACTGAATCTGGCCACTGCACATCAATTCTAATAAGATCCTGTTTGACATTGTCTGCCCACCGCATCCTAGGTCTCCCCCTCTTTCTGAGGCCTTTAGGCACACTGTTCATAACCCTATTCGCCAATCTATAAGTATTCATACGGGCAACATGGCCAAACCAACGGAGTCTCTCTCTGCACAATATGCTGCTTAAAGGAGGTTGCAAACTCCTTTGCCAAATCTCATCATTAGTTACAAAGTTGAACCACCTAATGCCCAAGATACTGCGTAAGCATCTGGAATCAAAAGATCTAGTTTCCTGTTACCTTGTTTACAAAGTGTCCAAATTTCACTACCATAACTAACCCTAGAAAGAACCAAACTATTATACAGTCTAATTTTAGTCTTTAGGTGTATACGCCTATTTCTCCACACTCTCCATAGGTTCTTAAAAGTCCCGGCAGCAATCTCTATTCGTCTGTTAATCTCATGCCGCACATCACCAATATCTGTTACATAGCTCCCAAGGTAATTAAACTGTGACACCTGCTCAAGACTGCAACCATTCAGATTAACTGAATCACAGCCTGCCTGACCAATTTTCATCACTTTAGTTTTCTCTCTGTTTATAACCAAACCTACTCTACTACCAGTTTCATCAACAGCTCGAATGAAACAGTTCATCTCACCAACATCATCTGCCAAAAGGGCTAAATCATCAGCATAATCTAAATCAGAAATTTTTGTATCTCCAGTCCATTTAAGGCCAAAATCGTTCCCTTGAAGTGAATTTTGCATAACATAATCAATAACTAAGCTAAAGAGAAAAGGAGACAAAATGCACCCTTGTCGAACGTCAGAAGTAATGCTAAACCAATTGCTACAAGCCTTACCAACTCTCACACCACGATTCAGTGTCATTATAGAGAGCTTTCATTATGTTAACTAAACTTGTCTGGTATACCAAATCATCTCACAATCAACCAAATTATGACGATCAACAGAGTCCAAAGCCTTTTTGAAATCAACAAAGCTAGCAACCAAAGGTTTTTGAAACTCTAAACATTTCTCAAGAATCTGCCTAAGTGAAAATATCTGATCCACACATCCCCTACCACTTCTGAATCCACATTGCTCAACACGCAATTGACTGTCAACCAGATTCTTAATTCTATTAAGCACAATCATGCAAAGAACTTTACCAGGAACAGAGAGTAGACTGATACCCCTATAGTTATTCACAAGAACTGCGATCACCTTTTTTGAAAATAGGGATAACAATAGCTCTGGTAAAATCCTTAGGAACCATGCCTTTATCATAAAAGATATTCAAAATTTCTGTCATCCAAGTGGTAATTAAAGCATTCCCAGCTCTAAGCATTTCCGTAGTAATTTCATCTACCCCTGTGGATTTATGAAGTTTAAGTTTAGAAATAGCCAAAATAACTTCCCGATTGTGTTATAGGGCCAAAATTAAAATCACCAATGCATCTTTCATCATTGCAAACAATAGGAGTAGAACTAACCCCATTGTTTAGATCACTGAAATGCTCAGCCCACCTAGCCATGACAGAATCCTCACCTTCTATAACCTTACCTTGTTTATCCTTCAATCCCTGTATACCTGTTCGTTTTCTACCACACAAAACATTAACTATCTGGTATCATTAACTATCTGGCTGTTGTGCTGTCTAACTGCTTCCTCATCTTTGTCAGCCAAACCATCAAGCCAAAGATTCTTATCAGCAGCTAACAGATCCTTTACACGTTTATTAAGTTCTCTGTAATGCTTTCTATTAGGACTAGTAGGGTATTGATTAAGGACATTCCTGCAGTTCTTTCTTTCTGAAATAAGCTCAAGTGCCTTATCACTCAGATAATTCTGTCTCCTCTGCTCCTTTTTTCCTAAAAGAGTACTGTTAGTGTCCAAAAAAAGCCTGTTTAAAATGATCCCATTCTTCCTCAACTTCAGTAGTAAACATACCATGACTGTCATAATGACTAAGTAACCTATCATGGTAAGCTTTGGTTATAACTGGGTCTTTCAGAGCTTCAGTTTTAAAAGTAAATTTTTTAACCCTAGCACAACACTTTTTAATTTTAAGTTGCAAGACACTTTTAATTAGGTAATGGTCAGATCCAATTTCATCTCCCCTATATGACCTGGTATTCCTAACATAACTAGCCCATTTGCTGTTAATTAATATACATATAATCAATCATATTCCTATGCAGCCCATCAGGTGAAACCCATGTGTACTTATGTATGTCGCGGTGTTTGTAATAAGTGTTAGTTATTCTGAATCCATTGAGTTTACTTACCTGTAGGAGACATTGCAATTGCAGCTACCAATACCAAAAGGGCCTATTACTCCTCCCCAAAGGTCAGAGTCAGTACCAACTTTGGCATTGAAGTCACCAAGAACAAGGGTAATATCTCCTTTCTTGACAGAATTCAAAATATCCTGAAGTTGTTCATAAAACCTATTCCTTCTCATCCTCATCCTCAGAGGGGGCATAACAGCAGATAACATTGAAGCTTTTAACGCTTGTCTGAAATTTTGCTGTAAGAAACCTTTCATTAATGCACTCATATCCTAGAAGAGCATCACTAGCGTGTCTGCTGAGAAGCAAACCTATGCCTTGGTGATGCTTATTGTCGTCCCTCCCTGAAAAGAGAAATTTAAGATTAGTTTTAAGAATCTGACCTTTATCTGTCCATCTGGTCTCTTGCAAGCCGAGAATATCTAAATTTTAACTGTGGAATTCTTGTGTGAGGACATCAAAAGGAAAAGCTCTGTGCAGAGTCCTCACATTCCAACTACCTATGGAGAGAAAATGGTTAATGGGACGTTTAAAGAAACTGTTTATTGAGAAAGGAATGCCGACAATATCGCAGACATGGGGCAAAGACCCATTCCCCCACCACTAAAGGCTGAAGCCATCTACACTGGAAGACTTCCTCCAATGTAGAATTTGACGATGCCAATAGAAGCAAAGAGTTCAGGTGCCTGCGATGACCTCTGCTCAGGATTATCCACCAGCTGATAAACGTATTTGAGAATCTATTCTCTTGGGGCTGTCAACCCACAAACAAACAGAAAACACAGCGGAAGATTTTCCATCCACAGAAGCCCACCAGTGCAGCAAATTCAGGATTCATAATCAAGCTCAGAGTGTGTAAATGGTAGTTAGGTAGTCATTGGAAGGAGAGCTATGCACCAATCCCCTGTGATGATGCATAGAAC
Source organism: Ryuthela nishihirai (assembly GCA_038380435.1). Taxonomy (NCBI): domain Eukaryota; kingdom Metazoa; phylum Arthropoda; class Arachnida; order Araneae; family Heptathelidae; genus Ryuthela; species Ryuthela nishihirai. The sequence goes on from JAWZYU010000013.1 coordinate 22,525,757, forward strand.
CGGCCAGGCCTAGCACCTAATGTCCGACCCCCGCCTTCTCGTGGTGCAGACCTTTAGTACCTTTCAAAAGAGATATTCTCTTGTGGAAGTGAACGGAAGCCGAGGGCTGCCACATTAGTGTGGCCTACTGATCTGGACAACTCTGGCTACTTTTCTTTTTTTTCTACCCTGCTGAGGAGTGATCAACCACACAGGGTCCTGATGCTGACCATATAAACCCACTAGACTGGACAGATATATGGCTCTGAGCTTGGTGAACGTTAGCGGAGATAAATATCAATTGAGTATCATCAAAATTGACAATACCGGAATAATCATCGTGAAAAGTAAAAAAAAATTACCGAACAGTTCGATAGAAAAAGTTATTTTTTGCGCTCTAAATTCTGAGCCGAAATCTTATGACTGACGCCATTGTTCAACGATTCAGTTTTCGTGACGCTTTACTGAAACGATTATTAACGACATTGATTAATCGAGCCATTGAACCTGCATCCCATCTCCGGAATACAACACTATCTTAAAAGTTAAAGGGAATTTATAGAAAAATGACTGCAAAACAAATGTTATTGACCAGTATATGCCCCACTCATAGGAGAGCCATACATAACGCACGTTAAAGATCATGCTGGGTGGCCTTGACCGGAGTCTTCCATCTGTATCTTAATATCAGCACAATAACAATATTTTCCTTCCCAACCCTTTCTGAGTTTTTGGGGTCTATGTGACCTATCTATTTAATCCACTCTGTGCCCAAAAGAGCCACTCATAGGTAAAACAACCCAACCACTGGGGACGGGGGGGGGGGGGGAGGGAAGGCTCAGTCGGTAGCGTGCCAGGCTGCAGTTCCCAAGTTCGAGTCACAACTGGGTTAGCTTTGAGATTTATCTCTGCAAAAACTGCCCGCCCACGGTCAGTAGGGGTCAGCAATGGGCTTGGAAAGGCCACCGTCCTTCGGATTGGATGTTAAGCCATGTGAGGGAGAGCCATATCTTGTGCACGTAGAGAACACCATGAATGACCTTGACAGAAGGCTTGCCATCTGTTTCCCAATAGCTGTTCCAGTGGGTCCCCTCCCCCAACCTTCTCTGAGCCCTCGAAGTCCTTTTGACCTGCCCATTTAGCCCATTATGTGCAAAAAAGTGCCGCTCAGAGGTAAAAAAAAAAAGCAACTCAATGCTTGACATTTAGCCCATTTTCTGCGAAAAAAAAGTTTCATTTGTAGGTAAAACAACTCAAATCAATTGCAAAGAAAGTGCGTCAAAATTCCTTTTTAAATATCATCGCCTTCTTTAAAAGGTAACGCGATGAAAAAAAAAAAGAAAGAATCATTGATAATATTTTTTTTAAAAATCATATAAAGTAGGAAGATAGATCGTTTCGAATTTAACTTTATATTCAATTAAAGAAAAAGGAAACATGCCTTTGCAAAATGTAACAAGAAAAAAGCAGTGAAATGCGGAACTTTGCCTTGAAACCAAACTGTACCGGATCTGTTGAGATTGTTAACTGATAGTGAGTACTTCTCACACTTTGAAGGTCTCTTTTTTCCTATTCGACATTCATCATTAATGCCCACACGCCTGCACCCAGGAAAACCACACAAAAGGGGGAAAAAAAACCATCTCAATGCATATCGGACAGGTTTCCGAGCGACCGACTTGTATCGTTCGTTGAATCTTTATGGCCGTCGTTTGCGTTGGTTTCATTGACCTGCATCTTTAATCTCAGAGTGGCCAATGGGAAGGCCAGAAAGAGGCTTAATGAGAAGAAAGAGAGATATCAGGTTGGTCACGATCAACCCACACGAGTGCAAAGTCTCCTTGCTCTTCGTGCGGAAAAGCCTCCCCTCGTTCTCCAATGATTTTTGCATTTTTGCAAATGTCCGAATATTCTCTTGTTTTTACGGCAATGGGAATTGCGGTGAAGGTCAGTAGCTGGCTCGAGGGGAAAGCTCGAGGACAGTTGATGAAGCAAATGGAGTAAGGATACGGAGATATAATGATCGATCCGTATCCATTTGGAGTCAAGTGATTCTGGAAATGGTTTTCTTCAGGTTATTTCGATTCTTCATTTGAAGTTCTGGGTGTACCAAAAAAAAAACATGTGGTATTAATTATATTCTTTTAAAAAAAAAGTCCCAATCTTTTGGGTCCATGTCCCGATTTCTCCGAAAAGGCTGGGGGACGCCAAATTATCCCGCTTTCTCCGAAGAGGTTGGTAGGACACCAAAATTGTTCCGCTTTCTCCGAAAAGGACGCCAAATTATCTTGCTTTCTCCGAAAAGGCTGATAGTACGCCAAAATTGCTCCGCTTCTTCGAAAAGGACGTCAAATTGTCTTGCTTTGTCCAAAAAGGGTGGTGGGACGCCAAATTGTCCAGCTTTTGTCCCTCTTTGAAATAATAATATCATCAGCGAATAAATCTCGTGCAAAAATAGAATATTGGGTTCAAAATATTAAAACATTGCCAGTTGGGCTAAAGTGGAGAAAAAGCGGCGGAATACTTAAAATCAAAATTTATAAAACTCACAGAGGATAAAACAATTTTCCCGCGTGCTTTTTTTCTAAACTCTAATCCGTCAGCTCATGCACGATTGGGTTGTTTTACCTCTAAGCGAGGCTTTATTTCCGCACAATAAGCTAATTGGCCAGGTCACAAGGATCCCAAAGGTCCCAGAAAAGTTTGGTGGAAGAGGATCCACGGGACAGCTATTAAGATTCATCTGTCTAGATGAAAGCATCTCATGAAGGCTATCTAGCGTGTTCTTTAAAGTGCACGAGATAATTTTTTAACCCAACACAGGGTGCCCCGTGTTCCAAATTTGGGAACTGTCAGTTAAGTATTTGGAGATAAAGGACGCCGAAATCTGCTAAAACAGAGAAAAGAACTCGCATAGTAATTAACCCATTGCCAACCATAAGGCACGCGATGGTGTCATCAAGTAGAAGAAAGACGTTCATTCTCTACTGGTATCCGCACGTGTACCACTATCATTCTTTGATGATGCCTCTAGCCTCAATTTATCAGTTATCTGCATTGCGACCGAAAAATTTTATAACAGTGATGCCGTTACTATTCTATTAATAAAGATCTTCTCAAGGTGTACAATCAATTTAATATTTAAAATATATCTAAAACCTGATTCCGGGGATACTTCGGGGGGCATTTATTCGTCGAGGACAGAACCTTTAATCCAGGGACTGTCCCCGGAAAATGGAGACGTATGGTAACCCTACTCTATATAGTAGATAGCTCTCCCCACGTAGAAAGCGGCGGGGGGGGGGGGGGGGGGTAGCGCCCCAAGCGCCCAACCTACCTGCAGTTCTTAGGTTCGAGTCCCAGCTGGGCCAGCGTTGAGATTTATCTCCGCAAAACTCACCGCTCTGCCTACGGTCAGTAGAGGACACCGACTGGCTTGGAAAGGCTGCCGTCCGTCAGATGGGACAACAAGCCGTGTGCGGGAAAGCCATACCTTGTGCACGTTAAAGAACACGCTGGATGGCCTTGACGGGAGGCAATCAGCTATCTCCCAACAGCTGTTCCAGTGGGTTCCCTCCCCTAAACTGATCCCTCGGGGTCCTTGTGACCTGGCCATTTTGCCCACTGTGTGCGAAAGAAGTGCCGCCCAGAGGTAGAATAACCCAACGTAGCAAGCTATCATTGGCATCAAACTCATTACGATCCCTCCCCCAGCCGATAAAAATCTTATCCCGCTCTTGCAGGGGAGGTTTGAAACTCTCTGAAGTTAATCTCCACATCTCAAGCTTTCATTTGTCATAAAAATCATTGCAACCCCCCCCCCCCCGGGTATATTTTTTCTCCACGTTTTTCCTCTTTTTAGGGGAAGTCTGAAACACTTTAAAGTTGTAGTAGATGGCACTTCCCATGTGATTTTGAATAACTGCTAATGCTAAGTCTATGAGAGACATCGGTTTTCAACCATTAACTCTAAGTCTATGGGAATATCGAGAAATTGAAACCAACCGCCCCAGTTTTGGTTAACCCCACTGGGTTCTCACATATACTATACTCTTCCCTAAAGTGAAATGAACCTTTATGCAAAATTTGGTGCTTCTAGCTCTTCTGGGGATCGATTGCACAAGAGGGCAGACAGACACACAAACTTTCTTCTTTATATACATACTTTAGTTTTATATAAAAGAAATCACCGGGAAATCAAACAGCCAGCAGAAATCTATTTACGATTTCACACTGTGACCTATTTAGCTGCTTTAATGATCGTGTGGCAGCTTTCATAGGCACACATTACCTTCTAAGTATCGTTTGTCATTCACAATGCTTCTTCAGATTCCGAAGAAATTAAAAAGAAGAGCATTAGAAACGCTCTGTTAAGCAACTCGCAAAGAATGACGTATTAGCGTAATGTCTTCTGCTGGCTCATAAACAACAGATAAGTTAAAACCACATCAGCTTTGCGCATCAGTTTGTTTGTTTGTTTTTACTACCTCATAATGACTACATTATTTGCATCTAGAGAAAGATCGCTTCGAAACTTCATGGAAAATATGTCAAAGTCAAACATTTCATCCGCATTAATGTCAATGTTAGGAATATATCAGTGAATAAAACATACGATTCCGGTCGTTTCTTTTACTCTCGAAAACCATATTACGACGAACTTTGAGAAGTACAAATATTGGATAGACTGCTAAATGTATTTTATGAAACATAAGGTTACAAAAAAAGTAAAACTATTTACAGTTTCAGTTAAATCTCGTGTATTAATTAAAGCTTACAACTACACTATCAGAGTCGGATCTGGGGGGTGTCAAGGAGACCACGCCCCCCTCCCCCGCTTTGAGAATAATAATAAGAGTAATGGAGGCCAAAAATGATTAAACTTGTGCATATTTCACGCATTTTTCAGGAAAATTTTTAAAAGCTACTAAAGCGAAGGGGAAAATGTGACACTATAATGGAAATCCAGTCTCTCGCATCTCTTTTATCTATTTCCGGCTCGATTGCGTCCCTTGCCTCTCCCCCCCCCCCTTTTTTTTTTATAGATCCGGGCAAGTATCCTGCTCATAACAATTAAGGGACAATGTATATATATATATACAAACGTAAACATACATTCAAAGTTATTTTAGGAGACATTATTTATTTTAAAAGACAAAGGAATTAGAATTGACTGTACGGTCATCCGTACGGTCTTCAGCTTTTTGCGAAATTTTGAGCTGTTCAAAACGTTGTAACTTATCGAGTGGAATTAAAATTTTTAATTGTTCTATTTACTTAGCGTAAAGACAATTTATTTGTTCCAGCTGGAAGAGGCTCAAAGTCGTAAGTGTTTGCTAGAATTTTTTTTGCGGGGTGTATTGTATTTAATTTGAATTTTGATTAAACAAAACAAAACTGTCCGTTGCTGTTCAATCCAGTGACTAGCTTCTTCAATTTTTCCTTTTCCCTTTTTTTCAGGGTTGCTTGTGTCCAGAAACATTTCTTTCCCTTCTTTCCATCAATCTAATCTTCCTCGCAAAGATCTTTTTTCCAAATCTTAACTGTCCATTTCTTCAGAATCTTCCTCTTCAACTTATTCCAGTGGATTCCTCTTTGGCCATCTCCCATCATCCTTCTATTCATCATCTCCGCCTACCTTTTTCTCAGTACCCTCCCAAATATCTTTCTCCACACCTTGGGAACCACTTTTCTCCACACCACGAAATGGGATGAAGGATCTTCCCCTTCATCCCATTTCGATATTCTCTTTGGCCATCTTCCATCATCCCTTCTATTCATCATCTCCGCCTACCTTTTTCTCAATATCCTCCTAAATTTCTTTCTGCACACCATCTTTCCAGGATCTTCCCCTTCATCCCATTTCGATATCCTCTTTGGCCATCTTCCATCATCCCTTTTATTCATCATCTCCGCCTACCTTTTTCTCAATACCCTCCCGAATTTCTTTCTCCACACCATCTTTCCAGGATCTTCCCCTTCATCCCATTTCGATATCCTCTTTGGCCATCTTCCATCATCCCTTTTATTCATCATCTCCGCCTACCTTTTTCTCAATACCCTCCCGAATTTCTTTCTCCACACCATCTTTCCAGGATCTTCCCCTTCATCCCCATTTCGATATCCGACTTGGCCATCTTTCATCATCCCTTCTATTCATCATCTCCGCCTACCTTTTTCTCAACACCCTCCTAAATTTCTTTCTCCACACCATCTTTTCAGGATCTTCCCCTTCATCCCATTTCGATATTCTCTTTGGCCATCTTCCATCATCCCTTCTATTCATCATCTCCGCCTACCTTTTTCTCAATACCCTCCCGAATTTCTTTCTCCACACCATCTTTCCAGGATCTTCCCCTTCATCCCCATTTCGATATCCGCCTTGACCATCTTTCATCATCCCTTCTATTCATCATCTCCACCTACCTTTTTCTCAATACCCTCCTAAATTTCTTTCTCCACATCATCTTTCCAGGATCTTCCCCTTCATCCCATTTCGATATCCGCTTTGGCCATCTTCCATCATCCCTTCTATTCATCATCTCCGCCTACCTTTTTCTCAATACCCTCCCGAATTTCTTTCTCCACACCATCTTTCCAGGATCTTCCCCTTCATCCCCATTTCGATATCCGCCTTGACCATCTTTCATCATCCCTTCTATTCATCATCTCCACCTACCTTTTTCTCAATACCCTCCTAAATTTCTTTCTCCACATCATCTTTCCAGGATCTTCCCCTTCATCCCATTTCGATATCCGCTTTGGCCATCTTCCATCATCCCTTCTATTCATCATCTCCGCCTACCTTTTTCTCAATACCCTCCCGAATTTCTTTCTCCACACCATCTTTCCAGGATCTTCCCCTTCATCCCCATTTCGATATCCGCCTTGACCATCTTTCATCATCCCTTCTATTCATCATCTCCACCTACCATTTTCTCAATACCCTCCTAAATTTCTTTCTCCACACCATCTTTCCAGGATCTTCCCCTTCATCCCATTTCGATATCCGCTTTGGCCATCTTCCATCATCCCTTCTATTCATACATTCATATTATCTCAGTTCCCTTTTTCTCAATACTCTTCCTAATATCTTCCTCCACACCATCTTTCCTGGATCTTCCTCTTCATCCCATATCGATATCCTCTTTGGTCATCTTTCATCATTCATTCTATTCATATATCCATAACATCAGTCTTCTTTTTCTCAATACCTTTTCCAATATCTTCCTCTACTTCTCACACATCCCCTTCTTGTCTTCCACACACACATCATCTCCAAAAATCCGTTTCGACTGCTCCTATCATAGACGTTGACTTGATAAGAGCAATTAAAGTATCCATTTCTACAACATCAGCGAATAGAACATATGGAAATTTGGTCAACTTCCACATCACTGATCCACATTTTAAACTATTCTTCATGATTAAACAATTCTTTTACTTTTTCATGATTCCATAAAACTGAACTTATTCATCTCACAAGGGGCGGGGGTGGCTCAGTCGGTAGCGCGCCAGGCTCGTAATCTGTAGTTCCCAGGTTCGAGTCCCAGCTGGGTCAGCGTTGAGATTTATCTCCGCAAAATCCCCCCCCCCCTGCCCACGGTCAGTAGGGAACACCGATGGGCTTGGAAAGGCCACCGTCCGTCGGATGGGACGTTAAGCCATGACCCCCGTGTGCGGGAGAGCCATACCCTGTGCACGTTAAAGAACACGCTGGATGGCCTTGACGGGAAGCTATCATCTGTCTCCCAACAGTTGTTCCAGTGGGTCCCCTCCCCCAACCTTCTCTGAGCCTTCGGGGTCCATGTGACCTGGCCATTTAGCACATGGTGTGCAAAAAAGTGCCGCTCATAGGTAAAACAACTCAACCTATTCATCTCACAAAACTTTTATTAAACACTATTTCTTACTGATTGTTTTTCTCGTGCATATGTTGCGTTCTTGTCCATAATTCCCTTATTTCTTGGATGTCTTTCAACAGGAGAGAGCACCAGTGTTCATGCACCCACTCCATCCCCTACCGAAGCCCCACAAGTGCCAAGAAGGGAGCCGCCGAGCCATGGAGAGAATCCAGCGGCACTCCCTTCTCCAGCTTCACCGAACACTTCCGCCTCGCCTGCGGCTGAGCCTGGTGGACCTTCGGTGACCTCTTCCTCGTCGATGCGAACGCCCACCGATGCGACGGACGGCAACAACGTCAAGTACGTGTATGTCACGAGTCTCCGGGCAGACGTGACCCGCAAGGACGGCACGAGGAACGGCACCAACATAGGTAGGCATATCTAATGCTGTTCACTTCCCTAGGTTCCTCTCTGACTACCCTGATTGTCATGTAAGGTAAAGATAACATCTGTTTTACGAGTGTCTTGGTGTTCGCAAGACAACAACACTTGAGGCATTGGTGTGACTTTGTCAACTTTCGAGTTGTTTTTTCATGTGGATAGAGCAGTGTGGGATTTGATTTCTTTCTTAATTCGGAATTCTTCGATTTTAGCACAAAAACACTGGGGTTTATCGTGAATAAAAAAATTATATATATTTGTGTCCAGTAATTTGAATTTTTAATTAAAAATATATAACTTTCTCTCTATACCGCACAGTTACCATGGAGATCTGCCAGAAGCGTATCAGTATAATACGTCATAGATTTGTGAAGAAGGCGAGACGTTAGCAGAAATAAAAGCAACACGAATATCCATGTCTTAAATGGACTTCCAAGCAGGGTGAGTTTGCTTCTCCCCCAAACACTAAGCATTCGCCCAACAGATACTTTTATGTTTTTTGCATTGCTGCATGATTCGGGGAGTGATTCTCTTCCGGAAGACCTTAAAATTCCATTGAGTCTCTCTCCCCATATTTGTTTTGATCCTTGGGGGGGGGGGTCTTGTGACCTGGACATTTGGGAAAAGTATTGACGCCCCATGGCCGAGTGGTTAGCACGCTTGGCTACTGATCTAAGGGACCTGGGTTCGAGCCCCGGGTAAGGCATGGATGTGTGTGTTGTTTTTCTGCTGAGGTCCTGCCATCCTCACAGACCTTCTACTATGGCATATAAACTGACAGGCTCCTGTCAGACCTCTGTGGCAAGCAGCTGCTTGAGGGGGTATTATATTATTATATATTATTATTATTGACGCAATGTCTTTGGAAGTATCTGATTGCCGTACAGCTGTGTTATTGAAAAAGGTCCAGATTTCTTCTGAAATGTAAAAAATTCTCAATTAAAAATCACTAGATTGGCGCAAAACTGTATACAAGCGCAAAAATTCATTTAAGTCACTTAAAATTTTGAAAGTTTCTTGTTTTGAGATGGGAGGAATAAAAATTGAGGGAATAGAAGGTTGGATATGTTTAGGAACTGTAGAGAGATTCTGTATACGGTTATCGTCTCTAAGATTGACAATAATGTCTTCAAAGGTGTTAAATTTCTCTACTGCTCGAGTTTCAGACGTACCTTGTGGCATATTCTTCATGATAAAATCGTCAATGGCAGTTTTAGGTTTATTGTTGATAATTTGGTTGATGAGTTCCCAATTTTGCTTTGGATTGTTTTTACAGAACTCAAATTGTTTGAAGTAATATTTTTCACTTTTCCTGCCTAATAAGGGACGTGACTGTGTTTCTTAAGTTTGTGTGTAGTAATTTAAAATTTCTGTTCCTCTTGTTATTTTTGTAGTCAATTGAAGCCGAGTGTCTTTTTCGTATTAAGTTTATTATTTCCTGATTTATCCAGTCTTTGCTACAATTGCGTTGTTTAATTTTTGAGCCATCCGATAGTTTATTAATTTTGTTATTGTTAACAATCCCCGTATATTTTTTGTGACTGCTTCATAAAGTACGTCTATTGGTTCTGAATTTGGGGTTTCGCTTCCAGTTCCTCTCTCCAGCCAGTTTCTTAGGCTTATTTCTTTGCATATGCTTTTATGATCTAAGATAGTTTTTGCGTTAAAATTGCTGTCTAGCTTTTTAGTGTGATTCGACGAATTCCCAAATTTTTTCCCCCAAAGTTGACGCAATTAAATAGTGGTCTGCGGTAGATTGAAATCTTCCGTCAAAACTATCCAGCGTATTCTTTAACGTGAATTAAGTATCGCTCGTGCACAAAGTGCACTTATGTCCAACCGAAGGGCGGAAACCTTTTCAAGCTCGACGATTACGATACTGATGCAAAATTGTGTCAGCATTGCATTCAAAGAGTATTCTTAAATGTTACTAATGCCTTACTGCACACATCCAAGATACTGAATGAGCCAGTGTCCTTAGCAAGTTGGATTTCAAAAAATGAATTTGCAAAAGCTTTTCGAATCGTGAACGCCTATTTACTTCTTTTGGGCAACCCTGTACTTTGCGAAGCACATAGCCATTCATAACTCAGAAGTGAACGAAGAATAGAGAGAAGCGAATCGTTCGCTGCTGTTGTCTCTTCTTCCAGAGAATCCAACTTTGGCAGTGACTCACAAAGAATCATGCAAAGGCTTCGAAGTTACACCAAGATGGGCGCGCCAGGTCGACACCAAGAGAACCCCAACCCACGCTCTTTAGACATGCTCCTCTGCTAATCTTTTTCTTTCCTCTGGAGCTTGCAAAAGTGAGAGCACGCCATGAAATAAAAGAGTTTTCTCTACACCTTCGCATGCGTTCCTTTTGACACGATTTATGTTTTGGAAACTGCCTCGCTTTCAAGATCGTCAATTTCGCTTTATCACGGTTTCGAAACAGTTCTCCGAGCATAAAAGAGAATGCAAATTTTAGCAGCTAAACATGGGTGTATGCCACCTTACAACTCTGAGCAACAGAGCGGCTTTACCGATAAGTGGCCGCTTAGGGCCCGGGCTACTAAGGGGACCCCCAAATCGTTCTGCGAATTTATAACTATTTGTTAATTTCTCACATATTGTTAAACCTAAATGTTGTTCTGCTTGGAGCCCCTGGACCTTTAAATCCGCAACCCATGAACAACAACCTCCACCCCGACTACAAAGATTTACAGTAACCCCGGATCTAGAAAAAAATTGAGGGGGATGGCAAGAGACACATTCGAATCGGAATAATGTATGTTGGGGGGGGGGGGGCAAGAGACTGGATTTCCAATGTATCATGGCATTTCTCCCTCCGTTTTACAGATATTTAAAAAATTTCTTGAAAAATGCATAAAATATACATAGGTTTAATAATTTTCTTTTTGCCTCTGTTACCCTTACTAGCATTCTGCAAGGGGGGGGGGGGAAGCATGACCTCTCCCCTAGATCTGGCCCTGATACAAAATTAACGATATATCTCTTCGCATTTCTTCAGAGACACACTGCAGTACATACACTACTCTCCAAAATGTATCCCGTCTCAATAGTGTGTATGTCCGGTCTGTACCCCTTTTGGCCGCTATGACACACTCCACTCTTCTGGATAGACATTCCGCCAACGACCGATAAACTGCAGCAAGTCTAGTCAGCCATTCGTCCTGCAGGACAGTGGCCAGTTCAGGTGCCGATGTGGGGACGTATTGGTCTGGCCCTCAGCCAACATTCAGTTCATCCCATTGGTATGTGATAGGGTTCCAATCTGGACTCTGCGCCGGCGATTCCATGTTTTCTACAGTCATGTTCAAGAACCATTGTGTAAATAGCACTTGCGGTATAGGATGAGGCATTTTCCTGCTAAAGTTATGGGTCTGTACCAAAAGTCAGCCACATCATAGGGAGCATGGAATTGTCCAAAATGTTAAATTTGGATTCAGCGTTCATTGTTTCCGGCACAACCACCAAAGATCCTAGACCTTTACATAAAAAACATCTTCACACCATAACATATTGGACTATGAAAACAGGGGTGTCCGGATACTTTTTAGGGGAAGAGGGTTATTTTATTATTTCGTTTCTTTTTTTAACGTGATAACCCGTTTTAAACAAAAAAGATGAAAGACTCAAGTCAAATGGAGCGTAATCTTCAACTAAAAGGAAAGTCCCTTACCTCTTATGAATAAGAAATACACATTTTCAAGGAGAAAATATCTGGTGATTTTTCCACCCTTTAAAGGTGAAAGAAAGGAAAGATTCTAAAAATGTAAATAATAATATTATTTTACCAGTACCTATCCAATCAAAAAGAGAACCATATACCAACCAAATTACAAATTTCTAGAATGAACAAACGATTTCCCCGATCACTTAGAGCAGGGGACTCCAATGAGATTCCAAACTGCGGCCAGTGGACCAGATATGGCCCACTGGCCGTAGTTTGGAATCTCATATTAATAATGGTAATTGATCTAAGGGACCGAGTTCGAGCCCCGGGTAAGGCATGGATGTGTGTGTCGTTTTTCTGCTGAGGTCCTGCCATCCTCACAGATCTTCTACTATGGCATATAAACTGACAGACTCCTGTCAGACTTCTGTGGCAAGCAGTTGCTTGAGGGGGTATTAATTTTTTATTTTTTTTAATTGAAGTTATGGGTCTGTACCAAAAAATAGTAAACATGGAATTGTCCAAAATGATAAGTTTGGATTTAGCGTTCATGATTTCCGGCACAACCACCAAAGATCCTAGACCTTTACATAAAAACATCTTCACACCATAATATGTAACATTCACATATCTTTACACCATAATATGTAACATTCACATATCTTCACACCATAATATGTAACATTCACATATCTTCACACCATAATATGTAACATTCACATATCTTCACACCATAATATGTAACATTCGCATATCTTTAGACCATAATATGTAACATTCACATATCTTCACACCATAATATGTAACATTCACATATCTTCACACCATAATATGTAACATTCGCATATCTTTACACCATAATATGTAACATTCACATATCTTTACACCATAATATGTAACATTCACATATCTTTACGCCATAATATGTAACATTCACATATCTTCACACCATAATATGTAACATTCGCATATCTTTACACCATAATATGTAACATTCACATATCTTTACACCATAATATGTAACATTCACATATCTTCACACCATAATATGTAACATTCACATATGTTCACAACATAATATGTAACATTCACATATATTCACACCATAACATATTATTTCAGACCATGGTAATCTGGTCCTCGAAGTAAACGACGAACTAGAACATGTTTTACTTGAAATGTTTCTTTTCAGACATTCTTATGACTAGGAACTTTTGCCGATAAATATCCCACTTCAACAACTCTTTAAATACTGCACGAATATCATTGCAATTAGAAATTAGCGAAACTTGATTTAGATCTTTACTTTCAGTCTCAATCCCATTAAAAATTTCTTCTTCGTGATACCGAAATTCTAGTTTTTTTTTTCATTGGCATAATAAGGGACTTTTCCATTTTTTATAATTTATTACAGGTAGGGACCTGGGTTCGAGCCCCGGGTAAGGCATGGATGTATGTGTCGTTTTTCTGCTGCCCTGCCATCCTCTCAGATCTTCTACTTTGTCATATAAACTGACAGGCTCCTGTCAGACCTCTGTGGCAAGCAGCTCCTTGAGGGGGTATTTATTTTATTTATTATTTTATATAAATAAGAAAGTTTTATATAAATACTAGTAGTCTAGTAATTAAATGCAGGCGATGGTTTCAAATACAATCTCACTAACTTGATTGTTTGAGTCACCACCACAAACAAACAGAAGAAACATTCTAGTCCTTACCGGTTATTCAGCTTCCAACGACCCAGGCCATCACGAACTGCAGAATGGCTCCTTTTTATTATTCACTTTGACTGGAAAGAAAGATTGACGAAACGAGGAGGATCGCTCGTGTACAAAAGACAGACGTCGTTGAGAATGAAGCGTAGCGTTTAAGGCGATCTCTTCACAATTTACTGACTTGAAAAAGGAATGCACGAGTTGAAGCGTCTGCTAATTAAATTTTCTTTACCTTTTCATTTTGCCTTCAGATATTGTTTACTGTTTCATAATTCAATGTGTATTGTTATTAGCAAAATTAACAAAGATAGATTGACTCATAAATTATAGATTACAAAACTCAGCTCTGGAAAAGCTTTTTGATTTTTGGTAGCGCCCTCTCTCGATTATAAAGAATGGACAAGTCGAAACGTTTGATAATTAAATTACATTCACAATTTTATTTTATCTTCCGAAGTTGTTTACGTTTTAATGTTTCTTGCATGGCCTTACATGAACTAACAAAGACAGATTATCTCTTGCTATTAAAAGATTTAAACAATAATAGGAAATTTTAAATTGTAAAATGCATTTCAGAAGTTTTAAATTGTAAAAAGAATCGCTTGTTATTCGATAGCTAGCTCCCTCTCTCGGTTAGTGTACAATGTCTATCTTGCATAGTTTTTTGAGCTTACTAAAAAAACTACTACTAAAAAAATTCTGTTATATTTTTATTAAAAATTTTTCATCTTGAATTTATTAATAGACAATTATTGCAAATTGTTAATGTATCATTATACATTTCAACAACTTTCGCAAGAAAAAAAAGTTTTTTTCTCGTCGCAAATTTTAAAACTGTACTTTATTTTTGATAATTCTTATAGTTCAATTACGTTTGGCTATTTTAAAAATTTTTGGAGATATTTGCTGAGCTCTTAAAACGTAAACGCTCTTGACGTAAGAAAATGAAATATTTTCTGGAAAGCTTTCTGAGTCGAAGTTGGTAAAAGCCCACATCTCCAGTTAGAATAGCCACAACTGATAATTCTCCTTCAAGAAAATTCGACAAATTATTACAAATATAAAACGAATTTTGAGCGGAATCAGATTATTCTCGTTCTTATTGATACGTGATTTATAAGAAGCTCGTTTTAGAGCCTATTTATATTTTTACTTGGAAAAATTATTTTGCACTTAGGCATATTTTACATTAAATTATCTTTCGCTTTTTAAATTAAAATGCAGACTTAATTACCGATATTTACAATCACGAATTACTTCTTATTAGCTAAATTAAATCACAGTAGAATTCCTCTAATCAGGCATGATGAATATTACCTGACAGGCATGGGCACTGACAGAAAATTTACCAGGGGGGAGGAAAATATTTCCAGTTGCAAGTAAAAAAAACAAAAAAATTCAAAATAGATATACTTATGTCGATCGGTTCATTAATGAATGCAGTTATAAATAATGAATCATGCGTGCATCAAACCATAATAAAACTTAATATTAAAAACACTTCCGATGACAACAAACAAAAATACTTGCTTTCTTTAAAGAAAAAAATTAATTTTTGATACACCTGATATTATTTATTATTTCACATAAATTAATTTTTCGACCAATATTCCTCGATAGATGCCAGTGCGCATGCCTGTTTACTCCAACAAATATATTTTAAGTTTCATACTCAATAAAGACATACATTCTGAAAAATGAAATTTGTATAAAGCGAGCAAAGTATTTAGTACTGTCTTTCAATACTTAAAATGATTTATTTTGCATTTAATATTACAAATTTTAATCCATCTGTTTAAAAAATAAACACTAAATTTGTATATGTATTGGCAGTCAGAATATATTTTAGGGTGATTTTACAGTACTGGATCTATAAAGCATTTTGCAATGTCTCCGGATTCCCGATCGTTGGATTAGAGGAATTGCATCCAATATTAGAATTTAAAATTCTAAAGCAAAAACCAACGAAATAAATTGCAGCTTAGAATTGACCTATTCCGAGAAACACATTTGCAACAGACTATTGTTTCGAACTTAACATCAAAATAGATAAAATGATATGAACAACAAGTGCTTTCATAATGCTGAATGTTCGAGTCCCAGCTGGGTCAGCGTTGAAATTTATCTCCGCAAAAATTCCCGCCTTGCCCACGGTCAGTAGGGGACACCGATGAGCTTGGAAAGGCCGCCGTCCGTCGGATGGGACTTTAAGCCGTGGCCCCGTGTGCGGGAGAGCCATACCCTGTGCACGTTAAAGAACACTCTGGATGGCCTTGACGGGAGACTACCATCTGTCTCCCAACAGCTGTTCCAGTGGGTCCCCTCTCCCAACCTTCTCTGAGCCTTCGGGGTCCATGTGACCTGGCCATTTAGCCCATGGTGTGCAAAAAAGTGCCGCTCAGAGGTAAAACAACCCAACCCAACATAATACTGAAAGATTAATAAGTGAGAACAAATATCACAGAAACAGGATGAACAAAAAACAAAGATCCTGGGAGCACAAAGAAGGTGAAATGGGACAGATTATAGAGAATTCAGATGTTTGTGCTACATTGGCAATAAAACGAATGGCCCCTACCTGAAAATGCCGAATTGCAAATATGTGTCGTAGTTAGTCAAGCACCGATTCAGAGAGCAATCCACCCATTACTGAATCCATTCATTCCATTTAAGTGTTATTCATGTTAAATGAAATTTCTGCATATTCCCTTTGTCATTCACATCTCTTTCAAAAATTTTCTTTATTTACTCCCAAAGAGCAGAAAGTGAGTGCTTGAGAGGAAAACATTTTCAGCATTCTTGATTTCGTCATCTTCATTACGTAGGAATAGTTGTAAAATAACTTCACAACTTCAAACAATTTATTTCTCGTACTAAAGGAAACTGAAATCCTGTGATTCTTCACTATCAAGTAATTTATTCGTTTTCGCAATAATTTCAGGTGAAATCTTCATTCCTGCAGACACTTTGGGTGGCATCACTACTTTGGGAAGTAACACCAACGTCTACATCATTGGGATTGTGGGAGTTGTCCCTGCTGCAGGAGCAGTGCTCTGGTGTGTCAGATGGTTCATCACAAGGAAGGACAAGGTATATCTCATAATCCTATATGATCTACTCTAAATCTTGACAGCGTTTTCATTCTCTCTCTTCTAAAAACCATTCCTCTATCCTAGAAACCACAGAAGACTGCAAAGGCTTCGTGTCCTAGCAACAAGCGTCCACTTCCTGAATTAGTGCCAAGAACATTTACGAAGGTTCATGGCCCACAGGAAATGACATCAAGTGCAGGTCAGCAGGTTACAAAGGCTGTGGATAGTGCACTAGATTTAGTAAGTCATGTCATACCTTTATTATTATTATTTCACTACGAAAAATGGTTTATGTTCAATGATACGATAAATGTTACATTCTTTCTATGGTAAGTGTCTCATATGCAATATTAAAATGAATGAGTTCATTCAGTTTGAGAGTCACTGCATTGATTTTTACCGGGGGGGATCTCAGTTGGTGGCGCGCCAGGCTCGCAATCTGCAGTTCCCAGTTCGAATTCCAGCTGGGCCAGCATTGAGATTTATCTCCGCAAAACTCCCCGTCCTGCCCTCAGAGGGAACATCGATATGCTTGGAAAAGCCTATGCACGTTAAAGAACATGACGGATGATCTTGATGGGTCTCCATCTGTCTCCTAACAGCTGTCTAGTGGGTCCTCTCTCCCCAACTTCTCTGATCCTTGGTGGTCCTTGTGACCAGGCCATTTAGCCCAAAGTGGCGCTCAGAGGTAAAATAAAACAGAACAAAATTTCCATCATTTACGAGGATATCAATATCCAGCCAATAAATGACTTCATGAAAGAGACCGAAGTTAAATTCTTTTCTTCTTCAGAACAACATACGAGCTCATCTTAGATGTCGTCAAATATGAAAACACTTGTTAGCAAAAGATTTAACAATCCAAAATCATTTGCCACTTAAGTTCTCAGTTGATTCTCTTTTCGATTCTTGTTCTCTTTTAGCTCTCGGGCTCTGAGTCATGCGACACCACGAACCAACGCGATACCACTGAACCATTGAGGTGGCTAGGCAGTTCTTTTCAAAGCGAAGGCTTTAAGGTGGCTAGGCAGTTCTTTTGAAAACGAAGGCTTTAAGGTGGTTAGGCAGTTCTTTTCAAAGCGAAGGCTTTAAGGTGGCTAGGCAGTTCTTTTGAAAGCGAAGGCTTTAAGGTGGTTAGGCAGTTCTTTTCAAAGCGAAGGCTTTAAGGTGGCTAGGCAGTTCTTTTGAAAGCGAAGGCTTTAAGGTGGTTAGGCAGTTCTTTTCAAAGCGAAGGCTTTAAGGTGGCTAGGCAGTTCTTTTGAAAACGAAGGCTTTAAGGTGGCTAGGCAGTTCTTTTCAAAGCGAAGGCTTTAAGGTGGCTAGGCAGTTCTTTTCAAAGCGAAGGCTTTAAGGTGGTTAGGCAGTTCTTTTGAAAGCGAAGGCTTTAAGGTGGTTAGGCAGTTCTTTTCAAAGCGAAGGCTTTAAGGTGGCTAGGCAGTTCTTTTGAAAGCGAAGGCTTTAAGGTGGTTAGGCAGTTCTTTTCAAAGCGAAGGCTTTAAGGTGGCTAGGCAGTTCTTTTGAAAGCGAAGGCTTTAAGGTGGTTAGGTAGTTCTTTTCAAAGCGAAGGCTTTAAGGTGACTAGGCAGTTCTTTTGAAAACGAAGGCTTTAAGGTGGCTAGGCAGTTCTTTTCAAAGCGAAGGCTTTAAGGTGGCTAGGCAGTTCTTTTCAAAGCGAAGGCTTTAAGGTGGTTATGCAGTTCTTTTCAAAGCGAAGGCTTTAAGGTGGCTAGGCAGTTCTTTTGAAAACGAAGGCTTTAAGGTGGCTAGGCAGTTCTTTTCAAAGCGAAGGCTTTAAGGTGGCTAGGCAGTTCTTTTGAAAGCGAAGGCTTTAAGGTGGCTAGGCAGTTCTTTTGAAAGCGAAGGCTTTAAGGTGGCTAGGCAGTTCTTTTCAAAGCGAAGGCTTTAAGGTAGCTAGGCAGTTCTTTTGAAAGCGAAGGCCTTAATGTGGCTAGGCAGTTCTTTTGAAAGCGAAGGCTTTAGTCTCGCCTCTATCTCGTTCTGTAACGTTATTTGGTTTATGCGAGTGTCACAAAACAGATCATAATTAAAAAATGTTTCTAAAGATTACGATTTTAGTCATTTGTTAGCTGATAAACATTCCATTTTGGAAAAATAGATTATTAATTAAATTCAGCTCGATCATCCTCTTTTGAAAATACTAGTCTACGCCGCTGAGATTCTGTCCATGAGAAATGCCTCTAATTATATCGTTCTCTGCATTCCAGGCAGGAGGAAGGCTCGAATACAGACGCAGCACGTGGAAGAAGAGACCCAGTCCGTGGGAGCTGCCACGTGGCAGGCTAAGACTGTTGCACATACTGGGAGAAGGCAATTTCGGACAGGTGTGGAAAGCTGAAGCCAGGCAAATGTGTGGCTTGGCTGGACCTGTAATTGTGGCTGTCAAGACTGTTAAAGGTAAAAGTACTGAACCTTAATTCGAGTACTATTCAAAGAACCTATTACCGTTTTGGTGGCTTATCTTTCGCGCCAGCTCCTACTGATATTAGAATTCAGCAAGTTACAGTCATATTCAAGTAACCATATTGCTCCTGAATGCGTAATATGTTCAGATTATATTAGAAAATAAAAAAATAAATACCCCCTCTGGCAGCTGCTTGCCACAGAGGTCTGACAGGAGCCTGTGTTTATGTGCCACAGTAGAAGGTCTGAGAGGATGGCAGGACCTCAGCAGAAAGACAACACATACATCCATGCCTTACCCGGGGCTCGAACCCAGGTCTCTTAGATCAATAGCCAAGCGTGCTAACCACTCGGCCACGGGACGGCTATATTAGAAAATATTAGTTATAAAACATCATATCCGCATTCACTAGAAGAGTGCAATCAGGCCTATTCTATCGAAGCAATTTATTCCTTGGATTAAAGAGAAGAATCAGAGCTCTTCACATTTAAACAACTTCAATTATTGCACCGAAAGAATAAAACTTTATCCATTAAAACAATTTTGAGTTTGGCAATGGAAGAGCCCCAATGTTCTACAAAATATACTTCCGAACGAAACTCGAAAACTGTGCTTCCACTCTTTTTTGTATTAATAAAAAAGAACTCTTATAAATTAGAAAAAGTTCAAAATGAAGATCTCAAAATCATCAGCACTAACAGCATCTAACACTTACTGATATTCGTTCCAACTACCAAATTCCCACTCTTGAATCTATAAGAAAGCTGCGGTTTATTACTCTTATTCACGACACTATTCATAACAAGTCTCATCCCCTTCATTCGATTCTTACACCCTTTATTCGATTACGACATCGCCACATCCTTCGCTCTGAAAATAAAATGTTTTCTACTCCCCAAGATTTTCAAAGCTAACTCTATCGCAATTTCTTTTGCCTTTCAAGCAACCTCAACTCGGAACTCTCTACCGAGCGATATCACTTCTTTAAACTCTAAAACAAAATTCAAAGACTATATTACTCCACTCCTATTAGATAATTGAAACGTTTGACCAACAACATCTCCTCACCCCTATTCCCACTCCCCATCTTTGCCCTTTGGGTTATCCGCAATCTTTTTCCCCCCTGTTCATTCATTTAATATTACTCTATTTTGTCTTAAACCGTCCTTGTCATTCCCCTAAGTTTACTATTTTTTTCATCATATTTCATATTATATGCTTGTCTTCGTCTCTGCAACTTGTCATTTTGTTTATATGTATCAAATAATTATCCAATTCCTGTAAATATTTCTTTTTAATTTCTCAAATGTACTGGGGCATTTGAACGTTTAAATTAATATCTAAAATTTTCTGTACCTTGGCTTTACTGTAACCCCCTTTCTTGAAATAAATTATTATTATTAATACAAATGCTCACGATCGTCGATATTCCGAATATTCTCCAAATCAGGAGATTTCAAACTATGAGTATTCCACGGAATCCTTAGATACTTCGAAATCTCGATGTGATTCCGTGAGCATCGAGAGGTCAAAAACTGATGCGTACTGCCCTCTCACAACATGACCCCCACGTGCAGGCACATCACAACTGCAAACCATCAGTTGATCACTGATCAAGGAGAAATTAAATTACTTAACATTTTTCATTCACTTTAAAACTCACTTATGAATTACATTTTATGTCATAAATATATAAACTATGTAAACAAAATTCATAATGAGTATTAGTGGCCTACCCCAGAGAAGTAATATCCTTATGGGTTTGAATAATATATGTACAGGGTGAATCTGAAAAAGTGGGCAAAACTTTACGGGGTGGTAGAACGCAGCTATACGAGCAATATTCGTCATAGAAAGTATGGTCGGAACGCAAGCGGTGAGAAGTTAAAAGGTAGTTTTCCACTGTCACATTTAAAGAATGAACACAAGAAGGAGAGGAGATACTTCAGAAAACATTTTATTAACAGGAATGTAACTTGCATTCCCGTCCGCCGCACCGTACACAAAGTGCATATCCGCCATTTCGTGGTTAGTATAACCAGCCATCTTCTCGGCAATCCACGGTAGAAATGCCGTTGGGTGCGAGGACCGACCCTTTTATACCATTTCCAACGCCACCTAGCGGCTCGCCGTTTGCGTTCCGCCCATATTTTCTATGACGAATATTGCTCGTATAGTTGCGTTCTACCACCCCGTAAAGTTTTGCCCACTTTTTCAGATTCACCCTGTATATTTTCAAAGGCAATCCCTGAAAATCAGAGATTCAAGCAGGTCACATCCCTACCTATTAGATTCAAACATGTCGAACACACATCCCATTAAAACTTTCTAGGTACGCAACACGTGGCTATAAATTTCCCTTTCTTCCTATTTGGATTAACACCCCTTGGTTATATAAGGGTTCTGTGGCTTGAGAAAAATCTGAAATCTCTCTGCTCCAGGGGTTTCAAACAAGGGCCCTTAAAGTCGTTTGGTGCTGCCCGCAAGCAATGCTTTCCAAACTGATCATAATTATGGTAGTGAAGTGTACAGTGGCTCAAAAAAGTATCCGAAAGCTATGGTTGATTACAGAATTCAGAAAAAATATCTGGCAACGTTATTTTAGAAATTAGTGATCTGGCAACCTTCGTGTAACGTGACACGAAGGTTGCCAGATCACTAATTTCTAAAAAAAAAATCCTTGCCAGATATTTTTTATGAATTCTGTAATCAACCATAGTGTTCGGATACTTTTTAATATATATAATGCGTATGAATATATAATGCAATGAATATGGAGCTTGTGCAGTTACCGTTCACAGCAAACTGGAGCGTGTGCAGTAACTGCACACGCTCCAGTTTGCTGTGAACGGTAACTGGAGCGTGTACAGTTGCTGTACACGCTCCAGGTATTTTTCCTGAATTCTGTAATCACGTGACACGAAGGTTGCCAGATCACTAATTTCTAAAAAAAATCGTTGCCAGATATTTTTTCTGAATTCTGTAATCAACCATAGCGTTCGGATACTTTTTTGAGCGACTGTACTAGCCGAGTTCGACTATCTCACGTGACATGATTGAGTTGATCACGCGACTATGGAGAATAGAATTATCAGAAGATGAAGTCACTAGAAATTAAATTTAGGTTTATGATTTGGAATTAAAAGCATAAAAGGTAAGAAAAATTATCCCTCGAGTATCTTCTTGCCGCAGTTGTCTTCCAGGAAGATGCCAGGTTATAGCATCATAAAGGAGATCTGTGAGGAAGGAGAGATCTTCAACAGAAAGACAAAGAAGAAAACATCCCTACCTCGAACTTTGATCAGTAGCCACTCCGCCATGTAATATTTAAATAATAAAGCAACATTATAAGTAATTGTGTTTTACTTATTATTGCTTAAAATGGGGCGAGGGTGGCTCAGCCAGTAGCGCGCCAGGCTAGTCATCTACAGTTCCCAGGTTCGAGTCTCATCTAGGCCAACGATGAGATTTATCTCCACAAAACTCCCCTCCCTGTCGACGGCCAGTAGGGGACATCGATGGGCTTGGAAAGACTGCTGTCCGTCGGATGGGGTGTTAAACCGTGGATCCATGTGCCATACCCTCTGCACGCTAGAGAACATGCTGGATGGCCTTGACGGGAGGCTTCCATCTGTCTCCTGTCAGTGGGTCCTCTTCCCCAAGCTTCTCTGAGTTATTGGGGATCCTTGTGACCTGGCCATTTAGTCCATTGAATTAAAAAAGTGTCGTTCAGGGGTTGGGTTGTTTTACCTCTGAGAGGCACTTTTTTGCACACCATGGGCTAAATGGCCAGGTCACAAGGACCCCGAATGCTGGAAGAGGGGACCCGCTGCAACAGCTGTTGGGAGACATATGGCAGCTTCCCGTCAAGGTCATCCAGCGTGTTCTTTAACGTGCACTGAATATGGCTTAACGTCCCATCCGACGGACGGCGGCCTTTCCAAGCCCATCGGTGTCCCCTACTGACTGAGGGCAGAGCGGTGAGTTTTGCGTGATAAATCTCAACGCTGATCCAGCTGGGACTCGAATCTGAGAACTGCAGATTACGAGCGTGGCGCGCTACCGCACTCAGGGGTAACACAACCGAAAACTACATAAGAAGCTGCTTAAAGGTAAAACAACTCACTTAGAGATAAAGCAACAACAATGGTTTAAAATCAAATGCGGCCTACCACCTATTGAGAAGTAACTGATTTGGCCACTACATGATTTAAGTTCGAGATCCTTACTCTACATCTTTTCGTATCTTCAAATATACCATATCGAGTTCACGATGCACAATACTACTACCTCTAGTGGTGGATTCCGGATAGGCGCATGAGACACTCACTTAGGGGTTTCGATGTTGGTTCGATACTCATAAATAAAAAAATAATAATTACCCTCTCAAGCAGCTGCTTGCCACAGAAGTCTGACAGGAGCCTGTCAGTTTATATGCCAGAGTAGAAAGTATGAGAGGATGGCAGGACCTCAGCAGAAAAACGACACACACATCCATGCCTTACCCGGGGCTCGAACTCAGGTCCCTTAGATCAGTAGTCAAGCGCTAATCAGTCGGCTACGGGACGAAGCTTCAAAACAATCAAAACTCTTTTTTCAAGCATTTTGTTGAGTAAAATATTTCACAATCTGTATAATCTACTATTTATGCACACATCTCGTGTTTTTACTTAGTTAAATACTAAATATAATGTGATTTTTGTTAACTACATTAAAATGAAGATATTTATTCACGTCTACAAGTTGGGGTCCTCTCGAATCTGGGGCGGGGGTGGCTCAGTCGGTAGCGCGCCAGGCTCGTAATTTGTAGTTCCCAGGTTCGAGTACCAGCTGGGTCAGCGTTGAGATTTATCTCCGCAAAATTCCCTGCCCACGGTCAGTAGGGGACACCGATGGGCTTGGAAAGGCCGCCGTCCATCGGATGGGACGTTAAGCCGTGGCTCCGTGTGCGGGAGAGCTATACCCTGTGCACGTTAAAGAACACGCTGGATGGCCTTGACGAGAGGCTACCATCTGTCTCCCAACAGCTGTTCCGTGGGTCCCAACCTTCTCTGAGCCTTCGGGGTCCATGTGACCTGGCCATTTAGCCCATGGTGTGCAAAAAAGTGCCGCTCAGAGGTAAAACAACCCAACCCTCTCGAATCTTTTGCACCCTGGGACCTTCAGATACTTTAATCCGCCGTTGACTACCCCTTTTAGGCATTTAAGTAAAACTCATAAACTTCTGTTATTTTCGCTTAAAGAATCTTCGTTAGTGAACGATCTGTTCCTTCTTCCTTGTCCTCACGATTCAAGGACGTCTGAAGAAACAGATGCCGGGAGAAAGTGCAGAGAGTAGCGGCAAACGAATCATGGAAACTCGTTCTCTTTGCCACGTGAAAAACCCGAGGCCAAGGACGGATGCTCGAGCCCTTGTACGGGACTCGTTGCCGACGAGCAGGTTCCAACAACAGCGAGAAGGAAGGTGCTGGGAACTCTCGGATCATTCCTGTAGCATGGGAAGCAAGGTCTCATTGGACAGAAGCATCGCTGGATCTTTGTTTACGTCATGAAAACATGTAGAAATAAAAAAACACGCTAATGAAAGGGAAAGTGCACTTGAAAAGAAAGGGAAAGTGCGCTTCAAAAGGGAAAAACCTACGATTAATGGTGTTTTAATATTTTGATAAGGTTGCGAAAAATAGAAACATATATTAAAATGGAGATTACTGTTTAGAGATAGTTTTCCATTTTATTTACGATGTTCATCAGAAGAGAATTAATGTTTCGTTACTACAAATATTTTCTTATTTACGTTTACGACTGCCTCGGTGTAGTGCAACATTTTAGTCCAGTAAGCCGTCCCGTGGCCGAGTGGTTAGCCCGCTTGGCTACTGATCTAAGGGACCTGGGTTCGAGCCCCGGGTAAGGCACGGATGTGTGTCATTTTTCTGCTGAAGCCCTGCCATCCTCTCAGACCCTCTACTCTGGCACAATATAAGCTGACAGGCTCCTATCAGTCCTCTGTGGCAAGCAGCTGCTTGAGGGGGTATTTATTATTATTTTAATCATATGCTGTTTTTGTGCTGAGGTCTCGCCTTCCTCACAGATCTTTATGGCATATTATACTGATAGGCTTTTGTATGGCAAGCAGCTGATTGAGGGCGAATTTTTTTAAATCTCTAATCCAGTAGTATCCGTGGATTACAGATTAACTACTAAATCCGTACTATTTAAGAAATCTAAAAGCATTTATAAAAGCTACTAAATAAAAAAAATAAATACCCCCTCAAGCAGCTGCTTGCCACAGAGGTCTGACAGGAGCCTGTCAGTTTATATGCCATAGTAGAAGGTCTGAGAGGATGGCAGGACCTCAGCAGAAAAACGACACAAATAGCCATGCCTTACCCGGGGCTGCTACTCTATAAAAAAAAAACACTCTCGAGATCAAATTTCTGTAGAATCATTCAGTTCTGAGGATTATATGTATATTTCTTTTATTTCAACTACAATTCATTTTATATAAAGGACTGAAACATTGCACTATAACACCAAAAACATGCTCGAAATGGCGAAGGATAAAGAAAGGTGAAATAAGAGCATAAACGGATGGAATTTAAATGATTTCATCTAATTAATGGATTCACTGAATAACTCACACAACGTCTTTGTCATGTTATTTGATTCTAATAAATAATTGAGTAGTGTATATTGTTTCATATGATAAACATAATTCGAACAGTTCTGTAATATATTGAATAATATGTTCGTTTCGGCAGAGAATGCTACAGCCAAAGACAAAGAGGACCTGCTGAAGGAACTGCAGATCATGCAGCAATTAGGTCCTCATCCAAATGTCGTCACTCTTCTCGGATGTTGCACTACACAAGGTAAGAATGGACATTATATAGATAGATAGAAAACAAATCAACACTTGAATATTCCTGCAAAGAGATAGTTTTCTCAATGCAGACTCATGGACATTAAGTATCCCTTGATCATGCTGTTTAGAAAGGAGAGCAGAAACGTTTAAACAATGGCAGTGTTGCCATTTGTAAGAATTTTTCTAAAAAATAATTGAAAAAATCAAATAATAACTGTTACATCAAAAACTGATTACTGAAGTAGATATATTTTTATAAGTACCTCTAATGTTTCTTTCAACTTTCGCCAATTACGAAGTTCTTTTTTTATGAACTGTTTTTCTATCCGAGATAGAAGGCTTCATAGGCCTAATCTTCGGCATGGGGTGGGGTGGGGCGGGGGTGGCTCAGTCGGTAGCGCGCCAGGCTCGTAATCTGTAGTTCCCAGGTTCGAGTCCCAGCTGGGTCAGCGTTGAGATTTATCTCCGCAAAATTCCCCGCCCTGCCCACGGTCAGTAAGGGACACCGATGGGCTTGGAAAGGCCGCCGTCCGTCGGATGGGACGTTAAGCCGTGGCCCCGTGTGCGGGAGAGCCATACCCTGTGCACGTTAAAGAACACGCTGGATGGCCTTGACGGGAGACTACCATCTGTCTCCCAACAGCTGTTCCAGTGGGTCCCCTCCCCCAACCATCTCTGAGCCTTCGGGGTCCATGTGACCTGGCCATTTAGCCCATGGTGTGCAAAAAAGTGCCGCTCAGAGGTAAAACAACCCAACCCAAATCGGCATGGAGAAAGTGATGACTAAAAAAATACGAAGTTTTTAGTACGACAATAGCTTTCGTTAAATCAGCAATATTTGAACCTTTGCTCCCCCCCTCCCCCCACATACACACACACATCACCTTCTGAAAACTGTTTCAGAAAGAATGGAGCTATTATCGAAAAAAAAACGAACTTATAGATCTATTAATTACACGTAAATCGAGAATTACTTTTTGCAAACGAATTCTGTGTGCTTTTTGGGACGAGGGTCACTCGTAAAAGCGCGCCAGACTCTAATCGACATTTCCCAAATTCGAGTCCCAGCTATGCTCAAGTTGACTGCCCTCGGCTAGAAAGGGAACACTGAAGGTTTGGGAAAGGCCGCAGTCCGTCAGACGAACGTAAAGCGCGCACCCATATGCAGAAGAGTCATACACTATGTACGTTAAAGAACGCACTGGATGACTTTGACGTGAGGTCACCATCTGTCTTCTAAAAAGAAGACTGCCAGTGGATGCTCTTCCCAAATCTTTTCTCATTGGGGCCCTTGTGACCTGGCCATTTAGTTTATGTGTGCAAAAAAAGTGCCTCTCAGAGGTAAAAGAAACAACTCAGATCCGTATATTTGATAACTAATGGATTGAAATATTTCACGTAAGTGAAGAGAATATAATTTGTTACTCTTGCAAAATTTCACTTTTAAATTTTGCCATTTAAAAAGTGAAAAAAGTGAAAATTCCTCGGCTAATTCAACTGGTAACAATACGAAAAAGGTTAAACTCCACAAAAATTAAATATTCGAGTTTCCATTACTCTTTAAATACCGAACGGCTTTTTTTGATAATCAAGATTTTGATAGATTCTATTCAATTTTTTAGCTAATTTAAAAATAATACGGAACATCAAATTTGGCTTACTGTAGGTATAACATAAAAGTTCTTGAATAATTTTTGTAAGAGCCATTGCTTTTCAGCCTGTGTATCGTTATCATAATTCCTGGTATTCAACGACACTTTTAGGATTAATTGCACTGTACTATGAAGAGTAAAAAAATAGCTGAACCCCAAAACCGCCAAGTATTAGATACGACCTTGAACAAAATCACGTCAACCTCGAAATCTTAGAATATATTCGTGACATTGGATGGTTCCTTTAAAATCTGCCTTGTTAAAACTGTGCTTGGGATCTAAAACTTAATATTAAGAATAATCTGTTTCATTGCCTTCTCGGTAATTGAAATTAGTATTCTTCGATTTTAAGTGACTGTTTGGATCGTTAAGAACAGTGAGCTTGTTTTAAATGAAATGATAGAAGTGAAAAATGAATGTATTGACAACACTGCTTGTAACTAGTTTATCGCTAAGAGAATTTCAGGTGAGAGGAACAGAAATCCAAAATTCGTTTGGCTTCGTTAACAAAATAGGGCAAGCGCAAAATGCTGAAATTAACTGTGCTTTGAAGATTTTATTCGGTCCTATACTTTGAGGAAATGTGGCATTAAGGCCCTTTTCTCATTTCTTGCATTTGAAATGAACACTCTTCAAACAAAAAATGTTTCATTTCAAACGCAAGAAATGAAGAGTGTTCATTTCTTACGTTTGAAATGAACACTCTTCAAACAAAAAATCCAGCGAATTTAAATGCTATATTTGCTCAATTGAAACATTGAACAAAATCTTCAAGATGAAATAGGCACCAGGTGTACCACAGTGACATTGCTTCCATTTAGTTCTGTTTCTGAAATCAGCCAACTGATTAGGGATTTCACTTCATCTCACCCAAATTCATCTCCACCCTCCGAGTGATCAATTGGCTACATGCAATATTGTCAGTCTTATCATTTCCTTGAACTCGAGCACTTCCCTAAACATTCAAACACCTAACAGTTTCTTATGCAGTGTCATAAGAGATTCTGGTAGGCAAGATTTCCTATTCAGTTGCGATATTGAAAGTCTTCAGTCTTGAACCTTTTCAAACCAAACCTTTCAGTCATCTGAAAGATTTTGGCCGCAATTCTATAATAATAAAAGAAGGCGTACTTAAAAAAATGAGTTGAAAACTTAGTTATTACACTGAGAAGAAGGTGTTTATGTGTACGCCTGTGTTAGCAGTAAACTATTGGGAAATCATGGTAACGCTTCAATTTTTTACAGAATGTTTCTCGTTGTCATCCAGGTTGCAGTGCCAAATTTCAAGTGAGCTTTCTCCCAAAAGGGGGCTTGCTAGATGCAAAAATATTTACCATGCTATTCCCACCAGAAACAGTAATCGCTGTCAAATTTATTGTTGCCAGTTACAGCTCCCCAACTGTGAACGAAGAGTCATAACATTTAAATCTGCTGCCATTGCCAGATTTCCCCCATTTCTAAAGGCATTGTTATTTTAAGGCGTCACATTATAGCTAGGGACATGATTTTTCAACCCAACAGGTGGTCAGGTAGAGGAAACTGGCCTATGAAATTTGGGACCATTCCATCAAGTACATTGGGAAATACAGGATATCAAAATCTGTTGAAATAAAATTCTCGATAGTTTGCGAGATGTCACTGGTTATGAGAGTGCTCCTTGTTGTCAGAAATGACCTGAGCAGCGCCGGCCAATTCTTCGTGTTGAATCTGTGCTAAAGTGTCAGGAGAAGGCAGAACTCACAAAACTAATATTTAGTGCAGTAAAAAACAAAATATACAGTCTAAAAGTGTGCACCCGTGCAGCACCAGGTGCCATTCAGCTAGTGTGAATTGAAAATGAGTGAGCTTAATTTGCGACTGAAAATCCTGTCGACTTATTTCAAAAATCTCAAACTTTTCTCCCTGCTTTGAAATCCAAACAGTCTTTATATAATTTTTAATAGAACGTCTCTGATTCAGTCCATTACTCAAATATAGGGCTGCTCACTTTTCAACTACCCTTATATGTAATCTTTGTAAACTTATACAGACATTTATTTAATTAAGATAATTTACATGCACGTATATATATAAAAGAATTTTATTGTACGTATGAGATTGTTATGAGATTGTAACATATGAGAACACAATCTCATATGTATATAACATATTGTAACATGTGATTGTTATGCATAATTTTAAAACTAGTTATTTACTTTTCAGAGCCCCACTATGTGGTACTGGAATACGTAGTGCGGGGTAAACTGCTTACCTACCTCAGGGATCATAGGTCGCGTCGGAAGTATTACAACTACGGACAGGGGATACCAACTCTGTCATCACGTGATCTCACTATGTTTGCTTATCATGTTGCCACAGGCATGGAGTACATCAGCAGCAAAGGGGTAAGTCGTGAATTAGAACCATATTCATGTGATAGTGCCTTTCGTTTCTTTCAAATTTATCATTCTTTCATCACTCTGCTTCTCCTCTCGTTTATTCGGATCTTTCTCGAATATTCCCCTCCCTAAAAGGGAGGCCTCCTTGAGGGTGTGGCTCCCGGCCATAGCTTGATGGGTTGGGTTGTTTTACCTCTGAGCGGCACTTTTTTGCACACCATGGGCTAAATGACCAGGTCACATGGACCCCGAAGGCTCAGAGAAGGTTGGGGGAGGGGACCCACTGGGACAGCTGTTAGGAGACAAATGGTAGCCTCCCGTCAAGGCCATCCGGTGTGTTCTTTAACGTGCACAGGGTATGGCTCTCCCGCACACGGGGCCACGGCTTAACGTCCCATCCGACGGACGGCGGCCTTTCCAAGACCATCGGTGTCCCCTACTGACCGTGGGCAGGGCAGGGAATTTTGCAGAGATAAATCTCAACGCTGACCCAGCTGGGACTCGAACCTGGGAACTACAGATTACGAGCCTGGCGCGCTACCGACTGAGCCACCCCCGCCCCAGCTTGATGGGCCATTATGCTAATCCGGCCCTACCCAATACAATAAACTAATAATCAAATGTTTGCAGTTGCTAGCAACCGCTATTTTCTTTCTCTCTCATGGTAGAGAGAACGAAAATTATTTTTGGTAGGAACGGGGTGGACAGGCCAGAGATCTGGGAGGAGGGGGAAGGCTCCAGCTTATTCTCATTTCTCTGCTGGCTAAATAATCTCAGGTTATGAATCGATAAGGATTGCATTCAGCCGCTAAAGATTGAAACTTGGACTGCTCTTAGAATAAAGTGTCTTCCGTCTAGGTTGGGTTGGGTTGTTTTACCTCTGAGCGGCACTTTTTTGCACACCATGGGCTAAATGGCCAGGTCACATGGACCCCGAAGGCTCAGAGAAGGTTGGGGGAGGGGACCCACTGGAACAGCTGTTGGGAGACAGATGGTAGCCTCCCGTCAAGGCCATCCAGCGTGTTCTTTAACGTTGGGTTGTTTTACCTCTGAGCGGCACTTTTTTGCACACCATGGGCTAAATGGCCAGGTCACATGGACCCCGAAGGCTCAGAGAAGGTTGGGGGAGGGGACCCACTGGAACAGCTGTTGGGAGACAGATGGTAGCCTCCCGTCAAGGCCATCCAGCGTGTTCTTTAACGTTGGGTTGTTTTACCTCTGAGCGGCACTTTTTTGCACACCATGGGCTAAATGGCCAGGTCACATGGACCCCGAAGGCTCAGAGAAGGTTGGAGGAGGGGATCCACTGGAACAGCTGTTGGGAGACAGATGGTAGCCTCCCGTCAAGGCCATCCAGCGTGTTCTTTAACGTGCACAGAGTGTCTCTCCCGCACACGGGGCCACGGCTTAACGTCCCATCCGACGGACGGCGGCCTTTCCAAGCCCATCGGTGTCCCCTACTGACCGTGGGCAGGGCGGGGAATTTTGCGGAGATAAATCTCAATGCTGACCCAGCTGGGACTCGAACCTGGGAACTACAGATTACGAGCCTGGCGCGCTACCGACTGAGCCACCCCCGCCCCTTCCGTCTAGGAAATTCAATATGTTCATTAACGTAAAAAGCCACGAATATCTTTTGAACTTTTTTTCTGCTTTTCTGCTGTCTCGCCATCCTCACAGATTCTTTTATTATGGCAGTATAAACTGGCAGGCTCCTGTTGGACCTCTGTGGCAAGCAGCTGCTTGAAGGTTTTTTATTTTTTTTTATCCAAAAAAAAAAACACATGAAGAGCGGTCTTCTACCTGCATCACTTGATAATATCACTTAATATTTTCCACAAAATAAACTTCAGCTCATCACACATAACTGCATTTATAAAATAGAGTTTAAACTGAAGAATTAATGACAATTTTTTTCTCTCTTCTCTAGATTCTCCATCGGGATTTAGCAGCCCGGAACATCTTAGTTGATTACAACAACATCTGCAAAGTGGCAGACTTTGGTCTATCGAAAAGTGTGCGGGACACAGATTGTCAAATATATGAACAGAAGACGAAAGTAAGACATAAAAGTGATGTTTTGTGTTTAAGTATTATAAAATGTCTTTTAGTATTGAATTGTATTTTGCTTATGAATAACCTAAAGTTTCACCTAGATGAGCCATAAAGTTGGACTTAAAATAGCGCAAAATTCCCTTTAGAAGTGATAGAAAGTGCCAAATATATCGAGCCAATGTAGTGTATTGACATTCCACAGACACTGTTGGTTAACATGTGCCATACGGACACGTGAATTATCCTACTGAAAAATGACACCAAGAGACCTGGGGCATAGAATGGGGATAATGGTGAACAGAATGTTCTCAACGTATCATTGAGCTGTCAAAATTTTCCTAGACAAATACTAAAGCTGTTCTGGAGTCATAACTAATGCCACACTACATCAGAATGCTATGTGTGCATGCACTGTGGAGCTTCCAGATCCTGCCACTGGCCGCAGTGACGCCAAATCCTGAAGCGTGACTCATCCGAAAAGATGATGTGGTCCCATGCATTCCATATATTCAAGTATATGTATGGTTTACTTTCATAAGCAACATTGACCCAAGCGTATGACTCGTGTAAGTTATTCCTCCAACACATTTTTCAGTTCATTTTAAAATTTACGTTAATGCAACACACGGCCAACAAGAGTAAATACAATAAATCCTACACTGTAATTTCATCCTATAAAAGCAGTTGTAAATTGTTTAACATGTTTATAACTTGTAATCTCTATATGAAAAACATTCCCTTTTTCCTACAGGGAGCCCTTCCTATTCGCTGGATGGCACCAGAATCACTCTACATGAATGTGTTCACTGTGAAGTCAGACGTCTGGGCTTTCGGAATTTTGCTGTGGGAAATAGTTACTTTGGGTAAGCATTTATAATAGCCATGAAAGGCCTAGCAAAAAGTAACAGAGTGTCTTCAACTATTCTATGTCTTTTGAGTAAGCTCAAGTTTTTTGCTTCAAAGCCATCTATAATTAGATATCGTTTAAGTTGATATACACCAGGAGTACATACTAATTGTTCCATTTCTTATTCTTCAGAATCAGTGTTCTTACGTTTTATATTACAAGTTGGAAATAATTTGAATATTTTGGGTGAATGTTGATAAGATAAATGATTTATTTTGCCTCATCATCCTAGTATAACAGTTGTAATGACTATTTATTTTATGCCTGATATTATCAATACTATGCACACAAATTTATGCTACCACCTGTTTCAAAAACCAATGCTATATAATTGTACCACAGAAGCAGAATATTTTGATGATTATATATTTCAAGACTTTCATACCTACAGTTCTATGAAACTACAAAATAACATTTAACTTAAATTGCGTTGTATTCAATTGTTTTAACCTACTTTTTTACATACATAATGGTTTAATTGGTCAGGGCACCAGGGTCCCATGGTTCAACACAATAAGGATGCCCCCTGTAGAGCTACATATTAGAAACTTTTCTAAACGATATCCTTCTTTCATATGCACAAGAAACTTAATGTTCCATCTAGTGATATTAGACTTTTCAAGCTCATAATTCTCTCTCTCAAAAAAAGACGAGGATGCAGACAAATGGAAAAAGATTACATTTGAAAAATAAGCATCATGCCCAAAAATTCGATTTTCAAGCAGAATTTAATCTACATAATCCATGGGAAAAACAATTTAAAGAACTGAAACATTTTAGATATTTTGCTACCTCTGTAGCTAGTAGTGTTGCATTTGCTTGTAGTAACAGTACATCTGAAGCATCGTGTTGTTTTACCTCTGAGCGGCACTTTTTTGCACACCATGGGCTAAATGGCCAGGTCACATGGACCCCGAAGGCTCAGAGAAGGTTGGGGGTGGGGACCCACTGGAACAGCCGTTAGGAAACAGATGGTAACCTCCCGTCAAGGCCATCCAGCGTGTTCTTTAACGTGCACAGGGTATGGCTCTCCCGCACACGGAGTCACGGCTTAACGTCCCATCCGACGAACAGAGGACTTTCCAAGCCCATCGGTGTCCCCTACTGACCGTGGGCAGGGCGGGGAATTTTGCGGAGATAAATCTCAACGCTGACCCAGCTGGGACTCGAACCTGGGAACTACAGATTACGAGTCTGGCGCGCTACCGACTGAGCCACACCCACCCCACACATCTGAAGCGAGAGATCCAATCTTGACTATGGCCAGAAAGTTGCATTTCTTATTTGTATGGTAAAAACTGTATAAGGTATAAAAAGGTTATACTGTTCAGGAACATATACTGTACATTAGTACCTCCTCAAGCAGCTGCTTGCCACAGAAGTCTGACAGAAGCCTGTCAGTGTATATGCCACAGTAGGAGGTCTGTGAGGATGGCAGGACCTCAGCAGAAAAACAACACGAACATCCATATCCGGAGCTCGAACCCAGATCCCTTTGATCAGAAGCCAAGCGCGCTAACCAATCGGTCACAAGACAGCATATCGCATAAAACAGAAAAGGAGATGCAATAAAACCCAATGTTATGAATATTGCTATGACTAAAAACAGCAGCAACAATTAAACTCGCAGTAAAAAAAATCAAAATTTAGCTTTCTCTGCCTTCCTAAATGATGCCCACATTGTGAACTCCAGATTTCAAGTCTGGCACATTAATCAGTGTATCAAACAGCCTTCCTATTAATAAGTTTATGTGGCCAAAATGATATATACTTTCAAGCTTCACACTGTCGTGTATGGCTGTGAATCACCATAATAACTGCAAAAGTTACAAAATTCTCATTTTCCACTAAATAAAGTTTTTTTATAATAGCTTATATTTCACTATCATGTTTTTTGCTAACATCATACATATATTGTTTATTTTCCAGGCTCTACACCCTATCCAGGAATGGGGGCACGAGAAGTGATACAGTTTGTGCGTGAAGGTCATGTCATGGAAAGGCCTGACCACTGTCGCCCAGAGCTCTACCGTGTAATGCGCACCTGCTGGCTTGTAGACCCCAATGAAAGACCTTCTTTCCCAGATCTGAGAACAGAGTTGGCAAGACTGCTGGAAGTGCAAACTGGATATGTGGATCTGGAGCACTTCCCCGAGCAGAGGTATTACAACCTCTATCAAAGTCCAGGTGAAAAAGTGTGATTTGGTTATTTCTAGAAGACAATTTCTTCTACATCATTCATTGGAGTACTGACAATGACACAAAGTTCCTGATCCAGAGATAATGCTCTTCTGGATGCCACAAGCTCAGACCGGATATTACTGAAATGATTCACTGCACCTGCTGATTGTGGTTTGTTTCTGAAACTGAAATTTGATATTTCTTCTTACATAGAATGAATGAATATCTGAATAATGAATTGAACAAAAGATCCAAGGCTCCTTCTTTGAGATAATGACAAATAGCAATGCCAACATTATAAAATATATTTAGTGTTTGCGAATCAGTTGTTGTGCAAGCAAACATCTGCTTGCTTTTGAGAAGCAAATGGAATGTGTGGGTGCTAAGCATTATTATGATGAGATCTACTTTTATTCTGCATCGTTAACTGCAGATTTTTCTTGAAACATAAACTGCATTTTACTCTGAGCTTTAAATGTAGCCGGTGTTGCGGAGAACAGAAGAATTTCATTCCTAATTGTCACTGCCTTTTAAATTATACAATTTTACAGGATCAGCCAGTGAACGTAGCCAGAGTCGAATGACCAAAGCTGCATCTTTCTCGGTTCTTAATGGCTCCGGCACTTTCATCCGAAATTTTAATCCTGAAAAACAGCAGCATTAATTTTCACAGATCAAAAATACCTTTTTTCAACAATTCTCTGTGAATCAGCCAAACCAAATAGTGCTGCAACACTGTTGTCGTATTTAGAGCGTCACATTTTAAATAGAGAGCAGCAAATACAATTTCTTTCATCTAGTAATCATGTTATATGCAAAAGATATGCAGTATCTGTATTTATGTTTTAAAATTTATTTATCAGCTCCTGGTTTTCACGCCATTTACCTAATACCATTTATATCTTGTAAGAACGGGTTTCAAGGAAAAAAAATGCTACTTTGGAAACAAATGTGACCACACTATCCCACCAGTATTACCGAACTTTTATTTAAATACTGGTAAATTTATCTGTCAAAATTTCTTAAAACATATAGCTCCCATCCAGAAAACCTGAATTTGATTCAAGAAGTTAACTAGGTAGAAATATGCTATTCTTCAAAAGCAAGTTGGAGAGCAGTTACAAGTTTTCCTACCATTTATGACTTTTGGACACTATCAAGAAGATCCATTAAACTTGTTGATATATCAACTCTCTGTAGTATTCTGAATGCCTGAAGAAATCACTCTAAATTCTTTATATCAACTATTGAATCATTCTAAGCTGTGGCCACACAGCCACTGCTCAGACTGTCCATACATATCTGCCCTTCTCTATGCATTCAAGTTTGCAAATGACAGCCCAGCACCCAAGAACTTTCTTCTGTGTACAAAAGAAATTTTTTCTGCACTCTCTCCAGAACTTAGAGAGAACATTAGTCAACATCATCATAGCAGTGCTAAATTTCGATTACGTGTTTGTGTTTACAGGCAGCTATATTAAATAAAATTCTGCATGGCTATGATGGTCGCATCAAAGTAGTTTTCCATTATGACTTCATTTGAGAACCACTGCATTAAAGGCTCCTACAAGATATATTTCCTACTTCACTGATGATTTCTTTTCTACAAAGTGATGATTTCGTTATTAAAGGAATTATGCACATGTCTCACACGTCACTGTTATAACTATTTGCCAGTTTGTAATGGGTGAACTTTTTATTTTCTGAATACTGTAAATGAACTAAAT
Source organism: Ryuthela nishihirai (assembly GCA_038380435.1). NCBI lineage: Eukaryota > Metazoa > Arthropoda > Arachnida > Araneae > Heptathelidae > Ryuthela > Ryuthela nishihirai. Next base: position 22,562,691 of record JAWZYU010000013.1, read on the forward strand.
GGGATATACCAAACAAAATACGTTTATATTTATACATCCACATTTCACACCACTTCGCAATCTTGGCATCCTTAGTCAAACTGTTTTAGTCTTCATTGTGATTTGTCAGCAATAGAAGAAATTAACTGAAAGTGCACCATGATCTGACTGAAAAAAAAAGTAAAATTAAATGTGATTAAAGAGTTTATGTACTGCTTACTTGTGTTTCTTACATATGTGAATTTCTGTTCCACTTCAAAATGCTGAAAATGACATCCAGTTAAAGCCAAACTAACACTAAAAGGTCATAAAATAAAATCTAACTACAAATAAACACAAAATATGTCTTTATAGACATGAGAAACTGGGCCAAAAAACACATTTCATAAGCTGTTAAGAGACTGATGGAGACCTCCTATCAAAGCCATCCAGTGTGTTCTTTAAAGTGCACAGAGTATGGCTCTCCTGCATACAAGATCATGGCTTATTGGCCCATCCTATAGATGGTGACTTTTTCAGGCTCCTTTTCTAACTCCTTTCTCATAAAAAAGAATTGCAACTCAAATCTGATAACATCAAATTATGAACCTGGCATGCGACTAAGCTAATACCCCACCCATCCAAGAGATGTGGGTTGGGTTGTATTACTTCTATGTGGCACTTTTTGTATGCATGGGCTAAATGGCCAGATCACATGGAATGTTCAGAGAAGGTTGGGGAGGGACCCACTGGGCAGTAGCAAGGGGACAGATGGTAGTTTTCTGTCAATTCCATCCAGTGTGTTCTTTAACATGCACAAGGCATGGCTCTCCTGCACACGGGGCCAAGGCTTTACATTCCATCTGATGGACAGCTACCTTTCCAAACCCATTGGTGTCCTCTACTAATGAAGGGCAGGATGAGGTTTCCCGTCAAGGCCATCTAGCGTGTTCTTTAACGTGCACAGGGTATGGCTCTCCCACACACGGGGTCACGGCTTAACGTCCCAACCGACGGACGGTGGCTTTTCCAAGCCCATCGGTGTCCCCTACTGACTATGGGCAGGGCGGGGAATTTTGCGGAGATAAATCTCAACGCTGATCCAGTTGGGACTCGAACCTGGGAACTACAGATTACAAGCCTGGCGCGCTACCGACTGAGCCACCCCCGCCCCACAATTGTATCGTGTTTTGAGCTTAACAGAAAAATTGGCAAAGCATGGGCAGCTAATCTTTTTGTAAATCACACCTAGAAAGGTGTACAAGATATCCCTAGCAATTTTGCGTTATGGGTTCTAATGAGGCTCGGTTGTAGATCACAAAATATTTCCCATTTTTTGAAAAAAATATCCTCAATAAGATCCAAACGATATGGAAGCTAATTTAATGATAATAATTTGAATATAAAAAAACTGCATGAAACATCTGTTAATAACTTATGTTTACCCACTTAAACTAAATTTCGATTGTATATTTTGGAGAAAAGGTGAAACAATACTTTCTTGTTCTGCGTATCAAATGCATAGGTTAAAAAAAAGGTAATTTTTGTTTAATTTCACGCCATTCTAACAGGTGAAATGAAGAGCTTTAGAGACCTGAAATTCTAAAGTAGTCCACCTATGTGCCTTTGCAGCTATTAAAGCTAAATTATTACATGAAGTTAAAAATAATTTTGCATTTTGAACCACTGTGCAATGGTTGCATAAACCTGTGGCCAAAAATATTTACAGAAATTTTCCATCTTCCTCAATAAATAGAGTGCATTTAAATAAAAACTTTATTTACTACTTACATCATTTTGAGAAACAATTTTTAATTAATTCTAGTCATTTAACTTTTCATCTGTTTGGGAAGAACTCAGTTATCATATCACATCATGCTACAGTATTCAGATATCTGTTAGCACAATGGGAGAATGATGCACATCAACTGGGTAGAATTGTTTCGGTTCATCTGAACATATATCTATTTTAGAAAATTTTAAAATACACCCTCAAGCAGCTGCTTGCCACAGAGATCAGACAGGAGCCTATCAGTTTATATGCCATAGTAGAAGATCTAAAGCGGTGTTTCCCAACCTGTGGTCCGTGACTGCGGTGCCAATAATATAAAATTTTTCATCTTTACTCTAATTCTCAACCACCGCTGCTGACTACTGAGCATAGAGAAGATAAAGTTGGGAACAAAACCGAAAGGCGATTTGGGTTGGGTTGTTTTACTTCTGAGCGGCACTTTTTTGCACACTATGGGCTAAATGGCCAGGTCACATGGAACCCGAAGGCTCAGAGAAGGTTGGGGGAGGGGACCCACTGGAACAAGCTGTTGGGAGACAGATGGTAGCCTCCCGTCAAGGCCATCCAGCATGTTCTTTAACGTGCACAGGGTATGGCTCTCCCGCACACGGGGCCACGGCTTAACGTCCCATCCGACGGACGGCGGCCTTTCCAAGCCCATCGGTGTCCCCTACTGACCGTGGGCAGGGCGGAGAATTTTGCGGAGATAAATCTCAACGCTGACCAAGCTGGGACTCGAACCTGGGAACTACAGATTACGAGCCTGGCGCGCTACCGACTGAGCCACCCCCGCCCCTACCGAAAGGCGAACTGCTGCATGTGTAAGAGTGGGGAGACCAATCGCAAAGCGACAACACATCTATCACGTGTCTAGCAATGACACATCATCTAGTCCGTCTTGCAAATGAGTAGACTTTAGTTATTCGGGATGGTTTTAGTAGGGACTCTTTTTTTACAGGTTATTTTTTTATCCCTTCCATTGAAAATGAGTAAGCAAATTAAACTGTTGAATATTTTAAAAAGAAAACATGCTGATGACAATGAAAGATGTGAAACCGGGCCGAGTGGTGTGTCCGCAACTCAAATGTGATTTGGGAATGTGGTCCTTTGGTGTAAAAAAAAGTTAGGAACCACTGATCTAGAGGATGGCAGGACCTCAGCAGAAAAACAACACGAACATCCGTGCCTTGCCCTACCCGAGCTCGAATCCAGGTTGCTTAGATCAGTAGCCAAGCACGCTAACCATTCGGCCACGGGACGGCAACATTAGACTAAAATCTAATTCACCTTATCAAAAAGCCATTTCTTTTGATCTCACTACTAGCGGGATCTTAAGTAATTCCTCCTTTAAATTACGACCCTTTTTCACTAGTAAAAATTAGCAATTATGAATAAATTATAATCATTGGCATGTAGAGAAATACAATCTTTATTGTTTATCAACAATTAGGCTTCAGAATGCAAAAACAGGAAAACTTTTATTGTCATACTGTACAGTGATATCAAAAACCAGTTCTGCTCATACGCATAAGATCAGAGTATTCAGAACCATAATTTTTCTTTACAAAAGCAAGCAATGAAATATTAAAGAAATCCTGTGAAATTACTTCTAGCAAAGTTATTTATCCTTAAGGTTAATACTAAACTTAACACATTAAAGAAGTACATATGCACTGTTAAGAAGTAAACTTAATAAAATGTCATACTAACATTATTTCAGTTTGTGTTAAGCAAAATAAGATGGTGGTAAGTTTAGAAAGAACATGATTTACAAACACAACCCATATGCTAAAAAAATTAAAAGTTAACATTCTTTTCACAATCCATGCGCTACTGGTCTTTCCCTAAAATGAGAAACAAAATACTTTGCACATTTATATACAGATGATGGAGAAACATGACCTAAAAAATGATATTTCTGAAAACACTGAAACAGATAAAAACCTCACAATAGATCAATTAGAATATTCTGTTTGCTTCATAGTCTGATACTACGTTTCTAATCAACTTGGTGAAGCAGATATAAGATGGTCAACATTATAAAACTTCCAAAAAACATATCAATAGTTAATTTTTTGGTGAAATAATTACAAAAAAGAAACATAACTCTGAAATTTTTAAACAATGACTATTCATTACTTCTATGATTAATTTTTGTTGTTGTTGTTGTTGGAGGCTATTGTGTAACTGTTGAATTGCAATATGCAATAATTTCTGTATTTTACTACAGCAACTTTTATGATTTCTGAAAAACTGTCGTTTTTTTTTTTTAAATGTTATTAGACCAAAGCATTACCATGAAAAATCGTATACTGCTCACCTTCCAAATGTGAGAACAGATTTAGTGACATTATGCAAAACTGTTCATTATTTGCATCAATATTAATATGAATGTTGTCATCAAAATTATCCTTAAGAATTCGAAATATGATATACTTTTTACATCTTAAGCAGTAAAAAGTAAATAAAAGTATTCATCTGGATAAATAATAATTACACAAAGCATAAATACTACAGCCTAGGTAGGTAGGTCTCAAACTCCATGCCCTTGGCCCAGATCAACTGGGTCACCATATTTTTCTTGCCAAATAACAAATGCTGTTTAAAATACAAACACTAACAGTCTCCATGTGCTATTTGTTTAAAATTTCGGCATGTGTTGTAGTTTTTGTTGTGATGATCCCTAATTATTCTGCAGTTCACTATACAATTCAAAACCAGGGATAAATAGATGTATTATTATACTCTATTACACTACATTGGCTGTTGGTTTTGTGGCATTAATACTTGTTCTTTTGACATAAGAATCAATATTGCTACCTTAGCTGATGAATGCAACATTTTTCAAAATATTATTAAAAAAATGTCAAAAACTTCTACTTGGGGGGGGGGGGGGGGGGCAATATTCTAACCTGCTGGTTTAGGGGTTATCAAGTCAAATTCTTAGTTGATTTGGGAAGAACTGTTATCATATCATGTTATGCTATAGTATTCAGATATAGATAGATAGATACAGTGTTCACAAAGTTTTTTTCTTTACATGGCACCCATGTCAGTAGTCTTTATATTTATTGTAAATAGAGCAAGTTTTCAAGCACCTGAGGGGTGGAGATGTCTTCCAGCTTGCCTACACCTGCAAATGCTTCCAGTATCAGATTAATGCTTTATTACATTTTAACAAATATAACAGAGAAAGAGCAGCCTACATTTTTGCAATTTTTCAAACATAAAAATATATTTATTATAGTTTTATATTAAATATATTTATTATAGTTTTCAAACACAAAATTCAATAAAATTATCATAGCATATTCTGAAATTAGAAAAAGATTTAACCAAAACTGAAAATCCAATATTTCAATAATTTCTGTTTAATACAAAATATATATGCACATTTATTTTGCTATAATATCTTGGTAATATCTATATGTTACATTTGTTAGCAATGTACACAGTAACAGATTTTAATTTCATAGCAAATAGAAATATGAACAAATTTAAGTTAAAAAAAAATAATTCATTAAAATTAATTACACAGTGAATGCAGGAATTTCAACTTATACCAATGTTTTTTAACAACTCTTATCAGGTGTACAAGAAAAATCTGCCAATATCACTGGAAAGTGCATTCTTTCACAATGGTAATAATGTATAAACATTTAGTTTCTTGTCTTCTTACATCAAAAAGTATTAAATATTCTGTATTGGCTTCAAAGGAGCATACTGGTATTGTACATTTGCAATGACATAGCATGGGTTTGAAAGTTGGGAAGACAATATATGGCATGCTACTTCTTATATCATTGTTTTTATCTGATGTGAACCCTGGTTTGTTGTCTGGCAATACAAAAAGCTGTTCTGTATCTGGTATAAGTAGTTAACAGTGTTCTCTATTAACCAATGTTTAATATATATATTTTTTCAGTATTTTGGAACATCTTTAATATTTAATCCATCTATTTTACATAAGAAAATATTAGGGTAAGTATATTACCATGCAGGACCAGATCTAAGGGTGAGAGGAATGACCCTCCCTTTAAGAATGCTAGTAAGGGTAATAGAAGCAAAAATATTACTAAATTTATTTATATTTCATGCATTTTTCAAGAAATTTTCAATTCTTTTGCTTCTCCCCTTCTTTTCTGCTCAACTGAATTTCTTGCCCCCCCCCCCCCCCAACTTATTTCTTCTAGGTATGGGCATGTTTCAGATATGCATTTATCATCAATGGGATGATCATTACAGAATTTTCTCTACATTTCTTACAAGCAGAAAAGGAACCTAATAATACTACATAACGATTCACTTTAAGTTATTTGGCTTACTACAATAGATTGTAATTTTCTGATCAATGCATTCTTTAAAAAGATTCATGACTAATCAGATAGTTTTTTTTAGTTTTATCACAGAAACTTGAACGTTTAAATTTATAACACCTAAATTTTGTAGCATTTTTACTTCATTTAAGACTAATTTCAAAATGGCATTTTAAAATTTTTTTTTACTATTTTACTATATTCACTACCATGCCCATAGCCCATATCTAGAGGGAAACCAAGGGGGCCATTCCCTCTTGAGTATATAGTATATAGAAAGGGGGCAAACAAACAATAAACTTATCTATATTACACACACTGTTTAAGATATATTTTAAAGACTACTAAAATGGGCAAAATATTTTTAATGGAACAGCAACCCACTACTTGTGACAAATGGCTACTGATTGTTATTATATTCAGTATTACTTTTCTGCAATACTTGTCATAGCACAAAAGGGGTAAATGCTCACAGTTCTTGGAGGTGTCTTTTCATATACAAATTACAAAGCCAAAAGTCTAGTATCAGAGCAGACATACATATTACATTGGGTGAGGTGCATCATGCCTTTCTCAAGTTTCATAAAATAACAATAAGGTAGCATTTTTTTAAACAGTGCTAAATGAGGCATTGCAATTTGCAATGCTCAATAACTTGTTTCACCAAATAAATAAATTATTAACCAAGATGTGAAGTGCTATACCTTGCTCTATTATTAACTACCCTAGAACAAAATTTGCTTTCAGCTCATCTTTCTGATGGCTGATAGCAAATACCATACAACAAGCCAAGAAAAAAAGTTTGTATATTTGGATAGCTTATGGACATTACAACTTGTGTTCACTTATATAAGTATTAATTTTAAACAAAGCACATCAGCATTCAGCATACAGGTTGAGACCAAACATTTATATAACAGTAGATATGCTATACCAGGGTTTGTTAGAATTGGATATGACTGAATATGAATAGTAAAATATTGATTCAATATATAAAGATCATATTCCCATGCTGAATCAATATTTCACCATCTACTAAAAATTCTGATAAGAATTACAGAATATTACCCATACTATAATGACTAAAACTGTATTTCTTATCAGAAATGTTAATTTCAATTAGAAGAGATCTTGATTGGCTGCCAGTAGCTCAACAGAGCACCTGACATGTTATCAGGAGGTGGTGGATTCGTATCCCACCCGGCTCAAGATAATTTTTCCTCTAAAAAATTGGATCGACATAGGCATGGTATTTCCTTAATCTGTGAACCAGATAAGTCGAGTTTATTCAAATTTAAAACTATAGCATTAAATAAATATTGATTATGCTCCTAAAGTTCTCAGGAAGAAATAACAACACAAAAAATATTAGTATTTGAATGTTTTGTTTTAATCAGTATCAGCAGTTTTTATTTTAATTCATATTCATATTTTAATTAATATGTAAATTCATACAGAATAAAACTTTAATTGGTTTATATACATATATATTTCTGATATTGTGCTTAGCTTTTAAGTTTCATTCAAAATGTTAAATATTTGCTAAAAGGCACATTCTGAATATCTAATTTTTAGAATGCAAAAACTTCAATATCTAATTTTTAGAATGCAAAAACTTCATGTAATTAAATCTGCAAAGAATTTCACAACTCAATTAAACCTTTAATATAATTATAAAGCATTACCTTTGTCATTTAAATTGGTAATACTGCCACATTACTGGTTACAAAAAATAAAGTAGCTTCAATTTCTAAAAACCGTGTCTTATGTAAAGAAACAGATCTTAAAACTTTTATGTGCAATGCTAAAAATATTTAATTAAATGTAGATAGCAAGATTTTATTAAATCAACAAATATGCAAATATCTAGTCTTTTACATTCAGTATACCCAGAATGATGCAGCATATATAGGTGACTTGTCATGTTTCCTAACCACATTTGGCAAAATATTAATAGAAATAGAGAGATTTATCACCAAAAGTAACAATAAAAATTACGATAACTGTCTGAATCAGGCTTACACTTTCTCTGTATGTAACAGATAACTTCAAGAAAGATTTTTTATACATGCACATATTTATAAGCATATTATATATATATATCAAGAGTCCCCAACATATGTCCCATAATAAATATCAATTTTAGAAGAAATAAAAAGCTTTACAAAAAATTTTGCAAATTCAAATTAACTAAAATAGGTTGCCTAGCCCAGCAACTTGGTAAACAACTTTCCATTATAGGGACATCACAAATCGAACCAATAAATCCTGCAGCCCATTTTTGATATACATATTTCTTGTTTTATCTTTCTACTGAGGTCTAACGTTTCTCACAGACTGTGGTATATTACACTGCCAAACATCTGTGGCAAATAGCTACTGGAGGCATGGAAAAAATGCATGGAGCCCAAAAATAAAATTACCATGTTGCAAAAATCAGCAAAATACTATAAATAAATATAACAACAAACAGCTAAAAACTGTTTATGTTACCACAGCATGTCACTCTTTACCATTTTTGCTTTCTATTGTAGTTTTCTGTCATTAATGTGCTATAAGAATGAAAGCACAAAAAGTAGTAACATTATTCTGAGACAACCTATATCTAACCATGCCTCTCCCTAAGTTTTATGCCACTCTTAGTCAAACATTAAAATTCAAAAAACAACTTTTGAATGAAAAAAATTGCCCATATGTTTTTTCGGAATTTTTTACTTTTCAAAATTGTTTATCAATTTAAAATCAATTAGAATATGATTGGTGATATATTTAAATGCAAATTTAACAGTGAGCAATAGTTTTTTTTTTTTGCCGTGATCAATAGTTCTTTGACCTGTGGTCAGTTTGTTCTTTGACCTGTGGTCTACAGGTCAAACTAGATGGTAACCCCTGACATATATATTAATATGAATTACTACATAAGATATCATGGGAACTAGCCATTAATGGTAGATTGCAATTCTTTTTCAAAGACTGAAACAAAAATTTATATTAGTAGTGCAATTCAGAGACTGAATCAAAAATGATTCAGTCTCTGAATTCTCTACTACTATTCAGAGTCTCTGGATTCAAAATCCTCAATTTTGAGGAGTTTTTACTGATTTATTTCTCTAATAATATAAAGTTTAAAATTCAGTATTCATTATCAATAAAGTGTGTTTTGATTATATACATAATTCTTTGTGATTTTTAAAAACTACTTATTTTTATACTTTAATATTATTTTCTTAAATATTTTGCAGAAAAAATTTCACCGACATACAGGACTTGAACCCACAGCTCTCCAGAAACATGCCAGAGTATTCTAGTATTGAACTAATGCTAATTGTCATTTATGTTTAAATTTTGTTCTTAGTTACATTAGTGTTATGTATAGACATTTCAGTTTATAGTATGTTTGCATTAGTCTCAGAGTGGCATGCATTCACTAAAATTTAACCATCACTTTGCTACATTATTGGTCTTTAATTATATGCCATAATAATTTTCAATAACTACATAAAATCTATTTTTTTTTGTGTCTTAAAGTGTTTTTCTACCAGAAAAGAAAATGTTTTCTAATATTTCAATTTGCTATTAAGATCTTATACTTGTTTTCTTTAAACAAAGTATTTGTATAGTCTGAATAACTACATATAACAATGGTACAACTAAATCTACATTTTATAAATGCTTCTTGGAATGTCTGCAATATTTCAGGAACAATGATATACAATAATGATTTATCATTTAAACTGAATTTACATTTAAAGTTCAGATATTGTTTTCTTACTGATCAACAGTTTCCAAACATTAAGTGGCTTTTCAATGTAATAAAACATTTTTTTAACTACAACAAACTTTGATTATATATTACATAAATGATATGCAAAATATTATTTCTGGCTGTCAATATTGAATCATAAATATTTAATGCTCAAACTTGTTCTGTTTTGCCTTTGAACACTTATGAATTAAACAATTTAACATATATATTTACTTACATTTTTAATTGCATATCATCATTAGTGAAAATATAAATTTTCCATACTTGTAACTCTTGTGAGGAACACAAAAGAAAAATGGCAAATATGCAATATTTATTTCTAATAATAATATTCCTTAACATGTTAGCTTTCAGTAACAAAACCAAGTTATGCATTTTTTTTTTAAATTACAGTTTCATGGTCCAAACAATGAAAATATATCCAAATTTATAAAATACACATAAATTTATACATCATCATTTAGCTCACTGAGATTATCTTCAGACTCTTCTTCTGATTCATCATCTTCAACCTACATCAAAATTTGAAATATTAACTATGACAAACAGCAAACTGTTACATCAAGTGTTTTATGAACTGCATGAAAACTACTCTTAATTTCTAACCCTTAAAGTGCCAGGAGACATTACAATTCCCAAAGAAAGAGTTTTTTTTTGTACAGGTTTTTTTCAACACAAATAACCCTTTAAAAGGTTGTTTTAAATCTGATCTTCAAATCAAAAATGGAAATATGAATTATGACAAATAGCAAGTGTTATACCAAGCTGTCTCTGAAGTGCATGAAAACTATTCTAGTCTCTAACCCTTAACCCTTGTGTTATGCATTTATCCTTTTCTCTGCTTTGTAAGTGCAAGAATAAGGCAATGGTTGTGTGGTAGTGCTGTCACATCAGTACCACTTAGCTGTGGTAGGGAAAACATATCCCAGCCACCCTAGAAGGTTAAAATACTGGAAAATGACAAAACTTCCATGCCATTTTTTTAACATAAAATATTTACTATCTGGTACAACTCTCTGTTGTTATGTTATCTAGTTGTTTCCTCTTTTTGTCAGTCAAGTTATCAAGCCAAGAATTTGTCAGTGAAGTTATCAAGCCAAGAATTTGTCAGTGAAGTTATCAAGCCAAGAATTTGTCAGTGAAGTTATCAAGCCAAGAATTCAAATACCTATTCACCTCACAAACCAAAATTCAAATAACCATTCATCTCATGACCTAAATAATAGTGATATTTACAGCCTAACTAGCCAGGCCAAGATACTTTTGTAGCCCATCAGAAGGCCCTCATAACCATGGGTTAAAAAAACCTTCCGTTTTATATGTTTATTAAACTCTCTGTAATACTGATTACTCTGTTAGAAGAGGTAGGATGTTTATTCAGTTTATCTCTGCATTCCTTTCTTGCAGAAATAGGCTAAAAATTAATAAATTACATTATGTATAATAATATGACTAGGTTCTGTTAATTAATTACTTCAGGGTAAGGTTCTACAGTTCTTTTAGTTTTCATGTCGAAAACAGTGCTAAAATTAACCTGGCACTTTAAAAATGAAACAATTATTGAGTTATTTAATTATTTAAATGATTTTTAATTTTACAGTTCATTAACTAATAATATATTATTATGACTAGGTTCTGTTAATTAATTACTTCAGGGTAAGGTTCTACAGTTTTAGTTTTCATGTCAAAAACAGTGCTAAAATTTAACCTGGCACGTTAAAAATGAAACAATTATTGTTATTTAATTATTTAAATGATTTTTAATTTTACAATTCATTAACTAATAATATATTACAAAAGATCTGCAAAGAATTGAAACATTAGATTTCTACAATTGAAAAAAAAAATCTTGAACAGCAGTATCCTAATGTCTTATTTTTTTTTATATGAGTATAATTAAAAATAATTAATTTTAACTTTATACACCAAAAAACATTTCCTAGAGAGACATGATTCAGATAACACATTTTTCACATAATCCATTAATCAGCATGCATACTTAAATCTCAACCACAATTATCAAAAAAAAAAAACTCTTGTCCATGAAAATCAAACTGTATAATTACATCTTTGATTGGTCTTAAAATAACTATTGGGGAAAGTCTATTATATGTGAAGAATATTTTCATATAGCACCAGAAAATATTTATAAGTGTAGTTAAACCCTCTTGAATGGTACTGCCTTTTCTGTATGAAACATTAATATATTTCAGACAGTTGTACTTTCTGTATGTTTCATACAGAGATTCATCTATATGTTTCATACAGAAAAAATTCCTAGAGAACAGAATTAGTACAAGCATTAGCGATTAGCATTTTTAGGTATGTTTTAGCAATCACGAATCCATAGACCTGATATCAAAACAGCACATACAGAAATATTATTAGCCTTTCATAAAAAAAATTCTGTATCACCATCATTTTTTAATCAATAATCCTTGAATATTGATTATATCCATAATGTTCTGCACTATCCTTCTTCAAAGGATAAGGACACCTTGCAATTTAAATGCTAAAATGCACTAATCTCCTTTCTAGTTCAAAGGAGAATTTCTTCATATAAAGTCCTTTTATACTTTCTTAAATGACTGGGACATAAAAATACTCTAGTTAAGATATGTTTTAGACTCACAGAGTTTCTGTTTTAATTAAGTGTTGGTATATGTATGTACAATAAATGCATAGTACTTCCAGTGGGGAAGCAAAAGAGCCCATTTGCACCTAGACCTCTCATCCACCCACCTATGAAATTTGAAACTTTTAAATGCACATATTATTCCATTAAAAACATAATCTGTGAAGTTTAAAAGTCATAAAATGGATATATAATACTTTAAATTTAATGTCAAATAAGGAAGATATATATATATAAATAGATTTATGAATTTTATTCTCTTTTCCTTTTAGTAAAATCCTATTGCCCCTGTATTAGGTATGCTTATAAGTATATGTAGAAACATTTGCTATGGGTAACATGACAAGGAATTTTGGAAAAGGGTGGGGGTGAAAATTTTTCTCAACATTTATGGTATTCACTCCCTAAGTACTACACATGAGCTGAACTCATCCAAAAGAGATTTTATTTTGGTTTGAATGAACTTAGCTAGTCAGATGCCAAATTAACATACTCTGTAATGACTGAGCCAACAGGTTAGGAGTATATGATGTTACTTCTCTTCATAGCTTAAAATATAAAGAGCAGCAAAATGCAGGAAGGCAAAAAAAATGAGCACATGATGGGTTTAGTAAATTGATGAAATGATTTATTAATATATATTAATATAACAATTTCCTCAATGGGAGGTTTACACCCCCAATCCTACCCTAATTATTGCTACAGTTTGTTATACTAATCGATTAAAAATATTAATCTAATACTTAAACAGTAGTGTACATTAGCCATGTTGCCATCTTTTAACAACATAAAACTTACTTTTTCCCCTAAAGCTTTTAGCCGGTGTTTATATTCACCCAACCTATCTCCTTGTTCTGTCAACAATACCAACATGTCTTCTTGTTCTTTTTTCATAAAGTTCAATTGTTCTTCCAATTCAAATCTTTCACTCTTAAGCTTCTTTTCCTCCTCCTGAAGCTTCTACATAATTATAAAGGTTATAGAATTAGAAAATTTTAAACACAAATCTAAATTACAACTTTTATTTTAAAATTTAAAAAGCAACTTTTCAAATAATAAATAAAAAAAAATGTCCATACTAACATAATTAAATGTAGTTGCTAAGGGGGAAGGTTAAATTATTCCTCTTAGGGAAATTATATTCTTTAGAATGGTCCATTAATTTATGTTAACAAACCTTTAGGACCCCCACCCCTTTCAAAAAATACTGGTTACACCACTAATGAAATATGTAATATAACAATAATACACATATATCCATTAGTGTACAATCTAAGTCAACAGGCACACTAGGCATGTTTTAAGCATTATTTAAAAAATCTTTAACCCTTACAGTGTCGGGTTTCTGAAACTGAACTCACTGTAGTGGCCAGACTTATTTTAAAGTATTTTCAGAAAATAAACAACTTTAGAACCTCATCCTGAAGTATCTAATGAATGGAAATATGTCATGTTACATACCAAAAGAAAGAGCATTTAATTGTGCTTAATAAAATGGCAAAAATTCGGAAAAAAATGGTAAGTTAAATTTTTTAAGCATTTTTTAAAGCATTGCAAAATTTTACTGTATTTTTTCCACTTTATCTTTAGTAAAATTTCAAATATATATATATTTTTCCTGTTTTTTCTATATTATTTTATTATTCTAATATTTCGATTATTGCTTAAATCTTTCATTTATTTCATTTTTCCTACACTATTTAGTATTTATGCATATAATGCATATTTTTAGACATTTGACAATCAGCAAACTCTAAGCCTAAGTAGTGTCATAAAAAAATTTTGCCTTAAAAACTAGATAATTTAAATAAGAAATGAAAAATATATCAGAAAAGTGATAAAGAACTATGAAAAAAATTTTAAAAATAAATGTTTCAAGGCATTTAAAGTTTAATTGATGCATTGAACTTGAGAACGAATCACTTTATTACTATGCTGAATAACTGCTATGAAAAAAGTTTAATTCTAAAATTCTGGCAGAAATTTTGATTAAAAATCTCAATTTCCTGACATTAATCTGTTTATATGCTTTAAATGTAATTAAAAATATTGATAAATAAAGTCCTACCTTTTAAAAAATTGTACTCTGAGTAATCCAAATGCTTGCTCTTATTGCCACCACTTTAGATTGTTAGCTGTTTCACTTTCAATCATTTCTAATTATTTTTTATAATTGCAGTATTCATTTGAGAAGCAATAAAAAATAATTTTAGAATCATTAAAGTAAATAAAAAAGTCTTTAAATCGAAAGTCTGCTAAAATAATGATCAAAAGCCGATATGTGTAGTTCCTGAATTGACGCAATTCCCGGTAGTAAAAAAATCAATATCCTTACGTTAAAAGTTTAGAAAACATTACAACTCTAGTAGAGCTATAAATAGCAAAATTGCATAGGAAATGCAGCTGATCAATAATCTAAGCATGGTACGGTGGAATAGAGGCATGAACTGAATTGGCGATGATTTACAGCGACTGAAAATGACTGAACATGTGCATCCGACTCAGATTTATTTTTAAACTTTATCAAAATTTTTTCAAGTGGAATCAACAGGTAAAAAATTTATATCGTAGATTTTAATGTTATTTTTGATGTTTAATTAGAAACAGTTGAAAAAAATTCAGATATCTATTCAAAATTTTTTTTACCCAACCTTGTACGACAGAAGCAAAGCTTCTGTCTGCGACCACTAGAAGCGAAAGATAAAAGCATTTCATCAGGCTGCGACACAGTAAGGATTAATACTTGTTTTTCTTTCACTTAGACATTACATACTTCTTTCCTTCTACTTAAACATCATGTTCCATAGTGTGTGTTTTATAGCATTATTTTAATAAAAACAATTCTATTGAATTATTTGGTTTCCTGTTGTGGTAAATGGAATTTCACGAACTAAAAATAACACATATATAAATTGAAGATATTTTTTCCCAACATATTTATTCAGATATTAAAGGATATATGCTTATAATCAGATAAAAGATTTGCTACCAACTCTTTACATCTTGCCTAGGGGTAAATTTATAAAAATATTATTGTACTTTAAATCCCATTAAAATATAATTCTAAACACACAGCATTAAGTATCAATATATTACGTGATAATGAAATGATTTACTAAATGATTTTAAGATCCATTTTGCATACTTTTACAATATTTAACTTTAAAACATGAAAATAAACACAATTGTTAATTTATTATTTCTTTATACCTGAATATCATTATTTTGTTCTCTTAAAGATTTCAGTTCTTCCTCAAGAACCTGAGCTCTTTCCTGCAAACTATCTATTTCTTTCTTTTGCCTTTCAATTGTTTGCAGATGATCTGGGGTATCACTTGCTTCATCTTCTGGTGCCTCTGACCTGTCTTGCAACCTTTCTGTCTCTTCCCTCTAAAATATATACAAATTAAAGAATATTAATTGAAAAATTTATTATATTTTATATATATCATTTTACAAATACCTTGTGAATGGAATTATAAATAGCACACGTAGAAAGCTGTGAATGAATGACATACGTTTGGCACCAAACTTTCAGCTGAATTTAATCCTGACTGGAATGGTGGAAAGCTGTGAATAAACTTATCGATAGGAAGAGCTATCAATATGTTTCGCACCAAACTTTTTGCATGGATTTAACTAATGAAATATTTCCAGGGAAAAGAACATCAACTTTCACCTTTGGATGACATATCATTCATTTCATTGCATGCACATAAAAATCTTTGTCTCTCTTCTCTCCTACATTAGTATATGCCTTTTCTCTGGTGTGTGATAAAAACTGCTGGCTGGCCAGATTCTTCCAAATTTTACCACCTCTGTATATAATTATAACTTTAGTAGTAGAATACATATTATAATAATATAGCACCAAATTTATAGCACTTATTATTACAAATGATAAAATATGAATATAAGCATAGAATTGATAAACAGTAAAAAAATGAATTTATCTGAAAATGTCTGCTATTTACTCATAGGCTTTACTGAATATCATACATTCAACTTACTACTAGGGCAATATCTAAATATTAATCATACAAAAACATACTGAACATAAAGTAAAAAATATTAACAAAAGAATATTTTTGAAACAAAGTATCTATAATAAACAAATATAAACAAGTATCAATACTCTCTATAATTCTGCAAAAAAGCTGGCAAAATATTGGTATCATAATAAAAGAATATCCAACTCTTTGTAAAAATTCACTGATAATGCAAGTAAAAACCTAAAAACATTAAAACACACCACTCTTCACTTTCTAAATTTAAATAGGTTAATGCATGAATTTAAAATTAAACTTAATAAGCAAATTAACTTTCAGAGTTCTAATCATATTAGCAGCATCAGTGATAAAATAAAAAGATTTAATAGAAAAATTTTAAGCAACTGAACACTACTAACCAGTAAATTTAATTCTTCAGTTTTATCCTTCAACTCTTTTTGTTTTGCATTAAAACGTGCTTGCAATTCTTCCAATTCTTGCTTTAATTGATGAAGTTCTTGATTAGAACTGCTTCCTGAAACAGCTTTAAAATAAAAAATAATTTTCAATCATTTTTAACTGCTTATAAAATTGTTATTATATGTTACAGAAATATATATATATATTTATATACATATATATATACATGAACTCAAGCAGCTATGAGTTATGAAGGTTCAATTATACTGTGCAATTCAGTCTGCAAAAATACAACTATTTTAAGCTATAACTGTTGCGATTGGCTACTGAAGGCCAATGCAAAGTCATATTTAACACTGTCCACCCACAGCATTCCTGGTCTCCCCCTTTTCCTGAAGCTTATAGGCATATTGTTTAATATTCTATCAGCTAGTCTGCAGTTCTTCATGCAGATATATTTTTTTTTAATTTGTGACAAAAATAAAAATAATAAAAATATATATATATAAACATAATTTATGGCAAACTAATACACAGTCCCTATGTGATACTGCTTCAATGTGGTTGCTAACTCCTTTGTTTAACTTTATTATTAATTTCAAACCACTTAATATCTAAAATACTGCATAAGAATCTAGCACCAAAAGCATCAAGTTTCCTGTTATCTTGCTTGCTAAGAGCTCAAGTTTCACTACCATAGCAAACTATGGTAAGAGCCATTAAGAAAAAAAGCTGTATTCTTAGAGCTGCAGGAAAAATTATCTATTTAAAAATGAAAATGTACGTTTGTAATGAGTGCTGATTTGGGGAAAACAAAAACATATTTTTGAAGAATCAAGAAAATACCTTGATTTAAAAACAAAAATATACATTTTTAATCAACATTATGAATTGGCAAAATCATTTAGGTATGCACCTAAAAATGTTTGGTCAAAAATTTTAAAGAAATGAGTTACATTCAATATATTGATTATTTGTTTTATAAGCAACAAGTTCTTTCTCAATGAGCCACAGGTTGGGTAGGCCTGCTCTACACTATCTATGGCCCTGATCTCTCCCATGCAGTAAATTACTAAAACATAATCAATATAGAGAAAAGGAGACAAAATATACCCTTGTTGAGCTCAGTAGTAATGCTAAATCAACCAAACACAACTCAGTGCAATTCCAGTGAGCCATCATTATGTTAACCAACTTTTCTGGTATGCCTTATGATCTCACAATCAACTAAAATTATGATATTCAACAGAGTCAAAAAGTCTTTTTGAAATCTATAAAGATACTAATAATAGTATTTTTTTTTAACTCTAAACATTTCTCAAGAATCTGCTATGCTGTGGAAAAATCTGGTCAATTACCACTTCTCTTACCACTTCTAAGCCAATACTGTTCATCTCAAACTTATTCCATCAACCAAATGTCTAATTCTATTAAGAGCAATAATGCAAAGTTCTTTACCTGGAACAGAAAGGACTGTTACCCCTGTAACTATCACAAGAACTGCATCACCTTCTAAATAACAAGGATATACTTCAAATAAGATCCTATGAACAATACCCATATTATAAAAACTATTCAACATTTCCATTAGAATTGTAATAACAGAAACATTCCTACTATCAAGTACTTCAGTAGTAATTACATCTATTCTTGCACATTTGTGCAATTTCAATTTTGGGATAAGAAAAGTAACTTCAGATTGGGATATAAGACCAATATTAAAACCAGTAATTCATCTATCTTTATAACAAACAATGGAAGTAGAACTAATGTCAGCATTCAGACCATATCTGAAATGCTCAATAATGCTCAACTGTCTGTAATATTTTCTGTTAACCTAGTAGGATGTTGATTCAGTTTATTCCTATACTTTTTCTTCCATAAATGAGCTTCACTGCCTTATCATTTAAATGACTCTGTCCCCCTGCTCCTTTTTACTCAGAACACTACTGTTGGATTCAAGAATAACATGTTTAAAACTGTTTCATTCTTCTTCCATCTCGATTGTAGGCAAATCACAATTGTCATTCCTAAGTAACTTATCATGGTAAGTTTTAGTTATTTTTGTGAGTCTTTCAAAGCTTCAGTGTTAAAGGCAAATCTTGTAATTTTAGCACATCATTTCTTAAATTTCAGTTGCATGACACTTTTAGCAAGACTCAATTTAATTTCCCTTATTAAGACCTGGTGTTCATAACAGGGAGAGTGTCCATTTGATCTTAATTAATATATAATCTACCATATTTCTATGCAACCCATCAGGTAAAACACAGGTAGTCACTGGAAGGAGAGCTATGCACCAATCCCCTGTGATGATGCATAGAACCGACCAGGCATAGCACCTAATGTTTGACCCCACCTTCTCATGGTGCAGGCCATTAGTACCTTTCAAATGAGATACTCTCTTGTGGAAATGAACAGAAGGGGAGGGCTGCCAGATTAGTGTGGCCTACTGATCTGGACAACTATGGCTACTTTTTTTTTCTCTACCCTACTGAGAAGTGGTCAACCATACAGGGTCCTGACCATATAAACCTACTGGACTGGACTAAGGCTCTGAGCTTGATTATGGATTCCAAATTTGCTGTACTGGTGAGCTTCTGTGGAGGGAAAATCTTCGGCTGTGCTTTCTGTTTGCTTATGGGTTGACAGCCCCAAGTAAATAGATTCACAGAATATGTTTTATCAGCTAGTGGATAATCCTGAGCAGAGGTCATTGCAGGCACCTGAACTCTTGCTTCTACAAGCATTATCAAATTCTACATTGGAGGAAGTCTTCCAGTGTAGATGGCTTCAGCCTTTAGTGGTGGGAGGTCTTTGCCCCATGTCTGTGATTAAGGGGACTGTTTGATATAGTTGGCATTGCCTCTCTCAGTAAACATAGTTTCTTGAAACATCCCATTAACCACTTTCTTTTCATAGGTAGTTGGAATGTGAAGACTCTGCAGAGAGCTTATTCTCTTGATATCCTCACACAAGAATTCCACCATTATAATTTAGATATTCTTGGCTTGCAAGAGACCAGATAGACAGATAAAGGTGAGATTCTTAAAAATAATCTTAAATTTCTCTTTTCAGGGAGGGAAGATAATAAGCATCTCAAAGGCATAGGTCTACTTCTCAGCAGACACACTAGTGTTGCTCTTCTAGGATATGAGTGCATTAATGAACGATTTCTTGCAGCAAAATTTCAGACAAGCATTAAAGATTGAATGTTATCTGCTGTTATGCCCCCCACTGAGGATACCAATGAGGATGAGAAGGATAGGTTTTATGGACAACTTCAGGATATTTTGAATTCCGTCATGAAAGGATATATTACCCTTGTTCTAGGTGACTTCAATGCCAAAGTTGATACTGGCTCTGACCTTTGGGGAGGGGTGATAGGCCCTTTTGGTATTGGTAGCTGCAATGGCAATGGACAATGTCTCCTACAGGTAAGCAAACTTAATGTTTTCAGAATAACTAATTGCAAACATTGCGACATACATAAGTACATAGGTTTCACCAGATGGGCTGCATAAGAATATGATTGATTAAATATTAATTAACACCAAATAAGTTAGTTCTGTTAGGAATACCAGGTCATATAGGGGAGCTGAAATTGGATCTGACCATTACCTTGTTAAAAGTGTCTTGCAACTTAAACTTAAAAAGTGTTGTGCTAGGGTTAAAAAATTTACCTTTAATACTGAAGCTCTGAAAGACCCAGTTATAACTGAAACTTACCATGATAGATTACTTAGTCATTATGACAGTCATGGTTTGCTTACCACTGAAGTTGAGGAAGAATGGAACTGTTTTAAACAGGCTTTTTTGGAAACGAACAGTACTGTTTTAGGAAAAAAGGGGCAGAGGAGGCAGAATTATTTGAGTGATAAGGCACTTGAGCTTATTTCAGAAAGAAAGAAGTGCAGGAATGTCTTTATCAATACTCTACTAGTCCTAACAGAAAGCATTACAGAATGCTTAATAAATGTGTAAAGAATCAGTTAGCTGCTGATAAGAATCTTTGGCTTGATGGCTTGGCTGACAAAGCCGAGGAAGCAGACAGCACAACAGCAGAGAGCTGTACAAGACAGTTAATGTTTTGTGTGGTAGAAAATGGTCAGGTATATAGGGATTGAAGGATAAACAAGGTAAGGTATAGTATATAATATATAAACAAGGTAAGGTATATAGAAGGTGAGGATTCTGCCATGGCTAGGTGGGCTGAGCATTTCAGTGATGTTCTAAACCATGTGTTTAGTTCTACTTCTTTGTTTGAAATGATGATTGATGTATTACTGGCTTTAATGTTGGCCCTATAACACAGTCTGAAGTTATTTTGGCTGTTTCTAAAGTTAAACTACATAATTCCCAGGGGTAGATGAAATTATTATGAAAATGCTTAGAGCTGGGAATGTTTCGGTTATCACATGGATGACTGAAATTTTGAATATCTTTTATGATAAAGGCATGATTCCTAAGGATTTTACCAGAGTTATTATTATCCCTATTTTTTAAAAAAATGGTGATCACAGTTCTTGTTATAACTATAGGGGTATCAGCCTACTTTCTGTTCCAGGTTGCATGATTGTGCTTAATAAAATTAAGAATCTGGTAGACATGCAATTGTATGATGAGCAATGTGGATTCAAAAGTGGTAGGAGATGTGTAGATCAAATATTTTTACTCAGGCAGATTTTTGAAAAATGTTTAGTTTCAGAAACCTTTGGTTACTAGCTTTGTTGATTTCAAAAAGGCTTTTGACTCTGTTGATCGCCATAATTTGTGATTGATTGTAAATAAAGTATATATAAATACACACAAAAGTATATATACATAAAGTATATATATAACAAAAACAAAATTTCATTTTATATTAACATAATATGGACCACTTACACAAAAAAAAGTTGGGGATCATTGGTTTCTAGTGAACAAACTACTATACATACACAATAAATTTGCCAGTCTAATAAATATAGCATACCATATACCAATATAGCATACCAGACAAGTTAGTTAACATAATGAAAGCTCTCTATAATAACACTGAATTGTGTGTGAGAGTTGGTAAGGCTTGTAGCAATTGGTTTAGCATTGCTTCTGGTGTTTGACAGGGGTGCATTTTGTCACCATTTCTCTTTAGTTTGGTTATTGATTATGTTATGCGAAGTTCACTTCAAGGGGAAGATTTTGGCCTTAAATGGACTGGAGATACTAAAATTTCTGATTTAGATTATGCTGATGATTTAGCCCTTTTGGCAAATGATGTTGATGAGATGAACTCTTTCATTCGAGCTGTTGATGAGACTGGTAGTAGAGTAGGTTTGGTTATAAACACAGAGAAAACTAAAGTGATGAAAATTGGTCAGGCAGGCTGTGATTCAGTTAATCTGAATGGTTGCAGTCTTGAGCAGGTGTCACAGTTTATTACCTTGGGAGCTATGTAACAGATACTGGTGATGTGCAGCATGAGATTAACAGACAAATAGGGATTGCTGCCGAGACTTTTAAGAATCTATGGAGAATGTGGAGAAAAAGCATATACAACTAAAGACTAAAATTAGGCTGTATAATTGTTTGGTTCTTTCTAGGGTTAGTTATAGTAGTGAAACTTGGATGCTTTGTAAACAAGATAACAAGAAACTTGATGCTTTGATTCTAGATACTTAGACAGTATTTTGGGCATTAAGTGGTTTAACTTGGTAAGTAATAAAGAAGTTAGACAAAGGAGTCAGCAACCTCCTTTAAGCAGCATATTATGCAGAGAGAGACTCTGTTGGTTTGGCCATGTTGCCCATATGGATAATTATAAATTGGTGAATAGGGTTATGAATAGTGTGCCTAAAGGCCTCAGAAAGAGAGGGAAACCTAGGATGCGGTGGGCAGACAATGTCAAACAGGACCTTGTTAATATTGCTGTGCAGTGGCCAGATGTAGCTCAAAACAGATATGCTTGGATACCTAAATTGCATGGTCTGGTTCGACCTCCGTAACCCATGGCTGTTTGAGGATGATGATGAATATTTGCAGTAAATATTAGTTATTCCGAAACCATTACATTTACTTACCTGTAGAAGATGTTCCCCATTACTATTGCAACCACCAATGCCAAAAGGTGCTATCAGTCCTGCCCAAAGGTCAGAGTCAATACCAATTTTGGCTTCGAAGACACCTAGCAGAAAAGTAATATCTTTCTTGACAGAATTCAAATATCCTGAAATAGTCCATAAAACTCACTCTCATCAGGTCCATAAAACACTCTCATCAGTCCTTACTGGGAGCAGATAACATTAAAGTCTTTATCCTAGTTTTATATTTAGCTGTAAGAAATAGTTCATTAATGCAAAGAGCATCACTGTCATTCCTGCTAAGAAGCAAATCTACACCCTATAGTTGTTTGCTATCACTACTCCTGAAAAGAGAAATTTAAGATTATTTAGTAAGTCTTTGGCCTTTATCTGTTTATCTGGTCTTTTCCAAGCCCAGAATATTCAGGTTCTAATCTTGGAATTCCTGTGTGAGGACATCAAGAGAATAATTTCTATGTTGCATCCTTGTATTCTAGGTAGCTGTGAAAAAATTTGCTTACAGAAAAATAATCGCTATGCAACCATAAAGTATATATATATCAAAAACAAAACATCATTTTATACCAGCATAATATGGACCACTTACACAAAAAAAGTTGGGGATAATTGGTTTCTAGTGAATAAAGTACTATATATACACATTAAATTTGCCAGTCTAACAAAAGATCAATGCCAAGAAAAAAAATCTTTACCTTTCTGGGCTTTTAAAAGAGCATTTTGATCTTTCAACTGCTGTACTGTACTGGACATATCATCAACTTGAGCTTTAGATTTTTCATATTCATTTGATAATTCTGATAATCTACTATTTAATTCTTGGAGCTGTTGATCCTACATAAAGAATATGCAAATGATAAAATTAGTTATAATGCATATTTCTGAAAAGCATTAATTACTGAATATTTAAAAAAAATTAAATATTTAGCCATTTTATGGGGTTTTATGTTTATGAGGTACAGGCAACACAGTTAGTAACATGTTCCAAACATGAATTTATTAATCAACAATCCAAAATTACACTAACATATTATTATTGATTGTTATTAATTAACAATACAAAGTGTTGTTAAAATTCATGTACCACTTTGTGACCATAAAAGCATGACAACAGAGCATGAACCTAATGAATGTCAAATATCAACTGCACATGAGCATACCACATATCACCTTTCTAAAATAACACCAAGTTTAATTATATCCCTAATTTAGCTGATGAAGGAAATATATGTATATCCAATATCCAGATTCCATATTTCTGTGCTTCTTTACTAATATCACCAAACATTGTAATTTCTTTGTGTGAAAATTCCATATATTGTGATGCTATAATCAATGTACATTTACTTTCTCTTCCACATGTGAAATTGTGTAAATTTCTAGATCATCATCAAATATTGTACATTTTGTGTTCCATCTTCAAAGAAAACTGTAAGAGTGCCTCTACTATCAAGATATCAATTGCAAATTGAACCTTTTCTTTAATTCAATCCTTGTTATTGACTTTGCACACATCATTTCACATAAGCTGACTATTAAAATCTGCTTTTGTGAAATAAAACTGAAATTAAAATCTTCATTTATCTTTTGCACAAAGCCAACTTATATCAGTGATATTGGTGAAATTTTCATTATTTGAAAGTTATATATCAAATTAAAGCTTCTGATATGGGGAGTATCGTGGGTTACATCAAATTATATCCTTTTTTTCTGTCCCCCAGCAAAAAAAGGGGGGTATTTCAATAGAGTGATTGTAATGAGTTGCATGTCTATTGAAAGCTTGCACCATCATCCATTAAATTAAATCTAATTGAGTTAAAGATCTGAGTAACATTGGGTAAATCTGTTGGCAATCTAATAATGGTGTGTAATAATTTGATCACTATTGTCAAAAAATATTAGAGGTAACTTGGTATTAACTTAGAGCAGCTATTTGTTACCTAAAACATATAAAAATGAATCAAAATTACTTTTGATAATCACTACTGATCATAACACTCCACATTAACTACCCAAAATAATGAGGAAAAAAATGGTAACCATGCATTGAAATTGATTGCATATACAATAGAGATAGATTACTGTTAGACATTTACTGAAATAGACAGTTTTAAACTAGTCTCATCATATAAAACAATTCTTTAGAGTAAACATCAAAGTAAACTTACAAACTCTTCAAACCAGTATTTAGTACACATACTGAGCTATCCTATAGCATTAGATTTAAGCTTGTCTTGATGGTTGATCTATTGTAAAATTAATTTTTTTCATGCATACATATTAATTGTCAAGATGATGTCTATTTTCTGACATCAATATACTGGGCTAATAATTACAATTGTGCACCATAATAAAGTGACTCTAGCATACTTGATGTATATATATATCTCAAAAAATTTCCTATTTTATCAAGTATAATTCATTTGTATATTCAACTATACTGCATTTGTTACAATGGTATCTTAAAACAAAAACATAACGATTTAGTGACCCTCAACCTCAACCAAAAACTGCAGCATTTCCTTCATTATCCAAAAAAATACAGCATTCAAAAATTATGTAGCTTCTAACAAAAATATACAAAAAAGTCATATTTCTTTCCATTTCATGAAAGCTTATAGTAATAAAATAATTTTTTCAAGAATTTTATCACTAATTTGCTAAAAACTATATTTTTTGCAAAGCATATATGTAAGAAGTAACAATATATATATAAAAAAAATTGAAACCTGTTCTCTGATTAAATCTTTATACTGCTGAAGCAATCCTTGCTGTTCTGGTGTCATAGATGATTCAGGACCATTCATTAATTTTGGTGGTTTAGGCTGAACTGCTTTAATTATAATTCCTGAAAATTTTAAATTGTCTTATTATTGTATTAAAAACAAAATAAAACTTGTTTGTTAATACATATAATACAAATAAAATTTATTTATAATCAGTTGTTTGGGTTGCTTCTCTTGTGAGCAACATTTTTTTCTTTTTACACTAATGGGATAAATGGCCAAGCAACAAGACCCCAATTTTTCAAAGCTGATATGTGAAGTGGTTTTAAACTGGAACCTGAGTTCTGTCCAAGATAAAACTCAAATTTTTAACACAATATTGGATGGTACAAGGGAAACCCATGTTCCAAATTTAGGACTAAGTGATAAAGTAACTGAGAAATTACAAGGGGAGAAGGGGGGGGGTCACATATTTTTAAATATAATAGAGATAAAACTCTCAAACACTCAGTGTGTGCATACTGAAAAAGTGTCAAGATACATACATTGCCACAGAATGGAGAACTCGGTAGGTTTACACCATCAAAAATTGCTTACCAGTATTATTTATATGTAATAATAATAATAATCTTTATTCATATTCATGTTAGTTATACAAAAGTTTAAACAAATGACCTGCAAAGCATCTGTTTATCTGCAGGAGAGAAGAATAATACTGTTACATGAAAATACATAAGATATAGTTTAAAACAATGTCATCGAATTATGTGAATTTCAGTGGAAGCTCCATTGTGATGGTTCAAATTTTTATTTTAAATTTAGTGCCTAGAAGAAAATTTTTAGTCTTATTTTTGATTTCTTTAAAATTGTTTAATAAAATAATTTCCCTTGGCAGTTGATTGAACACGTAAGGTATTGTATATGCCCTTGTACATTTCCCATAATTGTTTAATATTTTTGGAAGTTGGAAATAATTTTTGGATTGTAAACCTTGTGTTTTTCCCACGAGAGATTTTAGATTTAAATTGATTATCAAAAAAAATTTTTAAAGTAAAGCTGTATTTGTAAAGGTTGTGAAAAGAGAGTATGCCTAGAAAATTTAGTCTTTCTTCGCTGTGATAAAATGAATTCCTTAAGTTGTATGGGATTATATTTTTAGCAATGGATGATTGAATAGTTTCTATTTTCTTTATATTTGTTAGGTTAGTTGAGCCGTATATTGTCAAACCATAAGTCAATATAGATTCACAGATAGCTTTGTAAACCAAAATACATGTATGTGTGCTTGCAACAGATTGTAGTTTATAAAGTTTAGATGCACATAGATGCAATTTCCCTGCTAACTTTTAATATTATATTGGAAGGCCTCATCAGACCTTCATGAAAAGTGAGCTGCCAAAGGAAAAATTAATTTTAATCATAAACATATTTTTATTTTAAAGATGGGTTATTAATGTCAAGCTATTTTGAAAGGTTTTTCATACACTTTGAGTTCTGAATTAATCAGGCTAACTAAAAAATTTTAATTAAAATATCACTTTATTTATATAAGAATAAATACCTTTATCTAAAATAAAATTCTGTCCCAGTGCCTGGTTGTGGAGTAAAGTAACCCGGAGTTCATGTCCAGAAAAAAAAAACAGACATTTCTTTCTCATTGTGTCATCTTTCTGCTGAGGAAAACTTCCTCAGAAATCTTTTCTATGGTGCATTATATTTACAGGCTTCTGCACACCTCCATAGCAAAGGCTTGCCATATTTTTTAAAAATTTTTTTTAATATATTTGCCTTAAAATATACGGAAAATGATTTAAAAAATAAAATAAATTAATGATATTTCATGCTCAATATGGAAAATCTTGGATAAAGTATTTAATTTATTTAATGATTTTTAATTAATAAAAAAGAAGTCCCTAAAGCTAGTGTTTCCATATTGGCATATAGCTGAAGTGATTAAAAAGGATGTCATACATCTTTCTGGTACATGGTACTAATTCTGTTATTTTCAACTATTTGCTACTGTGGTAAACTACTTGCAGAAAGTGATTGAAACAGTAACATTAAAGGAAAGTGTTTTCCTGAATAAATCCCAAAACTCAGAAAAAACTTAACTAGCCATGGATGTCTATAGTCCATATACCCGTTTTCCCAATAATGCTTATTCTCAAATAATAACTATTGGACAAGAGCAACTGACTACATGGCTCCACAAATAAACTTAAGGTCATATACTAGAAATAGTTAAAAATGCCACCATATCACACAATGGTGAAATTAGTCATAGGGTCCTATAGCAATATTCTGTAATCTTAGAAGTAATGTTAACATTACATGAAAAGTGCAGTATATTATGCTATCATTGCCACAGCTACTGTAGTTATTGCAATCATGCTTCATGTCCAAGCACCTGTGATGGAAGCCCAAAAGTTTGCAAGTAAAACAGCACAGCTGCATTGAAAAATCTACTAAAAACTTTTATGGTAGTAGAGGTAACAGCACTGGTAAACAGTTTTCTTACCCTACTTTTGACATAAAGACCGACTATGATTTGTAGACAGTGACCATCAAATATACTACCTTATTATGGCTATCAGCTATGGATTTTGTGCATCTACTAAACAATGAACACTGTCTATCATCATTTGAATATCAAGAATTATTCAACATATTTCTATGGCACTCCAACTAAATGCTGCATTTTGTTGTCTTAATTGAAAAAAAAAACTTTGATGTGTTATAAAATTTTAATCTTAAAAGTATACATAGTATCTGATATCAGAATTTATGAAATTATGTACTGTGATTTTTTTTAGATTATCATTAATAATCAAAAAATACACAAACAAATGCTACCATATTAGAATGCCAATATTTAGAATACCAATATTAGAATATCTTAATTTATACCAATATTATACCAATATTAGAATATCTTAATAAAAGTGATAAAAACTCCTAATACTTCACACTCCACAATCAAAAGTACAGCAAATATTTAAATAGCAGTTATGATTTAAAAGGAGAATTTTCTGAAAGTGTATCATCATTAACCCTTTCGGTCAATTTCTTTTACTTAATATTTAAAAAGCCAATCTCAAAGAGTTTAAAGACTGCATCACTAACCTTCTAAAGATTTGAAGAGTTTACAAAATTCATAATCAAATAAAACTTCACTTGGTTGTTTAAATTTCAGATGAGGGTTTTGAGCTGCTTTGCTATAACATTCATGTTTGGATACAGTTCCTAGTTTATCTAGGAATGTCTCAAGGCCAACTCTCTTGACAATCAACTGGCACAAATCATCTCTGAAACAGCATTAAATGTATATTAATTATATATATATATATATAATTATAATTAAAAATCTAGTAACATTAACAAAAAATGTTAGAAATATTAAAAATGGAAATTAAAACTAATTTAGTGAAATAAAGAAAAAGAAGAGAATTTTATTTAAATAACATGCACTCTGGAATATATTAATTTCAGATAGTTTTATAATTTACTATATTTTAAATATTTTAGATTAGATTTATATTATTTAAATCTAAAACAAAAGTGAATAATTACCTCACATATTAATAATCACCCAAGGAAAAAACTTCACATATATGAATCACACACTGATGGAAGTATACCATTAGTTACTATTAAGCTATTCACCAGTTTCTGTTTAAACACTTAATATATATACAGCTAAATGAACATCTGATGATTATGTCCACATAAGAGTAGAAAGAACATTAAATCTTCCGCTGCCATAAGCTTCATAAGGTGCTTTAAAATGGCAAACCATAGTAGAGTGCTGGTGAAAGTTAATAATACAATGAAAATTTTTTTTTAATTATGAATTTCCATTTGTAATTTACTTATAAAAATAAATGTTTACTTTTCTCACGTAAATTTTTATATGCTAAAAAATAAATTCTTGCTGCCATTCTGTTTCAACCAAATACCCATTTTTAGCATCACCATCATTACTGTTTAGTCAAGTTTTATCTGAAATGTTACAAATACATTTTTCTACAACGTTTTTCAAATGCTTAAGAAAATTAACCAAACTTTTTTAATTCAGAGAATTTAAATGGATATTTTTGGAAATAATTACTGAGCATGTACTGCTATTAATTTTTTCATTTTACAGTCTTTTTCATGTAAACCTATTTCAATATTTCTAAAACTGTCTTTATCATTTACTGTGTGATTGCTCTAAAATGAAGCTACTAAGAGTTCTTTGGTACCAGGAACAAAGTATGTTTAATAGAGTGAAGCAGAGATGGAGCTGCAACAACTAAAAGATACGGGTGTCAGCATACGTATCTTTGTAACACTGGCTTGTCTGTGGCAAACAATTTCATGGAATACTGTTAGATATACCTGCATTTGTTCAGGTTAATACTTTATATTTTCATTAAACTTTCATTTTTATTCAAGTAATAATTTTGTGGAAAAAATGATTTGCCAATGAGTGGGTGAATCCCACTCATTAGCCAATCAATTTTTCCACAAAATTATTTCTTGAATTTCAAGTCAACAGGCAATCTGTGAATTTATTATTGATTGATTCTTTTATTTTTATGTTTAAAAATTTCATTAACAATCTTTTAGTATTATGGCTGCATCTTTGCCACTTTTTTTCTGATGAAGAAAGTCTTAAATTGTTGCTTTTTAAATTTCATTTTGGTTATTTCTTGGTTTTTCAATAAAAAACTTTGATCTTTTACCATTTCCTGGGACTGAATGAGGTCTTGGAAATGGAAACATGAGGATTACTTGGCTCAGAAATCAGACTCACCTTGCTGGGATGGGATGTTTTACCTCTGAGCGGCACTTTTTTGCACACCATGAGCTAAATAGCCAGGTCACATGGACCCTAAAGGCTCAGAGAAGGATGGGGCAGGGAACCCACTGGAATAGCTGTTGGGAGGCAGATGGTAACCTCCTGTCAAGGCCATCCAGCGTGTTCTTTAATGTGCACAGGGTATGGCTCTCCCACACAAGGGGCCATGGCTTAACGTCCCATCCGACGGACGGCAGCATTTCGAACCCCATTGGTGTCCCCTACTGACAGTGGGCAGGATGGGGAATTTTGCAGAGATAAATCTCAATGCTTACCCAGCTGGGACTCAAACCTAGGAACTACTGATTACAAGCCTGGCAAGCTACCGACTGAGCCACCCCTGTCCCTCACCTTGCTGGGATAAGATAATGAAAACACTACCAAAATATTGTAAGTTTGGTAAGCAAGCAACTGTTTTATTTGGATATTATGCAGAGATACAAGTTCATATCCTAGAGAAGTACAGATGCCTGTGTTCCAATTCTGCTCAGTCCTTCCTCTCCAAAGCATTTTCTACAATGATTAACACTGTATACTACTAGCAAATTATCACAGCAAATCATACTATATTATAAATTCCAAAATATATTTATATGAAGAAATAAACTGTCATAGAGGCCGTTTCACACCATAAAAATACTGAAAATTATTAATAAATGAAGTCTCTTACAAATTATGGTTATCAACAAAATATATCAATGTGCAGATGGACAACAAATACAGTAAAATAAAAACTGCCAAACTTCCT
This sequence comes from Ryuthela nishihirai, assembly GCA_038380435.1. Classification (NCBI taxonomy): domain Eukaryota; kingdom Metazoa; phylum Arthropoda; class Arachnida; order Araneae; family Heptathelidae; genus Ryuthela; species Ryuthela nishihirai. The sequence goes on from JAWZYU010000013.1 coordinate 22,593,958, forward strand.
CTAATGGTAAATTAATCTAAACATCTGAGTGTGTAAAACAGTTTAACTGTGTGCCAACCATAACTGAAATAGAACTATTATTGTTTATTAAAATATAATTTGTAATAAATAAATAATAAATGCCCCCTCAAGCAGCTGCTTGCCACAGAGGTCTGACAGGAGCCTGTCAGTTTATATGCCACAGTAGAAGATCTGAGAGGATGGCAGGACCTATAATTTGTACCTTCAAAAACTATCAGCCTCCAAATTAATTATTAAAAGTAGATATTCATTTTATTTTAATCAAAAATACTTTAAACTCACTTGGTAAAACTTGGTTGAGAATTATCATTGAATTCTATACATATGCCTAAAAGAAATGAACAAATTCCTTGGACTAGATCTTCATTCTCATCACCTTCTGCTAAGCCTACCTGGGAAGTAAGCTGGAACTTCGTTAAGAAATCCATAAGTAAATATTTCTCAACTCATGTTGGAAGTTTAAACCTTAGTGATCATTTCATAGTAATATATTTGTCTTTGTTTTCTGATGAGGGATAATAACTTAGTCTTCCCTCAAACTATTTATATATAATAAATTACATGCAATTTTATAAATTTCCTAAACTCTATAGTTGTTTCAAGTATTTTATAAATTCATATTACTGGTTTTATTAAACTTAATGAAAATATATATCATCCACTATCTATAAAATTCACTTTTAACAACAGTATCCATTATACTCATTATTTTCTTTAACATAAAGGAATAATCAGACTATTAAAATGCTCAAGAAAAACTTATTTATGCAACTGTTCTTCATTTGTTAATGGCACATAATATAATTGCTTTAGTTTTACTGCTACTTCATTAAAAACAAAAAGATACATATGGAATGTTTGTTGGAATGCTCAGAAAGTGAGACACAGCTAAGGTACAATTAGCTAACCAGGTGCTCATTAACATTAGCAATCCCAGTCTGGTCTGTATCTTGCCACCCTATAATAAAAATAAGAAAATACACTGTGAAAACTGAAAAAAAAAAAGTCATGCATTATTCAAATTAATAAAAATTTAAATAATTGAAAGTTTAAAGAGTGGAGATATCTGTGAAGTACAAATAATAAACAGAACCAAGCTGCTCAGAAACATGAAGCTTTTTATGTATTATTTATACATATTTTTTTCAATTTTTACCTTTTCTAAATATGAGTCACCAAGCACTGCTACAAAAAATTAAGTTTGAACTTTCTAACACAAGTGGATACTGATGGGAAAACATGAGAAACAATCGCTGGTCTAATGGATTATGGCTATAGTATATTTGATATTATAGGCCTGTCACAATAAAACTATTAAACATAGCTGAAAGTATGTAGAATGAATCTTAAATTTATTTTTAGATATCACACTTCAAAACTTCCTTTTCTCCCATCATTCATAATCATGGACATCTCTGGTTTTCAAAATTTGGGTGAGTGTCTCTATTTTCAAACCTGTATAAAGGCTCTAAAAACTACTTTTCAGCTATAAACTGTTTTTGCACTAATCGATTATAATCAAGTTTCTCTTCACATCCAAGGCAAAAATATCTATTGAAATTATTTTTCATATTAAAGTTGTTGGGTTGTTTTTACCTCTGAGTGACACTTTTGTGCACACAATGGGCTAAATGGCCAAGTCACAAGAACCCTGAAGGCTCAGAGAAGGTTGGGGGAGGGATTCACTGGAACAGCTGTTGGAAGACAGATGGTAGCCTCATGTCAAGGCCATCTAATGTGTTCTTTAACATGCACAGGATATGGCTCTCCTGCATATGGGGTCATGTCTTAATGTCCTATCTGATAGACAGTGCCCTTTCCAAGTCCATCAATGTCCCCTACTGAGTAGGAAGGATGGGAAGTTTTGTGGAGATAAATCACAACACTGGCACAGCTGGGACTCAAACATGGGAACTTTTTTCATATTAAGAGGTTACTAAACACTGCAATTCATTCTTATATCTTAAATTATTATAATTATTATTGTAATATGTTTGATTTGAATCCATCCAAAGAGGAATGAAACATTTTAATTGATACTATGATTAAGCTTTTAAACTAATCATGACTATTTTGTTTTAAAGCATTATTTTATATTAGTAACATTTTTTAAATTACTCATTGTTAATTGTGAACCAAGGAAATAATTTATTAAAAAACCCACCTGTTGCAGCATTATGGCACATTGATTCACTAAAGACACAGGAGGATTACCAACACTTGTAGCAAGCTGAACTCTCAAAAGCTGTTCTTTTTGAGTAGGATTGTCTACTAGTGAATGTGACAAGGCAACAGCAGCAAACCAATTAGAAAGAGAATCCACACTGAATAATCCTCCACATAACAGCTGGCCAACTGTGACTGTAGTTACTAAAATTAAAATGTTTAAATACAAAGAGTTTTGGTTTCTGCTAAAGTAAATTTAATATGAATTTTTAGCATATATTTGTTCAATTGCCTAATTCTACAGAATTGATTTATAAAAAAACTATCACAGAAGTAAACAAAAATATTAACAGCAAATGAAATCACTTGAACTGATAGGAAGGTGCTAGGCACATATAATTGTTTATATTATACAACATTGAGTTATATTCTACCAGTATATTAACAGAAATTAAAATAAAACAAAAATTCGTTTATTAAATGGCTACTCACTAGTTTTTTTTTGTGTGGAAAGCTTATTGAGAATAAACAGAAATTCCATATCTAAATTCCCTAGTGGTATTTCAGGCATTACTTTAGCAGTAAAAAAACTAGCATAAATAGACATTAATCAAAAAGGGGAAACTATAGACAAAGCACTTTGATGTGCATAGAAAACATGTGCTTCTACCAAAATTAGGTGAATTTAATGTGCCATGTGCAAAACTATAGACTACTCTATGTTCTGTACTACTTTATTTTGAAAAAAATATTTTGCTATTCACTAACCATCAGAAGTTTACAGAACTCACAATGTCTTTTTTTATCAAAAAATAAATAAATAAATAAATATGAGAGCTGCATAATATGATAGGCTTATGATCAAGACAAAAACAGTTTATGGACAAATCAGAAAAAAACTAATCAAATTGAAGAATGAAAAAACTTTTAATTGATTTTGTGATTAATCAGGTAAAATCTTATTAAATATATAGGTAAATCCCACAAAAACATGTTGATTGAATATTAATGAAACTTATTTTGATGAAAAAAATTTTATAATACTAAAATTTAAAAATATAGTTTTCCTGCTAACTTGAAAAACATTCCTCTATATAAAATGGTAGAAACAATTATTCTCAAGATTACAAACATTTTCTTTCTTAATTTATTAGTTAGTAATTCAATTTTAAAGACGTGTTGAAATGTAATCTCATGAAACTTATACTGTTTTAAATTAAATTGTAAAACGTTTTTGGGAAAATTAGTACAAATAAATGTAATATATCCTTCAACTTACATTCTGAATGTATCGTGCCCACTGTAATAAAGAGAAAACACTTTACAGGCAAATATGTTATCTTGTTAAAATGATACCAACTTTATCATATTAATTAAATACAATAGAAATATTGGTGCAGAAACTCTAATTTTAATTATTGTTCTGTAATTGAAATTATAACTCAATTATCATACAGTTTAGAATCAAAATAATGTTTTCTCTTGCTAATCCCAGAACATCAGTGTGAGCTTAGTAACACTTTAAATTAAGCAATCTAATGTTTGCAACATTGTGTATTTTTTGCAGTATATCAAAAAAGTTCATTAATATATGTGTAATATATTATTTCACTCCTGCTTTGCCTCACTTATATATTTTAACTTCTTTATGCATTTTTGGTTAAAACATTTAACCACCTTATTACACACCTGCACAAACTCAGATTCTTTTTTGCTTGTTTCCAAATGCTCAAATCATGATTTCCTTATAATATTTAGAACCTAGATTATTAGAATTAGCTTCATTAAACCTTCATGTAATACTGAAGTTAATTTTATGTCACACATAATATCACAGTGGTACCCAACAGATTGCAATGGACCCTGGTTGTGGGAGTATCAATCATATATGTCATAGATCAGTCGATAGAGTGCCAGGCTCGTAATCTGTAGTTCCCAGGTTCGAGTCCCAGCTGGGTCAGCGTTGAGATTTATCTCCGCAAAATTCTCCACCCTGCCCACGGTCAGTAGGGGACACCGATGGGCTTGGAAAGGCCACCGTCCATCGGATGGGATGTTAAGCCGTGGCCCCGTGTGCGAGAGAGCCATACCCTGTGCACGTTAAAGAACATGCTGGATGGACTTGATGGGAGACTACCATCTGTCTCCCAATAGCTGTTCCCGTGGGTCCCCTCCCCAAAGCTTCTCTGAGCCTTCAGGATCCATGTAACCTGGCCATTTAGCCATGGTGTGCAAAAAAGTGCCAATCAGAGGTAAAACAACCCATCAAGGCCATCTAGTATGTTCTTTAACATGCACAGGGTATGGCTCTCCACACATGGGGCCACGGCTTAACGTCCCATCCGACTGATGGTGGCCTTTCCAAGCCCATTGGTGTCTTCTACTGACCATGGGCAGGGTGGGGAATTTTGTGGAGATAAATCTCAATGCTGACCCAGCTGGGACTCGAACCTGGGAACTGCAGATTATGATCCTAATGCACTACCAAATTAGTAACCCCCACCCCCTGGTGTTATGAGCTTGCAAAATGTTATAAATATATAAATTGCATCACTGACTTAAAAGAAATGTAGAAAGCTCAATCACCTCCAGTGATATAAAATGTTCATTTTCAATGATAAAACGTTTTGTGATATTCCAATTTTAGCAGTCACTAATTGTGAAAATTAACACTATTAGAAGATTCAGAAAATGTATAATTTAATACTTCATTAGTATCTAACCAACCAAAAACATTTTTTGATCTATCACTTAAAATAAAAAAGCTGAATGTTTACAATAAATAATTGTTAATGAATGTTATAATAAAATAAATGAATCTCACTGTTTGGAAATGAGCTAAAAAGGAGCTAGTTATTAGCCATGATGATTCATAAGATTGTGTAACATATAACTTATGCAGTTATCAGATGGTCATCGTCTTTTAATAAACTTACAAAAATAAAAATATATATTTTTGACTTTTGTATTTATTTTATACATTAATTTTATATATGCTACAGAAATTGTAGATTGTGTTATGGGCAAATGCTTGACATATAGAATTCACAATGTGTAAATGAAGGCTACAGAAATTCTAGTTACAAATACAGGTGCCATGAAACTTGTACACTGTGCATAGGGAAGATATAGGAATTAACAATTCTGTAGAGGTGTTTCAAGCCAAAAAGGTTGGAAACAAATATATTAGCTATATTGAATTTATTTCCTTTCATATGACTATGCAAAGTGTTAGACTTTATTCTTGTACTAATTAAATTTGAATATTCTCGACATCTCTATTCAACAGACAAGGAAATATCACTATTGTCAATATCCAATTTTAGAGGAAAAATTGTCTTGAGCTGGGTGGGATATGAACCCATGACTTTCTGATGACATGTCAGGTGCTCTGACCACCACTCCTCTAATTGATGGTATGAACATTTCTACCTACTTATATTTGTAATTACACAATCACTATGTAATTACACTGTAAAATTGTGTAGATTATGTACACATCACTGTATCACATGAAGGTGCTGTTCCAGCTAATCACAGCCTCAGGTTAATAACAATGTTATGAAGATGGAAAGTATATATTACAAGTATACTATTGATTAAAATTGAATATTCTCAACATTTCTATTCAACAGACAAGGGAAATATCACCCTATCATTGAATCTCAATAGGCTTGATGCTTGATCAGTAGCTTGATGCTTGATCAGGCTGGTAGCTCGGTGATCAGAACACTTGGCATGTCATCAGGAGGTCGTTGGTTCATATCCCACCCAGCTCAAGACAACTTTCCTTTAAAATTGGATATCAACAATAAAGTGTTATTCCCCTTGTTCTTGTACTAAGAAATCCAAAACCGTAAAGTTACAAAAGGAACAGAATCGTGCATCACTATTCTGTACCTTTTTCTTCTGCAATGAAAAAGTAGCATATATATATATACACACACACACACACACCGAAGAGCCAAAACATTATGGCCAGTGTGTCTTTATGCGAATCGAAGCAACTGCAGATAAACGACGTGTGAAGGTCATGAAACAGTATAAATAACACCTGATACTCAGCTCTATTAATCAGTGTTATTCTTGTTCTTCAGATGGGAAAGGCAGCAGACTTAAGTGAGTTTGATAAAGGCCAAATTGTAATGGCCAGACTGGGTCAGAACATTTCCGAGACAACAAGGCTTGTGGGGTGTTCACAATCAGCCATGGTTAGTACCTTCAAAAAGTAGTCTGAGGAGGGAAAAATCACAAACCGCCAGCAATGTGTGGGCCAACCACGGCTCATCAATGCTAGCCCGTATGGTACAAAGCCAACAGAAGAGATACTGTGGCACAACTCACCCATAATTTGAATGCTGGTGACACGAATAATGTATCACAACACAAAGTACATTGAACACTGCTGAAAATGAGGCTGCAGAGCCAAGCCCCGCTGGATAAGAGCTGTCTCTTTTAGCGGCATGTGGAGGACCAATATCGTATTAGGCAGGTGGTCATAATGTTTTTGCTCTTCAGTATATATATATACACACACACACAAAAATTTTCTTAGCTATACTCAAGCAATCCCACTGCAATAACAACACAGAGAAAAATAATATGTAATATGTAATACATTTTCTTAATTATAATTTTAGGTCAGGTTATAGCCAAAATGTAGAGCTTGTTGAAATATATCCAGGCTTATTGAAATTTGTCTGATTTCTTGATTTGTTCATTATATAGCTGATGGTTGGCATTATAGTCAGTGGTGAATGACACTGGTATTTTAACACTTTTTGTATATTATTACAAAAGCTAATGCTGATTGCTACAGATATACATTGCTGTAGACTATTGCATAAGAGAGATGACAACAAATCAAAGCAATATTTTATTTCTTAAGGTCAAAACACGAGGCATTATTTTTTACTCTTAAAGACAGCATTTACTGCTTATACTTTTATGGTTACCCAACTCACACTTTTAATATATGAACTGTTGGTTTAGCACTGTATTTTCCTTTCAATAATGGTGTTTAAGAGATAACTCAGAGAAAAATTTAAAAAGCTCAATATAGGTGTTGAGTTGTTTTACCTCAGAGTGGCACTTTTTTGCCACACTGAGTTAAATGGCCAAGTCATAAGAACTCCAAGGGCTGAGAAGGTTGCGGGAAGGGTACCCACTTGACAGCTGTTAAAAAACAGTGGGTAGCCTCCCATCAAGCCATCCATCATATTCTTTAACATTCACATGGTATGTCTCTTCTGCACACAGGGCCACAGCTTAACATCCTATCAGACAGAAGCTAACCTTTTCAAGCCCATCAGTATTCCTTACTGACCGATGACAAGGCTTGGAGTTTTCAGGAGATAAATCTCAGTGCTGGCCCAGGTGGGATTCTAACCCAGGAACTACAGATTACAAGTCAGGCACAATACTGACTGAGCCGTCACCATCCCTTAATTTAAACGTAATTAGTTGTATTGAGTTTTATTTGCTTCCAAAAATAGCGCAAATTCTAAAATCCATATTTTTTTCTTTGTACATAGAGTTAAAACATGGAACTATGATTAAAAAATTAGAAATTAAAGAATTATTAGTTTTATATGTGCACATTATTTGTGGTGAAACTTACAGGAAATTTCATAAAAAATTTTACTAATTTAGACATGAATTAATACAAAAATATTTACTTGAATATTAAACTTTCCTCTAGAAAAGAACAGTAAATATAATATGAAATTAATTTAATTTAGAGACTTTAAATTGTAACTACCATCTAAAATTTTAGATATTAATCAATAAAGTTAAATAAGCAATGCCCTGTGTTAAATAGATGTAACTACTCCTCCTCCCCAAAAACATTTTTAAATAATTTTAAACAATAGTAATAAAAAAATCCTATACTAAAATGTTTCAAAATAATATTAATTACATGTTGTAATTTTTATTAAATATTTTTCAAAATAACATTTAAAAGAACATACTGCCTCTAGAAAATATTGAATGCACATCTTTAAAGATATTATAAAGCTCAATTTCATAACTTTATTGCCTCTAATAGTGGAAATTTGGACAGGGATGATTAAGAAAATGTGAAGAGTAATATTTCATTACTTATCTAATCCAAAAAGAATTTTTCATAAACCTCTTTAAAAAGAAGAAAATTTTGCATTTTTCTATCCCCTTGGGGGTTTGGTTGGAATGCTTGACCTCTGAGTGGGAACTTTTTTGAACTTAATAGGCTAAATGGCCAGATCACAAAGACCCCAGAGGTTCACAGAAGGCTGGAAAAAGGAGACCCACTGAGCAACTGTTAGGAGACAGATGGAAGCCTCCTATCAAGCATATTCTTTAATGTACACAGGGCATGGCTCTCTTGCACACGGGGTCAAGGCTTTAGATCCCATCCAACAAACAGTGGCCTTTTCAAGGCCATCAGTGTCCTCTTTCTGACTGAGTGCAGAATGAGATAAATTTCACCCAGGTAGAGTTGGGATTAAAACATGAAAACTGCAGATTATGACATGCTACTGACTGAGACAACCCTTGTTCCCTAAGGTTAAGGGGTAAATTTTCTGCTGTCAATGTGTACACCTTGACTACCCCACACCCTACCATCCAAAGTTTAAGTTTCTAGCATGAAGGGATCATTTATAATATTCGTTTAGAGCAGGAATTCTTAACACAAGTGCTATTGTGCCTGTGTGAGATTTATCTCATTCTGGGGTAGGGGGCATTTGGCTTGTCGAACTGGTAACAGGAATGCTACTGCCATCTAATTTTCAGCTAGTTATCAAACCGATATTTTTAACACATTACATGTTTATATAGTGATACAACTATTTAATCACATATTATTAATTTATTTGAAAATACGCATTTATCATGGAATATTTTTGACAGCTCTGAGAAAAATATAATGTATTTTTAATGCAAATATAATAATGCAGCTGATAAAACAAACAAACATACCATCTGCTGTTGATGGAAGTAACGTTTGGATGATCTGGGCTTGCCCCAACTCATTCTTGTATAAAAAACATTGAAAACAATACAGGACTGCACATCTCAATGAAAATGGTTGTTTTTCATTTACCATAGACATTAACAGGACAACAATAGCTGGTCTAAAAAGGAATAATTAATTTAAAAATAAATCAAATGTCTTGATATGTTTTATACTTACAATTAAAAGCTTATAGTGATAAATTGATTAAATTATCTATGAAATACATCAAATTTTGTAAACAACTAAAAGAACTTTTTTTTTTTTTCAAAGCATGGTTGAAAAATATAATTTTTATTTCAGTTGAAGTATTCCAAGTTAATTCAAGATAATACTGATTAGCATAAAAAAATTAACCTGAGATAACTCAGGATAATCCAGCAACAGGTTAAAATTAAATAAGAGATAGGTATATTTTCTTTATAAATATTTTTTTTCTTTCATTAAAAGAACATAAAATTTGCCTCAAAATTTGAAAATGGAGTTAGTAACCTTACATGTCTTACTAATGCTTTAATATCTATTAAACTATTAATATATACTAAAATTAGTACCATTATTTTTGGTGCAGTTTAAATTACTATTTTTGCCACTTACAGTACTGTGCAAATTAGTTATGACAATAGGAAAATGCAGTAACAAAGGAACAACTAAAATATTTATTTGTTTAATAGTGTAGTTAATAGTGAATGTGACCCCCCTTAGCTTTAATTACTTCTTCCACCCTCTCAACCATTGATGCCACTAGCTTTCCACACATCTCCTTCACTTCAGGGTCGTGGTACCATACTTTCATGACACTTGTTATCATTTTGGTTTTCATCATGCAATCCATCTTAGCTATGCACGCTTTAATAATGGACCACATATTTTCAATGGAGTTTAGATCGGGTGAATTTCCTGGCCACTCAAATACCTTCAAATGTTGCTGGGTAAAGAAGCTCTTAGCAAGCTCAGAATTGTGGCACGGAGCCAGATCCTGTTGAAATACCCCATCGCTGTTAGGGAAACAGCTTCTGCAATGTTGGGACCATTTTCGCCTCCAGAATGCCTATGTACTTTTTGCTACAAGTCTAAACTTGTGCGTGTCCATTGAAGGGGCATGCACAAGTTTAGACTTGCAGCAGAAGGTTACAACAAGTTTAGACTTGCAGCAGTTTAAATCTGCAGCGGAAGGGACTTACAGTTCCTTCGCTTGTCCCAACTAATTCGCACAGTACTGTATGTACCCAATTTCTATGCATAAGAAAAGATTTGGTGCTTGTGCCGCTAAGCTAAATTTCATTGCCTTCCCTTAAAAATACTTTGACTTATGAACGAATTTATATATTATCCTTTAATTTTGAGCATGTGTATTTCTCTTCATGTGACCTCTTACTAGAGTAAGCAAAAAATATGCTATCTCTTTTTTTAAGCATAATGTACATCACTTATCTTCTTTATCCTCTAGTATTTTTCACTAAAAAGTTATTTAATTTGTTTGCTTAATTTTATGAATATTGACTACCACATTAAAACAGATTCATTTACTGCTTAATTGTTACTGGTATTCTGTGTCACTTAAAATATACTATACCCACCAAACACATTAAATCTGTTTACATCATACTAATTTGAAGCAAGTAAAGCTTATTTACTGCATATAATAAAACCAATTCATGCTATCATGCTCTCTTAGTAAATTAAAGCATACAAACCTGGGTGGATTGGTTGGAGCAGTTACTGTAGCAAAATACTCTTGATTTCCATGATTACCTCGTATTACTTCAGCAACAGTGTTAATGGTCTAAATGAAAAACAAGAAAACAATCATTTATATTAAAAAACAAATGTGTGCATTTTGAAACATGATTAACACTTATTACAAAAAAACTGATCTTTATTAATAAGGCAGTAAAATTGAATTTTATTATTATTAATAAGGAAGTTAATTTATACACTTAAATTATTATTCTGAAATTTTTAAATTTAGTTATGACTCATAAAAGAGAGCAATACATCTACCACTTCTGGATGAATAATGATGATTTAAAAAAAATGGTAAAATTAGTAGTAGTAAATTATCTAAGAAAAAGGATTTTTATTATTTATACTTAAGAGTATATAGTTTTTGGATTTTACCCAATAAAAATTAATTTTAACCCCAGCCCAGAAGAATAATTTGTACTTCAAGTTTAACCTAAAAAATACTGAAAGCAATTAAAAAGTTACAACTTTTAAATTAAAAAAAAGTACATAAATAATTTGTATAATTTTATAACTTTATTCTAACTATTGATGATTAACCTTGATGATACTATTTAATAATTGATTCTTATTCTTTTGCAATTAAAAGTAATATCTAGCAAGAGATTTTACATTTAAATGTCAGAATGTAACTTTTGGAAAAGAAGCAGAATAACTCGTTCTTCTTCCAAATAAGATATATGTATTGAACATGGCAAATGGTAATTGTATCACTGAAGGCTCATTCACAGCATGATAATTGCAGAGTCCAGAACAGAAGTTCCATGTCAGAAGATATCCTAGCTATACAGATGCAAGGCAAATGTTCAAGGCATTTTTTTTATGTTGTGCAAATGTTGCAAAGGCATTTTTTTTATCCTTGCATTTATATATATAGATGCAAGGATAAAAAAAGTTACCTATTTCAGATCATAAAACCATATGGAATTATACTTGTTTTTGAAATCAGAAAACTGTTATGGAATAAAATTCGATTTGTTCCTAAATCCATTTGATAAATTATTTAACACAAATATCCTATATCACACTCCCTACTAAATAACATGGAACTGTTACCATTTTTCTGCCCATTATTGCTATATTTCAAGTAGAATTCAGTAATATGAAAGACAAAAAAATCTGCTTTATGGCAAATATAATTGCAATATAATCATGCAATTTTAGACTTAAAAGAACCACTAAAATATCAATAATAACTGCAATTATGACTCTCTTGGATTGTTTAATTCAAACTTCAAAAGTTACACAAAAAATGAAAGACTTTAAATAATCAGAAGTGAAATATAAGTGTAAGTAATGAAATTTCAAACCAAAAAATGTGTCATAGATAGCATATCTTACATTAAAAATGAAAAGCTATTTTACATACTTTAAGTTGTTCAACTTAAACTAAATATGCAATTTCGATAAATGTCACACAGAAGACTACACATATGTCAAAATTTTTGTTGCCAAAGTAATTGGTATTTTACCTCAGTTAATATATCTGCTGGAACACCACTGGCCATTAGAATATTGCATAACTGCTCTAACAAACCTGTGAAATAGTGAATCAAACAATAAACTTTCTACTTTTTAAATTGCTCCATAAAAAATTAAGCGTTGATTATCAAACAATTACTGCAAGAATTAAATACAAACATTCTGCCTAATTAAATTAGTATATAAATTTGAAAATAATTTCTGCTTGTTGGTTTACTTTTTATTAGACCATTCATCACAAATATAATTATGTGAAAAAAAATTTGCATATGGAGTAAAAAAAGCATTTGCTTGACTTTCATTTTTATAGAATGAAATGATCCACTTTTCAAATTCTTGCTAATAATCACATTTCAGAACTATCTATTTTACTAGAATAATTTATTAATAAATCTATGATAAAAATCCCAATTACTAATACAATATAATTTAGCAGCTTTACTGACAAGTCTTAAAATAAATTACATGAAATTAAAAAAATTATGCGAAAAAAAATGTCAATCACTTTCTAATATATAAGGATTGGTCAAAAAGTAAGTTTTCAAGGCATGTGATTAAAGGGGTTTTTTTTTATTACAATCCCTAATATAAACAATGCAGGGTCCATCCAACTACTTTCTGACAGTTTATGCAAAGACTGAGACACTTATCACAAAATGAGTTTTTCTTTGTCATTAGAAGTTGTGTTCTTTTCAGTAAATTATTATTTCATTGCTGTTTCCACGGCATCATCATTTTGAAACCTGTACTTCCTATATACATGCACTTTGGTAACCCCTAAGTCCAGAATGATGTTGATAACTGTGCAACATGCAACAGATTTATATCATGTTGCAGTTCACTCACCATAATCCATGTTACTGTGAATTACATTTCCATAAGTGCATTGTAAAGTGTGTGCATATTGGATGACACAAGTTTCAAAGCGTTGACTACATGGTGATACACTGACTAAGTGAAAAGGACACAGACTTCTAGTGACAAGGAAGAGAAAAATGTGTTCCATGATACAATAAGTATCTCAATCTTTGTGGAAACTATGTCAAAAACTAGTGAGATGAGACTAATTTACTTTGCAATTGTTCATATTAGGGACTTCAATAAAAAAAACCTTTAACTACATGCCTTGGAAACTTAGTTTCTAGCTGATCCTTGCAATTTTTGCATCGTTATTTGAATCAAGGTAAGTTATAAGCATTTGGGATCTAAACTTAGTTTTGTTCCTACAACTTCAGAATTTTCTTGTTTTACTATGGCAATCTATTTTTTCCCTTTAAATTTTAAAATATGCTACATACAAAATAAAAAATAAAACTGAAATTTCACACATTAGATTATGAAACTGTTTGATAAGAAAATTAAAAAAAAAATTATCTCAGAGATGTTTACAACACCAAACACCTTTTGAGATGGGATGTTTGATATTATATGGAACATCTGAATACTGGGATTTATAGAGAGAGGTTACATTGCTTGGCTATATTGCTTGTACAAAAATTGATACATTTAGCAGTTAGGGTTTTTTGTACATGTGCATATACAAAAATAATCACACCACTTTCATATATTAGATTATGAAAGCAAACACTATTTAGAGATCATTCTGGAAAACTAGTAATAATAAAATGTGCTTGCTTACCACACTGATACATAGCTTTCTGTGAAGACATCGTAACTTGCTGTGGATTATTAGGAGATACTAAACCTCTTACAACCTATATGACAAACAAAAGTTCAAATATTAAATTCATCAGTTGCATTTCTTCTATGTTTAATAATTTAATTGCCTATACTACAAGTTTAGCTTCAGCTTGCAACCATTACAATATAATCCTTCAATACATAACAATTATATAGAAAATAAATGATTTTGTAATAATAAAGTAATAATGTAATAATAAAAGTTCAAAACACAAAAATATTAATAATATCATAAAAATATCTAAATATCATTTTGAAGAGAGCAAAAGAAAAAATACTTACAAATATCTTTAAAAATATTAGTTGGGTTGGGTTGTTTTACCTCTGAGCAGCACTTTTTTGCACACCATGGGCTAAATGGCCAGGTCACATGGACCCCGAAGGCTCAGAGAAGGTTGGGGGGAGGGGACCCACTGGAACAGCTGTTGGGAGACAGATGATAGCCTCCCATCAAGGCCATCCAGTATGTTCTTTAATGTGCACAGGGTATGGCTCTCCCACACATGGGGCCACGGCTTAATGTCCCATCCGACAGACGGCGGCCTTTCCAAGCCCATCGGTGTCCCCTACTGACCGTGGGCAGGGTGGGGAATGTTGCGGAGATAAATCTCAACGCTAAAAAAAAAATATTAGTATTCAAAGAAGTATATTCTATATTGAAGTTCTTTCAATACGCTGAAGATACTAATTTGAGAACTAATATCATCAATCTACAGTGAGATGGACTTTTCAATAATTATTATTTGCATATGGACTTGCTTTAAGCTTCTAAAATGTGTGGAGTTTACTAAGATACTAATATATATATAATACTTCAGTATTTCTTTATAATGCCACATGTATCACGAAATAAATTTCCTCACTATCATGGTGTGGGGGTTGGCTCAGTTGGTAGCACATCAAGCTCATATCTGCAGTTTCCAGGTTTGAGTTCCAGCTGTGTCACCATTGAAATTTATCTATGCTAACCATCCCATGGCCAAGTGGTTAGTGTGCTTAGCTACTGTTCTAAGGGACCTGGGTTCGAGCCCCAGGTAAGGCTTGGATATATGTGACGTTTTTCTGCTGAGGTCCTGCCACCCTCTCAGATCTTCTACTCTGGCATATAAACTGACAGGCTCCTGTCAGACTTCTGTGGCAAGCAGCTGCTTGAGGGGGTATTCATTTTTATTATTTAACCTCAAAAACCTGCTCCTAGTATTCATTTTTATTATTTAACCTCAAAATAGAAATGAGACACTGTTACACTTGGAAAGGCTATAACCTATCAGATGGGACATTGTATTGTAGCCCCTTGTGCAGGAGAACCATACTCTACGCATGTTAAAGAACACACTGGATGGCCTTGACTAAGCAACAGAAAGTTGAGAGCCTAATGACAAGCATAACCACTGTAACCTAAGATATTCATTTTTTAAAACTATGATATGTGATTTGTGATTGCTTTATTCCTTTTACACCTATTTTCTATCTTTAGTTACTGCAATATCTCACTACTAAGGTTAAGTTTAAACTTTTATAGTGTCTCATACAATAATGAAAGTTACCGATTACATGTTAATAATAGAGTGCATCAGTCATTATGTCACATTTATGTCATATCTTTGTAAAAGTTTTCAAAAGTACAAAAAAATGTAGCATCTAGTACTGGTAAAATTTAGAATATAACACTAAGCATATAATTTAACATATTTTTTTAATTAGCCTTGTCATAAAGTTAAAAATTCCTTAAAAAATTCAAAATGAAACAAATGTTTTAATTTGTAACTAGTATCAATAGATCTAGCAATTACTATAATAAGTTAATACACTAAAGAGGGCATATTTGTTCATTTTGGCAGCATTTTTAACTAGTAATTAGCTTTAACTCACCTGCAGCATCATATGAATATTTGTAACTTTTTGTGCAGACCATCCTTTATCAGCTGATTCTTGAAGATCAAAAAATGGAGCAAGGTGTTTTATATAACTGCCTTCCTTGAAAAAATTCTGGTTAGAACTATTATTTTTGAGAAGTGTAAGCAACACTAGAAGACAGTCCTCCACAATTACACCTGTTGAAAATCAGCACCATCATAAAAAGGCAATAATATATCAAGTTTCAATACTGTCAATTTAAAATGGAATTAATAAGCATGAATATTAAATACTTAGGATATAAATATATTACATATATATGGAATGCCCCCCAAATATTCAGAAATACATATTTAGTGATACCTTTTGTTGTGTAAACATAAAAAGTATGCTACATTATGGGGTTTCCTAATAGCCATTGCTAAAAATGGAAAATATGTTCTCCCGGTAACAAAATTGTTAGAGCAGCTGGTATGTAATCAGTGGTTGTGCGGTTTGAGTGCAAAATAAGTTAATAAGGGCATTCTTAAAAATATGATTAGTAAGAATTTCAAGAAGTTCACAATGAATTCATGATTTTGTTACTCCTATGCCCTGCTAAAATTTTCACTCTAAAAATATAACTTGAATGGATTTTGAACCCAATGACTGGGAAAACAAGAGATGGTACATTGTAGAGAAATTCCCCATACCTGATAAATTTTAATGCTCTGAAAGAAAAAAAAGGGGGGAGGGGGGATTGTAGAAATATGCAAAAAAAATCAATTATATCTGTTGTTTAATTAGTCAGTTATAATTTTTATTTTTAAATTTGTGTTTATCCAACCCATAAAATTTCATTGTCTCTTAAAGCAAAAAGTTGTTTTTCACACATCCACAAACATATGTATACAGCAGTATCCTTCTTACTTAATACACAATTTTTCAATTCAAAAATTAAATAGCATCATATTCTTCCTTTTTTTTAATGTTTTGGCTTTCTTTTTGCAGAGAATTCATACTGCAAGGGATTTTTTTTTAATTTTCAGTATGGACAAAGAAGGGTTCTAGAAACTGCTCCTAGTTTATACAGGCCTTGTCATACAAGGATAAGATCAACATGACTACTGAGATGAAATGCTCTGTAACTTTGTGAAACAACTGTAAATCGCTCTGTAACATTATTATAAGAAAACAAAGATTCATTTATTATTTTAAAAAAAAATCACTGCTGACCACTGTCTCAGTTCAAGTTAATACAACATGCAGAGTTTACCTGATGGAAGAGTAATGCTTCCTAACCACTATGCCATTTAAGACCAATGTAATTAAAGTAAATATGCATATTTTATAATTATAATGTTAAGTAAACAAAAACTATCTAACATACCTTCAGATTAGTATCAAATGTTTAGTTTATACACCTTATTAAAAATGAACTCTTCTGCAATTTCTCAGTTTGAAGAACAAGAAAATAGTACTAGGTGTAATATAACCTAACTTAATTTTTTTCTGCTAATTATTTTTATACCATATCCAAAAATTTATTCATATATCCTTTATTGCTCAGCAATCACTGAAGTGATTCTAATTCACCTCTAGTAGCTATCCACTTTTTCATTTATCCATTAAAATGTTGAATGTCATTATTGATTCATATTGTCATTCACAATGAAGTGGATGTTGGCTCAATCAGTAGCCCAATAGATTCACGATGTTTCCAGTTTGAGTGCATCAAGATTTCGTTTTGTTTCTGGTTAAAAAAATGACTAAGAAATTTGAAAAGGCCACCTCATCAGATGGGATTAAGTCACTAACCCATGTGGAGATCCATACTCAGTGCATGTTAAAGAACACACTGGATGACCATTATGGGCAGAGGCCTTTCTTAGGGGGAGGGGTCATGAGGCCATCTGTCCCAGGCCTGAAGCTCAAATGGGTCCTCAAATTTAAACACTTGTCAATATTTTGATATTAAATACAAAAATAAAAGATGTGGTTTAGTAAGAGAAGAAATTTTTTAACTGACAAGCCTCAGATAAGACATGGATGTATTTTTATGGTGGTGTCTTTCTGCTGAGGTCTAGCCTCACAAGCCTTCTCTATGGTATATTATACTAACAAGCTCCTGATGGACCTCTGCAACAAGTAGCTGCTTTGAGAGGTGCATTTTTTTATATAGATTTTCATCAAATTAGAATTGAAAACATTTGTAAATAATAATTTCAATTTTGGCTAGGGGCCTCAAATATTGGAAGTGGACTGGACCTGTGAAAGACCCTGATTATGGAAGATTTACAAGCTATCCTACTATTCTCCAACTCAGCTCTGAACCCATGAACCCTTTAGAACTGCCATTTAGAACCCCTTGTGAACTGCCATTTAGTCCATCAAAACAAACAGTATGCTCTGAGTCAAAAGTCACTCAGAAGTAAGCCTTCATAATATACAAAATATTTTGAATTACTTGATGATTATGAAAAAAAATTTTGCCACCAATTTCATTCTTATGCTCTAATAAATAATAGCTATTTGCTCAATATAAATGATAGTCCTCAGGTAGCTTCAAGTTATATGTTGACATCGTAAGTGATTACTAAAAATCTTGCAACTACAGCATTCATTTTTATAATTTTGCAAAGCACAAAGCTTCTTTTGACCTAATGAATGGCTAAAGTAAAAGGTATACACGGGATTTGAATAAATGTGGCATATAAAATTAGCATCTAAACAGAAAAAAGTTTTAAATAGAAATCTTTATCAAATTGATTCTTACCTCCATCACTGTAGCCTTCTTCTATAATAATTTCCAGCAGTTTGTCAAATGCATTTTCAAAAGCCACAATCTTCTGTATGTTAGCATTACCTTTTGTTAAATGTGCAAGCAAAAGCAATGTCTTGAAAATGAAAAAAAAAGCAGCATTAAATGCAAAAGAATTACAAGACAATAATTACAATTCACAATTTTGCAGATGTCAAAAGAAAATATAACAAATTAAAAGTACCAGACATATTACTAACACAGCATTTAACAATAATGATTTCAAATACAGTTGCTGTCTTTTGTTATTATTTTCCCCTACAAATAAAAAATATAATGCTTATTGATACTGTGAGATTTTTGGTATAGTGCAAGTCAAAATGAACAATTATATCATCCTAAATCATTATCAGGAATGTAATATTATTAAACAATAAATTTTTACTTGAATTTTTAATGAACATGTACATGCAATTTTATATACAATTTTATGGTTTTAGTACATTAATCTGCTTTTCAATTATCATTAAAATGTATTATCAAAGTATCTAGAATTTCTCAATGTAGATACAATTGTATGTCACACAACAGAATATTTCAGCTTACTAAGAATGTTATATAGACCGAGTGAATTCAACTATCAATGCTTCGCATTGATACTAAATACAGACTAATTTACAGGACTAGAAGACCACTTAAGACTAGGCCTAGACAGCTTCCCAATGAAAGCAGAAAAAAATAATAATTGATAAAATGTTAAATTATTAAATTTTTATTAAATTTTGCAAGTTTTTCTTTGAAAACTAAATTAAAAAATAGTTTTATATTATGAGTACATTAATATATTGTTCCATGATCAAAGCTTTAGCAACTTTTTTAAAAATAAGCAGCTATTGATAAAATTTTAAATTTCAAATTTATATTGAAATTAACTGCATTAATAAAAGATTTCTTACAGCAAAATTTAAAACAAAAATTAAAGACTTGAATGTTGTCTGCTGTTATGCCCCCACAGAGGACTCTGATGAGAATAAGAAGAATACATTTTACAGTCAGCTTCATGATATTTTGAATTCTGTGAAGGAGATATTTCTCTTGTGCTAGGCAACTTCAATGCTAAAGTTGGTACTGACTCTAATCTTTGGGCAGGAGTTTTAGACCCCTTTGTTTAATGGCTGTTTCATCAGCAATGGGGAATATCTCCTACAGGTAAGTAAACTTAATGGTTTGCGAATAACTAACACATACTACAAACATTGGGACATTTTTAAATATACATGGGTTTCACCTGATGGGTTGCACAGGAATATGATAGACTTTATTTTAATTAACAACAAATGGGCTAGTTCAGTTAGGAATACCAGATCATACAGAGGAGCCAAAATTGGGTCTGATCATTACCTGGTCAAAAGTGCTTTGCAGCTGAAGCTTAAGAAATGTTCTGCTAAGGTTAAAAAAATTAGCTATAACACTGAATGCCTGAAAGATCCAAATATAGTCAAAACATACTATGATATGCTACTTAGTCATTATGACAATCATAGTTTGGTTACTGCTGAAGTTGAGAAAGAATGGGATCAGTTTAAACAGGCCATTACTTGAAACCAACAGTATGCTTTTGGGTAAAAGGGAACAGAGGAAACAAAATTATTTGAGTGAAGGTCTTTTAATTGTGATCAATAATTTAAAACTACAAATAAATAAATGAAAATTAAAATCGTATTATCATTATAACTTGGATGAATAATTGTATTTTTCACAACAGCAGCTGAACATTGTTACATGAAATCAACAGTGCTATGCAAACAGAGCCAGCCATTACAATCATGCAAAGAGACAGAGCTGAACTGTCTCATAAATAAGACAGGTGAATACTGAATTTCAAGTTATTCTCTGTGCTCCTATAAGCTAATAGCTTGAGTCGTTAGACATGTCTCAAACAAGAATTAGCGAGTCATTACTCATTAATTCTTGAATGCTCTTAGAATAATTTACTAAAGCCTCTGACAGTGATGTTCTTCTCATTTCATAGTTCATAGTCTGACATAAAATGCATATCTTACTCAGCATACACAACTAAACATTGCATTTGTTCAATACATTTATATCATTCATTTATACAAATTACACATAGTTCTGAAATCAGTTTTCAAAAGTTACATTCTATTGATGTCTTTAAGCATGCTAATGCTATGGAAAGTACTGACATTTAATGAAAATGAACAATATTCAATTTTATTTGCTTTTTAGGCCTTTTGTGTTTGGAAACAGTTATATTGTGACAGCAGCATGAAAGGCATAGCAAAATATATAGTTTCAAGTAATTAATGACATTCGAATACATGGCATTTAAATTTTAAATCAGTTTAAAATATACTCTTTTAAGTGAATCAGTGTAATTTCTAGCTTTCCCATACCTACAAAAGGGTAGCAAGATTACTTCATCAAGTTAACATATATCAGATGCCTCTGGCATTTCAAATGTTTTCAGATTATATTCAAACGAATCTTGCATACTTGAAATTAAAAAATAAATAAATATACATTTCTCAAGTTAAAACAATTAGTGAGACCTGTTATGCAGAAGTGCATTAAATAATGTGCAATATATTTTAGCATTAGCTTTCTTTAAATCTACAGTTACATTGGCTCATCTACTTTAGTGCACATTCAGTCACAGAGGCTCACTTTCAGACATGTCACTAAACGTAACTCTGAAGTCACAATATGTTTTAATTTTTTCTCAGAGCAATAAATGCTAAAAATTAATACATACATCATTTCTAATTATCTCTCTAGTATCAGAGAGCAGATCCATTAATCGTGATACACCCATTGCATTGGCCAAAACACAGTCCTGAAGATCTTTGGGCTTGTGTCTTAGAAGACCAGTTAATAACTTGACAACAGGCCACCGAACCTTAAAATCAAATTCCTGAAATAAAAATATCTTGGTTAAAGCACCATTTAATAAGCTCATTACATTATTTTACAACATCTGTGCATTCTTAATCAATGGTTTAGTTGATGGTATGTGTCACTTTAATAGTACAAGCACAGAGTCTTTCAGAAAAGTATCCCACAAAATAATTGCATGGCATATATAAAAATATTTTGACCTGCAAGAATGTATTCAGCTGGTAACTGTGATATTCACACCATTGCCAATGAACTATACTTTCAGTTCATTCAATCAAAAACAAAATCATGTAAAAATCTCTTTAAACACTGTATATTAACAATAAAATCAATATAATAATAATAATCAATAGCATGTTACAATAACTAAAATGTCAAAAAAGCAATCAGTCCTACAATTCAGGGATGGTACCCTTTTGCCCAGCTGGTTATTCATCAGAATACATAAACTCTGAAATACACAGTAGGTGACCATATTACAATTATCCCATTATATTACTCTGTCCATTATATTATTTATTTACAATGTTCTATTTTTTTCCATATCTGTAGATTTATATCTATATTACAACAGAATTTTCCAGATATCAATGAAGTCTGTCCTATGTTTCATGGGAGTTCCAGTAAAGGTTGCATGGTAAGGTGTATCCAAACAAAGGCAGCTTTCTTTTACTTCAAGCAGGATAATTTACTTCAAGCAGGAATAACATAAGACAACATTGTTAAAACTACAGAACTTAGATGAGGATGAATAAACTAAATGGTTATTGAACACATCCATAAGTAGATATCACACTCATTAATTAAAGATATCTCAACTGATTGTTGTTAAAACTTTAGCAGCTAAAAGAACTTTAAAAATTTCAAAAGCTGATTATTGCTATACATTTTATATTATATGCATGTGGCATATTATTCCACAAACAGTGAATAGCAGCTGGTGTTAGATCTAAAGACAGCTACATGTACCCAATTTGATAATAGAATCTCAATCATAGTAAACTAACATATAGGTGACAAATTCTTATTTTAGCACATAAACAAATCAGGGAAAGTTGTAATATAAAGTAAAAAAAATGATGTTTCTTGAAAATATTTTAATAAATATATTTTTTAAATATAGTTATTCCATTGAGAGATCTGATAACATTTCATAACAGGAGACACATATGGCCACCCTCTAAAATAAATTTTAAGGTAAAAGTTATATCAAGTGAGAATGAAGTTTATAACAGATGGAAGATGAAGCTTATTTCAGGAGGGGGCTGAGGTTTATTTTAGGGAGGAATGAAGTTATAGTGGATGGTTAAATTTATATCAAGGTGGAGTGAAGTTTAATTTTAATTGCTGAATGAAAATAGGTTAAAATATATAGTAACCAAACTAATTAACATGTATTATGGAAAGAAAAAAAAAATAGAACATATGAGAATTCATTGATAAAAAGAGCAAAAAGGGAATGACAACTGAAGAAAATAAATATAACATTCAGAAAGATTTTACTTTACCTCCATCAGATCCAAAAGCAGTGTTACATTATCAGTTTTCTTGACAAATATTTCAGTAAACTGTAATCCCAGATCTTCATTAGTTTTAGGGATATTTTCAAATTCTGAAATGAAAGAAAATGAATTCCATTTATAACAGTTATATTATTTCATTGCAATAGGTTCTGCAACTAATTTATGAAGACAGTGTTATTTTTTACTTTAACACTCGCTATATCCCACCAAAATTTTGGTACGAAATGTATGTCCATTGATAAGTTTTTCCATGCTCCATCAAAAATGTACTATTCCATTCATAATTTCCAAGGTAGCCAAGGCAATGGCAGTGCTCCAGAGATTTCAGACATTTAAAACAGGATCAATCCTGAACTACAGCAGTTAAGAACCCAATCTCTTAAATCTACACAGAGCAAAATAAAAGGGGGACCAACATACAAAATTTGTAACTAATCAGTCAAGTATCTGTGAAATTACAGGACACTGAAATCTACCACCACGGTGATGTTTTAGGTGATGAATTTAGAATGATGTCACCACAGACATATAAAAATCACGGGTGTCCATGAACCAATTCACTCACCAGCCAATTACCTTTTTTGTGTAAATCATGATTAAATTCACAGGAAAAATCTAAACAATTATTTTAAGTGAGGAACAAAACTTTTCTTGAGCTGCGTGGAATATGAACCCATGAAATTCTGATAATATGGTAGGTGCTCTACTGCTGAGTTACCAGCCACCAGGTAAGATTTCCTCTAATAAAAGATACGGACATTATACTATGTACTCAGTCATCAGAAATATATTGATTGGAAATGAAGCATTTGCTTGGCAGATATATACTTCACTTTATCCATACACCAGAAAGGCATTAATTAGTGCCACTAGAAATGGTATTATTATTGTCATCCATGCTTAAATCAAGCTTCTAATAGTAAGTTAATTACTACAAAATTACAACTAAGCACTTCAAGTGCAAATTTTAAGTGCAGAAGAAAAATTTGCTTTGAAAAATTTGCCTGGCAGCAAACAGCTCTGCAACAGAACACTTGGTTATCAACAGGTTTTGCATTCATACCCCACCCAGCTTGAGACAATTTTTCTTCTACACTTATACTTTGCCCTGCAAATGTTAACTGTGATCTGTTAGTAATCATCTGGAAAAAAACCTTTTGAAACTCACCCACCCACACCACATAATCTCAAGCTGCCACTAGTTAAATAAATTTAACCAGATTGTGCGATTTAGTTCATCATACACATCTATCCTGGGATACAATTGTTGCATTTCACCACTTCAGACCAACTGAATGAAAATTTTCTTGAACTGTTTATGCCATTTTCCTTCATGAGTTACAAATTTATGCTACAGACTTTCCAAAAATATGCTGACACTGTGATAACTTAAACTTTGTAATCATTGCATAAATTAAATATCCTTTTGTAATCGTCATGACAGTAAGGCAACTTTAAACTCTACCTCAACTTCCACTATGCAAACATGAGTGAAAATGATAACCATTAGAAAAAAAGTAGTTAATTTTTTAAAACTAATCACATCTATTTTATATATTTTACATTAATACAGATTGTTAAATATTAGAGTCAATATATATATTTAAAAAAGACAAAACCTTGTTTTTCAAAGTTTTGTAAATATTTGTGAACATCATACATGCAATTTTCATGTTAATCATTTAGTAATACATGATAATGCATTTTTTTGGAGTTATGAACACATTCCTAAAGACATGAAGAAAAGCAGTAACCTGGAATGAGGTAGATGGACAATACCAAACAGGATCTTATTAGAATTGAGCTACAGTGGCCAAATGCTGCTATTGCTCAGGTTAGACATATATGAAAGACTAAATTACACAATCTGGTAGGAAATCTGCAATCTAGGGTTGCATGAGGATTATGTATGTTATATGTTTATAAATATGGTATATGTTATAATATTTACAAATCCAAAAACTTACCTTCATCATCCTGTGGTCCATTTATAACATTACATATTGCCTCCAAGGCATAACCCAAGATTTCATTATCTGCTCTGTCACATTCTAAAACTCTTATTAATGCATCCATAGCCTGAGCTCCAACTTCAAGGCGAAATTTCTGCAATAATTAAAAAAAATAAAATAAAATCTTATGCATTTAGTATGAAAAACAAAAGTTTCATTATCTGCTTTATCACATTTTTTAAAATTCCTACTAATGCATTCCATTGCCTAAGCTCTAACTTCAATGCAACATTCCTGGAGCTGAAACCAACTAAACCAGAAACACAGCTTTAAACATTATGCTGGCAAGAACTTGAAAATCTGGTTCATGAAGCCTGCATATACAGCTATAAATGATAAACTCTGTCAATAGTACCATAAAAAATTACGTTTTTTTTTTTAATATTAAAATTTCAACTAACTTTTTATTTATACATATATATGTATTCATAGGAAAATCTAAACATTTGATTGACTGACTGAAAAAAATTAGCACTATTTAGGAGTTCTGAAATGTTTATTTTAAGACATTTCAGAACTCCTAAATAGTGCTATTTTTTTTTCCAATTTATTCCTCTACTTGATGTGTCAGAAAATAAAATGCCCTTTCTCTTGCTCAGACTGCTATTAGCACAGCCCAGATTATGCCTTCTCCATAGCTGCTGTTCTATATTTAGAACATTCACCTACTAGCTAACCAAGAACTCCAGCAAGGTGAATTGTTTAAAATATGGCCATCTGTGTTCTCAATGAAACAGTCAGATGCCAAGGGAATTATTTTTTCCATTGGAGTTTTTTAGTGATTTGCACAAAAATACAGCTGTATATATGTTTTTGCATCATTTTAATACATTTTGTGATTAAAAACAATTTTAATGTTTTTTAATTATTTTTATCTATTATTGAATAATTTTTACAAAAGGAATATAAAGAGGAAAAAAGTGATATTTCTTTGATCATGTGATAGACAATGTTATACAAACATGATATCAATCAGCAAATATCTGGTTTTGGTTTGAAACTTAGTGGCATGGTAGGCTGTACAGAAACTACAAAAGTATTTTTGCATTTTGTTCATGACATAGTTTTTGAAGGATAAATAACTGTGACAGATATTATCAAGTTGAACCAGAAATTGGTGACTTTTTGTAAAAATATTTCATTGACTATTTCACAGAAAAGTCATAACTGATTCAGATCAGCTGTTAATTTTTCTCAGATTCAGGAGGGGGATATCGATTTCACTACTTCTATAATTATTTATATTGCATCTTAAATACATGGTGCAATTAGAAAGAATAATTATTTGAAATGACAGAAAATTAAATCATTAGGCATATGTAACTTAAAATGGTAGCTCCTTTAGAAGGCATCTGATTAAGCATTATAATGAAAAATTTGAATTTTAAATTATAGGACTTAGTTTAGTACCATTTTTAATTAAATTGAAGTAATTTAATAACTAGCATTAAGAATTTGCAATTTTTAATTCAAGTTTTTCCTGTTGACATAAAGTTTAACCTTTCCACAGTAGTCAGTATCTAATGATAATTAATCTGGAAGAATTCAATCTAAATTTCAGTAGTTAAAATAAACTATATTTGCTTTGAAATGTTTTTAATTTCTCCACAGCTCTTTATCCTTTTCAGTTTTTATTCAAATAAACTTATTTTAAAGTAAAATAAATTTTTTTGCACTGCTGCTACCTTAGTCTCAGAGTTTGCTGATCAGAAAACAGTATTGGCATTTGTATGCTGTTTGCATATAAATAATAAAAATAAATACCCCCTCAAGCAGCTGCTTGCCACAGAGGTCTGACAGGAGCCTGTCAGTTTATATGCTACAGTAGATCTGAGAGGATGGCAGGACCTCAGCAGAAAACAACACGAACACCCATGCCTTACCCGGGGCTCAAACCCAGGTCCCGTAGATCAGTAGCCAAGCGCGCTAACATAAATGACTAAATAATTTTTTTTAAATTAAACAAATGAAAGATTTATGTAATAGAGAAATATCATGAATTATACATATTAAGGTAGTAAATTATTACAGAAAATATGGGAAAACTATTTTTTTTACTGAATTCAAAATGCAGAAAAATACAGTAAAACCTAAAATTTTCTTTAAAAATGCTTATAAAATTTTACTTATCTGTCTTTTTTTAATTTTCATCATTTTCTTAACCTCAATTAAATGTTCTTTCATTTGGTATATAGCATGACCTATATTTCTGTTCATTGGTTGTTGTTTTTTAATTCTAAAGTTGACTTGTTTATTTGACTGGTCACAGTTGGTGAAGCCTGAAATTTTCTCAAAGCATAGTATTGTGAAAAAAAATTGAAAAAAGAGAGTAATTTTATTCATTTAAAAAAAAAATTATTTTCCTCTTATTCATAAAGAAACAGGCTTTTTATTCATATGCATTATAATAATTTTTTCCCATTGTTCTTTTAAATAATTTTTCATTTTCATTGTAAGATGCATTTTTTTTACTACATACCTCTATAAAAGCCCTGTTAAAACAAAATTAGTCATCTTTTTTCTTAAATATTTTATTTTCAGAAAATCCAGAATTAAATGCAGATTAATCTGGCACACAAGATGCCTCAATTCCTTTCAGTAGTTATTTGGCAAAGAAGCTCTAAAGTTCACATTTTTTTTTTTGGCTGAACACAGTTGAAAAAAAGCCTGGACACAGGATACATTCAGTTTTTCACACCTGGCATGGAAGGATTAACATACCTTGAATATTCTACATTTCTAAAGATAGATTAATAACAAGAGAATACAATGAAATCACACCACCATTAATAGGGCTGAACAAATGCAGCATAGTTCACTAACAAAAAAAATATTACTGTCAGATGTATGGTATGTATGATTTATACTGCTACTTTAATACCTAAAGTATTAGGAGTAGTACTATACTACTATTTTTCTACTTATGAGCCCTGATTTTTAGATGCCATGGGTGAATAAATGAGTGCTGGTTAAGCCTTGCACTTCATTATTTCATTTACTCATCTATTTCAGAACTACTTCATCTTCATTGCAGTTTTCCTGAAAATCTGTCATCATAGTTGTTCCTATAAAATTGCCGTTAATATACTTTTTTACATTACTCCTGATAGATAAGAAACTAATCAGAAAACTTTCTGCATAATACACAAGTTATATACATTCAGAAACTTACTTTAGATAAAGCTTTTAATGCTCGACAAGCATCCCTACGATCATCTAGTAAGGTCGATGTCTGCACTCTATCCACAAGCTTTTCAACCTTTAATATAAATATATTGAACACATATTCTTTCAAGTTATTTGCAAATTATTGACCAAAAACAATGAAACAAATAAAAATACTAAATATACTTCCACAGCAAAATTATAATTAAGCACTTATTTTTAATGTTTTCCTTCATACAATGCTCATTATTTGAGGATTTCATTTCTGAGTGGCATTTTTTTGCACAGAAAATGCCAAATAGTTATGTTGCAAGGACTCAAGAAGTCAAAGCTGGATAGGAGAAGGAAATCCACTGGACAGCTGTTAGAAAACAGATGGAAGCCTCCAGTCAAGGTCATTCAGTATGTTCTATAACATATACATGGTATTATTTAAGGGATCCAATTTTAATTTTGCTTCTAATATCATACTGTTTTTAATCTGGTCTTAAATAGAACCATATTGCTCCAAAATACATGTTACCGCTAGGGTCTAACAGAGAATATATTCTCAATACCCAAGCATTATGTTGAAGATTAGTCTTATCCAGTGGAAGATGCACATGAAGGATAGATGTGAAAGGAGAGAGGGAGTTCTAAATAAATGGTCTACATTTTATATCCAGTGTAAAGAACCCATGTCAGTGGTCATCTTAGTATTATTGCCAGTTTCATGGGAGAGAAAGCAGATACTCTCTTCACCCTAGCTGTTTTTTCACCTATGTGGTTATGTTTTGGTAAAAATATTAATGTTATTGATCAAAAATATTTGTTTTTATACATTTTTAGTCCTGCTTGGTTAGTGCTTAACAAACCTACCTAGCAATAGGCTGTGGCTTGCATAAACATTTATATATTGTATAAGAAACCAGGGCAAGCTATATAAACCTAGGTTACCTCCATCTTTTATATTGGGAAATTCCATTTCAAAATTTTTAATTAAAAAAGCCCTATTTCTCAAGCTTATCATGTAGGCAAAAACAACCAGACAGACCATACTAAACCCCTAACCTACCCTCAATCAGAAAGGGGACTCCGATAGTAAAGGCCATTTCTGTCAAATGGGATTTAAAGCTGTAGCTCTATGTGCAGGAGAGCTATACATTATACATGCTAAATAACGTGCTGGATAGCCTTGACAGGAGGCTTACATTTGTCTCCAAATAGCTGTCCAGTGGGTCTCTTTTGCCAACCTTTTCTGAGCCCTTGTGACCTGGCAATTTAGCCCATTGTCTGAAAAAAAAGTGCTGCTCAGAGGTCTGACAGGAACCTGTCAGTTTATACACCATAGTAGAAGGTTTGTGAGTGCATTGGAGTAACAATATTAATGACAAAAAGTTCATTGTCTCCATTATTAAATGTGAACCTTCAACCATAGCAAAGTAGAAAAACAACAGGTGGTTAAAATAGGAAGTTAACTGTGAAAAATAAAATATTTATCTTGCAATTAGTTGATTGATAAGTGTAGTAATTTACTGAGGTATTTCAAAATCAGAAAAATTTTAATGTATTTCACCCTTTCATTGTGTATGAAAAGTTTTCATTGTGCCCAATGACTGTTGGGTTGTTTGACCTCTGAGCAGCACTTTTTTGCACACCATGGGCTAAATGGCCAGATCACATATGTCCAATGACTGACTAAGGCATGGATATCACATACTATTAATGCAAGCATGAGACCCATTACTCATGAGTACCATGATGTTCATGGAACTTTCAAAAATGCTTACTGATACATTCTTTATTAGTCCTTGCAAGCACAATCAAAAAGCAAAATTTCATCTGCAGTTACTGTCAACTTTATATTTGGCACTAAAAGCATTAAAAATTTTCTTCAGTTAGTGTAGGAAAAATGTTTATATCTAGGCTATGGACAACACTGCCCCATCATAGGTGTCATGAGACTTATGAACCAAATGACATTTTCACCTCTATGTATAAAATTTTCACATATTAACATAATTGCATATGTGTATAAATATACATATAAAAATATTTTTTATATAATATTTATCCAAAAAGGGTTGTCTAAGAAACAAAATTTGATATCATTACTGATTCTGGCACCAAAAAGACAAGAAAACATAACTTGAATAAATAAATACATATCCAGTAATAAACTAACACAAGAAAAAGTCCTGTAGGCAAGAAACACTTGAAATAATTAGTTGAAAAAAATGTTGTCCTGAGTGGGACTTGAACCTACACCTCCCAGAAGTAAGTCGTGCATCCTAACACGCTGGACCATCAGAAGCTAATAATTTCTTCAACAAAGTGATATTTTATGCATTCCAGCATACATCCAAAATACATATCTTGTTTTTGGTGCAATGATTTGTTCTATAGATGCAATAACAATCATTATAAATATATGTGTAACTAATTTTTTTACTTATACAATTATTTTTAAGTTTTTCTTCTATTTAAAAAAATATTATTGTCGAACTACAGAATTCCATCTTTGCTTCATCCTTGCAATGACATAAGTTCTTATTCAAATGATGCACATTTTGTTTACATTTTATTTGTTGTAATTTAGTTGCATTTCATTTAAAATTTACTTCAGGTGCAAAAATACGAGTGAGCTAACAAATTTAAATAGATTTACAATGAAGAACATTCAATCGAAACTAGTTTTATTTATTAAAAAACATATAGTTAAACATAAAAAATATCATTTGTACAGCAAAAAACTTTTTTCTTTATCAAAAAAGAGTTTTATATCCCAGCTGATTGACACACTATTTTTAGTGGATTACCGGATATCATTTCAATGGTTCTGTTATTTCCAATGTTATTGCTCATGGACTTTTCAATATTGTGGAATAAGAAAGGATGGTTAAGTGACTTTATCATATTTTACATATAAAAAATTTTTGAGGTTACAATTTTTTTCTTGCAGTGGACAAAAGTACCAATTTTATAGTGGAAGGGGGCATACCTCCCATATATACCTAGTAATAGTAATGTATGTAAAATGAATAGCAAATATATATTACTCTTGCAAGGACTAATAAAGAATGTATCAGTAATAACAGTAATAATATAAGCATGATTTTTTAAAAGACCGCTAGAACAAAGAGTAAAAACATATAGTGCATTGTTTCATTTAAAAAATTTTAAAAACTAAATCCATAAGGACACTGTGCCCCACTAAATTATTCTTGACCCACTCCATTTCATTGTAAGTCAATCTGACCTGTATCGACATTTGAGATGTGTACCCCTGATGTAGATCAATCTTTCTACTTTCAAATCAGTTACCAAGAATCACATGTACAGAATCAATGTTTACCTAATATGTCTTTAAAGTTTAAAGCAGTCACATGGATAGCACCAAACAAGTTGCTGACTGAAGGGTTTCTCAAGTATTTGTTTAGCATTTTTTTTTGTTTGCTTGGTTTTAAATATTTATGCCATTTTATGATAATCCTGAAAGTACAGTTTTTGTATTAGTTTCTATGCATTTCTTCATTTATGTTTCTCATTCAAATTTTAAAGTGGTTGATATATGGTAACAAGAATGTGACAATCTGGACTTAGCCCACATTGAGATTTATTTAAATTGACAAAGATAATTTGATTAACATTTTCCATTGTGGGTTCAAACATTTTAAGCAGAACTGGGCAAAGCTTAAACTTTTGGAGATTCAGGGAGTGGATCAGGGAGTGGGAAGTAATTACTGATTATTGCAATATCCAAGAACTATACATATTGAGAAAAAATATTTTTTGATATGTGTACAAAATTCTAATTGACATAAAGAATATCTATATCAATAAATAATGTCTCCAAAGTTATCTGTCGACTTTAATATTAAATAAATCAGTAAATGGTTTTGTGGAAAAAAGTTTTGATGACATGCAGGATCCCATATATCAGCAAAATGTTTTTCCACAAAACCATATATTAAACATCTACATGTTAAATGAGTCATATTCTAAGTTTCAAAGGTTTGAGAGTAACAGGCGGTATGTTAAAGTCCTCAATTTTTTCCATGTTGTTTTCACTGATATTTATTGAGCTGAACAGTGGAAGTAAAAATGCTTAATAATAGCTATAGCAATAGCATAAGAAATATCTTAAAGGTTAAATGATACCTAGCAAATATTTTTTTTTAGAAATTTGCAATTATTATCTAAATTTTTTTCTGATTGTGAAAATATATAGATATAAAACAAGCAACATTACAGTTAAATATTGTAGATCCCTAGATCTCTAAACATTTAATGAACATTGTTGAAAATCAATATGCAGAGATTTCCCTAAGAACTTTGACCTACCCTAATCATTCTTTAAAACCTTCGACAAACTTCAAACATGCCTTTTGCTGATATATGTCATGTTTCCTGACATTTTCTTTCAGTTCACATAAGTGATGGGGTTGAAGGATTGGTATAGAGGGTTACCTCATCCATATTTTGTTGTCAAAAAGTTGTCAAACTAGGTTATGCTCAAAATATTTTTTGTTGAAGTTTACAATCTGCATACATATATATATTAATAAAGTATACCACTTCGATTCTCTACTCAAAATATTTTTATTTTGTTATCAAATTTACACTTCCTCCCCATATTCATCCATTGATAAACACACCTGGTCCCTGACCAAAAGATGGAAAACCCAACCACTTAACAATCCTGTTACTTAAAGAGTGGCAAAATAAAACAATGGGTGTAGCTTGTAATTTATTAACAGATTTATTGTATGATTGCTAGTAAATATCACAACAGGTATTATTAAAAAGTTTATCCTTTCTGAAATAAAATTGCATGCTCTAATGCATTGCATTCTGTTAAATACAAGACACAAACACTAAGCCTATTTACAAAATCTCCTTATTCAATATGAACTTGCATGCTTTTAGATTCGATTTTTATTGAAAGAATGTTGTATTTTACACCATGATTATTTGGCATTCTTATACCAGTAATATCACAAAAACAGCAAGCAAAACCGGCTAATACTAATCGCTATTGGAACATCTGCCATCACATTGCAACATAGAACGACTGAAAGTAAATCGAAACATTTAAGCATTTAATAGTTATTTGACAGGGTAATTAAAACTAGGACTTTGTATAGAACTATAAACCTACGGTTTCAGCACCCGTAGGTTGCTGTGCATCTTGATTTGATCCTAAAACTGTTTTCAGTCCACTTTTCAAGTACTCCATGCTTAATGTTGATATGCAGCGTGGCTATAAGCACTTCCTGTTACATTCAACTTCCGGTAAAACAATTTCCAGATTTATTCCAAACACAAACTGATATTAAAATAAAACTTTTTTGAAAATGTTTGTCTGATTTGGAATCATTAAACCGTTTTAAAACCTGACCCTCATTTTTCTTTTCCTTTTTAGCTAGTGAAGTCTTTGAGGTATGTCGCGAACTGGAAAGGTAAGGAGACATTACGTTAAGAAGTTAGGGTGAAGCCGTTTATTGGCTATATTCTCTACTATCGGGTACAAACACGTTGGACCAGATGATAAATGGGCAGAGACCCCTTTTACAAAGTGGTCCAGAGATGAAAGAAGAGTTGTTGAACGGTACAAACACGAATGATTTGGCAATGGCTGTCATAAAAGGAGCCACAAGTGCCATGACCCCTACAAAAAAAAACTGAGTTTTTTTTCCCCATTCTAACAACCAACTATTTCTGCAGACTCGAAGAGGTTAGTACTTCAGGGTTTAATGCCACTGACTCCTTTAATACATAGGAGACCAAATGGCAAGCTGCTTAAATTGATCTCGATATAAACAGCCATGATTGAGGGCCATTTGTGGACTACAGGAAACTTCATAAATCCTTAATTGACCCCCTATAGATTTGAAATAGCCAACCCAGTCGTCTGACCTAATTTCGATAGAATATGCATGGGATGCTCCCAAGAAACAGGTTGCTTCTCTGAATTCTGCTCCTGCAAGACTTCTAGAGTTTTGACGTGCTCTGGAGACGTTATAGAGATTACTACCCACAGCTCTACTGGACAGTCGTATCAACAACATGAGACTTCGCTGCAACCCTGCGTAGTGGTAAGTTCTATTGCACACTCCATATTGAACCACTTGGACCTTTTTACTATGTGTCTGCATTTATATATAATTTTGTGATTTAAAAGTGTTATTCCATTTTTCATCTCTTATTCCTTCCCAGTTTTTTTTATACGATTTCATAACTGCATCTACGTACCTGGTCTACACCCACACAAACACACAATATTCATAAAATATCTATAGTATATCGAAGTTGAGCAGTGGATAACCACTTGTTATCTTAGATATTTGCTTGTGTGGGTACTGATACACGTGCAAGAGATTGAATCCGTCTTATTTCCTAATTTATGAAAACCAGCAGAGCTACAGAGCAGGATGAAGGGGAAAGGAGGGGGAGGAGGCTTTGCCCCTCTACTCTTCAAAATGCTAGTAGCAGGATCTTAGGAGAAAAAAATATTAAATATATGGAAATGACCGTACGTTTCAAAAAATTTGTTAAAAACGACATGGACGGAAAAAAATTAATGTTAGAAACCACTATTGACAAAAAAACATGAAAAACGTTTCGTTGCAGCCAAAAATTTAATATCGTTTATCATTATGTTCATCGTTACAGCAAAATTTAAATTTCGTTATAACGGTAATGTTATTTCGAAATATTTTTTCTACAAATGCAAAACAAGGAAATATACGCTATAAAGAAATAAAAATTGCATTTAGAAGATCAAGTTACGAATAAATAAAATGTCATCATTTTATATACTGTTTTCTAATAATGTATGTAAGACATAATGTAAGTAATTGAAACTAC
This sequence comes from Ryuthela nishihirai, assembly GCA_038380435.1. NCBI lineage: Eukaryota > Metazoa > Arthropoda > Arachnida > Araneae > Heptathelidae > Ryuthela > Ryuthela nishihirai. The sequence continues at coordinate 22,629,133 of JAWZYU010000013.1, forward strand.
TGAAAACAGGAATATACCAGGATTCTAATTTCTTTAAAAATCCTACTAATCATATTCTCTCTGCAGGAACGTGGAACGTGAGGACATTACATAGAGATTATTCTCTTGGTGTCCTCATGCAGGAATTCCAGCGCTATAACCTAGATATTCTAGGCTTGCAAGAGACCAGATGGACAGGTAAAGGTGAGATACTTAAAAATAATTTTAAATTTCTCTTTACAGGGAGGGAGGATGTAAAGCGTCACCAAGGCATGGGTCTGCTGCTCAGCAGACATGCTAGTGATGCTCTTCTAGGATATGAGTGCATTAACGAAAGGTTTCTTACAGCAAAATTTCAGACAAACATTAAAGACTTGAATGTTATCTGCTGTTATGCCCCCACTGAGGATTCTGATGAGGATGAGAAGGATAGGTTTTACGGACAACTTCAGGATATTTTGAATTCTGTCAAGAAAGGAGATATTACCCTTGTTCTTGGTGACTTCAATGCCAAAGTTGGTACCGACTCTGACCTTTGGGGAGGAGTAATAGGCCCTTTTGGTATTGGTAGCTGCAATGGCAATGGGCAACGTCTTCTACAGGTAAGTAAACTCAATGGTTTCAGAATAACTAACACATATTACAAACACCGCGATATACATAAATACACATGGGTTTCACCTGACGGGCTGCATAGGAATATGATCGATTATATATTAATTAACAGCAAATGGGCTAGTTCTGTTAAAAATACCAAGGCATATAGGGGAGCTGAAATTGGATCTGACCATTATCTTGTTAAAAGTGTCTTGCAACTTAAACTTAAAAAGTGTTGTGCTAGGATTAAAAAATTTACTTTTAATACTGAAGCTTTGAAAGACCCAGTTATAGCTAAAGCTTACCATGATAGGTTACTTAGTCATTATGACAGTCATGGTTTGCTTACCACTGAAGTTGAGGATGAATGGGGCCATTTTAAACAGGCTTTTTTGGAAACTAACATTACTCTTTTAGGGAAAAAGGAGCAGAGGAGACAGAATTATTTAAGTGATAAGGCACTTTAGCTTATTTCAGAAAGAAGGAACTGCAGGAATGTCCTTCATCAGTACCCTACTAGTCCTAATAGAAAGCATTACAAAGAACTTAATAAACGTGTAAAGGATCAGTTAGCTACTGATAAGAATCTGTGGCTTGATGGCTTGGGTGACAAAGCTGAGGAAGCAGTTAGACAGCACAACAGCAGAGAGCTGTAACAGATAGTTAATGTTTTGTGTGGTAGAAAACGAACAGGTATACAGGGATTGAAGGATAAACAAGGTAAGGTTATAGAAGGTGAGGATTCTGTCATGGCTAGGTGGGCTGAGCATTTCAGTGATGTTCTAAACAATGTGGTTAATTCTACTCCCATTGTTTGCAGTGATGATAGATGCATTGTTGGCTTTAATGTTGGCCCTATAACACAACCTGAAGTTAGTTTGGCTATTTCTAA